>OU612086.1:11938608-13294819 GCA_914767735.1 Anoplius nigerrimus
CCGTACACTGTCGCTAGCCGGAAGAGAGTGACCGAGCCACGCCGTTACTGTGCAGAGCACAGGAGAACAAAAGAAACAAAACATAAGCACACCGCTTCGCTCGTCACTTATTTACGCGGGAATACAAAAATCGTATAGTTGCATTCTAACAATAATTAGTCCAATAAACGCCCAGAATTCTGTAATTGTCACGTCCTTCCATGATCGCCATATAGAACGGGATGATAAGGTCTTCCCTTCTACCTTCCTTGCAGCGTTTTTGTTAGTTTCCTGCACTATGTCAGTAACTAATTCCTCGGTGAAAAATAATTTGAAGAAATCTATGGGTTCTTTTATGTGTGCAAGTACATGCGGTCTTACTTGTCTTTCACCGGATACAAATGGTAATCTTGTGGGGATTTCTTCGGATTCTGTGCAGTCTATCCATTCTGAAGATTCAGTCTCTTCTGTACAATCACTATGACTTCCAGATTCACTATCGATTACACGGATTTTTCGTCTTCTTACACCTGTAACGTCGTCGCTATCTTCATCACTTCCGTCTTCGTTTCCATGGACAAGCTGTCTATGTAGTGATGTAATTTCGGTCGTTATTGCCGAAAAATTGAACTCATCTTCACTAGAAGTAATTTCTTCGTCGTGTTCCATACTTATTGTTCACGCCGTGCGGGGATGAGGTGCGGATGCAACCGTGTTGCGCGAAAATGCGGTCGGCGGAACTCAGAATATTATCTGCCCTGACTTTGGGACGGAGCAGAAGCGGGGTAGCGAATGTCTGTACACTGCACAGTTCTTTAAAAAATATATATTCGTTCAAACAGTCAGATCATACCACACACTGCACACTCGATCACACTCCGTTCATACAATGCATACAGTTCACTCTCCGATCATACAGTTCACACTCAGATCATACAGTTCTCACTCAGTTCACACAGTTCACACTCTCACAGTCTACACTCAGGTCGCCCGATCAGTTCACACTCTTGTCACTGTCTTTAATGTTCGCTACACTCTTGTTCGTCTCTTTGCTTTAACTGACCCCAGTCCTCGGGGTCGCAATTAGCGACGGCTCAGATTTTTGAACTTTTGGCCGAAGACACCCGAATGTCGACTTCGGCTCGCTTCGGCGAGGTCGCGGATTCTCTCGCGTTCGGCGACAGGGAGCGCAAACACTTATTGGGCACAGTAACTTTGAAAGAAAAATTGTGATTGCCACGAAGGTTGAGTTCGAACTAATGTCGAAGACGGAGTGCAACCAGCGGTCGCGAATATTTTTGAGATGACATTTTATCTCAAAAATGCGAAGACGGTGATTGGCCCTCTTTGTACCTTTTTTTGAAATAAGCGAATTGAAAGAAGTGTTGCGACGTCGATCAGCATTCTATTATTCTCAAGAGATAACGCACGCATTGAAATACGTTTGTGTTTTTGAGATAAGACATCTTTGTAGCCATTTAGACCCCTCATAAAATGATCTACAAAAGGCCAAGTAGACTCGTCAATCGATGTTCGTTAGGCCAAACGTAAATAATCACCGTTACCGCTCAATTTACCGCATCGATTCGAGTGGTGCCCGAGAGGCACCGCTCGAGTTGTCGCATCACATGCAGTGGTGCCTGAGAGGCACCGCTCGAGCGCAAAGGGTTAAAATTGTCCGTATTGTTGAAGTCGATAAATTAACCCTTTGCACTCGAGGCCTTTTTCGCTTGCGCGAACCAGCAACTCGAGACGATTTCGGCCAAATTAGGGAATTATTTTACAGGTACTTTAACCCTCGGAGTACCACAGGAGCGAGGTCCCAGGCATGGGTCTTTAGCAATCTCACAGACAGTTCACTAATACTAATTCATTCGCTTCACCGGGCCGCTCGTCCGATGAGTCATCGGTGCGACAAAAGTGAATCTTAGGCCGCCGAGATATCGCTGATACAATAGAGTGTAAATGTATACTTATCGTTAGTTACATAGGATTTGTAATGGGGTTGTAAGCGAAAAAAGGGGATTGTACATTTTTCAACAAAATTTATTTTTAACTATTCGGTTTATTGCATATGTTACATATGTTTACTTTGATACAATGGTTCGCACACACATGTCTGCTACATGTTTGACATATTGACGCGTATTTGTTGTCATTTCCTACACATAGACAACATCTGCTGCGTTTTTGAGCCGTCTTTGCTGGTTTTGCAATTATCCGTCCGGTGAATTGTATTGCAGCTAGTACTCCTTTGTTGAGTCCACCCGATGAATTTTCAAAGGTTTTGGCCCTCCTTTCGATTGCTGGTGCAGCCAACTCTTTCGCCAAATTTTCAATAAATGTTTTCCTTTTTGCTTTATTGGTGCTGGTTACATCAAAGACTTCGTTTTTGGTTTCCCATATCACAAAACCATTATATGCTGCTAAATCAATTATATGCATAAATAGCGAAAGCGGCCATCGCCGTGTGCAACGGCAACACGTGTATTCTCGTGCCACTTTGTCGAAAACATCGACACCGCTTTTCGACGCATTATAAAATTCTGTTATTTCCGGTTTGAAATTTACTTCTTGACTACCTATTTCATGCATTGTGTGCACTGTTGATAGCAACACTACGCATTTGCGTCTCTTCGGGATATAAGAGACGAGTGTGACATCCTCGTGGAAGAGAAAATGAGAGGAATATATAGCTCTGTTTCCTCTCTGCACCAGAATTTTCGGCAAACCTTTTCGGTTTTTACTCATGGTGCCGACCATATAAATATCCTCTTTTACCAATTCTTCTGCCAGGCTTATGTCGGTGAAAAAGTTGTCAGTGGTGACTGAACGGTGGTTGCTGAGTCGCATAAGGTCCAAATTTTTATGCCGTATTTGCCTGGCTTTTGCGGCATATAAACTTTGAAGGAACATCTCCCCCGATACGTGACGAGCTGTTCATCCACACAGCCGAAAGCGGATGCATCGTATGCACTTTTACAATTATTTATAAACGTATTTGTAACATCTTGCAGTGGTGCCAATTTATCTGCGGCTTTTCTATACTCCCGTGTCCTTGCGTCGTCCAATCGCAAGTAGCGGAGAATGTCCGTAAATCTATTATGCGACATTATTGCCGCATAATAGGGACGGGACAGACCATCGTTCTCTTTCCAGAGATCCTTCTTTCTTTCGCGGGACTCTCTAAATCTTCCCACCAATAATAACAAGCCAAAGAAGGCATCCATCTCTATACGATCTACAGGATGCCACTTTTTACCTTCCGGCATCGACCTATTTGCCTTCTCATTGGTGTAGAGAATAATGGTGTCCATAATTTCTAGGTCAATAAATCAATGGAAGGCGTCCTGTACACTCGTGATGTTTTGACTTCTTTCCGTAAGCGACGGAGTCCGTGACAAAATTGGCCCTTGTTTATTGGCAACAGAAATTTCGCGCTAATTCCTCTCGGGGACCTCTTCACTGACAGGAAGATCATTCCCGTTAGAATTCCGGGATTCTGGTTGTGCATCGCGATTGCGGATGCGCTTTCCCCGTCAGAGGATTCTTCACAATTGTGACCGTGGGACCGAACTTGTGAAACGAGACGATTTCTGAATAGTGTATACATATTGTACGAAAATGTTCCAAAAAAGACTGTTTCACACAATAAAACGCTTAGAACGATGACAACAATAATAAAACACACGAATAATAGAAATATACTATAACTAAGATAATAAAAATATACTATAATACGCGGATAATAAAAATATACTATAACACACGGAAAGCAAAAAATATATTATAACACACCAAAAAATATATGCAAACACAAACCAAAAAAAATAATGAATTACAATCGCAAAATATCGATCTATATTCTCTGCGTACGTCGTCGTAGTTCCAAGCGTTATATTGAACTGAATCGTTGGCTGTGTTACGTCGCGGCCTGAATTTAAGACGAATGGGGCTTCTTTGCCCAACTAGAGTAAGGAAGGCAGACCGCGCAACAATGACTACGAATCCGACCTGGATCGGATGCCGTAAGGACGTCTGTTTTAGTCAATCGCGAGTCCCGCGACTTTACAAGGACCAGACGTAGGTAACGTGAGCGAAGAGGAGGAGGGAAATAGAGTTCTGTTGGCGGATTGGGAAGAGAGAGGAGGAGGAAATATTCCCACAAAATCAATCAACATGCGAGGAAAACGAGACGAGATACTTACCATTTCCTAGGGCAGAGGTTGGTTTAACGTTAACGGTCCGCTAAACGGCTGCTCGTGATGTGGTCGGTCGGCTTGCGAGTTCACTCCCGGAAGTTATGTAGAACAAGGTGATTCGAAAGAATGTAAAATGCAGTGCAATGGATATGTAACTGTTTATTATCGGCTACTTGGATGTACGGCGAATTCACAAATATAGAATAGTAATAATACGTGTACAAGTAAAAGGAGTAAAAGTAATACGAAAGTCTAAGACGAAGGTTTGTAACCGGTCGGTTACATACCGACAGGGAATCTCCGATTTCCCTAAATCCCGCGGTATGTGACCGCATCGGCGCTCCCGGCAATTAGGCAGGGAGGGGGGTGATAATTATAAAAGCAGGCGCGAGAGCGAGAATGAGAACCATTAGGCTTGTTACGAAACATATTGCGACTCTCATTACGATTATAACACAGTGACAACTATAATCACCATTATTGTATTATAAACGGTGCGAGCTACATACAAGGATCCCGAAGACAAACCGATCTTCCCTCCCAAGAAGGCAAACCGTCCTTGGAGGAGCAGGAGTGGCCAAGGATCCCGAAGACAAACCGACCTTCCCTCCCTTGAAGGCAAACCGTCCTTGGAGGAGCCGGAGAGGCCATAATATCCGAAGAAGTCGCCACACCGTTTACAAGAGAGTCGCCGTTCCGTCAAACCAACGACCCGCCACCAACCACGCGACGGCTTTGTAGAACCGCACGAGTACAACGGAAGTTTGTAATGTGAAAAATATAATTTATAATTCTTTGCTCAACATCGAGCCGACCATCCTTCCCCTTGTTTGTCTGTTGCCCAGTGCTCGCACCCACAGTCCGAGTTATATATTAACAATAAGAAAGTAACTACGGTTACAGGTTAAGTATTTGAGAACAGTAGTCTGGACTATGGTCAAAAACGAAGTGATCGAAATCGCTAGAGTGCCGAAAAAATGGGCCAACGCATCCCCCGCACCCAGGGGCCTCGCAGAGCGCGTCTCTGGGGCTCACGTGGGCGGATCCTGGGCGTTAATTGGTCAATCGGGGTCCTTCGCTGCATTTCTCGGAACCGAACCGTCGCCAGGCCGATTGTCACCTCGCGCCTTTCGAGCGGCTTGAGACTAAACATCCGAACGCCTGTTTGTCATCGCCGTTCGTTAAACATTTGATTGCGTGCTCGCGCTTGGTTTCGATTCTAAGAATTCTAAGGGTCCCAAGAACAGAAGGCTCTGGAGAAGGTTTCCCACGCGTCCCAGTGGGGACACAGGTCCGGCTGTAGTTATTAACAAAAAGGGTGACGTCTGGTGACGTAACAGCTGCTTTTGTTAGTTTTGCAGGCGCGTGCGTTGCGTTATAGCTTTGAAAACAACCGAGCAACGCCGGTGTCGTCGGACTTTGTGTCAGCGAGCCTGTTGAAATGTGTGTGTTAGGGCTGCCAAGAGAGCGCGAAAAAGTGACCCAGGCCTGGAACCCGGAGGGTTAAAAACATTTATAAACAAACAAGCGTATCGAAGTAATAAAATTTCACAAGTCACAAAAGACCATAGTGCCGTAGCAGCGTCGCTTGACTTCAAAACAAAACAAAACTTCAAAACAATCGGGAGCTGCACGAGTTCACAGTTGAAATCAGCCGGGCGCCGTATCGGCGCCGCTCGAGGTGCCACTTAACATCAGCCGGGCGCCGGATCAGCGCCGCTCGAGTGCAAAGGGTTAAATGCAGTGCCGATATCAGATTGCCGTTGGCCCGCATCTAATCGTCTTAACACCTGAATTTTAGTTTCCAGCGAAATGCTTTTTCTCGTCACTTTAGTTTCATTGTTTTTGCAATCACCCATCGTAAAATCTAAAAATTGCCGAATTTATCACGATAAATCAACTGTGACGCAGGAAAGATGCGTTCGTACTGTGACTGCGATTTCGGGGAATATCTACATATAGTTGCAACCGTTATTCTAGACAGACTAACAAAAGAACGTCGAAAAAAATACACAGTGTACACCGTCGCTAATACTACCGCGTAACACCGAAACAGCGTTAAGCGGGGTTTTACTGTAATTTGATGGGTGCAGTAGACCAGGCTGCCATAGTAATAAGTACCATTCAATCAATACGAAAAACAACAAAAGTGGTACAAAAATACTTTTTCCATATAATAGATATGTGACTATGGAACGCATATTGTTTGTACAATTTAAAAACCGGAAAGAAAATTTCAATAGCTGCATTCCACGTAAAATGATTAGATCAAATACTACGAAAATAGATGGGGGGAGAGGGAGAAGATAGGAAAGATCCTAGGGGGGGGGGGATGTTTGAGGAGGTTAGAGGGGGAGAGAAGAAAGAGGGAGGGCTAGGCAAGGGTGGGGAGCGGGGGGGCGATACGGAGGGAGGGGGGTAGACTAATGAGTACTGCGCCTAAAGCGTAGTTTGAAGCATCTGTTGTTAATATTAGGTTGGGGAAAAAGAAATCCATTATTTTTGCGCGAAATTCAAGACTTTATTTAACATGCTTTGGATTGTCCGATTTGGGTCAAATATGGACCATTTTGTTGGATAATTTGTTGCCATTTTAAAGGTAATTTCATAATGCCTCTCTCATAGAAGTATTGGCCCTTATTGGCGAAAAACTCTAATAATCGATTTTCACAATCTTCTCTTGATTCCAAGTTCTCATCACACAGGATGTTTTGCATGCGAGAAAAAGGTGGTAATCGCTTGGTGCCAGGTCCGGACTATATGGCGGATGCATTAAAATTTCCCAACCAAGCTTCAAGAGTTTCTGGCGAGTCACTACAGATGTGTGTGGCCTGGCGTTGTCCTGATGGAACACAACACCTCTTCTGTTGGCCAATTCTGGCGGTTTCTGGTCAATCGCTAGCTTCAAACGGTCCAGTCGTTGACAGTAGAGATCTGAATTTAGTGTTTGGCCATACGGAAGCAACTCATAACAAATTATTCCTTTCCAGCCCCACCAAATACACAGTAGAACCTTCCTGGCCGTTAGTCCTCGTTTGGCCACCGTTTGCGCTGCTTCACCGCGCTTTGACCACGATCGTTTTCGCACAATATTGTCGTATGTGACCCATTTCTCATCCCCAGTCACCATCCGTTTAAGAAATGGGTCGATTTCATTGCGTTTGGCCAAGGCTTCGCAGATGGAAATTCGATCCAACATGTTTTTCGGTGTTAATTAGTGTGGCACCCAAACATCGAGATTCTTTTTGAATCCAACTTTGCGCAAATGGTTTAAAACTGTTTTATGGTCGATCTTTAGCTCCTGAGCGATGCTACAGCTACTAACATGCCGGTCAATTTTGATTATTTCTGTGATTTGGTTGACATTTTCGACGACGGGCCTGCCTGTGCGAGGTGCATCTTTAACATCAAAAATGCCTGAACGGAATCGACGAAACCAAAATTGCACGTAATTAGCTGTTACAGTATCGGCACCATAAACACCATTTACAGTTTCAGCCACCTGGCTTGCATTTTCGCCTTTATCGAAGAAAAACTGTAAAATGTACCGAATGTTCTCTTTGTTGACTTCCATTTTTAACACCCTGTAACTCACAACTGAATGGACGAAACAAAAAACAACAAAAGAATTTTTTTTAGTGTGAAATGTCATCTTTACAACGAGCATAAATTTCAAATTTTTTGATCGATACTTTACGAGATATCGTTCACTACAGCCATGTACCGAAAAAATAATGGATTTCTTTTTCCCCAACCTAATATAAATGGTTTGCAGAAATCGGGGTATTGTAAAATAGGAGCTTTACACAACCCGTCCCGAAGTTGTTCAATCGCTGCTTGATGTTCGCGTGTCCAATTGAATTTAATGTCTTTTTGTAATAAATTGTTCATTATGCGCGCTATCTTCGAAAAGTTTGCAATAAATCTCCTATAATATTCTGCTAAGCCTAGAAATTGTTTTATTTGTTTTCTATTTTGAGGGACGGGGTATTCCTCTACTGCCTTAATTTTTTCCGGATTGGGTTTAACGCCATCCTCTGATATGACATGGCCTAGGTAACCAATTTCACGTCTGAGGAAAATGCATTTATCGGGTTGGAGTTTGAGTCCTGTAGTTTCTAATCTTTGGATTAATTTTTTGAATTTTTGCTCATGTTCGGATAGTGATCTGGCGTATATTACGATGTCGTCAAGGTATACGAATAGTTCGGTCCCGTGTAGACCTGATAGTACGTTATCCATCAGTCTTTGAAAAGTGGCCGGTGCGTTTTTTAAGCCGAATGGCATTCTGTTAAATTCAAAATGCCCTTCTCGTGTCGAGAATGCTGTTTTAAATGAGTGTTCCCGATCCATTGAGATTGGGTGAAAACCGGATGCTAAGTCGAATGTGGAAAAATATTTTGCACTACCTAACTAGTCAAAAATATCTGTAATATTGGGTAACGGGTATAAATCTCCGATTGTTTTTTCATTTAATTTCCTGAAATCTATAATCATTCTCCATCGTTCGTTTCCGGTTTCTTAGGAACCACCCACACCGGAGAATTGTATGGCGAATTCGAATGTTTAATAATGTTTTCGTTTAATAATTGTGCAACTTGTTTTTTTATTTCGTTTTTGTGTGTTTGGGGGTGTCGGAATTGTTTTGTATTAATTGGCGTGTCGTCTGTTGTCCGTATTGTTTGTGTCACGAGTGATGACGCTGTGAGTTTATCCCCGGGGAGGTAAAACAAGTCGTTATATTTTCGCGTGAGTTGTCGGGCGTGTTCTTTTTCCTCTTGAGATAGGGAATCTAATCTAAGATGTTTATGCAGTTGTGCGACACGTTCGGCTTGTGACCTGGGTTCGGGGGTCGGATTTCCAGATGTTGAAAACGTTAAATTTTCTATACTTTGGGTTTGCCGGAGTCCTTTTATTTCGGAATTCATGACCGCCTGTACGTCTGTTAAGTTTTCGGCCACGTGATCCTGAGTGTTACCAGACCTACTCTCTATTGTTTGCGTCGTGGGCTGTTTTATATTTGCTATACCCAAGTTATTTTCCTTCGGGCTGTTTAGTGCGTCGCGATGAGGTTTGTTTAGATATTCTACTTCTATGCATTCTCCGCGCGTAGTTGTCGGCTGTTTATCAATTGTTGCTGTGGACCTCGGCCCGGTAAATGGTTTACATTGCTCTAGTGCAGTGGATAAACGCGAAACTTTTGGAGACGTGTTATTTGTAGTTGTTACATTTTCGATCGATTTATGCTTAGGATTTGTTTTGTTATTTATTATTGTTCTAATGAATTTTTCTGAGTTATTGGCCGACGGATTGTTGAACCTCGGTTCATCATGCGTCTCGATTTGTACGAACGTTGCCGTCGGGGTTGAAAAAGTTACCTCAAATTCGTTAGTTTTGTACGCGTACGAATATTTAATGCCGTTGTTGTTTGTGACTAAAGCGCCGCCTGCATATACTTTATCCCCTAAATCTAAGTTTTCCAAAATACCGATTTTGGGTTTCTTCGTGTTTGTCAAATGTATAGGTATTACTTTAGCGGTTTGCGCGGGTATTTTTATTGTGTTTGTTAAAAATGGAATGGTAGTGTTTTTATCAAGCGTTAGGGATTTTGTAGAGTATGAAACCGATGCCCGCTCTTTTTTAAAAAATTCGTCTCCTATTATTCCGTGTCGCTTAATTGGGAAATTGGTTGCAACAATATGAAACGTGTGCACGTTATCGTTGATGGTAATATTAATTCCGCCTAATGTATAAGCAGTCTGTGGTGTGATACCTATTATTAGATAATTTAATTATTTCGTTTGTGCTATATCGTACTTCAGGCGGTATGCAATTCTTCTTTATTAAATTTACTTCCGCAGCTGTATCTACTAGGAATTCTAATTCTGTGTCGCGAAATTCGGTTACTTTTAGTAAAACGACCGGTGTACGGGTATCTTTGTGCATTATTTTTAAAATGGTTGCGTTGTTGGCTGGGAGAGTTTCGGGGCGTCCCTTAATTTGCCGGCGTAAGGGACACGTATCTAGTTTAAACTATCTGATACTTGCGCTTGTTCGGTTTGTTCCGCGGATGCCAGACGTACATTAACGCTTCTAAATTTCGAACGGAACTCGTTTATGTCATGACCCCGTATTTTGCAATGTGTACAAAACTTTTGATTTTTCCTTAGTACGAGGCAATCTTCAAGGATATGGCCTAGTCGATTACAGTACGAGCAATGTGGTACTTGAGTGTTTGTGTGTGTGTGTGTGTGTGGTATTCGTTGGTCTGTACTGTCTGTTATGTGCGTAGCCGCGTTGTGAGTCGGGTCGGTATAAATTCCGTGCGTGCATATTTGGCTGGTTTCCGTAACGTGGGTTTTGTATTTGTCTTCTTGCGTCCATTGGTGTTTGTTGGAAATTGTTAGATGGGTGTGATTGGTGCGAGAAAGTGCCTACTTTAAACGGACAATCGTAATTATGCCCTGACCTTCCACAGTACAGTATTCTCTCCCACATTGTCACTACTGGAGCTACTCTCACATTGTCCGTGGGCTGAGTCGGCGACTATGCATGCGCCGTACTTACGCCTATGTTAGGTGAAGCGGACTCAGTCAAGAGTGTGAGATTTATGAGTCATCGAGCGTGGCGGCTTGCTTTGACGACAGTTGACAGTTTAGCTGTTTGTAACACAGTAGCATAATTGTTTAAATTTTACTTTTTTTATAAATAAACCTGTGTTTAATATATTAATGAGATTTTTCCGCGTAAAATGAAACCAAACATGAAACTAATCGGCCCACATTTACTTCATCGGCCCGCTACGTTATCGGGAGCCTTTTGTCGGACTCGAAGAAACCGTGTCCTACGTTCTCACATTGTCAGTCTGCTTACTGCTGCTTACTGACAATGTGAGAAGGAAGGACACGATTTTTGAAGTGCGTGAAAGCACACGAAAGACTGTGTTGTCTGTCGCAGGCTGGCCCGCTACGTTATCGGGAGCCTTTTGTCGGACTCGAAGAAACCGTGTCCTACGTTCTCACATTGTCAGTCAGCTTACTGCTGCTTACTGACAATGTGAGAGAGAAGGACACGATTTTCGACGTGCCTGAAACCGTTTTCCTCATCTGCTTCGATTAGTAAAAGTCATCTCAATTAAATCAAGTTTGATTTCATTTTTATCCCAATGATCTCATTAATTTTGATATACACTTCTTAACCCTTTCGGTCATAGTGTCGTCAATTGACGACATGACATTTTACCCCCTGCCGTTCCTAAGTTTTTAAAAAATACCGAAATTAAATTGTCTGGGTCTAATTGTTGAACATTTCTAAGGGTATTTTCATTGGCAATATTGTTATTTGACGCACGTAAACAAAAATATATCCTCAACTAGTTGATCGTCCTCGGCAGTTTCAGTAACGTGCGAAACACGGCCAAGTTGATCGATTTTTCGATTTTCAATAGGTGAATAAATAATCGATACCAAATGCTGTAACTTATCACAGTTATAAATAAGGGTCCGCTGTATACGTTCAACGTGTAAAATTACCGAATTTTTCAATAGCGACGTTCTGAGGATTTTTCGAAATCTCGTGTCGTCATTTTTCAACATGTGATTACACGTGATGGGGGGAGAGTAGAATTATGCCGATGATGCCAAATGGTTAAAAAAGGGCTAAATATTTAATAAACAAGAAATGAGATTTTAAGATCAAAGGACAATAATTCGTGACCGAAAGGGTTAACCAGAAAAGTTGGTAATAAAAGAGAATATGAATCATTTAAACCATATCATTTGATACGCCGGGATTTAAATGGCTCAGCTGTCTCGACTGCCGTTTTTGTTTTCTCTCTTTCATTCGCTGTCCTTTTCTTCGTTCGGCGAACTACAAAGGCAGTTCGCGCGGCTCGAAAACCGTGTCTACTATTCCCAAGTTGTCCAAATACGATTCTGGCCCGACTGACAATGTGGGAGAGAATACTGTACTGACATTCTGTGTGGAAATCCAGATAAGCGTTTTGTGATGCGTTTAGTCTGGCTTGTCTATCTTTAATATGTTCTCAAGTTGCTACCACGTTTTCTATCGCCTCCTTGAGCGTTTCCGGATTTGAATATCCTACAGTAAGACCCCGCTTAACGCGGGGGATACGTTCCAATAAGTTCGAGCGCTAAACGAAACAGCGTTAAACGAGGCAACTTTACACGTTAATAATGGGGATCAGTGAAACAGAACAGAGAATAACAAAATTTTCTTTGCAATCACTCATTGTAAGAACTAAAATTTGCCGAACTTATCACAATAAAATATAATATTATGTTTATATCTTTATACACCTAGTAACGTTAATGACAGATAATAAGTCAACTGTGACGCACGAACGATACGTTCGTACTGTGACTGCGACTTCATGGAATACAGTTGGAACCTTTACTCTGGACAGACTATGAAAAAAACATTGAAACAGATAAATAATGTGCACCCTCGCTACATAATCCACCGCTTTTGGTTGGTGCATGGCCATTTAATTTGCACACATATGCAACAAGTATCAATATAGTGAGCGATTTAGGGGAATCCCAATACTACCGCGTAATACTGAAACAGCGTTAAGCGGGGCAGCGTTAAGCGGGGTCTTACTGTACTTTACTTTCTAACGCGGAATTGTGTAAGCCTGCCACAAAGCTACTTAATGCGCTATCTGTTAGTCCTTTTATCATGCCCAGAGCAATTTCTTGTGGATTATTTTCTGTTATAATGTCTTTGGCGCGGTTTTGGATGTTTTCGATACGACGACTGAATTCTAATGGACTCTCTAACGGTTCTTGTTTCGCAAATGCTAATTGGGTTTGCCATTTCCGTAGGTTACCCTTCGGGATATACTACCTTGATCAAAAAGTTCCCGGAATGTATTCAGAAAATTAAAAATACAAGTTTATTCATCTAAATCTATATTGTCCCCTTTGAAGTAATCCCCATAGACTGCAACACACTTATGCCAGCGCTTGATCCAATCCTCGAAACATTTTTTATATTCGGTTTTCGGTATGTCCTTCAGTGCTACCTGCGATTTTTCCATTACTTCCTCTCGACTGCTGAAACGCGTTCCCCGTAATGGTTTTTTAACTCGATTGAACAGAAAGAAGTCACAGGGAGCCAAATCGGATAAATTCGGTGGATGTTGGATAGTATTTGTTGCATTATTCGTTATAAAATTTCGAATAATGATGGCACTGTGCGACGGTGCGTTATCATGGTGCAAAATCCACGAGCTTTCTGCCCACAATTCATTAACTAAAATGTCTTGGACGGATCCATAGGCAATGTTCAAGCCCTCCGCTATCTCTCTGATGGTTAATTTGCGGTTATTGACCAACATTTCTTTTACATTATCAATGTTTTCGTCGGTTTTCGACGTCGATGGTCTGCCATTGCGTTCATCATCTTCGATTGACTCACGACCACTTTTGAACCACTCGTGCCACTGGTAAACGACCGTTTTCTTTAGAGAATCGTTGCCGAAACACTATTCCATCCTTTCCAACGTTCGCGCACCATTAAATCCGTTTTTTACGCAAAATTTAATACAAGTTCGTTGTTGCAAATTTCAATCCATTTCTAAAAAAATCGCCAACACTCACAGAGATAGATGTACTCTTGGCTACGTAACTTTTGTAAATGTCAAGCTATGACGCTAATATTTAGAGGGAATATCAACAACAGATGTACCCACTTAACAAAAAAAAGAGAACTCAAATCGGACCGATGGGAGCGCCACACGGGGGTTATTCCGGGAACTTTTTGATCAAGGTAGTATGTGCGCCTAATTTCTTTAATTATAGCGTCAATGTTTGTCGCGTCGGTGTAACCTAAATTAATATCTGCATCGCCACGGATTTTCGATCGCAGAACGCGTGATAAAAACTTGTGATCGGCCGGATTGGTTAAATCGCGCGCGTATTCGCATGCGCGGATAAATGATGACGCTGGTATGTTATAGCCATCGAATATAGGTACACATTCTGCAGCTTCTTTTACTGTGTAATATTGTGTATTTGCAACGGGTTGCACGGAATTGTTCGGCTTTATCGACAATCGGGTCTTGAAGCTGTCAGCAAGATCGTCTGCCGTGCTAGTCATGGCGCTGATTTTGTCGGTTTTAATAAGTGTTTGTGATCTGCGTGTGTGTGAAAGTATTCGAACGAGCTTACAGGACTACGATGGCGACGGGTTGCGTTCCTGTTGCGGTTGCTGGTAGCGTTTCCGTTGCGGGGTGGCTGATCTGTTGCAGTCCGACGTCCCGACGGTGATTTTTATGCTGTAGGCTGGTCCGTTTGAAAGTAGATCCACGTCCTCACGCGGCTGCTGGATGGCTGTCCTTGCTGCAGTCCGATGTCCAGGCAGTGATTTTCGTGTGATCGTGATGTATTTTGTCGTAGATGTGATTTCGTTTTTCGGAGTACCGCTGCCACCAATAATGTTACGGACCAGGCCGAGAAGAATTGAAGGCGTGTTTCGTAGTCAAAAGCTTTATTTTCGTTCGAACCTTGGTTGTGGTTGAGAAAACGGTCAAAGAACGGTTTTGAGGTGAAATGTGAAGTGAAGTCAAAAATGAACATTACGTAGGAGGAAGACTCGGGGTTGGGACCTGTTAGCAGTGGGGATGGGTCTTACCCAATTAAACATGACAGGGTTGGAGGTGGTGGGGGTAGGGTGCTTGCATAGTGTTTATTATAGCGCTTTCGACTTTCGGTTAAGATTATGACAATGGTTGATATACAATAGTAATGGTAATAATGATACAGTATTAAAAGTGGCAATGATTCATAATAATTATAATAATAATGGTGATGTTGATAACAATAACGATAATAATAATAATATTAATAACAATAATAATAATAGTAATAGTACTTGTTTGGTAAAGTTCTAAGTGGACTGTATTTTTTGTTAAGGTGTTAATGAATTATACCGAGCCGGATTTCGAATAAGGAGTGTTTTGAGATTTGCTAGAGTTCTGAGGTGGTTTTTCGAAAGGAGGCACTAGAGTTACGCAACTTATTTATTGTGGGAATATAACAGAAAAGAATGATGAAAATAACAATAAATAACAGTAAAAAAGGTGTGAGATCTAAGAGGATTTGAGATCAGTCGTCGCGGGTCGAAGATTTGTACAGAAATTGTTCTGGTTAAGACGAGATGTTCACTAGTCACGGTCAAGAGGAAGACTGACCTACACGGTTGTCGCAAAGCGGCCGGAAAAGTGCAACAAACGACAATCGTTGCCAGCAGCCAGCTCGCGCCCGGCAACGGTGAGACACGCGGTATGGGCAAGTTCGGTATAACAAGTTGAAGATCGTTGCTACCCGCGGGTCCGCACCCAGCAACGACGCCCTAGCGTTCAACATTCCGCCCGCCTCGTCCGGGAACGGGCGAAATATTACAGCAAACGATTATGCGACACTACTTCCGCCCGCCGTGCTAAGTTTATTTTAAGATTCATGTGGCGATGAGATTGGTAAAATACAGAGCTTTGAAATAGGACGACGATAAACGGTAGATGAAGTGCGCACGGTAGCAACTCGCACGAGACCATCTGATCCTGGATGTACTTCCGTGACTCGAGCTAAACTCCACTTAGTGGGAGGCAATCGATCATCCATTAATAAAACTAACGCACCGACTGTAAGTGATGGCGACTTTGTACGCCATTTCGAAATACTCTGCAATCGTTGTAAATACTCGGCGGACCAACGCCGCCAAAACCTTTGGATGGTCTGATGGACGAGTTGCCAGCGTGTTAATCGTGATTGTGGTACGTCTAACAAACAAGGTTCGGGAAAAGATGTTAAGGGTGCTCCGATTAAAAAGTGAGACGGTGTTAATGCACTGAGATCCGTTGGATCGTCTGAGAGTGGACACAAGGGACGCGAATTTAGAATTCCTTCTATCTGCGTGAGAGTAGTGCTGAATTCTTCGTACGTAAGTTTAGCGTCGCCAATGACGCGTTTTAAATGAAATTTTGTCGATTTCACGGCGGCTTCCCATTTTCCACCGAAGTGAGGTGCGCCGGGAGGGTTGAACTGCCAGTTGGTTCCTACCAAGGACAGGGAGTCCTTTAGCTGGTGCACCTCCTGACTTGCTGCCTTGAATAATTTTTTCAACTCGGCTAATGCTCCTACAAAATTAGCCGTGACCGCCTCGGCGCTCCCGGCAATTAGGCAGGGAAGGGGGGAGACAGTTAAAAAAGCAGGCGCGAGAGCGAGAAGGGGACTGATTAAGAACTAGTGATGACCATAAACAAGTATCGTATTAGACTATGACAACGTAATCATATTGTAAAATCGGTGCGTGCGTATCGAAGGAGATCCGAAGGCAAACCGACCTTCCCTCTACTACAGGCAAACCGACCTGAGAGGAGCAGGAGCGTGCCGCGATCCCGAAGGCAAACCGCCCTTCCCCCGATATAAGGCAAACCGTCCTTGGAGGAGCAGGACCGGCCAGAAATCCGGAGATCACCCGCAGAACGCACCGTAGACGAGTCACCGCCAAACGTCCGAACATTGCGTAAGGCCAATAACAACGGCACATTGTAAAGAAAGTCAAATACATATTGTCAATCTCGTGTCAACCATCCTTCCTCTTTTGTCTGTTGCTCAGTGCTCGTCCCCACAGCACTAAATAAAAATCATAAGAAAGTAACTACGGTTACAAGCTTTATTTTTGTTCGAACCTTGGTTGGTTGAGAAAAAGGGTCAAAGAACGGGTTTGAGGTGAAATGTGAAGTGAAGTCGAAAATGAGCATTACGTAGGAGCAAGACTCGAAGTTGGGACCTGTTAGGAGTGGGGATGGGTCTTACCCAATTAGACATGACATGGTTGGAGATGGTGGGGGTAGGGTGCTTGCATAGGGTTTATTACAGTGCTTTCGACATTCGGTTAAGTTTATGACAACGGTTGATATACAATAGTAATGTTGATAATGATACACTATTAAAAGTGGCAATGATTGATAGCAATAACAGTAAGAATAATAATAAATAATATTAATAGTAATGATAATAATAATAATAATTATAATAAGATATAGATATAATATAGGTCTATAATAAGATATAGATATAATATAGGTCTATAATAAGACCAAATTAAAGAGAGAATAGCAGACCAGAAAAGAGTTATAATAAAAAACAATAAAATCCCCGGAGAAGAATTACAAATAATAAAAGAACAAGTAGCAAGAGAAATAGGACATCGACACGCAACACAGGAATATGACAGAAACCTACAGAATGAAGAACAACTGACACACATGCAAGAACCAAATATAACACAGACAACAACAGAAGCCAACACACCGACTACAGACCAAAATAACAATGAAAACGAAAGCGAAAAAACAGCACAAACAGAAAATGAAGAACAAGAGACAACACATCAATTAGAAACAGCCATCGTAGAATGGACAGGAAGCAACCCCAACAAAAGAAATCCAATACCCAAATTAATTTTTAAGAAAAACACACACCATGTAATAAAAACCGTAAACAAACTACTACCCAAATATATAACTAATACAACCACACTAGAAGAAACACACACAATCATATACGCAGCAGCAATAGCCACTATTAGATGTAATAATCAAAACATAACATCAAACAGACAACGCAAAATAAGTAAACCAGAAGAACCACACTGGAGACTAAGAATGAAGAGAAAAATAGAAACACTAAGGAAAAACATAGGCAGATTAACACAAGCCAGTAAAGGAAATTCATCAAAAAAGAATACAAGACACGTAGAGAAAATAATGGCACGAAATAACAAAACTCAAACAATACAAGAAACACTGGACACACAGAAACAGAAGCTAGCCGTATACGCAGCGATTCTAAAGAGATACGATGAATCAAACAGAAGAAAATACGAAAACCAACAGTTTATGAAAAACGAAAAACTATTCTATCAAAAACTCCAAACACCAATGCAAGCAGAAACAAAACCCCCCACCGCAGAAGAGATAGAAGAATTCTGGAAACAAACATGGTCCAACCCGGTACAACACAGAAACGATTCCAAATGGATAGAAGAAGAAAGGGAAAGATACACACACATCACAGAACAATATGAATACAAAATAACTATAGAAGATCTAACAGAAACCATTAAAAACACCCACAACTGGAAATGCCCAGGACCAGACCAGATACAAAACTACTGGTACAAACAATTCACATCAACACACACACAACTAACACAACAAATCAACGAGGCAATAAAAAATCCCAACAAACTCCCGAAATTCCTAACTGAAGGCAAAACTTACATAAAACCAAAGAACCATGACACACAGAACCCAGCCAACTACAGACCAATAACATGTCTACCCACACTATACAAAATAATAACAGGAACAATATGCAGAAAAATAGAGAGACACCTAACCGAACACCAAATCCTAGCTGAAGAACAAAAAGGATGCAGGAGAAATAGCCATGGATGCAAAGAACATTTAATAATAGACAGCATAATTATGGAACAAACCAAAAAACACCAACGAAACCTACACACATGCTATATAGATTACAAGAAAGCGTTCGACACAGTACCGCATACATGGCTACAAGAAATATTATATATATTCTTTATTTATGATTCCCTTACGGGTTACATACTTATACACCTCCTCTCTCTCTTATCCTAACTTACAAATCTAACAACAACACTCCGACACCTGCGTCCCACTGTCCTCCGGCTCCCCCCGTACTCCCACTTCCCCCCTGCCCGCCCTTCCTCCTCCACTTCCTTCCTTCTCGCCAACTCGCCACCCCCCCATCTTCTCCTTCCCCTACTCCTCTCTCTCCCCAGGCCCTTTCTTCTCCTCTCTCTCCTCCCCCTTATCACCCCTTTCCTCCTCCCGCCACTCCCTCGTCTCTTCCTCCCACCTCCACCATGTCCCCTCTATCTTGATCCTTCCCTCTCCCATCCATACCCTCTTCCCCTTCCTCCTTTCCTCCCACACCTTTTCCACTACCCTCCACCTCATCCTTCTTTCTTCCCATGTACGATCCTCTTCTATCCTTACTCCTCTCCCTCTCACTTTCCATCTCCTCTCCATCACTTCTACTTTACCCGCCACACTCTTCATCCTTACCACCACCATGCCCCTTTCCTCTCCCCCTTCCCTTCCTCTCCTTCCCAGTTCCCTGATTTCCTCCACTTCCCCTTCCACCCCCAATTTTCCCATCAATTCCCGTATCTCCTCCCTCCTCTTCTCTGCTCCACTCCTCAGCCCCTTCACAATCATGTTCCTCCTTCTTCCTTCTCTCTCCTTCTGCTCCTTCCATATTTCTATCTTCCTCAACCTCTCCGCCATCTCTTCTTCCAACCTCTTCTCTCCATTCCTCTCCCCTTTCTCCAGCTTTCCTTTTCTTTCCTCACCTCTCTCTGTCCTCTTCTCCCTTCTCCCTTCTCCTTTCCTCTCCTCTGTCTCCAGCTTCCCTTTTCCTTGTTCACCTCGCTCAGTCCCCTCCTCCATCCTGCGTTCTCCTTTCTTCTCCTCCTCTGTCTCCAGCTTCTGTTTTCCTACTTTGCCTTGCTCCGTCCTCTCCTCTACTCTCCCTTCTCCTTTCTTCCCTTCTGTCACCATCTTCCCTTTTCTTCCTTCGCTTCTCTCTGACCTCTCCTCGATCCTCCCTTCTCCACTCTTCTCCTCTGACTCCATCTTCCTTGTTCTCCCTTCAATTCTCCTTAACCTCTCCTCCATCCTCTCTCTCTCTTTCCTCTCTCTCTCCAGTAATCCTCTTATCACCTCAACCTCCCGCTCCTTTCTTCCCACCTCCTTCATTAACTCCTTCATCCACTCCCTCACATTCTCCTTAACAGCTTTCTCCATCTTCTCAAAATCCGTTTCCGTCATCCTTTCCCACCGCTCTACCTCCCTGTCCATCTTCCTGTCCAACCTCTCCCACAGGAGCCTCATAATCGTCTCTGCCATTTCTCCATACTTTTCCATCCTCTCCTCAGCCCCTTCTGCTTCCTCTTCCTTTGCCAGTTCAACTCTTCCTCTTACTCCCTCGCCCCCCCCCCCCTTGTGACTTCTTATCCCTATTCTCTACTTTTCCAGTTTCAGCCTCTTCTCCTCCCCTACACTTCCCCCCTTCCTCTTCCTTCCTTCTCCATAACTCCTTCACTTTTCCCTCCTTTCCCTTTTTTGTCCTCCCCATCTTCCACACTCTCTCCGCCTTAACCTGCCTTCTTCTCTCTTCTTTACCGACTCTCTCACCGCTCTTTCTCTTCCCTCCAGATGTCGCTTCCTCCGTTCCCTCTCTTGCTCAACTCCACGCTTCCTCCTAACCTCGCTTTCCGCTTCTCACTTCTCACTTCTCCCACGTCTTCTCCTCTTCCTCTCCCGTTCCGCCCACGCTTCCACCGCACCCTCTCCTTATCCTCTACTCTCCACCCCTCTCTTTCGCCCTCCCTATTCACTACACCCCTCTTTTCATCTCCTTTCCCTCACACACTTGTCACACCCGTCCACACTGTCTAGCCCCGGAAGCGGAAGTCTACAAGAAATATTAAGTATATATAAAATAAACCCATAAATCCAAGAATTTCTCAGAACAACAATGCAAACATGGAGAACAAAAATACACCTGAAAACAGAAGCAGACGACATCCAAATAGGAGAAATAAACATCAAAAGAGGCATCTTTCAGGGCGATGCACTAAGTGCCCTATGGTTCTGCATCAGCATCAACCCCCTCTCAAATATCCTAAACAACATGTTTGAAACAAAGATCGAGCAGATCTTCCAGAGACCTCAGTGAGGCTAAGTTATTTTATTATTTAGACACTGAACCACGCGAGCTGCGTTTAGATTAGAATTGAATTGCAGTGAAGTGCACTGAATAGATTTCTTCTGGTAAAGGTCTTTATTTCACAAGTGTACTGTACATTAGTCAGAGATATACTGGTCAATTTTGGTTTTAAAATGTGCAGTCGTTACAATACATAATTAGGGGGAAAGGAACGGATAGGCGGGAACATAGCTAATTGGCTTAGGAAGAAAAGGAAGGGGAAATAATACAGAGGAGAGTCTGCGAAGAGTCGCAAGTGATATAGAGAGAGACAGTAGAGAGAGTGAGGGAGACAGAGATAGTGGGATAGTCGAAGGAAGAGACAGGTAAACAAGCTATGTTTTGGCTAGTGTCGTTGGCCTTAGGCTCAGCTGTTTCGCCGTCGCAACATTTCCGCCCACCTTTCGTCGGTGGACGAAAAAATCATCTCTCCTCGACACAGTTGTGAGTGGGAGTACCTTGACTTGTTGATAAAGATCTGCAAATTACATTATTATTTGGAAAAAGGCAAAAGTATAAGTTTTGTAATAGGTCGTTTCAATATTGTCGTTGCTGTTTTGAGAGTGACCACTCGAGTCCGATCGTCATCTCCTGAGTGGGTGTTGATCACTCGTCCCAGAGGCAATTTTGTTGGGGGGAGTATCTCTGATTTAATGAGACACAAGTCTCCGACCTTAACTGAGGGCCTTGCAGCGGTCCATTTTCCTCTAGGTTGCAAAGTCTGCAGATACTCTCGTGCCCATCGACTCCAGAAATGCTCCTGCATTTGCCTCAGCAATTGCCACCGTGAGAGCCTGTTGGTCGAGATATCAATGAGATTCGGTTCTGGTACCGCGCATAACGGTGCGCCGATTAAAAAATGTCCTGGTGTTAAGACATTCACATCGTCTGGATCGTCCGTCAAAGGTTGGAGCGGACGCGAATTGAGACAAGCCTCTACACGCCCCAAGAAAGTGGCCATTTCCTCAAAAGTCAAGAGAGTGTCGCCAATTACTCTCCTTAAGTGAAACTTAGTGGATTTCACTGCAACCTCCCACAAGCCTCCAAAGTGGGGAGCTGCCGGTGGATTAAAGTGCCATTCCGTCCCATCGTTGGCAAGGGCTGCAGTAATTTGCTTGTTTTCTTTAGTAGCAGCCCCAAAAAGATTGCGTAGCTCCTTCGCTGCTCCAACAAAGTTTGATCCACAATCACTTGTCAGTGACGCGCTAATCCCTCTTCGTGAAACAAATCGTTGGTATGCCGCCAGGAAGCTAGCGGCTGTATAATCGGACACTAATTCGAGATGCACGGCCTTGGTGCTGAAACATACAAAGATGGCGATGTAGCCTTTGTACGTTTTGTACCCTCTTCCCCTTGTTGTCCTAAGTTGAATCGGCCCCGCGTAATCCACACCAGTATGTAAGAACGGGCGAGAAGGATTGACCCGGGTGGCAGGAAGATTCCCCATTTGTTGTTTTGCAGTGGTGGATTTCCACCTTGTGCATTGTACGCATTGGTGTATCCAGCCCTTTATCATAGCTCTTCCTCGAGGAATCCAATACGATCGTCGTAAATATCCCAGTGTGAGCTGCACGCCCCCGTGGAGTGTTTTTTGGTGCGCGTGGTCGATAATTAATTGCGTGAATCTTGAATCTGGAGGCAAAATTAGAGGATGCTTCTCATCATACGAAAGAAGTGAGTGCTTGAGGCGACCTCCGACTCTCAGTAGACCATCCCTGTCTAGAAGTGGATTTAGCTTGCTAATGCTGCTTCTTGACGAGACGTTGTGTCCCTCACGCAATTGCTCGATGTCTTTCCTGTATGCTGCCCCTTGAACAGCAGCCATCCAAAACCGAGTGGCTCGATTGAGTTCGATGGTGGTGAGAGTGGGTGAAGTTTCCTTGCATTGAGCTTTCTTCGCCCAACACTGACACCACGCAGTGATTCTCACCAATTTAGTAAAATATGAAAATTGGTCAAGCAATGACCAGACCTGTAGCTCAGGGTGGCATGCAACGATGGCCACAGTTTTTCTGACTTCTTGATCTGTCTCCTGAAAGGCGTTGGATTGTCTCCACGGTGCAGCAGTTGCTGCAAGTTGAGGTGGCCCATGCCACCAAAGTTGAAACTCAATTAGTTGAGCTGGTGTTAAACCTCGAGACGCACAATCTGCCGGGTTTGCTGAGCCGTCAATGTGATGCCACATAGCTTGCGGCAGGAGTGTTTGAATGGCTGAAACCCTGTTAGCTTCGTACTGCGTCCATTTCCTGGGATGACCCTGAATCCAGGCTAGGGTCACCTGAGAGTCGCTCCATAAGTGAATGGGGACGTCCTCTAGCTTTAATGCCCTTCTTACATATTCTACGAGATCAGTGAGCATTTTGGCTGCACACAATTCTTTCCACTCTGGTTTCAAGGAAGCTACCTTTGTTTTACTAGTGATGAGATGTGTCGTGACTTCAGCAAGTCGTGAAATTACGCGTACATACACCACTGCCGCCTTGGCTCTCTCAGATGCGTCAGCAAACCCATGGAGCTCAATTGTGGACTCTTGGGCGTCCAAGCGTATCCATCGAGGGATGGAGATTTTGGAGATCAAAGGCAGTTCTCTATAGAGCTTCTCCCATTGGTGTTGTTCGGATGAAAGTAATGGTGTATCCCAATCCAAAGCAAGTAGCCACAACGATTGCATAAAGATTTTGGCGGATATCACGATTGGTGAGATCCAGCCCAACGGATCAAATAATTTAGCTATCCTAGAAAGAATTATTCTTTTAGTGAGCGGAAGTTGCAATTCACTTGCTGTTACGTGATATGTGAAAGTGTCCTCCTTCGGTTTCCATGTGATGCCTAGAATAGTCCTTCCTTCTTCGTTGGGCCATGTGAGCAGTTTGGTTGCTGGTTCTTCTTGCTCTGCATTGGGTGTCAACTCTTCTACGTTTGCAGCCCACTTCCTCAACGTGAAGCCGCCCGCCTTGCATAAGTTAATTAACTCAGATTGACGCCGTTTAGCCGTGTCAATAGAGGCAGCGCCGCTTAAAATGTCGTCCACGTAGCAATCTGCCCTTAGTGTGGCAGCGCCGAGGGGAAAGTTCTGTTCCTCGTCAGTGGCCAGTTGCTGTAGCGTTCTTATAGCTAGAAACGGAGCGCATGCCAGTCCATAGGTGACCGTCTTCAGTTGGAATGTGCGCATTCTTTCCCTTGAGTCGTCGCGCCATTCGATTTGCTGCAGCGCTCGATCATCGGGATGTACAAGTACTTGTCGGTACATCTTCTCAATGTCTGCTGAAAATACGTATTTATGGACGCGCCAGCGCAAGAGCACATCCGAGAGTTTCGGAAGCAGGTTCGGTCCTAGGAATAAAAAGTTGTTTAATGAATGACCCACACTTGTTACCTGTGAGCCATTAACCCTCCGACGGCCGCACGTCGACGGCCAGGACAGAGTCAGTTTGACTCGTCACACAGATTTTCACTAAAACATACTTAAGTCGCTCGAGCTCCTCACCGATATGTGACTCATCAAACGCTTGCTCGAGCCGAAAGTCTCACGGATACACTACTACTGGGTAATCTACATTGTCGGATAATTCAAAGGAGTTGGAACAGCGGACTGTCGCGGAGTTTCGGGTTTCTGTCTACATACATTGAGCATATAATAAGCCTATGTTCAAAAAATATAATTTTATTATTTTTGATTTTGTACAATTCATTTTTAACTTCATTCGTGCAACCGTTCACGTAATTGTACGAGTTTGTGCAGAATGGTTACCACACACATATCTCGTACATTTATGACAGGTTGTTGAGTAACGGTTGTTACTTCCACGACAAACTCAATATCGCGTACGTTGTTACACTTGTACAGTGGAATTTTTTAGAATTATTCTGCCCGTTGACCCTTTAGCCCAAAGGTGCGCACTGTTCACAGATCTGTGGCGAACTGAATTTGTTTTCCGCACTACACCGCATGTTTCAGAATGTGGTGTGCCCCACCCGCTGCCCGCGTTAAGCCGGATGTCGTCGCCGCGCGAAAGCGATACGCACACTCTCATGTCTTTCGGCGAACGCCGTCAGCTATGAGAGTGTATGCGTTACCGCTCTCGCATTGCGAGTCAAAGTGACTCCGTCCTGGCTTGCGGAGGGTTAAATACTACGCGAAGCTTCGTAGTTGTACTGTGCTCTTTTAAGACCCCGTGATGTGGTAGGAAGTACTCGACTGCTGTCTCTTCCGCACTCCTCATGTTGATCTCCTTCATGTGTCCCAAGTTCTCATATTCTTTCATGATAGTTTTGTACATTTCAGCGAACTTACGATCGCGTGCGAAACGGCGTTCCATTCCCACTTGCATTCTAGTGGCAAGAGATTTGGAATTTCCAAAATAAGGGAGCTTGTCTTTAATTGGGAGTCGTACCATGTAGCGTCCAGTTGAGGTGCGGCGATGTGTTGCGGCAAAGTGTTCTTCGCAACGGATTTCTTCTGCCGATAGAGTCATTGGCGCAAGAGGCAGCTCTTCCTGCTCCCAAAATCTCTGAATTAAGGGTAGAAGGTTCCCTTCCCACACATGCTGAGCGGTAATTCTCAGTGGACCTTTTCCCTTTGCACACTGCGATGAGTTGATTTTCCCCGACAGTATCCAGCCGAGGGCGGTTTTTTGTGCGATAGGTGCATTCGGGTCCCCTTTCCGCAAACCTTCTTCTATAATGTGGCCAAAGACGTCGGCGCCTAGGATGAGATTCAGGCGTTCGCGTGATCCGAAGTTCGGGTCGGCGAGGTCTAACCCACGAATGTGAGGCCAGCTCAACTGCGTATTGTCCACATTAGGTTTATAACTTGTCAGTTGTTGCAGAACAAGTGCATTAACGGGAAGGCTATAACTCAACTTCAGTCGCGAATAGATGATGAGCTGTACGATGCCCCTCACTTGTTGTGGATTACTCTCACCCACACCTGTCACCACCATGTTGACTGCTGTTCGTGGTAGTCTCACGAGCTGTGCCAAGTTTTCTGTCATTAGGGAGACCTCTGAGCCTTGATCTATTAAAGCGCGAATCATTAATTTATCTCCATGATATGTGGTGACTAGTACCTGTGGAGTCGCTAAGATCACGGGTTGTGTTACTCCTAAACTTACTTCCACCTGGTGGCTTGTCCGTAGCTCGGACGAGGTGTGTCCGTAGTTGTTGTCGTGTAATATCGAATGATGTTTTCCCAGACACTTTTGACACCGCTTTTCTGAATAGCAGTCGGAGACTTTATGCTTTCCCAGACAGATCAGACAAAGATCTCGTGAATTAATGATTTGCTTCTTTTCTGCTGGTGTTTTGCTTGAAAGAGCTTCACAGTACAAAATGTAATGGTTACCTTGGCAAAGGTGGCACCTTGCCTTGGATGACTCCTTTTTGATACTTGGTGCGTTCGCACGCATCTTTGTGGAAGCTGGCCTGGTTGTTTAAAAGTTTGCCTGGGCTGAGGTCTATGCGTCTTTACCTCAATTGCCTCCAACGTTCTAATTTGGTTTTCCAAAAACGTTTTTAAAGTATCGAACGATGGGGGTTCAGAACATCCTCCCTGCGATGATTCCCATTGTCTTAAAATGTCACTACTGAGCCGATCGACGGTGGTGTGAACCAACCAGTCCGTGCCGTTGTTGATTGGCCGTTGCATTGCTTCCAAGGAATTGACGACGTTTTGAGTGCCGTGAAAAACCCGTTTCAACTCTTGGGCCGTGTCGGCGTGCATGGGCTTTTTTGCTGCAAGTGCAGTATACTGGGCATTGACAAGTAACTTTTTGTTGTCATACCTGTCTACTAATTGTTTCCATGCTCCTGGGAAATTTTCTCCAGTCACCGCTACGCCTTGGAGGAGTTGAGCTGGCTCACCGGATAGCGCATTCAATAAATAATGCATCATTTCTACCTTTGAGAGAGTTGTGTCCTTTAACACTAAAGAGGTGCACAGCTCCTTGAAATGCACCCAAGTTTGATACGATCCTGTAAACTGCGGCAATGCTATGTTATTCAGCCTCGATTTAACGGCTGGTTCGGCGGAGTTGTTGGAAGGACATGACTTGTCGCTTTCCTTGTTTGTTGATTGACCCATGAGGTCAACAAACCGCGCTTTCTGCACATAGAACACTTCTTCCGTTAAACCGTAATAGTCCTTAACAAAATAATCATGTGTGGACGTCTCCTTATTAGCGAGTGCCAGTAATTGATCGTGGTATGCCTCAAATTTCCTCCAATTATCATTTAGGCCATCAAGTCTCGTTTGCACTGCGCCCCTCGTTATATTAGACTGACCTAGTTTTTTCAGATTTTTAAAGGCACGGCTGATTCGACCGTGAAGGTCATACTGAGGTTGTAACAATTGCTCCATTATTCAAGAAAGACAGTGAAGGTTTAAAGGCCGTAAATAATTGTTGATAGCTGCGGTGATAGTTGTTGTAAAAACTCACAGTACAAGTTCTTCTTCCTTGATGCTCAGTTGTAGTTGCCGTATGGATTAAATACCTCGATGCTGGGTCGAGAATGCGGTTCGAAGGACCAAAATGTTTGAAACAAAGATCGAGCAGATCTTCCAGAGACCTCAGTGAGGCTAAGTTATTTTATTATTTAGACACTGAACCACGCGAGCTGCGTTTAGATTAGAATTGAATTGCAGTGAAGTGCACTGAATAGATTTCTTCTAGTAAAGGTCTTTATTTCACAAGTGTACTGTACATTAGTCAGAGATATACTGGCCAATTTTGGTTTTAAAATGTGCTGTCGTTACAATACATAATTAGGGGGAAAGGAACGGATAGGCGGGAACATAGCTAATTGGCTTAGGAGGAAAAGGAAGGGGAAATAATACAGAGGAGAGTCTGCGAAGAGTCGCAAGTGGTATAAAGAGAGACAGTAGAGAGAGTGAGGGAGACAGAGATAGTGGGATAGTCGAAGGAAGAGACAGGTAAACAAGCTATGTTTTGGCTAGTGTCGTTGGCCTTAGGCTCAGCTGTTTCGCCGTCGCAACACAACACAAGACACGGATTCAACATAAGAGACAAAAGGAAAACACAATACACAATAAACCACCTCATGTATATGGACGACATCAAACTGTACGGATCAACACACGGACACAACTAACACAACTCATAAAAAACACGGAAACCTTCACGCAAACCATCAGAATGGAATTCGGAATAGGAAAATGCAAAACTACACACATACAAAAGGGCAAATGGACAGACAACATAACACAGACACACTAAATAATGAAAATATTAACAATATGGACAAACACGAAACATATAAATACCTAGGCTTTCAACAAAACACCAGATTAGATCATACAGACATCAAATCGCAGCTACAACAACAACACAAAAACAGACTAACCAAAATATTAAAAACCAAACTAAACTCACAAAACACCACCAAGGCAATAAACACATACGCAGTACCAATACTAACATACTCTTTCGGCATCATAAAATTGACCACAACAGACCTCGAGAATATCAACATAATGACGCGAACACAACTCACACAACACCTAAAACTACACCCAAAATCATGCAAAGAAAGATTAACAATAAAAAGGAAAAACGGAGGAAGAAGACTAATAGACGTACAAGCACTACACACAAGACAGATACAAACACTTCGAAAATACTTCAAAACCAAAACCACCAAACTACACCAAGCAATAACAGAGGCAGACAAAAACTACACGCCGTTAAACCTGGCAACACAGACCCACATAGCAGACACATACAACGAACAAGAAAATACCAAGAAGAAAGAGGAGGCATGGGAACAAAAACAGATACATGGAAAACACAGATACATAATAAGTAAAGAACACATAAACAAGAAAGACACCTACAATTGGCTACGGAGAGGAATACTGTACCCAGAAACAGAAGGCTTCATAATAGCAATACAAGACCAAGTCATAGCAACACGGAACTATCAAAAACATATTATGAAAAATGGAGACATAATAAATGATACCTGCAGGAGATGCCACCAGCACCCAGAAACAATAGACCACATCACAGGAGGATGTAAAATCCTAGCCGGAAACGAATACACCGAAAGACATGACGCAATAGCCAAAATAATTCACCAACAAATAGCCGACACATACAACATCGAAAAAAAGAACACACCACACTACAAATACACACCAACAACAATAATAGAAACAGACAAATACAAATTATACTGCGACATAACTCTCGACACCGACAAAACAATGAAATACAACAGACCAGACATCACATTCCAAGACAGAATAAATAAAATCACATACTTCATAGACATATCGGTCCCAAATGACACAAACATCCAACAAAAATACAATGAAAAAATAGAAAAGTACACCCCCCTAGCCATTGAAATAGAAAGAATATGGAAACAACACAAAGTACATATAATCCCCCTAGTAATATCCGCAACTGGAATCACACCACACAGCCTCAAGAAGCAACTTCAAAACCTGGGAATCGACACTCACGTACACCAAGAAATACAAAAAACAGTTATATTAAAAACATGTAATATAGTAAGAACATTCCTCAGAAATCAATAGAAACTTGCAAGGACCTGGCAGAGACCCGTCCAATCAAGGAAAAGGGAAAGAAGATACCTCACACGAGTGAAACGAATCAATGTATAATAATAATAATAATAATAATAATAATAATAATAGTTACAATAGTTATCTTAACATTAGGTAGCTTTTTAAGGGGCGAAGCATGAGACGTAACATGTGGCATCTGCATTCTTACATGGGACGTTAGATGATGACATATTTATGGAAGTACCTGAGATGTTAGAATATTCATTAGAACATATAAGACGTGACAAAAGTGAAATAGGCATTAAAGAAAATAACATGTTAAGGCTATTACAATGTAAGGATGTACGTTGCAAGTTGAACAAAGCATTGTATGGGTTGAAACAAGCGAGTAGGCAGTGGAATTTGATGTTAGACAGAGAATTGAGAGGACTAGGTTTAAAACAGAGTAACTGTGATCCTTGTATATACTATAAAATAATGGAAAAATGTTGATTTTAGCTTTGGTATATGTTGATGATATATTAATCGTCGGAAACGACATGAATGAAATGAACAAGATTAAATGAGAGCTTCAAAGAAAGTTCGAGGTTAAGGATATGGGCGAGGCGGAACACTGTTTGGGAATAGAAATAAGTAGAAATAAAACCGACATAACATTAAGCCAAAAAAGTTACATTAGAGATTTATTATATAAGTTCAGTATGACTGACGCGAAAGATATGGACATTCCTGGCAATGTAAATGAGAAGTATGAGGTTGGCGAAGAGACCGATGTCGGTTCAGTCAATAAGGGGATCGAGATACTTCCTCACGATAACCGACGATTACACGAAAAAAGTCACGGTATATTGCCTGCAGAGTAAAGACGAAGCCGCGGATTATATGAAAAAATATATAGCTCGAGTAGAGAGAGAGACTGACCGAGAAGTAGAGCGAATAAGAACGGACAACGGCTTAGAATTTTGTAACAAAAACTTATCAGAATTTTTCAACGAATTAGGTATAAAACACGAACGGACGAATACGTATACACCGCAAATGAACGGAATTGCGGAAAGTGTTTGAGGCGAGGCGAAGCCTTGGCGGGAAGAGACCTCCTTCGCCGTTTTGCTCCGCGGCCCCTCGCGGAATAGGCTCCACAAGGTATCCGAGTTTTAGGTGTTGCTGAGGTTTTTAATTAACCGACTCGACAACTTGATAATAATGGACTGTATATTTTATAATTGACAATGTGCGAACTAGATGCGAATAATGATTTCTGTTGATAAGCCGAAGCGCTTTGTAATGCATCTCGAATGCGAATGCGAATGAATATCCTGACGCCGCGCGCGATCGCTACCGAAACAAAAGGGATTCAAGGACTGATCGGGGAGGAAGGGAAATGCGACTAAGGAAATTGATGGAGAGACGGATGAGGGAACGGGAAAAATCACGGAAGGGCAAACGGCGTCAATAAGGGCAAGACGAAGCGATATGAAAGAAATGAAAGAGATGTTGTGCAAGGAGCGGTAAAAATAAGACAGGACTCTGCGTAGCAACAGTTGCGAAACAAACAAGATGACAATGATACTGACGAGAAATGGTGCAATCATGAACAAAAATTATAACATATTAGGTCTAGTAACATTTATTGTCGTTTTCTGGTCAGTAGTCAGTAGAAGTGATCAGGAAAGCACTTCAGGCTCCTTCGGTTAAAAATCCTCAAGTAACGCAACAAGAGCTTGCGACAGCCTTAAACTGTTCGCAAAAAAATATTTGCAATCAATTGCGGTCACTTGGCAAGGTCCAAAAGTTTGGAAAGTGGGTTCCACATGAATTAACGGAAAACAACCCCAATCAAAGAGTCACAATCTGCAGTTCGCACCCCTCTCGACAAAACCGATTGCCATTTTTAGGGTAAATTGTTACTGGAGATGAGAAATGGGTGCTTTATGTCAATCTGAAGAGACGGCCACAATGGTTGGACAAATGCGAAGCGCCAAAGTCCACGCCAAAGCCTGACTTGCATCCGAAAAACGTGATGTTGTGTTTTGGTGAAATTTTAAAGGAATTCTTCGTTATGAACTCTTACCAACCTACCTAACCATTACAAGTGAAGCGTATTGTGCACAATTGGAATGGTTAGACCGAGCGTTGAGAGAAAAAGAACCCGAGCTGGTGAATCGGAAGGGCGTAGTTCTTCATCACGATAACGCACGACCGCATACTGCAAGAATCACGGCGGAAAAACTACGCCAGTTGGGATGGGATGTTCTGCCACAACCTGCATATTCTCCAGATATTGCCCCATCCGATTATCATCTGTTTCGTTCCTTGCAAAATTTTCTTCTTGGAAAATATTTCAATAATGAAGAGTGCCTCAAAAACGCCTTGACGGTGTTTTTTTAATCAAAATCGCAAGAGTTTTACAATAGAGGGATTGAGATGCTACCTGAGCGTTGGACACAAGTAAGTTGTTGAAAACAACGGCGAGTACGTCGTTCATTAATTTGTTTTGTTTTGTTTAAATAAACCAGTTTTAAAAATCTATTGGAAAACGACATTAATTATTACTAGACCTGATAAATAGGCAGGGTCCGAACATACCCCCCACCTTGAACAACTAAGTTCAATACAACACGTTAACAATTACAGCAAATAAGTAGTGATTACAATATAAAGTAAAATAATATAAAGCTATATGCAAATACAAAAAAAAACGGTGAACTGTAACGCAAAAAACTATGACATAGAACAATAGTCGAAAAACTATATAATACTGAAACGAACAATCGTATAACTAAGGACAAGCAAACAAAACGAGTCAATGTTTATTCGATTGGTAACGGACACAATTTTTTGACCGAACGTCGCTGTGTTCCGTTCGCGGTTCGCACTTCCGCGACACGCACAATATTGTCAGCGCCCGAGAAGGTTTTGATGATTCGCCCCATCTTCCAGTGCATGGGTGCGAGGTTGTCGTCCTGGATGGCGACCAATTGACCCTCGCTGATGCTCCGCTTGTCAGGGAGGTGTCATTTCCCACGCGTTTGCAGCTCGTGCAGGTACTCGCGATGCCATCGCTTCCAGAAACTCGATTTCAGCTTCTGTACACGCTGCCAAGCCGACAGCCGATTGTCCGGGAGATGGTCGACGTTTTCCTGTGGGAGGTTGGTGAACTTTTCCCCAATCTAGAAGTGGGAAGGAGTGAAAGGAGTCAGGTCTTCGGGGTCGGAGGATATGGGCGTTGACGGACGGGAGTTCAAAATTGCCTCGATCTCGATCAAACAGGTGTTCAGTGCCTCGAACGACAACAGGGTATCCCTTAGTGTACGGTGTACGTGACTTTTAAACGCTTTGTTGCGTAGCATACCTCAAAGTCGTGCACGACATAGAACATAGGCCAGATGTAATAAATTTTATCGCGTAGCAATAAACAAACGTCAATAGATCACGTGCGTTACTCGTGCATCTCAAGTGGGTTCTAGTGCGTCTTTTGTTACAGCGACCGTAAACGCTCGACACGGCGACGCTGCGGCGCACGTGCGCCCCTTCTCTGTCGCGGTACTTTTCCCTTTTTTTCTGACTAATTTTCCAGAGAAGGGATGAGTGCCGAATCGGCCCATCGTCGTCAAGACGGTCACGGGCATGGCATTCTATAAGCGACTAGCGAACAGTCTACTTCTATTAGACCAACAGTTTGTAATAGATTCACATTCAATAAACCATTTTGAAATCATATCAAAATATAGAAAACGAAACCAGTAATTGATCTTCATCCCAAACGGTTGATTACATACGAAACATTTTGGTGCCTCCTGTGAGGTATTCACGGCCTCACGTTCGATCCAAGGGACAAACGAAACACACATCGTTGCAACAACCAAGCAAGTCAGCCAACCTCGAAGGCGGACATTGTCGCAGAAAACGGACGAGCCAACCGAACTACAACACAGACAACAGCCACATCCAGCAGCAGCGTGAGCGTGAGTCGTTCGATCCTTAATCTTTCCATCAAATCATAATGGCCGATAGAATCAAACTCCTTATACAAAAACGGACAGCCCTCAAAACCCAAATTACTATTTTGGGGAATCTTCTCGACAAAGGGAACATAGACAATGCCATGTTGAGGTTGCGTATCGCGCGAGTGACAGAGTTACATCGGGCGCTTGAAGAGTACAATGACGAGCTCGCGATATTAGATCCGAACGACGCGCATCAAGTCGCGTTCGAAAGCGTACAAGAGCGGTTTTATATCCTCGCATCAAGGGTCGAAAATATATTAAATGCGGGTAATACTCTGTCGGAAACAAGCGCCAGCACATCGAGCGAAGGAACTCGTAACGACAGCGTTGAGATTCGTACCGCACGGCGACGGATTAAACTACCCGAAGCGCCTCTTCCCACGTTCGACGGCAAATACGAAAACTGGTTGGCGTTTAAGAACGCGTTTCACAGCATGATAGGCTCGCAAACGGACTTAGCGAATATTGATAAATTTCATTATCTTAAAGCGGCATTAGTCGGAGAGGCCGCCAATAAAGTAAGATTTCTCGCGAGTAACGAAGCGAACTATGACAAGGCATGGCGACTATTAGAACGTTCGTACGAAGTCAAACGAATATTGGTATCTCGGCATCTGTCTGCGGTGTTAAACTCAACGGGCTTGGAAAGAGAAAATACGAACGGACTAACCAGACTGGTGGACGACATGCAACAGCACCTCGCGTCACTTCAATCTTTAGGAGTTTCGATCGGGTCCGAAATGATAACTCATTTATTAGAACTCATTTATTAGAGACGAAATTGCCGCCAAGTACATTAGAAAAGTGGGAAGCGACTCTCGAGAGAGACGAAGTACCCACAATCGAACAGATGTACGAATTTATTTACAAAACCGCGGTGTGTGCGTCGAAGCGCGAAAGGGCAAAGGGAAACGACGCTGACCGCCGAGACGAGACGCCGAGTAAAAGATTTCGAGGCCTCTTCAATCAGGCATTCGTGTCGAATGCCGCGCCACGAAATTGCGCAGCATGCAAGGCGCAACAACATCAATTGTCCCAGTGCGAGACTTTTAAGCAGCTTTTCGTACCGAAACGAATTTGTTCGAACTTCTGACTATTCGAATCTAACCGTCGCGAAGTGTCAGCGCGCGGTCGTTACCATTGTTGCGGGGCAAAAATTCGGTGACATTGTTTGGCAATTAGAGCTATGCCCCTTCCCGCCCTCCGCTCGTCTCTCCGACACGCGCCGGGGCGAAGCGACCTTATGATTCAAATCAGTGTAACGGCATCAGTCCTATCCAACACCTCGTTTAGATATTTCGGCATTTTCAAGTACTCTTTCTTTTGTGTTCTGGTTAATAAAGTGTTTAAACAGAAAAGCGGACTCTTCCTTCGCGCACCCAATCGGCAACTTAAAAGTATTATTTATGTGCGTTTATTGAATCGCGTACATAAAATTTATGGTCCTTCGAGCCGGATAGTGGGTCACGTATACGCGAAGTTAATCGGGAGTTCGTCCGAGTAAAGAGACGAGGTGAAAGGTGCCGAATTCGGAGTGTAGTGAGTGCGATCCGCGACGCGCGTGGACAATCACGTCATTACGTTGCCACTCGATACGCCTCCTAATTAAAACTATACTCCGCCCCGACCTAACAAAGGGGCCATCAGTCACGGCGGATTACACACAGTGGTCGCAGAACAATCGGGCGATTGCCTAAATAGACGCTCCGTCATACATACAGACTATACGCGATTACAGCGGGCGGCAACGCCACGAAAAGCATAGCTGTCCAGTTCAAGACCACCCGATACGAACGTCGTGTCCGACGATTCGCCATCTCGCTTGAAGAGCCCCCACCACGACGACGTCTTCGCTCGCTCCCCACCAAACCACCGGGAGCCGCCGAGATTCACCTGCCTTGTGTTGTGCGAGACAGCATAAACACAGAAGGACACAGGCAAGCAATCGAACAGCTGATCGAGTTCGGTTTCACACGGTGTTTTGACAGCTACCACAGTCATGTCAACCGAAGCATCCGGCCAAATTCAGAAGGCGCCGTTTGAAAGACTGGTCATTGAGCAGCGCTCAGTCATTGATCAGCTGGGACGTGTCGTGCCTAATTATAAGAAATTAGGCAAGGAGAAATTCACGGAAGTTAAGACTCGCAACCGCATTCAAACTCTACGCGAGCTGTGGACCTCCTGCAAGGCATTACATTGCCAAATACAAACATCTGCCACGGGCGCCGACCACTAGCACGAATACTTCCAGCATAGGGAATTCCTGTCTGCCGAAGCCGACTACGAGGGTGCGCTCGACTATTTAACGGAACTGCTGGATCGTCAAGAGCGAGACTCCAATCCAGTCGCCTCACACCAGGACGTCGCCGCAATCGTTGGGCAACAACAGGCGTCTTCGACCTTTGCGCTGCCACGCATCACCATACCGGCGTTCACGGGTGAATCCACCAAATGGGAAAGCTTCAGAGATTCGTTCACCACGCTCGTCGGCTCGAACAGCGCCCTGACAGCGGCGCAAAAACTATATTACTTAAAATCGTTTCTGGATGGCGAGGCGGCGTTACTCATCCAGAACATTCAGGTATCGGACGCAAATTACCAGGGCGCGTGGCACTTATTAGTCGACGAGTACGATAATCCCCGCGCGTTAGTATTTGCGCACATCCACGCATTCGCTAGCCTGCCCGTTATGAAGCTCGAATCGGCCGCGGAGCTTAAAGTCCTGCGAGACACGGTTAGCGCATCTTTAGCCGCGTTACAGCATTTAAAACGCCCCGTCGAACACTGGGACGACTTATTAGTATATATGTTAACTCAGAAGTTTAGCACGCGAACTCGTATCGAGTGGAATCTACGGTTAGGCGCCTCCAACGAGTACCCATCGTTTAGTGCGCTCAAAAACTTCTTGATCGAACGGATTCGCGGTATCGCGGAACCCAATTGTTCGGAAGACGTTTCCACTTCGTCTCGCGCCGGTTCAAATGGCAGTAGGGTAAAGGCGAAGGCCACCGTACATAACGCGACTCTGAGGCAATGTCCCTGCTGCAAGGGAAACCATTTCGTCGCGTTTTGCCCGGCCTTTCGTCGCAAACCAATTGACTCGCGCTACCAAATCGCGAAAGATGCACGTGTATGTTTTAACTGTCTGAAACAGGGTCACTTTCCCTCCCAGTATCCTAGCGAAAGGACCTGTACTAACAAAGTGTCAGCGTACGCATCATACGCTTCTGCATCGCGAGTCGAGGGAGAACTACGGTCCGCAAACCGACACAACTGGGGACGGTTCGCCTTCTTCGGACAGCCACCCTGCGGCCATTAACGCGGTCTCGTCGTCTCGCGCCCCGCGAAAGACCCCTCCTACTAGTTCGAGGAGACTTTCGTTTCCGGAGTGACTGAATGCGAGAGTGTGGAGAGTGAGTGCAGAGAGAAAGCGAAGGAGGGTAGGATAGTGGAGTGCAGTGAGGCGTAGGAGGGAGAAGGGGAAAGAAGGGGAAGAGTAGTTGCACAGTGAGTGAAGGGAGTAGGAAAGGTGCAAGGAGGGAGAAGAAAAGATTAGGTGAAAAGAACGGGAAAGTGTGAGGTTAGAGGGCCACGTGAGGAGAGAACGGGTGACGGAAGAGCGACAGCTGGCGGAGGTAGGAGGCGATTAGGGAGTAGTGAGTAGGAGTGGAGGGAAGAGAGGAACGGAGGAAGGTAGTAAGGCCATCTACCAGGCGAGATTGGAGAGAGAGAGGTAGGGTCGGTAAGACGGCGTAATACAGTGTGAAGGGAATGGATAAGTATAATAGTGAGTCATCGGGGAGCGAGAGTAGTACAGGAGAGCTGTGGAAGAGGAAGAGAGAGATGGAGACAGAAGGAGGGGCGGGAGGGGGAGAGGAAGGGAAGTGGATATTTAAGCAAAGCAAAAAGGTGCAAAGGTCGCCAAGGAAGAAGGAAGGGGAGAGGAAGCGGGAAGAGAGTAGAGAGGAGAGAGGGAGGGAGGTGGGAGAGGTAGGGAAAGAAAGAAAAGGGATGGAATGGGAGGGGTTGGAGGAACTGATAAAGGGAGCGGTGGCGGGGGAGATGGAGAAGCTAGGAGACAAGCTAATAGATAAGATAAAGAAGGAGCTAAAAGAAGAGTGGAGGAAGGAGGTGGAAGATCTAAGGAAGGAGTTGAGGCAGGAGAGGGAAGGATTAGGAAGGGCGATAAAAGGGATGGAGGAAAGGATTGGAAAGTTAGAGTTGGGGATAAAAGAAGGGGAGGGAGAGGGGGCGGGAGGAATGGAAGGGAGGTTAAAAAGTATAGAATGGAAATGGGAAAGGAAAGAAAGGGAAGAAAGGCGACGAAACATAGTAATAAAAGGGGAAAAGAAAGGGGGGGAAGGAAGGGAGAGAAGAGGTGGAAGGCGTCCTGGGGGAGCTGGGAGTAAGCAAGGAGGAAATAGAGAGTATGAAAGAGATAGGGAGAGGAGGAGGGGAAGAGAGGAAAATGTTGGTGAAGGTCAAGGAGCTGGAGAAGAAGAAGGAAATAATGAAAAATAGATCGAAAGTGAGAGAGAGGAACATTAGAATTGAAGATGATTTAACGTGGGAGGAAAGAAGGATAAAGTGGAAGATAGAGCAAAAGGCATGGGAGGAGAGGAGGAGAGGGAAAAGGGTGTGAGTAGGATACGAGAAGATGCAAGTGGAAGGAATATGGTGGAAGTGGGACGAGGTGAGGGGAGAACTGATAGAATGGGAGAGGTACGGTGAGAAGAGGAGGGGGGAAGAGATAGTGGGAGGGGGGAGGAGAGGAAATAGGAGGCAGGAGAAACGAGACAAAGGTCAGAGCAGGAGAGAAGAAGGAGGAGGAGAGGGGCAGAGAGGGAGGAGAAGCGATAAAGGAGATGAAAGAGAAGGAAGAAGGAAAGGGGATGTGGAAGGTAGCGTTTTGGAACGTGGGAGGTATAGGAAAGAAGGACAGGGAGTTCTGGGAGGGGATTAAGGAATGGGACATCATAATGCTTATAGAGACGTGGATAGAGGAGAGAAGCTGGGGGAGGGTGAAGAGGTACCTGCCAAAAGAATTTGATTGGGAGGTGCAATTTGCGAGAAGGGTAAAGGGGAGGACTATGGGAGGGATGATAAGAGTGGTTAGAAGAGGATTGTTATGCGAAGAGGAGGATAAGAAGGAGGAAGAGAAAGAAGGGATAATGGAATGCAGGGTGAAGATAGGGAAGAAAAAATGGAGAATAGTAGGAGTATATGTAAACGGGGATATAGAGGAGAAACTGGAGGAGCTGGAGGAATGGTTGGAGAAGGGAATGGGGGGAGAGACGATTTTAATGGGAGGGGATTTCAACGCGAGGACAGGGGAAGAAGGGGGGATGTGGACGGAAGGAGAGAAGAAGGGAAAGGAAGAAGAGGGAAGGAAATTGAAGGATAAAAAGGTGAACGGCGATGGGGCGAAACTGCTAAGATGGCTGGAGCAGAATGGGGTGGTGATTTTTAATGGAGGGATAGAAGGGGACAGGGAGGGGGAGTACACTTACACAGGAAGGGGATGCGGGACAGTAATGGACTATATCATAGGGGACAGGGGGACGTGGGAAGGATTAGTAGGAATGGAGGTAGAGGACAAGGTAGATTCAGACCAGGTACATCGAGTCACTCTTGAGACACGGTCAGGAGAGGATCGAGGAAGACAAGAACAAATGTGGAAGTGATATCAAAATCAGGAAAGTGTTCAAAATTACCTTACTAACAAGAACATTACACACATGGTGTAAAAATCACATTTATTAATCATTAAATATACACAGTATAGTAAATCGTTAAACAACATAATTATAAGAATAGAATAAGAATCATACTCTAATATAAGGACCGGCATAGCATATGTTAGATATTTGCGCGATCGAAATTTTATATGTGCCGCGATACCGGTCGGTATGTCCGCGCATGCGCGAGGATCGGTGAGTCGCCACCGGTTCATCCTGCTACGCGCCGATCCTCTCTTCCGCCGCCGGGCATTGTGGTTGTAACTTGTAAGACTGAGAGCGTTACGGAGCACGTGCCGAGCGAGTAGAAAGTGTAAAGATTAGTTATAAAATATATATATAGAGATAATAGTCATAAGTGACTATCTAGTCTTGTTATTACGGACCTCCCCAACAATGGTTATGGGCCCAGTTACAAAAAGGGACGAAAAATAAGAGCATGGCCAAAAAGTAAGTGTGCACATCGAAAGGTTAGAAAGTGAATCTCTTATTATACTGAGTCTATTACGAGTATACCAAGGACAATGAGCGAATTAAGAGGAGAATTACAAATTTCCAAGCTCTCAGACTCAAATTATCAGAGCTGGAAGACGGAAATAAGCTGGTATCTCAGAGGGAAAGGCCTGCTCGACCACGTGCTCACAAGAAAGGTCCTGCCTGCTACTGCTACGGACGCAGAGGTAAGAAACTATCAAAATAACGAAAATAAGGCATTTGCGGCTATTGGCTTGCACATCGAAGCAGATCAACAAATTCATATCGAAGATTGTACCAGTGCGTTCGAAGCATGGGAAACGTTAAAACACATCCACCAGCCAAAGTCTAGAGTCCGCATTATGCAATTAAAGAAGGAATTTTACCATTTGAAAATGAGAGAAAACGAAAGTATGTCCGCCTACGTATCAAGAGTTAAAGTAAACGCGAGAAACTTAAGGGAAGCTGGTTCAGAAGTTAAAGATGAGGATATTGCATATACCATGTTATCAGGGCTCCCAGATAGTTACGAAAATCTAAACATGACTTTAGCTAGCCTTCCAGATGAAAAATTCACTTCAGCAGAGGTCAAACGTGTCTTATTAGAGGAATACGAAAGAAGGATGTCCAGAGAAGGAAAAACAAAGCAGCAACCCAAGGAGGCCCTGTATGCGAATAAAGGGAGTGAAAGAAAGGGATCTAAGGTACCAAACTACGATTCTAGACAAGAAATGAAATGCTACAATTGTAATAGAGTTGGGCACATAGCGAGGAACTGCCGCGTAAGGACGTTCAAGGGCAAAGGAAGACCTGAAACGAAACGCACGACAACTTACGACGCATTCCTGATAAGTTTAAATAATGTAGATTTGGACGACTTATGGCTTTTAGACAGCGGGTGTACGCACCACGTATGTAAGAGGCGCGATTGGTTCGCGAGGTTCGCACCGATCGACACTGAAATAGTCAACACGGCGGCGGATCCCGACAAAGGAGACAGTACAATCCTAAAAGCGTTAGGTATAGGAGACATAATTGCAAATATGATTGTAGGCAACAGAAGAAAGGCCGTTATACTCCGTAATGTTTACTATGTACCAAATGTTCGAAGAAACCTTATGTCAGTGTCTCAAATTGAACAGAAGGGGAAGGAACTGCTAATAAGAGATGGTATCGTAAAGATAAGGAACATTGCGACCAAAGACACTATTGGTATAGCATATAGGAAAAACGACCTATATATAGTTAAAGCGGAGGTGAGCGTAAATGTAGACCTACCAAAGGAATCGCACGTAGCAAGCATAGAAACGGACCAAATATGGCATCAACGTTTTTGTCACGTGAGTAACAATATAATAAAGAAATTGATGGAAACGAATCGCGTAACTGGGCTAGATAATGCTAAAGCGCACAAATATACATGCGACGCTTGCTGTGTCAGTAAAGCGACGCGAGCTGTCTGTAAGAAATTAACATTCAAGCAAACAAAGGAAACCTGTGAATTGATCCACTCAGACGTATGTGGCCCTATGCCGAACGATTCAATTGGCGGTAACAAATATTTCGTGACATTCACAGACGATTTTTCTAGATATACCAAAGTTGTATGTATCAAATCAAAGGATGAGGTGAAAAACTGCATCAAGGAATATATCGCTAAAGTAGAGCGCGAGAAGGGCAAAAAGATAAAAAGATTTCGAACGGATAATGGTCTGGAATTTTGCAACAAGGAATTAGACACATATTTCAAGACTCTAGGAATTAAGCACGAAAAGTCTAATGTAGATACCCCACAAATGAACGGAGTTGCTGAAAGAGTGAACCGGACGCGCCTAGACTTAACGAGAGCGATGCTCAAATCGGCCCATCTACCGCAAAGATTCTGGGCAGAAGCCGTTACAACTGCAGCCTACATAAAGAATCGCATTTGTCACGCCGCTATTAACGACGAAGTACCGATGAGTATATGGACGGAACGTACACCGAGCGTTCGACATCTGAAAGCGTATGGGTGCCTGGCTTATGCTCGCATACCAGAACAGCAAAGGAAGAAGCTGGGTGATCGGGCAATAGAATGTGTATTCGTTGGATACGCGAGTCAAACAAAAGGGTACCGTCTGTGGCGTCCCGAGACAGATGATATAATAATCACAAAACACGTTAAATTCGCAGAGGATAAAATAGAATATGAATGGATATATGGAAAGAGCAGGAAAACTTGGAGATACACAAGGTGGTTAGATGGAAATTTTTCGGAAACCGACACCTCGGACGGATCGGAAGCTCCAACCCCGCGCAAAGAAGAGGCACAAACTCGAAAAGAGCATACTTATAAATTAAGAAGTCGGTCAGAAAGCGAGATAGTAGGGGCAACAGAGCCCAAACCGACCCGTGAATTCGACACACCCAAAAGGGTAGTGCGAAATCCATATGGATGCAAGGGGAAGCCGAAAAATCAGAAATTAGACAGTAAGGACGACAGCGACTCCACAGCAGTAAGCGACGTAGAGGCAAACCTTTTCGAAATTATTGAACCACAAAGCGTCAAAGAGGCATTGACCTCACCACAAGCGACTCAATGGAAAACCGCGATCGAGGAAGAGTTAGACAGCCTATCAGACCGAGATACATGGATAGTTACCGAATTACCCGAAGGGCGAAAATGCATTGGTTGCAAATGGGTGTTTAAACTGAAGAGAGATGCAAACGGAAAAATACACAGGTATAAGGCAAGATTGGTAGCGCAAGGGTACTCTCAAAAGAAAGGGATGGATTACGACGAAACGTTTTCTCCAGTGGCTAGTTTCTCTGTGATCAGATTAATGTTAGCAATAACAGTAGACTTTCAGTGGCATACGAGACATTTAGATGTAAAATGCGCCTATCTGTACGGTCAATTGGAAGAGGAGATATACATGAAACTGCCACCGTTGTACGAGTGTGAGGAAGGACAAGTAGCCAAACTACTCAAGCCGATCTATGGGCTGAAGCAATCCGGCAGAAATTGGAATAAAGAATTGGACGATTTTCTCATTAAGCAAGATTTTGAACGACTGAAATCTTCGAGCTGCGTTTATTTTAATGGTTTTTGGACGGTCGTAATAATATATGTTGATGATATTTTTATTTTTGCCAGAGATCAGACCTCAATCACGGTCTTAGTGAAGCACATCTGTCAGGCCTACGAAGCAAAGGACCTGGGCAAAATAAGCTATGCCCTGGGAGTGAAAATAGAGCATCGCGAGAACGGAGGTATACACCTGTCACAAAGATCATACGTCGAAAATATCCTAAAGGAGTATGATATGGTGGAATGCCGCGGGGCAGCGACCCCACTGGACCCAGGGATAAAACTCACCAAGCATGATAGCCCCACATCGGAGGAAGAGAGAAAAAGGATGTCAAACGTGCCCTACAGAAGTCTGATCGGGTCATTAATGTACTTGGCACTTCACACTAGACCTGACCTGATGTACGCAGCAAGCAAATTGTCACAGTTTAATAGTGACCCAGGAGAGACACACTGGCACCAAGCAAAGCATGTGCTACGCTACTTGCAAAAGACGAAGAGTTATGGTTTGACGTATGCAGCAAACGAAAAACCCGCAATAAGAATATACTGTGACGCAGATTGGGCGGGAAATGTTGACGATAGACACTCCTACTCGGGGATGGCTATGAAGATAGGCAATAATACTGTGCAATGGTACTCTTCTAAACAGAAATGCATAGCGAGTTCCACTATGGAAGCTGAATATGTATCGTTGTCTCGAGGCGTTAAGGAAGCAATCTGGGTAAGCATGCTGCTAGGTGAATTAAGTTTATCAGAGTTTATGATTACAGGCGGTATTGAACTTTACTCCGACAATCGAGCCGCCATAGACTATTCCAAGAACAGGGTGGAAAAGGCAAGGACCAAACACATAGATATCGCTTATCACATTGTAAGAGAAAAGGTCGCAGAAGGACTGGTAAAGATCGGCTATATCGCAACAGAGGAAAACCCAGCGGACATTCTGACAAAAGGACTGAAACCCGTATCACATAATCGTTGTACAAAAAATATAGGCATGGATCACGCAAAAGTAGGGGATTGTTAGATATTTGCGCGATCGAAATTTTATATGTGCCGCGATACCGGTCGGTATGTCCGCGCATGCGCGAGGATCGGTGAGTCGCCACCGGTTCATCCTGCTACGCGCCGATCCTCTCTTCCGCCGCCGGGCATTGTGGTTGTAACTTGTAAAACTGAGAGCGTTACGGAGCACGTGCCGAGCGAGTAGAAAGTGTAAAGATTAGTTATAAAATATATATATAGAGATAATAGTCATAAGTGACTATCTAGTCTTGTTATTACGGACCTCCCCAACAGCATATAGGCACATAGCATATAACTAGGTTAAATAGCCTAAAGTAACAATAGATCAATAAATAAATAAATATATCAAAAGAAAAAAGAAAAAAAAAGTACATATCCTAAAATATATATAGTTAACTAAATTAACCCGCAAACAATACAGAATCACCAGTATAGCACACACACACCCATCCAACATGGCGGCAGAAAACCGTTGTACATTTGAACCAGTCAATAACTCAAGACAGAGAATCATAACATCTGCAATAAAACAAAAAGAAAACAAATACCAACCACATATCCATACCGGCCCGTTTCTCGTACATGTAATTCACAACGACTCAACACAAAATCTTGGAAATCTGCATCCCATGGCAATAGGAAAATATTTAATTACAAGAAATTTTAACACATGTAGAATAAAAAAAATTAGCAAGTTTGCAGTCCAGATCAAATGCCAAAACGCAGAAGATGCCAACAAATTAACAAACATGCCTATTTCGGAAGAAAACAAAAATTGGATCTTCTACATTCCAACTTTTGCCATTTGCAGGATTGGAATAGTCAGAAACGTTCTCCAATCATTAAGTAACGCAGAAATCTTTCAAGACATAGAAGCAACATACAACAACACACATAAAATAATAGAAGTAGAAAGGCTAAACAGATGGGACAAAAAAAACGAAGTGCAAGTTCCCACATCCACTGTAAAAATAACATTCCTAGGCAATAAACTGCCCAAAGATCTGATCATATGTTGCGTCAAAAACTACGTTACCCCGTTCATTGAGAAAGTAAAAATGTGCATGATATGTAAAAGATTTGGGCACAGCACTGCACAATGCAGGGCCTATTACAGATGTGACCGATGCGCAGGCAACCATAGGATAGAGGATTGTAATAACGAAATTGTTTGTGGTAACTGTGGAGCGGAACACCCATCGCTCTCAAAAAAATGTCCCATATACAAATATAATGTTATTTTAAAAACCACGATGGCCTACAACAATTGCGATACCAACACCGCTACAGAATTAATCAAAAAATTTAATATCAAAGAAGAGATGGAAGTCGATAAGATCTTCGGTAATGACAAAGAATATATAACACTAAAAGAATGGCTTCAAAGCGACAAAATGGAACTGTGGAAGAGAAAAAGAAAGAAATATAATGAATGGTATGAAGCGCTGATGGAACAGGGGAGACCGGAGTATATAGATTACGGGGGTTGGTCGGGGCACAGAAAGAGCAGGCTGGCGAGAGCGAGGATGAAAAATGAAACAAGGAAAGGGTGGTATTGGGGTAAAGAAGTAGAAAAGGTGTGTAGTATGTGCGGGAGGGAGGAGGAATCTTGGGAACACATATGGGAGAGATGTAGGGAATGGGGGGGGGGGGGGGGAGCCGGGTGAAAGGGGTGTCTGGAAGGAGATGGTCGGGAGGGTGCTGGGGGGGGCGGAAAGGGAGAAAAGTGGCTGAGAGAATTGGAAGAAGGGAGGAGAAGGGCAGAAAGGAAAGGAGAGCGGAGGGAGGGGCGACGGGGAGGTGAGGGAGGCGTGGATGAGGAAAGGGAAGAGAGCGGAACGAATGAGGAGGAAGCGGAAGTCACGGGTGAGAGAGAGGGAGAGAATGCGAAGAGTGCGAGAGAGAGAGGGGAGAGGAAAGAGTGCGTAAGGCGTGCGGAAAAAGAGCGAGCGAGCGGAGAGCCTGCGAGTGGACGAGCGTGCGAGCGGGCGAGGGCGTGGGAGAGGGGTGAGAGAGCGGAGGAAGGGAAGATAGAATAAGAATAGATTAAGCAGGATAAGTAGGTTAAGTAGGATAAGTAAGATATGTAGGATAAGGTAGAGTTGTATAAAATTGTAACCCGTAAGGGAACAATAAAGAGGAATACATACATACATACTAGTTGGAGGACGAACACGCGACGGACAGATCCCGCATTCGTCCTATTAGCGACGGCATGGGTTAATTTAAGGACGGCCGAAGGACGCGTGGTGAAGGTTCGGGCTTTATTGGACCAGGGTTCGGCATTCAGGTTTATCTCCGAGACCCTCGCGCAATTATTGAGACCGTCACGGCACCGCGCGGACCTCCACATCACCGTGTTCGGCGAGGCGTACGAAGGCACCGCAAAATCTAAGGTGTACATACAGTTAGAGTCGCACTACCGTCCTGGGGCTAGTCTGCCAATGGTCGCGTACATTTACCAAAAAATATCGGCTTACGCCGCAGAACAGTATCGGAGCTTGGGTTCGTGGGATCGCTTGCGGAATCTCGACTTAGCGGATCCCGATCCATCTAGTCAAGAGACAATCGACGTTTTGATCGGGGCAGACCTCTACGGCACTCTATTGCTAGAACCGTTGCGAAAGGGTCCTTTCGGTTCACCCACGGCCCAGCTAACCATGTTAGGCTGGATAGTCTCCGGCTCCAGAGGTACTAAGGCCGGCTCGACGGAGGAGCGGTCCGCACTACACTGCGTTAATTCCTCCCGGCTTGACGAGCTAATTCGGAAGTTTTGGGAGATTGAGGAGGTACCCAGCGCCCCGTTTCTCACACCCGCTGAGGAAAAATGTGAGGGCCACTTCAGACAGACGCATTCTCGCAACGCGGCCGGTAGGTACATAGTACGACTACCGTTCCAAGAGGAACGGCCTCCGGTCCTCGGAGATAGTTACGAGTACGCGGTACAATGTCTTACACGAGACGAACGTCGTCTGGCGAAGAACCCAGAGCTCTCCGCCGAGTATGCAAAATTTTTGGCGGAGTACGAATCACTGGGGCATATGGAACGATTTTCGAACCGCGACTTCCATGTCATTCCGGTCTACATCCCCCATCATCCCGTCCTACGAGAAGATCACATCACGACCAAATTACGCGTCGTGTTTAACGCGTCGAGCGTCACGAGAGATGGCACGAGCCTGAACGACCACCTTTTAGTAGGGCCCAAACTCCAACGCGACATCGCGTCAATAATATTAAATTGGCGTCAACACCGTTACGTGCTCACCACGGACATTGAGAAAATGTTCCGGCAAATTTTAGTACACCCGGACGACACGCACTATCAATCCATTGTGTGGCGGCCAGATCGCGGTGGTCCAATCGAGAGCTACCGGCTGCTCACCGTGACTTATGGCACAGCGTGTGCCCCATATTTAGCGATGCGAGTATTACTGCAACTTGCCGACGACGAGGGAGAACCGTTTCCCGAAGCAGCCGCGATTGTACGGTCATCGTGCTACGTGGACGACATTTTATTCGGCCATAATGACCTGGAATCGGTAATTAAAATTCGTGACCAGTTGATTGAATTACTACAACGCGGTGGCTTTTGTCTTCGGAAGTGGGCGGCAAATAATCCGGAGTTATTACGAAATCTCCCGTCCGGAGAGTCGACGTCGGGTAGTCACGTGCTAGACGACTCTTCGATGCACAAGGTCCTCGGACTATCGTGGAGTCCAGTCGAAGACTGCTTCCGGTTTCAGGTGACGGAACAGGTCCCCAGCGCGCCGACTAAAAGGGCAATCTTGTCCTTCATTGCTCGTCTTTTCGACCCGCTAGGCTGGGCCTCCCCAGTTATTATTTCAGCTGAATTATTAGTACAAGATCTTTGGTTACAAAAGCTGGAGTGGGATGACCTTATTCCCGAACCTTTGTTACACGCGTGGCAAGAATTTTGCTTCACTTTTCCGCGATTATCGGAAGTCCGTATACCGCGTTGGACCGGACTGGTGGATTGTAACCCCGTCGTCGAAATCCACGGGTTCTCGGACGCCTCCCAGCGGGCCTACTCCGCAGTAGTATATCTCCGGGTCCTACGCTCTCCCGATGACGTCTCAGTTACCCTTTTAGCCGCGAAATCAAAAGTCGCCCCCTTAAAAACCGTGGCCATTCCGCGTCTGGAACTCAACGGCGCGGTATTATTAGTCCGCCTGTTAGACCACGTACAAAAAACCTTAAAGTACGACTCGGTGCCGATGCACGGCTGGACTGACTCGGCTGTAGTCCTTGCGTGGCTTGCTCGACACCCTTCGCACTGGACACAATACGTCGCGAATTGCGTGTCCGAAATCCAAACTAAAATACCGCGCTTGAAGTGGCATCATGTCCCTTCGCAATCCAACCCTGCGGATTGCGCCTCGAGAGTCGTTTCCGTCGCCGACTTTTTACGCCATCCTCTCTGGTGGTCAGGCCCTGCGTGGCTACAAAAACCTTCGGTTTGTTGGCCGCCTGACCGGGGTGACACTATTACTCGTGATCCACCTTTTTACGAAGCCGTCAATCGGGAACAACGGGCTTCGACTGTCGCTCACACGACTGCTTCCCCGGAGACTTGGGACCTTGCGAACCGATACTCCAGCTGGGGTAAGCTATTACGCGTCACGGCCCATGTGCAGCGGTTCGTAGCACTTTTGCGCTCCCGCGTTCGGCGCGAGAAAGACGCGGTTCCGGCTTTTTGTGCCGCACTTATTCGTAGAGCCCGCAAATTTTGGCTCAAAGAGGCTCAGCGATCCCAGTTTGGAGCCGAGATTCGAGCACTAGAAAATCGGGTACCCCTTCCGCGATCCAGTCCATTGCTCTCCCTCAATCCTTTCCTTGACGGTGACGGACTGCTGCGGCTTGGCGGGCGGCTGCGTCACGCTTTCCTCTCGTATGACGAACGTTTTCCCATCCTTCTCCCGCGACATCCGCTCAGCAATTTAATAGTTGACCAAGCACATGCGCGATCCTTGCATGGTGGCCCACAGCTTACTTTACGCATCCTTCGCCAAAACTTTTGGATACTCGGCGCGAGAACACTGGTAAAAGGGCGACTTAAACGCTGTCTGATCTGCGCCCGTGAGCGGGCTACTACGGCCTCACAGCTAATGGGGGACCTTCCGTCCGCTAGGATAAACCCGTCACCACCCTTCGCACATAGTGGCGTTGACTATGCCGGGCCTTTCCAAGTTACGCCGCGCCCGGGACGAGGGCAGCGGGCTCGAAAATGTTATAGTCCGAGAGCTGGCTACATGGTTAGCAATATACCTCGGTGCAAGCAAAATTTTACATGGAACAGGTTCGATTGTTGCCGGCAAAGCGATAGCCCGATTGTCAGAAGGCGCGCTGGAAGCAGTATGCGTGGGCGGGCGATTAAACGTGTAAATTTCCCGACAAAAAAAACTGTCGATGTGCAAGGCTGAAAATTTGCACAGGTGTTGAAGAGCATTAGGAAAAGCAGGGAAAAAATTTCAGAAGCGCAACTGGAAGATAAAGGGTTGTCACAAGCTGCCAAAGTTGCGAAAAATTTCGGAAAATTTACATGTCAAGGAAAACTTCTGACAATTTGCAATTGTATTGTTTACCTATAGAATAGAGTACTTGCAAATTGTCAGAAGCCAAAGTGGAAGAGATAATGAGAAATTCGAGGGCAAAGTGCAGGAGCGTCTTCTCGCGCGCGGCGAGGCGCGCAGCGGACCGATGGCTTTTCTCTTCATTTTCATACCGTACATATTTCAGTGCACTTCTGACAATTAATATGAATATTTATAGAGGATTAAAGATACTATTGTTCAAATGTCAGAAGTCAATTAAGACACATACATATTTATGAGAAATAAAAAAATTATTTTTATTTGCAATAAAGTAAATTTAGAAATGTTCATGACAAAGAGTCCCAATATGATAGCGCTGCAGATGAAAAAGAAGAAACTGAACAGGATATTGCATACGAAACCGACTAATCATTTCTTTATTGCAAATAAAGATAATTTTTTTATTTCTCATTAAAATTTTCTGATATTTGAACAATAGTATCTTTAATCCTCTATAAATATTCATATTAATTGTCAGAAGTGCACTGAAATATGTACGGTATGTAAGTCAAGAGAAAAGCGATCGGTCCTATGCGCGCCACGCCGCGCGCGTAAAGACGCTCTTGCACTTTGACCTCGATTTTCTCATCATCTCTTCCACTTTGGCGTCTGACAATTTGCAAGTACTCTATTTTATAGGTAAACAATACAAATTTAAATTGTCAGAAGTTTTCCTTGATTTGTAAATTTTCCGAGATTTTTCGCAACTTTGGCATCTTCTGACAACCTTTTAACTTCCACTTGCGCTTCTGAAATTTTTTTCGCTGCTTTACCTAATGCTTTTCAACACCTGTGCAAATTTTCAGCATTGCACATCGACAGTTTTTTTTTCGGGAAATTTACACGTTTAATCGCCCGCCCACGCATACTGCTTCCAGCGCGCCTTCTGACAATCGGGCTATCGCTTTGCCGGCAACAATCGAACCTGTTCCATGTAAAATTTTGCTTGCACCGAGGTATGTTGCTAACCATGTAGCCAGCTCTCGGACTATTATGTTTCGTTGTTCGACTGTTTAGTTTCGCGCGCAATACATTTAGAATACGTTGAGGATTACTCGACCGCCGGTTTTATTGCAGGATTCCGACGGTTCGTCAATCGTCGAGGGCTCCCGTCAGATGTCTATAGCGATAATGGCACAAATTTTATAGGGGCCAACCGGGAGCTTCGTCACGGTTTTCTCGCCACGACGAAGGACCCGACCTTGCACGGTTTCCTGGCAGATCAAGGCGTAACGTGGCACTTTATCCCTGCGTCAGCCCCCCATTTCGGTGGCTTGTGGGAGGCTGGGGTAAGAGCTTCAAGCACCATTTCAACCGAGTCGTGGGTAATCGAACCCTGTCTCAGCTCGAGTTTGCTACACTTTTGTGCCAAATTGAGGCCTGTTTAAATTCGCGGCCCTTAACGGAACTCAGTTCCGATTCAAACACCTTTGAGGCTCTTACTCCCGGTCACTTCCTCATTGGCCGTTCACTACTTAACATCGCGGAACCGTCACTGCTGGACGTACCCGACAACCGCTTGACCCGCTGGCAACGTGTCCAAAGCCTTCGCGACCATATCTGGCGGGCCTGGTCGAATGACTACTTACACTCATTACACCAACGAGGAAAATGGAGAACTGTCGAACCGGGGATAAAGGTCGACGACTTAGTCTTATTAAAGCACCCTCACTTACCTCCAGGTAAAGAAGGCTCGGGTAGTGACCGTTCATCCCGGTCCGGATGGTCTCATTCGCGTTGTCACAGTGCGAACTGCGAAGGCAACACTTAAACGCCCAATCGCGAAAATCTGCCCTCTACTTGCGGCTGACTCATAGTCCTTGCCTTATTGTACAATCGTTAGTATTAAGCTCTGCGGTAACGTAAGTAAGTTAGAGTTAAGTTTTTTACTTTTCTTTGTAATGTATAAGGTCCCTGTTTCGTCCCAGTCGGCACGAGGCGGGCGGTATGTTCGAACTTCTGACTATTCGAATCTAACCGTCGCGAAGTGTCAGCGCGCGGTCGTTACTATTGTTGCGGGGCAAAAATTCGGTGACATTGTTTGGCAATTAGAGCTATGCCCCTTCCCGTCCTCCGCTCGTCTCTCCGACACGCGCCGGGGCGAAGCGACCTTATGATTCAAATCAGTGTAACGGCATCAGTCCTATCCAACACCTCGTTTAGATATTTCGGCATTTTCAAGTACTCTTTCTTTTGTGTTCTGGTTAATAAAGTGTTTAAACAGAAAAGCGGACTCTTCCTTCGCGCACCCAATCGGCAACTTAAAAGTATTATTTATGTGCGTTTATTCAATCGCGTACAGAATTCAATTTGTAAAAAATGCGAAGCTATGTTATAACTGTATGAGGTCCCATCGGAATACACCATGCAAATACTCGGGGTGCACAATTTGCCATAAGCGGCATAATACGCTTCTTCATCTCGCGCGTCATCCAATAAATTCAGAGGGAGCGAACACTAAGACGACTCAAAATGCGTCGGCATGACTAGCCGAGACGAGACGGGGTAGCGCAATGAGTCTTTCGACGATATCGTCCGCGACCGCGCCACAGTTAGTAACGAGCGCCGTAGTTCACATTCGCGATCAGAAACGAAACATGATTAAATGCCGCGCCCTAATGGACACGTGCGCGACGGCGAACTTTATCACGGAATCTTTTTTGAAACGATTAGGCATTCCTGCGATCAAGTATGCTTGGCCCGTTCGCACAATGAACGGTACGACCACGGAGTCGAAGGGCGTGGTAAAGATCACCATACAGTCAACCCGTGACGAATTTCGGAAGGAACTCGCATGTCTAACAATACCGTCTATCACCGACTTGATCCCCAGCGAAATCTTTCCGCGGAATTCGATTAAGATACCACCAAACATTACGTTAGCAGACCCCGAATTTCACTTGCCACGTGTCGTCGATTTATTAATAGGCTCGGGAGCGACATTATCGTTATTTTGCATTGGGCAGATCGATTTATCGACGGAGAATCGCGAGTTGTTCTTGCAGAAAACGCGACTTGGCTGGGTGGTTGCCGGCGGTACCCCAGCACAAGTACGATCAAATCCGTTCACGTGTCATATGACGAGTTTAGAAAAACAGATAGCCAAATTCTGGACCATTGAAGACGTTGCCGTAGAGAAATCGAAATCGGATGAGGAAAATGAATGCGAAGCGCACTTCCTCACAACAGTAGGTCGCAGTAAGGACGGTCGATATACAGTCCGTTTACCGTTTCGTACGACGAACAAACGTTTCAGCGGATCGCGCGCTATTGCGCACAAACGGTTAGCGGCTCTAGAACGAAAGTTAAACGCGAATGCGGAACTAAAAACTGAGTACACCCGAGTAATTGATGAATATTTAGACTTAAAGCATATGACCCGGGTAACAGACCCTGACGATGACGGATATTACATGCCACACCACGCGGTAATCAAAGAATCGAGCGACACCACGAAGGTCAGGGTAGTTTTCGACGCGTCGGCTAAAGCAGAAAACAGGACCTCCTTAAACGAGCTCTTGATGGTGGGGCCCACCATACAATCTACATTGTTCGCACATCTCATTCGATTCCGTACTTATAAATATGTCGTCACCGCCAACATCGAAAAAATGTACAGGCAAGTGTGGCTACACGAGGACGACCGAAAATACCAACGAATCTTTTGGCGCAAAGGAGATAAGATTGAAACGTACCAGCTTAACACGATAACTTTCGGCGTTTCCTCTTCACCCTTCCTCGCAATCCGCGTTATACAAAGACTCGCCGAAGACGAACGACACCACCATCCTAGAGCAGCGGAAGTCCTAACTAAACATTTATATGTAGATGATTTGTTAACCGGCACCGATACCATCGAGGAGACACGCGCGATTAGAGACGACATCATTGTGTTGCTATCGCGCGGCGGTTTTACAATCCGTCAATGGGCATCTAATGATAAGCGCGTTGTAAACGATTTAGCACCCGGCGTTCTCCACAAGAACATTCTATTAGAGTCCGATCATTCGTTAAAAACTCTAGGCATCGCCTGGAGTACAGAGACAGACCAAATTTGTTATTCCGCTCGCTCAGTTCAGCTTACCGAAAGAGTCACTAAAAGAAACATTTTGTCCGAAATAGCAAAGATCTTCGACCCAATGGGACTGTTAGGGCCCGTGGTTTTATACGCGAAGAAGCTTATGCAAGACGTTTGGCGAAGCGGCGTGCATTGGGACGAATCGGTGCCTCAGAGCATACATTCCGAATGGTCAGAATTCATTCGCCAATTACCATTAATAAACCACGTATCCTTCGATCGTAAACTTTTTATCGATGACTACCACGACATTCAAATACACGGGTTTTGTGACGCCAGCATCGTCGGATATGGCGCGTGTTTATACATTCGATCACGCGACATTCACGGGAAGATTATGGTACAGTTGATATGTGCCAAGTCGCGGGTCGCACCTTTAAAATCTCGCACAATACCACGACTGGAATTATGCGGAGCACTGTTATTAGCGCAATTACACCGCGAAGTAGCTAGCTCCTTAAATAACGATGTTAGCAGGTCAAAACGTTCGCATCGAATCGGGTCGCGGAAATTCAAAATCTCAGTAGCTTGAGTGAATGGCGGCACGTTGCTTCGGAAGACAATCCGGCCGACGCGGTATCGAGAGGACAGTTACCTCAAACATTCGTACGCAATAAAATCTGGAGGTCCGGGCCCTCTTGGCTGAACAAGGACGAAACGCACTGGCCGCACGTGAACATCGGGAAGATAGAAATACCTGAGTTAATGCAGAACACCTGCATGCTAACCATTCCTAGTGATTTCAAGTTGTTTGAGAAGTTTTCATCATATTCGAAATTATTAAGAATCATCGCGTATTTCCTTCGTCTTCGTCCTAATTGTAAACATGCCGGATCGTTATGCGCGAAAGAAATCAACGAAGCCGAATGTAAAATCTTGAAAATGCTTCAAGCCAACTGCTTCGCCAAGGAAATTCGAGAGCTCGAAACGAAAGGTTTGGGAGCCAAAAACAGGCTAGCTAATTTGAATCCATTCTTAGATCCGAACGGCCTACTGCGAGTGGGAGGACGGCTGCAGGGGTCAAAATTGAATTTTGCGCAAAAACATCCAATTTTGCTTCCCAATCGTCAGCGGGTAACAGATAATATCATTCGAGAAATACACGAAAAACACCATCACGCAGGTATTCAGACGACCCTGTGTATTTTAAGACAAAAATTCTGGCTGCTTGATGGTCGCAATCAGGTGCGAAAAATCGTACGCACCTGTACGCGGTGCTTTAGATTTACTCCTAATCCGATCGAGTATAAAATGGGAAATCTTCCGTCGGCCCGCATACGCGAGGCAGTACCATTCACGAACACCGGAGTCGATTATTGCGGCCCATTCTTTATCAAGGAACGGAAATACCGAAATCGTAATCGGATAAAGGTTTACGTGTGCGTCTTCGTGTGCCTGTCGATCAAGGCAATACATCTCGAGCTCGTCAGTGATTTGTCAACTGAAGGTTTTCTCGCAGCATTTCGGCGGTTCGCAGCAAGACGCAGAACCCCGGAACACACGTAGAGTTATACACTCTACTCAATTCCGAAGAACACGCGAATAAAATAAATACATTCGCGAGCGAAAAACGCATCAACTGGCACTTCATACCCCCTGCCGCACCGCATTTTGGCGGCCTTTGGGAAGCGTCCGTTAAATTATTCAAACACCACTTCAAACGAGTGGTGGGCGATTCCTTGTTCACGTTCGAGGAATTAAATGCTTTTACAATCGAAGTAGAGGGCATCCTAAATTCGAGACCCATAGCCTCCTTATCCTCTGACCCGAACGACTTGCTCGTCTTAACGTCTGCGCACTGTTTAATTGGCAAACCGTTGACCACCCTTCCGGAAGGAGACTTAACATCTGTTCCAGTCAATCGACTGTCGACCTGGCAGCACATTTCAAAGGTTCGACAGGATTTTTGGGCCCGTTGGAACCTCGAATATCTGAACGAACTCCAAATGCGCCATAAATGGATTAAGGACGGACCGAAGCTGCTCGCTGGAATCGTTGTTCTGGTCAAGGACAAGGGCCTCCCATGCACACAATGGATGTTGGGCCGAGTAACAAAACTGTACCCAGGCGAAGACGGAATCACGCGAGCAGCGACCGTCAAAACAACATCCGGAGAGTTTAAACGAGCTGTCAATCATCTTTGCCCGTTACCGATTGAGTAACCGACACAAAATAACGAGTGTACTAAACAATATGTTTACAGGTTGTCAGACAAGGCGCATTCTACAATCGCACAAAAAAAAGCAGGCGATCATTTCAGACGAAATATACGAAATGGCGAGACCCGATTTGACTTGAGACGTAGTCACGATCCTGGGAAACCTGAGACGTTATCGTGACCCAAGTTGAATTCGTGACGCTGTCTTGACCAAATTCGAAAACCACATAGGTTTGCGAACAAACATACAAATCATTCATATAACATATACGATATGGCGAGACCCGATTTGACTTGAGACGTTGTCGCGATCTTGGGAAACCTGAGACGTTATCGTGACCCAAGTCAAATACGAGGCGTTGTCTCGACCAAATTTGTCCAACATATTTCGACGCAACTCGATTATTATTGCGAGCGTATCGCGATCGAACACATGCGAAATACACATGGGTGCGAATGATAAGCGTTTCGACCGAAAATAAACAAATCCGTACGTACATTTATTAATCAGTACCCTCTCAACGGGGGGAGGATGTTGCATAGCATACCTCAAATCGTGCACGACATAGAACATAGGCCAGATGTACTAAATTGTATCGCGTACCAATAAACAAACGTCAATAGATCACGTGCGTTACTCGTGCATCTCAAGTGGGTTCTAGTGCGTCTTTTGTTACAGCGACCGTAAACGCTCCACACGGCGACGCTGCGGCGCACGTGCGCCCTTTCTCTGTCGCGGTACTTTTCCCTTTTTTTCTGACTAATTTTCCAGAGAAGGGATGAGTACCGAATCGGCCCATCGTCGTCAAGACGGTCACGGGCATGGCATTCTATAAGCGACTAGCGAACAGTCTACTTCTATTAGACCAACAGTTTGTAATAGATTCACATTCAATAAACCATTTTGAAATCATATAAAAATATAGAAAACGAAACCAGTAATTGACCTTCATCCCAAACGGTTGATTACATACGAAACACGCTTTAACCGCGGCCTCCTAGAGCCCTCCGAAGTGAGGCGCCCTGGGCGGCGAAAAATGCCACTGAATCCCGAAGGAAGACGTGCCATCAGTCAAAACATGGCGAGTCTCGGGTAATCCGATCAATCTTTCCAATTCATTTTTGGTTCCGATAAAATTCGACCCATTATCGGTATGTATATGGGCCGGTATGCCCCTTTTGCCGACAAACCGTTTAATAGACGCCGGACACGCTTTCGCCGTGAGATCGGTCACGAGTGCCAAATGTACTGCCTTGGTGGCGAAGCATACAAACACGGCCACGTAGGTTTTAAGTTTAGCCGTGTTCCGGTGTCGTTTTTCCTTTACAAAAAACGGGCCACAGAAGTCAATGCCGGTGGCTGAAAACGGGCGACCAGGTGAGACGCGCAATTCAGGTAACGCGCCCATTTCATACTGGTAAGGTACCGGCCGAGACTTCGCGCAGATTACACAACGACGTAGCACACCCCGCACCGCGCCCCTTCCACCAAGCAGCCAGTAGCGCTGACGTATCGCGTTCAATGTTCCGTTCACGTCGGTGTGCCAATGAGTCACATGCACATGCTTCAAAACCAGTCCGCTCACCGGATGATTTTTCGGCAGCAGGACTGGGTGGCGCTGTTCGATTGTCAGCTTAGCGTGACGCAGACGTCCCCCCACCCTGAGTAACCCATGATTGTCGACAAATGGGCTCAGCGACCGAAGCTTGCTCTCCTTGTCGACCATGCCGCGCTTGCCAATCGCAGAGATATCCTCTCCAAACACTTCCTCCTGGATCAATTTCAAAATTCGTGTTTGTGTGACCGACAATTCGTCGGTTGTTAGCGGGCCTGCAAGCCGTGGTCCTTTCACGCCCCATCGCAAACAATAACAAAGCACCCGGATTAAGCGTACCCACCCTGAGAAGCGCGACCACAATCCACCAGATTCCGTACACGCGATCATTACAACGAGGTGACGCTCCCTGGGAAGCTCCCCGACAAGGGGCGGTAAAATAACTGACGGCCACGTCTCTGGCTCGCACTGCAGTCAGGTCGGAGCATGCCACCACAATCTGTTATTTAATAACACCGCGGCTGATTGTCCCTTCGAAATCAAGTCCGCTGGGTTGTCGCGCGTGCTCACGTGTCTCCACTGCGAGACATCCGTTTTTTCCTGGATTTTTGCGACCCGATTGGCCACGAAAGTTTTCAACTCATGTGGTGATTTCCGGAGCAAGTGCAAAGTCACTGTCGAATCCGACCACAAGTAATAGTTGTCGATGGGAATGTCTAAAGACGATGAAATTCTTTGGTATAATTATGACAATAAATATGCCCCGCTTAGCTCTAATCTGGGCACGGACACCGTCTTTAGCGGCGCGACTCGCGATTTAGAGCACAGCAACCGTACCTCGATGCCGTTCGCGCCTATGGATCGAATATAAATGGAAGCGTCGTATGCGCTAGTGCTAGCATCGGCGAATCCGTGCAGCTCAACTAGTGTGGGACAGGACCCGAGAATTTGTCGGGGAATCGAGATTTTATTAAGGGTCGCTAATTGCGATGCCCATGCGCGCCATTCAGATACGAGAGCCTGTGGCAGCGATTCATCCCAGGCCACGCCCGACGCCACAATTTCTGCAAAATACATTTGCCAATAACAACGACTGGGCCCAATAAGCCCAACGGATCGAATATTTGTGCGTGACTCGAAAGGCTAGTGCGCTTTGTCAATGCACGATTGCCTGGCGTATGCGCGATCGCGTAACCGAAGGTGTCTTGCGCCGGATGCCAAACGACGCCCAAAGTTTTGCGAGGCACCTCTCCATCAAACGTCACCTCCATTGGTGAATCTCCGCATCCGCGATTGAGGGTTCATTTGAAGCCCATTGCCTCAAATTGAAGCCCCCCGCCCTGGCCGACTCGGTCAGCTGTTGTCTGAGCGCTTGAAGTTCGACGACGGTCGCGGCACCCGACAACAAATCGTCAATGTAAAAGTCGCGCGACAAAACGCGATTTGCCGCCGCACCATCGCAGCCCTCGTCGCGGGCTAGCTGCAATAGGCAACGGGTGGCCAAGAAAGGCGCCGACGTTGTACCATACGTCACCGTGGTTAATTGATACACCCGGATATCCTCCGTAGGATTATCGCGCCACAGAATGCACTGATAGTGCCTATCCTTTAAATCGACATCAATTTGCCGGTACATTTTCTCTATATCCGCGACCAAAGCGTAGCGGTGTGTGCGAAACCGACAGAGTAATGTAAATAAGTCCCCCTGAATTGTCGGCCCCGTTATCAAGCACTCATTTAGTGACAGGCCTGAAGGAGGCGCCGCGGAGGCATCAAAAACCACGCGAAATCGCGCCTAATTTTCGTTCGAGGGCATTGAATCTTTGCAACGCAATCCTGAACGAATTGCCTAACTTATCTATATTCATGTTAGTAGGCAACGAGACTACGTAACGACCCGATTTATCCCTATGATAAGAACTCCGAAACGCGATTTCGACCGGATGATCGTCGTAGGAGTGAGTGGGAGGCTCTGGATTTTCAAGTTCCCAGAAGCGCTGCACTTGCTTCTCGAGCGTGGTAATACCGCGGTGCTTGATCGCCGAATGCGATCCTTCCTCCTCTTTTTCGCCGACGACGATCCAACCCAACAATGTTTTTTGTAACTTCATCTCGCTGTTCGGAATACTTATTTGCCCGACGCTTAATAATTGATAAAAAAGAGTGTTGCCTAACAGTCCGTTTATGGGGCCCGGATAATGAAAAGTCGGATCTGCCAACCTGATCGTACTCGGCAGACTCGACGCTCTCTTGTTTATTGCGCAACTAGGCAAGTCATTGGTAATATGTGGGATCACCCGAAATTTGACGCAACTCTCGTAGTCCGAATATTTGCTCCCAAATTGAGCCTCTACAGTGGTCGCGGGATACGACGTCAACTGTCCGACACCACTAACATTTACTGGTGTTGTAAGAATCCGGAGGTCTAAGCGACTGGCAAATTCCTCAGTGAGGAGGTTCGATTGCGAACCGCTGTCAAGCAGAACCCGATAGTCAACGATTTGACAGTTGGCACGACGCATTTCGATAACAGCTGGTCCCAACAAAACCTCGGGCTCTGTTACCACGGTCATAGTGCGGATTTCAGGTGTTTGACTCGCTCCCCCCACCGCTGCCCGGGCAAGCGCGTCGAAGTGAAGAAGCATGTGATGCTTTCCTCCACACTTCCGACAATTCGATGACGTAGGGGAAGACGGCCTAAAGCGGGTAAGCTAACGTTGAAAGCTCAAAAATCTTAGTTTTTGTTGGATTATAATAACAATTTTGATTTCATGTAGTAGGAGAGATATCGTACTTAACAATAAAAAAACAGGATGGTGTCATTTTGAAACAAATAATTATTTATAAGTAAAAATGAAAGACTCTGCAAAAACCCGCTTTGCCAAATAGTTGGCCTAAAGCGGGTAAGCCGTTTGACCAATCGGGTAAGAGCTGTGTAGTAATTTTTACATGAAAGAGTTGATAACCCACAAAATTGTGTGGTAATTTTTACGTGAAAGAGTTGGTGACGCTGTTTTCAACTCGGGTGCTGATTGGAGTGGTCGACACTCGGGAGTGTTCGGGTAAACACGGCATACGGAAAAATTGACAATCGCTGTACATTTGGCAAATATACCAGAGCCTAACCTGCTTGAGGCGGGCTACCCGATTTGGGCTGCTCCCTTCTACCCGCTTTGCCCAAAGGCACATGTCTAACTTGAAAAATTATAAACTTTCCAAAAAGAAAAAAGAAAAAGAATGCCGATACTTACTTTTATAAAGTAAAATCGTGCCAAAATAATATGTTAATCTCTGCCTCCTCCAACAATTGAGACAGTTTTGCCGGGCTGTCCCGCACTACCTCCGGCAAATCCAAAAGGTGCTTCAGATGGCCCTGAATTATGCGACGCGAAACTTTGCATTCCTTTTTTAATTGTTCCCAAGCCCCCTGATAGTTTTCATCTGTAATGTTTATGGTGCGAATGGCCGATACGATTGTGCCACGAAGGGAGTTGCGCAGAATGTGGAATTTCTGTACTTCCGGAATGTTGGGGTTCTCGTGTACGAGCGACGTGAAGGTGTCGCGAAAATTGTGACATTCGTCAGGGTTTCCGTCGAAATCAGGAATCCTGATCGGATTGGCAAGCTGCGGCGACGCAGGGAACGATTTCGCGCTCGCGTTGGAGTGGTTTTCCGACGCTGCTGCGCTCGTGGAAGGAGACGCGGACGGGGTCGCGACGTCAAGGCCGCGTATGTGTTGCGATAAACGTACGTGGTACATTTGACATTGTTTTTCAACTTCTTCCGCCTCCTTAGCCTGCTCCCCCGACTCACCCAGACTCTCTATTTGCCGCTGGATATTGTTCCATTTCTCAAATACCTTTTCTAACCGCTCACGCGCGAATTGCATGGCATCGACGTTATTTTCGAGAGCCCTAGTACTGTTGATGACCCGCGTCATCTGACCCTTTACGACACTACGCTGCTTAATCAAGGTCTTTAGCTCTTGGGAAGCTATTGTGGTCAGGATAGGAGCGAATGGGATAGAGAAAGGCTCACTATACCTTTTCCCCACGAGTAGTTACGATTACGAACGATGATCGAGTTGCTGCCGCTGTCCCCCAACGTCGTTGCCTCAGAGCAACGCCGATTGCGTGAGCCACGCCGATTGCGCGAGCTTCCTCGAGAAGCCGAGACGATGTTGGCGATGTTTGACCTGCGGCCGATGTCCTACCACGTCGCTGCACCAGAGCCACGTCGGTGTAGGAGCTGGGAATGTCGCCTTCTCCGTCAGGCGTTTCCCCAAAGCGAGACGATGTTGATTTCGGCCAGATCATCCGGCTCAAAGGACCAAATGTTTGATCCGAGGCGAAGCCTTGGCGGGAAGGGACCTCCTTCGCCGTTTTGCTCCGCGGCCCCTCGCGGAATAGGCTCCACAAGGTATCCGAGTTTTGGGTGTTGCTGAGGTTTTTAATTAACCGACTCGACAACTTGATAATAATGGACTGTATATTTTATAATTGACAATGTGCGAACTAGATGCGAATAATGATTTCTGTTGATAAGCCGAAGCGCTTTGTAATGCATCTCGAATGCGAATGCGAATGAATATCCTGACGCCACGCGCGATCGCTACCGAAACAAAAGGGATTCAAGGACTGATCGGAGAGGAAGGGAAATGCGATTAAGGAAATTGATGGAGAGACGGATGAGGGAACGGGAAAAATCACAGAAGGGCAAACGGCGTCAATAAGGGCAAGACGAAGCGATATGAAAGAAATGAAAGAGATGTTGTGCAAGGAGCGGTAAAAATAAGACAGGGCTCTGCGTAGCAACAGTTGGGAAACAAACAAGATGACAATGATACTGACGAGAAATGGTGCAATCATGAACAAAAATTATAACGTATTAGGTCTAGTAACATTTAGTGTCGTTTTCTGGTCAGTAGTCAGTAGAAGTGATCAGGAAAGCACTTCAGGCTCTTTCGGTTAAAAATCCTCAAGTAACGCAACAAGAGCTTGCGACAGCTTTGAACTGTTCGCAAAAAATTATTTGCAATCAATTGCGGTCACTTGGCAAGGTCCAAAAGTTTGGAAAGTGGGTCCCACATGAATTAACGGAAAACAACCGCAATCAAAGAGTCACAATCTGCAGTTCGCTCCCCTCTCGACAAACCCGATTGCCATTTTTAGAGCAAATTGTTACTGGAGGTGAGAAATGGGTGCTTTATGTCAATCTGAAGAGACGGCCACGATGGTTGGACAAAAGCGAAGCGCCAAAGTCCACGCCAAAGCCTGACTTGCATCCGAAAAAGGTGATGTTGTGTGTTTGGTGGAATTTTAAAGGAATTCTTCACTATGAACGCTTAGCAACCAACCTAACCATTACAAGTGAAGTGTATTGTGCACAATTGGAAAGGCTAGACCGAGCTTTGAAGGAAAAAGAACCCGAGCTGGTTAATCGGAAGGACGTAATTCTTCATCACGATAACACACGACCGCATACTGCAAGAATCACGACGGAAAAACCATGCCAGTTGGGATGGGAAGTTCTCCCACAACCTGCATATTCTCCAGATATTGCCCCATCCGATTATCATCTGGTTCGTTCCTTGCAAAATTTTCTTCTTGGAAAACATTTCAATAATGAAGAGTGCCTCAAAAACACTTTAACCGAACTTTTTGAATTAAAATCGCAAGAGTTTTACAATAGAAGGTTATGCTACGACCTGAGCGTTGAGCACAAGTAGTTGAAAACAACAGCGACTATGTCGTTGCTTAATTTCTTTTATTTTGTTTAAATAAACAAGTTTTAAAAATCTATTGGAAAATTAAATATTGGACATAATTAATGTCGTTTTCCAATAGATTTTATACGCCTTTGATGGCGTATGTTCATCACGACATGTTTGTTGTCATTGTTGTCGTATTCGCTGTTGTTCGTGTTCTCGGTGTGGTCAGTGTTCTCGGTGTGGTCAGTGTTGTCGGTCTGTTCAGTGTTGTCGGTCTGTTCAATGTTCTCGGTCTGTTCAGTATTCTCGGTTTGTTCAATATTCTCGGTCTGTTCAGTATTCTCAGTCTGTTCAATATTCTCGATCTGTTCAGTGTTCTCGGTGTGGTCAATGTTCTCGGTGTGTTCGGTGCTCTCGGTGTCGATGGTGCCACCGATTACCCATCCAAACAGCGTTTTTTGGAGAAGCAGATCGGCTCCGTTAGGGCGTGACAAATCGATCTGGCCCACGGAGAGCGTTGCGAGTGTCGGACCTGAACCCATCACCATCTCAACAGTTGCTGGCTTGTGAAACTCGGGGTCTGCAAGAGCGATGTTCGCGAGAATCTTCACGTTGGATCGGTCGATCTGCTCCTCTGGTACCAGTCCGATGATTTGAGGAACGATGTAAAAGGAGAGTGTTCGTTGGAAGTTTTAAGGCGTGAGCTGACGGTGATCGTTGTTCGTTGTGACACGTTGTGTGCTATGTTGCCCATGGTGATGATGTTCAGGCTGCATGTGTATCGTGGGAGACGCAGGGCCCTCGCGAAATCGTCCGTAACGTAATTAGCTGTTGCGCATGTGTCGAGCATTGTACGACAGGTCAATTTTTGTTTGTTGTGGCTAGTTGCATGAATTTTGGCGGTAGTCATAAGCTCATGTACTGACCTTTGATGCGTCTTCCGATTCTGGGTCTGTTTGACCGGTGCAGCCTGATTGCCGTGTCAACTGTTGTTCACTGGATTGTCTTTGTGCAGGAACGTGTGGTGTCGTTCGTTGCACAGGAAGCAGGTGGTGGTTGATCTACAGTCTTGTACGTTGTGACCGGCTCTCAGGCAATTCATGCAGAGTGCTGCTTCCTTGGCTGCTTGTCTCCGGGCTGACGGTGTGAGGGCCTTGAAATTTGGGCAATTGTAAATTCGATGATTGTCTGCGCAAATATAACAGGAGACGGCTTGCCCGGTGGTGGTTGTAATAAATGCGTGTCGTTTGGGGGTGCGGATTTCTTGTTTGGCTGGTGTTGTTTGTAGCTCCCTTTTGGGTTCCGGTCGTACATCCTTGGTACAAGTTGCTCGTCGTTCAAGGAAGTCAAGAAACCTCTCATAACTGGGCATCTCGCTGTCCTCGGTGGTGCATTCAAATTGAAATGACAGGTCATCGCTCACCTTTGTTGCAAGTAGGCACACGAGCACAGTGTTCCAGTGCTCGATGTGCTCGCCCAGCAGACTGAGAGATCTTAGATGCTTCCGGAAGGTGTCCACCAATCCTTCCAATGTGGCCGGCGTTTCGACCTGTAGCTTGGGAAGATCCGTCAGCAAGGTCCAGTGTCGCTTCAGTATTTTGCAATTGTTGTCAAACTTCTTCAAAAGTAGTGCCCATGCGTGTTCGTAGGCGTCGGGCGTTTCGGCGATGGACTCGATCATGTTTGCGGCCCGTCCGGTGAGCGATGACATTAAGTAATGCAGTTTTTCGGTGTCTGAAAGTTGTCCGTCGTTATGGATTACTGACACAAACCTGTTTTTGTAGGAGACCCATTTGTCGTAATCTCCATTGAACGTGGGTAGTTCCATCTCGGGCAGTCTCCGTCTGCTAGTTGTTGGTGCTGGTGAGGAAATTTTGTGGGCTGTGCTCGGTGCCGGTGAACTATTAATGCGGTTAAGCCTTTTCAGGATTTTCCGGTACATCACTTGGACACGTTGGTATTCGTCGTCGAGGCTGCACCTATCCGCATCGTGATCATCTTGTGGAGATAGACTCTCGATCAAATCCTGGAGCGATCGAGCGGCTCGATAATGTTCTCCGAGCATCTGCATCCTCGTCTCGATTTCATCTATGTCGGGGTTGTCAGTATTGGCGGAGAAATAATTCTTGGTATATGTTATGCGACCCTTCTGGTAGGCGCTCTTCTTCTTGAGGTTGATGAGCGTCTCTGTGTTGTCCGGGGTGGTCGTCTTTGAGGTGGACATGTTGCTTGTCACTGTTCACTTCACTTTCTTTACGATGCCGCGATTGTGGATCTTCTTTTCACAAGAAGAATCCGGCTCGAAGGACCAAAAATGTTCCGACTAACGCGGAACTATCGCACAACTAATTTAAAGGTGGGCGAATGATTGAAGCTGAGGTGGAAATGTGCATGAAGAAAAGGTAACGAAATTTGTATATTTAACAATACTAATGATTAACAATAACTGATGATTAACAATAACTAATGATTAACAACAACAAAGGATTCTGAATGTGAACTGGGTGTGTATGGTGATGTGTGTAGGTTTGCTTAGTTACAATTATTAATAATGATGGAAGACTTTACGTATGAGATGATGCCATTGTTCACAAGAGTTCAGAGATGAAATGCAGTGTGTAATGAGAGTAATTACAGTGGGCGAGTATGTCGTATGTCGAGTTCTAAAATCGCTGCGATGTTTTCACTTCCGTGGCTCTACTGCAAGTAAGGCACCGTGGTCATCGCGACGGGGCTGGAAACTGCAACAACTGACAGTCGTTGCCAGTCGTCAGCCCGCGCCCGGCAACGGTAAGACGACGCGATGATCCCGCCAATTCCCCGGTGCCAGCAATTGACAGGCGTTGCCACCCGCGGGCTCGCGCCCAGCAACGGTGTCGGTGCCTTCCCGCCAAGATCTTGTGTGGTCGAAGTCATATCGCGACGCAACACTATGAACAAGCTATGACACTACCGCAAAGTAAGAACTGGGCAATGGCAATGAAAGATTAACTGGAAAGTTTAGAGAGCAGAGATACCTGGGAAATAATTGATAAGACTGAAGGCATGAATTGCGTAGGCAGCAAATATAATACTATAAAGTAAAGACTGATTCCATGGGAAAAATAGTAAGATATAAGGCTAAATTAGTGGCGCAGGGATACTCGCAGAAGAAAAACATAGATTATTTTGAATCATACGCGCCGGTAGCAAGTGTATCGTCAATTAGACTTTTGTTAGCGATGTCGATGTACTACGGTTGGACCGTACCCCATCTAGACGTTAAGTGTGTAACGTTTCGAGATTTGAGGAGAAAGGTTGTGGGTGGTTATTCCCAAGGGGGAATGAAATGTTTCGTTGTACGTCAAATGACGCAGTCAATAGCTGGTTTTATTGGCACCAATGTGCACTTCAACTCCGTACAATGTTCCAAAGGCGCAAGGGCGCTCACACACAAAATCCACGCCAACCGGGTTGGCCCCGTCTGGCAACGGCCGCGCTCCTCAAAAATAAGCGCACAGGTGCGAAAACACCAGGGTGACCTCCCCACGGCCAAGCGGCCGGAACATACCGCCCGCCTCAGCTCCGCTGACAGAACTGCAAGCGGGAGGCCTCCCCCGCCCGCCATGGAAGGTCCCCAGAAGAACAAAACTCCGAGCTCACCCACAACAGGCCGTCGCTCTTAACCTATTAACTTAACCTATCGCATGGTCCCCGCAGGGGAATCGTGACCGCTCACTGGGAGCTTAACCAATTTGTTTACAGGTCGCACTAGAGTGCCGCTCGCGGTGCGGAGGGTGACTACCCTCACCTGGCCATCGGGCCCCGGGTGCGCGACGGTAATGCGCCCCATCCTCCAGGAGGCTGGAGGGAAGTTTGGTTCCTTAAGCACTACGAGGTCTCCTAAAACTACAGCCAAGGATCAATCCTATGGACACCCTTCATCCGCAGGAAGTCACAGAGATGGTAAGGTCTCTTTTCCCACCCGAAGACTCGCAGTACAATGACTTGCAAAACGACAATGGACTGGAGGACGGCCTGATGACTGGAGAACAGGAATTCTCACCCCTGGACCTGCTCCAAGCTGCTAAAAGAATTAAAATCGGTAAGGCACCCGACCCAGATGGGATACCAGAAGCGACTCTAAAAATTGTTGCGGTAAATTGCCCCCGTAGATTTATAAGAGTATATAATGCTTGTGCGAAGGAGGCGTATTTTCCAAAAATCTGGAAAATGCAAAGGTTAGACTTAATTCCCAAACCTAATAAACCCCTGGGCGACCCAAGCTCGTATAGGCCACTCTGTCTGATAAACGGAGTAGCAAAGCTATACGAGCGGCTCATCCAGGGGAGAGTGTCAGTAATCTACGAAGGGCCGGGAGGCTTTTCGGATAAACAATTTGGCTTCAGACCAGGGAGATCCACCACCGATGCCATTATGGCTGTTAAAAGGGCAGTGAACAAATACTGGGCGGTGAAGTGGGATAAGGTGATGTGCGGTCTATTCATAACCATAGACGTGAGAAACGCATTCAACACCGTAAGTTGGCACTGTATTCGTGAGCAGATTAATAAGAACGACAAAATTCCGCGCTATCTAAAAGACATTATACGTAGCTACCTGTGTGACAGATGCTTAATATATGTAGACAGAGGAGGGGAAAAACGCCTGATAATTGATCGCGGAGTTCCAAAAAGAATCCATATTAGGGCCTACCCTATGGAACATTGTTTACGACGATATTCTAAAAGTACGGTTAGCCCCTAATGCAGAGCTTATCGCGTACGCGGATGATATTGCAGCATTGATTTTCTGTGAAAATCATAAAATATTAAGTGTAACGGCAGGTAAAACCTTAGAGAAAATAGACGAGTGGCTTGAGAGCAGGAATTTAAAAATAGCACCCGAGAAAACTGAAATTCTTGCGGTAACTAGGAAAAAACAATTTCCTATAATTAAAGTTAAATTCAAAAATATAGTGCTAATAAGCAAAAAGACAGTGAAATATTTGGGTGTCATTCTAGACCAAAGATTATTATATAGAGAACATATTGCCACAATCGTAAATAAAGCTAGCCAGGCCTTCGCGGGCTTGCTACGATTAATGCCTAACATTGGCGGGGTCACAGGGCACAAAAGAAAGTTGTATATAAATGTATTACATTCAATACTACTTTACGCGGCCCCGATATGGCAAGAATCGTTAAAATTCAAATATTTAGTTGTTAAATTAAGGAGGGCACAAAGGAGAGGCATTCTTAGATTAATTAGAGCATATAGGACGGTATCGGCGAAGGCAGCGTTAATATTAGCAGGCCTATTACCAATAGATTATATAACCAAGATATATACTAATAAATATAATAGAAAATGTAAGGGCGAGCGGGAGACTACTGATGTAAGCCGGAACGATCTGGACAAAATCTGGCAGGACTGGCAACAGGAGTGGGCCGCGGGTACAAGCGCACTTTGGACCAGGACACTCGTACCAAACGCCAAGGAGTGGGGGAACCTCGTTGCTAGCCGCTCCAGATCGATGACTTACGAGGCAGCCCAACTGCTCACCGGCCACGGCAGCTTTCAATCATACCTGTTCGGTATAGGCAAAAGCAGCACAGGAAAATGCAACTACTGCAGCGATGTTTGTGATAATGTGGAGCATACGCTCATAATGTGTGAATACTAGAATTTAGACAGACAGAAGCTAGAAAGTGAAAGTAAAATAAGTATAAATAGTGCAGAAGACATTAAACGAATAATTCACGGTGACGAAGGACAATGGCAAGCGTTTCTTAAATTTGCGAACAGTGTAATTAGGACTAAAATCAGTGACGAAAATAAACGATATAGGGAAGAAACTTAATTAAATTAAGTAATCCGCGGGAAGTAAATTAAGCCAATTTAACTGATTTTGCTGAAAATAAATTAAGTCCACTGATTGGTTTTTTATGTTCTTTGTGCAAGAAATCAATTAGTGGACTTAGACAAATTTTGAGGTGACGGCTACTGAAGAGCCTTGTGAAGCGAGCAGGAGAGGCTACTTCGGCGCATATGTCGGATGGCTTGTCCTGCCTCGTGGCTACGATGCAGTAAGTTGGCATGATTGGGAAGCAAGGGTTCACGTCTCCTTCTGAGTCGCCTTGTGGACCAATCACTTCGGCGTGGTAGTATACAGGGTGATTCTAGTAACTGGGCCAAGCGATAACTCTTTTTTAAATAAATTTAGAACAAAATCGTAGAGGAAAAGTTTGTATTAGGTGAAAAGCTCTATCATCCTATGCACCGACTTTTTTCCCAAGTGCATTGGTGCATGTGCAAAGTGCAGTTGCACTGTTTTTTTAAATGGAACCACCCATTTTTTTTTACATAAACACGTTCCTTAAGCCATTCTGCAATAAAAACGTATAAGGGAAATCATCGAAAAAGCAATAGTTTACGAGATATTTCACTTTATTCAAACTCTTATAACAGATACTCGAACGTTTCACCGTTAGCTTGCAAACATTTTTTAATACGTTTCTTGGTGTTTTTCATTACACTACTGAGTTGTGCAGTAGTTATGAGTGAACAGTGATGTCTAATTCTTTCCTTCAAATCGTCGACAGAAACAAAAGGTTGCGCGTACACTTTATTTTTTAAATATCCCCATAGGAAAAAATCAAGAGGATTCAAGTCTGGCGAACGGGGCGGCCACGACGTTGGGCTGTGGGTACCAAACCAATTTTGCCCATACGTTGCTGTTAAAAATGTGGTAACTAATCGGGCGTTATGTGCAGGTGCTCCGTCTTGCTGGTAGTATTTTAGATTTACACGCGATTCTAATGGAATATCGTCGAGTAGAGCGGGTAAAGTAAATTGCACAAACTGCCTATATCGCACGCCGTTCAAAATGTCAGGTAAAAAATATGGCCGGACAAGAGACGTGTTGAGTTTCCATATCACACGTTAATGCTGTAACGCAATTGGTTGTTTGTAATTCTCCTCAAATGTGGATTTTTCATATGCGATTCGTGTTCATTATGCCTATTGAACATACCATTATTCGTAAATGTGCTTTCGTCTGTCCATAAAATTGTTCGAGCAAAGTTGTCATTATGTTGCTCTTGTTGTAAAAAAAATCGACAAAATTGAATTCTTCTTAACGTATCTCCCGAGCAATGATGGTGATCTTTGTGTATGAGATGTTAGTAAACATGATTGGAACGTAACTCTGACCAAAAACGTTTAGATAATGCGATAGTGAACGGTTTGGGCATCTGTTATAAGAGTTTGAATAAAGTGAAATATCTCGTAAACTATTGTTTTTTCGATGATTTCCCTTATACGTTTTTATTGCAGAATGGCTTAAGGAACGTGTTTATGTAAAAAAAAATGGGTGGTTCCATTTAAAAAAACAGTGCAACTGCACTTTGCACATGCACCAATGCACTTGGGAAAAAAGTCGGTGCATAGGATGATAGAGCTTTTCACCTAATACAAACTTTTCCTCTACGATTTTGTTCTAAATTTATTTAAAAAAGAGTTATCGCTTGGCCCAGTTACTAGAATCACCCTGTATAATACTCGACCTCATCCGTCTTCTTCCAAGTAGCGGATGTAGGACGTAGTCGGGCAGCTGACCGAACCTCCTCGTGAGGGCTTCTCTCTCACGAAGTCGGGGATGTAGGCAGGCACGGTGCCGCTTTCCCTGTGACAATGCGCTTGTTCGTGAGACCGGGGAAAGAATTGCTGAGTGGTGGAAATGGAGGGTTTAAAAAAAAAACTACGAGGTCTCCTACGGTGAGACCTTGCGCAGGGCGCCACCACTTGCTACGATCTTGCAGGGTGTGTAGTTACTCTCGCTGCCATCGGTCCCAAAAGTCACGTGTAGCCTTGTAGGCTAGTTGCCACCGCGAGTGTGGCGACGAATGGTGTTCGGTAGGCTCGTCCCCGGGGAGGTTGAGCAAAGGTGCTCCAGTTAGAAAATGGCCGGGCGTGAGAGCGGCTGGTTCGTTTGGGTCCGGCGACAGGGGGGAGAGGGGGCGCGAATTGAGGCAAGCCTTAATCCCGCAGAGCAAGGTGCTCATCTCCTCAAAGGTAAGGGTAAGTTCGCCGACGACACTGCGCAGGTGGTCTTGACTGATTTTACCCCAGCCTCCCACAAACCGCCGAGACGCGGGGCACTCGGCGGTGAAATTTGCCACTTTATTTCGCGGTCCCCCAGGTAGTTGACCACTTCCGGGAGGCTGACGCTCTGACGAGCCAGGGCGTACAGTTCCCGAGCAGCTCCGCGGAAGTTGGCCCCGTTGTCCGAGTGGACGACGGTCGGACGTCCTCTACGCGCGATAAACCTGCGCAGGGCCGCGAGGAATGCAGATGTTGTGCATTCGCTGACCAGCTCCAAGTGCACGGCCTTGCTGACGAAGAAAACGAAAATAGCTATATATGATTTTGTAGCCAGCCGGCCACGTCCCTTACCGGCCCTTGTTCGGATCGGACCAGCGTAATCCACTCCCACGATAGAAAAGGGCCTCGCCGGCCTCACCCTCTCCTCGGGGAGCGGGGCCATCGGCGGTTGAGCAGACGCTCCGCGGTGGCGAGCGCACATGACACACCGCCATACCACCGAACGCACGATCCCCCGCGTCCCTACCAGCAAGTAGGCGCGCCTCAGGACACTCAATGTGAGCTGGAGCCCACCATGAAGCGTGAGGTGGTGCACGCCCCTGACAAGCAGGTCCACGAGGGGGTGCTTCGGCAGCAGGACGGGGTGACGCGTTGTAGGGCACGCCCGCCTTATTCAATCTTCCCCCCACGCGCAACAAGTCCTGGTCGTCCACGAACGGAGAGAGCCGTCGCAAGGGCGACTTCTCTCCCACAAAACCCGTTCGCGTGATCGCGTCTATGTCGCGTTTGTAGGCCGACACTTGGAGCCAGCGCAGCCAGAGGACACGGGCCCTTGATATCGCGGTTGCCGTGTCCAAACCATCCCGGTCGCCGGATCTTACGCGTCGAAGCTTGCTGATAAACCGAAGGACTATCGCGGTAACGCGGAGCAGTTTTCTACAGGAGGAGACGCCCTCAGGAAGAGGTTCCAAAGGGCTCGCGGTCGTCTGCACGTCCACGACTGTGTACGCGAAGTTCTAACTCGGCGCTATCGTCCGGGCCAGCTCTTACGGCCGGCCAAGCCGTCCTAGGTCCTGAGAGCCATACGGGCTCTCTCCACCATAGGCTGAAGTCGATCAGCTCGTCCGCGTTTATGCCCCGCGACGCGCAGTCAGCGGGGTTTTCCGCGGACTTTACATGCCGCCATGGTACACCAGGGATGTATTCGTGTATCGTCGCGACGCGGTTGGCAACGTAAACCTTCCAGGTGGAAGGTAGCCGTGCCAGCCAACTCAGGACCACGGTGGAATCTGTCCACGCGAATATTTCTGTTTCTGCCAGCTGCATGGCAGCGGCAACGCGCTGCAGAAGTGAGGCCAGAAGGGCCGCCGCCCAAAGCTCTAGTCGCGGAATGGTAACGGTCCGGACCGGAGCCACCTTTGTCTTCGAGGCCACAAGTGTATTACGCGGTTCGACGCGCGCGCTGTTTCGGTCGCGAGCCACCAAGTACACTACGGCCCCGTACGCCTGAGAGGAGGCGTCGGCGAACCCGTGGAGCTCGTAGCGGAGACTCTGCTCAGAGCGGACTAACCCCGAACCATCGCGGGATGGTCGCTGGGGTAAGCTGACTCAGGCTCCCGCTGAAGGCGTCCCAACGTTGTATAATTGACGGTGGTGGAACAGAGTCCCAGTCACAACCCTCTAGCCACAAATCCTGCAGCAGAATCTTCGCCACGATCACCACGGGTGCTGCCAACCCAGGGGGTCATAGAGTCGCGCGACCGTGGATAGGATTGTTCGCTTTGTGACGAGCGATGCTGGGTCTGGTACCACGGCGGATCGGAAGGCGTCGGGCCCTGATTGCCAATCCGACCCGAGCACTGGATGGCTGGATGGTGACCCTTGGGTAAGGTCGACCGAAGTCGCCGCGTCTCCCTCAGGGGGGAGTACCTGGCGACAGCTCGCAGCCACTTACCGAGCGAGAATCCCCCTGCCTGCAAGAGCTTAGCCAAAGCCACGCGTCGCGAAACGGCCTCCTCCACACTGTGTAACCGTAGTTACTTTATACTAAAATATTACCACTTTGTGGTGATCGTGCTTTGAGCAACAGGCCGAAGGTGTAGGAAGGAATATTTACAATGATACTACGGATGATTAGAACTTTAATTATTTAATGAGATTATGAAATTGTGAATGGACTAATGAGATATGGATGAATTATATACGGGCGAGTCAATGGTTATATTACAATGATGATTATGAACGATGCAAGTTGACTGTGATGCGGCAATAAATGAATTGAATGAACTTATTACAATATCTTACAAATTAGATGATCCTTACTCTAATACACGATTTGCAGTGTCGTCGGGCGGTTTGCCAGGCGGCTCGTCGGTTTGACGCACGAGTCGATTCCTTTTACGCCAGGGCGGTTTGTCCTTCTTCGGCGTGGACGCGGTTTGTGTCCGGGATCGTTCGTTGTTTCGCAAAACGGTACTTTGCAAGTTAATTGTCTCTAATTCGCTTCACTTGTCGCTGTTCACTCAGTAGTCTCCTTGCTCCTCGCGCACCCGCCTATATTACTTCTTCCCCACTCCAATCTTTGCCTAATTGCGCGCGCTTTCGGCCGAGGCGGTCACTCATCGCCGGAATCGGTAATCGGGGATTCTCCGTCGGTATGGAACCGACCGGTTACATTACCCCCTCTCTCCACGATTTAATGAAATGGATAGATATTTGTACAATGCGTGATGAAGAATGATACATATACAATAATGAATGAGCTTAACCTAGCTTATATACTATGTCTTCTCATTTCTTCGGAAGTCGGAGTCGCCAATACGTTCATCCACCTCTGGTCGTTTGTAGGCCTTAAGTAGGGAGGCGTGGAACATTCCTCGGATACGCCCACTGTCCAGGTGTTGCAGAATGTACGTGGCTGGTCCCTTGATCTCGGAAATGACGTATGGTCCCTCATATAAATGGAAGAATTTGGCTATGTGTCTGTCTTCGGCTTTGGACACAGGGTTGCTCCTCACTAGAACGAGATCTCCGAGTGAATACGATGAAGGAGTGGTTACCTTACGTGTTTGTGCATGACGTCTGAGGGCTCGCTTAGCTGACTTCTTTTTTGCCAATGTCAGCTTCACCTCTGGTGGAACTCTGTGCGGCGATGCCTCCTCTCCTGGACTCTTGAGCCAACGTTGCCATGGTCGGGTCGGCTCTTTTCCGGTCATTAGCTCTATTGGCGTAAAACCTGTGGTATCGTGTGTGAGCTCATTATAGCAAGTTTCAATCACGCCCACCCATCGGATTCATGTCGTATGCTTTTTATTGACGAGTGTCCTGAAAATTCGGCCAATTTCCCGGTTGACTCTCTCGACTGGGTTACTTTGGGGATGCCTTATAGATGACAGAATATGTCGGATACCGCATTCATGGACGATACTTTTCCACTTATCCGAGGTGAATTGAGTCCCATGATCAGTAAGCAGACACTTAGGTTTACCGACCTTGGGTATATAGTCCTTCACGAGACAGGAAACCACCGTCCTAGAGTTGGCCTGGCGTAGCGGGTATACCTTCACGTATTTTGTTAATACGTCTTCGGTCACGAGCAGATGTTTGTACCCTCCTTGAGCTGTGGGTAGAGGTCCGTATAGATCGATGGATACGATATCCAAGGGTTGCTCTGGTAGAATGGATTGCGGTGGTGCATCTACCGCCCTGTTACGAGGTTTTGTTCTCTGGCACACGTCGCAGGCCGTAATGAGCTTACGCACAGCCCGCCCTAACTTAGGGAAGTGAAAACTTTCGGATAACAATTTTTCGCATTTTTCACTCCCCATGTGCGCGTATAACTCGTGGACTTCTCGGATGAGATGGTTAATTATTGCTTCTGGAATGCACGCCTTCCAGCCTCCATCCCGCTCCTTACAGCAAACGACTCCCGCGACAAGTTGGTACCGTGAGGGTTCGGATTCGATATTCGTTTTATGTATATGTTTGCGCAAACGAGGGTCCTCCTTCTGATAACGCGGTAAGTTTTTAACAATTTCGACGGTTTGCTTCGAAAAGTTCCTAGTCAGGATTGCATAAATGGGTAGTACCTGTTCGCTAATGGCCGCTGATCCCGAGCATTCCCCATAGTTTGTCCGGCTTAATACGTCGGCTGGAATATTTTGTTTCCCCGAACAATACCCGATCTCAACACGATACTCCTGGATTAATAGTGCCCATCGTGTCAGACGCTGACTGAGTGGATGACATTTACTCAAAAATGTTAGTGCCTGGTGGTCGGTTAATACGATTATGTCCGCGCCATAAATATATGGACGAAACTTTCCGAGCGCCCATACAATCCCCAGAAGCTCCTTTTCCGTGGTAAAGTAACCAAGCTCTGCGCCCTTGAGGGTACGACTCGCGAACGCGATGGGTCTTAATTCGGCCCGTTCATCCTTTTGGGCAAGTGCCGCACCTTGTGCAGAGAAGCTCGCATCGGTGGATAAGTAGAATTTGCGCTCGGGGTCGGGGAGTCGAAGGACAATCTTGTTACAGAATACCGCCTTTGCCTTTTCAAATGCCCGGTCGACCTTTTCGGACCATTCCCATTTGGCTCCTTTCTTTATAAGGTCCAATAACGGTACTATCACGCCCGCGTGTTCTCTCGTGAACTTACTATAAAAGTTTATTAAACCTAGGAACCCTCTCAGTTTAACATTTTTCGGCCGCGGGAATTCACTGATAGCCTTTAATTTGTCAGGGTCTTGCTCAATGCCGTTTGATGATAGGATGTGCCCGAGAAAATGAACTCTTTCGCGAAAGAAGTGGCACTTGTGATAATTCAGCGTCAAACCATGATGTTTTAAACGTTCGAGTAATGCGTTGATATGCTCTAAGTGCTCCTCGAAACTTGGGGAGACACATAATAAGTCGTCCACGAAATTAGCCACAAATCCGTCTAATCCCCTTAACACGTGTCTCAAACCGCGGATGAGGCTCGCGCTGCTAGTTTTTAAGCCAAATGGAGTCACGGTATACTCGTAACACTGCCCCCGATGAAGAAATGCGGTGTACTTACAGGAATTTGGTTCGAGAGGAATTTGCCAAAAGCTATTAGTGAGATCAAAGGTGGACATATACTTGATATTTTTAAACCGTTGCAATATTGTGTCTATTGTTTCCGATCTTTCGTTATCCGCTAGGAGAATTTGATTTAATGCTCTCGCATCTAGGCACATTCGTATCGACCCATCCTTTTTAGTGACCGGTACTACTGGATTAACGTATGGACTATTTGCTGGCCTAATTACACCGTAATGCTGCATTCTTTGTATCTCGCGATCCGCTTGCTCGCGATATTTAAGGGGAATGGGGTATGATCTTTTTGCGAAAGGTTGTTCGGACGATACGATTAACTTGTGTTCGTAACCAATCAATCGACCGGGTCTTTTGGACCATACCTCTCGGTGACGCACAAGGACGCGTGTGAACAGTTCCCTTTCTTCCATCGACATGTCGCCCGATGTCGCGCTCTGTTTCAGTTCGTCGAGCTGTATTGTGTCGTCATCTTCCCGGAGTATATCGAGTGTACTTATTTCTTTTTCGTCGACCGCGTAGATAATTTGGTTACGTGTGGAAATTTCCTCCGACACCCCATTTACGTGGATACGCATTAAGTCTTGGTCGGTATAAACGTGGGCCTTTATAATACGAAGCATGTCGATTCCTAATATCACGGATCGGATAAGTTTCGGGACAATAATCATCGGGTGATCAATTTGTGTCTTTCCGAATCTAACGGTCGCATAAATTTGACGCGAGACCTTCGTGACTCTTTCGTTTACCGCGACCGCGATACGCGTATTCGAGATCGGTAATGCCGGACACATTTGCAAGACTCCCTGGTTTTTCGTGGCCCATTCCTGCGAGATAGCCGATATCATGCTCCCCGTGTCGACGAGGGCAGATACCTGCACTCCTTGAACGCATACATTAACTTCCGGACATTCCAACATCGACCACGCTAGTTCTTCGTTCACTTTCCCTAAGGCGACTTCCTCCCGTATTTCCTCAAACACCGATGCTATGTCGAGCCTAACTAGCGTCTCCCCTAATTTTATAATCGGACCCCTTTGAGAATGTGTGGGAGCATTTACATTTCTCCGATAAAAGAAGGTCCGTCCGCGTTTCCCGCGGTTTCGGGAGTGTTCGAAATATTGGTAGTTACCGCGTCTCCGTCGTCTGGCTCGACAATTGTGGCACATATTTTCGATGAATTTCCTTCCCTGCGCCCGTTTGAGTTCCGCTGGTATGCGAGGCGGGGATTATAACTACTCTTTTCCCGGTTCCCTCCCGCAAAGTTCGTGGGCCTTTGCGTCTGATTTTGTTTCCCGTACTCGAAATTTGTCGGGATATATGGAGGATAACTCTGCCGATTTCCTTCGGGACGTCTCGTCGCGCTCTCGTACGCCCGTTGTGGGGGGTAATTACCTACACTCGCGTTATCATACCGGTCGAATAAGGCTAAGAATGACTCGACAGACGTGATGTTCTGCGTTATTACCGCGTCGTCTACCGATTGCGAAAAATGCCAAGCTAGGGTCTGTACGATTTCATCGTCCTGTCTCGGCGGGGTCAAGTCGCGGGCATTAGCGATCATCCTCATCGCATAGGCCACGCGTGAATGCCTCGAGGACTCACGGTAGACTCCCGATTCCAAGTTCACGCGAATTTTTCTTTGCACTGATGCGTTCCAAAAGCGAGATAGAAAGCTGCGAGAGAATTCTGGCCAGGACCATATTTCCGTACTTACGATGTCCCACCATTCGCTAGCTACTCCCTTCAAGGTCTGCGATATCAAGCACTTCATTTCGACTCCCCTCGCGCTGCTTATTACGACCACGCGTTCGAGATTCCTCAAAAATTTGGAAGGACGTTCGTGTGGGGTGCCCTCAAATATTGGGAGCTCGGGCTTAAAAAAAAAGTTGTCGGCTCGCGGGAGCAGAGCATGGCTGATCCACCGCGGACCGCCACTCGCGTATTCCTGGCACCCTTTCGCGTGTGCACTCGGTATCGTTATTGTGATCAGGGCTTCGCAGCCATTCCTTTTCGCGATTCCCTTCGATTCTATCCCCGATTTTTGCAATCCTTTCGCGGACTTCGATTCGAAATGTTCTCATCTGTTCGTGTAGATCTTCGCGATACTGGTCAAATCGTTCGCAAAGATCGTTTTGCGAGTCCTTATATTCCTTCCGTACCATATCTAAAATATCAGTTAGGAGGACCTCGCGCGCGGACGTTATATCCTTCTCTAATCGTCTCGTTAAGGAGTCGAATTTTCTTTCAAACCGCGTCTCCTAGTTGTTTAACCGGCCCTCTAGATACAGTGACTCCCAAAAATATTCGGACACTACGCTGCGCCTGACTTTATGACTCCATATTTTGGTTGTATATCAAACAATCGACCTCATGACATTTTTTAATGATAACTCATTTATTCATGATGCCAAAAACTCAGAATTTATTTAAACAATTTACATATATTGTATAATAAACAATGCCGAAGTAAGAGATACCTCGTTTTCAGGCCACAAAAATATTCGGACACTGCTCTTTTCCGTCAGTTATTTAACTAATCACAGGGTTACAAAATAAATTTAATATTTTGTTGCATAGACGATTTGTTTAACGACCTCTTTTAAGCGTTTTGGCATGTTGTTTGTAATTTTATTTAAATAGTCTACGGTTATATTGTCCCATTCGTGCTGTAATCTTTCTTTAAATTCTATAATTGAGGAAATTGGAGTTTTCCGAATTTTCCTGTCTAAGTAATCCCATAAATTTTCAATGGGGTTAAGGTCTGGAGATTGTGGTGGAGGATGAAGCACTTTGGGGCATCTATACAGTAAGAATTCTTGGACAATTCGTGCCTTATGCTTCGGATCGTTATCCTGATAAAATTTAAAGTCCCTTGTAAATCCCATTCTTTCCGCACTTTGAATTAAATTGTTCTTGAGAATGTTTAAATAAACATTTTTGTCCATAATACTGTCAACAAAAACTAAATTACCCACTCAATTTGCTGAAATACAACCCCAAACCATTACGCTACCTCCTCCGTGTTTCACTGTGCCTTTTGTATTTTTAAACTGAAACTCTTTATTAACTTTTCGCCACACCATGGTCCTGCAATCCGAATTGTGCAAATTAAATTTGCTTTCATCAGCAAATATCACGTTCTTCCACCATGATTCATCCTTGGAAATCCGCTCTTTTGCGAAACTGAATCGCTTTTCCCTGTTTATTACATTAATGTACGGTTTCTTCCTAGCTGCTGTACCATTGTAGGCGGCTTGTTGTAATGTTCGTCGAATGGTTTCAGAAGACACTTGTTTCCCTGTTTCCCCCAATACCACGCTCGCTATTTTTGGGGCACTATTGTGTGGATTATTTTGTATTTTCCGCACAATTTGTCTTTCGTCTCTCACCGTTAACAGTTTTGGCCGTCCCGTTTGAGGGATTGACTCAATCCGATCCTCGGTATTAAAACGTCGAACAATGTCCGCGACAGTACTCTTACTTATATTAAGCATTTCACTTATTTGCCGGTATGATTTTCCTCTTCCCGGTGGAAAATCACAAGCTGCCGCACGTTAAACGACGGATTTTTACCTTTGCGACCCATTTTAACCGAATTCTCATGTACTACTGCGGATAACACAAAAGGCATGGATACTTAACACCCACCTAAGCAATGTTTACAAACATACGTTTTTGCATTCTTCAAACATCGGGTCACCAGAAGCGAAGAAACAGAAAAATGTAATACGTGTCCGAATATTTTTGTGGCCTGAAAACGAGGTATCTTTTGCTTCGACATTGTTTATTATACAATGTACGTAAATTGTTTAAATAAATTCTGGGTTTTTGGCATCATGATTAAATGAGTTATCGTTAAGAAAAGTCATAAGGTCGATTGTTTGATATACAAACAAAATATAGAGTCATATAGTCAGGCGCAGCGTAGTGTCCGAATATTTTTGGGAGTCACTGTATGTGAGTCTTTCGACGATGTTATCGAATTGCTGCGAGGATTGCGGAATGTTCTGTATTTCGCGGAATTCTGTGCCTATAATCTTATGTTCTTCGGAACGCCTGTTTACATCTAACGGTATGTCTATTGAGGTCCCCGCGCTCCGGATCGGCGAATGTTCGACGGGTCTGGGACGTTCATGTAAACATGTTGCCTGATCGTCTGCGGGCGTTTCGCGGTCAGGCAAAGTATTGACGCCACGCTTAGCTCGAATTTTCTCGATTTTGCTCATTTTCGTATTACTAAATTCCGACTTATTCGACCCGTTAATTAATCCTTCCTTCGCCCTCCAAAGTCTGTTGCCCCACGTTGGGCGCCAATTGTAACCGTAGTTACTTTCTACTAAAATATTACCACTTTGTGGTGATCGTGCTCTGGGCAACAGGCCGAAGGTGTAGGAAGGAATATTTACAATGATACTACGGATGATTATAACTTTAATTATTTAATGAGATTATGAAATTGAGAATTGACTAATGAGATATGGATGAATTATATACGGGCGAGTCAATGGTTATATTACAATGATGATTATGAACGATGCAAGTTGACTGTGATGCGGCAATAAATGAATTGAATGAACTTATTACAATATCTTACAAATTAGATGATCCTTACTCTAATACACGATTTGCAGTGTCGTCGGGCGGTTTGCCAGGCGGCTCGTCGGTTTGACGCACGAGTCGATTCCTTTTACGCCAGGGCGGTTTGTCCTTCTTCGGCGTGGACGCGGTTTGTGTCCGGGATCGTTCGTAGTTTCGCAAAACGGTACTTTGCAAGTTAATTGTCTCTAATTCGCTTCACTTGTCGCTGTTCACTCAGTAGTCTCCTTGCTCCTCGCGCACCCGCCTATATTACTTCTTCCCCACTCCAATCTTTGCCTAATTGCGCGCGCTTTCGGCCGAGGCGGTCACTCATCGCCGGAATCGGTAATCGGGGATTCTCCGTCGGTATGGATCCGACCGGTTACAACTGTCACCACCGAAAAGGACGTCGTCCACGTAAAAATTCTCTCTAAGAATGGACGCGGCGTCAGGGTACGCCGCACCCTCGTCCTCCGCGAGTTGTAATAGCACCCGTTGCGCCAGGAAGGGGACGCAGTTCATTCCGTAGGTGACAGTGCGGAGGCGAAAGCCGGTCGGGTCAGCGCCAGTCCTGCGGCACCATACAATGCACTGAAGATCGGCGTCGTCGGGGTGTAGGTGGATTTGCCGAAACATCTTCTCGATGTCGGCCGTCACTCCGATGCGCATCGTGCGCCATCGTAGTACTATATCAAAAATATCCCGTTGGAGCTTGGGCTCCGGGAGGAGATGGTCGTTGAGCGAGCCCGAGCTGGAGTCCTTGCTTGAGGCATTAAAGATAAACCGCAGTTTTAACGTACCATCCGCCTTGCGCTTTACGACGGGATGGTGTGGGAAGAACGCGAGGCGCGGCAGAGGGCCGCTCCCCAAGGGTGGGGACATCTCGGTCATGTGGCCGAGGGTCTCGTATTCCTCCATGAAAGCGCGGTACGCGACTTCCAGCTCGGGATCGCGCGCGAGACGCCTCTCCACGCTCCTTAGGACCGACAAGGCGCGGTTCAGCCACAGGCCGACATCGAGTGGATATTCCGGTTTCAGGGGAAGCCGGTCGACATACGGTCCGTCCCCTGCCACGACACGGTGCGCGCAAAATGTTCCTCGCACCACTGGTCGTCTGGGCTGTACAGAGTACGAGGAGTCGGCTCCTCGACCTCCCAGAATTGCCGCTGCTGTTGCTGCAAGCCATCTATTATCGTGTTAAGCGCCGTCACGGACGGACCCGAGCCACCCTGGGCCTCAGCCGAGCTCGGCCCAGATATGACCCAACCGAACACAGTTTGTTGGGCGGTGGGGGAACCAAGGGGTCCCCTCTTCACACCATTTCGCAAAAAGTGGCCGTAAAAATCGGCCCCAATAATAATCTCGACTGGGCGAGAGCAGCTCGGATCCGGATCCGCGAGGCGTAGTCCCTACAAATGTTTATATTGATCCGGATTGATAGTACGCTTGGGCGTGTAGGACGTCAGGCGCTGCAGTATTAGGGCCGGAACTAACGCCCGCTCCGAATCCCGCGCTCCCCATCGAACCGTCACCAGCGTGAGCCCCCGTACCCTATCTACTGGGGTGTCGTCGGGCCCCAGGACAGTAATAGCAATAGCCACCCGCGCGAGGCCCAGTGTCTGCACGAGCGATTCAGACACGAACGTGGCTGCGAGCCCTGGTCTAATAACGCGCGGACCGGTAAGTTCCCCCCACGGGCCTCGACTCCGACCGTTGCCCTGGCCAACAATACCGTCCAATCGGGGCTTTTCCAACGCGTGATGCAATCGCGCACTACGGATGTGACGACCCGCACATCGTCCGCAACGAGTATCGGTGAGTCGATGACTCGAGTCTCGGCCCCTGCGCGGTCACCGGTTGACTCGCCTTCGGTGTGCAGGAGTGAGTGATGTGCACGATTGCACTTGCTGCAACGGGACACGGACTTACAGCTGTTCGCGTTATGACCCGGTTTTAAACAATTATAGCAGTAACCATTGCTCATTACCGTCTCGCGTCGACGAGACGGAGACAGCGCCCTAAACTTGTCGCACCGGAATAGTCGATGCCTGCCGCCGCATAGCGCGCAATTGTTGGGCGACGCCGCCGTGGAGAGGTGGATACGCACGGAGCGTGGTGGGGGTTTCCGCGTCTCGCTGGCCCGAGCCGGGGGCTCGGGAGCACGCGTCGTTGTTTGCGCTATGGCTGTCAGCGACTGAATGCGCGCGTTCAGAAACTTCGATAATTCCGTGTAAGTGGGGGGATCGGTGCGCGCACCTTGCGAGTGCTCCCACTCCTCACGCGTCCGGCGATCCAACTTCTCCACAGTGACGCATACTAAGAGCTCGTCCCAGTGGCGCGTAGGGCACCCCCAATTTTCTAGTTGTAGGAGAGACTCATTTGTCGTGTCCCGTAAGTAAGCGAGTTCCGCGGCCCCGGCGGTACGAAGGGGCGGGATTGTCATAAACTCGTGCACGAGGGTGCGGATGATGACGCGCTTATTTTCATATCGCTCTCGGAGCAGTTCCCACGCGGACTTGAAATTCGCGGAGGTGGTGCTTAGACGCCCCACAACAGATTTAGCCGGCCCCTCTAGAGCTCCCTTTAAATAATGAAGTCTCTGGACATTGTCCAGAGACGTGTCCCTTATTACTACTGCCTCAAAGTTATCGGCAAAACTCGGCCGATCAGTAACGGTACCGTCTTTGGGGATCGGGATCGACTCGAGGGGGCTCGGCGCCGCGCGCCTTTCGCTATCGCGGGTACCCCCCTCCCCTTCGGCTTGCTTCACGGAGAAGCTCGCGAGCAAATTCACTAAAAAGTCGCTTGCCTCATCGAAGATCTCCTCCGCCTTGTCGAAAATGTCGTCTGCGCAGTAGGCGCGCTTCCGGTCCTCAGGGGAGGCCTTAAGCTCCAACTGCACATGGAGCCGGGAGCAGGTGTCCCAGGCGTCCCGCAGGCGTTGCAAACGATCCTCCGCCGTGGCCCGGGTGAAGTTGGCCTTGCCACTCTTCTTGTAATTCGTCACGATGCGCCTCATTCGGTGGATCGCGAGCTCCTGTTCTTTTAGGAGAGTGTCCATGGTGGAGGTGAAGCGAGCGTGGCGAGCGGAAATCTCCTCTGTTCTCAGTGTGGATCTCCAATGGTCGGGAGATCCGGCTCGAAGGACCAAAATGTAACGTCTCGAAATTTGAGGAGAAAGGTTGCGGGTGGTGATTCCCAAGGGGGAATGAAAGGTTTGGTTGTACGTCAAGTGACGCAGTCAATAGCTGTTTTTATTGGCACCAATGTGCACTCCAACTCCGTACAATGTTCCAAAGGCGCAAGGGCGCTCACACACAAAATCCACGCCAACACTTAATCGTTCTCTTGTACACGCTAATCGCTTCTTCACACACTCTCAATATACAATGGTTTTTCGCTTGGGGCACTAGGCACAAAAGGATCAGTGATCCCGCCGCGGCCACGTCGCAATATATATAAACTAACGCGGGTCACCCCCTCCCTTCGAGGAAGGGGTGGGTCTCCGCGGAGAAGAATCCCGCGCTTTTCGCGAGGAGGTAATGACCCCGCGCTCGTCGTGGGGCTCCGGGGTGCGCTGGGGATAGAGAGGAGCGCGACCTCGGGGGCAATGGCCAGCGGCCGTTTGAACCGTGTTTGGCCCCGTCCGGCAACGGCCGCGCTCCTCCAAAATAAGCGCACAGGTGCGAAAACACCAGGGTGACCTCCCCACGGCCAGCGGCCGGAACAAAGTGCGCATACTTGTACGCCGAACTAACCGAAGAAGTTTATATGAGTCTACCGCCTGGATATAAGACACAGGGTAACCAAGTAGCGAAACTGAAGAAGCCAATATACGGGCTCAAACGATCAGGACGCAATTGGAACAATGCAATAGACAAGTTCCTGGTCGACAACGGATTCGAAAGACTGAAAACAAATAGCTGTGTATATATTTATAAGGGAGATATTGTTTTGACCGTGTATGTAGACGATATTGTATTAATGGCTAAGAGCGAAGAAAAGTTAAAGTAGGCAAAGTTATTATTAATGTCAAAGCATGAAATTAGAGATGTTGGTTTGATATCGTATCTATTAGGAATAAGCATAGAATGTAAGGGAGAAATAATGCAATTATCTCAGAAACCATATATTGACAAATTGTTAAAGGAGTACGGTATGATAGATTGTAAACCAACTAAAAGTCCAATAGAATTAGGATTAAAGTTGTCAAAGAGCCATAGTCCATCCAATGATATAGAGAGAGCCGAAATGAAAAACACGCCGTATAGAAAACTGATAGGGTCATTGATGTTTATAGCGTTAGCCACGCGGCCAGACATATTGTACGCGACGACGAAATTGTCACAGTTTGTATCGGATCCAGGGAGAGCGCACTGGATGCAGGCAAGAAGGGTGCGAAGGTATTTGGGCACAACGAGAGATACCTTGAATTGAGCACTCATCACTTAACTCAAGGTCCAACGCCAGCACTCATCCATTCCAATCATTGGCATCGGTGGAACATGGTCTACTCGTACAAGAGTTGTGGCATCACTCACTTTGCACAGCTTCCACTCAATATCAGTGGTTAATGTGCGAGCTCACATTCTCAAGAGAGTGACAACGGTGCTGCCATCAACAGAAGTGCCATCTCAAACGTGGCCACACCTCAAGGACTTGAAGCTTGCAGACCCTGATTTCCTCAAGCCACGCGCCATTGACATCATTATTGGCGCAGACTCATATGGGCAAGTCATCACACCTAACCTCATTAAGCACTCACCGTTCACACTCATAGCTCGGCTGTCAGTTTTTGGCTGGCTCGTCCTTGGCCCAGTGGGACGTGCTCAGAGTGTAGGATATGCTCACCATGCATCGGCTCACTTTGACAACGTTGCACTTCAACAACTACTTACCAAATTCTGGGTTCAAGAGGAATTACCATCCGATTCACCGAGCCAACTCACCCCAGAAGAACAGGAATGTGAGGATTATTTTGTGGCCACTCACACCAGAGATAGCTCAGGATGGTACACAGTGCGGATTCCACTCAAGGCTTCATCTCAGAGGTTAGGAGACTCATACAACACGGCTTTCCACTGTCTAAAGCGAACACTCAAGCGCTTCCAACGGGACAGTGAGTTTGAGAGGTTATATCATGCCTTTATGGCAGAGTATCTTCAACTCGGTCATATGGTTAGTGTTGTCAACTCACCGGCAGGGACAACTCAACGACAGGAGACTGGTGGGAGTGAGTTTGCCAGCAGGATGATCTTAGCACCAGATGCCTTGGCATCCGGAGGGTTGAGGGTCCTATCGGGTAGCTCACCACCACCGTCTAACACTCATCCGGCTTGTCACCTGCCCCATCATGACGTACTCAAACCTGACAGTGTTGTAAATATCTTTGTCGACTAGGACTAAGTTTTCAGTTTCTATTAAAGCGACATGTCTGACTAGGTGGCGCCCGTGACCCACTCTACTTATCGTAACCTCGGCCACATCTTTTGTTTATTTTTCCGTCCTATGTTCCTTTTGTTTTGGTCCTGCGACGGTTACTGTGATGTACCCATGTTATGTAGCGTGTGCGGCCACGTGGAGTCCCCTCTCAATAAAATTGATAGAGTAAAAGAAGACCTATTTTTGATTTCGAACCACGTTCTGCTACAATCTACAAAAACTAACATATGCAACAGGTTATGGGCCCAGTAGTGCGGGTCAGTGCGTGATTGAGCGAAAGGGACACAGAAATAGGCTTGTGCGGTCAGCATAGAGAAGGGTCTGTCACACGGAGGACGCCATTTTGCAGAGGCGCAATCATTTTCTTTGTGAGAACTCGGATTTTCTTCCCTTCTTCGGCAAGTAAATAGAGCATAAAGGATACTCAGAAAGAGGATGGAAAAGTTAAAGAATTTTCACATACAGAAGTTCGACGGAAATAATTTCTAGCTCTGGAAGTTCCAAATGAAAATTGTGCTAAGGTCAGAGAAATTTCTAGATGTTGTTAACGGAAGCATGCCTCGACCACAAGCGACTGAAGTGGAAAAAATGAGGCTGTGGGACGAAAGTAATTCGGGGGTATGTTGATAATTTCAATGGGCCTGGAATATAGTCAACTGCAAACTGTCGTCGCGTGTGATACAGCAGCGCAGATGGGGAATCGCCTCAAGAGTGTGCATGAACAGCGCAGCTCAGTAAATAAGGTAACGCTCAAGTAGCAATTTTTCAGTTATAAAATGCATCCAAAAGATGACATCGCTCAGCATATTAGTAAGATCGAGTCGGTGGCCATGGCACTAGCCCATGTAGGTGAGCGTGTTACTGACGTAGACAAAGTTGCAAAAACACTGGAAAGTCTACCAAGTAGTTATGGCGCGTTCATAAATGCCTGTGTTCGAGATTTCGGTGTTTTATCTCGCGAGATTTGCCGGAATGGTGTTGAGCCGGGGTTGAGACAAGTAAAATTTACAATAATTAAAATGTTGTTTATTCTCAGGTACATTTTGAGATTTAGATCGTTGATCGCGCGAGCTTTGTTAGTGAGATTTTGAGATCGAGTTGTATATTTGAGAATAAAGTCCACGAGATTATATTAATGCAGCGAGGACTGAAGATGAGATTGAGAAGCACGAAGTTGACTACGTTGCGCCGCAATGTAGCTGCCGCATAATTATATTAATCATGCGGCATTTCTGTGCAGAGAACGACTGTTCGAGATTGAGATTGTAATTGTTGAACTTACATAATCTCGTGGATTACAAGGAAGATGCAGCAAATCACAATTACTACTCACTAACAAAGACTTTTGTAACACGTGTGTTCGCAATTTGAAAAACTACGAGAGTGACGCGCCGGTCGCACGAGGGCTACCGGTAGCCCGCGAGATGCGTGACGTCACACCATGTGACTTCGGGCGCTCAGGAGCTGCTGCCGCCGAAGTCCTGTGGCCGGTGACCCAATTAATTCGGGAGATTCCCGAACAGCCTGGGACTCTTATGACGAGATTTAACAGACATTCGAAAACTTAACTTCCCGCCTTCTCAAGGAAGAGAAGCGGCTTACGCAGGAAGAAGATGTTGAAGCGGCATTTGCAATGTTAAGCATGAAGAAGAAAAATACCAGTCCTCAATCCTTTAAAGGTGAAAAGAGCGCTGATCAAGGAAAACCGTATGGCAAGGCGAGTTTCGTGTGCTTTTATTGTAAAAAGGCTGGGCACATGAAGCGCGACTGTCTAAAGTTCAAGGCGAACATAAAGAAAAAGAGCGACCAAGATGACGGCTCGAGGTACAAGTCAAGGAGTGTTGCCTTAAGTGTCGAACTTAAGAACATTTCAGTCCCCGGGTGCGAAAATGTATGGCTCGCGGACAGCGCCGCATCGAAGCATATGACCTTCCGCAAGTATCTGTTCACGGAGTTTCGTCCAATAGACGGTTCGTCTAATCCTGTTCAGATGGGAGACGACTCTTGTGTAGAAGCGGAAGGAATCGGCACAGTAGAAGTTCTAATACTCGTTAACGGACAGTGGGAGCCACATAGACTGGAGAATACCTTGTATGTACCAAAATTTAAAAAAAATCTTTTTTCAGTGGGAGCTGTTACGAAAAGGCAGTTCAAAGTTATTTTTGATGACAGTAAGATTGAGATAAGGAATCAAGCAATCGTTGCTACAGGCATAAAGTTGGCACACCAATGCTACAATTTGCTGTTTAAAGATAAAGGTGTCGAACAGGCAAATGCGACGACAGAAGCAACGGTGAAGCTATGGCATGACAAGCTAGGTCATCCAGGTATCAACAGTTTCAAGGAAATGGCAAATCAAGGATTAATTCCAGGAATAAAATCAAGTAATATCGATAATTTATTTTGTGATTCTTGTCAATCTGGCAAAATGCATCGACTGCCGCCCCATACGAAGTCAGGTCCTCGGGTCTGTAAACCTGGTGAAATTGTACATTCCGATGTTTGTGGAAAAATGCCAGTTACCTCTCTCGGTGGCGCTAACTATTTTCTGTTGTTCAAGGATGAATCCACATCATATCGATTTGTATATTTCATGAAGTCTAAAAGTGACACGTTCAACACGTTTTTACAATTTCAGAAAATGATTGAAAGACAGACAGGCAATAAGTTAAAAATATTCAAGAGTGATAATGGACGTGAATACATTAATGAGCAATTTGCTGAGCGCTTTAAAAGGACTGGAATAATTGCCGAAAGAACGGCACCATATTGTGCAGAACAAAATGGTCGAATTAAACGTGAAAATCGATCGGTTGTAGAATGTGCATGCACTATGCTCATCGATGCGAATCTTCCAGAAACCCTGTGGGCAGAAGCAGCGAACACAAGTGTATACATACTGAATAAGCGACCAAATAAGAAAAATTATGACATTACTCCGTTTGAAAAGTTTACTGGCAGGAGAGTAAGTCTTAAGCATATGCGGAAATTTGGGCGGAGGCGTATGTTCACATGCCCAAGATTGTTCGTACTAAATTGGATAGTAAAGCGGAAAAGGTAATCTTAGTTGGCTACGACGGCTACAGCACGAACTACAAATTGTATAATCCGCGTACAAGAAAGGTGACAGTAACTCGGGATGTAGTATTTAATGAGGCGAATAGCTCAGGAGCTAGAGTTAATGATTCGGAGTACATGGTTTATTCACCAACAGAGGATACACAGGAAGACATCTCATCAGACGAAGATAGAGAGAAGGGCGGAAACAATGAAATCCAGAAAGAAGATGCATCGCAGCAGTTAGAAGATACAGGTCCTGTACTTCGTGACAGGAGTACTCTCAAAAGGCCAGAGCGATACGAAGTGTGTGAGGTAGCTGCTGATACTGCATGTGCAGCAATATATGATGAACCCCAAACGTACCAAGAGGCAGTTGCTAGTGAGAATGCCAAGGAATGGAATGCTGCCATGGAAGAGGAAATAACCGCGTTAAACAAACATGAAACATGGACGTTGACACATGCACCTCCAGATCGACAGATTGTGGGTTGAAAGTGGGTCTACAAGATTAAGCGGAGATCAGATGGGAGTATCGAACGATTCAAGGCTCGATTATACGCAAAGGGATACTCACAGAAAGCGGCAATTGACTATACAGAAACATTCTCTCCCGTAATTAGGTATGACTCAATCAGAATTCTTTTGGCACTTGCAACAAACTACGATATGGAAATCCTGCAATTTGATCTGTGGACTGCATTCCTCTATGGTGATCTGACTAAAGAAGTATATATGAAACAGCCGGAAGGATTTGAAAACAACGATCCAGGAATGGTTTGTAAACTGATGAGAAGTCTGTATGGACTTGAACAGTGTCCACGATGTTGGAATCAGAAATTGTGAAAGTTTCTGAACCAATTCAACTTGCAACCATTGGACACTGATAAATGTGTATTTCGAGGAATACTTAATGGAATAGAGATTTGGTTGGCTCTATGTGTGGACGATGGTATGTTAATGAATACCTGTCCTGATACATTAGTACTTCTGCTACGAGAACACAGTTTGCATTTTGAAATTAAGATAGATAATTCAAACTATTTTGTTGGAATTGAAATTAAACGAGACGGACAAAACAAAAAGATGTCTCTATCTCAACAAGGATATATTGAACGAGTTCTGGCTAAATTCAACATGAAAGATTGTAATCCTCAAGCGATACCAGCCGATCCAAATGTGGAATCGCAGAGTTCAAATGAAGAAAAAAATTCCAAGAGGGTATCTAATAGACCATACAGAGAGACGGTTGGAAGCCTCATATTTCTCGCGATTGTAACACGACCAAATATTTCGTTTGCAGTGGGTCAAGTGAGCCGTTTCTTAAATGATCCATCTGAGATATACTGGACACCGGTAAAGACAATTATGAGATATATCGCTGGGACAAGAAGCTATGGTATTTGTTATCAGAATGATCATGATGAACTGTTGGTATATTCAGATGCTGACTTTGCCGAAGATAAGGAAACTCGGAAGTCTACAACAGGCTATATTAGTATCCTAGCTGGAGCCCCAGTTACTTGGTCATCGCACCGTCAAGGATGTGTAAGCAGATCAACGACAGAAGCAGGATATATTGCAGCTTCATCAGCAGCCCAGGAAATAATGTGTACCCTTTCAACAGCAGCATTAGTGCCTGGACAACATAAGGAAATTTCTATTAAAACTTTTACATTTTCATGTGGGATATGATATTAATAAAATTGAAATAAAATAATCTAAAAAAATGTTTTAGAAATACACATGAGTATAAAATTATACAAATGAGTACTTTCAGAGTACAGGATTTGAAAAGAGTACGGTTTGCGAAAAAAGAGTACAAAACTCAGTAAATGAGTACAGTTGGTCACCTTATTTATATCCATAATCTGTAATTTTTGCAACAGATAATAGGTTTGTTTCCAGTTCTGGAACACATAGCACATTTTTAAGTCTCACGTTATCTTCAGTCTTCTGTTTCATTACCACATCTCATTTCCCTTCTGATATTAATTTTATCCCTTCTTTATCGGCCATTGTTATATCTATAGAATCCTGTTGAATATTCTCAAACATATTTACATTATTTGCCATATGGCTAGTTGAACCAGAGTCTAACAGCCATTCAATAACTATTTCTGTTTTCTCTCCATTTTTATTGTCATAACTTTCTGTCGTTATAGCTACTCTCTCTTCTTCTTCTATGTGCATCGTTGTTTCTGATGTGCCTCTACCTCGCATGTGGTATCCTCCTCTTGCCCTTCCTCTATTGCTACTTCCAAAAGTTCCCCTATGTGCTCTTCCCCGACTTCCAAACTTTTTTGGTTTCTTACATTGTGCTGCAGTATGATCTTGTCCTTGGCAGTTAAAGCAGATTTTTCTGGCATAGCATTTAGCTGCCATGCGCCCCCTTTTTCCACAATTATAACAACATATCTCTCTTTTTGTATTTTCTCTTACTTCTCTCACACCTTCCGTGTCTCTGTGATTTCTTTCTTCATTTCTATTCTCTCTTCTTTGCTCTTCCTGTTTTAATGTGTATCTTAAGTCATTCAATGTTAGATCCCTCTGGCACTCAAAAACTCTTACCTTCTGGTCAAATTCCTGTCTCAGTCCCTTTAAAATATACATCCTCAATTCATAGTCCTCTATTTCTCTTTCTTAACTGTAGGCACTGGTTTTTAAGAGCCTCAGCCCTGTTTATATATGTGTCCACGTTCTCTTCTCTCTTCATTCGTAAATTTGCTAATTCACTTAAAGATCTAGCTCTTAATTGCTCTGACTCTGCTGCTGAATTATGTTTAATAAGATGCCATAATTTATCCGCATTTCTCTCATTGCTGTATCTGAGGATTTGTGCCTTACTCATCGTGTTTCATATTATAGTGCGTGCTGCGTAATTGTTGTCGTCCCACTCGTCCCATAATTTTTCTTGTTGATACTCTGGATCCTCTACCTTTGGTTTCTCTGGCGGTTTAACATTAACCCTCGGCAGCCGAACGAGAGTCATCGAAGACTCGCCCGATTCCGAAGCTGCCACGCACACAGTGAAAGACGCGCGCGTCGAGATCGCTATCTTAATCTGACCCCGACTGCAAATATGTAGTTGTGCGAATCGGTGAGCACTCGAGTGGCTGTGAATGTGGAAATCGGTGCGTGTTCATATGCATACGTAGTAGCAGTCGTACATTACGATTGCGGCGGCAACAGTGTAGTACAAACGGATCAGTTTGTCCCAACACTTTTGGGTGGCAAGACGTATTTAGTAAGTATATTTCAGTTTGCATAAATGTATATTGTATTGTTATTTTTATTGCATAATGGCCGCTGTAGAGAAATAGTTCGTGTTCGCTTGCATTTACTTATCGTTGCACCTAATTGTTCCGTTGCGGTTATAAAAGGCATTGTTCAATACCACTCGAGAAACCCTTCTTGACCAAAATGAAATGGAAGTGAAATAGTACGTGTTGTCGGTTGTCTTCAAATAGCTTTTACAATTCAAGGAATTCATCTGCTAGACACGGGTATGAAAGAATCCGGCCCATAAAGCCAATAGCATCGAACATTCCAACCAATATTTTTGTATATATCTATATTTTGTTTCAACCCTGTGTTTAAATTGTTTGGTTAAAATCAGTTCGCCCATTTTTTGGATCAATAATTTCTGACTATGAACTACAATAAAGAAGTAAGTGGTTCTGGTGATTTATTGTTATTCTTATCTGTAGATTTAATTTGGTTTCATTTTTGTTTCATTTTCTGTATTAAGTCAGTTTATTTTATTTTTATTCTATTGTTATTTATCCATGGCATGCTAGCGATATATGATTATGATTTTAATTTTATTGTATGCCACATACAATTAAATAATAGATTAAACATTTTGTAGACTCCAGAAGAGGACACCGAAAGGTGTCGAAACATGTAGAAACAATCGACTGAATAAAAAAGGAATTTTCAACCAAAAAAAGGGCTAACTGATTTTAACCAAACAATTTAAACACAGGGTTGAAACAAAATATAGATATATACAAATTAGTACATACATATCCGCCCAGATATGGAGTCAAAGAGAGTGTGGGAACACACAGTTAACACATACAACGCATTGACCAGAATACAACTATCGAAAATTATCAACCATCAGAAAGAAATTGCAACCGTTATCGCACGAAGAACCTTCCAGCAACAGTGTAGATCCCAGAAGATCTTACCGAAACACATCGAAACAATCAAAATACGACTTCCAACAGTAACACACACAACATCAAGAAAGAAGCTAAAGAACACAACCGCATCTTTTAAACAACGACTACTAAAAATAGAAATAGATGATTACTCACACATACAACACAAACTTCAAAACAAGATCCAGAAAGAAATAAGGTATTTCCAGAGTTTAATTAATACGACAGATTGGGATTTATATCGGAACGTTTTCACACAATCTTTCATCCGGGGAAAAAACAAACAAGACGCACGACTAAACAAAAAACTAACAAACATTAACACACGATCACAATCAGGCACTAACCACGCAAACGTACAGCAAAACTGGGAAAAAAATTTAACAAACACACAACTCCCCCCGTACGTAACAGATATCCTAGCTCTAGGACCCAAATTTAGTATCCCATACGATTCAAATAAATTACCCGTTGTTGATATAATAGCAGATGTGGAAGCGTCTATCAAAAAGTTGGAGAAGGATACAAAAAACCAAATCAGATTAGAAATAGTCAGAGACATAATTGAATTTAAGGAAAAACAAACAGAAAAAACAGTAAAACCAACCATTAAAGAACAACGGTCAAAAATAATAATGACCCAGAAATTTATTAAAGATAATCCACACATAATAATCACAAAAGCAGACAAAGGAAACACTACAGTGATTATAGAAAAAGATCAATATAAAAACAAAATGCTCCAACTTCTAGATGACGCATATCAAACAGTAAGAACAGACCCGACCAAAAAAAATAGAAAAGAACACGAATAAAATCATTAAAGAATGGGGAAAAAAAGGATATATATCGCAAATAACAAAAAATCAATTAGAAAACCACGCATCAGTCATACCAAAAATCTATGGGCTTCCAAAAATACATAAACAAGACATCCCATTACGACCTATAGTCTCTTTCACAAACGCGCCAACGTATAAATTAGCTAAACATCTCTCCAATATCATAAAACCCACACTAGGGAAAACAGAAATAGATGTAAAAAATAGTTTTGATTTCGCGAAAATGATACCTCGATTTACTATTCCACTGGGACATAAACTTGTGTCATTTGACGTAGTGTCCTTATACACGAACATAGACGCGGCCCTAATCATAAAATGTATAAAAAGAAGATGGGCGAAAATAAGAAAATTAACTTCCCTACCTTTAGAAGAACTCATAACAGGAATGAAACTATGCTTAGAATCGACAGTTTTCACCTTTAATAATAAATATTATAAGCAAATATTTGGGTCACCCACGGGATCACCAATCTCGGCCACAACTGCCAATTTAGTTATGGAGTACGTTATAGGAGACCTGATGAAAAAAGCTCCGTATAAACCAAGTTTTATAAAAAGATACGTGGATGACCTTATATTGGAATTGCCAGAAGAACAAATAGAACCCATGTTAAATCACTTTAATAGTTACAATAGTAGATTAAACTTCACATATGAAATAGAAGAAAATAGGGAAATTAATTTTTTAGGCATCACTTTAATCAACAACATGAATGGTACATTAAATTACAAATATCACAAGAAATTGACATCTTCAGGGAGACTTTTAAATTTTCATTCACATCACCCCATAACGCAAAAGAAAAACGTAATCACCAACGCAATAGATAGAGCATTAAAACTAACACACCCAATACACAGACCGAACACGTTACAAACTATAACAACAGACTTAAAGAAAAATAACTACCCGAAAGAAATAATTAAAAAAGAGATAGAAACTAGAACAAGACGACTATATAACTCCTTGAACATTAAGAACACTAACGATAAGCAACCTAAAGCACGAACCACCTCCACAGCTTCCGTCCGATACATAAATGGTTTAGGCCAACAAATAAAAAGCACCTTGAAAAAATACAATATACGCACAATTTTCAGAACTCCGGAAAATCTACAAAAAAAGATCTTTAGGAAAATAAAAGATAAAACACCTAAGGTACTAATATCCAATATCGTGTACAGTATCCCCTGTTCTTACTGTGATAAAAGTTACATAGGACAAACGAAACAACACCTAAAAAACAGGATCATAGGACACAGAAACAAAATGAAATCAGATACACACCTGCACACAGCACTAACAAAACACATATTAGACACAGACCATATGTTCGATTACACACAGACAAAAATATTAGACACAGAGGAAAATTACCATAAAAGATTAATAAAAGAAATGTTATACATACAACAAAACAATACGGTGAACTTAAAAATCGATACAGATAATTTAAGTAACATTTACCTTCCGCTTGTAATAAACAGAGCCTCTGGAAATACCTAAACTCCACATACTAGGACACAGAGATATATACACACACACATACCCGGCTAACTCACATATGTAAGCAATAGAGGAACACACATAACGAATTTAAAATCAAATCAGAGGTGAGGACACGGAAAAAACGGACTACAGTATTCTCTCCCACATTGTCACTACTGGAGCTACTCTCACATTGTCCGTGGGCTGAGTCGGCGACTATGCATGCGCCGTACTTGCGCCGTACTTACGCCTATGTTAGCTGAAGCGGACTCAGTCAAGCGTGTGAGATTTATGAGTCATCGAGCGTGGCGGCTTGGTTTGACGACAGTTGACAGTTTAGCGATTTGTAACTCAGTAGCATAATTGTTTAAATTTTACTTTTTTTATAAATAAACCTGTGTTTAATATATTAATGAGATTTTTCCGCGTAAAATGAAACCAAACATGAAACTAATCGGCCCACATTTACTTCATCGGACACATTTATTTCTTATTGTATCACACATTTTACTTCATTACATACATATTGCTCTAAGTACAGTGCAGAAAAATTGATAATAGAATTTGATCGTTCATTTGAGGATTGGTGATGGTTCTTTATCCTTCTTGTGCCCTCCGTTTGCTAAAAACAAAATATACAATAATTATTTACTGAGTGATTTGTATTCAGATAGCTTACAGATTTCTTCCAATGTATGACAACTTTTACTTACTTCTGTTGCATTATTCTATTCCTAAGAAAAATTGTCGGAGTCCCTGCACCATTGTCTGAATAAATAATGGTGCTCTGTGGCTGTATATCGACAGTCTTTCAAAAATGTTTTTTAAGTCTTCTTCCTCGTTTGTTGTTTCGCAGACTTCGTCTGCCTCCTCCAATGGATCCTTTTCTAAATTTTCTTCTTGAGAACAGGTGGATTCCCTATCGGCGTTCTCACATTCGGTTAAATATTCTTCTACGCGTTGCATTGTGCAATCCTCACCTGTCACCTCACTAACCATATCTGGCCAGTCGGGTGCGAGTACGTCTCCAGAATCTTCTGTTAAAATTGAGGCAGGCCGGATCAGTTTGTTCCACGCATTTCTAATATTGTCCGTGGTTACTTCCGACCAGGCTTGTGAAAGCATGTCAATACAATTTTTTAAATTATAGTTTTTTGAGAAGTCCACCACACCGTTTTCGTAACTTAATACGCGCTGCAAAAGTTTGTGCCGGAAAACACGTTTTGTTTTTTCAATTACCCCCTGATCCATTGGTTGGATTATCGATGTAGTGTTGGGCGGTAAATAAATAATTTCAAATTGTTCGTCGTTTTGCACATTTTCAGGGACTTTGTGTCCTTCACAATTGTCCAAAACCAGCAATACTTTTCCAGTTAACGCATGCTGGTGTTGAAATTGCCGCACCGCTGGTTTAAAATGGTTTTCAAACCAATCCAAAAATAGGATTTTGTCCATCCAAGCATTTGCTTGGGATTTAAAAATCACAGGCAGTGAAGATTCATGCTTCAGCGCTCTTGGGTTCTTATATTTGTAAATTACCAGTGGCATGAGTTTGTGCGACCCCGATGCATTTGCGCACAATGCCACTGTGATTCTGTCCTTTCGTTGTTTTAACCCACTTACTCGTTGCTCACCTGGTCCTGCGAGCGTTTTTGTGGGAAGAGCTTTCCATACGAGCCCACTTTCGTCCATATTATAAATATTATGGGGGCTTATATTATCCTCTTCCATCCGTTGTTTTAATTTGTCCTGGAATGTCTGCGCACTGTCCTTATCAGCACTGGACTTTTCCCCATAAATATTCAGAAGACGTATCCCATGCCGTCTTTTAAATTTCGTCAACCACCCGGAACTTGCTTTAAACCCAGCACATGATGATAAACCATCTTTTAATTCTCTCGCCTTTTCTAACAGTAATGCGTCCGTTATGTGGTCGCCAAGCAACCTTCGTTGCAAAAACCACGAGAGCAATTCTTGGTCTAATTGTTCATATACAGGACCAATTAGTTTGCGTCGTTTTGTTTCTTGCTTTGATTTATCACAAAATGTATTTATTTTGGTTCGGTTTTGCATAATTCTAAGAACTGTGCGTGCGTTAACACCGAATTTTTTTGCGATGTCCGGTACTGACAAACTCGACTGTTCAACGTGTTTTATCACATCCAATCGTTGTTGCAAATTGAGCACAGTATATTTTTTTTTCGCCGACATACTGTTTTAAATATATTTAATTACTACTACACTTAGTCACTAATTCTTAATAAAGTTATTAAAAAAAATCTAAAACCAAAATACACAAAACTAAACTATATAATATAATACAAAGAAAAAGAAAATTAAACTATATAATGTAAAATAAAAAGAAAGAAAACAAAATCCACAACTACTGAAGTTTAAAACACTTTGAAAAATCGCTAAATGTCTGCACGCTGTCACAGTCAAAACTGAAATGCCATACGAAGGACTGTGTTGCCCGCACCTTTTCGCGAGCTCCTTATCAACTCGAACCACCCCGCAGGTTTCTGAATCGTATCCTTCCCTCTCACATGATCAGTCTGCTTACTGCCAATGGGAGAGAGAAGGACACGATTTTTGAAATGTGTGAAAGCACATGAAGGACTGTGTTGTCTATCGCAGGCTAACCCGCTACGTTATCGGGAGCCTTTTGTCGGACTCGAAGAAACCGTGTCCTACGATCTCACATTGTCAGTCTGCTTACTGCTGCTTACTGACAATGTGAGAGAGAAGGACACGATTTTCGACGTGCCTGAAACCGTTTTCTTCATCTGCTACGATTAGTAAAAGTCATCTCAATTACATCAAGTTTGATTTCATTTTTATCCCAACAATCTCATTAATTTTGATATACACTTCTTAACCAGAAAAGTTGGTTATAAAAGAGAATATGAATCATTTAAACCATATCATTTGATACGCCGGGATTTAAATGGCTCAGCTGTCTCGACTACCGTTTTTGTTTTCTCTCTTTCATTCGCTGTCCTTTTCTTCGTTCGGCGAACTACAAAGGCAGTTCGCGCGGCTCGAAAACCGTGTCTATTATTCCCAAGTTGTCCAAATACGATTCTGGCCCAAGTGACAATGTGGGAGAGAATACTGTATCTCCTTCCCGTTCACACGTAGGAAGTAAACAGAAGACCACGAATTCGGCACCACTCGCAAGTGAGAGTCCGTCACTGTTAGACGAAAAAGTAACAAGTGAGAATGGTGATTTGATAAAAGACAGAACTTGTTCCGTGTCCACACCAAAGACGGTTCAATAATTTCTGACTATGAACTACATACAATAAAGAAGTAAGTGGTTCTGGTGATTTATTGTTATTCTTATCTGTAGATTTAATTTGGTTTCATTTTTGTTTCATTTTCTGTATTAAGTTAGTTTATTTTATTTTTATTCTATTGTTATTTATCCATGGCATGCTAGCGATATATCATTATGATTTAAATTTTATTGTATGCCACATACAATTAAATAATAGATTAAACATTTTGTAGACTCCTGAAGAGGACACCGAAAGGTGTCGAAACATGTAGAAACAATCGACTGAATAAAAAAGGAATTTTCAACCAAAAAAAGGGCTAACTGATTTTAACCAAACAATTCCAACCAATAAAAAATTTTAATTATTATTGGTCGAACCGGGCAAAGAGTCGTTAAACAACTCACCAATTATTGGAATAATTCTAATCGCTGTGTAACAACAGATAATTTTTTCACAGATATTACCCTTGCGGAAGAATTATTGCAAAATAATATTTTTACTGTGGGTACAATGCGCAGGAATAGACGCGACTTACCAAAGGTTTTATTAGAAACGCGTGATCGTGAGACACATTCCACCGATTTTTTATTCACAAAAAATTTAACATTAATTTCGTATGTGCCGAAACCGAGAAAAGGTGTTATATTATTATCAACACTGCATCGCGAACATAATATATCATCGGCTGAGCAGAATTTCAAACCGGATATTATTCGTTATTATAATTCAACGAAAAGCGGTGTTGATGTTTTAGATAAAGTTGTAAGAGAATATTCTTGTAGACATTGTACCCGCCGTTGGCCGCTCTCCCTGTTCATGCACTTCATCGATATTGCCGCATTTAACGCTTTTGCTATATGGAATACAAAATATCCTTCCGATAAAAATGTGGCAATATCGGAAAGAAGAAAACTCTTCACCGAGAAATTGTCGAAGAAATTAACTTTTGCATGTCTCGATAGAAGAGCTACTCGGATAGAAAGGGGCGAGTTGCAAGTTCAAAAGAATATTATAAATTGTATAGAATTAACGGGTCGATTTATTGTGAAAAACACTCCGAATGTCAACGAGAAAAAGCGTGCCAGGTGCCATATGTGTGTGGGCAATAACAATAGGCATTACACCAAATGCGATATTTGCCACAAATATGTTTGCCCGACGCATTCAAAACAGAACCGCACAATAGAATGTCATAAGTGTATTGTTTATCAATTTTTATTCAATTTTAGTATAATTGTACTTATGTATAACTTGAGTTGGGTGCGAGATACCAAGAGCGAGTATGTACGTACCTGTGTATGGACGTGCGTGCGTGCGTGCGTGCGTGCGTGGGCGTGCGTGCGTGCGTGCGTGGGCGTGCGTGTGGGTGTGCGCGTGTGTGCGAATTGGCCGCGATCAACGGTCGACCTAAGAGAAGTCGACAAAGGCGGGTGGCCATCCGCGCGGGGTGAGCAAAGAGTCTCTTCGGTGTGCGAGGCACCCGAAACGACGGTTAGTTGTGTATAGGTGATCCACGGAGAAAGAGACAATAGCGAAATTGCGAATGCGAAACTGTGAAACTGCGAAATAGCGAAAGTGACTTTCGAATGAGAAACCGATTGGACTTTTGTGTGAACCGTTATTCATATATAATTCTTTATTTGTTCCCTTCAAGGGTTACAAAGCTCCTCTACCTCTCCTCTCAATTCAACCTTAAACCTACTTACACATCTACGTAACAATACTTAACCTACCTTAACTACTTACACCTATTTACACTCTATTGTATATCTTTATTTATGATTCCCTTACGGGTTACATACTTATACACCTCCTCTCTCTCTTATCCTAACTTACAAATCTAACAACAACAACACTCCAACACCTGCGTCCCACTGTCGTCCGGCTCCCCCCGGACTCCCACTCCCCCCCTTCCTGCTCTTCTTCCTCCACTTCCTTCCTTCTCGCCAATTCGCCCCCCCCCCCATCTTCCCCTTCCCCTACTCCTCTCTCTCCCCAGGCCCCCTCTTCTCCTCTCTCTCCTCCCCCTTATCACCCCTTTCCTCCTCCCGCCACTCCCTCGTCTCTTCCTCCCACCTCCACCATGTCCCCTCTATCTTGATCCTTCCCTCTCCCATCCACACCTTCTTCCCCTTCCTCCTTTCCTCCCACACCTTTTCCACTACCCTCCACCTCATCCTTCTTTCTTCCCATGTACGATCCTCTTCTATCCTTACTCCTCTCCCTCTCACTTTCCATCTCCTCTCCATCACTTCTACTTTACCCGCCACATTCTTCATCCTTACCACCACCATGCCCCTTTCCTCTCCCCCTTCCCTTCCTCTTCTTCCCAGTTCCCTGATTTCCTCCACCTCCCCTTCCACCCCCAATTCTCCCATCAATTCCCATATCTCCTCCTCCTCTTCTCTGCTCCACTCCTCAGCCCCTTCACAATCATGTTCCTCCTTCTTCCTTCTCTCTCCTTCTGCTCCTTCCATATTTCTATCTTCCTCAACCTCTCTGCCATCTCTTCTTCCAACCTCTTCTCTCCATTCCTCTCCCCTTTCTCCAGCTTTCCTTTTCTTTCCTCACCTCTCTCTGTCCTCTTCTCCCTCCTCCCTTCTCCTTTCCTCTCCTCTGTGTCCAGCTTCCCTTTTCCTTGTTCACCTCGCTCAGTCCCCTCCTCCATCCTGCGTTCTCCTTTCTTCTCCTCCTCTGTCTCCAGCTTCTGTTTTCCTACTTTGCCTTGCTCCGTCCTCTCCTCTACTCTCCCTTCTCCTTTCTTCCCTTCTGTCACCATCTTCCCTTTACTTCCTTCGCTTCTCTCTGACCTCTCCTCCAACCTCCCTTCTCCTCTCCTCTCCTCTGTCTCCCGCTTCCCTTTTCCTCCTTTGCCTTGCTCTGACCTCTCCTCGATCCTCCCTTCTCCACTCTACTCCTCTGACTCCATCTTCCTTGCTCTCCCTTCAATTCTCCTTAACCTCTCCTCCATCCGCTCTCTCTCCTTCCTCTCTCTCCAGTAATCCTCTTATCACCTCAACCTCCCGCTCCTTTCTTCCCACCTCCTTCATTAACTCCCTCACATTCTCCTTAACAGCTTTCTCCATCTTCTCAAAATCCGTTTCCGTCATCCTTTCCCACCGCTTTACCTCCCTGTCCATCTTCCTGTCCAACCTCTCCCACAGGAGCCTCATAATCGTCTCTGCCATTTCTCCATACTTTTCCATCCTCTCCTTAGCCCCTTCTGCTTCCTCTTCCTTTGACAGTTCAACTCTTCCTCTTACTCCCTCGCCCCCCCCCCTTGTGACTTCTTATCCCTATACTTCCTATCCCTAGACTTTTCCTGTTTCAGCCTCTTCTCCTCCCCCACATTTCCCCCCTTCCTCTTCCTTCCTTCTCCATAACTCCTCCACTTTTCCCTCCTTTCCCTTTTTTGTCCTCCCCATCTTCCACACTCTCTCCGCCATAACCTGCCTTCTTCTCTCTTCTTTAACGACTCTCTCACTGCTCTTTCTCTTCCCTCCAGATGTCGCTTCCTCCGTTCCCTCTCTTGCTCAACTCCACGCTTCCTCCTAACCTCGCTTTCCGCTTCTCACTTCTCACTTCTCCCACGTCTTCTCCTCTTCCTCTCCCGTTCCGCCCACGCTTCCACCGCACCCTCTCCTTATCCTCTACTCTCCACCCCTCTCTTTCGCCCTCCCTATTCACTACACCCCTCTTTTCATCTCCTTTCCCTCGCACACTTGTCACACCCGTCCACACTGTCTAGCCCCGGAAGCGGAAGTCCTATTTACACTCTATTTACAATGCCATTTACACCGCTTCTCCCATTCTCTCCGCCGCTCGCCGCCCGCTCTCCCGCACGCTCGCTCGCTCGCACGCTCTCCCCCGCACGCTCGCACGCTCTCTCCCCCGCTCGCACGCTCGCCCTCTCCCTCCCCCTCTCGCACGCTCGCACGCTCACCCCCGCGCTCACTCACCCTCTCCTCCGCTCCCACGCTCCCCTCCGCGCTCGCTCGCCCTCTCCCCCGCCCGCGCCCCCCCCCCCCCCACCCCCCGGGACTCCCGTTTCCGCTCTCTCTCTCCCCTCCAATCATCCACACATCCATACCCACATTCACTCCCTCATTCACCCCCCCCCCCTCCACCTCCATCCATCTCCTCTCCACTTCCCTAAACAACTCTTCCACCCCCCCCCCCCCCCAACACCCACACCCTCGCCTCCTGCCACCCCTCTTCCTCACCCCCCCTCACGCACACCTCCCATAGATGTTTCAATGTTTCCCTCCCCCCCCCCCCTGCACAGCCTACACAACCTCTCATCTTCCCCCATCCAGTATCTCCCCCCCCCCTCAGCCCACTACCCAGCCTAAACCTTATCACCCTCCTCCACCTTTCCTCCCCCCAGCCCCTCTTCAAATATTCCGGAACTCCTCCCGATTTGCATCCTCCATACTCCCGGTTCCACTGCGATCTTCCAATCCTCACCCACCTGTCCCTTTCCTGCTCAGCTTTTTCCCATCCTGCTATCTCCGCCCCTCTTATCTCTCTCGCCCCCCTCCCCAACTCCCATCCCCTTTTCTCCCAAAAAGCTCTCCTCTCCCCCTCCCACCCCCTCTCTCCCTCCCTCCGCCCCATCCTGCTCTTGATCTCCCTCAAACATGCCTGCGCTATCAACCCTCCACCTCCCTCCTCCACCCCCCTCTCATACCCCCACGCCCTCAGCGCCATCCTTCCCCTCAGCATCTCCCTCTGCACCTCCTCCCTCAGCAAGTACCCCGGCGTGCACCTTTCCACTCCCATGACCCACCTCAAATATCTCTCATTCAATGCCTCTACCTTCTCCCTCTCTCTCCACTCCCACACCTCCACACCGTAGCTCACCACCGGCCAGATCAGCTTATCAAAAAGCCACAGCCTTCTTCCCCAATCTCCCCCGAAAATCCTCTTCCCCAATCCCCACACCTGTCCCATTATCGCCGCCCCCTTCCTCACCCTTTCCTCCACTTGCTCGTCCTGCCTCCCGTCCCTCCTCAACACATACCCCAGGTATCTAAATTTACCCACTTCCTCAATTTCCCTTCCCGCCCACCTCCAACTCACCTTCTTCCACCTTCCTCCCCCCTCCCTACACCTCATGATCTTCGTCTTTTCCACATTGACCATGAGCTTTTTCCTTCCGAAATATCTCTCCAATCCTGCCATCACGGCCCTCATCCCCCCCTCGTCCTCCGCCAACACCGCCACGTCGTCGGCATACGCCAACGACCTCACTACACGTCCTTCCACCCTTACCCCTCCCCATCCCCCCCTCTCCATCTCCTCGTCCATGTCCGCCAGCATTACGGTAAAAAGACAGGGGCTAATAGGACACCCCTGTCTCACCCCCCTGGCCGTCCAGAACCCCTCGCTCCGCTCATCTCCCACCCTCACCCTACACCTCGTCTCTTCCAGCAACTCCCTGCACCTTGCCACCAGCCCCTCCCTCACCCCCCTCTCTCTCATACTTCTCACCAGCACCTCCCTATCCACCGAGTCAAAGGCCGCCTTTAGGTCCAGGAAGAGCACCACCAACTTTTTCCCTCTCCTCCTTATCTGCCTGTTGACCAGGTAGTTCAAAATGAACACCTGGTCCACACACCCCCTGCCCTTCCTGAACCCTGCCTGACTCGGTGGCAGGAGATGCCTGCTCTCCACCTCCTTCCTCAGTCTCTCCGCCAGCACCGCCGCGTACACTTTGTACGCGGTCTGCGTCAGCGCCACCCCCCTATAATCCCCTACTACCTTCCCCTGTCCCTTTTTCCTTATGGGCACTATTACCCCCTCCCTCCAACCCTCTGGCCATCCCTCCCCCCTCCACACCTTGTTGCACACCTCTCAGCCATTCCCTTACCTCCCCCCCCCCATACTTCCAGACTCATTCCTTATCCCGTCCCCTCCCGGCGCCTTTCCATCCCTTAGTAGTAGTAGTAGTAGTATAAACCCCGACAGACATGGTCGGGTATTCCTCCCAGGGCTGACGGCCTTTGCCCCTTCGCCACGGCAGCGACGGCCCCTCGTCGGCAACTCGGAACATATCTTCCCTTCTGCTTCGCCACCACTACCTCCTCCCACTCGCGGAACTAGTACCGCTAAGGCAGGAGGAGATACTTCCCTTCGGGGCTGCGGTGTGACGGGAGGTTGCCTAATGCGTGTATGACCGCTCGTTCGGTGCGCTATCGACTCAAAAGCCCGGGCATCGTCGCGCTTACACTTACTAGAGGGTTTGCCCCGGACGATGGGAATGTGCCGTTTGGGTCCCTACCTAGCCCTTTTAGGGCCCGCCTTGCCCACAGCTAAATTGGGGTTTGTGACGTAGCGGCACTCCCTCCGGGGCTGCGGTACCAGCCCGCTACCCCCCTCACCCCCGCCCTTTAACCTGGACCGTCGGTTGGTCATCATCGACTGTGTGCCCTAGTTCAACCCCCTAGCGATACTATTCCCCGCCCTAGAGCCGGCTACATCCGGATCTTGCCCCCCTCCCGAGTGAGTTTTACCCATGTTCAAAGCTAACCCTCCCCCCGTTGCGTTGATGCCGGTACATCTTCGCCAAAGAGAGAGTAATCTACTGCCGAAGGAATTAGGAGTGACTCTATTGCCAATGGTTGGGAAGGATACCTATAAGTCCTCCGGTTTTGGTCTGCAGATCCCTTCTCTCGAACATGCTCTCCGGAGAGAGATCATGGACGTTTCCAGGCCGACCTGCCAGAGTAGAAGAGAGAAAGATTCCGTCAGAGAGGCACGGAGTTACCTTTGGAAGATAGACTGGTCGAAGAAGTCGCGAGCAAGTGGCCGAAGAAGGCCTCATCGCGTCACCCCTCCCCCGATTATACTCCCTCCCGACGATAGTATGGAGCGCCAACGGATACAAGCTCGCCACCCAGCCGATACGGAATCCGAGTAACCTTCCCGCACAAGGCGGTCAGGCTAGAGTCGCCACCGCACAGCCAGCCGTGGTCCGCAGGCACCGTCTCCTCCTTGAGACAGGTCTGTGGTTAGGGGGATGGGACGTCTTTTAAAAACCCGCACACAGCCTCCGACTTCTCCGACGGCTGGGCCCGTCCTCACGTCTTGCGCGATAATGCGAAGCATCGTCTTGCAATCCGATCGGATTCCCAAGCTCTCCCTCCGCAATGCCGGCAGTGCACGCGGACACTACGCGACATTACTTTGCGAGGCGGCTTATAGTCTCCGCAAAACTTTCCAGTTTATAGAGGCAGCAGCCTCGCGGTCGATGCATCCACCAGACCACCGCCCATTGCAGCTGCAACTCGCGAAATGGCGCACAGATCGTTCATCGTCACAGCTGGTCAGGCTTCGGTTTTAGTGAAGTCGATGCGCTAATATCGGCTTCCAACTCCGGTACGCCGGGATCGTCAGTTCCCATACCAGCAGGACGTACCTTTCTGGCACCGTGGCGGCGGTTTATAGTCTTCCGCACAACTGTCCTTTTTATAGAGGCGAAGCAACCTCGCGATCCGTCGCTTCCTCCGGATCACCGCCTACACAACTCCAGCTACCGATATGGCGCACACACCGGTCACTGCCAGAGCTGATTAAGCTACGGTTTGTGTGAAGACGATGCGCTAATATCGTCTTCCAACTCGGGTACGCTAGGGTCGTCAGGCCCATACCAGCAGGACGTACCTTTCTGGCCCGTGGCGGCTTTCCATCCCTTAACCCCTTTACCACCCTGTCAAACTCCTCCTTTCCTATCTCCTCCTCCTCATCCCCAATCCGCTCCCCCCCCCCCCCAGCCTCACTCTCCATTCCACTCCTCCTAACAACCCCTTAAAATACTCCTCCCATTCCCTCATTTCAAACCCCTCATCCACTCCCCCTCTCCTCCTTCTTCCCACGTTGATAACCTTCCACGCCTGCCCCTCCGTCTTCACCTCCCCCACCATTTTCTCCCATCTTTCCCTTTCCTTCTTCTTTTTTCCCTCGCACAGCTCCCTAAATTCCCTCCTACACCTCCTGTACCTCTCCCCCGCCCCTCCCTCCCTCTTCCATGTCCTCAACTCCTTCCTCAGCCTCCTCTTGCCCTCCCTACACCCCTCATCCCCCCCCCCACTCCGTTCTTCCTCCCACCCTCCTCCATCTCTCGCATCACCCCCTTCACCCTTTCCTCCAGCCTCCCCCATTCCTCCTGTACGCCGCTCCCCCCACCCTCCCTCCTCCCGAACCTCCTCTGAAATTCCTCACCTCCCCCCGTCCTCCATGCCCCCTCCCCTCCCTCCCCCCTCCCCCTCCCTCCACCCCTCTTCCCCTCATCATCACCGTTAGCGGTAAGTGATCCGAATCTACCTCCTCTCCCACCCTTACCTCCCAGATCCTTTCCCTCGTGTCCCTATTTCCTATCACATAATCAATCACCGAGCTCCCCCTCTCCCCGACAAAAGTCCACTCACCCATTTCATCCCCTCTGTGCCCCCCATTCAAAATTCCCCATCCCCTCTCTCCCAAAAACCTGCAGAATTTTCTGCCCCCCGCGTCCAGTTTTCCATCCTTCGACCTCCTCCCCTCTCCCCCCTCCCCCTCCAACCTCACCCCCTCCCTCCCCCGCCGTCCTCACATTAAAGTCCCCCCCAATCAGCGTCCTACCTCCCCCCCCCTATCTCCTCCACCCACTCCTTCAGGGCCTCCAACTTCTCCTCCAATTCTCCATTTACATACACCCCCACCACATTCCACCATTCCCTCCCCAACACCACCCTTTTCACCACCAGTCGCTCTCCCCCACTCCCCACCCCCTCCACCGCCCTCAATTCCCTTCTCACTCCCACCAGTATCCCTCCCCTCGCCCGCCCCTTCTTCCTCTCTCTTTTCGCCCACTGCCCTTCCCACCTGTACCCCCTCGGCAGCCTCCCTCTCGCCCTCTCCCAGTCCCTCTCCTCCATCCACGTTTCCAACAGCACCATCACATCCCATCTCCTCAACCCTTTCCAGAACTCCCCGTCCTTATTTCTCCATCCCGCCACATTCCAAAACCCCACCTTACCCCCTCCCCCCTCTCTCCCTACCTCTCTCACCTCCTGTCCCCGTTTCCCTGCCCCTCCTTCCATTCCTCCCTTACCTCGTCCCACAACCTCACCCTATCATCCACCCACATCTTCATGTATCCAATCCTCACTTTCCTTCCCCTCTCTCTCTCTTTCCCTGCCTCTCTCTCTATCTTCCACCTCGCCCTTCTCTCCTCTCCCGTCAGATCGTCCTCTATCCTCTCGGCCCTCCCTCTTAGCATTACCTTCCTCTCCATGACTTTCCTCTTCTCCTCCCTTCCTATCAGTTTTATCACTACCATCCCCTTTCCTTCCTTGTCCCCTTTCCCTATCCTCCTCATCTCTTTTATCCCTCCCCTCTCCATCCCTAACACCTCCCAAATTTTCTTTACCTCCAATTCCAACTCTTCCTCTCCCCCCTCCACCCTAATCCCCCTTATCAGTATATTCTCTCTCCTCCTTTCCCTTTCAGCTCTATCCACCTTCAACTCCACCTGCCTCCATCTAACTTCTCTCTCCCCCCCCCGCCCCTCCTCCCTCCTCCCTGCTTTCGCTCTTTTCCAACCTCTCCTCCAGCTTTTTCCTCTCCCCCCTCTCTTCCTCCATCTGCTTCCCCACCTTCTCCATACTTTTTTCCATCCTTTCTAGTCTCTCCACCACCCCTTCCCTCCATTTCAACTCCTTCTCGAACAACATCCGCCTCCTCTCCTCCTCCTTCTTCCAGCTCTCTTTCCTCCTCTCCTCCTCCTTCTTCCAGCTCTCTTTCCTCCTCTCCTCCTCCTTCTTCCAGCTCTCTTTCCTCCTCTCCTCCTCCTCCCTCCAACACTTTTTCCTCCTCTCCTCCTCCTCCCTCCAGCTCTCCGTCCTCCTCTCTTCCTCCCTCCTTATCTCCTCCAACCACTTCTCCCTTAGCTCCCCTATCTGTTGCAAGGACTGCTTAGCCTTTTCCATCATCCCTGCATACCTTCTTTCCGTCTCCTGTCTCTCCCCTTCCCTTTCCCCTCCCTCCCCCGCCCCCTCACTGCGCTTCCTTCTCTTGCCTGACAACCTGTCTAGGCTCCCTCCCTCCCCCCCACTCCCCCTTCTCCCAAAATCCAACTTCGTTTGCCTCATCACCGCCTCTGCACCCCCCCTCCCCCTTTCCCCTCTCCGCTCTCCCTGCCCTCGTTCCTTCACTCCCAACCATTTCACACTCCATTCCTCTGTTTCTATACCTCAGCCTTCCTTATCCCTGATTTCCTTTCACGCTTCTCTACTACCCACCGCTCCCGCTAGATGTCTCTGCGCTCCCACTTTCCCTCTTCCTCTCGCCCACCTTCCCTATCTGCTCTTCCCTAACCTCCTCACCAGCTAGCCTTTCCTTTATTCCTTTCTTCCACCCACCCACACTCACCAAAAAGCCCACTAACACTCCCTCCCCCACTTCTTTGCCTCCTCTACCCCGTGCACACCCTCCTTTCACACTTTTCTCACTCCTACACTCTTCTTTCACACTTCTCTTTCACCTCAGTCGCAACCACATGCACTCCTCAATCACCCGGAAACGGAACCTCGTGTGAACCGTTATTCATTATATTTTATTTACTTCACCTTATCACTCTCGTGGTCATTTATCCCCGCCTACCCGTAACATAACATCCTACATTTTTGGGGGCTCAGCCGGGATTGTAATAATTAGCCAACTAGTAGACGGGTGATCTTTTAACACCTACTAAGAGAGTGTGACGGTAAAGTGTCGAGTGAGTGAACTTCGATATGCTGATGCGAAGAGCATGAGCGCGAGTGGCTTAAGAGACTTGAGAGTCGTAGAGCTAAATGAAAAATTAAAAGCATTAGGACTCTGTACGACGGGAGCGAAGTCAGAGCTAATCCTCCGATTACAAAGAAGTGGCTATTGTGAGAGTGTTCGGGAATCTCCCGAAGTAATTGGGTCACCGGCCACAGGACTTCGGCGGCAGCAGCTCCTGAGCGCCCGAAGTCACATGGTGTGACGTCACGCATCTCGCCGGCTACCGGTAGCCTACGTGCGACCGGCCCTTTTACTTTACGTACAGTTCAAATTACGAACGGACGTGTTTTTCTAAGAAGTTTCGTTAGCGAGCAGTAATTGTGTTTCTTGCATACTTGTGATCCACGAGATTATGTAAGTTACTGATTACCATTTCAATCTCGAACAATAGTTCTTGCACAGAAATGCCACATAATTATATTAATTATTAATAATTAATAATTAATAATTATATTAATTATGTGGCAGCTACATTGCGGCGCAACGTGGTTCATTTCGTGCTTCTCGATCTCTTATCCAGTCCTCTGTGCATTAATATAATCTCGTGGACTTTATTCTCGACTATACAACTCAATCTCGAAATCTCGCTAACGAAACTCGCGCGATCGACGGTCAAATCTCTAATGTGCTCGCTCGATAGGCTATCTAAATCTCAAAAATGTACCTGAGAATAAACGACTGTTAATCATTGTCAAACTTTACTTGTATCAACCCCGGCTCACTACCATCCCGGCAATTATCTCGAGATAAAACACCTAAATCTCGAACAGAGAGTGAGATGGAGAACTACGCGAGCGAAACGATGCCACGAGCAACGAGCGAACTGAGTGAAGAAAACCCGATGTTGAACGCGTCCCTCGACTTGATGCGTCGAGAGAAGGAACTGGCCGAGCGGGAGTTAGAACTTGCGCGCCGCGAGATAGAATTCTTACGGTGAATGCAGAATTTAAGCCTGGCGCAGCCTATAGGGTCGATAGTGCCGGAGACAGCGCGCGACATGAACCTTGAGCGAGGGCAACCTTTGGAACGAAAGCTTAGGATGGGAGAAATCGGCGAGCTCCTTGGACACTTTAACGGAAGCCGAGGAACTTTTGAACGATGGGAGAGACAGTTACGGTGGTTGAGGGAGGAACATCAGCTCGTCGAACGAGAAACAAAATATCTGGTCGGCTCGACGATTAAAGGAGGTGCTCTCGAGTGGTTCCACTCCCGTCCGGAACACCTGGAAACGAGCGTCGATAGACTCCTTGAGGAGATGAGAAACATGTACAGCCGCGAACCGGGCAAAGCAGAGCGCCGAACACGATTCGAAGAACGCACGTGGAAAAGAACAGAAACGTTCGCCGAATACTATCACGAGAAGGTGCTGCTGGCGAATGCGGTCCCCGTAGACGAGGAAGAGATGGTAGAAAACCTGATCCGAGGAATACCCGATCCAGACCTTTTTTTTTTTTGCGTCCAGGAAATCTCCGGAAGACTTCTGCCCAATACCCGATCCAGACCTTCGAGACCAAGCGAGGATGCATCAATTTGCGACAAAGACAACGCTTTTGAAAGCGTTTGAATACGTTGCATGGAGGAATAGATCAACGTCCGGATTGGCAGGAACGGCGCGAGAAGAGCGACGACCACGAGGTGCTACTGCGGAACACGCGGGACCCAACGGCCGGTGGAGGGAACATCACCCGGCGCGTACAACCACCTTCAAGACGAGGTGTTGGAGTTGCGGGTCGAAAGATCACGACGGAGCGAAATGTCCAACAAAGGACAAAGGATATAAATGTTTTGCGTGTCATGGATTTGGGCATAAATCTACGGATTGCCCCTCGAAACAGTCGAAGGCAGGTCAACAGACCCCGGTACAGAATTGTATTGACCTTCCTAAATCAGACGCAAAATATTTTGAGGACGTCACGATTAACGGGTTTAAACTAACGGCAATGTTAGATACCGGTAGCGATTTAAGTTTGATCTCGGTAACTGTTGCGAATTGATCTAGTTCATGGCGGGCGGCAGCAGCATACCCGCAGCTCTTTAAGCGCGGATCATAAACATACCACACGCGCGAGCGGCTGTGATCATCGATCAATAGCGCGCCGACTGTCTATTGTTCGTTACGCGCCAATCGGGAGTGGACACGACTCCTGCGTGTCCAAATGCGGTGACAAATCACCAATCGATACAGGATCACATGTTCTTGCCACTTCCTTCTTCCTCGCAAGAAGAAAGCGAGTACAGGAAGTCGGCCATTCTTCTGTTCAAAGTACTTGTTCGACAAGGAGATATCTCTGACCAGTTCAAGGAAAAAGTGATCTTCTGTGAGGCAACAACAGAATAAAAAGGATCAGATCAGAACTGAAAAATCAGCCAGGCTATAGGCATAAAGTCCAGATCAACATCAGAGCAAAGCCAGAACGAGGAGGACGATTTACGCCCGTCTCTCAAACCGACTGGCAACGGCCACGTGCAACCATCAACGCCGGCACGGTAAACTAAGACAAGATTACTGCTCGCAATGATCACAAAGAAAGTGTGTGACACAATATATTTATTTATTTAAATGGGAGAGCCCTGATCAATACATGATCGAATTTTTATAATTCCACACGTGATCAAAGTCACACACTACGCAGATCTATTTATTTAACTCATGATCTATTTATTAACCAAGATCTGATCAATAAATTCATATTTATTTTTATTGTGTGCATTCATTTCCCCACAACTGTCACCAGACTCCTTATTCGAAATCCGGCTCGGTATAATTCATAAACACCTTAAACAAAATACAGTCCACATTAGAACTTTACCAAACAGTAACTAAGTACGCGGAAATAAGCGCATCGCCGCTGCAACTAGCCCCGATGTCATTCGATAGCGTAGGAGCAAAGGATAGACGAACTTTAGGAGTATTCAAAGCGAGTATAGAGATAGACGGGGTTCAACACCCGATAGTTATTCGTTTTGTCCCTGACGACTATATGCCATGCTCATTTTTGCTAGGCGCGATATTTCTCACAAAACCAAAGATACAGGCTCGGAAGGATGTGTTACAGGAGGAACCGTTTGAGGGTCACCGTGTGCCCGAGTTATTTAGTATTGTATGCGACGGTCCAGACACACCTGTGGCGATCAAAAGTGCCGCGTCATCGCGCGGCCCCGCCACCGACCGCGAAGGCGTTGCGATCGAGGATCGGAAGATCGACGCGAGGGGAATTCCCTAGATTTGGGGAATTTCCTAGATTTGGTCGAGAGAGGGAGAGAAGGAGTCTTTCTTCCAGTATATACGGCTAACACACGGACACAACACAACCAACCTATTGAAACAATGGATAAACACGAACAAGAAGATTCGTTCAAACTCAAACAGAATCGAGTTCCTCATAAAATGTAGGCGTAATAAGGTGCTCCCACCACATTTACACGGAAGTAAGCCCTCAAAATTAACCTTCAATAACTACAAAACACGATTAACATTTAACAATATTATAACCAAGACACTATTCAAAATATTAACAAGAGAAATTTCAGATTTATTTATAACAGAAAAAAGATTAAACCACAAACAAAAATTTCTTACAAACAAATGTTACGTCATCAGACTCCACGCTTTTGTTAATAACTTTCACTGGACCCATGCCTCCACCCGGACACGTGGGAAACTTTCTTTAGGAACCCTCTGTTCCCAGAACTCTTAAGAATCAAACCAAGCGCGAGCACGTAGACAAGGGTTTAATTTATGGCGACGACAAACAGGCGCGCAGACTGTTTAGTCTCAAACCACTCCCCGAAAGTCGCGAGGCGACAGCTCGCCGAGCGACACCTCAGTTCCGGGAAATAGAGCGAGAAACTGCGACTGACCAATTAACGTCTTAGGCCCACCCACAAAGGCCCGCAGGAACGCTCCGCGAGGTCCCCAAATCCGGGGGTGCGAAGTCGCCGTTTTTCCGCCTCGCTCAATTTCCCGTCACTCCGGTTTTCACTCTTGAACCAGTAAGACCTAGAAATTCTTAAGCCTACGCTTTACCGCAGCTTATCCGCATATATCTATTTATAGTCAATTTAACTCTGAATAAATCTTATATTTTCACTCGAACAATTATCTTCGATACTCCCCGACTACGATTTTCCTAATCACCTCAAATCACGCGAGTGAACTCGTGGCACACCACACACCATCCAGCTCGACTACGCTTGACGCTTTTGCCGCTTATCAAACCTCCCCCTCCACTACCGCAAGCAGCGAAATGGTAAGTACTACAACGTTCATTATAGTCGTTTGGTAAATCTCGGTGTAGAGATCTCCTCGCTCGATACCCCTACCAGTCTTCTACCTCCCAGTCTTCCCTCTGTACCTGTTCACGTTTACCTTTTCGTCTGGTCCCTGTAAAGTCGCGGAGACGCGGTTGACTAAAACAGACGCCGTACGATTTCCGATCGAGGTCGGGAACGTACACATTGTTGCCGCGGCCCACCTTCATTGCATTTTCCGGTCATAGAGACCCCTTCAATTATTCAAATCAGGCCGCGACGTAACACAAAATTAACAACATATTAGGACTAACTACAGCCAAACCATTTTCGATTCACAATCTAACAAACTACAGAAATTCAATCACGAATTTACAAAAAAGTTCAACAATAAATTCAACCATATACACAATACTCGCAACAACAAAAATCTAAATTCAATACAACAAAATAATACAAAAAACTGGCTAAAAAATCTCTCTTCAGCCACCATTCCACCACCAATAGAAGCATTCCTCTCTTTAGGCCCAAAATTTAACTTACCATACAAGAATATTAGTTTTCCAAAAAACGATATCATCACGGAAGTAGAACAAGCCTTAGACTATAGAGTAAAATGATAATAAAAAAAACACAATTAGACAAAAAACAGCAAAATTAATTCACAAATACAGCAGCAATAACCAAAGACACAATCCAATCTTAAAAATAGCAAGTGACACCAGAAAGTTTTTGAAAAACAACCCCCAAATATTAGTAACAAAAGCAGACAAAGGGAATGTAACAGTAGTAATGGACAAACAAACATATCAAGACAAAATCACCACCTTACTCCAAGACACAAACACATACACAGAAATCAATAGAAATCCTTTAACACAAATAAAAAACAAAGTACAGACATTAATTACCAGTTGGCATAACAAAAAATTCATCTCACAAAACACCAAGAAATATCTCAATCCTAATAATACTTTACTCCCACGATTATATGGCTTACCAAAACTACACAAACATAATACACCAATAAGACCAATAGTATCATCCATAGATTCTCCAACATACAACGTATGTGAGATGAGTAACGCGGCCGGTGATGTTGAGACGCAGGTGGAGGGAGACAATGTCATCGCGGTCGCGAGCGAGGAGCGCCGCGTTTGTTTTGGAAGGCAGTTTATATGTACGGGTCGAAGTGAACAGGCGCATTGTGTAATTTTACTGTGTTCAATATATTATATCTTTATCGTTAGACATTCTTTCTTATTTCTTATTCCATACATCTGATTTCCCACAATTTGGGGGCTCAGCCGGGATTTTCCCAACCATTAAGGATTCCAGGTGTATCAGGAATAGTACCGAGTCGCTAAGTGAAGTGCGCGTGATAGAGGTGTCGCAAATTTGAAAAGTGTCGGATTGCTACGCGTAAAGTTGTGTCAGAGCCGAGCGGTACTAAGTGGGTGCCAATCGTGCAAGTCTAGCGAATAGCATCCGAAGCGAAAAGTCGCATAGTCAAGTCAAGACAGTACTCGTCACCGTAACCAAAAGATAACGGAAGAATGGCACAAGCAGATGTTCTGCGCAAAAGTGGAGACACCGATGATGATCTGAATCAAACCATCGTCGAAGGAGCAAAATTACCCGACCCGATCGAGAAGCTCACAGAAAAGATGATAGAAAAGATGAAAGTAAGCGAACTCAAAGAACAATTAGGCAAAAGGAAACTATCGATAAGCGGCAAAAAGCCCGATCTGAAGGAACGATTGACAAAGTTCGTGAGGGACGAAGAAGTAAACGATGACTCTGACGAAGAGAGCGAAGAAAGTGACGTCACAAGTGACGCGGGAAGTACAGAGGAATCCGACGATGAAGACGTCCAACGTGCTAAGGGAACCAGAAATCGTGCAAGGGCAAGAAGTACTAGATACACGATAAAGGATGTGGACAATAGTATCCCATACTTTACCGGCGACAACAAACTACCAATTCGGAAGTGGATTACCGACTTCGAGGAGTTAAGTGTATTACTGCAGTGGGACGACGTGCAGAAACTAATATACGGCAAACGCATGCTGCAGGGGTCAGCGAAACAGTACATCACGTATGAAAAGCGCGTCACGTCCTGGAAGATCTTAAAACGAAAACTACTGCACATATTCCAAGCAAGAATCACAGACACCGAACTGCACGATGAGTTGAGAAAACGAAAGAGGCGCATGAGCGAAAGCGCAATACAGTATTTAGGTGCCATGCGAGAGATTGCTAGCCAAGGCAACATAAAAGAAGACGCACTCATGGAGCATATTATAAACGGCATAGCCGGCAGAGAGGTCAATAAAATTATGTTATACGAGGCGGCAACGCTCGATGAGTTGAGGAGACGGATTGAAAGGTACGATAAAGTCCAGGAAAAGGATATCGAACACAGCAGATCGGAAAAAAAGAATTGCACAAACAGTAGCAGAGAGACACGGCGGAGACCAGAACATTACCGTGCGAATGAAAAAATGAGGGAAAAGGCTAAGTGCGGGAATTGTGGTTCAGCGGAACACGACACAAGAAACTGTGCAGATAGGGCAAAAGGGCCAAAATGCTTTGCATGCAACGAATTTGGCCATATAGCAAAAGAGTGTAACAAGCCGACAAAGCAGCGCGAAGCCAGCGGTCATTTGGGGTGCATTACAAGTTCGAACGAGTTTATACCGATGCAGATTCAGGGGGCAGCGTGTTGTGCACAAGTGGATACGGGGAGCGACCGGAACATTGTACGGGAAGACATGTACCGCGAATTAGGAAGCCCACCGTTACATCAAACGTTGGAGACTTTCGATGGTTTCGGAGGAGCAATCACCGCGCCCACGGGCAAATTCAGGGCAGAAGTAAGAATTGGCGACGATCAATGGGAAGAGACAGTATTTGTTGCACCTTACGAGGCAACGAAAAGGAAGGTCATTATGGGAAAGCCCTTTATTTCAAATGTGGACATTGATATACGCCGCGGGGCAATGTCGGTGAGGAAAGCAACGGATGAAAACAGCACAGATGCTCAGGAAAAGGTAAACGCAACCGCCCAGTGGACTGGCGACAGCGAGGGGATCGTAGACGCAAAAGTGAAGGAACTGGCAAGTATTAACATCAGAGAAGAACATGAACTCGAGGTTGCGGAACGCTACCGCGAGAAAGTGACAAAACTAGTGAGCGAGTATAGACCAATACAAAGTGTAAAAACGAATATCGTAACGCGTATTTTATTAAGTGACGATTGCCCGGTAAGACAGCGACCGCGTCGTATAGCACCTAAGGAAAAAGTCATATTAGATGAACAGATCCGAGAATGGCTGGAACAGGGTATTGTACGCGAAAGCAATAGCGACTATGCTAGCCCTGTGGTTATCGTGCCTAAAAGAAACGGGTCTTACCGAGTATGCGTAGATTACCGCGAATTAAATAAGAAAGTTAAAAAAGACAGTTTCCCAATGCCGTTAATTGAAGATTGTTTAGATGCTTTAGCGGGAGCGCGGGTATTCTCAACATTAGATTTAAAGAACGGATTCTTCCACGTGCCAGTCGCCGAGGACAGCATAAAGTATACTTCGTTCGTTACTCCGGACGGACAGTACGAATTTCTAAAAACGCCATTTGGTCTCTGTAACAGCCCGGCAAGCTTTTTAAGGTATATTGGACACGTATTTAAAGACTTAGTGAAACGCAAAATATTAACAACGTATATGGACGACATTATTGTTTTGGGTGCTAATGAGGGGGAGGCGTGCGAAAATGTAAAGGCCACGTTAGAAGTCGCGAGTAAGAACGGGTTACAGATCAACTGGGATAAATGTAAGTGGCTGCAACGGAAAGTAGAATTCTTAGGTCATGTTATAGATAACGGGTGCGTCCGACCATCGACAACAAAAATTAAAGCAGTACGAGCATTCCCTGAACCGACTAAGAAAAAAGATATACAACAATTTTTGGGGCTTACAGGCTACTTTAGAAAATTTATTAAGAATTACGCAGAAATAGCTCGTCCGCTATCGGACTTATTAAAAGATTCGACGCGTTTTGTTTTCGACACAGAAGAAAGACGAGCGTTCAACGATCTAAAGGCATTGTTGACGCGCGAACCGATACTTAAGATATACGACATCAAAGCGGTAACCGAATTGCACACTGACGCGAGTGGAGACGGCTACGGAGCAGTGTTACTGCAAAGAAGTAGCGACGAGAAGGCTTTCCACCCGGTTCATTATATGAGTAGAAAAACAACTGACGCAGAAAAGAAATATACGTCGTACGAATTGGAATTGTTGGCAATAGTTAGAGCAGTACAAAAATTTCGGGTTTACCTGTTGGGAATCGATTTCAAGATAGTTACGGACTGTGAAGCGGTTCAAAAAACATTGTACAAACGGGATATTAACCCCAGAGTAGCCAGATGGGCACTCACATTAGAAGAATTTAGTTATAAAATCGAGCACCGGGCAGGTAATAGATTACAGCACGTAGACGCACTAAGTAGACATCCGGTAAATGCAATAGGAAGTACCTTGACGGAAGTAATACGAAAAAGACAAGAGGAGGACGAACGAATTAGGGCTATAACAGAAGTATTAAAAAAGGGAGCATACGAAGACTATTCGGTAGAAAATAATGTATTAATGAAGCGCGTGGGTGACAAAAGCGTAATGGTGTTACCGGAGAGTATGTACGTCGACACTATAAAAAGAATACAAGAACAAGGACATTTTAGCGTTAAGAAAGTTGTAGAGCGAGTGAAGGAAGAGTTTTATATTCCGAATGTTAATGAGCGAGTCGAACGGTTTGTAAGTTGCTGTGTCCCTTGTATATTAGCGGAGAGGAAAAGAGGAAAGAAGGAGGGGACGCTTACTCCTATACCGAAAGGTCATGCGCCACTACATACTTATCATATGGATCACTTGGGTCCTATGACAAATACGGATAAAAATTATAAGTATCTTTTCGTCATTGTAGACGCGTTCGCAAAATTTGTATGGATATACCCTACTAAGTCGACGAGCGCTAAAGAGGTAATAAGTAAGCTGACCGTCCAACAAAAAACATTTGGAAACCCAGAACGCGTGATTACGGATAAAGGAACCGCTTTTACGTCGGCAGAGTTCGAAAATTATTGCGCAGCGGAGTCGATCGAGCACGTGACGATCACGACTGGAGTGCCGCGTGGCAACGGACAGGTGGAACGTATTCATCGCATTATAATACCCGTATTAACAAAGTTATCGTTAGAACGACCTGAACGTTGGTACAACCATGTCGACAGGCTGCAACGATGTATAAATAGTACATTTCAGCGAAGCGTAGGGATGACTCCATTTGAGGTGTTATGCGGGGTGAAAATGAAGCAAAAAGAGGATACGCATATTTTACAGTTGCTCGAACAGGAAGCTGTGGAAGAATTTGATCGAGATCGCGACAGGTTAAGGGTTTTGGCTAAAGAGAATATTGCGAAAGTTCAGGCAGAAAATAGACGAAATTATGATAAAAATTGTAAGGAAGCGACGAAATATCAAGAAGGTGATTTAGTTGCGATTCGGAGGACACAATTTGGTACAGGAATGAAAATTAAACCAAAGTTCTTAGGACCGTACAAGGTAACGAAAGTAAAAAGAAACAATCGTTATAGCGTAGTAAAGGTTGGCGAGGGGGAAGGCCCTCAGGTGACATCATCCGCGGCCGATTACATGAAACCGTATTTAGGAGCAGCTTCGGGGTCCGAAGACTTGCAGGATGACCGAGTGTGAGATGAGTAACGCGGCCGGTGATGTTGAGACGCAGGTGGAGGGAGACAATGTCATCGCGGTCGCGAGCGAGGAGCGCCGCGTTTGTTTTGGAAGGCAGTTTATATGTACGGGTCGAAGTGAACAGGCGCATTGTGTAATTTTACTGTGTTCAATATATTATATCTTTATCGTTAGACATTCTTTCTTATTTCTTATTCCATACATCTGATTTCCCACACGTATAAAAATTTTTAATTAAAACAATAGAACCGATAATCGACACAAATCTATTTTCATACACAAAAGATAGTTTCTTGTTTGCTAACTATATTCGCCAAGTCCAGATACCTAATAACTACAAATTAATTTCATAAGATGTCTCGTCACTATACACCAACATACCAAAAGACTTAGTAAACACAAACATTCGAAAACACAAACACAAATTAAATTCTTCAGAAATTCCAATAGATGAAATAGTTAAAGCAATAGAAGTAATAATGGATAACACGTATTTTTCGTTCCAAAACAATTATTATCAACAAATTTTTGGACTACCAATGGGCCCACCGCTAGCACCGGTCTTGGCAAATATAGCTATGCAATCATTAGACATCCACTGTACAGGATTATTACCATTCCAACTTCCGTTTTTCAAAAGATACGTTGACGACATAGTAACAGCAATCCCCACAGATAAAATTCAATATACGTTAGATATTTTCAATTCATACCATGAAAAATTACAATTCACTCATGAAATAGAAACAAACTCATCCATCCCATTTCTCGACATTACAATAATCAAAGAACAAAACTCAATAATAACTAACTGGTACAGAAAACCAACCTGGTCTGGGAGATTTTTAAATTTCAACACTTCACATCCAATATCACAAAACAAACAACTAATAAAAACATTAACACATAGAGATATCACATTATCACACCCAAAATTTCACTACGAAAATATAGAACTAATAAAAACTACACTAATTCAAAACAATTACCCCATCACTTTATTAACTAAACAAATTAACAATACAACCAAACTACACACACACACCAGACAAAACCTAACACAATCCAACTCCACCAACCAACCATTAACACGAACAACACCCATAATTCTACCGTACATTCCAACGTTTAGTGAAAAAATTAGAACATTATTAAAAAATTCAAATATAAAAATCTGCTTTCATAACAAAAACAACATTCAAAAACTTATTGGGTCACCATTGGATAAAATAGACATAACAGAAAGTCAAACGTCATATATTCCATTCCATGCAATAATTGTAATAGCGTTTACATTGGTCAAACCAAAAGACAACTAAAAAACAGAATTGCAGAACACAGAAGATCACAGCTTGCCACACAATACCACACAGCACTAGTCGAACACGCAATACAAAACGGACACACGTTCAATTTCCATAAAACAATAGTATTAGATATAGAACCGAACTTGAAAAAGAGACTAATCAGAGAAATGCTTCATATAATACAAAACAAAAAAACAATAAATTACAGAACCGACACGGAGCACTTAAACAAGTATTACAGCAACATATAATAAATTCACACATCATATACATACACACACATGTTACTCTCTACACATCTAATCCCACCTAACACATACCTGTACCCCCACCATTACCATACCGCAGTCTCATTTCACAGATTACACGTACACCGCATAAACGCGCCAACCGTCTCGGAGTGAGCTTGATGCGCGTCTGTAATCCGTGTTGGGACACTTTGTCCACACGATGATCTTTAGCTTTTTTCAAAATTCATTAAACACCCATCTGGCCTAGAGTTGCGTTTATAAAGAAACTTACAGCAAGGCGTAATAAAAAATTCACGATGAAGAGAACTAAGCGGAAGGACGTTTATCAACACCGGAAATAAAACGATCCACCGAATTCGACAAATAGTGAAATAGCGTCTAAGAGTAAATAAGGTATGCATCTACAAACGCATTACTAGTTTCATTTCTAATCGACTGTATTCATTCCGTACATTCACTTTAATCAATTGTATCATTTATATATTATACTCAGTTCTAGAAAAACGAATATAAATACACAAACTACAATGTAATATAAATATAAGAATAGCAATGTAACATAAGAAACAATAGGCTTCCGTTTCCGGGTGTATGGAGAGTGCATGCGGTGTGAGTGTGGTGTGTAGTAAGTGTGGATAGAGCAGGATAGATCAGTCGGAGAGGGAAGGGAGGGTGTGCGTCGGGAAGAGGGGATTGGGAAGTGTGGGTGGAAGTGTTGGTGGAAAGATTAGAGAGTGTGGGTGGGCGGGAAGTGAGAAAGAAAGAGGTGAGCGAGTGTGAGAGGTTAGGACAGGGAAGGTGGGAAAGGGGGTCAAGAGGAAGAGGGAGCGAGGTAGAGCGGAGACATCTAGCGGGCGCTGGGTGAAGTAGGGAGGCGGTGAAGGGAAAGGAGGAGGGACCGGTGAGTTAGGAGTAGCGGTCAGATGGAGTGTGAGGCGGTGTGGGCAGAGGGGGGAAAGGCAGACGGTGGAGAGAGGGGAAAGGGAGAACTGGTGACGGAGACCGGATTGAGGCAGTCGAAGTTAGATTTCGCAAGGAGGGGGAGTGGTGGGGAGGGGGGAAGTTTGGACAGGTTGTTAGGGAAGAGAAGACAGAGAAGTGAGGGGGTCAAGGGAGAGATGGGTGAGGGCGGGGAAGGGGAAGAGGAGGAAGGGAAAAGAGCGGAGATGAAGAAGCTGGAGGAGATGTTCGGGAGGGTGATGAGAGAACTGGGGGAGGCGAAAAGGGATAGGGGGGAGGCGAAAAGGGAAAGGGGGGAGGCGAAGAGAGAGAGGGATGAGTGGAGCAAGGTGCTAGAGAACTGGGGGAGGGAGTTGGAGAGGGAGGAGGAGAGAAGAAAGACAAGTTGGAAGAAGGAGGAGGAGAGGAGAAAGAAAGACTGGGAGGAACAGGCGAAGTGGAGGAACGGGATTGAGAAAAGGCTGGAGAAATTGGAAAGGAGCGCGGAGGAGGGGAAGAAGGAGATAAGGGAGTTAGTGGAGAGAGTAAGAGGAGGGGTGGGTGAGGGTGAGGGGGAGGAGGTGCGAAGAGAGAGAGAAATAAGATGGAGACAAGTGGAGATTAAGGTGGACAGGGCTGAAAGGGAGAGGAGGAGGGAGAATGTGGTGATTAGGGGAATAAGGTTGGGCAAAGGGGTTGAGGAATTGGAGAAGGAAGTAAAGAGCTTGTGGGAGGTGATAGGGATGGAGAGGGGCAGTATTAAGGAGATGAAGAGGGTGGGGAAAGAGGACAAGGAGGGAAGGGGTTTGGTTCTCGTAAAGCTGACTGGGCGAGAGGAAAAAAAGAGGGTGATGGAAGGGAAAGGTAAGCTGAAGGGGAGAGTGGAGAGAATTGAGGATGATTTGACGGGGGAAGAGAGAAGGGCGAGATGGAAGATAGAGAGAGAGGCGGAGAAGGAAAGGGGGAGGGGTAGGCAGGTGAGAATAGGATATATGAAGATGTGGGTGGACGGGAGACTGAGATTGTGGGACGAGCTGAGGGAGGAGTGGAGAGAGGCAGGGGAGCAGGGAAACGGGGACAGGAGGTGAGGGGGGCGGGGAGGGGTGGGGAAGGAGGAAGGGTGGTGTTCTGGAACGTGGCAGGGTTAAAGAATAAGGATAGGGAGTTTTGGGGTAGGCTGGGGAGATGGGATGTGCTGGTGCTAATGGAGACATGGGTGGAGGAGAGGGATTGGGTGAGGGTGAGAGGGAGGTTACCAAGGGGGTATAGGTGGGATCCGCAGTGGGCGAAGAGAGAGAATAGAAGGGGAAGGGCGAAGGGAGGGATGTTGCTGGGGGTGAAGAGGCAGCTGAGGGTGGAGGGGGGTGGAGGGTACAGGGGGGAGGGATTGGTAGTGAGGAGGGTGGAGATGGGGGGGGGAGTGGTGGAGGGTGGTGGGGGTATACGTGAATGGGGACCTGGAGGAGAAGTTGGAGGGCATAGGAGAATGGGTGGGGGAGGTAGAGGAGGCGGGTAGAACAATGATAGGGGGCGATTTTAATGTGAGGACAGGAAGGGAGGGAGGGGGAGTGTGGGTGGAAGGGGGGGCGAGGAGGGAAGGAATTCTAAGGACGGTAAGTTGGACGCGGGGGGAAGGAAGCTATGCGGGTTTTTGGAAGAAAGGGGGTGGGTTATTCTAAATGGGGTACAGAGGGGGGACGAGGAGGGGCACTGGACGTTCGTGGGAGAGAGAGGTACCTCGGTTATTGACTATGTAATAGGGAACGGGGGCACGAGGGAAGGTATACACGAGGTGAGGGTAGGGGATGAGACGGATTCGGACCACATGCCTTTAACGGTGGTGGTTGGGGGGAGAAGAGAGGTGGGTGGGAGGAGGGGAAGGGGGGGGGGGTTGAGGGGAGTGGGGAAATGGAGGCAGGGGGAGGAGAAGGAGTTCGAGAGGAGGTTTGGGAAGGGGGAGGGAGGGGGGAGGGGTACAGGAGGACTGGGGGAGGTTGGAGGAGAGGATTCTAGGGGTGCTACGGGGGATGGAGGGGGGAAGAGAGAAAAGGGAGAAGGAGGGATGGTGGGACGAGGAGTGTAAGGAAGGAAAGAGGAAGCTAAGAGTGGAATTGAAGAGATGGAGGAGAGAGGGAGGGGAAGGGGAAGAGTTTAAGAAATGCAAGAAAGGGTTCAGGGAGTTGTGTGAGGAAAAGAAGAGGAAGGAAAGGGAAAGATGGGAGAGGATGGTTGAGGGGGTGAGAACAGAGGAGCAGGCAGGGAAGGTGGTAAGAGGATGGAGGGGCGGAAGGGGGGGTGAACGAGGGGATAGAGATAGGGGAATGGGAAGATTACTTTAAGGGGTTGTTAGGGGGGGTGGAATAGAGGGTGAGGCTTGGAGGAGGGAGGGGAAGAGGGGAAGATGGGGAGAGTGAGATAGGGAGGGAGGAGTTTGGTAGAGTGGTGAGGGGACTAAGGGACGGAAAGGCCCCGGGGGGGGGGATGGAATTAGGAATGAGGTGTGGAAGTATGGGGGGGAGGAAGTGAGGGAGTGGTTAAGGGGAGTGTGCAACAGGGTGTGGAGGGGTGAGGCATGGCCAGAGGGTTGGAGGGAGGGAATAATTGTGCCGGTGAGGAAGAAAGGAAATGGTGATGTGGTGGATGAATATAGGGGGGTGGCCCTGACGCAAACCGCATATAAGATTTACGCGGCGGTACTGGCCGAAAGACTGAGAGTGGAGGTAGAGGGACGGGGGTTGCTTCCACCGAGTCAGGCGGGATTTAGGAGGGGGAGAGGGTGCATTGATCAGGTATTCGTCCTGAATTACCTGATCAATAGGCAGATCAGACGTAAGGGAAACAAATTAATTATTCTGTTTCTAGATCTGAGGGCCGCATTTGACTCGGTGGATAGGGAGGTGTTGGTGAGTAGTTTGAGGGAGAGGGGGGTGAGGGAGGGTCTGGTCAGGAGGTGTAGGGAATTGGTGGAGGAGACAAAATGTAGGGTGAGGGCGGGAGGAGTTACGAGTGACGGGTTCTGGACGGCAAGAGGGGTCAGGCAGGGGTGCCCGATCAGCCCCAGTCTGTTCACCCTTTTGCTGGCAGACTTAGACGAGGAGCTGGAAAGGGGGGGATGGGGAGGGGTTCAGGTTGGAGGAAGGAAAGTGAGATCGCTGGCATACGCCGATGATGTGGCGGTGCTGGCGGAGAACGAGGATGGGATGAAGGGGGCGATCTCCACACTGGAAAGGTACTTCAGAAGGAAGAGGTTGCAGGTGAATGTGGGAAAGACCAAGGTGATGAGATGTAGGGAGGGAGGGGGGAGATGGAGGAAGGTGAGGTGGAGCTGGGAGGGGAAGGAGTTAGAGGAGGTGGCTCAATTTAAATATCTGGGATATGTTGTGAGAAGGGATGGAAGGCAGGATGGGCAGGTGGAGGACAGGGTGAGGAGGGGGGCGGCGGTGATGGGAAGAGTGTGGGGGCTGGGGAAGAGGGTTTTTGGGAGGGACTGGGGGAGAAGACTGTGGCTCTTTGACAGACTGGTATGGCCCGTGGTTAGCTATGGTGTGGAGGTGTGGGGGTGGAAAGAGAGGGGAAAAGTGGAGGCCTTGCAGGAACGATATTTAAGATGGGTGCTGGGGGTAGAGAGGAGCACACCGGGTTATTTGGTGAGGGAGGAGGTTCAGAGGGAGCTAATGAGGGGAAGAATGGCGCTGGGGGTATGAAAGGAGGGTGGAGGAGGGAGGTGGGGGGGAGTTGGTGCAGGCGTGCATGAGGGAAATTAAGGGGAGGATGGGAAGAGTGGAGGGTGGAAGGGGTTGGGAGGGAGAGAGGAGAGGGTTCTGGGAGAGGAGGGGCTGGGGTTGGGAAGGAGGAGTGGGGGGGTTAAAGGGGGAGGAAATAGTGAAGTCGGAAAAGGTAGAGCAGGAGAGAGAGAGATGGGAGAGAAAAGGGGTTTCAAGGTATAACCAGGAGTATGGAACGATTAAGGAGAGGGGGGTGCCAGAATACCTGAAGAAGGGTTGGGCTGAGGAGAGGTGGGGGAGGGTAGCGAGATTTAGATTGGGAAGTGGGTTGAGGGGGGGTAGGTACTGGTTGAGGGAGGAGGAGAGATTGTGCAGGTTGTGCGGGGGGGGGGAAGGGAAACGTGGAAACATTTATGGGAGGTGTGTGTAAGGGGAGGGGAGGCAGTGGGGTGGCAGGAGGCGAGGAGGTGGGTGTTGGGGGGAGGGGGAGGGTGAGGGTTTATTTCGGGAGGTTGAGAGGAGATGGGGGGAGGTGGGGGGGGTGGGAGGGGAGGGAGTGGGTGAGTTGAGTGTGTGAGGAGTGTAAGAGTGTATGAGGAAACGGAAGTCCGAGGGAGAGGTGGTGTGGGGGGGAGAGTGTGAGGGGTGAGGGGGGAGTGAATGAGTGAGGGATGGAAGTGTGGGAGAGAGAGAGAGTGGGTGAGGTGCGAGGAGGCGAGCGGGCGGCGAGCGGCGTGCGAGCGTGCGGGCGTGCGAGCGGGCGAGCGTGCGAGTGGTTGGGAGAGGTGGCGAGACTGGAGGTGGGGGCGAGAGTCGATAGGATAAGTGTAGGTTAAGTTTAGGTTAGTTAAGTAGGATAAGGTTTCGTCGACGACTTATGCACGGACATACGTAGCAAACGGGGCAATATTCTGGTCGGGGGAGATTTCAACGCGAAAAGCGTAATGTGGGGATGTACTAAAAGCGATAACAGAGGCCGCATCCTCGCAGACACTATGTGCAGTATAGGACTGATACCGCTAAACACGGGAAACAAATATACCTTTAGAAAACAAAATACCGGATCAATAATAGATCTCACTTTTGCCTCCCACGGCGTCGCAAAAATTGTAACGACATGGAGGGTGCTCGAAGACCTCACGTTAAGTGACCACCAATACGTGCTCTGCCAGATCGGGGACAAGAACGTAACATCAATTAACACGCGCGGGGGCTGGAAGGTAAGCACATTAGATGAAATCATACTAATAAACAGATTCCACGAAATCTGCGATTCCTTACTCGACCAGAAGGCATATGATAAATACAGTGCTGAGCAGCTCGCAGGCCGAATGACCAGCGCGGTCACGGCAGCCTGCGACGCTGCCATGAAAAGGAGAAGCACCACGGTGCGTCCCAAAGGAAAAAATGTTTACTGGTGGAGTGAGGAGATCTCTAGTTTAAGGAGGGACTGCCACGCAGCGCGTAGAAGGGCACAGAGGTCCAGGAGGCGAGGGGAGGACGACATGGAGGTGGATCATGCATACAGAACCGCAAGAAAATCGCTAAGAGTTGCAATCAGCAAGGCCAAAGAGCACGCATGGGCTGAACTGTGCGACGAGGTAAACCGGGACCCATGGGGAAGGCCCTACAAGATAGTAATGAAAAAGCTATCGCGTGGGGCCAACCCCATGACCACATTGACCTCTGGAGAAATAAAAACGGCCGTGGAACACCTGTTCCCGACCGCCCCACAACCGGCAACCTGTGATACACCGCTGTCCACCGCTGCACCAACTACGCGGGCGGCTGACCGCGTGGAAATGGGCCACTGCGCGACTGCAACAGGTAACAATAGAGGGGGCGACGAGGACGCCTTCACGATAGAGGATATCCTCGCCGCTGCCAGTAGAATAAAGATAGGCAAGGCGCCGGGGCCGGATAATATACCGGAGGCTGCCCTTAAAACAATTATAAAACATCATCCTAGGGCGTTTGCCAACTTATTTAACAGGTGCATAAGGGATAAATGCTTCCCGAAAGTATGGAAGGTACAACGGTTAGTGCTGATCCCCAAACCTAATAAACCCCCGGGCCTCCCCTCGTCACTCAGACCTCTCTGCTTGATAAGCGGGTTGGCTAAGGTATTTGAACGAATGATACTAGCAAAATTAGCAAACACTCTCGAAGGGGAAAATGGGTTAAACTTCGCGCAATACGGCTTCAGACCCTCCCGCTCCACCGTGGACGCACTGCGGCACGCAATGGACATTTTTCAAAAATATGACAAAACGAATTGGCAGAGCGCGAATATCGGTCTCTTTATAACAATTGACATTAAAAATGCGTTCAATTCCGCGCCGTGGCTAGGTATTAAGAACTGCGTCAAGAACTGCAAAGATCTGGATAGTAGATACAAGGAGATAATATATAATTATCTTAGTGATAGAATTATTACTTATACGGACACAGAAGGAGAAAAAGTGCGCGATATGTCCTGCGGCGTACCACAGGGATCAGTCCTCGGCCCGTCGTTGTGGAATTTAGTCTATAACAGCTTACTTGAAATTAAATTACCCGCGTCTACTCACCGAATTGCATATGCGGACGATCTTGCAATAGTAACATATGACAAAGACCTAGACAAAGTAACAGAGAAAGCTAAAATAATCTTACAAAGTATATGGGATTGGCTAGAAAATAACTCCCTACAAATGGCCCCGGAGAAAACAGAGATCATTTGGATCACGCGAAAAAAGATGCTCGAACCGCGAACAATCAACTTCAAAGGTAGAAACATACAAATCAAAAAGCAATTAAAATATCTTGGGGTAATACTAGACTCACGACTCACCTTTAGGCCACACATCGAGGCAACAACGAGACGGGCCTGCCTATCTACGGCAGGCTTACTCAGATTGATGCCAAATATCGGCGGGGCGACGGGAAAAAAGCGAGAGCTCTACGTTAACGTAGTGCTCTCGATGATACTGTACGCCTCGCCAATCTGGGCGCAAGCTCTAAGTACAAAGGGCCTGAGGCGAGTCGTGAGGAGCGCGCAACGACTCGCGAATCTGAGGACCATCAGAGCATACAGGACCGTATCGGACAAAGCGGCTTGCGTGATCTCCGGGACCATTCCTGCGGACATAATGGTGAAATACCGCAGACAGGAATATGATCGCGAACATCATATTAGATTCAGTAATCTTAAGGCTAACAATGTTTTAACCAAGTTCCTGCGGGAAAACGGCAAACCACGATCAGGTTACGTGCAGGACATGTGGCAAGAATGGCAAACGGAGTGGGAGACCTCTGAAGCAACTATTGACACAGGAATAGGGTGGACCAGGGCACTCATCCCCGACGCCAAGAAGTGGGGGGACCTGGTAACCGCACAGCAGAGGGAGCTGAACTTTGAAACGACTCAGTTCCTCACCGGCCACGGGTGCTACCAGTTATACATCTACCGCATAGGGAAAGCTGACAACGCAGAATGCCATTATTGCTCCAGTTTGCAGGACGATCCGGAGCATACAATAATACACTGCCCGGAGTGGACGATGGATAGAATAAGATTAGTGCGCGAGTGCAGGCTTAAAAATAATAATAGTGAAGTGTCAAGTGACTGTGATTTAACAATAGGAACAATAAGCAAAATCATACATGGTACTAAGGAACAATGGGCGGCTTTTACCAAATTTGCCAGGACAATAATGGAGCAAAAGGCAGCCGACGAGAGAATGCGACAAAAGACACTCGAAGCACCGGACAACGTTAATAGATCAGCGAACTCAATAAGTAGTGAGTGTACAACCGACAATTTTTAAAATTAACCGACACCTACTCGCTCAATAACAAGGCGGCCGAGGAGAGCTCCCGCGAGCTCGAAACACACAAACAACCAACGGCGAAACTAACTAATTTAAATGTAACTAAATATACAGGACACAGTACGGGCCACGGAAACCACGATCAAATTCACCGAGATATCTCAACTACCTATCTATAATTTATATCTATTTATTTAACCGTCGCGACACTTTATTTTATTTCTTCTTATTTTATTTCCTTTTATTTCATTTTTTTTTCTTATTTATTACACGAACTCACTATTCTACACATCATATTTCTCACCTTACATTACCGGATAACATTTTATTTATTTTATCTTATTTATTTATCCCCTAGTCATACTATCAATTATACTATTAATATAATTCTATTATCTACATCAAACCAGTTACACTTCACTCTACTTACTTTACTTTATGATATCTGATTTTACGTTACACTTTACTTTATTGATTCCGCTTTATTTATTATTATTTACTTTTACTCCTTTGACTCCACTCTATTTATTGATTTTACTTATTTATTTTAATTATACTATTTTATTTTTATTTTTATTTTTATTTTATACTATCTAACGCACTCTACACTTAGTTATCTTTTAGCACTTTTACTTCTATCCCATTTATTTTACTTATTTACTTATCTTATTACTTTTAGCCCACTTTTAACCTTAATATACACTTCTACTTTTAATTCTACCTTCTACTTATTAGAAATTATTTCTTTTACACTTTACTCTTACCTTTTACACCGTTACATATACGCGCCAAAGACAGTGGCCCGTACAAGTGCCGTACAAGTGTCGAACAAAATGCGGAACACGACTACCACCATTATGTCCGCACTACTACCTGATTCTACATATTAACTCGTTTAGCAACTTAACTATTTATCCACTATTTATTCACTTATTTATTTATTTATTCATTTACTTATTCATTTATTTATTTACTTATTTACTCATCTATATACTCATTTAATCACCTGAAATTCACTCAAGCAAGTCGGCTAGCCATTCACTTACCTATTTATTTAGTTACTTATTCATCCACTTATGTATTTATTTATTTACTCATCTATGTACTTATTTATTCATCCATTTATTCAAAACCCAACTAGCCTTGAGCGAATACACATATTCACTAACGCAAGAGCTCACACCTGGCGTACACAGGCTAAGCATAGCCGCTACAATGATAGACGTCGCATAAGCATATAAATAAGTGAATAAGATTAGGAAGAAACCTGAGTCGCGGAGTTAGAGTAAGAATAATAACACATAATACAATTAAGCGCGGTATTAACACTCAATAGTAATACTAAACCCTGGCTGACTGCAATCCCGCAGACATAGCATTCCGCACTGCGAATAGAATTAAAATGATCAACGCGAGGAAAGCAGCCGAAAAGATCGAGCTGCCCACGGAAACCTTACCCCGGCCTTCGCACAAGATTCAGGCAGAAACGCGAAAATCGCTCAAAAATTGAAACTTTGATCACGAATAGCTCCCACACTTTTGATTTTAGCCTATAAACGCATAGGGACGAAACAACCAGAAATTATGGGGGCTCCCCATAGCAATTACTAAAATAATGAAAAAACAAAATCTCAACCTTTTATTATACAATTAGGTTACACTAACAATACGAACATGCAGGAGTAGGAAATTATCCAATTCACAAGTCAAAGCAGCATAAACAATTACAAAAAACAAGGAAGCAACATAATTTTATTAAAATTTTATCACATATTCGTAACCGCAAAGGCTAATTGTAAAATTACAAATTATAATTTTTTCAAAAATCGAATTTTTAGAATTTATTTTTACAAAATTTCAATTAACTTTAAAAAATCTGAAAAAATTAATCCGGATAGCCACGTTATAGCACAATACAACAGATATAGTTACAAACCGAAAAAACCCAAAATGGGAATAACAAAAATTATTACACCCACAATAAAACAATAAAATAAAAAACTTTTCACATATCTACAATCACGGTGACTAACTGCAAAAATACAAACCAAAAAATTTTTTAATTTGTTTATAACAAATGAATTAGCAAATTATGCAGCAGTTGGATGTTTTCCGAATCCGTTTACATGCTTAACACCACCTTAACTCCATTACGAATGGAAGGACATGTATGACACAGAGAACAACTTTCTCTAAAATAGAGTAAATTGTTAAAAACAAATGAAGTAGTAAACGCTGGGGAGCTCCCATAACAACATGAAGTTAGGTACGCAACGCAAAATATACGCGCCAATATACCATAATCACATGTATAAATTTAGCTCAGAAACACAGCATCTGGGCAACCAGAATTTACGCCCGCTACGCAGCCCGACCAGCGAAAGGTAGGTCCGAGGGCTGCAACGGGCAAGAAAAGTAATAAAACACAAATTATAGGAGACGCTAAAATCAGAAAATGATTGCTCGTTTTAAAAGAAATGGGCATAAAGTTACAACATGGGTAGCTAGACTAACAACCCATTAGCAGTTTCAGGGCATATCCGCACAGCAGCGACCGGGATTAAAGGCACGGGTCAATCAACACAAGAACGGCAACTCAAAACAAGTCCAGGGAATTTCACGCCGGCAAGATTGGACACAGAAGAAGCAGCACACAGAACGGGAACTCAATCCCCAAGTACGCTCAGGCAGGTAACATACAGGTATAAAACCACTATGTATAATCATACACTACGAATGCCACGCGGTGTCGTGTGGCGCTCGGAGTGGAAAAACAGAATGTATGTAATAACATAGAGTGTGAATGCCCGCATTTTCCAAATTTACGATTTCACAGGGAAGTAGTCAGGCGGCGGCCCACCGATACGTTGCGAAGCGTTCACCAACACATAAACCACACATGACATGCAAGCTCACTTATAACACAGGCACCACACCATAAATTCACATAGCACATCACTTGCCAACACGAAGACAAACAACCACACACAGCATACACCACACTCCGCATGCATGGGAGTACACTCGAGGCTCGGAAATCGTTAAATTATCAAAAACTCATAGTCGGAAAATATCAAATCACGCTCATTTGCAAGTGCACCATCAATATATAAAGCTCACGCAACTAAATTCTGACCACAAAATTCGCAAATTCTGAGATATACATTAAATAGTGCTCGCCGAGGAGACCAAAAAGTGTCATACAAAGTCTTCGGTGGGACTGACGGTTTGCGAGATATGGTCATTAACAAGTCAAATTTTTATGCAAAATTCCTGGAATTTTCCAATTTTTAGTAAATGGGCTCCGGTCAGCCAGCATAGGAATTTACATGTTAAAACAGCCGATGAAAAGGCTATTTATTACCTTTGCCTTTTTCAAATTTTAAAAAGTGCTCGACCACCGAGATAGGAGAAACCCATGTTAAATCGACAACCATAAGGTAGCTACCTTTGCATCGGGGAAAAGTCGATCTCTCCGATGCAAGATTTGACATGGTAGAAATCCGTTTTGACAACTTTTAAGTGCAAAAACCGCATAAAACTAAATTTAACCAAAAAGAGGTATTTTCCAAACGGTATAACTTTCGCGAGGTTCAAAGATGGTAGCCGCACGTAGACTTCCCGCCCTCTTCAAAAAACACATTCCCACTCACATCGAACCTATTCATGAACGTTTCCCAGCAGCAACCTACATATTTTTCCCTATATACCAATAGTCTCTCCACACCCTCGGACACTCCTCTCCAACAGCTAACATATGACCTTTATATACCTAACTTCCTATGGCGCGTTTCCTAACTCCTAAACCACTTTATATACTTGAGATTTTCTTTTTTCCAATATCTATCATACACTCCCCCCGACCATACTAACAATAGCCACCTCCCCCCCGACCATTATTACACACTTTTCTCCCTATGTACCTGCGATTTTCCTTTATATACCAGAACTTTTCCTTTGGATTCCTATTCCTTGCATTCCCCCGCGCCATATGACCCTTATATACCTACCTTTCCCTGTCGAAATGCGGCTGCCATCGCGTAACAACCGGGATTTTTAACACAAGAACGAGCCTACGGGGTACCCCATGTATCGCGGAGCTCAAAAGACACCAACAACACCACATAACACATACACACAACAACTGATCCTGACACAACAGTACACTGAACACACAAGGAGCACGACAACATTACACACAGATATACAAAACGAATACAATAGTAACCGACCAAAATTATTCTAAGTATCACGGTGGCAGCGAAATTTCGAGCCACCGGATGGATACGGCACATACAACGGGTGTTCAATAAAAAAGAATGACGGCAATACTTTAAAAATTTCTCTCTTCAACTTTTAATACATACCACAAGCTAATTGAAAGAACGTGGCTACAACTAAGGTGGGCAGATCGGGAACCTCTCTGTTATGCGGGCAGAGAGGGGACCGATCAAAAGGCGGTACGCGGTAGTTGGCTTGCCCTCCGATCGGACCTTCTGTCCGGTCGAAGCGGAAACGCGAAGGCTGGAGGAAGGAACAGCCTCGTTCCCCGTAGCATACGTTGACCGGAAGCCGGGGAACGCTGAGCGGTGGATATGGAGGGCTTTAAAAAAAAAAAAAAAAAAGTTAAGTAGGATAAGGTAGTGGTAAGTTGTAAAGTAGTTGTAAGATGTATAAGTTTGTAAACCCTTCGGGGAGACAAATAAAGAATTTATATATACATAAGAAACAATATTGTAACAAATGTTAATTTTGTAGTGTTACAAAATCTTTGAAAAGGACATAAAATAAATGTCGAAACGTTGAGCTAACACGAAGCCATCCTTGGTCTTACACACGCCGAAAACTCCTACCATTAGTTCAAAGGCGGACCAATGTCACAGATATATAGAAGCCAATATATTGGAGCTGCCTCGCTACCCCAGTGCCTCACAGAAGATCAGCCCACATGCGAAACTTCAATATTTTTCGCAAAACCTTCACATTCCTGGGATCGCTGTGACATTCAGATAACGGCTTCACACTCGATCATATGGCAAAGGCTGCAGAAGGCGCAGGCATGGCTGTACTGCACCCGGCCTCCAAGAGAATCCAGCTGTAGTGCCAAGGGCATTCTGCCGGTTCAGATGACATTGAAGGCACCGGGATTCTCCACATTAAATCAGGATGCACTGCAATGGAGGGTACCACCCAACTATTGTCATTACAGACGATAGAACAGAACGGAACCGTCTGCTTAAATCTAACTCATCTCATGCCTCCAACCAATCACCATCATCAATCCATAATAGAACTCGGCAAGGTCAATTATTCAGACAACCCAGTTCGGTTGAAACATGACGGAGCTTCAGTCTCATTGAAAAGAATAATCGACAAAGCTAAATCACTGGAATACGCACATCGTCAGCAAAAGACCAACATCGTACTATACTCTGGCGGAGGAAGCATTATCGTACTCACCATACTGCTCATCATTACCATTGTATACCGACTACGGACCAAGACTACAGCTCTCCAAATGCAAATTCCAAGGATCACTCAAAACCCTTATCAGGAGATAGAACTTCAAAATATACCACCTGAACCAAGAACAGCTCCAAGGATGCTGGCAATAAAACCGCGTTTAGAAATATACTAAAATAAACTTTAAAGCATCCACCAATAGGAATTTCTAAAGCAAGAATACAAAAACCATGCAAAACCCATGCAGCCTCAGTCGAAAAATACCCCTGAAGCAATGTCGACGGAGAGCTCCCAAAGCATCGCCACGCAAACCGAACCATGCGAAGGACACAGAACTATTGCTATTCAAACAGGACAACACGGATCTTGGAACGAAGAATTCAGAATAGGGACCGTTATGATACCAAACAGCTCCTTTTCGTCGGCCGAAGGAACCATCCGAACCGGGAAAAAGCTCCAGACCTCGCACATTAAGAAACACGACCGATACACACAGACAACCCCTAAAAACAAAAGACCAAACAAGGAGAATCAACCACCGATCGAATTCAAAACGGACGCCTTGGGGTTAACCATCATCACAAACGACAACATCAAATTCTGGATGCCCGGACAGAACTGCTATCTCCACGCCAAGAAAAGGAAAAAGGACACCATAAGCCGATAAACGCCGTTCTCTGCTTGCAAAAAGAGAAAGCATGGCACTCTCTGATGTTTCATCTTAGGAGGGAGGTGTTACGTATGCATCCACCCTACGTTTCCCTTGCAAGCAAGAGACGGCCCCTTACCAGAACAGGCACCGGATATGCATCCCCACCATCACCGAGTTCCCCGAACGGGCCCTGCATTGCCCCACGGTACACTTATACAGTGGAACCTCTCATAGCGTACACTCTCATAGTGTACGAGGGCGGAGCGTCGGGACGCAGTAGGTTGGTTGGAGGGGAATTGATCAGGGCCGTCGCACATACACTTCAGAAGGGCGGTTAAGAGGGGTGACCGTAATTTTTTTAAAACGTGTTTTGGAACATGTTTCATTTGCGCTTCAATGTTGTCAAATTTTTCATATTAAAAAATATTTTATTTTGTCAATAAAATTTATTATAAAATGATAACATTTTAACAAAAAAAGCAACTATTTCGTTAAAAATAATACTCTTTAAACACATAAGTTTTCTTTTTCTTAATGTAAATAAAGCTTTGATGCAGCGATGTTTTTTTTTACAGTTTCAAGAGTTTTAAAGGCTCATTTTTTTTATCGTTCTGCAACGCGACTCTAATCACAGCGCGAATTTTTCTTAGCTCGTGCAAACTCTCAGGATTACAATCTTTCTCCGATTTTTTACAGTTTCAAGAGTTTTAAAGGCTCATTTTTTTTATCGTTCTGCAACGCGACTCTAATCACAGCGCGAATTTTTCTTAGCTCGTGCAAACTCTCAGGATTACAATCTTTCTCCGATTCCAACCACCTTGAAATTATTTTAACTGAAGCAAGAGCATCTTTCGCTGTTGGCTTTTCCAATAGAGTTTCGTCGTCCTCATCTGCAGTATCTGAGATATCAGCTGTAGTACGATTCAGTTCTCGTTGGCAAACTGGAGTCTGGATTATAAGTTCAAAAAACGTGAATTCGTGAAGATAATAAAAACTATAACAAACTTCGAGTGCTGTAAGAGCTACAACCTTCTCGTCGGATAAAATTTGCCAGCCCGGGTCATTTCGATCATTATTCAGCCATGCCGCGGTATCATCTTCGTCTCATCCACCACAACCGGGTATACAATGAAGTATTCGCAACGTTTCCGAAACATTCATAGCGTCCTCAGTAGGCTCTGAGACTTGCGCGTTCGAAGTGCCTATATTCAACAGCTTCCATGCTTTTCGGATATTTTCTGCTGTCACGGTATCCCATGTATCTGATACCATGTAACAACAATCTTTGCAATCAAAGTAATGCTTTTCAGTAACTGCGTTACGCTTTCCTCACTATCTCCAAGAAGAAGTTCGCTGAGAAAGTTTTTCTTGTACATTCATTTGAATTTTTCAATCACCCCTGGATCCATTGGCTGTATTATCGCTGTGACATTTGGGTGAAAGAAATCAACGACGAAATCAGGATAGGCAGCAATGCACTCTGGTGATAGCTTGTGCGAAGGCGCGTTGTCAACCAGCAAAACGACTTTTTCGCTTCTGCCCGTACGTCGCTGCTCCTCTTGAACTTCCGGTACAAAGCACTCGGTAAACCGTTCTTCAAACAACTCCCGATCCATCCAACTACTTTTTTGATTTTTGTAAATTACGGGTAAAGTAGTCACATTATAACGTTTAATCGAGAGACGAACTCCCTTCCGGCCCTGTATCGGTCACACCGGACGCCAATGTTTTCAAAACATGTTTTTAACCTTTCCTTCCAACGTTTCGATCCTGCTTTGGATCCTCTTCAGGGAATATTAATTATGTCTGAAATATTTTTAATAAATGAACAAGAGTATACATACACCAAACCAGTTAAACAATAAATCAGAAAGGCATAAGTAAGGCACATCGGGAGACCACTGAGATACTTACTTATCATGAAACAAGAGCGGCCTTATAATTAACGAGATGATCGTACGTGTTGTTAATTACGGAATCTTGAAAATTTTTACTTAAACTCATTATTCAATGCGGGAATGGAAACAGGTTGACCAAACTTGTAACGTTTAAATTGAATAAATTTTGAGAATAGATTTAATGAAAAAACTTTTGTCGGCACGTGAACAACTTTTGCATGATGGAAAAGTAGTCACATGTTTGAAGCAGCGGGGGTTCTTGGATTTCCCTATAACTTGGATTTTCAACTTATGGGTCGCGTTGCATTAGCGCAGAGCATGATAGTGATGCGATCCTTCATCACTTTCCGACCTCGTGCAGTCTGCTCAGACTGACTTGCAAGTGTTTTGTTAAGCAGTGACTTCTACTGCAAGCCACTCTTATCGGCGTTATAAATAACACGGGGTGTGCAGCCACGGCACTGCACGAGTGTCAAGGAAGGGGAATGGTGGGGATAGCAGTCGATCGACCACAGCCGGTTCTGGCTCGCGATTGGTACTTCAGATAGTGTACATTGTCTCCCTATTACGTACGCTATTAGAGGTTCCACTGTAAGGGCGCCCGAAAAACCCAACATCGGATTCTAACGGAATACGTTCTAGTGCTAACACTCTGTTCAACGCACCCCAGTGGAATTAGCTTCCACAGGCGTATGTCTTAGTCTCCGCTTTCGCTCCAAGGCGATACCCAAAGAGCAGGACTTGTTAGTCAAGCCACAAACTTCATTCCTATTTACTGCCTTGCGAACGCACCCAAAACCTTCGCTTGTAACTATATCATTTGTAAGAATATATTTATTATAGAATAATTAGAGTTCTCCTTATTTACCCTCCTGTACGAAATCACATACGTACAAACCCACTGAGACGTTTCAGCCGCTCGAGACGTATCGCATGTTACGAACTCGATCAAAACCCTCTTATTATCCCAAAAAAACTGGAAAAACAACTGACGAGCCTGTCTCTGTGGCGAGCCTCGTCCGCGTCCCGACTGGTCATCCTCTCTTCCGCGAGGTACGTTTCCGGTGACGACAGATCTCTTTTCTGATCCCGAATTCGGACGCTTGCACGCCTTGGTACACTTAGACAATCGACGAGCCTGTCTCTGCGACGAGCCTCGTCCGAGTTCTGGGTCTACCTCTTTGGTTAGTCCACCGAAGCTACGGCAAAGGGGGATTTCCTGCTGCCCGGGTCTGAAGTGGCTAACGCCCTCCTAAGAGACTACGTCTTTCCCTATACGAGACTCTGATACCAAATCTACCCAAGCACGCTCAGATCGAGATCCGTAACAGACTAGTACACGTGGAACCCCGAAATGCGCAAATGATTCCCTACAGATCCGAATCGTCGTTTTCGTCGACATATCTTTTGTAATGAAGATCTCTGGCCAGCTTGAGTACGCATCTATTATTAGTATGAAATAGTATGCACCGTAGAACGGTCGTGCGTAGTCTATATGTACACGGTCGAAAGGTGTTTCTGCTTCCTCCCACGGGTGAATGTTGACCTTCGGAGGATCTTGCCGTTCCGCGTTACACGCCCCACAGTGGGGTATTTGCTCCGAATAGGCGGACAAAAATATTTTTTTGCTTTTATTGCATTTAATCGATGTAGTTGGTCACATTATGAGGTTTTAAGTATATCATAGAAATTTTATGAAAAAATAATCATTTTTTCATGTAAATTGTAAAAAAAATCGTCGTTTTTACACCTTTTTCAATATTTATTTGCACCTGTATAGCTTGGTATGTGTTATTTGAAAGATAAAATTGTGTTAAAGTTTGATCGATAAGTATATAACTATCATTTATTAGGAAAACATTATTTATTAAGATAAAGTATGCTTGAGACACGCGCTCGATATAGTAAAGACTGTATGGCTTGTCTCGAAAGATTACTTTATTAAATTGTCTACACACTGTTGTTACAAATAATGTTTATAGTTGCACTTGGTTTGGAAGCCCTCTTTTGTTCTGGTTGAAATTGTGTACCAAAAATATATATATTTTCCAAAGTTATATATATTTAATTACTTGTCTCTACATGTTTCGACGTCCTTACAACGTCCTCTTCAGGAGTCTATAATTTTTGTTAACAAATGAGTCTTACATATATACATTTTTCTTAAGTTTTACTATGATACTTTTTGACTGTTACTGTAATACGGTATGGATGTTTACCTATTATATAGAAGATCCTGTTTTCCTTATTCCTATTGATTTTTCCGGTGCAAGGAATACTTCACTATGTTTGGCTAGGTGTTCTTCCGATTTATCTCCAATTTTACGTCTAACTTGGACGGACCGTTGCGAGCGAGTGTCTTTTTTGCCGCTTCTTCTGGTAAAATTCCCGTTGGAGGGGGTAGTTCGTGTGTCGTATTCCCTGCCCGCGGATTGTCCTCTATATTGTCGCTGTTTATCCGGTAGTGTTGTTTATTGCGTTTGTGTAGTGTATGTGTGAGTGTGATTGTGTGTATGTGTGTGCATTCGTCGTATTCCTCAGGAGCGTAACCACTAATCTTCCTTTACATAATCATATTCTATACGAAAAGATGATTCTTGGTACTACGTAGTTGTGACCACGAACTATATCGCGATTGGCTTACACACACTCTCGTTATAGAACAAGACAAAAGAAACAAAAAACATAAACGTAAAATAACCAATATTGTCAATAGAACCAACACTAACCCAACACACATACACACACAACAAAATTGGATAAAAAACCTAACTAACGTCACCATACCGGAACACATTAGTAATATCCTAGCGCTAGGACCAAAATTCAGTATTCCGTAGACCAAAAAAACATTACCGACCTTTGAAATAGTTACTGAACTAGAAGTTGCCATCAGGAATTTGGGAAAAGACATAAAAAATAACGTTCGAACGGAGGTAGTACAGGACATTATCGATTTCAAAACTAAACTTAGCAGAAACAACAAACATAATGATTTGCTAAAGAAAATAAAACATACGCAAACTTTTCTAAAAGAACATCCAAACTTACACATAACTAAAGCAGATAAAGGTAACACTACAGTAATTATGCTAAAAAATGACTACATAGAAAAGGTTTCCCAAATTCTTGATGACAGTTCAACATATATACCAGTAAAATCAGATCCAACAAAAAGAATAGAATCAGAAACCAATAAATTAGTAAAAGAATGGGACAAAAAAGCGTACATAAACGAAACGACAAGAAAACACCTAGAAAGTCACGCGTCGACTACACCGAAATTGTATGGTCTTCCAAAAATACATAAAGATAATGTTCCAATGAGACCGATTGTATCGTTCATCAACTCACCGACATACAAACTCGCGAAATTTGTTGCAAATATCATAAAACCCACACTTGGGAAAACAGTACACGACGTAAAAAACAGTTTTGATTTAGCTAAAGAAATAAAAACATTTTCAATACCATCGGGAAATAAATTGGTGTCGTTTGATGTGGTGTCTCTGTACACAAATATAGATGCAAGTTTGGTTATCAAATGTCTAAAACGAAGATGGGCAAAAATCAGGGGGCACACCACCTTACCACTAGAAGAAATATTAAAAGCAACTAAGTTATGCCTAGATTCTACATACTATGCATTCAATGGGCACACATACAAACAAATCTTTGGATCACCCATGGGCTCCCCAATATCAGCTGTAACGGCAAATCTAGTAATGGAATACGTCATAATAGACCTGCTCAGAAAAGCACCCTATAAACCACAATTTCTAAAAAGATACGTAGACGACATAATATTAGAACTCCCGGAGAACCTCATAGAACCCATGTTAACACATTTTAACGCGTATAATAAAAGAATAAAATTTACACACGAATTAGAACAGAATCACAGTATCAGTTTTTTGGACATGTCACTTATTAATAACAACAACAATAGAATCTCGTACAAATGGTTTAAAAAAGCAACAGCATCCGGTAGGCTTCTCAATTACAAATCACATCATGCCATTAATCAAAAAAAGAATCTAGTCATCAACTCACTTGACAGAGCTCTTAGATTGACCGACCCGACTCATAGACCGCTAAGCATTAAAACAGTTAAACAAGACCTACTAAACAACAACTATCCGGAAGAGACTATAGACAGGACATTACATGACAGAGTACACAGACTTTACAACACATTACAGACGAAAGACAATATACCAGTCACAGAACATGTATCCACGATTACCATCCCATATGTGAGTGGCTTAGGCCAGAAGATAAAACGTACGCTGCAGAGATATAACATTGGCACGGTTTTTAAAACATCTGTAAACCTGCACAACAAACTCTACAGCAAGAGCAAAGACATAACACCAAAAGAACTAAGATCTAACGTGGTGTACAGCATCCCTTGCTCCCACTGTGACAAAGTATACATAGGACAGACGAAACAACACCTCAAAAACAGATTAGCAGGACATAAAACAAACATAAAATCAGACACACATTTACATACGGCACTGACGAAACACATCACAGAGACGGACCATAACTTCAACTACAAAGACACAAAAATCCTGGATGTAGAACCTAACTATCAAAAAAGGTTAATCAAAGAAATGCTACACATACAAACGAATAACACGGTCAATCTTCGAACAGACACCGATAATTTAAGCAATATTTACCTCCCTCTTCTTAACAATAGACAAATTTAGCATAACCGACAATAGAAAGTAAAGAAAGAAATAGATACTCAAATAGTTAAAACCATACACACCTATTGAACCTTTACAATAACCATAAAAATGCACAAAATTCATTTCAGAGTATAAACAATTTCAATTTACATAAACTTCAAATTTAGAAATATTCTCATTGGAAAAAGTTGGAGTCCTAATATTATGTCTACAAGTAAAATTAAAATTCAGTCATTTATGTTTTACATGAACAACATTTTCGGAAGACCATACAAAATTGTCACAATAATACGACTAAGGAGGCACTTGTAAATTGTACAGTCTTAGTATGCAGGAACCACCTCTTACAATAAAACAGTAAAGAGGAGGTTGCTACATACACTCCTGAACATAACAAGAACAGGATGTGTAAAAAACAGCGAGGTCCCAATCACAAGTTATACATTAGAATAAGCGCGTTTTGCATATACTTTTCGGCCAAATTAACTCAAAATTTAGAATCACCGTAAACAATCCGAAATTCAAGGATTGAATAGTAAGGAAGTACGTACAACAGTGGTCTTGGTATGAAATATAACTCTCTTCAACACTTGAGTGGGAAGGAAGTTATATTCCATACACTCCTGAATATAAACTTAATTTATAAGCAAAGAAAAGCCTACAACATTCCAAGTATGTATCTTGAGTAGTGTTCGTATATCGGCACGTAGTACCAAGAATCATCTTTTCGTATAGAATATGATTATGTAAAGGAAGATTAGTGGTTACGCTCCTGAGGAATACGACGAATGCACACACATACACACAATCACACTCACACATACACTACACAAACGCAATAAACAACACTACCGGATAAACAGCGACAATATAGAGGACAATCCGCGGGCAGGGAATACGACACACGAACTACCCCCTCCAACGGGAATTTTACCAGAAGAAGTGGCGAAAAAGACACTCGCTCGCAACGGTCCGTCCAAGTTAGACGTAAAATTGGAGATAAATCGGAAGAACACCTAGCCAAACATAGTGAAGTATTCCTTGCACCGGAAAAATCAATAGGAATAAGGAAAACAGGATCTTCTATCTTTATTTATGATTCCCTTACGGGTTACATACTTATACACCTCCTCTCTCTCTTATCCTAACTTACAAATCTAACAACAACAACACTCCAACACCTGCGTCCCACTGTCGTCCGGCTCCCCCCGGACTCCCACTTCCCCCCTGCCTGCTCTTCTTCCTCCACTTCCTTCCTTCTCGCCAATTCGCCCCCCCCCATCTTCCCCTTCCCCTACTCCTCTCTCTCCCCAGGCCCCTTCTTCTCCTCTCTCTCCTCCCCCTTATCACCCCTTTCCTCCTCCCGCCACTCCCTCGTCTCTTCCTCCCACCTCCACCATGTCCCCTCTATCTTGATCCTTCCCTCTCCTATCCACACCCTCTTCCCCTTCCTCCTTTCCTCCCACACCTTTTCCACTACCCTCCACCTCATCCTTCTTTCTTCCCATGTACGATCCTCTTCTATCCTTACTCCTCTCCCTCTCACTTTCCATCTCCTCTCCATCACTTCTACTTTACCCGCCACACAAACAGGATCTTCTATATAATAGGTAAACATCCATACCGTATTACAGTAACAGTCAAAAAGTATCATAGTAAAACTTAAGAAAAATGTATATATGTAAGACTCATTTGTTAACAAAAATTATAGACTCCTGAAGAGGACGTTGTAAGGACGTCGAAACATGTAGAGACAAGTAATTAAATATATATAACTTTGGAAAATATATATATTTTTGGTACACAATTTCAACCAGAACAAAAGAGGGCTTCCAAACCAAGTGCAATTTAAATCATAGTGGTTGAATACTAACAATTATTTAATAATGTAGTAGTAGTAGTAGTAGTATCTTTATTTGCGTCCCTTTCAGGTTTGCAACTTATACACCTTTACAATAAAAAACACAAACAAGAATAAATAACAACAATCCTCTCCAACGCCGTCCCACTTTCCTCAGGCTCTCCTTGGACTACCGCATCCCCTCTGCCTGCCTTTCTTCCTTTGCTTCCTTCTTCTTCGCCATTCGCCCCCTTCTCTCACCCCGTCCCCTAAACCCCTCTCTCCCCCGGCCCTCACCGCTCTTCTCTCACCTCCCCCCCAACACTCCCCTCCCCCTCCCCCCACTCCCTCTTCTCTTCCTCCCACCTCCACCATGTCCCCTCTATCTTGATCCTTCCATCTCCCATCCACACCCTCTTCCCCCTCCTCCTTTCCTCCCACGCCTTTTCCACTACCCTCCACCTCATCCTCCTTTCTTCCCATGTACGATCCTCCTCTATCCTTACTCCTCTCCCCCTCACTTTCCATCTCCTTGCCATCACTTTTTCCTTACCCGCCACACTCTTCATCCTTACTACCACCATTCCCCTATCATCTCCCCCTTCCCTTCCTCTCCTTCTCAGTTCCCTGAATTCCTCCACCTCCCCTTCCACCCCCAATTCCCCCAACAATTCCCGTATCTCCTCCCTCCTCTTCTCTGCTCCTCTTCTCAGCCCCTTCACAATCATGTTCCTCCTTCTTCCTTCGCTCTCCTTCTGCTCCTTCCATATTTCTATCCTCCTCAACCTCTCAGCCATCTCTTCTTCCAACCTCTTCTCTCCATTCCTCTCCCCTTTCTCCAGCTTTCCTTTTCTTTCCTCACCTCGCTCTGTTGTCTTCTCCCTCCTTCCTTCTCCTTCCTTCTCCTCTATCTCCAGCTTCCCTTTTCGTTGTTCACCTCGCTCAGTCCTCTCTTCCATCCTCCGTTCTCCTTTCTTCTCCTCCTCTGTCTCCAGCATCCGTTTTCCTGCTTTGCCTTGCTTCATCCTCTCCTCTATCCTCCCTTCTCCTTTCTTCCCCTCTGTCAGCATCTTCCCTTTTCTTCCTTCGCCTCTCTCTGTCCACTCCTCCAACCTCCCTTCTCCTTTCTTCTTCTCTGTCTCGAGCTTCTCTTTTCCTTCTTCACCTTGCTCTGTCCTCTCCTCCAATTTCCCTTCTCCTTTCTTCTCCTCTGCCTCCAGCTTCCTCGTTCTCCCTTCAATTCTCCTTAACCTCTCCTCCATCCTCTCTCTCTCTTTCCTCTCAGCTCCTCGACCTCCCGCTCCTTTCTTTCTACCTCCTTCACTATCTCCTTCATCCCCTTCGTCACCATCTCAATGACAGCTTCCCCCATCCGCTCAAATTTCCTGTCCATCCGCTCACACTCCCTGTCCATCCTCTCACACCCCCTGTCCATCCGCCTGTCCATCCTCTTCAGCACTAACCTCATAATCGCCTCTGCCATTTCTCCATGCTTTTCGTTCACCTCCTCATCCCCTTCTGCTTCCTCCTCCTTCTCCAGCCCATCTCTTCCTCTTACTCCCTCGTCCTTCCCTTGTGACTTCTTATCCCGTTTCCCTGCTTTCCCTGATTCCTATTTAATAATGTTTATATACACGATAGTGATAGGGTAGGGTGGCATAGCTACACTTTAGGTATGCAGATGTGCATACCAGTAGGCTAGAGATGGAAGAGTTCTGGGATGTCTTTATTGTGTCTCATAGTGACCGATGAGTATTGGAAAGGTCAGGAAAGGGCTGCTTTATTAGGCATTTTAACCTATTCGCCATACGTGCGGTTAACAATAACCCCAGCAAGTTTGGCCAGCAAGGGTACCGAACAAAGTACATGTTTAATCGGTAACATAGTCTTGGTTATTGAGTGGCAGTTCTCCGGAATCTATAGCTTCGTCATCTTCGTCATTGTTACTTTCGACTGAAAATGTTGTTGATGCTGCAGACTGTAATAAGTGCTCAGCTTCAGCTGAAAGGCTTTTGCGGCCGCCCGAGACGGTTTGTCACTACGGGTAGCTCAACGCTTCCTCGGAGCCATTCTTTATTTTGTTTAATAAAATCTTCATGTTTTCTATGCGCTGCTGCCCATTTTTCTTTTAGACGCTTCATAAAACCCTTAATCGTGTCGATTATTGCAATCCTCTGTTCGTCTGAGCAATTTTCACGATTAAGTAAGATATTTTTCATATGTTCTAATTTTTCATCATTATTGCAGTCTTTTTTTTTGTTGCATAATGCTATATAACTCATTACGAGTAATTAACTTGACTCCTGATGACCCTAGTACCAAACATAACAAGTGTCTTTGAGAAAGAGAAAAAACTTGAAAATGACCGTTTGTTACAAAAGTGCTTGTAAAAGTCGCACCTGCAGCTGATTCTTTTTGCGCTCGAAAGTAGAGGCTTTACTCTAACAGACGCCATCAAAATCATTTCCGGCCCAGCCCGGCCACTATATCAAAATCACTTTTGAAAATTAACATTTGTGCGAAAACTTCTTTCTTTACGTGCAACTTTTCCAAGCCCTCTAACTCTTTCAATTTTGAGGATATTTCAAAATTTCTTTCACGCCAGTAAAGTAAATACCTTCCTGAGAAGATTCCATGTTTGACATAATAAAAATCTGTTTTAAAACACTTACAAGGCACAAACAAACTTGGTGCGTTCGCGAGACTCTCCGTGAGCGATGCGCCCACTGAAAGCGACCGTCAACTTTGAACTGACCATACGGCCCTACCGGGCTTATGACTTGAAATTCCTTACCACCTCATATTCTCCCACTATTTAGCTATACCCTCCAAAAAAAATTTTCACGCTACCTGAAAATAGACAAAATTCAATTTTGTCCGCCTATTCGGAGCAAATACCCCACTGTGCGCCCCACAGTTTCAAGCTATATTCTCGATATCGCGGTCAATTCCTTCCCGCCAACAGTAACTTCTCGCGAGTCCGTTAATTTTGTTTACCCCGAAATGCGCCGTGTGCAGTTCATCCAGGACCTCATTTCGCAATGCTTTTGGTATCACCACCCTTTGCCCTCGGAGTAAACACCCCTGTTGAATGGAAAATTCGGTTTTGGGAATGTTGAAACGAAGTTTTTTCTGTATTATTTTGCCCGCTTGGAGAGCCTAGTACAGTGCTCGAAGATTCGGTTCATTACGGGTTTCTCGAGCTAATTTTGACACGGTAATTGGGAGCGTCTCTATTTGGGCGATTTTCAAGATATCTGGTTCATCGTAAACCGCGAATTTCTCCGAAGAGATCGGTAACCGCAATATTGCGTCCGAGTTTGCATTAGCTTTCGAGTCTTTGTATTTAATATCATACTTAAAAGCTTGTAAATAAATAGCGTAATGTTCCATTCGTGTCGTAGTGAGTATCGGTAGTCCTTTTTCCGGGTTGAAAATCTGTACTAGAGGTTTGTGGTTGGTGTACAGGGTAAAACGACGTCCGTACAGATACTAGTAAAATTTCTGTACCCCGAAAATGATCGCGTACGCTTCTCTGTCGATTTGTGAGTATTTACGCTGTGTTTTAGAAAGTGTCCGAGACGCGAATTGTATGGGGCGTTCTGTCTTGTCATCGTAGCTGTGTGAGAGTACTGCCCCCACTCCGCACGGGGATGCATCCGTCGCTAGTATGATCGGTAGTCGCTTGTTCGAAATGTACCAAGCAGTTAGTCGATTGTATTCTTTCTTTTACTGTACTGAAGGCTTTCTCGCACTCGTCTGTCCACACGAATTCCGTATCGTCGTGTAAGAGCTGATGTAGCGAGCATAACAGCGTACTCAGATTTCTGAAAAAGCGACCGTAATAATTAACTGAACCAATAAATGATCGTACTTGCGTTTTGTCTGTTGGTCGTGGGGCGTTTTGTACTGCCTCCACTTTCCGCCATGGTTTTGTGAATATCGATTTTGTCAATTCTGTACCCGCAGTAATCGATTTCGTCCAGGAAAAATTGCGACGTATCCACGTTGATTTGCAGGTTGGGTTTCGCGAGGCGCGACACAACTTCTCTGAGATGTTCCAGGTGTTTTTCGTCAGTTTCCCCCGTGACTCGAATGTCGTCTAGAAACATCGAAACCCCGGGAATCCCTTGTAATATTTTTTCCATTTCGCGTTGCCAGATCGCGAGGGCGGATGCAACGCCAAACATGAGCCGGTTGCTTTGGTAAAGTCCTCGATGCGTGTTCAAGGTTAGTAGGTGGCGATTGTCGGGATGGATTTCGAGGTGTAAGTATGCGTTATTCAAATCGATTTTTGAGAATTTCTTTCCTCCGGCCATGGATGCGAATAGTTCGACGATTGTCGGTAGAGGATGCACGTCGATGTGTAGGTTTCGGTTAACTGTTATTTTAAAATCGCCGCAGATCCTCAAACTCCCATTGTTTTTTTGAACCGGGACGATTGGCGTGGCCCACTCTAAACTGTCCACTTTTGTCAAATCTCCCTCCCCTTCCAAATTTCGTATTGTGTCTTCATTTTTTTTCTGCAGTGCGGACGGTACTTACCTAGGTTTTCTAAACACAGGCCATCCTCTTTCAAATACAACCTTGCAGCATCCCCTCGATTTTAGCGATGCCTTTCCCGAACGCGGCCGGGAAATCCGCGATTAAACTTTTAACTACTCCCTCAGTATCAAGGTGATTCATCTGTTCTTTTTCTTCCTCCCAAACTTCTAGGTGTAACTGTAGGATCCATTCCCTACCCAGGAGAGGCGCTTGCACGTTCTCGACTACGTAGATATTTAGTTCGAACTCGCGATTCTTAAATACGACCTTAACCGGGACAAATCCGCGAACCTTCAAAATCGTTTTGCAATACGATACCAGTTTCAACGGCGTCGGTAGTACGGTAGAACCTGGAAACCACTTTGCGCAATCTTTTTGGCTTATGACTGTAACCGCAGCTCCCCTGTCAACCTCAAATTCGTTCTCAAAGCGATTTACCCCGGGCGTAGTGAAGAACTTCGCACGGTGTTGTATGTGTTCCGTTTGGGAAATCTCTGTGACTTCTCCGGGTTCCGCGAACTCGTCCTTCGCTTTGTTGCAAACTTTCTGAATATGACCCTTAATACTACAAAAAGAACCGTGGATAGGGGAAGGGTGATAGAGGCGATGAGGAAGAGGGGAGTGAGGGAGGGACTGGTGGTGAGGACGAGGGAGGTATTAAGAGAGCTGAAGTGTCGAGTAAGGGGGGAGGGGGAGGAAAGTGGGGAGACGTTCTGGCTGGGGAGAGGATTGAGACAGGGGTGTCCGATGAGCCCGCTGCTGTTCAACATCTTAATAGCGGACATGGAGGAGGAGTTGAGGAGGGGTAAATGGGGGGGAGTGAGAGTGGGGGGAGGGAAGGTGTACTCGTTGGCGTACGCGGACGATGTTGTGCTGATGGCGGAGGAGGAAGACGGGATGAGGATGATGTTGAAAGGATTAGATAGGTATTTGGAACGGAAAGGATTGGAAGTGAACACGGGGAAGACGAAGGTGATGAGGTTTAAGAGGGGGGGAGGAAGGGAGAAGAAGATGGACTGGAGATGGAGAGGGGAAAAGCTGGAGGAGGTAAAGAAGTACAAATACCTGGGATACGTGGTGCAGAGGAACGGGGGTCAGGAGGAGCATGTGAGGGAGAGAAGGAGGATTGCGGCGGCGGCGATGAGGGAGGCATGGGGACTGGGGAGAAGGCTATGGGAAAGGAACTGGGAGAGGAGAGTGTGGCTCTTTGACTCGTTGGTGTGGACGGTGATGGCGTATGGGGTGGAGGTGTGGGGATGGAAGGAGAGGGCGGAGATGGAGGGGCTACAGGAGAGATACCTGAGGTGGGCGCTGGGAGTGGAGTGGACAACACCGGGATATCTGATCAGAGAGGAGACGAAGAGGGAGAAAATGAGAGTGAGAGCGGGAAGAAGGGCGTGGAAGTTTGAGGAGAGACTGAGGGAGGGGAGGGGGGGCGAGATAGCACGAAGATGCTGGGAGGAGATGATGGAGAGGGGCGGAGGGGGCGGGATGGGGAGGTGGGAGCAGGAAAGAGAGAAGTTCAGAGAGGAAAGGGGGATGGGGTGGAGGGAGGAGGGAGAGTACGAGGAGTTGGAGAGAAGGGACAGGCAGATGCAAGAGAGAGAGAGAGAGGAGAAGATAAAGGAGGGGAGGTACAATGAGTGGTACGGGGAGATAAGAGGGAAGGAGAGACCAGAGTACATAGGGAACGGAAAATGGTCGGGAGAAAGGAAGAGGAGACTGGCGAGGTTCAGGATGGGAAACGAACAGAGGAGAGGACAATATTGGAGGGGAGAAGAGGAGAGAAGGTGCAGAGTGTGTGGGACGGAAGAGGAGACGTGGGAGCATGTATGGGAAAGGTGCGAGGGATGGGGGGAGAGGGAAGAGAGGGAGGGGAGCTGGAGGGAGAGGATAGAGGAGATACTGGGGGCGAGGGGCGAGGGGGAGGAATGGCTGAGGAGGTTGGAGGGAGAAAGGAGAAGGAGGGAGAGAGAGGCGACGGGGGGGGGGGGGGGAGGGAGGATGAAGGGTAGAATAAGAAAATAGAGTTAAGATAAAAGTGTATATATAGAGGATGAAGTGGGAGGAAACTAGATAATAAGGTTAGGTTAAGATAGTGTGTAAGAGAGTTATGTAGAAGGAGAAAGCTGGAAACCCGGAAGGGAACCAGAAATAAAGATATACATACATACATACATACTACAAAAAGAACAGGTTTAATTTTCCTTATTGCAGTTGTGAGCGTAACGGTTGAAACTCCCGCATCGATAACAAATTCCCCGAGTGTTTGTGGGGCCGCCCGTCGCCGTGGAGCTATGCATGTTGGCTTTTTTATTGTTTTTGCATTTAACGTGTGTACTATTCCGCTGTGATGTAGTTCCGCGGCGTCTCTAGCAGAAAGCCCCATTGCCACGGCGATCTCAAAAGCGCGATCTAAATCTAAATATTTTGATTCAAGTAATCTGTTCTGTATTTTCTCGCTACGGAGACCAAAGACGAACTGATTGCGCAACGCCCGTTTTAAATATTCCCCGAATTTACAATGGATCGCTAACTTTTCTAATCCCGTCAAAAAATCTCGCACGTTTTCACCCTCATGTTGTCTTCGTTGATGAAAGCGGAAATTCTCAGCGATTTCCAGGGGTGCAGGGCTGTAGTACTGTTGCATCAGCTCCACCAGTTCCTCGTATGTTTTTTCTGCCGGTTTGGCAGGCGCGACTTTGTCGCACAGCGTATCGTAAGCTTCCGGACCCATAATGTGAAGCAAGTAGTGAAGTCGGTGTCGACTTTCAGCCGTTGAAAATGGTGAAGGTTCCTTCCAAACGTTCGACCCATCGGTCCCATTGGATCCAAGAATTGTCAAACGTTTCGATCGTGAAGACGCTCTGAACGGTAGTGGTTGTGGCCCCCGTGGCTGTAGGCAGTGTGGCGGCATTTGTTGTCGCCATCGTGATGGTGTAGGTGCCGCGTCGTGCGATACAGTTCCGATACGATGCGTGCTTCGGTTCTTCGTCCGAGTCGGTACGGAAGGAAAAAAAAGAAAACAAATTTGTTGTGTGTATGTTGCTTCGCCCGTTTGTAGTGACGCGAAATGTTTGGCTCTCACGTGGTGTACCCCATGTGATCCGGCGTGCGTGCTGGATTTGTCCACGTTGAACGCCGGTACAACTCCCCATTTTTCTATTTGGACTCGTCCAAAAGTATGTACCTGTCTTCCCTTACTTTGGGAGACATGTACTCGTCCGCCTCTTCAAAACGTTGGTGTGGATATTTTGTGATTTGTCTCACCGTTTATGCGTTGTGTTCTCTCGTTTTTCTTCCACGCTGATCTTGTAAGATCTTTCTATTGATACACCTGTTGCCGCTGGTGTCCGCCGACCTTCTTGTTGCGTGCCGATTTCTTTGCCGCAATCTTCGCTTGTGCGTTACTCCGTCTCGGATCCTCGTCGCCAGTTGTTGCGTCCACAACGTGAAGATGGGCGTGGAATGAGTGGTACCAGTGTCGTACGAGTGGGTGATATCGCGATTACGCGGTTCATAATAAACGACACATAATAATATGAAATATAATTAAAGTTGATTAGAAATGTTGATACACAATACTGGCTTATAAATTGGTACGCGTGACTGATAGTAAAATATAAACGTCTATCAACGTAACAGTTGAAGACGTGAAAAGTAGTAACAAGAGAATGATCGCTGGCGCGTAGTGTGTTCTGTTTTTAAGATCGTACTCCGGGCCATGGAGAAATGCTTTCCTTTCATGGTGGACCAAAAAAAATTAGCCACCCTGTTCATAGTATTGTTTAAACTTTCTCGCTGAGTTATCGGCCGTCCCTTCTCAGAAGACAGAGGGGTGACTGTTTTAGGTGAGTGAATTATGTGGTGAAGAGTGTCTGAGACTAAACAGACCTATCGATTCAGACTAGGACTTCGGTGTCAATTGCCGGTCCTGGAAGTGTATATGACTGTCTCCGTCTGGGCGCCATAAATCCTATCCCACGGTTCAGGTATTAGGACACCAGTGGATGCGTCAGCTTTTCACTCCGTACTTATTTATTTCGAATCTTAACACTTTGATACAACCTCCGTCGACGACGTGTCTCCTACGGCAGTCGGGGGAGAAATGGCGCTTCGCGGGCGGGTGCGCTAAAGCCGAAATCGGTAACATCGCATTCGCGGTTACCGCCGCGACATCAATAAAAGTGTGCCAGAGCAGCGAGTCGAGCCGGAACCACCAGTTTGTTGGGAGGAATCGATAAGTGGGAGTGCGATTGCCGAATTTCTCAGTATGTTCGATGGAAGTCGGGGTGATTTCGCGATCTGGGAACAGCAAGTGAGAGCACTCAAGAGTGCCTATAGATTGACCGACGCGAAGACAAAATTACTAGTCGGGTCAAGACTAAAGGGTAACGCTCTAGTGTGGTTACACTCGGGACCAGAGTACGTCTCCTTCACAACAGATGATCTCCTCAAAGGCCTGAGAGGCGTATTTCGTCGACCAGAAAACATCTTGGTTGCGAGACGAAATTTTCAGCACCGCGCGTGGAAGCGGGAGGAATCGTTCGCCAAGTACGTAAACCATACGATCATTCTGGGAAATCGAGTGCCAGTGGGAGACGCAGAGGTTGTGGAATACGTTATCGAGGGAATTCCGGACATGGTGCTGAGAGATCTGGAAATAGCGCAGAGACTGAAGACGACGGCGGACCTCCTTGAGTCGTTTCAAGGAATAACGATGCGCGGCAGAACCCTACCGAGCAACTCGGCGAGCAGGGCGAAAGAAGAGGCGCCTAGAAGAGAGCAAAGGTGTTTCAACTACAGCAATCGCGAGCATCGAAGTGCCGAGTGCCCGTCGAAAGACAAGGGACCGAAGTGCTTTGCGTGTGGACAATTTGGACATACAGCAGTTGAGTGCGACCAGAGTGGAAAAAGCGAGCATGTAGATCTGTGTAGCGTGACATCTGTCGAACACAACAAAGTTTTTAAGTCCGTGACAATCAAAGGCAAGAAGTTGTTGGCGTTTTTAGACGGGGGTAGCGACGTGCACTTAATTAAAAATACACAATATGTTAAATTGGGTTCCCCACCCTTAAAGGGTACGGCAATTTCATGCGAAGGGTTCGGTTCAAGCACGGTATCCACCGTGGGATGCGTTGATATGGACGTAAAAATGGTGTTGAAGAGTGTGCGTTTCGTCCTGGATCCGTCGGCGGACTCTTCAGTAGGACTATGCCGACGGATCCTGCCCTAGACGCTGCCGCCCGGTGTTAGGGCGTCCCGCTAGGCTCGTATATGTACTGATCGAAGAACGATCGAGCACTAGCGGGAAAGATGATCGCGGAGTGATCATCGTGCGACATCTAGTGGCAGATTAGGATCGCCGCAGCGTATTTCCATTCAGGGTCCACGCAGCGCCCGATGTTTCTATGAAACATCACTGTGTGATTGGGAATGGCCTATCAATCCAGGCGCGAATTTTAATCGACGTTACAGGCCACATTATATTAAAGAAGTAGGGGAAGAGGGCCCAAAGCGGGTAAGCTAACGTTGAAACCTCAAAAATCATAGTTTTTGTTGGATTATAATAACAATTTTGATTTCATATGGTAGGGGAAATATCGTACTTAAGAATAAAAAAGCACGATGGTGTAATTTTGCAACAAATAATTATCTAGAAGTAAAAATGAAAGGGTCTGCGAAAACCCGCCTTGCCAAACAGGGGGCCTAAAGCGGGTAAGCCGTTTGGGCAAAGCGGGTAAGCACTGTTTGGTCATTTTTACGTGAAAGAGTTGGCCACCCGCAAAATTGTGTGGTAACTTCTACGTGACGGAGTTTGTAACCAGAAAAGAGGATCGGGGAGTGGGGATAATACGCGGGAACCGAGAAAAATAAGCTTAGGTATGGATGAAGGAAGCGGCATGTGTCGAATAATTTAATTTTCCGAACAAACAATAAAATATGTCGTTTAAACCAATAGTGCTTTATTGTGAATCAGCGGCAAGAACCATTGATCCCAACAAGCACTACAAACGAGAAATATATTATCACATATCACTCTTTTTGAGAACTAATGTTAAGATCTTAAACATATATTTAACAATTAGAAAAAAAATAACACTTTTTAAGTTATAGTTATTTAAATAATGATCTCAGACTCTTAAGAAGAAGGATAAATGATGAGGAGAATTGGAGACTGTAGAGGTTGCCAGGTTCGATCCTTTCACAGTAAAATATTTCCATTAATAAATAACTATATTGAATATCAAGTAATAATATTGTAGGGAAGAGTTTAGGAATGATAGGGATGCAGAAGAACGGAGAAAGGTACTGTAGAAGGTGTGCAAACAGAGGATTTAAGAACTAACGAGACAGGTGATGGTTTGAAGCGCGATAGGACTTGAAAAAAAATAGGGGAAATAATTAGGAGAGATTGCAGTGCGGGACGGATTAGGATAGGATACCTAAGTTGTGTGCATGGAAAAGAACAGAGACAAAAGGTTTGCAGATACCTACGGTTTGGGATCAAAAATGACGGTTGGGTTGCGTATTGATGGGTGGATTAGCGGAGGGATTTACAGTTACCGCTGGGCGGATGATTAAATAATGCATATTTGTAAATATACTTTATTATAAACTACACATATAAATAAAACAACGTTGGTAATAAAATAAGAATAAATAATAATATACGTATTGCAAAATTGCATCATTCATGACACAAATCGCAATAAAATGATCCTATTCTTGAGTACGTAGTGCAGGTCTCGTGTGCCCACTCCTCGCAGTCTCCGCACTTAATCCAGTCTTCGATCGGTGGGTCCACATAAAGTGCACCGCAAACAAAACAAAAATAATCTTTCGAAAGTTTTTTGCTTCTGGCTACCTTCTTTTTCGATTTGTCAATTTTGCTATGAGAAAAGTCCTCCAGATTTTTTTTAATGGCAAGTTTGGCACCAATGCGTCTTTTTTTTCCTCCCTTTCTCTTTGCTCTGCCTTGATGGGTGAGCTCGTTAAAATTTCCGCCCTTTGAGATTTTCGTTTCCGGACTAAATTGTTCGGGCTTAATTTGGGTACTGGTCTAATATCCTCAGCCCTCACGTGGCCTGTGGGTGTTACTAAAGGACTAAGTGACGTTGAACATGATGCTGCCTCAACCTTAACAATGGGTTGAGGCGGTGATTCCACGGGCGCGGCATCCATTGCTATTTCAGTTGAGGACCCAATGGAAATTGCAGGAGCCTCGAAGAGATGGTCGTCATCGTATTGCAACTGGGATGTATTTTCGGATGTAGGATTTCCCATGACCTGAGCTGTATTAGTCAATGTGGATGGCAGAAAATCTGTGTCGTCGAAGACGTACCGGTTTATGGGCCATATTCCAGTGCAATGAAATCCATTAATAGCGTTTTGTGCACTTGCCGCTCTTTTGTAAGCTTCGCCAAAAAGCCCACCTATGTCTTATTGACAAATTGCACGTCCGACATGGCTGCGTTGAAATGTGGACGCCGCTTGCTCAAAATAAGTTTTGAGCGGGCCATACATACAGCGATCCAGGGGCTGTATTTTGTGTGTTGTGTGAGGTGGCAACGACACAAAAACCACATTGTGCTGCGTCGCATATTCCAATGCTTGCAGGTATTTGTGCGATTCGTGATTATCTAGTATAAGTATAATCTTTTTCTCCGGCGTTGGACGTGTAATATTAATAAAATAGCGGAGCCATTCGAAAAATGTTGGCCCGTTCATCCAACCGTTGTCTGTGCAGGTGCCCCTGGTTCCTGGTGGTGCTTCGTCTGACAATCTCTCTGCCATCCGTTTTCTGCCATAAATGAGACATGGGGGTATAAAAGATCCAGCCGCATTGCAGCAACATACAGCGGTGGTTAATTTTCCCCTTTCTGCGCTGGAAATGATGCCCACCTGCTTCTTGCCTGTTCTAGATAAGATTTTTGGCGGCTTATTATTTGTTGCCTGGATGCCAGTCTCATCCATATTGTATATGCATGTTGCATCAATGCCATGCTTATATATTTCCTCCTCCAAAATGTCGAAAAATCTATAAACTTGTGGTTTATTAAAACCACGCGCTCTCGCAATGGAGGTCGGTTCTGGCTGTCTAATAGCCAGATTGGGATGGCGTTTTTTGAACCCCAAATACCATTCGTACCCAGCCGAGCCGTCTTTGAATGGATGGGAAACCCGATTTTTTTCGGCATATTCAAATGCAAGTTTTAAGAACTCGAATTTGGTCAAACCATGAAAAAGGTTATCCATGTGAAAAATGTATTCGAGTAGCTCGGTTTCTTGAGCATCATTGAACACTAGCTCAAACCGTCCGAGCTTTTTCGGGCAGCTTCCCTTTTGCAAATGCCTTTGCAAGGTGGAAAGAGTTATCGAATATTTTTTTGCGGCTGCGGAAACTGATGTGATCCGCGATTCGTCCATCGCACGTTGCATCGTCGACTCATCCCAGGATGCCTGTCCCGTTTTCCTCTGGTATTTATTCACCATCTGAACAATTTAAAAAAAAAAAAAGTGAAGAGAAATTATAACCTCAAAAAAAAAGAAAAACGCCGTTACTTTCATCGTTATATAAACTAAAATAGTACCAAAATAATATGATATTATTAACACATTACGTGCGGGAACGGTATTAGTACCTTTTACCAACGTAGTGAAGTATGAACCTTTTACGCTCAAGGCCTTTATGGTATGGGGAAACCTAAAACTGATAATGATTACATTCGCATTGCCTTACTGCAATAATATCCTGATTTTATTTTATGGGTTTTCCCAAATTATAAATGCCTAGATAGGCGTTATTTAGGAAATAACCCAACTAAAACCTTACTCTTAAAAAATACTAGTTTATTATGTATTTTAACAATTAACACTTAGAGCTGTTAGCACGTCTCATAAAAATGTAGCCACGTGGCACCGGCAGCACGAATGCGGATTGCTTCGCTTGTCGCCGGCCATGCCCGAGATTATCGGGAAATTATAACTAAAGAAAAACTTGCTGTCGTGTGTAAATTATTGTTATCTGAACGCAACAGCAACAAAACACCGCGGATCACTAACATAGCTAATGCAAACGGTATGTTAGCGATATTTAGAAATAATTATTTGAAAAGTGATTGAAAACTGTCAGACTCGAAAGTTTTGGAGTAAGGGCCTCGTCCTTCGACTCGGTACTCTTTCCAGGGAGCATCCGCTCCCCCCACTCCATGGCCAGATCCTTCATTCTAATGTTTTGACGTTGCGTACGTAATCGAAGCATGAATGACGTCGGGTCATCGGCCTCGCGCACTTGCCTCCTTAGAGCAATCAGCTGTATTCTCAAAAGAATAACGCGTTGCCTCGGTGACATACAACAAGGCGTCGGGCCATTTGTTATCACCTCGGCAACTACACAATTATTTATCATCTTAGTTACTTAGTCCTTTATTATTTATTTATTGATTGATTTTTCCATCTGGCGCTAACAGATATTTAAGTGCTGTCGCCGGCCACTGTGCGGTATTTTGCGCACGAGACTACCGTGGTGTCGTATGCAAACTAGCGGTCAACGGCCGGTGACACCACAGTGGTGTCGCGAGCAAAATACCGCTCAGTGGCCTGCGACAGCACTTTAGTATCGATTGCATTCTGTTGCCGATCTGTGGTGTTCTGTTGATGTTTTGTTTAGCTAACAATAAGTTATACACGTCAGGAAATTTTTCTTTAGTTTTAATCTCCCGATAATTTCACCAACGGCTGGCGCAAGCGAAGTAATCCGCATCAGTGCTGCCGGCGCCAAGCGAATAAATATTTACGAATCGTGCGGACGGCAAAGTGTTAATAATATGAAATATGTACTAGTTTTCGAGTAATCATAAGATACATACCTTTGGATTTTTTAACCACTTCACTAATTTTCTTTTGTTGTATCTAGTCACACTCACTCTGGTCACACTGTTCTCAATTCGGCTGCCTGATCGGAAATGATAAAAACTCCGAAGTTTTCGGGTAAACGCGACATAAGCGACAATTGACAATCGCTTTACATTCAGCGATATACAAGAGCCCACATACTTCAGGCGGGTTACCCGTTTTGGGCTCCTCTCTTCTACCCGCTTTGCCCAAAGGCACATGTCGAACTTGATAAATTATAAACTCACCGGAAAAAAAAAAGAAAATCCGATACTTACATTTATAAAGTAAAATCGTGCCAAAATAAGATGATAATGTTAACAATTTGATATATGTACTAGTTTTCGCCAAATCAGAAGTTACATATCATTGAATATTTTAACGAATTCCCCAGATTTCTTTTATTACGCCCACTTTCGCTGTATCTCAAATCTGGTGACTGATCGGAGGTGATCTAAACTCAGGAGTATTCCGGTAATCACGACATACGCGAAAATGTAAAATTGCATTAAATTTGGCAATATAAGAGAGCTTACTCGCTTTAGGCGGGCCACCCGCTTTGGGCTACTCTCCCCTAGGTATTAAGGGGTCTGGCCACCTTATAAATATTTTTTTTTTCATTTTTTTTTTATTGTTTTATAATAATCTTTGGAATGTTACGCATCATTTAATCCATAGTTGGTACTGAAAATCGTAAAATTGCTAAAGTTACAGGTATTTCTCGGTAGGAAGGTCGAGCCGCTGCGAGCGGTCGACCGCGCGGCTCGATCACTGTATGTAACTCGCACGGTTCAGCACGTGCAACTGTCCTATTGTGTCCTTTGTATGGGTTAGTAGAATTGTTTACTCGAATCCATACGAAGAAAAAGTGATGAAAAAAGAATGCGTAGGTCATGTGCAGAAAAGGATAGGCACACGACTTCGTAAAATCAAAAAAGAAAAGAAAGGTCTTGCTGGCAATGGAGAGCTGACCGATAAACTAATTAACGAGCTAACAATATATTACGGTCTCGCTATTCGAAGGTTCTCTAACTCTAAAGACGAAATGAAGAAAGCTATTGGGGCAACATTCAAGCACAAGAGCTCGACCGACGAAATCCCGCAGCATGAAAATTGTCCTCCGGGAGAAGACTCGTGGTGCTCTTGGCAAATATCAAAAGCGATTGGCACTTTGGATGAATATCTACACAAGAATCCTCTGCCTCAAATTGTTCAAGATGCCATTCGACCTGTTTATGAGGACCTCAGTTCAGATGAATTGTTAGAACGGTGCGAAGGAGGCTTCACGCAAAACGCCAACGAAAGCGTCAACTCCGTCATCTGGTCAATGGCTCCAAAAACGAGTTCCAGCGGTGCGAAAACCGTCGAAATTGACAGTTACATTGCTATCAGCACTTTCAACGATGGGTACAACAGTATTTTGCTGATGATGAAACTCATGGATCTAAGCATCGGAGATCGCTGCTACGATTTCTGTAGGGCAGTCGACGAGAAACGTTGCGCTACAGCAAATGTCCGAGCGCAAAAAAGTACGAAAGAAGCACGCCAAGCACGTAGATCTTCGCAAAAAGAGGCCCAGGATGCTCAAACAGCTGCCGAAGAAGACATGTATGGACCAGGAATCGCTGATTGAAGGTAAGACTCACAATAACCGCGCCGTCAGCCGAATAACCGCACCTTTACTTTCTTTTGCGATTATCTCGAAACTACATTTTTCGAAACGGTTCCGCGAAAATCTCGTAAACTATGGGTCCGATTGCTCTGAAATTTGAACACAGTACTTCTAGATACATTATCTAAAGCGTAACGTACGATTTTTGCGATTACTTGATTAGTTTTTTTTTAATGACGTTTTTTCTCGTGAAATTTCGGTGAAAATCGTGAAAAAAAATTCTTCGGCTTACCATAATTTCCCTAATGTAAAAAAAAATTTCCCTACGTTACGCCCTTGCAATAAGATCCAGGAATAAGCTGATTTTTTTGTTTTTTTTTCAGATGCAAAATGAAGCAGGTAGTCATGGAACCGCCCACGTGCGTTTCGTGCCGAGGGCCTTCACCAAAATGAACGAAACGCCGGTATTTTTTATTTTTTTATCACAAAATTTTTTTCACTTGTTCACTAAACCGTTTTCTAGTATGTGACAAAAAATAAAAGAATTTGGTGCTTTATTTTCGCGTTTATGAATTTTTTAGAATAGTACTCATCTGGCGAGCGCACATGTTGGCCAGACCCCTTAATAGACTTCGTAGTCGCTTTGTATATAAGATTTATTGCGCACTCTGCGGCGGTTCGCCACAGACTGTCGAATCTGCCTCGTGTCGTCACGCGTGACAAAAGTGCATCAGACGGCTCGGGTCCGGGGTCGATGACGCATCGTTCACGCGGGTCGCTTGTCGGTAATCCGACTACGCGATGAAATCTTTATTCTGTGCCGCCACAGTAGCATGCAACATGTTGACGCGTTGAGCCGCAACCCCATACCGGTGTGTATGCTAGTGTGTGAGAACGAGACGAGCGTGTAGCGAGGCTGCGTAGAGTACAGAGCGAGGATGAGCATTTAAAACGTATATTAGAAACGGTGAGTGAAAGTGGGAACGGCGATAGTGATCATGTTGTGAAGAACAGACTACTTGTTTGGTAAAGATGGTAGTGGACTGTATTTTATATAAAGATGTTAAAGAAGGATAGTGAGCCGGATTCAGAATACAGAGTCTGGTGACAGCTGTGGGGAAATAAGTGCACACAATTAAAAAATAAATAAGTTTGTGGGATGTGTGTGTGTGGAATAACCGTAGCGAGCGTTTTGTACGAATGCCCGAAATGAGTGCAAGGAACGATGCCGAGTGGATGCGTGAGTGTGTGAGGCGTGAGGCATGAGGTGTGACGTATGAATGATATGTCATATGTTTTAGTTTTTTGTTTTAAGGATTACGACTGAAGATGATCGACGACGACGTGACGAGCGGACGGACATTGAACAAAGGACAGTGACCGTTGAGACGCCGAGACGTAACGCCAAAGAGAAAAAGTTTAAGACGCACAAGTTATTAAAAGAGACAAATCAAGACGCGAAGACGTACAGCGACGACAAAGACAATAGCGACGATTGAGACGACAGTGACGGTGTTGACGAGTGTGACGATAACGACAATAGCGACGACAGGACGTAGACGACAAAGACGACCACACTTCAGACGGGTTGTTTAAAATAAAATATATATGTAATACCAGTTATTGCTTGTATAATAAATAGAATCCTACAAGTTTATTGATCAGTGCTTGAATAAATAGATCATGTTAATAATAAATAGATCAGTATTGTGTGTGACTCTGATCACTTTTGGAATTGTTAATTCGATCATGTATTGATCAATGCTCTACTTGTTTGGAGAAAATGTATATATTGTTTGCGTTGCGCCAAAATGACTCGTGGTGCGCGGATTGATTGGTCCTTCGGCCCGATGCCCCCGTTCGGCGCACACCAGGCAGGTCGAGCGGTGCGTTGCGGGGTCAAGGGGGCCTGTGTTTCGAGCCGGCACCACGGACCGTACATATTAGTAATGTCTTGCTCGCTTTCGTCTAAGCATCGATGTAACGATCTTAGTTGCCTTCGCCAGCCAAGCGCTTTTGCCTGTATTCATTTACTCTTGTTCATTTTCCCTACCAATAGAGCTCGCTGCTTCTTATAACGCTTTGTATGTGACAAGTAAAATATACGCGATTGATTGACTGTGAGTGAGTTTGTGCCGTCCGTCATTGTTCCCTTCAGATCGCCTAGCCGACCTCCGTGCGGTCTTTGATTCCGCGGGCGCCTCCGCCTAATCCTTGTGAGGACGATCCAAATTTCACGTAACTATCGTTGCACGAAAAGATCGCCACATAAAATTCTGGTCCTTCGAGCCGGATAGCACAGTGCTGATTAATATTGCGACTCGAACACTCGCAGTGCATCACGCGTATTTCAGACTCTTTTCGCATAAGTCTCAGTGGGTTTACATTAACTGTGCGGTATACGGATCTTATTTGGTACAGTCGACTCGTACCAATCAACCGTTTCAAGTTCGGGCCGTTTACGCTTCTCCTTCAAACGGCCGACATTTGAATCTCAGCCGTGACGCACGGACAAGGACATCGCGGTGTTTTGGCACCAAACGCTCCGGTACCTTTGCGCGAACAGCTGACCGCTTACGTGTGTGCGTACCTGTGTCGTGAACCGCGGTGCTACGTCATCGTCATAACATTGAACCATTCGTGTCCTATCATCGCCTACTCGGGTTTTTCCGCAACGACTCGGGATCGTCGTACCAGTGTCGTTCGTTAGTGCGTGTGGACACAGTGCATTTCAATCAACTGTTCTTCGATTATCACAAACGAAAGCAACATGTCTTCCCCCGACTTAACGGCATTGCTTTCCGCCCAGGAAATCACGGCCGGGCTTATTATACGGTTTCACGATAACCTTAAAAAACTGGGGCAAAGCAACTTAACCCAGGCCGTTCTCCAAACGCGCCTCAACACACTAGAGGAATATTGGAAACTGTTCTTCACACGTCATTTCGACATCATGCGATTAGAGGGCGCATCTAAATCGGACTATACCGTCAAGAACCGATTTGCCGAAGTAGAGGAAAGTCGGATGGATACGGTCGCAAAAATTACGGAGAAGCTAGCCGCTTTTACTACAGCTCAACGGTCACCCGCATCCACTGCTGTAACATCGGCCTCGCCGTCCGAGGCATCGACCTTATATAGTCAAATCCAGTTGCCAAAAATCGGGCTACCCACGTTTTCTGGAGATCAACTGGAATGGGAAACGTTTAGGGACCTTTTTAAGTCACTGGTTCACGACATTCCCGGAATCCCCAATGTGCAGAAACTGCAGCATTTAAGGGCGAGTCTGGCAGGTGAGGCGGCTGATTTGCTAAGGAACATCTCTATGACTGACGCCGGTTACACTGATGCATGGGATGATCTTGTTCGACGCTATGACAACCCCCGAATCTTATTGGCTTCGCATATGCGAAATCTACTATCGTGCCCTGAAGCGAGGGGACCCACTTCCTCTGAAATCAAGCGCCTACTCGCGGTTGCAAACAAAGCTGTCCGCTCATTCAAGTCCCTAGGCCGACCTGTCAACCACTGGGACGACTGGCTCGTCCATCTGCTTGTGCAGCGACTAGACTCCACCACGCGAATGCTCTGGGAAACGTCGTTATCGGATTCTCGCGCCTTTGCCACATTCAGCCAACTCACGGCGTTCCTGGAAAACAGGGTCCGGGCCCTGGATGCGGCCAAGGCGGGTAATGCCGAGCCCCTGGTAGTCACGGGTCGCGAACGCGCTGGCGCTTCTTCGCGCAAGTCGCACACCTCAGTGCACGTGACGACTGTCCCTCGAGAAAGGACAGCCCCCCCTTGTCCTCTATGCAAGGGTAATCACTCGTTAGGATATTGCAACCAGTACAAGAAATTGTCACCGTCCAAACGGAAGGAACAGGTCCGCCAACTGAACGCTTGCCTAAACTGCTTGCGGGCAGAGCACTCCGTCGCTGACTGTCCCTCTGAACGCCGCTGCCTGGTGTGTGGACAAAACCACCACACCACATTGCATGGAGCTGCAACGGCGGGCGGTCACCATCAACGGACAACAAGCGACACAACATCTTCGGGTACCGATTGGAGAGGAGAATCACCGGATCCTGGCGACTGCTGAGCCCTGCGACCCTCAAGGCGTCGCGTTCATCGGCATATCGTTACGGACACTCCACCTTATCTTCTCAATACTCTACCTGACTTTAAGATAGTTATAACAAATTTACCTGCGTGTTTACAGATTGACAATAGCTTTGTTCCTTCTGCTAAACGCTTCTGTCTTCGCTTTGCGTACCAGTGCAGGCTGGTTTAAGTATCATGACACTTTTCTTCGGAACAATATTTATACGCTTTATCTAACGCAAATGATTCCATTCGTCGGCGCGAGCGAAGCAATGACAAGATGTATTATAGCAACTTTTGTAGGACGCTTCGATTTAGCTGGCTTTTCCGTTCGAGAACTATTCGATTAATCAAACGCTCTCTTCATTGATCCCAAGATTCTCATATGCAGTTGCTCTTAGGTTCTGTTACTCGTTATATATATATGTGAAAGCATGGATCACACCACGCAATTGTTCTGAATCGAAGTAGTCCGTTCGACAGTAATGGAAAAGAGTTGCAACGAATGTAACGGCATTGCATATTCTTGTGATATGATTATAGCAAACAGCCTGAATAATCAAGCGCGTTATTTGACGATAAGAAAACGGCGCACTCTTATGTATTTTCTCTCCGGACTGCGTTGCTGTATTAACCGTTTTCTTTCCCTTTCGACGCTGGACTTTACAAAAATGAAAGTTTAAGCGCCAAATCGTGCGTCTCTTCTTATAAAATTCAGTTCTGCGCTCTCCTGTGAGATCTTTCGGAATTTGATCAATGCGTAACAAGTTCCGGACTCGAACATTACACCCGTTAATATGTCTTGTTACTCATGTAGGACATAATTTCGTGATTGCCCTTCAACGAATTCCTGAAGACTCGATCGCTTTCTCTTGCACTTTTGTCTGTGTTCGTGATATATCACGCTATATCGCATTATCACTAGTAAGCAGCCTTTTCGACGGGTTGATCAGGAATGAAGGCAGCACGACATCGACCTCAATATTCTCTATTGTTATTCTTTAGTGTTTACCTATGTTCACACAGCGACTCCAAGGGATAAAGGCTTTGCATAAGGACTTTACGAAAAGGCGCACTTTAAGAATCTGCCCTCTGTATATCGACACCAAGGACCGATGGGTTCATGGCGGGCGGCGTTGCCTTGCGCTATTTATGCTATGTTTCTTTTCGTACTTGTTGACTTTATTCATTTTCCTTTTCTTGCTGTTAGACTTTATTACTCACTGTATTACTTTATAGGTACTTGTTTTAGTTTTAAATTTGAATTAGTCTACTGCTTGACATTCGCTTTCGAGCATCGATCACGATCTCCCAGCATCAGCCTTAGCGCTTACAGTCATCAGTTCACGATTTCAATAACAATATCTCATTTTTCTCTGTAATCTTTAATATTTCTAGTCTATTGAACTTTTCTTGCCGTCTTGCGACCAGCCACGCGCTTTGCATGTCTCGCCCCCTGACGAGGCGGGCGGTATGTTCAGAAAAATAACGTGCTAAATTTCTTCATTCCCTATCCGCCCCTGGCACGGGGACACTCTGTCCTTCGACCTCTGTTTCCCGCGCTCGCCACTCTCGCTGAGGGTCGAGCTGCGGGGAGCGGGATCGCGGATTCGTTCGCGAAGACGCTGCCAGGGACAATTTTGAATCTAGTGTCCTGACTTTCGAGGAACTTTCCACACTACTGTGCGAAATCGAAGCGTGTCTTAATTCACGTCCTTTGTACCCGCTCAGCAATGACGCTCAGGACCTGAGCGCCCTGACGCCAGGTCACTTTCTTGTTGGAGACTCTTTAGTCTCAGTACCTGAACCGGGACTCCTGGAGTCTGTTCTGGGCGGGCGGCGTTGACTTAACGTGTCCCCTGACGTAGCTGTTTCCTACATTAAGTCTTCTTTCAATTTCTCCTTATGTAACTTCCTTTTGAACGTTCACTCGAGCTATATGCACTCACTACTGCGCCATTTTCCACACTCGGTCGCTTGTTTCGTCCCCGGACGAGGCGGGCGGCATGTTTGGAGAAAATGTATATATTGTTTGCGTTGCGCCAAAATGACTCGTGGTGCGCGGATTGATTGGTCCTTCGGCCCGATGCCCCCGTTCGGCGCACACCAGGCAGGTCGAGCGGTGCGTTGCGGGGTCAAGGGGGCCTGTGTTTCGAGCCGGCACCACGGACCGTACATATTAGTAATGTCTTGCTCGCTTTCGTCTAAGCATCGATGTAACGATCTTAGTTGCCTTCGCCAGCCAAGCGCTTTTGCCTGTATTCATTTACTCTTGTTCATTTTCCCTACCAATAGAGCTCGCTGCTTCTTATAACGCTTTGTATGTGACAAGTAAAATATACGCGATTGATTGACTGTGAGTGAGTTTGTGCCGTCCGTCATTGTTCCCTTCAGATCGCCTAGCCGACCTCCGTGCGGTCTTTGATTCCGCGGGCGCCTCCGCCTAATCCTTGTGAGGACGATCCAAATTTCACGTAACTATCGTTGCACGAAAAGATCGCCACACTACTGCTGAATAAATAAATACATTTCGTCACACACTTTCTCTAATTGATCATTGTGAGCAGAAATCTTTGTATCAATTTACCGTGCCAAAGGTGGTGTTCGCACGTGGCCGTTGCCAGTCGGTTTGAGAGACGGGCGTAAATCGTCCTCCTCATTCTGGCTCGGCTCTGAATTCGATCTGGACTTTATGCCTGTAGCCTCGATGATTTGCTCAGATCTGGACTTTATCTTATGCTCTTGTCTCACAGAAAGATCACTTATTTGCTTGAGCTGTTCAACTAGATTTGCTTCTCTTCACACAACAAGTAACAGAAATGGCCGACTTCCTGTACCCGCTTTCTTCTTGCGAGAAAGAAGGAAGTGGCGTGAACATGTGATCATGTATTGATCGGTGATTTGTCACCGCGTTTAGACACGCAAGAGTCGTGTCCACCTCTGATTGGCGCGTAGCGAACAATAGACTGTCTGCGCGCTCTTGATCGATAATCACAGCCGCTCGCGCGTGTGGTATTTCTATGATCCGCGCTTATAAAGCTGCGGGTAATGCTAACGCCGCCCGCCATGAACTGTATCAATCCTGAACACTACTACATAGACTTATTGACGGAGACATTCGTATTGTTGTACCGCGTGATATGCAGAGTCAGATTGTTCGCTAAATGCACGAGAACGGACATTTTTCGAGCGCCAAGACGGAAGCCCTTGTTAACGGCGACTATTGATTTAAATACCTTAATGTTAGTGTCAAAAAGATAGTGCGTAATTGTATCGCGTGCATTCTAGCCGAGAGGAAGTCGAGTAAGCAAGACGGCGAGCTGGATCCCATTGATAAAGGCGAACTCCCACTAGACGTTTACCATATCGATCATTTAGGGCCTCTCATGTCGACAAAAAAGAAGTTATAAACATATTTTCGCAATAGTCGATGCGTTTTCGAAATTTGTGTGGTTGTACGTGACGAAGATGACGTCCGCGGCCGAAGTGATATCGATCCTAAGCAAACAAGCGGTAGTGTTCGGAAACCCTCGTAAAATTATCTCTGATCGTGGGGCAGCGTTTACGTCTGGCGAGTTCCGAGAATATTGTAAAGAAGAAGGCGTTGAGCACGGCCTTATCACTACCGGTGTGCCCAGAGCGAACGGACAGATCCAGCGCGTTAATAGAAGCATAATACCCTTACTGACAAAACTGTCCGCGGCCAATTTCGGCAATTGGCATAAGTATTTGGACGCCTCTCAGGGACATTTATACTCGGCCCCCCATCGGAGTATTAGCGCATCCTCTCTCAGGGTGTTGTTTGGTGTAGACATGAGATTGAAAGACGATCCGAATGTACGCGACATTATAGAAAAGGAATGGAGCGATATGTTCGAAGAAAGCCGCGACGAAACGAGGATGCGAGCGAGCGAGAGAGTATTCTAAAGGTGCAGGAGGAAAATAGGCGCGATTACAACAAGCATCGCAAAAGGGCGCATCAATATAAAGAAGGAGACCTCTTGGCAGTAAGACGAACACAACTGGGTCCAGGGTTGAATTTTGCGAACAAGTTTTTAGGCCCTTACCGAGTGGTCGCCGTTTTCCGGAGCGACAGATATATTGTCGAGAAAGTTGGAGAGCAGGAAGGTCCGCGGCGCACTTCCATAGCCGCCGATTCTATGAAAATATGGATTGATAACCCCGACAGTTTATCCACGGACATTGATGATGAATCCGATGCCTGAAGGCATACATCGTTCACTACCTGTCTTATTGATGTGCTGTCACTTTCATTCTCTCTATACTACATGCATGTTCTTCCTTCTATTTCACTAGCGATGTAGGACGCGAATTATCTTTCGATGTAGCTTTATTAATTATTTCCGTTATTTTCATTATTTGACAAAATTCATAACTTTTGCTCGCGCCGCGGGTGAGAGATGCTACGGTATATGCTCGCGCAGCACCGGGGTATCTCCTGCCACCCAGTAGGGAGTACCGGTGTGGGTTTAGTCAGTGAAACCTGACACAAACAGATTTCGGTCACAGAATAAACACTAATTCAACCGATTAATCGACAATGGATTTCAAAAAACATTGCAAACAACCGATTCGAACTATTATGATAAAGAATTTTTTTAATTTTTGAAAAAATAATATAACTATGAAATATAATAATATTCGATAATAAACAATGAGAAAACATTTTTTTAAATAAAATGTATGTAAGTGACGTTAAAGAGAACAAAAAATTGTATATATATGTATATGTCTGACTAACCTGGTCAGGATCTCCCGACGTTTCGACGCACTGCGCGTCCTCTTCAAGGGATACGTAAACAATAAGGTGTTTGACCAGTTAGTCATATTGCATGTACACGTTTCTATATGTGATCTATAGTGGGGGCAAGCTTGTAAGTAGGGATTTGACATGACGTTGAGTGTATGTGGTTCGTCAGTAATTACTCCCTCTTAAAGACGTTAATTAAGGAGAGATGGAAACACTCTTAGCTGCACTGTGACGGTATGTTTAAACGAAAGTGGGGTTATTTATATGTTTCAGAAATAAAGTTGGAAGGTATATTTAATTATGTAACCATTATTGACTCTAAATAACTATTGAAAGAAATTTTTTTATATTGTATTGTGGTATGTAGTATACTGATTGGAATCACAAAAGAGACGTGAAGTGGCGACTTATATGTGGTCTCTCATATCTAATATTCACCGTAGCACTTTTATGTATGTATAAGCCCTCGAGAGTTAGTCTTCTACTGAGGTTTACCTCAGTATCGATAACCCGTGCATGATAAAAATGGAATGTGTGACCGGTGTCAAGGTGATGTTTGACTAGGGCTGTGTTTGACATATACGGTGTTTTCAAACTATACATATGCTGGAGAATACGGGTATGTAACAGATTTTTCGTTTGACCAACGTACGTTTCATTGCACCCATCGCAAGGAATACTGTAGACCACGTTAGACATTTTGTCCCCATCTAATTTATCTTTAATTGATTTAAAGACCAAGTTCTTCAAAGTGGTGAAGTTAGAATACACCACATGCATACCTTCATTAACAAAAATTCGTTTGATTTTATCTGAAATTTTACCGATGTACGGTAGATTGACAACGTTGTACCATCTCATACTTGCGCGGTTAGGAATAACTCTTTCCGCGGTGTTATAAAAGTCATATACCCTTTCGGCAATGACATTTTTCACAAGGTGATCAGGGTAATCATTGATGGACATGGTGTCTTTTATTAAACGAATGTTTTTTGGTCTGAATTTTGGGTTAGCTAGTCTAAGGGTCTTATCTACAAGTCCTTTTACAAGAGCGGTGTTTGTTTCATGGGAGTGGTAAGAATTGTAATTAATGTATCTTCAACTCCACGTTTTTTTGTGATACCAATCAGTAATAAGCCTATTGTTTTGTCTAATCACTAAAGTATCTAAAAATTAAATTTTTCCTTCAATCTCTATCTTCTTTCTGAAGTGAATTGGAGTCGTGGATGGTAACTATTAAAAACTGTTAAAACTTCTTGTAATTGTCCATCCGGAATGACAGTTAGAATATCGTCGACATAGCGCTTGAAGAAAGGTACACGAAAGCTCAGCTGTTCTACACACACGTCCTGCAGTTTTTCCATAACCAATTCCGCTACCACCGGTGATAGTGGGGAGCCCATTGCTACGACAAATGTTTGTTCACATATGCGTTGCCGTTGAATAGGAAAACATTCGCTCTGAGACAGAATTCTACCGCTTTGATGAGCATTACCTTGGACAATCTAGTGTGTTCTTTAATGTTATTCCATCTTTCTTCAATCGCTTTGATGACTAATTCAAATGGAATGTTTGTGAACAGAGATACGTCATCTAATGAGACAAGGATGTAATTGTCCGGTATAATAATTGAACTAATGTCGTTCATAAACGAAGCCGAATCTTTGACATATTTGTCATTCCTACCAGTAACCTTCGATAGGATACACGAAATGTACTTCGATAATTTGTACGTCGGGCCATTAATTGTTGAAACAATAATTCTAAACGGATTTCCAGGTTTATGAATTTTAGGAAGACCGTAAGCCCGTGGAGTGACCGCGTTATACGTTTTTAAAGATTTTGCGGTATCCTTATTAATATACTTTTTTCTGTGTATCTCATCGACTAACGCGTTGTTCTGCGTTTGAAAGGTGGACGTGTATTCCCTGTTAACCTTAACATATGTGTTTATGTCTTCAAGCATCTCTGTGACTTTGGATGTATATAATGTCTTGTTTATGCAGACCGTGACATTGCCTTTGTCTGCTTTAAGGGGTCTGGCCACCATGTGCGCTCGCCAGATGAGTACTATTTTAAAAATGTTATAAACGCGAAAATATAGCACAAAATATTTTTATTTTTTGTCACATACTAGAAAACGGTTTAGTGAACAAGTGAAAAAAATGTTGTGAAAAAAAATAAAAAATACCGGCGTTTCGTTCATTTTGGTGAAGGCCCTCGGCACGAAACGCACGTGGGCGGTACCATCGCTACCTGCTTCATTTTGCATCTGAAAAAAAAATAAAAAATTAGCTTATTCCTGGATCGTATTGCTAGAGCGTAACGTGGGGAAATTTTTTTTTTTACATTAGGGAAAAAATGGTGAGCCGAAGAATTTTTTTTCACGATTTTCACCGAAATTTCACGAGAAAAAACGTCATAAAAAAAAAGTAATCAAGTAATCGCAAAAATCCCACGTTACGCTTTAGATAATGTATCTAGAAGTATTGTGTCCAAAATTCACAGCAATCGGACCGATAGTTTACGAGATTTTCGTGGTACCGTTTCGAAAAATATAGTTTCGAGATAATCGCAAAAGAAAAGTAAACGTGCGGTTATTCGACTGATGGCGCGGTTTTTGTGAGTCTTACCTTCAATCAGCGATTCCTGGTCCATACATGTCCTCTTCGGCAGCTGTTTGAGCATCCCGGGCGTCTTTTTGCGAAGATCTACGTGCTTGGCGTGCTTCTATCGTACTTTTTTGCGCTCGGACATTTGCTGTAGCGCAACGTTCCTTGTCGACTACCCTACAGAAATCGTAGCAGCGATCTCCGATGCTTAGATCCATCAGTTTCATCATCAGCAAAATACTATTTTACCCATCGTTGGAAGTGCTGATAGCAATGTAACTGGCAATTTCGACGGTTTTCGCACCGCTGGAACTCGTTTTTGGAGTCATTGACCAGATGACGGAGTTGACGCTTTCGTTGGCGTTTTGCGTGAAGCCTCCTTCGCACCGTTCTAACAATTCATCTTAAGTGAGGTTCTCATAAACAGGTCGAATGGCATCTTGAACAATTCAAGGCAGAGGATTCTTGTGTAGATATTCATCCAAAGTGCCAATCACTTTTGATATTTGCCAAGAGCACCACGAGTCTTCTCCCGGACGACAATTTTCATGCTGCGGGATTTCGTCGGTCGAGCTCTTGTGCTTCAATGTTGCCCAAATAGCTTTCTCCATTTCGTCTTTGGAGTTAGAGAACCTTCGAATAGCGAGACCGTAACATACTGTTAGCTCGTTAATTAGTTTATCGGTTAGCTTTCCTTTGTCAGCAAGACCTTTCTTTTCTTTTTTGATTTTACGAAGTCGTGTGCCCATCCTTTTCTGCACATGACCTATGCATTCTTTTTTCATCACTTTTTCTTCGTATGGATTCGAGTAAACAATTCTACTAACCCATACAAACGACACAATAGGACAGTGCACGTGCTGAACCGTGCGAGTTGCATACACTGATCGAGCCGCACGGTCGACCGCTCGCAGCGGCTCGACCATTCTACCGAGAAATACCTGTAACTTTAGCAATTTTACGATTTTCAGTACCAACTATGGATTAAATGATGCGTAACATTTCAAAGATTATTATAACACAATAAAAAAAAAATGAAAAAAAAATTACATGGTGGCCAGACCCCTTAACAAAGGCGTGGAGTCTGATGACGTAACACTTATAATGCTTAAACAAACGACTATTTTATTTTAATTCAAACTTAACCTTTTACTTAAAGCACGTGTCGCTCGCTCTTAACCTATTTTAATTTTATGCACGCGTACGTCTCACCTGTACCCTGGCCAGGACTCAAGAGAGCGCTTCCGCCTCTCACGCGCTGAGCCTCCGGCCCTTGCGCATGCGCGTATTACACGCAGAGTCAGCGCACACACAATTATTTCCAACACGCACGTAAAGGAGAAGATAAAAAAGGCAGCAGCGGTGATGCGGGAGGTATGGGGCGTGGGGAAGAGGATGTGAGAGAGGGAATGGGAAAGGAGAATTTGGCTATTTGATGCCTTGGTGTGGCCGGTAATGGGGTATGGAGTAGAGATATGGGGATGGAAAGAGAGAAAAGAGGTGGAGAGAATACAGGAAAGATTCATAAAGTGGGTAATGGGAGTAGAATGGGTCACACCGGGATATATGATAAGGGAGGAAATGGGAAGGGAGTTGATAAGGGTAAGGGCAGGCAGGAGGGCGTGGAGATATGGGGAAAGGGTGAGGGTGGGAAAGGGAGGGGAAATAGCAAGGAAGTGCTGGGAAGAGATGGAGGAGAGAGGGAGAAAAGGAAAAGCAACAGGAAGATGGGAGATGGAAAGGAGGAGATTCTTTGAAATAAGAGGAATAACAGAGGGGAACGAGGAGGGGTTTGAGGAGTTGGAACGAAGGGATAGGGAAATGCAGAGGAGAGAGAGAGAGGAGAAAATAAGAAAATTAAAAAGCAACAAGTGGTATGGGAAAATAAAAGAGCAAGGGGTGCTGGTTTACATAAAGAACAAAATATGGTCGGGCAAAAGAAAGAGGAGGATAGCGAGGGCCAGCATGGGGAACGAGGTAAAAAGGGGGAGATACTGGGAGTCGGAAAAGGAAGGGGAGTGCAGAATATGTGGGGAGGAGGAGGAATCGTGGGAGCACGTGTGGGAGAGGTGCAGAGGGTGGGAAGGAGAACAGAGAGATAGAGGGTCATGGAGGGAAAATGCAAAAAGGGTGTTGGGAGGGGGAGGGGAAGGGGAAGAGTGGTTGAGGAAATTAGCGGAGAAGAGGAGAAGAGCGGGGAAGGAGAGGGAAAAGGAGGAGGGGGAGAAGTGGGGGAATGGGAATGGAGGAAGTGTAGGGAATGATGAGGAGAGAGAGAATGAGAGGAAGGAAACGGAAGTCGTGGGTGAGAGAGAGAGAGTGAGAATGGGAGAGAGAGAGGGGAGGGGGTGGAGAAAGGACGGGAGAAGGAGTGTGCGAGGGGGAGGGGGGAGAGAGGGAGAAAGAGAGAAAGAAAGCGGAGGAGGTCAGACTGTAGTTGTAAGTGGTAGTGGAAGTAGTAGTAAGATGCGCAGAGAGTAGAGAGAAGAGAGAATAAATATAGGAGTAGGTTAAGTTAGTTTATAAGGCGTAGGGATAAGAAATAGAATAAGAGGCGATAGAGGTATAAAAGGCGAAAGATCTGTAAGAAATTGTAACCCAAATGGGAACAAAAATAAATTATACATACAACATCCATTTATCCCCTGTTTCTATCCCTTCCTCCAGCTCCACCTCCCTTTTCCTTTTCCACCACTCCTCCACGTTTCCCTCATTTCCCGTTTTCTCCCTCATTTTCCTGTTCCGTTTGTCCCCCATTCTTATCTACTCTCTCTGTTTTACCTACCTTCCTTTCCTTCTAATTCTCCTATCTCCGCTAGGTGTCTCCTCTTTCTCTCCCCTCCTGCTTTCTTTCGTATCTTTTCCACTAGCTGTCGCTTTTTTCTCCTCTCTTCCTCCTATCCACTCTTCCTTCCTAACCTGACTTTTTTCTTTCCCTCCTCTCTCGTTCCTTTTCTCATTCACTTCTATACCTCCTTCTCTCTCCACACTTTCTCCGCTCCCTCACGTTTCCCTCTACCTGAACTCCTTAATCTCCGTACCCTTCTCTCCCTTTTTCCCCTTCCTGACGCTTTCTTATCTCCTCACTCACTCACTGACACGCTCTTTCACACTCTCCGGAAACGGAAGTCCATTTAAATTTTCAGTAAACATTCAGTTATAATAGATAATATGAGAGCAGTAATTATACTTTACAGTTATAATAAATAATACTTTTTAACTTATTTACATTTGTTCTTAAGTTAATAATAAATTCGAAACTGGTAGTAATGTAAACAAAGCTTACACTAACCTAACTGACTCAAGAACCGCTAACTGACGCGCCCTCTATCTGTACTGATTTTCATCTGTAGCGGACTCCCTAGGGTTTCTCTGTATTCGCCACACAACTAATTTCTATTCGTCGGCAGGAAAGGCTTTCGATATTTCCAGGACGTAGAAAATTTTGTTCTGAACGCTTCAAGAGCTTTTCTTTTATTAAAAACAAGAGCCGATGTGTCTCCTCTCTATACAACATTTGTTATTGCCCTACCCTATAATTATTTATCTCCTAGTGAAATAGAAAAACGTCTCGCGGTTTCCTCAGACTTCAGCTCATGCTCTAATTGGTGGAACGCTCGGCCAACGGCATCGCTGCGGTGCCAAGTGACGAGCGGAGCGCCAAACATCTTATAAAGCTAGCGATATTCCTATCTCGTTCGTACTCCTTATACTCTAGTTTCCATGGTTCCGTCTTGAAAGCTGCACGCACACATTATCGCCACAGAGTCGGTGTCGTCAGCGATTTTCAATTATTCACAGAGCGGTGACACATACATCAAATAATCAATAAATCAATAAAAATGTAATAAAAGAATGAGTAACTACGGTAATAAATAATTGTGAAGTTGCCGAGGTGATAACAAATGGCTCGTTGGATGGCAAGAGGACTTAGCACTTGCTCCAGTACCTTTGAATCGAAAAGTTTATCATCGCGTAGATCTCCCAATAAATTCTTAACATACGTATATATATTTATTGTTTGTGTTGTTTTGTTCTGTTTGTGTATTTGTCGTCTTTTATTGTTCCTCTTACATTATGTCAACTACAAATCAATTTTTCCCCGAATATTTGGAGGAAATTCACAATGGTGATGAATCTTCGGATGGCGGAACTATATCAAACAGCGATACTGATATAGATTCCCAAGATTTTGAATCCGATGATTCATACTCAGATGAATCAACAGAAGATGCAGTCCCAACAGGCCAAATAGTATCCGGACGAAATTGGCGAAAAATATCACCTATCAACGAGGGCGAAAACAGACCATACTTGTCACGGATAAGGTCATTGACAAACAAAAGTCAATTTTTAGAAACAATAGAAGAATGCTTCTATTTGTTTATCAACCAAGAGATGATAGACAAAATAATAAACTATACTAATAAAAAGACGGTTGCAAGTATGCCGCCAGGTACAAAATGGAGTCCCGTGGACCGCATAGAAATAGATGCACTTTTCGGACTGCTATTACTCGTTCGACGGTACAGGGAATCTCGAGAATCCAAACACGATTTATGGAAGAACACCATGGGACTCTCACGTTCTTACTACGTCGCCGTGTTGTCGCGTGATAGCTTCATAAACATTTTACGATATATCCGATTTGATGATTTGGATTCCAGAATGGAACGAAAATCAACAGACAAACTCGCACCACTATAAGAAATTACCGATATGCTTGTTGAAAACTGCAAGAACTGCTATAACGCCACATCAACTGGATGTGTAGATGAGCAACTAGTTTAATGTAGTAAAATTTCGTGGGCGTTGCTCCTTCAAAGTCTACATGCCGAAGAAACCGTGGAGGTACGGAATTAAATATGGACTTTATCTGATTCAAAAACGTTTTACTGCTGCAATATGGAGGTGTATTTGGGAGCAAGGGGGACTACACCCGGGAAACAACAAGGAAAACGAGTGGTAAAGCAGCGTACCGACGTTTGGAAAAATTCAGGCCGCTGTGTAACTACAGATAACTTTTTCACCGATATAGGCTTAGGACAAGAATTACTAGAAAATAATATTTACTTAGTAGGCACAATGCGTAAAAATAAAGTAGACCTGCCAAAGACACTGACAGTTACCCAAAACCGCGTGCAGTATTCGTCGGACTTTTTATTTACAAATAACACCACATTAGTGTCTTACGTTCCAAAGCCACGAAAATGTGTTATATTACTCTCGACTTTACACAAGGAACATGAAATTTCAACAGCGGCTCAAAATTTTAAACCGGAAATTATAAATTGTTATAATTCAACAAAAAGTGGTGTTGATATCTTTGACAAACTTGTACGCGAATATTCATGTCGCCGTTGCACACGTCGACGGCCTCTGTCCCTTTTCATGCACTACATAGATTTTGCTGCATACAATGGATTAATTATATGGCGAACACAGTATCCGACGTGGGAGAACCACATTTCATGTAATGCAAAAATAAAGTATTTTTAGAGAATTTAGGAAGAGAATTTACCGCTAAAAATATTGATCGCATGGCTACACAACTTGAAAAGAATAAAACGGGTTTGCACAAAAATGTTATTGCAGCGATGGAGTCAACAGGACGAGTTATTATAAAGCAACCAAGGTTATCCGGACAGAGACGTGCGAGATGCAACTTCTGCGTAGGAAATAATAAGAGATATTCGACAACGTGCGGCAACTGCGATAGATATGTATGTAATAAACATTCAACACAGATCCATACCATTACCTGCGCAGTATGTAATTCGGATGATTCCATAAATCAATTAATATTATTCTTTATGAAAATTTTGCAGATTTTTATTCTTTTGTAACGAACACCGAAAATCCTACTTGTCGTAATGTAAAGACTTAGTTTGTAGTTTGTATGCGCATGAATAAGATTTTCGAGCTCGAACAGTCGACCTGGTATTAAACAATAAAGCATCACGCAGAGGCTGCGTGGCATAGTATTACTACAGTGTCGGTGAGCTTCTCGATCGACGATGAATATGTATTAGTAAACTGTGGGTGTGAGTCATATTAACTCTGGCATGGCAAGCTTGCCGGGCTATTACAAAAAACCAAATGGCGTTTTCAGAAATTCGTACTGTCCGTGCGGAGTAACAAACAATGTATACTTTACGCTGTCCTCTGTCACTCGCACGTGGAAGAATCCGTTCTTTAAATCTAATATTGAGAATACCCGCGCTCCCGCTAAAGCATCTAAACAATCTACTATTAACGGCATTGGGAAACTGTCTTTTTTACCTTTCTTATTTAATTCGTGGTAATCTACGCATACTCTATAAGACCCGTTTCTTTTAGGCACGATAACCACAAGGCTAGCACAGTCACTACTACTTTCGCGTACAATACCCTGTTTCAGCCATTCTCGAATCTGTTTATCTAATATCACTTTTTCCTTAGGTGCTGTTCAAAATTGAGACTGCTCATGGCGGGCGGCAGCATCACCGGCAGCTCCTTAAGCGCGGATTATACAAATACCACACGCACGAGCGGCTTGCGATTATCGATCAAGAGCGCGCAGGCAGTCTAATGTTTGTCACGCGCCAATCAGAGGTGGATACGACTCATGCGTGTCCAAAAACGGTGACAAATTACCGATCGATACATGATCACATGTTTACGCCACTTCCTTCTTCTCGCAAGAAGAAAGCGGGAAGAGGAAGTCGTCCATTACTGTTACGATTACTGTTCCGACTAGCAGATCGCTCTGACCAGTTCGAGTTAATAGTGAACAACAATTGTGAGGCAACGTGCATAAAACACTGAGGCACCACAGAACAGATCATTGAAGATATAAGAAAAAGGTGCAGATCAAGACCAGAGCAAAGCCAGAACGAGGAGTGACGATTTACGCCCGTCTCTCAAACCGACTGGCAACGGCCACGTGCTAGCACCAACTTCGGCACGGTAAATTGACGACAAAACCGCTACCAATGATCAAAAAAGAAAGTGTGTGACGCAAATTATTTATTTAGTCACAGATCAATGATCACTACATGATCAAAACATTAAAAACTTGTTCAGTCACACACTACTGATCTATTTGTTCTACAAATGATCTATTTATTCATCCAATGATCAATAAACTTATTTATTTTTAATTGTGTGCACTCATTTACCCACAGCTGTCACCAGACTCTTTGTCCTGAATCCGGCTCACTTTCTTTCTTTAACATCTACACGTAAAATACAGTCCACTTGCACCTTTATTAAACAGGTGCTATACGATGCAGTCGCAGTCTTACCGGGCAATCGTCACTTAATGCAATACGCGTTTCGATATTCGTTTTCATATTTTGTACTGGTCTATACTCGCTCACTAGTTTTGCCACTTTATCGCGGTAGCGTTCCGCAACCTCAAGTTCTTGTTCTTCTACGAAGTTGATACTTGCCAGTTCCTTCAATTTTGCGTATTCGCTCCCCTCGCTGTCGCCAGTCCACTGGGCGGTTGCGTCTACCTTCTCCTGAGCATCTGTGCTGTTCTCATCCTCTGCTTTCCTCACCGTCATTGCCCCGCGGCGTATATCAATGTCCACATTCGAAATAAAGGGCTTTCCCATGATAACCTTCCTATTCGTTGCCCCGTAAGGTGCAACAAATACTGTTTGGTAAAGATTTTAGTGGACTGTATTTTATTGAGATGTTAAAAAATGATATTGAGCCGGATTCAGAATAAGGAGTCTGGTGACGGCTGTGGGGAAATTAATGCACACAATTAAAATAAATATGAGTTTATTGATCAGTTCTTCAGTAATAAATAGATCATTAGTTTAATAAATAGATCCGCATAGTGTGTGACGTTGATCACTTTTGGAATTATAAAAAATTCGATCATGTATTGATCAAGACTCTCCCATTGAAATAAATAAATATATTTTGTCACACACTTTCTTTATGATCATTGCGAGCAGAAATCTTTGTCTCAATTTACCGTACCGGCGTTGGTGGTTGGACGTGGTCTTTGCCAGTCGGTTGGAGAGACGGGCGTAAATCGTTCCTCCTCGTTCTGGCTCTGCTCTGATTTCTGATCTAGACTTTGTTGTGTCTTTGTTGATTTATTCAGTTCTGATCTGGACCTTATTGTCTGCTGTTGCCTCACAAAAGATTATTTTTTACTTGAGCTGGTCAGAGATATCTCCTTGTCGCACAAGTACTTTGGACAGAATGGCCGACTTCCTGTACCCGCTTTCTTCTTGCGAGAAAGAAGGAAGTGGCGTGAACATGTGATCATGTGGACCGTTTATTTTGAAAGTGGTGTAAGTCCACTTTTAAGCAAAAATGAGTTATTACGTAATTTGTACTCAATCTAGCGTAAACTCTTTATTTATAACGTGTTAGCATTTAATATCTTAAAAATGCTAATACCTTGTTCAATTTAAAATTGATCGATTAAAGAAATTGCATATTCATTGATTATGAAAGTGGTGTAAGTCCAATTTTCATAGACATAGGTGGGTAATTTGGTTACACGTGCTTTATTTCACGAATCTTGTACACACCACAGGATTATTATGATGTCATAAAACAATGTAGACAGAATAATACAGTTATTTTACACGAAATTCTCTCGTTTTATTTTATGTAAAATAAAGAATCTACAAATCGCAATTCAAAAACGGGTCAGAAAAATTACTAACGGAGAAAAAGTAAACTCGTTGAAAATATTTGGATATGGTTTTGTAAAAGTGCGCCGTATGCTATTGTATATAAAATATCGATGGGGGATACAGAATTTTAGACGTTAGATTTATCACTTACATGTCGGGAAAGACCACCAAACTTTGAAAGAATTGTCCAAACACCTTTGTATAACGATGCCAAACCAAATTACATACGAAAAATATAAGCATTGAAGCAGTTATTTTACCTTAATAACTAAACAATAGCTTAATAGCAAACTTAAATAATATAAACTAATTAACGTTCAAAATAAAAAATACTAGTCCCATTTTATTTCTCCTTATTATTTATAAACAAAATTGGATTAGTATTATATATGTGAGATGAGTAACGCGGCCGGTGATGTTGTGACGCAGGTGGAGGGAAACAATGTCATCGCGGTCGCGAGCGAGGAGCGCCGCGTTTGTTTTGGAAGGCAGTTTATATGTACGGGTCGAGGTGAACAGGCGCATTGTGTAATTTTACTGTGTTCAATATATTAAATCTTTATCGTTAGACATTCTTTCTTATTTCTTATTCCATACATCTGATTTCCCACAATTTGGGGGCTCAGCCGGGATTTTCCCAACCATTAAGGATTCCAGGTGTATCAGGAATAGTACCGAGTCGCTAAGTGAAGTGCGCGTGATAGAGGTGTCGCAAATTTGAAAAGTGTCGGATTGCTACGCGTAAAGTTGTGTCAGAGCCGAGCGGTACTAAGTGGGTGCCAATCGTGCAAGTCTAGCGAATAGCATCCGAAGCGAAAAGTCGCAAAGTCAAGTCAAGACACTACTCGTCACCGTAACCAAAAGATAACGGAAGAATGGCACAAGCAGATGTTCCGCGCAAAAGTGGAGACACCGATGATGATCTGAACCAAACCATCATCGAAGGAACAAAATTACCCGACCCGATTGAGAAGCTCACAGAAAAGATGATAGAAAAGATGAAAGTAAGCGAACTCAAAGAACAATTAGGCAAAAGGAAACTATCGATAAGCGGTAAAAAGCCCGATCTGAAGGAACGATTGACAAAGTTCGTGAGGGACGAAGCTGTAAACGATGACTCTGACGAAGAGGGCGAAGAAGAAAGTGACGTCACAAGTGACGCGGGAAGTACAGAGGAATCCGACGATGAAGACGTCCGACGTACTAAGGGAACCAGAAATCGTGCAAGGGCAAGGAGCACCAGATACACGATAAAGGATGTGGACAATAGTATCCCATACTTTACCGGCGACAACAAACTACCAATTCGGAAGTGGATTACCGACTTCGAAGAGCTAAGTGTATTACTGCAGTGGGACGACGTGCAGAAACTAATATACGGCAAACGCATGCTGCAGGGGTCAGCGAAACAGTACATCACGTATGAAAAGCGCGTCACGTCCTGGAAGATCTTAAAACGAAAACTACTGCACATATTCCAAGCAAGAATCACACACACCGAACTGCACGATGAATTGAGAAAACGAAAGAGGCGCATGAGCGAAAGCGCAATACAGTATGTAGGTGCCATGCGAGAGATTGCTAGCCAAGGCAACATAAAAGAAGATGCACTCATGGAGCATATTATAAACGGCATAGCCGGCAGAGAGGTCAATAAAATTATGTTATACGAGGCGGCGACGCTCGATGAGTTGAGGAGACGGATTGAAAGGTACGATAAAGTCCAGGAAAAGGATATCGAACACAGCAGATCGGAAAAAAAGAATTGCAGCAACAGTAGCAGAGAGACACGGCGGAGACCAGAACATTACCGTGCAAATGAAAAAATGAGGGAAAAGGCTAAGTGCGGGAATTGTGGTTCAGCGGAACACGACACAAGAAACTGTGCAGATAGGGCAAAAGGGCCAAAATGCTTTGCATGCAACGAATTTGGCCATATAGCAAAAGACTGTAATAAGCAGACAAAGCAGCGCGAAGCCAGCGGTCATGTGGGGAGCATTACAAGTTCGAACGAGTTAATACCGATGCAGATTCAAGGGGCAGCGTGTTGTGCACAAGTGGATCTTGGAAAAATTAAGGCGGGGCAGAGTTGGACAATATAAAAATGTGTTTATTAAAAGTAGGTGTTACCAGAATGGAAGGCTATACACAACTGACGATTCGCAAGCGGGAGAAACAACAGAATGCTTACATACTCGCCAGCAACTGATGCGTTCCTCAAATGTTACCGAGCGCCAAATTCAACTAATGCTAAATATATATCTAACACTCCCACTTATTTAGTATTATTTATATCTAACACTCCCACTTATTTAGTATTATTTATATCTAACACTCCCACTTATTTAGTATTATTTACATATACCCATTCCCACTCTCAAGTCGCTAAACTGTTTGTTACACAACGGTTTCGTGAATATGTCCGCCAGCTGCTGCTTTGTTCCAATATACTTAACATCAATGATACCTCGCTCATATACATCCCTCACAAAGTGAAATCTTACATCTATGTGTTTCGTTCGCTTATGGTATTCCGGATTTTTTGTTAAATTTATCGCCGATTGGTTATCTACTTGTACAAGAATTGAATTAGATTTAAAACCTAGTTCCTGATACATTTGGTTCAGCCACATAGCCTCTTTCGTTCCAGTAGCTAACGCAATATATTCGGCTTCCGTTGTGGAAAGGGCCACCACTCGCTGTCTTTGACTCGACCAAGATATTGCGCCACCATTTAGAGTAAACACAAAACCAGTTGTTGATCTACGTGTTTCCACACACCCTGCATAATCTGCATCAGTATACCCCTGCAAATTTACAGCACTCCCACTGTTTCCGTACACTATCCCAAACTCGATTGTACCCTTTAGATACCGAAAAATGCGCTTCACGGCCTGCCAGTGTTCCTCTCTAAAATCTACCAAAAACTGGCTAACTTTGTTTACAGCGTACTCTATATCTGGTCTACTGACCCTGGCGGCGAACAAAAGCGACCCAACTGCTTCGCGATAAGGTATCATCTGATTTTCCTTTTTACTCCCACTTTGATCATCCGTCGGTCGCGAAAGATGCAGTCCAGGCTCAGCAGGCACACTCGCCGAATTTGCTTGGCCCATACGGAATTTCTCTAACATGCGCCGAATATACGCACTTTGCTTAATCTTTAATCTACGGTTACTCCGGTCACGTTCCAGTTCAATACCCACAAATTGGGTTGCATTGCCAATCGTTATTTCAAAATTTTCTTTCAAATGATTTAATACTATCTGTACTGCGGCTTTTGATACTGACAATATTAGTCCATCATCCACATATAACGCCAAAAAGACAACCTCATTATTAATTTTCCCTGTAAAAATGCAACGGTCACTCTCAATGTTATTAAAATTATACCTGGAAAGGAATGTAACGAATTTTGAATTCCAACATCTCGGTGCCTGCTTGAGTCCGTATAAACTTTTTCTTAACCTACATACCGCGTCCTGCGAAACTCTACTCTCGAATCCTTTTGGCTGCTGCAAAAAGATTTCTTCTTCTAAATCCCCATTTAAGAATGCCGTTTTTACATCAAACTGTGCAATTTCGAAATCCTTTTCTGCAGCAATTGCCAAAAGCATCCTGATTGATTCGTACCTAACCACTGGTGCATAGGTTTCAAAATAATCCACCCCTTCACTCTGTGTGAAGCCCCTTGCAACCAGCCTAGCTTTATAGCGCTCTACGTTACCACCAGTGTCCAATTTTTTACTAAAAACCCACTTGGATCCGATGATCTTTGTCCCCACTGGGGGTTTCTCTAGAGTCCACGTTTGATTTTTATCCAAAGCCGCAATTTCTTCTTCCATCGCTTTTTTCCACTGCTCACCTTCGTCACTCGCAACAGCGCTTTCATAAGTGAGTGGTACTGTATCCACCAAAAATGCATATCCACGTTCACTGTACCGATCAGGTTCCCTTAATTTGTTTCGGTCTCGTAACTCCCGACCAACCATTTGTACTGCTTCCTGAGGATCATTGCATATTTCATGTGCTTCTGGTTCTCCATCTTCACAATCTTCCCACACGTCTTCCGGTTCCTCTCCTGTGTGAGCCTGCCTATTTTCGTCAGTCTCATCATAGTTTCCAAAGATCATGTCAAATTCCGCTGCAGTCCCTTGGTTACCTTTGATTTCAACAAATTCATTAGTACTTTCGTCAAAAATTACGTTACAGCTCACGTGAATTTGTTTGGTCGCCTCATCCCAGAGTCTATAGTTCTTCGATTCTCCTTCATATCCTACGAAGGTCATCCTCTTGCTTTTTTCCTCCAATTTTTTTCTCTGGACCTTCGGTACATTTTTATACGCCCTGCATCCGAATATTCGCATGTGACCAATTTCAGGTTTCTGACGAAACCATTTTTCATATGCTGTTTGTCCTTCCACCTGCTTCGAGACCGTCCTGTTCAGAACATACGCCGCTGTTTGGATGGCTTCTGCCCATAGCAATTTTGGTACATTTCTTCCCACCAACATAGATCGAGCACATTCTACCAATGTGCGCATTTCTCTCTCAGCCCGTCCATTCTGCTGAGGAACATATGGGGTCGATCGTTCATGCATAATTCCCTTTTCTTTCAGCAATCTGTCAAAATTAGTCGATAAATATTCTCCTCCATTGTCGGACCGTAGAATCTTGATTTTATTTCCTGTCTGTCTGTGTACCAGTCCTTCATATTCTTTAAATTTGTCAAAAACTTCTGATTTATGTCGCAAGAAATAAACTGTCCTGAACCCTGTGCAGTCGTCTTTAAATAAAACAAAATATCGCGATCCTCTGGGCGACTCTACGCTCATTGGCCCACAGACATCTGAGTGTATTTTCTCGCCTGGTTTATATACTTTTTTAAGACCAGAAGGCTTATGCGGTTTTTGGCTATGCTTACCCATGACGCATGGCTCACAGAAGAAATCAGATTTGTCCTTGATCTTCATACCTGTTGCTGCTTGGCTACTGTCTGTCTCCTTTATCGCTCTAACATTTATATGGCCTAACCTCTCATGCCATGATTTTAACGAGGCGTCCTGTGCAATATTACATGCAGCCGAATTTTTCACCGCCAATTTCATGCGGTACATATCGCCATAACGCACTCCTTCTGCAACCAGAGCCCAATTTCTGTCTCGTACCTCACAGTCACTTTGGTAAGCGTGGAATGAGAAGCCTCTTGCTGTTATGGCTCCCACTGAGAATAAATTTCGATTCAGTCCAGGGACAAACAGAACATTCGTCATTTGCTTTTCTATTAATTGGTTGTTGACTTCTAACAGGATATTTAGAGTGCCAACTCCTGCAACGGGAATGACACTATCCCCGGCGACCTTCACAAAGCGCACATCTCCTACAGGTTTCAACTGTTCGAACGATTCCCGCTTAAAAGTCATGTGCCTGCTTGCCGCAGAATCCGCCAACCATACCTCACGATCGTCGTCTGTGGTTTGCGAGACGAACGCAGATACGTCACAAACAAATGCCGATCCAATGGCCTCATCTGTTATACACTTTCCTCCTTCGACTCGGGAATCCGCAATACGTTTTCGGCACTCTTTGTACCAGTGCCCCTTTTCATGGCAATAACTACATGGATGCTTCCTTTTAAGTTCCTCTATCTGTTGCGCCCTCAATCTGCTCTTATTCATGTGTTGGTAGTTTGCCTGTGATTTTGACTGATTATCAAGTTTCAATCTCAATTCTTTTACCTGCAGGGCGAGCGGGGCGACGTCTTCCTCTACCACGGTCAGTCTTTTGTCTTCTCGGATGATTCTCGCAATCAAGTTGTCTTTTGTCCTACCTTCTTTTGTCGTACATTCCCATGCCATTGTAAACGCCGAAAATGTTGGCGGCAAACTACTTAATAGCTTCGACATCATAGCTGATTCGGATGGCTTTTCACCTGCATCTTCAAGCTTTTTACAAATTGTTTCGAAGCTTACCAATTGCGTGTCCACAGCTTCACCATTTCTAATGCGGAACTCATAAAACCTTTGCCAGTATTTTTGCTTTTCGTCCTCGCTTGAATCTCCATACAATGTATGCAACTTGTTCCAGATTGCTTCTGGCGTCATACAATTTATTAAATTAGCGTGAAGAGCCGCCTCCACTGAGCTAAGCAAAATCACTGACGCCTTTGACCTGTTCCTCTTCCATTCTTGCCATTCTTTTAAATGCGTACCTTTCACGGGCTCTACATCCGCTCCCTCGACACAAACCATCAGATCCTTTGATTCCAGCAAAAAGGATACCCCAAATTTCCACAATGGAAAATTGGTACCGTCGAGCTTAACCACACTGCACGTGTCTTTTTCAGCCATTTTTTTCTTTAAGAAAATCCACGTGCTAGTAAATACCGAAGGATGCTACCGATTTTAAAGGTACACGCCCGGACAACTTTACACCGCTACACACTATAACAATCCACACTTAATTTCTGGCGCAGTGGAAGCGTGCTGGGCCCATAACCTCTTGGAAAAATTAAGGCGGGGCAGAGTTGGACAATATAAAAATGTGTTTATTAAAAGTAGGTGTTACCAGAATGGAAGGCTATACACAACTGACGATTCGCAAGCGGGAGAAACAACAGAATGCTTACATACTCGCCAGCAACTGATGCGTTCCTCAAATGTTACCGAGCGCCAAATTCAACTAATGCTAAATATATATCTAACAGTGGATACGGGGAGCGACCGGAACTTTGTACGGGAAGACATGTACCGCGAATTAGGAAGCCCACCGTTACATCAAACGTTGGAGACTTTCGATGGTTTCGGAGGAGCAATCAAGACGAGAATTGGCGACGATCAATGAGAAGAGACAGTATTTGTTGCACCTTACGAGGCAACGAAAAGGAAGGTCATTATGGGAAAGCCCTTTATTTCAAATGTGGACATTGATATACGCCGCGGGGCAATGTCGGTGAGGAAAGCAACGGATGAAAACAGCACAGATGCTCAGGAAAAGGTAAACGCAACCGCCCAGTGGACTGGCGACAGCGAGGGGATCGTAGACGCAAAAGTGAAGGAACTGGCAAGTATTAACATCATAGAAGAACATGAACTTGAGGTTGCGGAACGCTACCGCGAGAAAGTGACAAAACTAGTGAGCGAGTATAGACCAATACAAAGTGTAAAAACGAATATCGTAACGCGTATTTTATTAAGTGACGATTGCCCGGTAAGACAGCGACCGCGTCGTATAGCACCTAAGGAAAAAGTCATATTAGATGAACAGATCCGAGAATGGCTGGAACAGGGTATTGTACGCGAAAGCAATAGCGACTATGCTAGCCCTGTGGTTATCGTGCCTAAAAAAAACGGGTCTTACCGAGTATGCGTAGATTACCGCGAATTAAATAAGAAAGTTAAAAAAGACAGTTTCCCAATGCCGTTAATTGAAGATTGTTTAGATGCTTTAGCGGGAGCGCGGGTATTCTCAACATTAGATTTAAAGAACGGATTCTTCCACGTGCCAGTAGCCGAGGACAGCATAAAGTATACTTCGTTCGTTACTCCGGACGGACAGTACGAATTTCTAAAAACGCCATTTGGTCTTTGTAACAGCCCGGCAAGCTTCTTAAGGTATATTGGACACGTATTTAAAGACTTAGCGAAACGCAAAATATTAACAACGTATATGGACGACATTATTGTAATGGGTGCTAATGAGGAGGAGGCGTGCGAAAATGTAAAGGCCACGTTAGAAGTCGCGAGTAAGAACGGGTTACAGATCAACTGGGATAAATGTAAGTGGCTGCAACGGAAAGTAGAATTCTTAGGTCATGTTATAGATAACGGGTGCGTCCGACCATCGACAACAAAAATTAAAGCAGTACGAGCATTCCCTGAACCGACTAAGAAAAAAGATATACAACGATTTTTGGGGCTTACAGGCTACTTTAGAAAATTTATTAAGAATTACGCAGAAATAGCTCGTCCGCTATCGGACTTATTAAAAGATTCGACGCGTTTTGTTTTCGACACAGAAGAAAGACGAGCATTCAACGATCTAAAAGCATTGTTGACGCGCGAACCGATACTTAAGATATACGACATCAAAGCGGTAACCGAATTGCACACTGACGCGAGTGGAGACGGCTACGGAGCAGTGTTACTGCAAAGAAGTAGCGACGAGAAGGCTTTCCACCCGGTTCATTATATGAGTAGAAAAACAACTGACGCAGAAAAGAAATATACGTCGTACGAATTGGAATTGTTGGCAATAGTTAGAGCAGTACAAAAATTTCGGGTTTACCTGTTGGGAATCGATTTCAAGATAGTTACGGACTGTGAAGCGGTTCAAAAAACATTGTACAAACGGGATATTAACCCCAGAGTAGCCAGATGGGCACTCACATTAGAAGAATTGAGTTATAAAATCGAGCACCGGGCAGGTAATAGATTACAGCACGTAGACGCACTAAGTAGACATCCGGTAAATGCAATAGGAAGTACCTTGACGGAAGTAATACGAAAAAGACAAGAGAAGGACGAACGAATTAGGGCTATAACAGAAGTATTAAAAAAGGGAGCATACGAAGACTATTCGGTAGAAAATAATGTATTAATGAAACGACTGGGTGACAAAAGCGTAATGGTGTTACCGGAGAGTATGTACGTCGACACTATAAAAAGAATACACGAACAAGGACATTTTAGCGTTAAGAAAGTTGTAGAGCGAGTGAAGGAAGAGTTTTATATTCCGAATGTTAATGAGCGAGTCGAACGGTTTGTAAGTTGCTGTGTCCCTTGTATATTAGCGGAGAGGAAAAGAGGAAAGAAGGAGGGGACGCTTACTCCTGTACCGAAAGGTGATGCGCCACTACATACTTATCATATGGATCACTTGGGTCCTATGACAAATACGGATAAAAATTATAAGTATCTTTTCGTCATTGTAGACGCGTTCGCAAAATTTGTATGGATATACCCTACTAAGTCGACGAGCGCTAAAGAGGTAATAAGTAAGCTGACCGTCCAACAAGAAACATTTGGAAACCCAGAACGCGTGATTACGGATAAAGGAACCGCTTTTACGTCGGCAGAGTTCGAAAATTATTGCGCAGCGGAGTCGATCGAGCACGTGACGATCACGACTGGAGTGCCGCGTGGCAACGGACAGGTGGAACGTATTCATCGCATTATAATACCCGTATTAACAAAGTTATCGTTAGAACGACCTGAACGTTGGTACAACCATGTCGACAGGCTGCAACGATGTATAAATAGTACATTTCAGCGAAGCGTAGGGATGACCCCATTTGAGGTGTTATGCGGGGTGAAAATGAAGCAAAAAGAGGATACGCATATTTTACAGTTGCTCGAACAGGAAGCTGTGGAAGAATTTGATCGAGATCGCGACAGGTTAAGGGTTTTGGCTAAAGAGAATATTGCGAAAGTTCAGGCAGAAAATAGACGAAATTATGATAAAAATTGTAAGGAAGCGACGAAATATCAAGAAGGTGATTTAGTTGCGATTCGGAGGACACAATTTGGTACAGGAATGAAAATTAAACCAAAGTTCTTAGGACCGTACAAGGTAACGAAAGTAAAAAGAAACAATCGTTATAGCGTAGTAAAGGTTGGCGAGGGGGAAGGCCCTCAGGTGACATCATCCGCGGCCGATTACATGAAACCGTATTTAGGAGCAGCTTCGGGGTCCGAAGACTTGCAGGATGACCGAGTGTGAGATGAGTAACGCGGCCGGTGATGTTGAGACGCAGGTGGAGGGAAACAATGTCATCGCGGTCGCGAGCGAGGAGCGCCGCGTTTGTTTTGGAAGGCAGTTTATATGTACGGGTCGAGGTGAACAGGCGCATTGTGTAATTTTACTGTGTTCAATATATTAAATCTTTATCGTTAGACATTCTTTCTTATTTCTTATTCCATACATCTGATTTCCCACATATATATTTGAAGTGATATTTATTTTTTCAGAATTGAAACAAAATGATTTTTACAATTGACTAATTATGAAAGTGGTGTAAGTCCATTTGCAGCCCGTAAATATACATTATTTCAGTTAAATTCGCCTAAAAGAAATTTATATAATCAAATTACACATTGATAAATCCGTAGAAACATTGCCAGACTTGATAGAATTAATGTATATTTTTTAATTGATTAATATGCTAACCTTTAATTTACTCGAAACAACAGAAAATGGACTTACACCACTTTCAAAATAAACGGTCCATGTATTGATCGGTGATTTGTCACCGCATTTGGACACGCAGGAGTCGTGTCCACTTCTGATTGGCGCGTAACGAACAATAGACAGTCGGCGCGCTATTGATCGATGATCACAGCCGCTCGCGCGTGTGGTATATTTATGATCCGCGCTTAAAGAGCTGCGGGTATGCTGCTGCCGTCTGCCATGAACTGTTATCCGCAACAAATACTGTCCCTTTCCATTTCGGCTAGTTAGTGGCCGGTGCTCTGCATAAATTGGAGCGCCTGTTCGCTAGCACAGCCAAGAGAAAAATCCTCCGGTGCCGGAGTCAAGCGGGGTCAGACGTCCCAGCTGATGTGATCCAATGTCCCGTTCATCGAAGGGTACTTGCAGTGGTACAGAAAGTAGATTATGCGTTATACGGTATAACATCTAAAGCGTAAGCCGGTTATGAGGTTTTAGCCTCGAGTACGGCGGCATCAGTTCCTTTATGGAATTTGATCAATCGCGAGTATACTACTTGTCTCTTCCCATTGATCGTCGCCAATTCTTACTTTTGCCCTGAATTTGCCCGTTGGCGCAGTGTTTTTCTTCTCCGAAAGCTTCGAAAGTCTGCAACGTTTGGTGTAACGGTGGGCTTCCCAATTCGCGGTAGATGTCTTCCCGTACAAAGTTCCGGTCGCTCCCCGTATCCACTTGAGCACAACATGCTGCCCTTTGAATCTGCATCGGTATATACTCGTTGTTTGAACTTGTAATGCATCCCACATGGCTACCAGTCTCGCGCACCTTCAGCTGCTTGTTACAATCTTTTGCTATATGGCCAAATTCGTTGCATGCAAAGCATTTTGGTCCTCTTGCTCTATCTGCACAGTTTCTTGTGTCGTGTTCCGCTGAACCACAATTGTCGCACTTAGTCTTTTCCCTCATTCTCCCATTCGCACCGTAATTTATTTATTTATTTGATTAACGGCAAAACGCCTTTGATATTATACATAGAATTTGGATGATGCAGACATGCCAATGAAAAATGAAAAAAGAAAAGAAAGTATAACAGAAGACAGTTGCGGAATATATAATGTTAACAACTAAAAAATGTATATAATTCAGTCTTTAACAGAGATTTGGTTATTGAAAACAGGTCAATTGTGGCACTGCATTTGTTACCTAGCGTACAATGACGGAATATGGTTGAACTTAGACCATATTTCGTTCTGTGCTCGACAACATAGAATAATATATTATTTATTCTCAGATTTCTTGCAGATATTGAAAATTTGATCATAGCTATGAAGTCCGGACAGTTGAATCTATTATTTGTAATGTCATATAAATATAAAACGTCTTGCATATTTCTTTTAGATGAGAGTGAACATAAATTGAGACGTGTTTTCATCGGAATATAGTTATGGTCAGTGCGAAACACGGTGCAGTTAGTCTTAATCACCATAAAACGTAAAAATTTATGTTGAGTTCTCTCCAATTTACATATTCGATAGTTTGTGTGAGGAGTCCAAATGCAAGACGCATACATTAAACCTGGTAAAACTAAGGCTTTATATAAGTAAAGTAAAGTATCATTGTTTGTGAAGTCATAGGCCCATCTTTTAATAAAACCTAGTGATCTTACAATTAGGGCATTATTTGTAATATCGTCGATGTGTTTGTGGAACGTAAGTCGTGAATCAAAAATGACACCGAAATCTTTAACAGAGTCTACTTTGGTTAATACTTTATCTTTAATGTGATAAGAGAAAGAAATATATGACATGGTTCTGTTGTAAGTAACTATTTTATATTTTGGAGAATTCAAAATTAAACAATTTGATTTGACACCAATCGCTAAGTCTTGATATATCTTCTTGCAAGAGCATCGCATCACGATCCAAAGATATTTTCTTAAATACCTTAAGATCGTCAGCAAACATAAGAAATTTGCTATGTTTAAAACAATGCTCTATATCGTTAACATAAATGTTAAATAAGAGTGGACCTAAGTGGGAGCCTTGGGGTACACCAGATGTAACTAGTATGGGTTCTGAAATGTAATTTTTAAATTTCACCTGCTGAGTTCTGTTGCTTAACCTTCCGATGGTTGCGTGTATCTGTAGGATACACTGCAGATAAGTTTTGTATAATATTATTTGCCTAATCGCGCTGCGATAAGCCCCTTTCAGGTATTCTTCCCTGTCTTCTGGACCATCTTTCCAGTACCAGTTTAGAGTTCAAAGCGAATACACATTTTCAGCAAATCGACATTTCTATCTGAAAAATACACGCGACTGTTCCAGTAAGACTTTCCCACATCATTCATTCTCTTTTTGCTATAAATAATGTTCATTATCTTGGTTTCTAATCATCCTTTTTTTATGTGTTTTTTTTCCGAATTTTGTGGTTTGTGGTATCTAATTTGTTTTCCTTCAATTTTTGTTTTTTCAAAAGAGGTAGACAAAAGTTAAAATAAGATGGAAGATCATAGTGATTTTGATAGTATAGAAGACTTGATTTTACGTGACAGTGATAGTCACACGGTTGCTTTTGATGAAAGCGACACAGATGTTGAGGAAAATGTTTCTGAACGAGAGGGTCATTCTGAGTCCGAAGTGAGTGCAGAAAGCAATGCAGGAGGTGAAGATGGCGAGGAATTCGCCGGGGCCTACGTAGCTCATCTAATAAGGAAGAAGAAAAAATGCGACACGTGGGTATGGCGCAAAGAACCATACAAGAAACGCAAACGAGCGCTTCGAAATATATTGGTCCATCCACCTGGGGTTATTAGTCCAGCCACACACCTGACAGACATTGTGGCAATATGGAAGTGCCTCATAACAGATCACAGAATTGAAAGCATAGTTAGTCATACAAACAGTTACATCCGTTCTGTTAGGCCAAAGTACTCTCGCCCAAGAGGCGCCAGGAAAACAGAAAAAGCCGAAATAACCGCCCTTTTAGGCTTACTTTACTTGGCTGGCGTTTACCACCCGAATAGACTCAACCTTGAAGAATGATGGAGAATGGATGACTTTAAAACAGTTATGAGCATCAGCAGGTTTGTGTTTTTGATGAGAGTTCCACGTTTTGATGATATAAACACAAGGGAACAACGAAAAGAAATCGATCGCTTAGCTCCGATAAGAGATATTTTTGATGCTTTTGTAATGAACTACCAAAAGTGTTATTCTCTTGGAGAAAATGTCACGATCGATGAAAAATTGGAAGCATTTCGTGGAAGATACTCTTTTATTCAATATATTCCAAAAAAAACCGAATAAATACGGCATAAAAATTTATGCCATGGTAGACGCCGGTGTATTTTACACCTTCAATATGGAACTTTACGCAGGAACTCAACCGGATGGTCCCTTTTCTGTTAGCAATAAGCCACGGGATGCAGTGAAGAGGTTGGCACAGTCTGTTTTCAATATCGGAAGAAATTTGACTACGGACAATTGGTTTCCGGATTTTGAACTGATAAAAGAATTAAACGAGAAAAATATATCATTTGTTGGGACATTAAAAAATATTAAACCACAAATATCTAATGAGTTTATGTTGGGGAATGGGGAAATTAAATATTGACCAGGGTGTATGGGAAGGTGGGAACCAAAGATTAAAAAGATCATTTGACCAGCCATGGTTATTGACCATCCATATCTCAAGAGCAACTTACTCCAAAAGGCAATAAAAACGGCGATGACTGGACCTCAATCAGGTGGACCAGGAAAGTATGGAATGGAATGTGAGGAGACCAGAAATGAGTTAAGGGGGATTTAAGGGGAATTAAACGCCAGATCTTTTCGACCATGGATGATATAGGAAAAGTCTATAGACTTCCGCGATACGTTTATATCTCGCGCGCTCTACGACGACCGAGACGGCGGACATAAACAAGAACGGCACACGCGGAGTGATGAAGCATTTGGTGACAGAAGAAACACACCGGAGCAGGATAGCGATAATACAGCGTACAATAGTGACAAATAGCGTACAATATCCGTAGAAGTAAGGACTTTAAATGTCGTTTGTGCTATTACAGGTAAGCGTCAATGTTGCACGCATAGATAGAACAGTTGTAGATACATAAGAATAAAATAACTGCTATTACAGAAACTCAGTTGAGACCTTCTTCAACGCCTCCTGTCCCCGTTGAAACCGCATTATATATATTATGGTATTCTACAATGAAAATGTACAATGATTATTGGATCCTTGTGTCCGAGAATGTGGTTGCCCACCTGTAGCCATGATTTCAATACAATGAGTGTGTAGAATTAGCTTATGCAAAATTGGCGCCGGCTACACACCAAGTCGCTACAAATGAGTGTTACAAAAATGAGATACTTACATGAGTGCGGTGATACAAATCTTTTTGGCGATGATTGCAAAACGTTCGGGATACAAGGAAACGTGTGACTCCTTGGTACGCTCGAAGCGGAAAGAGAGAGGGGCCGTTGCCGAACTGGCCTCGTGCGATGTTAGATTTACGGAAATTACCGGAGTCACACGAGATTCCCCGAACAGGTGTTCTTATGAGATGTAAGCAAATTATGACCAGTGAGGTGCTGCCGCGGATGAGAAAAATGAGAAGCAGCTCACTTTGCTGCGCAACGCTTAATCCTAAACAGTTTAAGATGACCAAAACGCAAGACCCAAATACGAGCCTTTTTGGTTTTTGAAAGGATTTGACCCTTGTGTCGTATGTGACAAAAAGAAATAGAAATGTCATATTAGCTTCTAGTCTTCATGACGACAAAGAGATCGACGTAGACACAGGGAACAAACAAAAACCCGAAATTATAACTTTTGGTAATCGGACCAAGGGAGGTGTTGATACCGTAGACAAGCTTTGTGCTTCTTACAACGTTGCCAGGAACACTAGACGTTGGCCCTTCGTAGTTTTTTTTTCAATAATGAATGTTGCTGCAATAAACAGTTACATTATTCATTCGGCTAACACCAAAGCAAAAATCACAAGAAGGAAATACCTGAGGCAACTTGCAGAAGCTCTCGTAATAGAACATGTCCAGCGAAGACCACTGCAAATGCAGGACTGGGCATTGAAGAACAAGACGAAACTGCATCAACGAAGAAAAGATGTATTCCATGCCAAAAGGTTAAGCGTACAAGACTCACGCGGTTCAGCTGCGAGATTTGCAGGAAACATATGAGGCATTCCATGCCAAATCGGACACTTTTGAACCCCACCCCCTTTGATTTTTTTCAAAATTTTTTATATTTTTAAGGTCGATGAAAAACACGTTCATGAATTTTTTCAGGTTTTATTGTCGGTCCGTTTTGGAAATACGAATTTTCTTAAAATTTGGGCTCTTTTTTTTCAAATGCTCATAGCTTTGTGAAAAATGCTCCAATTGGTGTTCTTTTTTTCAAAATTTGTGTTTTTGGATGCTCTTTCAAGAAAAAAATATGATTTTAGTCCGAATCATTTTTTTTAATTTTTATTTTTAATTTAAAGCACAAAATGTTTTTTATCTCAAAACTCGCCCCGATTGACTTTTTGGAAAAAATTTAAAAAATACTTCGTTGGATATAAGAACTTTTAAAATTTGTCCGATCGTGGGCAAGCTTCTAGTTTAATTTTTTTCTTTATACGAAAATATTTGACAGATTTGACGATTTGACAGAATAGATATTATCGAATTATACAGGGTGGTTTCGATCCAATGGTACAACCGAAAAGGAGGTGAATCCACATGCAAAAATAAATAAAATAGAACGTATACAATTTTTTTTAAACGCTTCGTTTTCGAGAAAATCGACTTTCAATTTTTGTCAGGTGCAAGCGCCCTGAAGCATGACATTTTATATCTATATCTATCGCTTTGCGTTGGCTGCGAGTACGTTCGGGCAGCTATGACGTCACGATAGGCCGCTTCGGTCCCACTGTCGTGTATACCGGATGTCCCTGTCGGGCCTACTTCGATGCCACGCAATGAGATACGCACCCGGTATATCGCGCCTCGCTCGGGTGCGCTTGCACTTTGCGGAAATTCAAATTCGTTTTTCTCGAAAACGGAGCGTTTAAAAAAAAATTTTCATACGTCCTGTTTTATTTATTTTTGCATGTAGATTTGTTTGGTAGAGATGGTAGTGGACTGTATTACTAATTCAAGATGGTAAAAGAAAGGGACAAGAGCCGGATTCGTATAAGGAGTCTGGTGACAGGCAAGCAGAAATAATTGGACAAGATGCTGTGTTCTGTACTTTTATTAAAAGAATAAGCGCAGTTGAATATGAAAAGTACCTTTTCTCTATGTTGGGCGAAGTGCTTGTGAGCTGCTCAATCAGCCACTGCACGTGATTACAAGATGATGTTTTCTATTGTAGGAGTACAAAAAATGATAAGTTCACAATAAATAAATAAATAGATGTACAGTGGAATCTGATCGAAACAGCAACAAAATGAATTAGTGTGTGAGTGAAGTGTAGGAACCACGGGTCGCTAAGTGCGAAACACGTTCGCTGCGAACTGCTCGAGGAAATAGTGCTGGTCTTTTCGCTTATCTGAATACAATAATGCCAGCAAGTTAACAATAAGAATGAGTACGCAATTTTTAAGGTGAACCTGCCTGTTAATCTGCTGTGATGTCTCTTAAATGCTCAGATGAATTTCTCGCTCTCTCACTCACAACTCAATTTGCACACGTGTGTACAGCACCAAGTGTAAGACGATAATGGCCGATCGATTTCGCGGGAAAGATCCTCGTGCGGGATCGATGCGGACGGAATCACGACGTTTTTTCTAAGAGCTGTTCGCGAAGATGATTTGTCCCTTTGTGTAGACAATAGCGCGTCACGCGAGCTGTTGATAGGCGAGCTATTCATCGAGCAGTGTATCGATTGCGATCTAGAGTGGGGCAGTGTCGCCAGGACCTGCCGTCACTCTTTATTCAAATGGTCCGTGTCGACAGTGACATATAGTCACTACTGCTCTCTTCTGTCGAGCCGCTCTCAATACGCAACAAGATTCACCTCCTTTTCGGTTGTACCATCGGATCGAAACCATTCTGTATATCGGCGTATAAAGAAAAAAAATAGAACGTGGAGTTTGCCCACGATCGGACAAATTTTAAAAGTTCTTAAATCCATCGAAGTATTTTGAGAAGTTTTTAAAAAAAAAAATCGATCGGGGCGTGTTTTCAGATAAAAAACATTTTGTGCTTTAAATTTGTTAGAATATGCTTTATTAGTCCTTGGATACAGATACACGTCTACACTTGGCGGTGGTTATACCTCGAGTGAGGTGACCGAGCGGTCCTCGGCCACGCCGCAGAACAAAGGGTCTCTCGGCCTAAAGCCCAAACATAAACACAAGCAGCGCGCTTCCGTCTCAGAGTTCGGGATCGCCCGGGCGGCGAGGTGACACCGCGTTCGCGCCTCACAACAAAATTAAAAATAAACAATAAAAAAATAATTTTTATTAAAATCATATTTTTTTTTTTGAAAGAGCATACAGAAACACAAATTTTGAAAAAAGAGCGATCCAGTTGGTGCTTTTTGTACAATGTTATGAGCATTGGAAAAAAAAAGTCCAAATTTTTAGCAAATTCATATTTCCAAAACGGACCGTCAAAAAAATCTGAAAATAATCATGAACGCGTTTTTCATCGACCTTAACCGTTTGTGGGCTGAAAAATTTTCTATCATATATTCCAAAAGTGCGGAATGAAATGCGTAGTTATTTTTTTTGTAAAATAATAAAAATGCTTATAATTAACTCAAACTATTAAGTAGCAACTGATTTTGATAAAAAAAAATATTTTTTATTCTCATCTATTACAAAAATGTTTTGCTGCATAAATTCCGTGAATTCCTTTTTTACATGTGGCGCAAATTAAGTTGGATCGTTTAATTCCATTTCCATTTTTTTTACTACATACGTCACACTGTCGCAAGTTTCGCCCAGGCAATTTTTCTAAAGAAAACTTTTTACTTATTGGTACTCTTTCTGTGGTATTTTTGCTTGCTAACCATTCCTCCTCTATGGCTTCAATAATTTTTTATGTAAATATATATATGTCTTTATTTGCGTCCCTTTCAGGTTTGCAACTTATACACATTTACAAAAAACAACAAACAACAATCATCTCCAACGCCGTCCCACTCTCCTCAGGCTCTCCTTGGACTTCCGCATCCCCTCTGCCTGCATTTCTTCCTTTGCTTCCTTCCTTCTCGCCATTCGCCCCCTTCCCTCACCCCGTCCCCTAAGCCCCTCACTCCCTCGGCCCTCTCCCCTCCCCCCCCCCCCCCAACACTCCCCTCCCCCTCCCGCCACTCCCTCTTCTCTTCCTCCCACCTCCACCATGTCCCCTCTATCTTGATCCTTCCATCTCCCATCCACACCCTCTTCCCCTTCCTCCTTTTCTTCCACGCCTTTTACACTACCCTCCACCTCATCCTCCTTTCTTCCCATGTACGATCCTCCTCTATCCTTACTCCTCTCCCCCTCAGTTTCCATCTCCTTGCCATCACTTTTTCCTTACCCGCCACACTCTTCATCCTTACTACCACCATTCCTCTATCATCTCCCCCTTCCCTTCCTCTCCTTCTCAGTTCCCTGAATTCCTCCACCTCCCCTTCCACCCCCAATTCCCCCATCAATTCCCGTATCTCCTCCCTCCTCTTCTCTGCTCCTCTCCTCAGTCCCTTCACAATCATGTTCCTCCTTCTTCCTTCTCTCACCTTCTGCTCCTTCCATATTTCTATCTTCCTCAACCTCTCGGCCACCTCTTCTTCCAACCTCTTCTCTCCATTCCTATCCCCTTTCTCCAGCTTCCCTTTTCTTTCCTCACCTCGCTCTGTTCTCTTCTCCCTCCTCCCTTCTCTTTTCTTCTCCTCTGACTCCAGCTTCCCTTTTCCTTGTTCACCTCGCTCAGTCCTCTCCTTCCTCCTCCGTTCTCCTTTCTTCTCCTCCTCTGTCTCTAGCTTCCGTTTTCCTTCGTTGCCTCGCTCCGTCCTCTCCTCTATCCTCCCTTCTCCTTTCTTCCCTTCTGTCACCATCTTCCCTCTTCTTCCTTCGCCTCTCTCTGTCCTCTCCTCCAACCTCCCTTCTCCTTTCCTCTCCTCTGTCTCCAGCTTCCCTTTTCCTTCTTCACCTCGCTCTGTCCTCTCCTCTATTCTCCCTTCTCCTGTCTTCTCCTCTGACTCCAGCTTTCTCGCTCTCCCTTCAATTCTCCTTAGCCTCTCCTCCATCCTCTCTCTCTCTCTCTTTCCTCTCTCTCTCCAGTATTTCTCTCAACTCCTCGATCTCCCGCTCATATCTTCCTACCACCTTCATTATCTACTTCGTCCACTTCTCCACCGTCTCCAAAGCAACAGTTTTCCCCGTCAGCTCCACCTGCCTGTCTATCTCCCTGTCCATCCTCATCCACACAAACCTCAAAATCGTCTCTGCCATTTCTCCTTTCTTATCCATCACCTCCTCAGCACCTTACGCTTCCTCTTCCTTCTCCTGTCCATCTCTTCCTCTCTCTCCCTCGTCCTCCCCTTGTGACCTCTTATCCCTTTTCCCTGCTTTTCCTGTTCCGGCCTCCTCTCCTCTCCCACACTTCCCTCCTTCCTCTTCCTTGCTTCTCCATAACTCCTCCACTTTTCCCTCCTTTCCCTTTTTTGTTCTCCCCATCTCTCTCACTCTCTCCGCCTTAACCTGCCTTCTTCACTCTTCTTTACCGACTCTTTCACTGCTCTTTTCTCTTCCCTCCAGATGTCGCTTCCTCCGTTCCCTCTCTTGCTCAACTCCACGCTTCCTCCTAACCTCACCCCCGCGCTCGTTCGCTCTCTCACCCGGTCCCACGCTCTCCCCCGTGCTCGCTCGCTCTCTCCCCCGCCCGCGCCCCCCACCCCCCCGGGACTCCCGTTTCCGCTCTCTCTCTCTCTCTCTCTCTCTCTCTCTCTCTCTCTCTCTCTCTCTCCCCTCCAGTCATCCAATCATCCATACATACATTCACTCCCCCATTCACCCCCCCCCCCCCTCCACCTCCGTCCATGTCCTCTCCACTTCCCTAAACAACTCTCCCCCCCCCCCCCAACACCCACCCCCTCGCCTCCTGCCACCCCTCCTCCTCACCCCCCTCACGCACACCTCCCATAGGTGTTTCAATGTCCCCCCCCCCCCCCCCCCCCCCTACACAACCTCTCCTCTTCACCCATCCAGTACCCCCCCCCCCCCTCAGCCCACTCCCCAGCCTAAACCTCATCACCCTCCTCCACCTTTCCTCCCCCCAACCCTTCTTCAGATATTCCGGCACTCCTCCTGTTTTGCACCCTCCATACTCCCGATTCCATTGCGACCTTCCAATCCTCTCCCACCTGTCCCTTTCCTGCTCAGCTTTTTCCCATCCTGCTATCTCCTCCCCTCTTATCTCTCGCGCCCCCCACCCCAACTCCCATCCCTTTTTCTCCCAAAAAGCTCTCCTCTCCCCCTCCCACCCTCTCTCTCCCTCCCTCCGCCCCATCCTGCTCCTAATCTCCCTCCCTCCGCCCCATCCTGCTCCTAATCTCCCTCAAACATGCCGGCGCTATCATCCCTCCACTTCCCTCCTCCACCCTCCTCTCATACCCCCACGCCCTCAACGCCATCCTTCCCCTCAACATCTCCCTCTGCACCTCCTCCCTCAACAAGTACCCCGGCGTGCATTTTCCACTCCCATGACCCACCTCAAATACCTCTCATGCAATGCCTCTACCCTCTCCCTCTCTTTCCACCCCCACACCGCCACCCCATAGCTCACAACCGGCTAGATCAACTTATCAAAAAGCCACAGCCTTCTTCCCCAGTCTCCCCCGAAAATCCTCTTCCCCAATCCCCACACCTGTCCCATTATCGCCGCCCCCTTCCTCACCCTTTCCTCTACTTGCTCGTCCTGCCTCCCGTCCCTCCTCATCACATACCCCAGGTATCTAAATTTTCCCACTTCCTCAATTTCGCTTCCCGCCCACCTCCAACTCACCTTCTTCCACCTCCCCCCCCCCCCCTCTCCCTACACCTCATAATCTTCGTCTTTTCCACATTTACCGTTAGCTTTTTCCTTCTAAAATACCTCTCTAATCCTGCCATCACGGCCCTCATCCCCCCCTCGTCCTCCGCCAACACCGCCACGTCATCGGCATACGCCAACGACCTCACTACACATCCGCCCACCCTTACCCCTCCCCATCCCCCCCTCTCCATCTCCTCGTCCATGTCCGCCAGCATTAGGGTAAAAAGACAGGGGCTAATAGGACACCCCTGTCTCACCCCCCTGGCCGCATAAACCTGTTATAATTGTGAATGATAATTGGTTTTTCCTTTACAAATTGAACATTTCCTTTCTTCTTTGTAATGTTTATATTTCCTGTTGCGCAATTGGTAGAGGTCAATATGACGGGATTTTTTTTAGATTTTTTGTCTCTGTAAGAGCACATAAGTATTTTGTTACTTTTCAAATATTTTGGCTGACCAACCTGTGCAAATTATGCCTCATTTGGAATTTGTTTTCTATTTCTCCGAATGGTGCCAGTTAGATATGTGTTTTTCTGTAACAAAGCTTTTGCAAGGTGAATGCTTGTGAAAAAGTTGTCTATGAATAAATGGTATCCTTTATTGAAGTAATTTCCTAGTGTTAACAATTTCTCAACCACTACATAACCGAAACCATTCTTTTTTATTTCATCTTTATTATTGCTTGACTTTGCACCTTGATAACAAAAGAATCCCAAACAATATTTTGAAATAAAATCGCAAATCATCCAGAACTTGATTTCCCATTTATGATGTTTTTTGTTGGGAAGGTACTGCTTTATAATAGAGTGACAATGAATACCAACTAAAGATTCGTCTATACTCGACTGACGGTGTGGCGTATATTGTTCCCGAAAAATTTTATTCGCGTAATCCACTAAGAAGTTGAATTTACCGCACGGATCGTAATCTGAATGTCCTGATGGTGCTAAACTGTTATTGTCTACCAGGTGGAAAAACTTCAAAATCAATTGAAACTTATCCCTAGCAAACATTTTGCCAAACCACGGGATGATCCTCGAACCTTTACTCCAATAGGAGATTATTGATGGTCGTTTTGTAATGCCCATTTCTATGAGAACCGCAATAAATGCTTTCATTTCTGTAGTTGTTACTGGTACCCAAGATTTCGCGCATGAACGTCGTTTCAATGTTCTTCGTGAATTCAAAAACTGCTCAGCATAGCGATTCGTTTCTATCACCATTGTAGTGAGGAGCGACATAGCAAAAAATTTATTGAAATATTCAATTGGTTTCGCATCAGAAGCAGGGGCATGTTTTGGACCAGGAACTTCAAAAAAATTATTCAATTCGTTCGAAAATATTGTGTCCACGGGTAAAAATTCATCGATACTATCGCCATCGGATGTACTTGCAGTTACATCATCATTATCATCAGAGCTTTCACTAATAATACGTAATCCCCTAGAACGGATGATAATGTCACTTCCGCTATCACTTTCAAAGTCATTAATACAATCTTCCTTATCACTTCTCATATCACAGTCACTTTCAGATAAATCAGAGCTTGACATGGTGCTGTTTGAAATTGATGTGCTCTCAATTGATGCGGAAATTATACTAACCAACCGCAGCGTAATCGTGCGTCTCCGCATTGTTGCTACAAAACAACAAAAACGCGATCGCGCTTCTCCGCATTGTCGGCATACGAAAAGCGAAGCGCCATGCGCTTCGCCGCATTGTCGGCATGCCACAAGCGAAGCGCGGCAGCGCTTCGCTGCACTCAAACGGTTAAAAACAAAAAATTTTGTAAAAAAAAAAAAAAACCGATGGGGATGAGGTACAAAAGTGTCCGATTTGGCATGGAATGCTTCATATATTGTAATTTGGTAGGTTCAGTTCTACATTATCTATAGAGTCAGTGAGCCAGGTCTCCGTCAAAACAAAAAACATCGAAAGGAGAGCATAAGTTGGTAACAGAAATACACAAGTCAGCTAATTTGGTGCGGAGACCCCTCACATTCTAGTAATAAATTTTTAGGTTTAGTTTTATGAAGATGAAGGTACATCTTCCTGATGTCTTCTGTTGATGTCCTATGTGCCGTTAACGATGGTGGGAGTACCATTTATGAATTTTATTTTTTTATTTTGTTCACCTTTAGCCTGCAGATCTTTCAGCTTATCTTTTACAGTTTTAAAATAATTTCTCTGGTTTATCGTGAGATCCAAAGTAAAATGGTAGGGACCCTGATAACATTTGGTCATGCGATGAATTTCTTTGACATTTTTGGATTCAGAGAGCACCAGCTTGATGGGGCGAGGTTTTCCAGGCTTGAACTTGGACTTACGGAGTCTGATGATTTTTGCAGATCTGATATCTATGTTGCAAAAAGACGAGATGGCACTTTGCAGTAAGCTCCTGTCTTCCTCAGTTCCGACGTTTGAACCACTATTGAATGATTTCTCGACATCATAGCAAATTATGTTTTTTGCACGAATATCCTGATCTGCATTTTCGATTAAAATCCTTTCTTAGTTGGCAATTGGTCGAATGTTCGGAATGAAATATCTGGTGATGCTATATTGTTAACTACATCCTCTTTCATTTTTCTTTCAATATCAGAGATCCGCCCTGACAATACTTGGACATCACTCTTCATTTGTTCAATTTGCAGATCATAAAGATTGCATATTTCATTTGTGAAGGACGTAAATTCATTTTTGAAACTGCCAAATGCGATAGCCAGAACAGATTTGATGGTCATGATAATTGAAACAAGTGGATCAATTGAGGAACTTCCACAACAGGATAACTCGCCCATATCATATAACATGTTTGATTTTGCAGCACAACTAGGATGATAATATAGGCTACATTTCTCACATGTCACTGATTTAGCCACCGATTTGCGACAGCCTCTGCATAGTTTTATTCCAGTAGATGGCATTGTCAACTGTGGTCACTTACGACCAAAAGCTCAGATTCAAAACAGTGACTCCGAAGAGAAACAGTACACTGACAAGGACGGACGACCACCAAGTTAATATAACGGTTCGAATCGAGACAATAAGATCAAATTGCCAATAACCCAATAAGTAGTTGACGATAGGTGATACTGCAGTCGGTAGTCGCTGATTATGCGAGTATAGTGATATACAACACAATCAATTGCGCACACTATGAACCACTTAAAATTCAACTTTTGGCAGGAGCCAAACAAACACGTCTGTATCGTTGAAGTCCGTTGACACACTCTCTAATATGTTCTGGTTTCCGCCGTGTCTCTCTGCTACTATTTGTGCAACTCTTTCTTTTCGATCTGCTGTGTTCGACATCCTTTTCTTGAACTTTGTCGTACCTTTCGATTCATCTCCTCAACTCATCGAGCGTCGCCGCCTCATATAGCATAATTTACTGACCTCTCTGCCAGCTATATCGTTTATAATGTGCTCCATGAGTGCGTCTTCTTTTATGTTTCTTTGGCTCGTAATCTCTCGCATGCCACCTACATACTGTATTGCGCTTTGGCCCATGCGCCTCCTTCCTTCTCTCAGCTCATCATGTAGTTCGGTGTCTGTGATTCTTGATTGGAATATGTACAGTAGCTTTCGTTTCAAGATCTTCCAGGTTGTGACGGGCTTTTCATACATGATGTATTGTTTCGCTGACCCCTGCAGCATGCGTTTGCCGTATATCAGTTTCTGCACGTCGTCCCACTGCAGTAATATACTTGCCTCCTCAAAGTCATCAATCCATTTCCGAATTGGTAATTTGTTGTCGCCGGTAAAGTATGGAATACTATTGTCGATATCCTTTATCGTGTATCTGGCACTTCTTGCCCTTGCACGATTTCTGGCTCTCTTAGTGCGTTGGACGTCTTCATCGTCGGATTCGTCTGTACTTTTCACGTCACTTGTGTAAGGATGGGTTATGGGTTTACACCGGAATAATAATTCTTTCTTTTAATATTTCACTTCTTTATTAGTGCGTTCTCAATACAGGTGAAATGCCGACTGCCTTCCGTACGTTCCGTTGTTATCTTCGAACTCTCTGTTTTTACGGAGTCGTCACTTGTCTCGTAATGGCCTTCGGAGACAAACGTACTGCGTTGTGCCCTACGCATTTCTCATATTGCACAATCTTACACTTGTGACATCACTTTCTTTGCCTTCTTCGTTAGGGTCATCGGTTACTGCTTCGGCCTCCACGAAATTTGTTAATCGTTCCTTCAGATCGGGCTTTTCACCGCTTATTGATAGTTTCCTTTTGCATAGTTCTTCTTTCAGTTCGCTTACCTTCATCTTTTCTATAATTTTTTTCGTAAGCTTCTTGATCGGGTCGAGTAATTCTGTTCCTTCGATGATGGTTTGGTTCACATCATCATCGGTGTCTCCACTTTTCGCGGAAGATCTGCTTGTGCCATTCTTTCGTTATCTTCTGGTTACGGTGACAAGTAGTGAGTGCTGGTGTAAAAATGCCCTGTAACTTTTTATCCATTGAGTTGCGACCCACATATTATTTGACAAAAAGAGCTTGAATTCATGTGCCCTACCACCCCTCAATTTTTTGTTTACTTATTATTTTTTTATTTTATTATACTTTTTATTTTTGAGCATATAAATCAATAATTGCACTTGGTTTAGAAGCCCTCTTTTGTTCTGGTTGAAATTGTGTACCAAATATATATATTTTCCAAAGTTATATATATTTAATTACTTGTCTCTACATGTTTCGACGTCCTTACAACGTCCTCTTCAGGAGTCTATATTTTGTGTTAACAAATGAGTCTTACTGTTCGGGAATCTCCCGAAGTAATTGGGTCACCGGCCACAGGACTTCGGCGGCAGCAGCTCCTGAGCGCCCGAAGTCACATGGTGTGACGTCACGCATCTCGCCGGCTACCGGTAGCCCACGTGCGACCGGCCCTTTTACTTTACGTACAGTTCAAATTACGAACGGACGTGTTTTTCTAAGAAGTTTCGTTAGCGAGCAGTAATTGTGTTTCCTGCATACTTGTGATCCACGAGATTATGTAAGTTACTGATTACCATTACAATCTCGAACAATAGTTCTTGCACAGAAATGCCACATAATTAATATAATTATGTGGCAGCTATATTGCGGCGCAACGTGGTTCATTTCGTGCTTCTCGATCTCTTATCCAGTCCTCTGTGCATTAATATAATCTCGTGGACTTTATTCTCGACTATACAACTCAATCTCGAAATCTCGCTAACGAAACTCGCGCGATCGACGGTCAAATCTCTAATGTGCTCGCTCGATAGACTATCTAAATCTCAAAAATGTACCTGAGAATAAACGACTGTTAATCATTGTCAAACTTTACTTGTATCAACCCCGGCTCACTACCATTCCGGCAATTATCTCGAGATAAAACACCTAAATCTCGAACATTTGGTCCTTCGAGCCGGATCGGGGTGAGACTTTGTGTGAAGTGCAGTGACTAAATTCTCAGGCTACATAACTTTCGCGCTCATAGACTTATTTCTGAGCCAGAAATCATCTCATCGGTATCGTGTATAATGCGTGTGCTATATTCGAACTCGAGCCATGCGGTCGTTAGCCGGGTCAAAACCGTTGCGTCGCAATTGTGTATTGTGTTTAGAGTCAGTGAAGGTGACTTTTTTCGTGACTCTTATTGTGGACACTTTCGCGCCGTTAGCAACACCGGCGGATCTCATCCCCACCAGTGCCAACACCGACATGGCCGACCAGCAGAAGGAGGAGGCTCCCCCTCTCTCGTCGACGACGAAGGAGAAGGAGAAGGAGCTGAAGAAGGAGAAGGAGAAACCCGCAGCGCAAGCTCTCTCTCCATCCACAAAGCAGACGACACCGACGGTGACAGTCCAGGCAGCCACCCCTCCTACGGAGACGGTGCGACGCACCAGGGCCTCGTCGCCTGGACTCCCGACCGACCTAATGTTCAAGACCAGAACCCAAGTCGGTCGGGTGGCGAACTTGAGGAGACTCCTCAAGACATTACCTGCGGACGACGTCCTCCTCCCAGTCGAGGAGATACAACAGCTCAGGGCTCAATCGGAGGAGCTCCTGAAAACGTTCAAAAAGGAGCACGCATATATCGAGGTGTCGTGGCCCCGTGGATACGAAGACCATGACTACGTCACCGGGGATTACGACCAGGCCGCCAGCGCGTTGGCCATGGAAATCACCCGGAGACTGAGCAGGCTGCAGCACAACGTCACCATCGAGTTGCGAAAAGCAAGTCTTCGAGAAAGGATGGGAGCACCAACGGCGACGCCGAAGCTACCAAAAATCTCCCTGCCGACGTTCGAGGGAGATTTTACGAAGTGGGCAGCCTTCAGTGAGCTGTTCACGTCACTAATCGTTGACAACGACTCAATTAGTGACGTCGAACGGCTCCAATATCTAAGGGGGAGCCTGACAGGTGAACCCTTAGATCTCATCTCATCCCTCCCCGTGCAAGGAGACTCCTTCGCACCATCGTGGGAGAGGCTGCAGCAGCGGTATCATAACCGGAGGGCCCTGGTCCAGGCCCAGATTTGCAAGCTGCAATCAATGGTACCGATCAAGCAACGCACTGCCAAGGGCTTGAGGCAAATTATTCCTACGGTCCGTGACGTGGACACCGCTCTCTGCTCTCTGGCAACGTTAGAGGAAGTACATAGTGCCATGCTCATCCATCAGGCCGTCCATTGCATGGACAAGACCACCAGGGAGGCCTGGGAGGTGCATATTGGCTCCTCTGACTCATTGCCCACCCGGAAACAACTGGTTGCGTTCGTCTCCAACCAGGCAGTGGCCATTGAGGCTTCGGAGGCTGCTGCCGGAGGCTCCAGCCAGCCCCACAAGGCACCAACGTGTGCGCAGGTGGTGAGTGCCCAGCGGGCCTCCCACTCAGCGGTTCAAGCTCGACCTCTGCTCCATCGGAACACGCCAGCTGGGACCCAGTACCGCCCACAACAGCAGCAGTTCTACCCCTGCGACTGCTGCCAAGAGGAGCACTTTGTTGTGTCGTGCACAAAGTTCAGGGGTCTCTCTGTTCCATCTCGCAGGCAGTTGGTGAAGAGCCTGTCACTGTGCCATAACTGCCTGGGGCGTCACGTGACGGCCAACTGCAAATCTCCACACCGTTGCAAGGAGTGTGGTGAGACTCACCACACTCTTCTTCATCTGCCGAAGAGCCAGCCAACGACCAGCACCTCAGGCTGAGGTGTTGGTGCAGTCGTCGCCCCAGAGGAGGTGGATCAGCGATCCATCCCTCACTCAAGCTCGTGGTCAACTTCGCTCTCAAACTCGTGCTCAAACTCGTGCACCGGTCAAAGGCTTGTGGCAATCGCCACATATGGCAACCACACTCTCCTGGCAACAGCCATCGCTCAGGTCGCTTCATCGACGGCATTCCACGACGTGAGGCTGCTGGTCGACGCAGGATCTGAACTGACTTTCGACACAGAGGCTCTGATACTCGATCTCGGAATTCAACGCACATCATCTCACATCTCTATTCTTGGCGTTAGTGGAGACCCAGTGGCACAAACTCGTGGCGTCACCATGCTCCAGGTAAAATCAATTTATATTGAGACTACCATCTACATTCGAGCTCATGTTCTGCGAACACTAACGACGATTTTACCTGCCTGCCACATTCTACAAGCAAACTGGCCTCACCTTGATAACCTCAAACTGGCAGACCCACGGTATCTGCATCCACGACCCGTGGATATCATCATTGGTGCAGACTACTATGGTCAGATTATAAAGCCAAACATTATCAGAGGGCCACCATCAACGCCAATCGCTCAGCTCTCAATCTTCGGATGGTTAGTTCTTGAACCGACAAACTCCCCTGAACGTCAAGCACATTCGTCATACACCATCATGGTCGACAACGAGAGCAACGCCTCGATACAACAGCTGTTGACGAAATTCTGGGTCCAGGAGGAGCTGCCGAATGATTCTCCTTCTCGCCTCACACCAGAGGAGCAAGAATGTGAGGAACACTTCCTTGCAACACATTCTCGAGATGCAACTGGGCGATACATCGTGCGAATTCCGATGAAAACATCTCCATTGGCCTTGGGCAACTCGTACAAAACAGCTCACTCCTGTCTCCGACGCACCCTCAACAAGCTGAAAAGGGACAACGAATACCGTGAGTTGTATCACACGTTTATGAGTGAGTACGAGAAACTCGGCCATATGGTTCAAGCCTCATCAATCTCAGCCAATGACCATTCTATATACTATTTGCCACACCATGGAGTTCTCAAGCCTGACAGCACTTCAACGAAGCTGAGGGTAGTCTTCAATGGATCGAGCTCGACAACAACAGGACTTTCAGTCAACGACTTGATGCACACTGGTGCAAACCTACTACTCAACGTCACTGATGTTCTCTTATGGGTTCGCCAGCACAAGTACGTCTTCGCTACTGACATTACGAAGATGTACCGACAAATAAAGGTCCATGAAGACGATTGGAAGCTCCAACGGATACTGTGGGTCAACGACGAAGGAGTTGAAATGCCTTACAATCTAACCACAGTCACCTATGGCATGAAGGCAGCGCCATTTCTCGCCGTCCGGACACTACTACAACTTGTGGAGGACGAAGGTGACAAGTATCCATTGGCGGTGGCATCTCTCAAGCACGCCAGATACGTCGACGATATTTTTGGCGGCGCCGATACATGCGAAGATTTGATTGAGACCGCACAACAACTATTGCAGCTCTGCAGCGCGGGCGGTTTCCCACTTGCCAAGTGGCACTCCAACCACGCAGCACTGCTTCAGGCGGTCTCACCGACCACAGCATCTTAAGAAACAACTCTCTCTCTCGACGACTGCAATACCAAAATTCTCGGACTACGATGGAACTCGATCAACGATCATTTCACGTTTGCGACCAAGGCACCAACCCATTACAAGCTCTCAAAACGCCTCATTCTTTCCGAAGTCGCACAAATTTTTGATCCACTAGGACTTTTGTCCCCAGTTATAATTCGTGCTAAAATGCTTTTACAGGAATTGTGGCTGTACAAACTCGATTGGGACGATCCACTGCCGTCTCAAGTCACATCTCGATGGAACGCGATCAGATAAGATCTCACAAGGCTGGCCAGCCTCTCGATCCCAAGGTGGCTCAACACCTACAACAGATCGACAGTGGAACTACATGGCTTCTCTGACGCATCTCAACTTGCCATGGCAGCAGTAATCTACATTACTGTCATCTCGCCGTCCACAGATCTCAGAGTGACGTCGCTCGTGTGCGCCAAGACAAAGGTCGCACCTCTCAAACGCCTTACTGTCCCGAGACTCGAACTCTCTGCTGCATTGATGCTTGCCAAGCTCATGCAATACGTTCAAGCACATCTCAAGCTCGACATTGCCAATGTCTACCTGTGGACGGATTCTCAAGTGACACATACGTGGATCAAATCGCAAGCAGCCCGGTGGAAGGACTACGTCAGGAATCGTCTAACGCAGATCCAGGAATTAACATCTCATGCGCAATGGCGACACGTTCCTGGCACCTCCAATCCAGCAGACTGCGCATCTCGAGGCATCTCTACAGCTCAGCTTGAACAACACCAGCTATGGTGGACGGGACCACCATGGCTTTCTCAATCCAGCCAGGCATGGCCAAAATCTACAACCGAGACGGACCCGTCTAGTGCCTTGGAAGCTCGTCCTGGAATCTCGAATGTGCTAACAGCACAAAAATCTGAGTATCACTGGGATCTTATCTACAAATACTCATCTCTCGCCAAACTTCTCGATGTTACTGCAGCTTGTTTCAAATTTATTTCGAGGCTACGAGCATCTGTGCCAGCTCCAGCAACAACCAAAGCAGTGGGTGATGTGACACGAGCCAGACTATTCTGGATTAAAGCCACTCAATCTGCCTTTTTCAATTTCGAGCTCAAGACACTCGCTGGAGGAGACACACTTCCACCATCTCACGTCTTCAGCCGTCTCACCGCCTTTATCGACGACGAAGGAGTGATACGTGTTGGAGGCCGTCTCGAAAATGCACATCTCGAATACACAGCAAAGCACCCAGCAATTCTACCTCGCCACTCTCGTTTGACCGAACTAATTATTGATGCTTCTCATAAAAAGACTTTTCATGGAGGTACTCAATTAACTTTATCTGATACCAGGCAACGCTACTGGATCATCGGCGGACGAGCTGCCATCAAGTCCCACGTGCTCAGGTGTGTTGTGTGTGCTCGACAGAGGGGGATCCGTGCCCATCAACTGATGGGCCAACTACCTCTCGCACGAGTCACACCATCACCACCGTTTTCTCACACCGGCATAGACTATGCCGGCCCCATCACCTTGACAACGTGGAAAGGGCGAGGAGCAAAAACGCAAAAGGGGTGGATATGCGTATTCGTGTGCTTGGCGACGTCAGCAGTGCATCTTGACCTGGTCACCGACTACTCCACCGATGGATTCATCGCCACTTATCGTCGATTTACAGCTCGCAGAGGCATCCCACACACTCTGTACTCACAAGGGGAGGACCAGGATTGTGGGTCACCGATTTTGATGAAATTTGGCACAGACCTTCTTTAGCCGAAAATATTGGACACGTGTTTTGCCAAAAGTGGCACTTCTGCCCCATTTTTGAAAAAATCGAGGTCAAAAATCAAAATTTTTCGATCGATCTGAAATTTTAGATACACGTTTAGAATTGAAAAATACACAATACGTATTATTTTATTTTGCAAAATATGAATGTTTAAAAAATTATATGCGCGTTAAGTATCCTGTAGTTTACAAGGTTTGCATCGAACCGTGCTAGCCGAGTTAGTAAAGCGTCTGACTACAAGTCTCATGGTGGAGAGTTCGAATCCTAGTGGTTTTGTCGTTTTGCATGTATATTTTTTTTTGCTTTTTTTTATATGTATTTTTGTCGTTTTTTACTTGCATGCATAAAATCATAATTATATTTCATTTATTTAATAATATTATTGTTATATTCAGTACTGGGTTAGCTTGGAAGCATGCATAAATTCCACATTAAAGACTACAATGTACGATTATGAAAATAAAAACGTATCACAACTGTCAGGGTGATACTTGTCATAAAAACATGAAAAAGATAAATTTTGACGACACCATGCACATTTAATAAATGATTGCAATTTGCAAATGCAGAGAGTCCTTGGTACTACATCCGAAAAGCATACTTGCCGGACGTTCAGAAAAACATTTCGTATTGGTGTTAATTTTGAAGTAAACCACGTGTATCTGATCATATTAGCGAAAATAGGGGCACATAATTGGTTATGCACCAATGAATGAATTTTTATAATATCTTATATCAAGTATGAATATACTGCATTGCTGCAGACATTGCCCATTCTTGGAGCATCCTTGTTGACACAAACGCCCGAAATTCCCGTGCTTCAACAAATTGGTTATACGTCGACTGTTCAATATGGGCATACTTATACCGATTTATCCCATCAGTAGCAATTTCTTTTTCCCACCGGGAAATTTGGTCCTTCCTTTTAAGGTGGAATCCTCGTTTCTTCTGTAATATTTTCAAGCCCCATCTGGGGTGAAGCCTTGCAAACGATACCGTTTTAATTTTTTCTGTCAACAAGGCGTGCTGTGTTTTTCCAATTTTAGCGGGTGGTAATGTTAATGATGAATACGAATCAGTACTCGACGAGGTGTTCAATTCGTCGGCAATTTGTTCAGCCAAATCACTCACGGCATCGGCTTCCAGTTGTAACTCGTCAGTTTCGACAAAGCGAAATTCGCTGTCAAGGTCCAGAAAACGACTGTAGATCTCACTGGCAATCAATTGTGCACGAACAGAAATTATCGGGCTGACTGTATCATGAATAATATTTTTTTTGCGAATAATGTCCGCAAAGTAATGCACAGCATCCGTCAATTCCTGCATCGCTGCGAACGCACTATTGATGGCAATTTCAAAATCTTCACTGGCAGCACTGCTCGTAGATGGCTGATCCATTTTTGACACAACGAAATATAATTTTGTCAACCCTCAATTTTTTTTCGTCACAAAATTCCTTCTGGGAACTGCACGGGAGAAGAGTTCTACATTGACACTTTCACTAGAAGCAGTAGTCAATGAATGACCGCAACTTGCGCAAGGTACGAGGGATTGCTGCATTTCGAGAACTACCTGTGTCAAAAACTCATTCGAATCGATTTATTGTTCATAATATCCGAACGGGTGAGGAGATTACGGGTTTTTCCCTACATTTGTTCTTACCGAACTTGGAATTTACGCATACTTCCAACCTAACCCAGTAGTGAATATAACAATAATATTATTAAATAAATGAAATATAATTATGATTTTATGCATGCAAGTAAAAAACGACAAAAATACATATAAAAAAAGCAAAAAAAAAATATACATGCAAAACGACAAAACCACTAGGATTCGAACTCTCCACCATGAGACTCGTAGTCAGACGCTTTACTAACTCGGCTATCACGGTTTGATGTAAACCCTGTAAACTACAGGATACTTAAAACGCATATAATTTTTTAAACATTCATATTTTGCAAAATAAAATAATACGTATTGTGTATTTTTCAATTCTAAACGTGTATCTAAAATTTCAGGTCGATCGAAAAATTTTGATTTTTGACCTCGATTTTTTCAAAAATGGGGGAGAAGTGCCACTTTTGGCAAAACACGTGTCCAATATTTTCGGCTAAAGAAGGTCTGTGCCAAATTTCATCAAAATCGGTGACCCACAATCCTGGTCCTCCCCTTGTCAGACTGTGGGACAAACCTTGTAGGAGCTGACAGCACTCTCAAGGCCATGTTCTCGAAAAACACCGCAGAGAACCAACGATTATCTGCTCTCTTCGTCAACGACTGTACAACTTGGTCTTTTAACCCGCCAGCGGCCCCTCATATGGGAGGAAAATGGGAAGCAGTGGTAAAGTCGATGAAATTCTACCTCCAACGGACAGTAAAGGAAACATTATTGACTTACGAGGAGTATGCCACGCTACTCACTCAAATTGAAGCGACGCTGAACTCTCGACCACTGGAGCCTCTCAGTGACGATCCTGAAGACTTTAGCGCACTGACACCATCTCATTTTCTCATCGGAAGACCAATCTCGACACTGCCTGAACCAACGGTCGAGCATGTGAATCTTCCTCCTCGAGCTCGGTGGCAACGGATTCAACAATCGTTACAACGATTTTGGAGACAATGGTCGACGCAATACTTGCAACGCATGCAATCAATCTCGAAGTGGCACCACCCATCCAATCTCATCAAGGTCGGATCTCTCGTCTTAATCACAGACGAGCGTTTTCCACCCTGCAAGTGGCCGCTTGCCTGGGTTCTCCAGCTACACCCAGGACAAGATGGACTGACACGAGTTGTCACTCTCAAGACGGCAACGACCCGACTAACTCGACCAACTGCAAAGTTGGCTCTTTTGCCTGTTTCAGAACCTGAGTCAACATCATCAGCATCCTGCTGATCGCGGGCGGAATGTTCGGGAATCTCCCGAAGTAATTGGGTCACCGGCCACAGGACTTCGGCGGCAGCAGCTCCTGAGCGCCCAAAGTCACATGGTGTGACGTCACGCATCTCGCCGGCTACCGGTAGCCCACGTGCGACCGGCCCTTTTTCTTTACGTACAGTTCAAATTACGAACGGACGTGTTTTTCTAAGAAGTTTCGTTAGCGAGCAGTAATTGTGTTTCCTGCATACTTGTGATCCACGAGATTATGTAAGTTACTGATTACCATTTCAATCTCGAACAATAGTTCTTGCACAGAAATGCCACATAATTAATATAATTATGTGGCAGCTATATTGCGGCGCAACGTGGTTCATTTCGTGCTTCTCGATCTCTTATCCAGTCCTCTGTGCATTAATATAATCTCGTGGACTTTATTCTCGACTATACAACTCAATCTCGAAATCTCGCTAACGAAACGCGCGCGATCGACGGTCAAATCTTTAATGTGCTCGCTCGATAGACTATCTAAATCTCAAAAATGTACCTGAGAATAAACGACTGTTAATCATTGTAAAACTTTACTTGTATCCACCCCGGCTCACCACCATCCCGGCAATTATCTCGAGATAAAACACCTAAATCTCGAACACTTACATATATACATTTTTCTTGAGTTTTACTATGATACTTTGGGACTGTTACTGTAATACGGTGTGGATGTTTACCTATTATATGGAAGATAATTTTTTCCTTATTCCTATTGATTTTTCTGGTGCAAGGAATACTTCACTATGTTTGGCTAGATGTTCTTCCGACTTATCTCCATTTCACGTCTAACTTGGACGGACCGTTGCGAGCGAGTGTCTTTTTCGCCGCTTCTTCTGGTAAAATTCCCGTTGGAGGGGGTAGTTCGTGTGTCGTATTCCCTGCCCGCGGATTGTCCTCTATATTGTCGCTGTTTATCCGGTAGAGTTGTCTATTGCGTTTGTGTAGTGTATGTGTGAGTGTGTTTGTGTGTATGTGTGTGCATTCGTCGTATTCTTCAGGAGCGTAACCACTAATCTTCCTTTACATAATCATATTCTATATGAAAAGATGATTCTTGGTACTACGTGCCGATATGCGACAACTACTCAAGATACATACTTGGAATGTTGTAGGCTTCTCTTTGCTTATAAATTAAGTTTATATTCAGGAGTGTATGGAATATAACTTCCTTCCCACTCAAGTGTTGAAGAAAGTTATATGTCATACCAAGACCACTATTGTGCGTGCCTCCTTACTATTCAATCCTTGAATTTCGGATTGTTTACGGTGATTCTAAATTTTGAGTTAATTTGGCCGAAAAATATATGCAAAACGCGCTTATTCTAATGTATAACATGTGATTGGGACCTCGCTATTTTTTACACATCTTGTTCTTGTTATGTTCAGGAGTGTATGTAGCAACCTCCTCTTTACTGTTCTATTGTAAGAGATGGTTCCTGCATACTAAGACTGTACAATTTTCAAGTGCCTCCTTAATCGTATTATTGTGACATCTTTGTATGGTCTTCCGAAAATGTTGTTCATGTAAAAATCGTAAATGACTGAATTTTAATTTTAATTGTACACATAATATTAGAACTCTAACTTTTTCCAAGGAGAATATTTCCGAATTTGAAGTTTATGTAAATTGAAATTGTTTATAATCTTTTTCGTTTGGTGCTTGTGATCTCTGAAATGAATTTTGTGCTTTTTCTGGTTATTGTAAAGGTTCAAGAGGTGTGTATGGTTTTAACTATTTGAGTATCTATTTCTTTCTTTACTTTATATTGTCGGTTATGCTAAATTTGTCTATTATTAAGAAGTGGGAGGTAAATGTTGCTTAAATTATCAGTGTCTGTTCTAAGATTGACCGTGTTATTCGTTTGTATGTGTAGCATTTCTTTGATTAGCCTTTTTTGATAGTTAGGTTCTATATCCAGGATTTTTGTCTCTTTGTAGTTGAAGTTATGGTCCATCTCTGTGATGTGTTTCGTCAATGCCGTATGTAAATGTGTGTCTGATTTTATGTTCGTTTTATGTCCTGCTAATCTGTTTTTGAGGTGTTGTTTCGTCTGTCCTATGTATACTTTGACACAGTGGGAGCAAGGGATGCTGTACACCACGTTAGATCTTAGTTCTTTTGGTGTTATGTCTTTGCTCTTGCTGTAGAGTTTGTTGTGCAGGTTTACAGATGTTTTAAAAACCGTGCCAATGTTATATCTCTGCAGCGTACGTTTTATTTTCTGGCCTAAGCCACTCACATATGGGATGGTAATCGTGGATATATGTTCTGTGACTGGTATATTGTCTTTCGTCTGTAATGTGTTGTAAAGTCTGTGTACCCTGTCATGTAATGTCCTGTCTATTGTCTCTTTCGGATAGTTGTTGTTTAGTAGGTCTTGTTTAACTGTTTTAATGCTTAGCGGTCTATGAGTCGGGTCGGTCAATCTAAGAGCTCTGTCAACTGAGTTGATGACTAGATTCTTTTTTTGATTAATGGCATGATGTGATTTGTAATTGAGAAGTCTACCGGATGCTGTTGCTTTTTTAAACCATTTGTACGAGATTCTATTGTTGTTGTTATTTATAAGTGACATGTCCAAAAAACTGATACTTTGATTCTGTTCTAATTCGTGTGTAAATTTTATTCTTTCATTATACGCGTTAAAATGTGTTAACATGGGTTCTATCAGGTTTTCCGGGAGTTCTAATATTATGTCGTCTACGTATCTTTTTAGAAATCGTGGTTTATAGGGCGCTTTTCTGAGCAGGTCTATTATGACGTATTCCATTACTAGATTTGCTGTTACAGCTGATATTGGGGAGCCCATGGGTGATCCAAAGATTTGTTTGTATGTGTGCCCGTTGAATGCAAAGTATGTAGAATCTGGGCATAACTTAGTTGCTTTTAATATTTCTTCTAGTGGTAAGGTGGTGTGCCCCCTGATTTTTGCCCATCTTCGTTTTAGACATTTGATAACCAGACTTGCATCTATATTCGTGTACAGAGACACAACATCAAACGACACCAATTTATTTCCCGACGGTATTGAAAATGTTTTTATTTCTTTAGCTAAATCAAAACTGTTTTTTACGTCGTGTACTGTTTTTCCAAGTGTGGGTTTTATGATATTTGCAACGAATTTCGCGAGTTTGTATGTCGGTGAGTTGATAAACGATACAATCGGTCTCATTGGAACATTCTCTTTATGTATTTTTGGAAGACCATACAATTTCGGTGTAGTCGACGCGTGACTTTCTAGGTGTTTTCTTGTCGTTTCGTTTATGTATGCTTTTTTCTCCCATTCTTTGACCAATTTATTGGTTTCTGATTCTATTCTTTTTGTTGGATCTGATTTTACTGGTATATATGTTGAACTGTCATCAAGAATTTGGGAAACCTTTTCTATGTAATCATTTTTTAGCATAATTACTGTAGTGTTACCTTTATCTGCCTTAGTTATGTGTAAGTTTGGATGTTCTTTTAGAAAAGTTTGCGTATGTTTTATTTTCTTCAACAAATCATTATGTTTGTTGTTTCTGCTGAGTTTAGTTTTGAAATCGATAATGTCCTGTACTACCTCAGTTCGAATGTTATTTTTTATGTCTTTTCCCAAATTCCTGATGGCAATTTCTAGTTCTGTAACTATGTCAAAAGTTGGTAATGTTTTTTTGGTGTACGGAATACTGAATTTTGGTCCTAGCGCTAGGATATTACTGATGTGTTCCGGTATTGTGACGTTAGTTAGGTTTTTTATCCAATTTTGTTGTGTGTGTATGTGTGTTGGGTTAGTGTTGGTTCTATTGACAATATTGGTTATTTTACGTTTGTGTTTTTTGTTTCTTTTATCTTGTTCTGTAACGAGAGTGTGTGTAAGCCAATCGCGATATAGTTCGTGGTCACAACTACGTATAATGGTGTAAAAATACCTTAGGTCCTGTGTGATTCTATTTTCTAAATTATGAATCCGATGGTTGCTGTCTTTTATTTCTATTTTTAGGGTCCTTAGTTTAAATTTCCTTTCCGCATTTTGTATCCTTGTTGTTGATGTGTTATTTGCGAATGATGGTGTTCTGATCATGCTGTTCTTGATGTGTGATGGAAAGATGTTTCTACGTTTACATTCCTGTAGGAAATCCCTCTGGGTTCTTTCTTCTGCTAATTTTCTGTGTAACTTTATAATACGTGAGAAAGTTTTTCGTGTGTCTGTGTTGTAATTATTGCGTATGTGTTCCCACACCTTAGCTGACTCCATATCCGGGCAGATATGTTTAGTAGATTATTGTTAGTATTCAACCACTATGATTTAAATTGCACTTGGTTTAGAAGCCCTCTTTTGTTCTGGTTGAAAGGAAAGAGGAAGGATATTCCATACACTCCTGAATATAAACTTAATTTATAAGCAAAGAGAAGCCTACAACATTCCAAGTATGTATCTTGAGTAGTGTTCGTATATCGGCACGTAGTACCAAGAATCATCTTTTCATATAGAATATGATTATGTAAAGGAAGATTAGTGGTTACGCTCCTGAAGAATACGACGAATGCACACACATACACACAAACACACTCACACATACACTACACAAACGCAATAGACAACACTACCGGATAAACAGCGACAATATAGAGGACAATCCGCGGGCAGGGAATACGACACACGAACTACCCCCTCCAACGGGAATTTTACCAGAAGAAGCGGCGAAAAAGACACTCGCTCGCAACGGTCTGTCCAAGTTAGACGTAAAATGGAGATAAGTCGGAAGAACATCTAGCCAAACATAGTGAAGTATTCCTTGCACCGGAAAAATCAATAGGAATAAGGAAAAAAGGATCTTCTATATAATAGGTAAACATCCACACCGTATTACAGTAACAGTCCCAAAGTATCATAGTAAAACTTAAGAAAAATGTATATATGTAAGACTCATTTGTTAACACAAATTATAGACTCCTGAAGAGGACGTTGTAAGGACGTCGAAACATGTAGAGACAAGTAATTAAATTGTTCAGGTTTATTAAATGAAATTAAACAAAGTTTTACAGTAGAATCAGCTTAATCGGTAACGTACTTAGCTGTGGCGAACGCTCACACCGGACTGAGAAAAACGAAAAACGGTTCTACATACGCTACCGAGAACCACGCAGCGCATCCCCACTCACCAGACCACTAACAGGAGAGCGCGCCTTATGAATTCAAAGTTCGATTTCTATATTTCCTCAACACTCTCCCTAAATCGTAAATTTGACGAAAACATAAGACCGCTATCCCACTACATCGCATTTGTGAACGAGTCCCAACTTCTGTCGCAGTTCGACAAATCTCGGCTTCGCCAACGCCTTTGTACATATATCTGCTATTTGCTCTTCGCTTTTGATATAATAAATACTAATTTCACCTCTTGCATACAAATCTCTTACATAATGAAACTTAACATCTATGTGTTTACTTCTCTGATGAAGTTCTGGATTTTTCACCAGCTTTATGGCGCTCATGTTATCGATAAACAAAAAACAGTTATTCTATCTATAATCGCTATTACATTCAAATAATAATTTTTTAAGCCACACAGCTTCCTTGGCTGCTGCCGCCGCACTTACATATTCTGCCTCGGTTGTTGACAGTGCAATGCACGTTTGCCTTTTGCTCTGCCACGTAACTGCAGCACCTGCATATTTGCAGATTATACCCGAAGTTGATTTGCGACTCTCTTTGTCTCCCGCAAAGTCGGCGTCGCTGTACGTCTCTAAATGAGAATATTTACAATAAAGAAGACCTAAATCTAGTGTACCTTTTATGTACCGCATTATTCGCTTAACCAGGGAGTAGTGTGCTCCACTCGGGTTTTCTAATGCTCTCGAAGCAACATTCAACGCAAAACTAATGTCCGGTCTGCTGACCACTTGCAAAAACATAAGATTCCCCACTGCTTCCCTGTACGGAACTGTATTAGATTTTTTTTTCGGGGACAGTTGAATCCCATCCAACTTCGATAGGTGTTGACACAGCGTTAGCATTGTTTAAATTGAACCTTTCTATAACCTTCTTTGCATATCTTTCCTGATTTACAAAGATAGAGCCATTGTCTAATTTATGAATTTCTAGTCCAAGAAAGAGGTTAACATCCTTTGTGCTAGTAGCCTTAAATTGTTTACTTAATTGATTTAAAAACTTATCCAAAAGAAATACATTTGTTGCAGCCAACAGCCCATCATCTACATAGATACCAAGAAGTACTTTTTCGTTCCCCTTCTTATAAACAAAAAAACATGGATCAGCTGAGCACTTTCGAAAACCGAAGTCTTTGAGAAAATTAGCAAAATGTTCCGTCCAACACCGTGGTGCTTGCTTGAGTCCATACAGACTTTTTAACAATTTGCAAACTCGCGTAGTTCCGTCATGAAAACCATCCGGTTGTCTCATATATATATTCTCTTTAAGAGTTCCGTGCAAGAAAGCAGTTTTAATATCGAATTGAGCTAGCTGCAAATCATCACATGCCGCAACACTTAATAAAGTTCTCACAGTGTCAAACCGCAAAACAGGACTAAAGGTCTCTGTATAGTCAATTCCTTCGACTTGCGAACACCCTTTTATGACTAGGCGTGCCTTATAACGCTCACTACCATCTGGATTTAGTTTCTTAGTAAAAACCCAACGACTATTAATGATTTTATGCCCTTCTGGTTTCTCTACAAGTAGCCAAGTTCTATTGTCATTTAACGAATTTATCTCGTCTTGCATCGCAGCTTTCCATTTGTCCCTATACAATGACTTAATGGCATCATTATAACTTAAAGGTAAAGCTTCTGACAAATAAGTAAGTGGACAACCATAAAAATCTGTTTGTTTAATCGTAGTTCTATCTCGCAATTCCCTCATATTAGAGTTACCTATACTTGAAGACTGCAAGGGTGCTTCTGGTTCATCTGTCTTCTCATCGTCGGACATACTCCGGAAAGATTCGACATCACTTTCTATTTCGGTGTCGCCTGCAGGTACTGGCTCTCCCTGAATATTTATTTTTACTTCTTGTCGTATTGTTGTCTCAGCCTTAAACAAAACGTCTCGACTTAAAATGACGTCCTTTAAAGTAGGCACAAATACCCTATAACCCTTGCGTTTTTCAATATATCCCACCAGAACACCCTTTGCTGCCTTTTTGTCTAGCTTCCTACGCTTTTCAGTTGGAATGTGAATAAAACACTCAGTTCCAAACACTTTCAAGTTGCTTACATTCGCCGGTTTTCCAAACCATAACTCGTAAGGAGTTTTACCTATTACCTTTGAGGGACCCGTTCGATTAATTACGTACGCTGCCGTATTCAATGCTTCAGCCCACAGAAACAGAGGCAAGTCTGATTTTGCATAAATCATTGAACGTGCAGCTTCAACAAGAATACGATTTTCACGCTCCGCAACGCCATTCTGTTGCGGCGTGTACGCAACATTTACAATATGTTTAATACCTTCGGCCTCAAAAAAGCACCTTACCCCCTTGTTAACATATTCTGTACCTCCATCGCTATGGATTTCCTTTACATTTTCTCCAAATTGGTTTTTGATTTCGTTACAAAACGCCTTTATCTTCCCAAAAACCTCTGATTTCTCTCGCAAAAAATAAACTGTTCGAAAACCTGAGAACTCATCCTTAAAAGTTAATAAATACCGCTTTTTACCAAGGGATTCCCGTTGCATGGGTCCGCAGACATCGGTGTGTATCGCTTCACGTACTTTCGTAGCTCTTTCGACTCTCTTATGGAAACTTGACTTGTGATGTTTGCCATATGCACAGCCTTCACAGAAACTGTCAGACTCTGGAACATCAACGCCCATATTTTGCAAAAAAACTTTGACATGTCTCTTGTCCTGGTGACAAAGTCGCTCATGCCACAGTTGCAGGGTACAATCAGCATCGCTCTTATCGACTGTATACACTTCCTTCGGAAAAACAACACGCATGTCAAGCTGGTATAAGTCGCCGTTCTCTGAGCCGGTCGTTATTGTCTCCCCATCGCGCGTTAATACAAAACGCTGGCCATAATCTCGCAAAGAAAAATCTATACCTTTCTTAGCAGCTACCTTTACAGAAAATAAATTTCGTTTGAGTTGCGGAACATATAACACATCATACATCATACCTGGTATTCGGCACCCATCAACAAACATTTCTACCTCTACATTTCCTTTACCATAGGCAGGAGTATTATCTCCATTTCCTAATCTAATCATTACCGGTATTTTAAAGTTCTCATAATCGTGAAACCAGTCTCTTCTTTTTGACATGTGATCCGTTGCACCTGAGTCGATCACCCAGCCGTCGTCCTCCGCAGCGCCATCACTGCTCCCAACGAACGCTTGTCGCACGGTCGAACTGTTTCCCTCTCGTAAATTCGAACGTTCTCCTTGTTTTGGACAATTCTTCTTGAGATGACCCTTCGATCCACAGTAATAGCAGCCAACACAATCCTTCTTAACATGACCTCTCAAACCGCATGTATAGCAGATAGGTCCTTTCTTTCTCTCCGTTTGCGCACCTTGTACTGGCTTACCTGAGCCGCGACTTCGTGGAAGTTCTCGGCCATCCGTGTTTACAACCAAAGCGACTGACCTCGAACTCATTGTGTCTTGTTTTTGCAGTCGCGCTTCCTCAGACATTAACCTTGTCGTTAGATTTTCCATCGTCTTTCTCGAATCGTCAACTGAGTCCCACACACTATGAAAATGGTTAAATTTTGGTGGTAAACTTGATAATGCGCGTGTTAATAGCATTGAGTCCGGAACTTCGCCATCTAGGCTCTTCATCTTGGTCGCAAGCTGATACAGCTTCGCCAAATTATGCGCGACATCCTCATTGCAGTCCCATTGGAATTCAAAAAATTGCTTTTGAATCAACGACAAATTTTCATCCGACTTCATGTCGTACACTGCGTTGAGTCTCTTCCACATCTCCCTTGCGGTTGCACAGTTGAATAGAAGACTTAATGGCTTCTTCTCAACCGTCGTAACGATTAATCTTCGAGCAGCTCTGTCCGCTTTATCAAATTGATCGCTTATTTCAGAAGCACCAACTGTACCAGCCTTCGGTCGTATTAGTTTACCTTCGCACACGTCCAGGAGATCAGTTTCATTTTCCATTAATGTGCGAACAACGAACCGCCATTGATGCCAGTTGTTCTTGTCTCGAAGTTTTTCGATCTTTAACTGTGTAACTTCCATTTTCAACCGCACTGACTTTCTCACTCGATAAAAACTGATTTAAGGCAAGACTGGGCCCATAACCTGTTCAGGTTTATTAAATGAAATTAAACAAAGTTTTACAGTAGAATCAGCTTAATCGGTAACGTACTTAGCTGTGGCGAACGCTCACACCGGACTGAGAAAAACGAAAAACGGTTCTACATACGCTACCGAGAACCACGCAGCGCATCCCCACTCACCAGACCACTAACAGGAGAGCGCGCCTTATGAATTCAAAGTTCGATTTCTATATTTCCTCAACATAAATATATATAACTTTGGAAAATATATATATTTGGTACACAATTTCAACCAGAACAAAAGAGGGCTTCTAAACCAAGTGCAATTTAAATCATAGTGGTTGAATACTAACAATAATCTAATAAATCAATAATATTAGTGTTAATAAAGTGTTTTGTGAAATATCCTGTTCCAATTCTTGTAATAATTCTTTAACCCCTTCCCGTGCCATTTAGCTCGACGAAACTTGGGCTCAAGCGGTAGGCATCGACGCACGCTAAACAGACCAGACCGATGCTTGTAAACAATCGCAATACGAACCGAAATGTAGATGCTCACGATACCTGTGGTATAGTTCTCGTTTTTCTGTGATTCGCAGTGGAATTCGTTGAATCGAGAGACACGGTTTGATGGGTTTAGTTGTTTATTCGTTTTCTGTAGTTTTCGCTCCTATTCTTACAAGTCGTCACAATCGCTCCGCTCTTACTCCTGGCACAACACTCTCCCTTCTATATTCCCCACCGCTCGCGCTCCCGATCGGCTCGCCGTCTCCTCATGCACCTGAGGACGCCCCAACGCGCCCGAACGCGACTCGAAGCTCGCAACGGACGTGCACTTGAACTCGCGCCTATATTCCAACAATAGTCAATTTTACGCGATACTGCTGTTGAGGAAGTAAACTCTCACGCTTTTACTTTTATAGGTATTATAAATTTATTATATTTTGTATATAATATTGTAGTACATATATGTATAATAGCTTGGTCATCTGAGAAATGTAATAATACTACGCCTAAAAGTAAATTGCATATTATTTAAAAAAATTCAATCATAAAATTGAATGAATATCTAAAAAGGAAATACGTACAATTCTAGAAATTCTCCATGTTATGATACTTCTCAAAACATTTTGGCAGATGTAAAGCCACTTTACATTTCGCGCATTCCCATTTCGTTGCGCTTCGAATTTTATGTTTATAGCAGACTTTGCACGTCCTTGTTGGATGCTTATTCCGAGGTGTCGGATCTATATTTTTGGGGAAATGAGCCCAATATTGAGCTTGGAGTCGAAGGGGCTGTTTCAACTGATGATTTGCCACGCATTTTGTAGTCCGGTAATTTAACAATTTGTAAAATTGCCTCCGCTACATTTACACGGTAATCAACATAAGTTTCCCGTTTTCGACTGTAAATTGTTTTCTGCATAATATAGGTATTAAACAGAGCCATATCTGATATGTAAAAAAAAAAGCTTTCGGTATCGTTTCATGACATTTCTCATTATTGGGAAACAGGCTAACATCTTGATCTTGATGATCAACTGCACCCATACCCTTGTTATATTCTACGATACATTTCGGCTTCATTACTATCTGTAATTGTTTGTTTGAATCCTCGACCATCTCTATAGTTCTGTGTTTTGTGGAGAGCATATAAACATCGCGCTTGTCCTTCCATTGCAGAGCCATCAAATTATTGCAAGATCTCGACACAAATTGTCCTTTCTTCAAAATACGCTTTTGCAAGTCTTGTGGCATATTTTTTCTGTTACTGCGTACGGTCCCGATAACGTTTGTCTTTCGCTGGTGTAATTTTAGAAACAGGTTGGGTGAAGAGTACCAGTTATCCAGGAACAAAGTGTATCCTTTGACAATTATAGACTTTGACAACTTCATCACAACGTTCTCCGATGCACTATCGTTTCGATCAATTCTATCCTGGCCGGTATATATCTTAAATCCATGATAGAAACCGGCTGTTTCGTGCCTCGCACAATTTGGAAATTTTTATTCCAAACCGAGCTCTTTTTGACGGATTGAACTGTTTATATGCTAAACGCCCTTTATATTTCATCAAGGATTCATCTATGCTAACATATTCATTGGGTGTGTAAATTTCTTTAAATTTTGATTGCAAAAATTAATTATAGGACTTATCTTGCGAAGTCTGTCGTTACTATCATCAGTTTCATTATCGGAGAAATGTAAAAATCTTGAAATTTGCCGAAATCTCTTAAAAGGCATCGTTTGCCTAAATATTGGCGTTTCTAATACACCTCTTCTAGTCCAATAAAGTTGAATATTTGATTTCTTTACTTGACCCATCAAAATACATAATGCATAATAGGCCTTGATTTCATCTGAAGTGACAGAATACCAAGTGTCGTCCACATACCGTTTTTTACGTTCGTCGTGTATTGTCTGATCCGCGAAGCGATTTGTTTCCGTAACCAGGATTTCCCAAAACTTGTTATCAAATGTAATAAAGAATAGGTCTAGTATTCTTGGATTGGCGCCTAAATTATTTAAGACAGACGCTTTTATTCCATGATGTTCAGAATACTTCCTGTTCGAGATTAGGTGTTTTATCTCGAGATAATTGCCGGGATGGTGTTGAGCCGGGGTTGATACGAGTAAAGTTTACAATGATTAAAAGTCGTTTATTCTCAGGTACATTTTTGAGATTTAGATAGTCTATCGAGCGAGCACATTTGAGATTTGATCGTCGATCGCGCGAGTTTCGTTAGTCAGATTTTGAGATCGAGTTGTATATTCGAGAATAAAGTCCACGAGATTATATTAATGCACAGAGGACTGGATAAGAGATCGAGAAGCACGAAGTGAACCACGTTGCGCCGCAATGTAGCTGCCACATAATTATATTAATTATGTGACATTTCTGTGCAAAGAACTATTGTTCGAGATTGAAATGGTAATTGGTCACTTACATAATCTTGTGGATCACAAGTATGCAGGAAAAACACAATTTCTACTCTCTAACGAAACTTCTAAGAAAACACGTCTGTTCGTAATTTGAACTATACGTAAAGTGAAAAGCCGGTCGCACGTGGGCTTCCGGTAGTCGGCGAGAAGCGTGACGTCACACCATGTGACTTCGGGCGCTCAGGAGCTGCTGCCGCCGAAGTCCTGTGGCCGGTGACCCAATTAGTTCGGGAGATTCCCGAACACTTCCAAATTATTGGTGTGTTTGCTACTTCTTGCCAAATCCATGATTGTCGTGTCGTACTTTCCTCTTCACTACTCTCATCTATAATCATACGCCTTACACGCTTTGCGACTGGCATAATTACATCACTATCAGAGGATCCGTTGTCACTGTCTTCATTTAACACATTTGTGTCTTGCATTTTGAAGGGGTTTCTTAAAATTCAATAATTGAACTACTTCGTAAAAGCAACGATAAGAATCGTGACTAACTGTCATGAGGTACTGATAGGAACTAACATTCCGTCACGGTTAAAACGGGCAAAAAATCAGTCCGCGAGCTCGGCTTGTTATGGTTACGTTTGGTCCAAGTATCTGGTCACGAGGCTGACTCGCGATGCTTACGTTTGGCCCAAGCACCTCGTCGCGAGTCTGACTCGCGATATTCATGTTTGGGCCAAAATCGTCATCGCGAGTCAGACTCGCTAAAGTACGGGAAGGGGTTAACACGTTCGCCACCAGGTCAGGCATCGACGACGCAGCGCGTTAAATGTGACGGTGCAAAAATGCCGTGTAACTTTTTATCCGTTGATTCGCGACCCATATATTATTTGACAAAAAGTGCTTGTATTCATGTGTTCTAGCACCCCTCAATTTTTTCCCCTCGAATTCTGACTCACCCTGTATATTCCTAATATCTTTCGAATCATATATTGCCAACCATCCTTCCCCTTCATCTGTTGTCCAGTGCTCGTCCCCACAGCACGAATAAAATCTAAGTAAAAAAGTAACTACGGTTACAATTGGCGCCCAACGCGAGAGAACAGACTTTATAAGGTGAAGGAAGGAATTAATTAAGTAACAAATAGAATAAATTTGTAATGAGTAAAATAAGTAAACCAAGACCGAAGCGCGGCCTCAACGTTTGGACCGCCCGGGAAATGAACTCGGGCGAGCAGGCTATTTGCTTACCTGACCGTCCTAGACCTGTCGAACACTCACCGGTACGAAACGCGTCAGTTTCAACGGACGTAATATTAGACAAAACATCCATTCGTACGAACGAATAACGAGGGGTGTAGAATTCTGCGGTATGGAAAATACTCAAAAACCTCAACCACAAAACCAGGAGATTCTAGAAAGACTCGCGTCTCTGGTGGGTCGGTTAAACAATTGGGAAACGATGTTCGAACGAAAATTTGATTCGCTAACAAAACGTCTAGTGAAAGATATTACATCGGCGCGCGAGGTCCTCTTAATAGATGTCGTCGAGATAGCGAAAAAAGAAAATCAGGATATACAATTTAACATGCACGAACGATTTGACCGATACCGCAAAACACTAGAGGATCAAATGAGAACGTTCCGAACAGAGGTCCGGGAAAGGATCGCAAAGATCGGAGACTGTAATGTTCTCGGAGGTGGTCGCAATCAATATCTCAGTGGTTTTGACTTACTTTATTGACATCAGCTCTTACACAGGTCACACTGCTCATAACACGCTCTGTACACGACTGACCCCGAGAGGCAATTCGGCCAGGTGCCGCCGTTACGCACTCTCACACACACTCATCCTCACACAAGCGCTCTCGCTAGCGTAGCGTTAGACACCACAATTCTCCCGCCTGTTTAATTACCCGCTAACCTCGTTGATGTTCGCAATTTTTATGATTTGGTCTTTATGCCGTTTATGCACTACCTGGTCGGCGTCACGTACAATAAATGTCGAGGGGGAGACTTGTTTGACTATCTCGCCCTCGCACCTTTTCTCCGATTGCTTCCTGTAATCGTTCATATACACGCTGTCCCCCGCACGTAGTTCTAGCTGGCGGTTACCTCCTTTTGCAACAATTTGAGCGCGTTGATTTTTTTGGACTTCGGCAAACACATTCGGTTTCAGCATATCAAACCGGGTACGCATCTCCCGTTTAAACATAAGTTGATAGGGGCTAGCCCCTGTTGTGCAGTGCTCTATGCTGCGGTAATCCATAAAAAATTTGTTGATAGCCGCCTCCGGCGTTTCTCCCCCCTTTACGATTTTTGATACTTTGTCCTTGAAACTACCCACGAAGTTTTCGGCCGCTCCGTTTGTCGCCGGGTGGTATGGCGGTGAGTAACTATGATTTACATTGTTGTTTTTTAGAAATTCTTGAAATTTCCCTCTGAATTGCGGACCGCCGTCTGTGACGACATGCAGCGGTAGCCCAAAGCGCGCGAATAATGCCTCGAATTCCGGAATTACTCTATGCCATTTGGTATTATTTTTTAAATTACTTACTTCTGGCCACTTTGAGTGGGCGTCTATCACTATTAGATACATGTTCCCGAATAACTCTAGGAAGTCACAATGTATGCGGCTCCATGCGCGGTCCGGCCATGGCCATGTCGTTAACGGGGTCTGACGCGGTTTCCTTCTTTCCATCAAGCAAATGTTACAATTATTTATTGTACGTTCGATGTCGTCGTCTATGCCCGGCCACCACACATAAGAGCGCGCGAACATTCTGACCTTTACAATACCTAGGTGGGATGCGTGTAATTCTTTTAAGATTAGTGGACGCATGTTATCGGGTATGACAGCTCGCAGTCCCCAAAATAAACAATTTTTCTCAACCGATAATTCTAGTTTTTTCCTGTGGTAGGGTTTCAATTCCTCTGAAATCTCGTCGATTCTTGGCCACTCTCCCGATGTATATTTGATAACTTTACTGACCGTTTCGTCCTTCGCACTTTCTGCAGCTAGCATTTTATTATCGAATGTTTTTATACCTTCCTTGAAGAAATAGACGGCGGAAAATTCTGTTTCTAAGTCAGCTAGGTCGGCTTCGTCGTTCAGGGGCAGACGTGATAGTGCGTTACAATTTGCATTATTTTTCGAGCTGACCTGTTCGATTCTGTATCTGAATCCTGAAATGTAATACGCCCACCTTTTTAATCTGTTATCGGCCGTCTCTGGGATACCTTTCCGTGGTCCTAATATGAACTGTAGTGCCTGGTTGTCTGTTCGTAGGATTATTTCTTTGCCGAAAACGAAGTCCCTGAAGCGTTTGAGTCCGAACACGATAGCCATTGGTCGAGGATCGTTCGACTCAGTTCCTTTTTTGGGATGGTGGTTGAAGCGTATGCGATTGGTTTTTCCGTACCGTCCTTGAATCTGTGAGACAGAATAGCTGAGAGTCCGTGCTTCGACGCGTCGCAAGCCAATACGATCTGCTCATTGGGGTCAAAGTGTACGAGTATTCGCGGTGATATTAGTTCGTTTTTAACCCATTCGAAAGCTACGTCGCAGTCTTTATTCCAAACGAATTCTTTCCCGTTTGCTAGGTTCTACAGTGGTTTTAGCCGTTCGGAACGGTTTTCTAGAAATCTTGCATAGAACGTTACCAAGCCAAGGAACGAGTCTAATTCTTTGACATTTCTCGGCCCGGGCACATTTATCATCGCGTTAATTTTTGAGATGGATTTATGCAACTCGTTTCTATCGATCGCAAAGCCTAACACGTCTAGTTTTTCTTGCATAATTTTGCATTTTTTTAAGTTGAGTCTGAGGTTGCATTCCTGTAACCGGGAACATACTTTTTTTAGATTCTTGCTATGCTCTTCGGGAGTGCGCCCTGTTACGTAAATGTTGTCTAGGTACGCGATTGTCCCGTTAATCCCCGCCAAGCATTCGTCCATCTTCCGTTGGATATCGGCCGGGGCCGTTGAGATTCCTTCTGGGATACTTGTGTATCGGAATAGTCCTTTGTGGGTGACAATTGTTAGCAATTCGCGACATTTTTCGTCTACCGGAAACTGCATGTATGCGTGTCTCAGATCTAATTCTGTAAATGTTTCACCTCCTTGGAGGACGCTAAATATCTCGTCTATCGTATGAAGGGGGTATTTGTCCATGATTATGTACTGATTTACGGTTTTCTTAAAATTACCGCAGATTCTAATTTGACCGTTACTTTTAAATACTGGTACGATTGGGGTAGCCCATTCGCTTATTTCTACTGGTTCTAAGTGTCCTAGCGCGACTAGTCTTTCGATTTATTTTTCTATTAGAGGTCTCAGTACATGCGCTGCGTGTTGGCATTTGAGCGCTATTGGCTTTGCATCTTCCTTCAGGTAGATTTTTGATGTGCTTTTATTATAACGACCTGTGGTATTACAAAAAAGTTGTGGGTAAGATTTCGGCAGTAATTGCGTTAGGCTACTTGCATCAATTTTGTATATGGTTTTCTCATCTACCTTATCTATGTGCAATGGCCAGCACCCGAAATCTGCGAGCCATTGCCTACCTATCAGTGGCGGCCCCGTGCCTGGCATCACGAAGCAATCCAAGGTGCGTGATTTCCCATTGAACCCCACAGTTAGGTTAGGCAATTTACCGATGGGCCGCATAACACTCCCGTCGTAACCGAGCAAATTCCTTTTTGTTCTGATCATTTCCGTGTCCCTAAATTGTTCGTTAAAAACTTTTTCGAAAATTACCGCCGCTTACGTACCGGAGTCTATTTCCATTTCTAGTTCCACACCGTTAACGCTCACGTTAACGTACATTGGTTCCGCTTCACAATCTCCGCTTACGTCACTGTTACCAATCTTACGCAGTACGTCCTCAAACTTGTAGAAGTCGTTCCGATGAAAGTGGTGTGGATCTTCGTTCGGGTGTCTGCTAGTGGAAGGTTCTTCGTCTTCTTCGCTGCTGCCATTTTCCAGCAATTTTATCTGCCTTTTCGTTTGAGCTTGCTTGGTGAAGCAGATTTTTTCGATGTGCCCCCTTTTTTGCATTCCCTGCATATAGCGTTCCGAAATTTGCACGTATACCGAGGGTGCCCAGTGTCGCCACAGCTGGCACATACGTCGCTTTGTTTCGTTTCCGCGGGACTTGGGCATTGATCCTTGGTGTGGCCGCGATCGCCGCAGTTATAGCATGCCCTTGTATTTCCTTGTTGCCGCTGTTGATGCCACGGCATGGCGTTCCCCGGCCTACCTCGCTGATTTTGCCTGTACCTGTAGCCTTGCACGTCCGCCCTTGTGTTTTGTTGGATGGCAAACATTTCTTTTTGAGTATTGCTTCTTACGCTTGTGCTTGCTTTTGCCGCGTTTTCTAATGCTGTCTCCCGAGCGACGGCTTCTTTCAATGCAGTGTCATAGTCCAATGCTTCTAATTTGAACAAGCTCACTTTCGTTTCATGGTCGCGTATGCCACATACCAGTTGGTCACGGAGTGCGTTTTTTAAATCGGGGAAATTGCAATTTGTTGACAGTTTTTTTAATCGCGCCGCAAATTCGGCTACACTTTCCGTTTGCTCTTGACTCGCTTTGAAGAATTTATTCCTTTCCATTTCTTCGGAGGGCTTTGGTTCCAGATGGTCTTTCATTAATTGCTTTAGTTCGTTATACTTCCTATCCACTAAAGCCATAGGTGCACTCAGATTTTTTATTAGTTCGAAACCTTCCTCATCTAACGATGTCAACAATATAGCTGCTTTCTTTTTATCTTCGATGGTATCTCGGGCTAGGAATTGGAATTCTAGTCTTTCCACGAATGTACTCCATTTATCCTTGCCGAAGCAAAATGATATTCTTTGTTTATCTGACATTGTGCTGTCCGTATCTGAGCCGTTGGCTGATTCAAACGATTCTTCTTGTTCGTCGGTAGGTGTGTGGGGATTGCTTGCGTTTGAGCTTGAAATTTGCGCCTTCACTTCGTTTGTTTCTATTTTTGCCTGATTGACTCTTGCAAAAGTTACAAGCAGTTCTCGTAACTCGTCACGCGTGCCCTTGCTATTGAAAGGTACTCCGCGTTTTTGTAATTCGGCTATTATTCCCGACTTGGGTAGTTTCCAGATCCAACCTGTATTTTGTTGATTGTCCTCGTCCATGTAATTGCACTGTTTCGCTGAGGACCTTGTTGCACTTGACACTATATTTGCTTAGCTCCAACTTGCACCGTTTATCCTCGTCGCCATAAACTGTAATGTTCTCGGAGGTGGTCGCAATCAATATCTCAGTGGTTTTGACTTACTTTATTGACATCAGCTCTTACACAGGTCACACTGCTCATAACACGCTCTGTACACGACTGACCCCGAGAGGCAATTCGGCCAGGTGCCGCCGTTACGCACTCTCACACACACTCATCCTCACACAAGCGCTCTCGCTAGAGTAGCGTTAGACACCACATGTCGAAGACAGCTGCGAAAAGAAATAGTTTCAAAGTCCGGAGCGCAGTAACAATACCGAAGGTAGGCGCGAAACAATCCGGGAAAGAAACGAGCACCAGTGTGCGGCAACTCAACCATGTTTAATGTCCGCAATCCGACAACTCTCATTTAAACCAGAACTCCTGACTTTCGACGGGGGCGGAAATTGAGAACGCGTGATCGCAGTATACGGAGCGACGAAAGTCGTGATGAAATGCTTAATATCTCAGGCCTTGAAGGGTATGGCGAATGAATGGTTGGATATCATGAACGCACATATATCGTCGTGGCCGGATTTCTCCCGCAATTTCTTAGCACGGTTTTGGAACCCGTCTGTCCAACGCAAAATCCGCGCAAATTTAGAATCAGGATATTACCGAGAAGTTTCTGAACAATCACGTGTAGTTCACGCCATGAAGATGATCGCGAATGCCCGAGACCTTAGCCCCCCCCAACCGAGACAGGACGACGAAATTGTCCAAACATTAGCGAGGCACTATTCGCAGTCAGTGGACGACGCAGTAATAGCTTAAAAAATAACTACTGTGGAGGCATTCTTAGCCCTACTTGACCGCTATGACAACGCGAATACGAACAATTACCCATCAGTACGCACGTACGAGAGCGCGATGAGGCGACCCGACGGAAACTGACAATACCCCCCGACGAACTATACGTACTCAAAGCAAACAGCCCAAATTCAAGATCCCACAAACAGTGACGGTCGATACCGGGACAGGGATAATTATAATGCGCGTTCCACGAATCAGCGTAACACAAGCGGGCACCGGGAAACAAATGTATCAAGAGTAGGAAGGCGGAGATGAACCAAATATCGCACGGTCTCGAAGCCGCGGAAAACAGGGAAGAACTTTTTTAAGCAAAGAGATGTAGATGCCCCCGCACGTTCTTTGAAGGGTCCCATTATAAAGATGGTGGAAACCTTCGTCAGATTAGATATAGCGTCAGCGTTTAGTGAAATACGCGAGGAAGTCGCATCAGGAGAAGCAAACGAGGAGCTAGCGTGGTCTAGGTTGGAATGTCCGAAGGTTATCGTACACATTCAAGGAATGCAAGTACCCGCGCTTATAGGAACGGAAAGTATGATATCGGCTCTTTCGCAGGAATGGTTCATCGACAATCAAGAAGCATTGCAAATGTGTCCGCCGCTACCAATATCGAATACGCGTATAGCCGTCGCGGTAAATGAAAGGGCTACAAAGGTCACGCGCCAGATTTATACAACTGTAAACTTTGGGAAAACGCAATTTGATCACTCAATGATTATAGTCCCTAAACTCATTCGGTCCGTAATGTTAGGAATAGATATACGTCGCAGCATAAAAGCCCACGTGTACACGGATCAGGACTTAATGCGTATTGAGATAAACGGGGTATCAGAACTAATTCCCGCACATAACCGAATCATCTATGCGATCGATGAGAAAGCAATAAGCTCTGTCAAAACACTGACGAAATCACGGGCAGACGATGATACAATTCCTCTAGACCAACTAAAACAAGGCGGGAATTCAGGTGACATTACTGGGGCTCAAAGGGATCAACTTACTCACATTCTCATACGCCACCGAGAGTTATGGTCTAAACGACCGGGCAGATTAATCGGTTACGAACATAAGTTAATTCTATAAGTGTGTTGTATCGACGGCCACGATGCGGTCAATCAGGACGAGGCAAAATTTTCAACACAAGTCTGAAATTCTTTCCGACGTTTCGATCCCAATCGGGATCCTCTTCAGGGAATGGAATATTATGTCTGCAAAATGAATATGAGGACAATGGTTTATTTTCATTTGACTTTATAATATGATTTTTCGTTTAGTCTAATGCGTCCAAATACATTATGGTCTGGCTTCAAATATTCATTGATTTTGTTTCACATATTGAAGTGGTGTGTTTTTTATTGGTTTGTTCTTCAACAAAATTTCTTAGTTATGAGTGGTTTGGTTCTGCGTTTTATATTGTCAGCGGTTGTTGGAGGGCATGTGGGTGCTCCCTGTATTGGGTGTTGTTGTGTGTGATATTTCATTTCGGGTTTTTTGTATAAATTGTTTGGATAATAGCTTATTTTCTTTCATGGTTCTTTTCTCATTAGTTTACTATTTGAATTTTTCCACCGTTTAGCCTTATGCTTTCGGTGAAGTTGACTTACCTTCGGAAGGTAGTCAAGTTCTGGTAAACGCCCGGTGTAAGGTGCCAGCGGGATGCTGGCCTTCCGGGGTTTATTTCAGTGTAAAGATCCGGACTCATTAACGTAATGAGACGTAACATTGACCTCCTAGAGTTGGGGTGGGGGGTGTTCCATGGAGTATGGAAACAAACCACACCATACTCTAGTCGAAGGTAGTTTTCATTGATTCAGTTACTGATTTTTCATATGCACACTTAGTTTTCTTTCTTTGCATTTTTGCTTAATTCTTGTGGTATTTACAGTTTCGGGTTTCTCATCAAGTTCGTTCAAATTTTACTTTTGCAATTTTTACGGATTTTTCACCAAATTTATATTACCGTTTTTCATTAACATTAGATTCATTAATTCTTAGTAGTCAGGAATAATAGTGGGTTCAATCCACTGTGGGCTTAATATAATGTCATTTTCCAACTTTTGCATTATACTCATTACGTACGATCGACACCGACACTTGAGACCGTACCTATGTATTCATACAAGGATCTACTAACACCTTTTAGACCTCTCATTCCGGGAAGAGTTAGTGGAGGGGGAATGAACAAGTAAGATATAGCTCGGTTTCACAGTCGGCATATAACGTGTCGTTTAGTCGGACTCGGAACGCACAACAATCAACATGTGCTTGGCGAAGGTCAGGGTTATTACCAACGGACTGGCCGGATCCACGAAGTTTATTCAGTTTAAAAATGGTTCATTAGTTTTCCCTTAATCTCGAATTATTGACTTCATTTAACGTATAACGATAGAAAAAACCATTAAGCAATACAGAGGACGACAAAGTTTAATGATCGTAAGTAAGATTCAATTGATTTCATTATACTGGCCTATTTCTCACATGTACTTATGTTTTCCATTGTTACGGACCGAATTATTCATTTGCTATTTTTGATTTTATGCTCACCACATATTCATTTTGCAGACATAATATTCCATTCCATGAAGAGGATCCCGATTGGGATCGAAACGTCGGAAAGAATTTCAGACTTGTGTTGAAAATTTTGCCTCGTCCTGATTGACCGCATTGTGGCCGTCGATACAACACACTCATATAATTAGAGATTCGGTCGCTAAGTATACTTATTTTTCGAATAAGTTAATTCTGCCGTTAGAACAACCGTTCGTAAAAAGATCATATCCCATACGGTACAAGAAACGCAAACATTTGAATTACCATTGGACTTGATCATTCATGGACCAGAACAAGGCCAATCAGATGCGGAGGAAGATGTCACTCACCAACGTCCTTAAGAAGAAGCTTCCAGTGGAAACCCGGACTGTATAAAAGAGAGATTCCAAAAACCAGTAGGGGACCTGGTCGCCCAAAGACAGAAAGGACTGGTCGCAGTGGTCGACCACAAAAGTTATATACATCAAAGAAAATTACCACAGAACACCGAGCAGAACCGGCAGGACTGGAACAAGCGATGGCAGGCCCAAGTCGAAAGCAATGACGAAACGCAATGGAGGAGGAACACAACGCCTTACTCAAAAACAACACATGGACCCTGGTAACTAGACCAAAGGTAAGAAAATTCTAAAATGTAAATGGGTGTTCAAGGTAAAGGAACGTCAGGATGAATTGGTTGAAAAGTACAACACCAGGCTGGTGGCACGTGGTGACCAACTACAGGAGGGCATGGACTTCAGTGAAGTGTTCGCACCCGTAGCGAGACTGAAGACGATCCGTACCCTTCTAGCATGCAATGTGGTGAGACAGATGCATGTCCATCAACTCGATGCGGTCACTGCATACCTTCAAGAAGATCTCACCGACGAAGTCTACATGGAACAACCACAATTATTCCCCAAAGAGGGTGAGGAAGATAAAGTGTGTAAATTAAATAGACCATTATATGGACTTAATCAGGCCGGACGCGAGTGGTATCATAAATTAAACGAGCATTTAATGACATTAGACTTTAAACAAGCTGCTGTGAATCCCTGTGTGTATATAAGGAAAGACACTGATAGCGATGTGATAAATATAGTGTATGTAGGTGATCTGTTAATTTCATCTGCAGATATAGTAAAGTTAAACAAGGTAAAGAATGCACTCAAGGAAAAAATCGAGATGAAGGACTTGGGAAAAGTCAAAGCCATAATGGGGACGCATGTGGAGAGGGATGGAAATACCGAAAACATTCAAATGAATGAAACAAAATATATACAAGACACAAGAGAGAGTGAGGTGTGAGTGTGTGAGGAAAAAGGTGACAAGAAAAGGAAATCTCAGAAGACAGGATAGGTAGAAGAGAAGGATTAGGTGGAGGGTTAGGGAAAGGAGCAGAAAAAGTGTGGGGAGCGCGGGAGGTGTAGGAAGTAAAGAGAACGAGAAAGATAAATAGTGAGATCGTGGAGGTAAGGTTAGGTGAAAAGCGTGGCTAGTGGGTAAGCGAGGAGAAGAAAGCGACAGCTGGTGTCGGAAAGAGGAAATAGGAAAGTGGGTGAGAGGGCAGACGGCGAAAGTGTTGTAGCAGACACCCTAGGGTTTCTCTTTGCTCGCCACACAATTTATTTCTATTGTCGGCACGGAAGGCTTTTGATATTACAAGGACGTGGACAACTTCTTCTTAACGCTTCAATAGACTTTTTTTTATTCAACAAGAGACGGTGTGTCTCCTCTCTATACAATATCTGTTGCTAACCTAGCCTATAACTATATATCTCTTAGCTAGATGGGAAAACGACCAGCGATTTCCTCAGTCTTAAACTCCTGTTCTCATTGGTGGAACGCTCGACCAATGGCGTCGTTGCGGTGCCAAGTGACGAGCGGAGCGCCGAAGCACTCCCCCCTTAGAGAAGTTCCATTACACCAACTACAATTTGGATTCCGAAAAAACAAATCATGCTCCGACAACCTGATATACATCACTACGTCCATATACGAAGCATTCGCTAACAAACAGCATTGTGCAGCCATATTCTTGGACATCGAAGCAGCCTATGACAACGTCATCCCTGCAATCCTAATAGACAAATTACACAAAATCAACATACCACCAAGAATAACCAAATTCATCAATTCCATTTTATGCAATAGGCAAATAATATTATACAACCGCAACACATATCTAACACAGGGGCACACATCTCTAGGTCTACCCCAAGGTTCTCCATTAAGCCCACTACTTTATAACATATACACAGCAGAACTTGTTGCGACGCAATTCCATTTTTATACACCGCCACATGCAACACCTGTCTAATTTGGCGGGATCCTCGCGTCTTCCCGTTGCCGGGCGCGGGCCAGCGCATGGCAACGATATTCATTTCTCTATTCACTAATTTGGCGGGATCCTCGCGTCCTTTCGTTGCCGGGCGCGGGCTAGCGCATGGTAACGTTAGTCATTTTTCTCGTAGCATAGTCTGGACTCATTGCCATAAGCAGGGTCACTTGTCCAACAGCCGTAACGGCAGCAAGTCATAATCTTATATCCAGTCGAGGCGCACTACACGTTCAATATTATAAACTTCTATAACCACAGTCTGGCGTGTGTACCATTTATTACAATCCGCACATTCGACTTCGCCGATTAATTTCACGCGGAGGAAGCGCATTCAATTTCAAGACCACGAATTATTAGTCGAGTTTTGACGAGTGCGCGACAGAACTCACGGCCGACATCCCCGCCCATACATCCATCATCGAATATGCAGATGACATAGTCATACTCTCGGCACATTCAGATCCGATACGCATGGAATACAATATCACACAAAGCATTAACCAGTTAATAGACAACATCACTGCAATAGGACTCACCATATCAAGCACCAAAACTATATACATAAACTTCACTCGGAAACATACCAGACAGAATACCAGGAACCACGGCAATTACATCGATACAAAACTAGGGAGAATCATACATATACAGGGTGATTCTAGTAACTGGGCCAAGCGATAACTCTTTTTTAAATAAATTTAGAACAAAATCGTAGAGGAAAAGTTTGTATTAGGTGAAAAGCTCTATCATCCTATGCACCGACTTTTTTCCCAAGTGCATTGGTGCATGTGCAAAGTGCAGTTGCACTGTTTTTTTAAATGGAACCACCCATTTTTTTTTACATAAACACGTTCCTTAAGCCATTCTGCAATAAAAACGTATAAGGGAAATCATCGAAAAAACAATAGTTTACGAGATATTTCACTTTATTCAAACAGGGTGATTCTAGTAACTGGGCCAAGCGATAACTCTTTTTTAAATAAATTTAGAACAAAATCGTAGAGGAAAAGTTTGTATTAGGTGAAAAGCTCTATCATCCTATGCACCGACTTTTTTCCCAAGTGCATTGGTGCATGTGCAAAGTGCAGTTGCACTGTTTTTTTAAATGGAACCACCCATTTTTTTTTACATAAACACGTTCCTTAAGCCATTCTGCAATAAAAACGTATAAGGGAAATCATCGAAAAAGCAATAGTTTACGAGATATTTCACTTTATTCAAACTCTTATAACAGATACTCGAACGTTTCACCGTTAGCTTGCAAACATTTTTTAATACGTTCCTATCCTTGAGTATGAGATGTTAGTAAACATGATTGGAACGTAACTCTGACCAAAAACGTTTAGATAATGCGATAGTGAACGGTTTGGGCATCTGTTATAAGAGTTTGAATAAAGTGAAATATCTCGTAAACTATTGCTTTTTCGATGATTTCCCTTATACGTTTTTATTGCAGAATGGCTTAAGGAACGTGTTTATGTAAAAAAAAATGGGTGGTTCCATTTAAAAAAACAGTGCAACTGCACTTTGCACATGCACCAATGCACTTGGGAAAAAAGTCGGTGCATAGGATGATAGAGCTTTTCACCTAATACAAACTTTTCCTCTACGATTTTGTTCTAAATTTATTTAAAAAAGAGTTATCGCTTGGCCCAGTTACTAGAATCACCCTGTTTGAATAAAGTGAAATATCTCGTAAACTATTGTTTTTTCGATGATTTCCCTTATACGTTTTTATTGCAGAATGGCTTAAGGAACGTGTTTATGTAAAAAAAAATGGGTGGTTCCATTTAAAAAAACAGTGCAACTGCACTTTGCACATGCACCAATGCACTTGGGAAAAAAGTCGGTGCATAGGATGATAGAGCTTTTCACCTAATACAAACTTTTCCTCTACGATTTTGTTCTAAATTTATTTAAAAAAGAGTTATCGCTTAGCCCAGTTACTAGAATCACCCTGTAGACCACATCCGATACCTTGGGGTCATCCTGGATCGAAAACTATTATGGCACAAACACATCACGCATGTTAAAAACAAGTTACATAAATACAACAACCTGTTAACATGGCTGACAAACACGCAATGGGGAGCTCACCCCCCCGCACTTCACACCTTAACAAACACAATAATCAGACCCACCATAGATTGGGGCTCCGAGATCTTCCTATCACCGACCAATACACATATCACAAATAAGTACAACTCCATGATTATTACCATTACCAAAAAATACCTGAGAATACCCATCAGCGCATCTAGTGATATCACCTGGCACCTAAGCAACCAACCAACCATACAACAAAACAGCGAAATCAAAACCGTCAAATATATAATAAAAAAAACAGATTTATAGAAGACCCGGTATTAAATAAAATCAAGTGCTTTTCATACACCATCTCCAAACTACCCAATATATCCAATAGATACATCCCAAACTACATACGCATATGGAACAACATAAACCTTCGACAATATAACATGGGAAGATACACCCACAACCCTATATACCTGGTAGATTATGGCTACTCACAGATCTAACCGCAGATAGACTACCAACATGGAAAAATCAGCCAGACACACCATAATCCGAATGCGTAACTGAACAATATAATTACAGAAATACGGGATACCCATAATGACATTCTGTTATATACTGACGGCTCCAAACGGGCTGCAATAAACTACTGTAGTGCAGCGGGATACGACCACACAAACAACTAACAGATAAAAATATCACTAAACCCTTTCACCTCCATATTTTCAGCAGAAGCCGCAGCAATATGGATCGCCATTAAACACGTCATATTACATATGAGGCATTCCATGCCAAATCGGACACTTTCGGACCTCACCCCCCTCGATTTTTTTTTAAATTTTATATGTTTTTAAGACTGATGAAATACGCGTTCATGAATTTTTTCAGATTTTTTTGACCATCCGTTTCGAAAATATGAATTTTCTTAAAATTCGGGCTCATTTTTTTCAAATGCACATAACTTTGCGAAAAATGGACCAATTTGATCGTTCTTTTTTTCAAAATTTGTGTTTTTGAATGCTCTTCCAAGAAAAAAATATGATTTTTATCGAAATAGTTTATTTCATTGCTTAATTTTTATTTAAAGCACAAAATATTTTATATCTCAAAACATGTCCCCTTCGATTTTTTTGACAAAAATTCTCAAATAAACTTTGATGCATGTAAGAACTAAAAAAAATGTCCCATCGTGGGGAAACTCTTCGTTCTATTTTTTTTCTTTATTCGAAAATATCCATTCTATCAAATCGTATGTTCTGTTTCAATGGAAAATGTTTTTTTTCGAGATGTATGCCCCGTCCGATTTTTTTGAAAAATTTCTCGAAAATACTTGGACGGATATAAGAACTTTTAAAATTTGTCCGATTGTGGGGAAACGTTTCGTTCTATTTTTTTTCTTTATTCGAAAATATCTATTCTGTCACCTCGTATATTCCATTTCAATGGAAAATGTTTTGTATCTCAATACATGTCCCCTTCGATTTTTTTTGAAAAAATTCTCAAAGAAGGTTTGATGCATGTAAGAACTTGAAAAAATTTGCCATCGTGGGGAAAAGTTTTGTTCTATTTTTTTTCTTTGTTCAAAAATATCTATTCTGTCACATCGTATGTTCCATTTCAATGAAAAATGTTTTTTATCTCAAAACATGTCCCCTTCGATTTTTTTGAAAAAATTCTGTCGTTTTATTTAGTTCGCAATAGAGTTCAGGTGAATCGAGAGACACTGCTGGGTTTAGTTGTTTATTGGTAACTTTAATTTATCAACAATCGCTCACACTCGTTCAGCTCTTACTCTCCAATCACAGTCACACACGCTGTTGCACACACCGGGGACCTTCCCGCGCCCCACGCTCGGCTCGGCGTCACCTCACGCACCCGAGGATGGCCGAACGCGCCCGAACGCGACTGAACGCGACTCAAAGCTCGCCACGGACATGCACTTGATTTCGCGCTTATATTCCAACACTCCCCCTCAAGTACATGTTCGGCCGCGATGTATTTGTACTTGCATAAATGCAACAACGCGATACATGTCTCGTGTTTTACTCTACTCAAGGGCTTTGTCAATACATCCGCTATCATCTTATCTGTGCCCACGTGATTGACCATGATCCTCCCTTGTTCCTGGGCTTCGCGGGAGAAATGATATCTAATGTCTATGTGTTTGCTTCTCCCGTGATTTACATTGTTTTTACTTAGAGTTACCGCACTTAAATTATCGCAATAGACGACGGTGGCTTTGGTTAATACTGATTGTAATTTTACATGTTCTAATAAGTTTCTGACATAAATTACCTCTTTGGTTACCTCTGAGAGCGCCATGTACTCGGCCTCCATTGTAGATAATGCCACCGATTTTTGTTTCTTGGTCCTCCAACTAATTGGACCACCCGCTAACCTTATTACGTACCCCGTACATGATTTTCTATCGCTCGCGTCCCCAGCCCAGTCGAAATCGACATATGCCTCTAATTGTTCATTTGGTTTTTCGTATTTTAAACTGTAGTTAATCGTTTTCTTTAAATACCTAAGCACACGTTTTGCCATTTTCCAATGTATTTGTTTCGGATTTGCATTGAATCTACTCAACAGATTTGTTGCGAACGCTATATCGGGTCTGGTCGCGTTTGCCAGATAGTGTAGACTGCCTATCAATTCTCTGTATGGTTTGTTGGTTGCTTTCTCGCTACGGGTATCTGAGACAATAGCTTCTACATTCATGTTTAATTCGATGGGCGTACTTACAGTATTGCACTCTGTCATGCCGAACTTATCTAACAAGTCTTTGATATATCTCTCCTGTGATACTTTTATATTGCCTGTACTATTTGTTCTATCCACGCGCATACCTAAAATATCTTGCACTTCGCCTAAATCTTTTATATTAAATTCACGCTTTAACAGAAGTTTTACTCTTTTTATCTGATCCATATTTACAGACGCTATCAGCAGGTCGTCAACATAAACTGTAATTATTATTTGTTCGTTGTGATTATCGCTAACATAAATACACGGGTCTATTTCTGTTTTATTAAATCCTAAACTAAGCAAAAATGTGTTTAATCTGCGATACCACTCACGACCTGCTTGTTTTAAGCCATAGAGCGGCTTCAATAACTTGCATACCATCTTTTCCGGGTCCTTTTGTTCGAAAGTCTTTGGTTGTTCCATGTATATTTCTTCTGTTAAATCTCCTTGGACATATGCAGTCACCACGTCCATTTGGTGCAGGTGCATACCTTTTTTCACACTGACTGCAAATAGTGTGCGTATGGTCTCCATCCTGGTGACCGGGGCAAATACTTCGTCGTAGTCGACTCCTTCCCTTTGCTGGTCACCCCTCGCCACCAGCCTTGCCTTATATTGTTGGATTGACCCGTCTTGGTTTCTTTTTACCTTAAAGACCCATTTGTTCGCTAGCACCTTTTTGTCCATCGGTCTCTTTACTATTTTCCATGTCTTGTTTTTTATCAGTGATTCGTACTCCGTCTTCATCGCCTCTAGTCAGTACGTTCTTTGGTCGCTGTTCACGGCTTCCTGTACAGTTCTTGGTTCCTGATCGGCTTCTTCGCGTGGTTCTTCTCTGTATTGGTACATTTTCTTTGGCCTCCCAGGTTTACCCGTTCGAATTATTCTCGGACGCCCTTCCTTACGTGTCTGTTTCTGTGTGGCGTCTTTACTTGTTGGGTGTCGTTCGTGTTGGGATCGGTCATTCTCTTCGTGTTCTTCTTCGCTCAAGTCACTTTCCTTTTCTGAGGCGCTTTCATCTTCGCTCGGTTGTGGCGATTCGTTTTTATTCGGTGGACGATGGTTCATGTCGAGCGAGATGCCGTTCCCTTCGTTTTCATGTGTGTGCAAATTCTCGTGGAATCGAACGTCCCTCCGTTTTACAATGCTTCTGGTTCCCTTTTCCCAAAGGCGATATGCTTTCGATTCTTTAGAGTACCCAACCAATATGTACTCCTTTCCTTTGGGCAAAAACTTGTTCCGTCGTACTCCCTTTTCCAGAGCTATTGCCGGGCTGCCGAATATTCGCATGTAGCCTATGTAAGGCTTCTTCCCTGTCCATTCCTCGTACGGTGTCTTTCCGTGCAGCTTCTTGTGTGGGCATCTGTTTCTAATATATACAGCTGTAGACACAGCCTCTGCCCACAGACTCAACGGTAGTCCAGCTTGTGCTATCATGCTTCTCGCCATTTCCTCTATTGTCCTATTGGCCCGTTCTGCAACTCCGTTCTGCTGCGGTGTGTACTCCGTCGACAGCTGCCTGATTATCCCTTCCTTCTTTAGGAACTCTGTAAACTCTTTGGATAAATATTCCCGAGCATTATCTGTACGGATTCTTTTAATAAACTGCCCAGTTTGTTTTTCCGCTGTTAATTTATAATTTTTAAACGCGCCTAGTATTTCGGATTTATGCTTCTGTTGCGAATTGATCTAGTTCATGGCGGGCGGCAGCAGCATACCCGCAGCTCTTTAAGCGCGGATCATAAACATACCACACGCGCGAGCGGCTGTGATCATCGATCAATAGCGCGCCGACTGTCTATTGTTCGTTACGCGCCAATCAGGAGTGGACACGACTCCTGCGTGTCCAAATGCGGTGACAAATCACCGATCGATACAGGATCACATGTTCACGCCACTTCCTTCTTTCTCGCAAGAAGAAAGCGAGCCAGGAAGTCGGCCATTCTTCTGTTCAAAGTACTTGTGCGACAAGGAGATATCTCTGAGCAGTTCAAGGAAAAAGTGATCTTCTGTGAGGCAACACCAGAATAAAAAGGATCAGATCAGAACTGAGCAATCAGCCAGGCTACAGGCAGAAAGTCCAGATCAGATTCAGAGCAGAGCCAGAACGAGGAGGACGATTTACGCCCGTCTCTCAAACCGACTGGTAACGGCCACGTGCGGACACCACCTCGGCACGGTAAATTAAAACACGATTACTGCTCGCAATGATCAAAAGGAAAGCGTGTGACAAAACATATTTATTTATTCCAATGGGAGAGCCCGGATCAATACATGATCGAATTAGTCTTAATTCCAAGAGTGATCAACGTCACACGCTACACGGATCTATTTATTATTCAAAATGATCTATTTATTCACTATGCACTGATCAATAAACCCATATTTATTTCAATTGTGTGCACTCATTTCCCCACAGCTGTCACCAGACTCCTTATTCGAAATCCGGCTCGGTAGAATTCATTAACACCTCAACAAAATACAGTCCACTGATATCTTTACCAAACATTTTTTGGTCCTTCGAGCCGGATGTCTGGTCAGCTGTGGGTGTGAGTGTGTGATCAAGTGCAACATGTGTGTGTAAAGTGTCAGATCTGGGAGATCGGTACAGTTCATAACACACATGAGACTCATTCTGCTCGTTGCCTCACAGATTATCAAGATTATCAAGAGCAGATCACAGATCATACAAGACGTCCAATCCAGATTCATTAGACATGGACAAGGATAAGACCATGCAGTCTTCAGAATCAAAGGAGACTAAATCAAGTGCCGATCAGAAAGGAGCTGATCAAGCGAAGTCTTCTGACACTAAGGAGACTAAATCAAGTGCCGATCAGAAAGGAGCTGATCAAACAATAGAGCTGAGCAAACTGGAAGTTCCAGTAGTGGAGCAGCAAACACGCCCATCTTCACCAGTCCTAATGCAGTCAACTGCCAACGAATTTAAAATTCAAAATCAGGTGGCACGGCTCGAAATGCTAACAGAACTGAAGGAGGCCATACAAGATCAAAAACCCACTTCCATAGAAGAAGTGGAGGGAATTTCCCAGCAGGCGAAGGAAATCTGGGCTGATTTCGCCAAGGATCACGAGCTGCTGGGAGAATCATGCAAAAGAGGATTCCTGGGTCACCCGTACATGACTGGGAAATATTATGAGCGCACTATGAAGACATATTATGCTGTAAACTCAGCAATTTTAACGATACGAGCCGATCTAAGCAAGAAGAGCCAGATCATGGTCCCACGAACTGATCAAGTAAGGCACAGATCAGCCCTGCCCGAGTTGAAACTGCCTCATTTTAACGGGGACCTGGCAGCATGGCCAGGGTTTAGAGATCTGTTCAAATCAATGGTGATAGACAATGATCAGATAAGCGATGTGGAGAGGCTCCACTACCTCAAGACCAGTGTTAGTGGAACTCCAGCCGAAATGATAGCACGGGTGCCGATGTCCAACGATTCGTTTTTGCCAGCTTGGAACCAACTGATCCAACGGTTCAATGACAAGGACAGATTAATAATGTCTTATGTCGAACGGCTCCATTCAGATATCACCACCGTAAAACGAACAGCTCGTGATCTGAACAAGCTAGTAAGCTCCACAACAGAGACGTTGGACGCTCTAAAAGCATTAGGAGTTCCAATCCACCATTGGAACCATGTGCTTTTGTATCTGATCACGAGACGCCTGGACTCCACATTGCGAGAGGCCTGGGAGGTTAAACGCAGCTCTGCTCAAGAACCCATGCGGTATGAAAATCTGATACAGTTCATTGCATCAAGGGCCAGAGCCTTAGAAGCAGTTGAAGGCAGTTCAGATCAGCAGGAGAACAAATCAGCAGCTAAAATGAAGAGCTTGCCCAAGCGGGCAACGTACGTTGCAGCAATCTCTGATCACGATCCGACCAACTACCCATGTGACTGCTGCAAGGGGCCCCATTACATTGCCGTGTGTGGAAAATATCGAGAGCTCCAGCCGACAGATCGGTACAGGCTGGTAACTGAAAATAGGCTGTGCTTCAATTGCTTGGGCCACCACAATCTGGCCAATTGCACGTCAAGCCGAACATGTAAGACGTGCAATCAGAAGCACCACACATCCATCCACATGCCGTGCCTCAATTCGGCGCCTCAGAACAGATCACAACATCAGAGCACAAGTCGTGCTCAAAAGTGAGACGGATCAGTGCCATTTCGCAAGCCCAGATCATTAGAGTTCAGCACAGATCGGGATCAGGATCAAAAGGAATCCGAAGTTCATCAAGAAACAGTTCCACCAGAGTTCAGACTTGACCAATGGAACAGATCACTACTGGCAACAGCAGAAGCACAGCTCATCACACCATTTTCTGCTCATCCAGTAAGACTGCTCATAGACCCAGGATCAGAACTTACATTCGTCTCCAACAACATTGTCAGAACAAATGCATTGAGCAGGCATCAATCATCATTTTTGGTCACAGGAATGTCAGGAATGAATGCTACTCGTACAAGAGGTGTCACAACGTTTACGCTCAGATCAAATTATTCGTCACAGTGCGTCAACATCATTGCACATATAGTGAACAAAATGACGAATGACTTGCCATCATTCAGAGTGACCCCTCAAGAGTGGCCTCATCTTACATTGTTACAACTAGCAGATCCTGACTATCTAGTTCCACGCCCTGTTGACATCTTATTAGGGGCAGACTCTCACGTTCGGATCATAGAAGGATTAATCATTAAACATGACTATGTATCGCCAATGGCTCAGTTGACAGCATTTGGATGGGTAGTTCTTGGCCCAGTACAAGGGAAAGCCACTGCAACTCCTCAATCATTTCATACTGCAGTGGAAACATCAGATGACAGATGTCAAGAGTTGCTCGCTAAGTTTTGGACGCAAGAGGACGTGCCAATAACACATGATCAAGAACTATCGCCAGATGAACAAGCATGTGAAGAACATTTCAGATCAACACATACACGGGACGAATGTGGAAGATACATAGTGAGAATTCCATTGAAAACATCAAGAGACAATCTCGGAACCTCCTATGTTACTGCTCAACGATGTCTGTTCCGACTACTCAAGCGACTCAACAATGATGAGGAATACAATCAGTCATATTGCCAATTCATGAAGGAGTATGAAGATCTTGGTCACATGAAGCGTGTACCAATACAGGGCAGGCCGTTACAAGAAACTGATCAGATCAATGATGACCGATCAAACGAGATGACCTTGGCACATGATGCTTCGGCATCAGGAGGGTTGAGGGTCTCTGGAGATCGATCATCAAATCATGTTCAAACTACCGGCCCTTATTACCTTCCTCATCATGGAGTGTTCAGACCAGATCGAAGTACAACAAAGTTAAGAGTCGTGTTCAACGGATCCAGTCCAACAACAACAGGCGTGTCTGTGAATGATATTCAACACGTGGGAGCAAAACTTCAAAAGGACATCTTTGATATATTGCTCTGGATTCGACAGTACAAGTATCTTTTCACGACAGACATCACAAAAATGTATAGACAGATCAAAGTTCACGAAGACGATTGGGATTTGCAAAGAATCATGTGGATCGATGAACAGCTCAATATAGTGCCTTATCAGTTGACAACTGTAACGTATGGTACGAGATCAGCACCATTTCTAGCAGTCAGATCACTTTTACAATTAGTAGAAGATGAAGGACATCGATTCCCTCTTGCAATTGAACCAATCACGAAAGGCAGATATGTCGATGACATATTTGGAGGATCAGATCAACTAGAAAAGCTGGTTGAAATATCAGATCATGTAACCCAGCTCTGCAGGGCGGGCGGATTCCCACTAGCGAAATGGCACAGCAACAGTACAAGGTTCATGAAAGAAATTGCTCAAAAAATATCGACAGATCCAGAGTCAGATCCAGAGTCAGATCCAGAGCTTACATTTGAAGATAGCAGCACCAAGATCTTAGGCTTGTCATGGAATGCTCAAAAGGATCAGTTCAAGTTCAAATCAAACCCACCATGCTCAAGTTCCAAAATAACAAAGAGAGTGATTTTATCAGAGACAGCCCAACTATATGATCCACTTGGATTTCTGGCACCGTTCATAATCAAAGCGAAAGTTTTACTGCAAGAGCTTTGGCTGGAGAAGCTCAAGTGGGATGATCAAGTATCAGATCAAGCCAGTTTCAAATGGATATCATTTAGAGAAGAGCTAGACGATGTATCTGGAATTGCAATTCCCCGCTGGATCAACATAACGAGCAAATCGACAGTGGAATTGCATGGATTTTCGGATGCATCGCAATTAGCAACTGCTGCTGCGATCTATATCAGAGTGGAAAATCCAGGTGAACAACCAAAAGTAACATTGATCTGCGCCAAATCAAAAGTTGCTCCGCTCAAGAGGCTGTCCATACCAAGACTCGAGCTCACAGCTGCACTGCTCGTATCAAAGCTTATGAAGCATGTGCAGCAAACATTAGAACTGACCGGATCAAGAACATATCTATGGACAGACTCGTCAGTTACGCTCACCTGGATCAGATCACATCCATCAAGGTGGAAGGACTTTGTCAGGAACAGAGTGTCAGCCATTCAAGATCTTACTCCAAACAGCGTATGGAGATTTGTTCCTGGCAAAGAAAATCCAGCCGATTGCGCTTCAAGAGGGCTAAGTATGTCCCAGCTCCAGAAGCATCACTTATGGTGGACAGGACCACCATGGTTACGATCGACCCAAAGCTTATGGCCAGTCCAGCCAGTTCAGACCAAATCAGAGACGAATCAAGAGGAGCGCCCGGGGCTCTCATTCTTTGTGGCAAGAGATCAGGACGAATATCATTGGGACATGATCTACAGGTATTCATCACTTATCAAATTACTCCGAGTAACCGCAATTTGCTTCAGAGTAAGTCAGATCATAAGGAAATTGCCACAATCAACACTCGCACGACCGCTCACGCCACAAGACATTGATCAATCGCGAGTGTTCTGGATCAAAGCAACACAAGCAGCGTGTTTCAGAAACGAGATCAAGCTTATTGGGTCAAAAAATCTGCCACCAGTTCATCCCTTCAATAAGTTGACTGCCTTCATCGACACTCAAGGCATAATTCGTGTTGGAGGAAGACTTGCTCACTCTCAATTGGAACTAGAGACAATTCATCCAGCAATTCTACCTAAATGTTCAAAATTTACAGAACTGATCATATCTGATGCTCATCTTAAGACCTTGCATGGTGGTACGCAAGCAACAATGAACCATATAAGGCGATCGTATTGGATCATCGGTGGTAGAGCTCCGATTCGATCGCATGTGCTCCGCTGCATGATCTGTGCTCGCCAACGTGGCGTGCGAGCACAACAATTGATGGGTCAGTTACCAGCAGCACGAGTCACACCATCCCGACCATTCTTCACCTCGGGAGTGGATTACGCTGGTCCACTCACCATAAAGACCTGGAAGGGAAGAGGCGCCAAAAATCAAAAGGGATGGTTGTGCATCTTTGTGTGTTTTGCTACGTCCGCAGTACACCTTGAAGCGGTAAGTGATTGCACTGCTGACTCATTCATAGCTGCTTTCAGACGGTTCACTGGACGCAGAGGCATCTGCCACACTTTACATAGTGATTGCGGCACGAACTTTATCGGGGCAGATGCCGCTCTAAAGAAAATGTTCACACAAGGCTCGAAGGAGTCGAATGATCTGTGCTGTTCTTTAACCAATGACGGAACCACGTGGAAGTTTAATCCTCCAGGAGCACCCCACATGGGGGGAAAATGGGAAGCTGCGGTCAAATCAGTGAAATATCACTTGAGCAGATCAATTGGAGAAACTGCGCTCACTTATGAAGAACTTACAACATTGCTCGTACAGATCGAGGCAGTTCTTAATTCAAGACCGCTGGAGCCACTCTCAGATGATCCTGAAGACGTAAGTGCATTAACACCAGCACATTTTCTAATTGGAGGCCCGATCACTACTGTTCCAGAATCATCAGTCACTGATATTGCTCAATCAAGACTATCGAGATGGCAATTTGTTCAACAAAGACTTCAACAATTTTGGTCTATATGGTCAGCTCAGTATCTTCAGCGCCATCTAGCAATATCAAAGTGGCATCACCCATCGAATCAGATCAAGGTTGGATCATTGGTATTGATCACAGACGAGAGGCTGCCACCTGGAAAGTGGCCTCTCGCAAGAGTAATTCAGCTCCATCCAGGAAAGGATCAGCTCACGCGTGTGGTAACGCTCAGAACGGCTACATCAACACTTACGAGACCGATCAGGAAATTAGCCATCCTACCAGTACAGGCTCAGGACGATCAGATCACGAAATAATCAGAGACTCCGTCCCTGATGGTGGGCGGAATGTTGCGAATTGATCTAGTTCATGGCGGGCGGCAGCAGCATACCCGCAGCTCTTTAAGCGCGGATCATAAACATACCACACGCGCGAGCGGCTGTGATCATCGATCAATAGCGCGCCGACTGTCTATTGTTCGTTACGCGCCAATCAGGAGTGGACACGACTCCTGCGTGTCCAAATGCGGTGACAAATCACCGATCGATACAGGATCACATGTTCACGCCACTTCCTTCTTTCTCGCAAGAAGAAAGCGAGCCAGGAAGTCGGCCATTCTTCTGTTCAAAGTACTTGTGCGACAAGGAGATATCTCTGAGCAGTTCAAGGAAAAAGTGATCTTCTGTGAGGCAACACCAGAATAAAAAGGATCAGATCAGAACTGAGCAATCAGCCAGGCTACAGGCAGAAAGTCCAGATCAGATTCAGAGCAGAGCCAGAACGAGGAGGACGATTTACGCCCGTCTCTCAAACCGACTGGTAACGGCCACGTGCGGACACCACCTCGGCACGGTAAATTAAAACACGATTACTGCTCGCAATGATCAAAAGGAAAGCGTGTGACAAAACATATTTATTTATTCCAATGGGAGAGCCCGGATCAATACATGATCGAATTAGTCTTAATTCCAAGAGTGATCAACGTCACACGCTACACGGATCTATTTATTATTCAAAATGATCTATTTATTCACTATGCACTGATCAATAAACCCATATTTATTTCAATTGTGTGCACTCATTTCCCCACAGCTGTCACCAGACTCCTTATTCGAAATCCGGCTCGGTAGAATTCATTAACACCTCAACAAAATACAGTCCACTGATATCTTTACCAAACAGCTTCATAATCACTATTTCCGTATACCTGGTCTTGTCGTCAATGAACGACGCAAAATATCTTGCTCCCCCTAGGGATGGTGTACTTATCGGACCGCAAATGTCACTATGTATAAGCCCAAGGGTCTCTGGTTCCACTGTCTGGGACTCTTTGTAGGGCAGTTGGTGTATCTTGCATTTGTCGCATATTGTACACCTTAGGTTGGTGTGTTCTCCGACTGTGGGTATCTTCATTCCCTCTACCATATTTTGTTTGCACAGCTTCACAACGTCACTGACATTGAGATGTCCTAACCTTTGGTGCCACCTTGCAATCCTTTCTTCTTGATCTGTGGCTTGCATTGCCTGCACCATCTCTGCGTCTATGCAATCTATCCGGTAAAGCCCTGCATCTCTTGATGCCTTTACTGCGGTCGTTCCATCCTGTCGTTGCACGAGGGCTGTGTGTTTTGTGAATAGTACATTGTATCCGTTGTCTGTTATTTTTCCTACAGACAACAGATTGTTCTTGAAACTAGGGACCCACAGCACATTCTTTAGTTCAATTTCATTAGTGTTTCCATTCTCAACAGGGACTTTAATTTTTGTGTTTCCCTTTCCTAGGGCCTTTGCGCTATCATCTGTAGCAGCGTACACATTTGCTCTGTGACTTACGTCCAGTCTTTGTATTGCGCTCTTGTCTGTGCAGATGTGTCCTGTTGCGCCGCTGTCCAGGTACCATGTCTCCCTGTTTGAAGTCCCTATGTTGTATGCGACTGCGGTCATTGCATCTTCCCTGTCTCTTCTATGATTCGGGGTCCTAGGCCGATTTCTGCATGCCCTTGCGTAATGACCCGGCTTTCCACACACATAGCATTTCCCCTGGACCTTCTTGTTTGTGGTCCGTTCGTACCGTGGCTTTATACTTGTGTTTCCTCTTGACCTTCGTTGGTACGGTATCTTTTTGTTTGAGAGTAGAGCTTCCTCTTGTTCAGGTACGTGGAACCCTGTTGCCTCTGACCTCCTAATTTCCTCTTCGAGTAGTTTCACCTTCAATTCTTCTAATCTGGGGATTGCTTCCCTCGACTCGATCGCTATACAAAAAGTTTCATACTCTTGAGGCAAGGAGTTTAGCAACATTATTGGTAATACTTCTTCTGGTAATTTTATGCCGGATTCCTCCAATTGCTCGATTTTATTAGTAAACTCTTCTACGTAGTGTGACATGGGCTGATTTGGGTCCTTTCTCATTCGGTATAGCTGTTTAAACAGGACGCACTTTTTCATAGGACCTGTGGAGTCATGCACTCGCTTAAGGGATTCCCAGGCTTGCTTCGATGTTGTGGCATTTTTAATGTGGTTATATTGATTTTTGCACACATTCAGTATTATTATGTCCAATGCCCTTTCGTCCTTCGACGTCCACGTGGCCTGGTTTGCCTCGGATTTTATAATTGACCCGTTCACGTACCCCCATAGTTCGTTTATACGCAAAATACTTTTAATTTGGATTTTCCAAGACTCATAATTTGTATGATCGAGCCTCTCGGTTTGTTGCAGGGTCGTGGAATTCATTCTGCGTACCTGTTGCTCACACGTGGCGCTTGGTCCTAACCTCAAAATCCTCTTTTAGTATTGCCTCTCGATATGGCCTGGGCCCATAACCTGTCGTTTTATTTAGTTCGCAATAGAGTTCAGGTGAATCGAGAGACACTGCTGGGTTTAGTTGTTTATTGGTAACTTTAATTTATCAACAATCGCTCACACTCGTTCAGCTCTTACTCTCCAATCACAGTCACACACGCTGCTGCACACACCGGGGACCTTCCCGCGCCCCACGCTCGGCTCGGCGTCACCACACGCACCCGAGGATGGCCGAACGCGCCCGAACGCGACTGAACGCGACTCGAAGCTCGCCACGGACATGCACTTGATTTCGCGCTTATATACCAACAAATTCTCACATAAACTTTGATGCATGTAAGAACTAAAAAAAATTTCCCATCGTGGGGAAACTCTCCGTTCTATTTTTTTTTCTTTATTCGAAACTATCTATTCCGTCACGTATTCTGTTCGTTTTGGTGGTTAAATTGAAATGGAACATACGATGTGACAGAACAGATATTTTCGAATAAAGAAAAAAATAGAACGGAGAGTTTCCCCACGATGGGAAATTTTTATTAGTTCATACATGCATCAAAGTTTATTTGAGAATTTTTTCAAAAAAGTCTCAGGGGACATGTTTTGAGATAAAAAACATTTTCCGTTGTAACGGAACATAGGATATAAATAATTCTTTATTTGTTCCCTTCAAGGGTTACAAAGCTCCTCTACATCTCCTCTCCATTCAACCTTAAACATACTTATACATCTACGTAACAACACTTAACCTACCTTAACTACTTACACCTATTTACACTCTATTTACAATGCCATTTACACCGATTCTCCCATTCTCTCCGCCGCACGCCGCCCGCTCTCCCGCACGCTCGCTCGCTCGCACGCTCTCCCCCGCACGCTCGCACGCTCTCTCCCCCGCTCGCACGCTCGCACGCTCACCCACGCGCTCACTCACCCTCTCCTCCGCTCCCACGCTCTCCTCCGCGCTCGCTCGCCCTCTCCCCCGCCCGCGCCCCCCCACCCCCCCGGGACTCCCGTTTCCGCTCTCTCTCTCTCCCCTCCAGTCATCCATTCATCCATACCCACATTCACTCCCCCATTCACCCCCCCCCCCCCCTCCACCTCCGTCCATCTCCTCTCCACTCCCCTAAACAACTCTTCCCCCCTCCCCTCCCCCCCAACACCCACCCCCTCGCCTCCTGCCACCCCTCCTCCTCACCCCCCTCACGCACACCTCCCATAGATGTTTCAATGTTTCCCTCCCCCCCCCCTGCACAGCCTACACAACCTCTCCTCTTCCCCCCACCCAGTATCCCCCCCCCCCCCCCTCAGCCCACTCCCCAGCCTAAACCTTACCACCCTCCTCCACCTTTCCTCCCCCCAGCCCCTCTTCAAATATTCCGGCACTCCTCACGTTTTGCATCCTCCATACTCCCGATTCCACTGCGATCTTCCAATCCTCTCCCACCTGTCCCTTTCCTGCTCAGCTTTTTCCCATCCTGCTATCTCCTCCCCTCTTATATCTCGCGCCCCACACCCCAACTCCCATCCCCTTTTCTCCCAAAAAGCTCTCCTCTCCCCCTCCCACCCCCTCTCTCCCTCCCTCCGCCCCATCCTGCTCCTAATCTCCCTCAAACATGCCTGCGCTATCATCCCTCCACCTCCCTCCTCCACCCTCCTCTCATACCCCCACGCCCTCAACGCCATCCTTCCCCTCAACATCTCCCTCTGCACCTCCTCCCTCAACAAGTACCCCGGTGTGCATCTTTCCACTCCCATGACCCACCTCAATTCCCTCTCATGCAATGCCTCTACCCTCTCCCTCTCTTTCCACCCCCACACCGCCACTCCATAGCTCACAACCGGCCAGATCAACTTATCAAAAAGCCACAGCCTTCTTCCCCAGTCTCCCCCGAAAATCCTCTTCCCAAATCCCCAAACCTGTCCCATTATCGCCGCCCCCTTCCTCACCCTTTCCTCTACTTGCTCGTCCTGCCTCCCGTCCCTCCTCATCACATACCCCAGGTATCTAAATTTTCTCACTTCCTCAATTTCCCTTCCCGCCCACCTCCAATTCACCTTCTTCCACCTTCCTCCCCCCTCCATACACCTCATGATCTTCGTCTTTTCCACATTGACCGTGAGCTTTTTCCTTCCAAAATATCTCTCCAATCTTGCCATCACGGCCCTCATCCCCCCCTCGTCCTCCGCCAACACCGCCACGTCGTCGGCATACGCCAACGACCTCACTACACATCCTCCTACCCTTACCCCTCCCCATCCCCCCCTCTCCATCTCCTCGTCCATGTCCGCCAGCATTAGGGTAAAAAGACAGGGGCTAATAGGACACCCCTGTCTCACCCCCCTGGCCGGGAACATAGGATTTGTTAGAATAGATATTTTCGAAGAAAGAAAAAAAATGGAACGAAGAGTTCCCCCACGATCGGACAAATTTTTCAGGTTCTTACATGCATCAAAGCTTCTTTGAGAATTTTTTCAAAAAAGTCGAAAGGGACATGTTTTGAGATAAAAAACATTTTTCATTGAAATGGAACATACGACGTGACAGAATAGATATTTTCGAATAAAGAAAAAAAATAGAACGAAGAGTTTCCCCAAGATGGGAAATTTTTTTTAGTTCTTACATGCATCAAAGTTTATTTGAGAATTTTTTCAAAAAAAATCGAAGGGGACATGTTTTGAAATATAAAATATTTTGTGCTTTAAATAAAATGTAAACAATGAAATAAACTATTTCGATAAAAATTATATTTTTTTCATGAGAGAGCATTCAAAAACACAAATTTTGAAAAAAAGAACGATCAAATTGGTCAATTTTTCGCAAAGTTATGACTATTTGAAAAAAATGAGCAAGAATTTTAAGAAAATTCATATTTTCGAAACGGATGATCAAAAAAATCTGAAAAAATTCATGAACGCGTATTTCATCAGTCTTAAAAATATAAAAAATTAAAAAAAAAATCGAAGGGGGTGAGGTCCGATAGTGTCCGATTTGGCATGGAATGCCTCATATATATTTCCAAATATTCCTTCTGAATATTTCCTTCGGAATTTAGCCCTCATTTGGAGATGAGAACGCTCTGCTTGTATAAGATAAGGACGAGGGCCTGGCCTTCGTCAAGCCGTAGGTCAACTCTAGCCGTCTCCTTCCTTCCCACTACTTAAGGACCTCCTTGTCTCCCGCACTTTCCCGCCAGGGAGCAGCTCCCCGCTAAGGAGCAGTTTCCCGCCTAGATATCCTAACGCAGCCACCCAACCAGAGAGTTTCCCGCCTAGATCTCCTGCAACACAGCCACCCAACCAGAGCAAGTCCCGCTCTATTTTCCTCCCACTTCTCTCCAAAAACATAGTACAAAAACCCCGGTCCTAAAGGACTCGGGGAGCACTCTTACTCAGTATAGTCGCGTTAACGAATCTCTGTTCGAAACCGTATGGGTCATTCCATGTCAAATCGACCAGTGGTTGGAATCGACCAATTTTGATTTGGATGAATTTTGGTCAGAACTTTTATTTTATCATAAAACGAAGTCCTGCCAAAGGAAAAAAATTAAAAAAATTTTTTTTGGAAGTTATGCGAACTTGAAAATGTTGCCATTTTTCCAGTTTCTGAATCTTATTTTTTGAATATCTCGAGAACTATTATAGGTACAGAAATGGGCAACAACTTTTTTTAAAGAGCATACTTGGAACTGATATAAAAATTATTGTGAAAAAAATTTTCGAAAAAATCGCTGATTTGCAGAATTTTGAAAACTAAAAAATCTTAAAAATCGCTGAACCCCCATTTATTTTTGGCTCAAATTTTTTTCTAAGGTACCTCTAACTAATCTCAAAAGATGCTGAAATTTTCAAGAGGGGGTTTTTTTTCTTTCAAAAGATATGAATTTTTTAATTCTGAAGAAAAATGTTTTTTTTTCTTTGGCACATACTGAATGATATAACGATAAATACAATTTTGATTTGGATGAATTTTGGTCAGAACTTTTCTTTTATCATAAAACGAAGTTGTGCCAAAGGAAAAAAATTAAAAAAATTTTTTTTGGAAGTTGTGCGAACTTGAATATGTTGCCATTTTTCCGGTTTCTTAATCTTATTTTTTAAATATCTCGAGAACTATTATAGTTACAGAAATGGGCCACAATTTTTTTTAAAGAGTATGCTTGGAACTGTAATAAAAAATTATTGTGAAAAAAATTTTCGAAAAAATCGCTGATTTGCATAATTTTGAAAACTAAAAAAACTTAAAAATCGCTACCTCCCATTAAATTTTTGGCTCAAATTTTTTTCTAGGGTACCTCTATCTAATATTAAAAGATGCTGAAATTTTCAAGAGGGGGTTTTCTTTCTTTCAAACGATATGAATTTTTGAATTCTGAAAAGAAATGTTTTTTTGCTTTGGCACATACTGAATGAAATAACGATAAATACAATTTTGATTTGGATGAATTTTGGTCAGAACTTTTCTTTTATCATAAAACGAAGTCCTGCCAAAGGTAAAAATTAAATAAATTTTTTTGGAAGTTATGCGAACTTGTAACTGTTGCCATTTTTCCAGTTTCTTAATCTGATTTTTTAAATACACCGAGAACTATTAGTGTTACAGAAATGGGCCACAATTTCTTCTAAAGAACATACTTGGAACTGTAATAAAAAATTATTGTGAAGAAAATTTTCGAAAAAATGCTGATTTGCAGAATGTTGAAATCTAAAAAATCTTAAAAATCGCTGAACCCCCATTTATTTTTGGCTCAAATTTTTTTCTAAGGTACCTCTAACTAATCTCAAAAGATGCTGACATTTTCAAGAGGGGGTTTTTTTTCTTTCAAAAGATATGAATTCTTTTTTTCTTTGGAACATACTGAATGAAATAACGATAAATACACTTGTATCAATTAAAAATTCATATCTTTTGAAAGAAAAAAAACCCCTTCTTGAAAATTTCAGCATCTTTTGAGATTAGTTAGAGGTACCTTAGAAAAAAATGTGAGCCAAAAATAAATGGGGGTTCAGCGCTTTTTAAAATTTTTTAGTTTTCAAAATTCTGCAAATCAGCGATTTTTTCGAAAATTTTTTTCACAATAATTTTTTATTACAGTTCCAAGTATGCTCTTTAAAAAAAAATGTTGCCCATTTCCGTACCTATAATAGTTCTCGAGATATTCAAAAAATAAGATTCAGAAACTGGAAAAATGGCAACATTTTCAAGTGCGCATAACTTCCAAAAAAAATTTTTTTAATTCTTTTCCTTTGGCAGGACTTCGTTTTATGATAAAAGAAAAGTTCTGACCAAAATTCATCCAAATCAAAATTGGTCGATTCCAACCACTGGTCGATTTGACATGGAATGACCCGTATCTGAAAAGTAAGTTGGTTTTCCAACAACCTCTTATAACTAAAGTGTCTCCAGCAAGATCGGACATTAGTTCCATTCCAGCAAATTTCCTTATCCAAGTCCTCGGCTAGAGAGGGCTACGGCAAAACAAAGCCAGGCCTGATTGAGCAATAACAATCGTTAAACATTGAGACTAACCTCACGGGTTAGTAGTTTATAGTAATTCTTTGTACGTGATATTTCTCACCAAAGAAGATAGTTTATAGTAACTCTTTGTTTCTAATAATTCTCAACAAAGAATAAAGTTCATAGTAGCTCATCGAGAATATAGTTTATAGTAATTCTTTGTCTGTGCGATTTTTCATCAAAGAATATAGTTTATAGTTATACATTCAATTGAGTTCATTCAATTCAATATTAGAAACCCGTCCTCCTTGTTAACGTTCAAGTACGCGCGCCACAAAGGTTCCTTCCGAACCTTTAATCTTAAATCTACGATGAAGCTAGGGCCCTAAGGATCTGCATTTCGCTACCAAGCAGATCCAAACTTCTCGAATACCCCGACATCCTCCTTCCCTTTCTCCTAGTCCCCACAATTTCGTGCAGTTCAGGGTAACTTACGTTACTCCGGAACACGCGCGATCGTCTATTCGCACCAGGCACGAGGTCAGCCGAGTAACAGTTGTTACCAGGATTCGAGTGCGCGGATAGACGCCGAGGGCGGTGACGGTCAGCAACCGCTTCTAGTCGTCGGTACAGGATTCGTCACTGCCAGGTCGAACTGTGCGAGACGGTCAGCAACCGTTTCTAGTCGTCGGTATAGGATTCGTCTCCCAGTAAGACCGCAAACAGGTGTGTAACCCGAGCGACCCTGAGTCGCTTATCGTACGAGGAATACGCTCCCTTTTCCTTTCCCTTACCCAAAACCTCCCTGATCAGACCCCATCGGCTGTGCGAGAGACGGTCGCCGAGCTCAGGCCCAGCGCCACTTCGAGCACAACCCGAAGCAGGTCAGAAAAACCCCTTTCCCCGCGTGCATCACTGCACCACCCTCACCCCTCCCTCTCGTCGGAGCTGGTAACAAGGGAAGTGTATCTTCTAAGTAGCGTCCATAACGATATCATCCTAGAGGTAGAAAAAAGAAATGTCATAAAAAAAATACTCGAAGTTGTTGTGGATTATAATAATAAAATGGGTGGAGTAGGTATGAGTAATGGCATAATAATTGCATACTCGACAGCCAGAAAAAGGTTGAAGAAATATTATAAAAAAACATTTCTCCACCTTTTAGATGTTATATGTTTAAATTCATATATAATGTATAAAATGAATGGTGAAAAATTAACCCGGGTAAACTTTTTATTAGAATATACTGAGGATACAGTTGCATCGTATCCCATTGAATCGCAAAAATTATCACAATCTCGGCCAACGACATCTAATGTTTCGCGCCGGATCGGCAAACATTTCCTGGATTACATACTGGACAGCACAACAACAAAAAATCCTTCGCGAAGATGTGCTTTTTCTCATAAAAAAAAGATTAGAAAAGAATCGCGGTATGTATATATATATTCTTTATTTATGATTCCCTTACGGGTTACATACTTATACACCTCCTCTCTCTCTTATCCTAACTTACAAAGCTAACAACAACACTCCAACACCTGCGTCCCACTGACCTCCGGCTCCCCCCCGGACTCCCACTTCCCCCTGCCTGCTCTTCTTCCTCCACTTCCTTCCTTCTCGCCAATTCGCCCCCCCCCCCCATCTGCCCCTTCCCCTACTCCTCTCTCTCCCCAGGCCCTTTCTTCTCCTCTCTCCCCTCCCCCTTATCCCCCCTTTCCTCCTCCCGCCACTCCCTCCTCTCTTCCTCCCACCTCCACCATGTCCCCTCTATCTTGATCCCTCCCTCTCCCATCCACACCCTCTTCCCCTTCCTCCTTTCCTCCCACACCTTTTCCACTACCCTCCACCTTATCCTTCTTTCTTCCCATGTACGATCCTCCTCTATCCTTACCCCTCTCCCTCTCACGTTCCATCTCCTATCCATCACTTCTACTTTACCCGCCACACTCTTCATCCTTACCACCACCATTCCCCTTGCCTCTCCCCCTTCCCTTCCTCTCCTTCCCAGTTCCCTGATTTCCTCCACCTCCCCTTCCACCCCCAATTCTCCCATCAATTCCCGTATCTCCTCCCTCCTCTTCTCTGCTCCTCTCCTCAGCCCCTTCACAATCATGTTCCTCCTTCTTCCTTCTCTCTCCTTCTGCTCCTTCCATATTTCTATCTTCCTCAACCTCTCTGCCATCTCTTCTTCCAACCTCTTCTCTCCATTCCTCTCCCCTTCTCCAGCTTTCCTTTTCTTTCCTCACCTCTCTCTGTCCTCTTCTCCCTCCTCCCTTCTCCTTTCCTCTCCTCTGTCTCCAGCTTCCCTTTTCCTTGTTCACCTCGCTCAGTCCTCTCCTCCATCCTGCGTGAATCGCGGTATATATTATATTTGATATTTTGATTGATATTTTTTATATATGAGGCATTCCATGCCAAATCGGACACTTTCGGACCTCACCCCCTTCGATTTTTTTTTTAATTTTTTATGTTTTTAAGACTGATGAAATACGCGTCTCAAGAATTTTTTCAGATTTTTTGACCATCCATTTCGAAAATATGAATTTTCTTAAAATTCGGGCTCATTTTTTTCAAATGCTCATAACTTTACGAAATATGGACCAATTTGATCGTTCTTTTTTTCAAAATTTGTGTTTTTGAATGCTCTTTCAAGAAAAAAATATAATTTTTTTCGACATAATTTTTTTCTTTGTTTAATTTTTATTTCAATGACAAAATATTTTCTATCTCGAAACACGTCACTTCGATTTTTTGAAAAAATTCTCAAATAAACTTTGATGCATGTAAGAACTATAAAAAAATTTCCATCGTGGGGAAACTCTTCGTTCTATCTTTTTTCTTTTTTTGAAAATATCCATTCTCTCAAATCGTTTGTTCCGTTTCAATGAAAAATGTTTTTTTTCGAGATGTATGCCCCGTCCGATTTTTTTGAAAAAATTCTCAAAAATACTTGGATGGATATAAGAACTTTTAAAATTTGTCCCATCGCACAGTGGGGTATTTGGCCGTTCTAGCTGGCCAAAATTATTTTTCAACTTTAGACAAATTCTATTGACATAGTTTGCTAGAGTATGAAGTAATTACATTTTTAAAATACTTTTGCAATAAAAAAAAAAAAATTTTTCATTTTTTTAAATAAATTTTTGTTTTTATGCACAGTAAAAAATCACAGTTATATTTAAAACTAGAAAAATTACCCGGCGTTGCTCGGGTGAAAAATGCGGTGCTTTTTATATGTATTTTGCAATTTCAAGCGGTAGTAATTTGAAATCAACGGTGTTTATGACTCGACACATGCATTATAGGTTTTTTTTCTTTTAATTTTCGTTTGGTAGTGAATAATGGAATAGTAACTGTCATTCATTATTGTTTGTGTAAATATTTAACTTCCGTTACATTAGTCAAGGTATATTTCGGTTGTTCCACAGACGTGTATGGATGTGGCCGAAAATTCTGCTGTTTTGTTATTCTGCTATGTAATCATCGCGTTTACCATCGAGGCTATAGTATTTAGATTTATAGCCTTTTCTCTACCTGCATTATTTATTGCACTTTCTTCTCGTCGGCCGATGTGGTAAAATTTTATTGCCCTTGTCCCTTTAGTGGTCTATATCAGTGGCTATGCTCTAAAGAAAAGGCCTATGGCGTCTTACTTTTAGACCGTGTTCGGTGGCATTTCTTCTTTATATGCAAAGCTCGTACACATGTATATCCAACCCAAATGTACATACGTACATGCATACATGTAAATACGCTTACATACATCTACATAAACAAACATGTGTGTAAGCGTCACCGTAGAGAAAGAGGGAGGACACACATATAAGGTGGTCGATGTATGTTCAGAGGCCAGATATGTTCAGTTAATTGAGTGACGACTGTTACCACTCCATAGAGGACTGCGGCGTTATTTGAAAGTTCGCTAGTGTTTTGCACCCGAGGCGACGGCAAGGGGTCTGACACCTTACTGCTGGGTCGCGAAGGGATGCATAGTTTATTATGATGAGCCGGATACGTGGCTGACGGACCGACGGTATCGATGCCTCTTTGTCCGCGCGGCGAGTTAACGGTTCGTGAAAAAGGACCCGGCCACGGAGTGGGCAACGTCTTTTAGACGCCCAGATTAGAGGGCTTTAGCAACAGACATGGAAATTACACCAGAAACTCTTACGCGAACGAACACCATATCGATAACTTTCAGACATGTGTATCTCGCCTTTGTAGTATTTTCGGGTGTTCAAGTTTAGACGTAAATAGAAGATTTATCAGGCGTTGCCTGGGCATCGTACGCAGTGCGTCATGTAAATATATTTTAATTATAAGCTACAAAATTGATGCGAACAACGTTTTTCAGTCGGGACGTATACAGTGCGGCATTTTTATATAGAGCGGACCCTGAGTTAGCCTTTCCACGGTGTAGCAACGTTCCACATCACCCATGAGGTCTTGCTATTGGATGCGTAATATCTTTTTTTTGGCATGGTGATTTCCCCAGTAGGCTACATATCCATGACAATACTAATCCAATTACCGAATTGAAGTATGGATCGGATTATTCTAGATGTTTCAATTTCACAAATGGCGACTATTATTTTACTCCTTCAGACAGATCGACATACTAAAGCAACTTCTCGATTGCAGTATGAATCGGATTATTCTGCATGTTTTAAGTTCCACAAACCGCGATTATTATTTTACTGTTCCAGACAGATCGACATACTAATGCAACTACTTGATTTAAGTATGGATCGGATTATTCTGGATATTTAAATTTCACAAATCGCGATAATTATTTTACTATTCCAGACAGATCGACATACTAATGCAACTACTTGATTTAAGTATGGATCGGATTATTTTGGATATTTAAATTTCACAAATCGCGATAATTATTTTACTCCTTCAGACAGATCGACATACTAATGCAACTACTTGATTTAAGTATGGATCGGATTATTCTGGATATTTAAATTTCACAAATCGCGATTATTATTTTACTATTCCAGACAGATCAACATACTAATGCAACTACTTGATTACAGTATGGATCGGATTATTCTGGATGTTTAAGTTTCACAAATCGCGATTATTATTTTACTCCTTCAGACAGATCGACATACTAATGCAACTGCTTGATTTAAGTATGGATCGGATTATTCTGGATATTTAAATTTCACAAATCGCGATTATTATTTTACTATTCCAGACAGATCAACATACTAATGCAACTACTTGATTGCAGTATTGATCGGATTATTCTGGATGTTTAAGTTTCACAAATCGCGATTATTATTTTACTATTCCAGACAGATCAACATACTAATGCAACTATCTGGTCGAAGTATGGATCGGATTATTCTGGATGTTTAAAATTCACAAATCGCATGTAAAATAATGTCACGTTTTTCAAATTCTTGTCCTACTATCACAACAGCCACTTCATCGTGAACGGGCACATTAAAACAACCTCTGTGCGTATTAGGTGGCCTATTATCTGCATGAATGACAACTTTGAAATTATTATCCGAATTATGAATTTCATTTTCCAACGTGGTTTTTAAACTTCTAATATACTTATTTTCAGAATGCAACATTTCTTGCAACTCCGTGACAATATTTAAATCCAAAGTGGGAAAGTTTTCGCACCTCAAATTGGCTTCGACTGCATTGTCTCCGACAAAATACAGTTGGAGAAATTTGGGTTCCTCAGCAGAATTTTCGGGTAAAATGGAACCAGCTAAAAATCTCCGAGTCCTCCCCTGTGCCCGCGGCGCCCATCGTGACGCCGCGCATCGCGCCCGGAGCGTTTTCGAGCGCGCCATGCGCTGCGCTCTCTTGTTTTTGCCGCCGGTCGCTCGCGTCTCCTTACAATATTGGGAAGTGGGCGATCAATTTGGCTATTTTTGTTGATTTTTTTAACAATGAAGGAGTCAACTTTTCCAACTTCCAAAAACGGTTTTGGATACATTAGTGAAAAGACTATGAATAGAGATCAAATTTAAATCGCCGACGTTGCAAAATGTAAAAAAAATAATTGTTTAAACAATTAGCAATAAACTTTTACAACGTTTCATAATTATTTTGGTGTGTCGGGAGCAAGTCGAAAAGAATGCCGTAAGAACGAAATCTCTAGCATGTCGGGAAGTGGGAAATCTTTTTTGCTATTTTTGTTAATTGTTTTAACAATGAAGGAGTCAACTTTTCCAACTTCTAAAAACGGTTTTGGATTCATTAGTGAAGAGACTATGAATAGAGATCAAATTTAAATCGCCGACGTTGCAAAATGTAAAAAAAATTATTGTTTAAACAATTAGCAATAAACTTTTACAACGTTTCATAATTATTTTGGTATGTCGGGAGCAAGTCCAAAAGAATGCCGTAAGAACGAAATCTCTAGCTTGTCAGGAAGTGGGAGATCTTTTTTGCTATTTTCGTTAATTGTTTAAACAATGAAGGAGTCAACTTTTCCAACTTCTAAAAACGGTTTTGGATTCATTAGTGAAAAGACTATGAATAGAGATCAAATTTAAATCGCCGACGCTGCAAAATGTAAAAAAAATAATTGTTTAAACAATTAGCAATAAACTTTTACAATGTTTCATAATTATTTTGGTGTGTCGGGAGCAAGTCGAAAAGAATGCCGTAAGAACGAAATCTCTAGCATGTCGGGAAGTGGGAGATCTTTTTGGCTATTTTCGTTAATTGTTTGTTTAACAACGAAGGAGTCAACTTTTTCAACTTTTTCGAATTTTCCGTTTTGTTTGGAGAGAAGAGCTAGTAGGGGACAAAATTTCAAGTTGCTAGCACTTGTGGAAGTACCAAATCTCGAACATCCGGTAATTAAATTTTGCCGTTCCGATGATGTTTAAACTAATTAGGAGTAAACTTTTGGAACTTTTTGGATCGGTTCGGTTAGTTTGAAAGCAAGATCTCGCTGATAAAAAAAGAATTAAGTCGCTAGCCCATCGGGAAGTGGTCTAACCGAATTTCCGGACATTTGACATTTATATATATAGAGATAGAGATAATGGCAGTGGCCATTATAGAAAAGAATTTCTTTTTTCGTTGTCCAATAAAATTTCACTGGCTAGACAAAACCGGTGATGTATTGGAACACCCATGTTGGAAAAACCCGCGGACCGTTTATAGGTACAATTTCGCGCGCTGCAACGTTAAATGCACTACATAGTAATAAGCGACTTGAAGACAATAATATCCCCTTAATCCGTGTGACCATCCACCGAAGTATTTCAGACAGTTTAAAGTTGCATAAACTAAATAAGAAACGCACCTTTTGAAAGGTAATAAATATCTATGATCTGTCCATATACTCCCAAACGCGTAAATTTCTTTATATCGGTTCCGTACAAGACAAAATACACCTATTCGATATCAATTATGATGGTTTACTTGAATATCATTGTTTTACTTCAACAAATATGGAGAGAACTTGTAAAGGTGGCAATTGTTCTTCTGTTTTTTGTAGGCTACGAATGTACGCATTCCTATATTTTGTTGCCCGACGCGGTGTCTCTGTAATTTCTTTCAAAACCGCTGAAGCATTTCGTTTGCCAATTTCCCGCAATTTCATCTCTGTGGCAAAAGTTAACATTTCACTCGATGTTGTTTTTCGGACATCTTCCGTTTTCCTTCTTTTGCTGCGTTCACTTGAGTCACTGAAAGACTTCTCAGGCCGTCCTAATCGAGTCGTCACTGCGGGTATTTCTATAATACTCTCTAACCATTTGGCATTTTTTTCTCAAAAAGTTGCTTCTTTCTGAATGCAGCCCTCCATCTTTGCAGAAATTTACACCTAAAGCAAGCTATTAATGCTTCCAGGCGTTTTTGCTGCTCATCCGAATAATTTTCCCGATTTTGCAAAATATGTGTGAAATATGCTAATTTTTCGGAAATATTACTGTTCATCTTTTGTTGTATGATATCATATAAATATCTGAGGCGAATCCGTTTGATTCCTGATGATCCTGCTCAGAAAAAAGGGCGATTTATGATAAAGTCCGAAACATTGAAAAGTGTCATTATTTAGAAAATTCCTCGTAAAAACCGAAATCGCAAATAGTCGCAAGAAATTCTTTTTGCGCTAGGAATCCGACACTCCACTCTAAACAATGGCGTAAGAAACTTTGCGGCATGTAGCGGCCGTATATAACAAAATCATTGCAGAAAATACATCTTTGAACAAAAATTTTCATATTTAAACCCTATTTTCAAACGACGACAACTTTTGATAGGTACTTAATAAACCGTTTGAAACTTTTTCTAATATTAAGTATATACCTTCCTCTAAAGATGCCATAGCGCCGCACTTCACACTGGTTCTTGGTTAACACAAAAAACACAAGCAAACTCGTGAACGTTCAGAGAGTGTCCGAAAGAGGTACGTTTACTAGTAGCAACCGTCAACTTCAGACTAAGTTTTCAGACGAATGGTACGAAGAAAAAAAAAATATTACACATACATATTCCCCCACTATTTAAGTACCAAATTATGTAATTTTTATGACTCCAGGTAAAAGTTGACAAAATCGACTTTTGGCCAGCTAGAACGGTCAAATACCCCACTGTGCATCGTGGGGAACCGTTTCGTTCTATTTTTTTTCTTTATTCGAAAATATCTATTCTGTCACATCGTATATTCCATTTCAATGGAAAATGTTTTGTATCTCGAAACACGTCCCCTTCGATTTTTTTGAAAAAATTCTCAAATAAACTTTGATGCATGTAAGAACTATAAAAAAATTTCCATCGTGGGGAAACTCTTCGTTCTATTTTTTCTCTTTTTTCGAAAATATCCATTCTCTCAAATCGTTTGTTCCGTTTCAATGAAAAATGTTTTTTATCTCAAAACATGTCCCCTTCGATTTTTTTGAAAAAATTCTCAAAGAAGCTTTGATGCATGTAAGAACTAAAAAAAATTTCCCATCGTGGGGAAACTCTCCGTTCTATTTTTTTTCTTTATTCGAAACTATCTATTTCGTCACGTATTCTGTTTGTTTTGGTGGTTAAATTGAAATGGAACATACGATGTGACAGAACAGATATTTTCGAATAAAGAAAAAAAATAGAACGAAACGTTTCCCCACGATCAGACAGATTTTAAAAGTTCTTATATCCATTCAAGTATTTTCGAGAATTTTTTCAAAAAAATCGGACGGGGCATACATCTCGAAAAAAAACATTTTCCATTGAAACGGAACATACGATATGATAGAATGGATATTTTCGAATAAAGAAAAAAAATAGAACGAAGAGTTTCCCCACGATGGGATTTTTTTTTTAGTTCTTACATGCATCAAAGTTTATTTGAGAATTTTGTCAAAAAAATCGAAGCGGACATGTTTTGAGATATAAAATATTTTGTGCTTTAAATAAAAATTAAACAATGAAATAAACTATTTCGATAAAAATTATATTTTTTTCTTGAAAGAGCATTCAAAAACACAAATTTTGAAAAAAAGAACGATCAAATTGGTCCATTTTTCGCAAAGTTATGAGTATTTAAAAAAAATTAGCCCGAATTTTAAGAAAAATCATATTTTCGAAACGGATGATCAAAAAAATCTGAAAAAATTCATGAACGCGTATTTCATCAGTCTTAAAAATATAAAAAATTTAAAAAAAAATCGGACACTTTTGTACCTCACCCCCTTCGATTTTTTTCAAAATTTTGTATTCTTTTAAGGTTTATCAAAAACGCGTTCATGAATTTTTTCAGATTTTGTAACGGTCCGTTTTCGAAATATGAATTTCCTTAAAATTTTTGATCTTTTTTTTCAGATGCTCATAACTTTGTGAAAAATGCACCAATTGGATCGTTCTTTTTTAAAAAAATTGTCTTTTTGAATGATCTTCTGTTACGTCATACCCCCCCCCCCCCCCCCACCAGACTATTAGAATGTATAACCCTTACTAGCGTTACCTTATAATTACTATCTCGATACTCGCTCCTTGTAACCGTTCCCACGCTCCATACCATTATTATTATTATTTAGCATTATTAGTATTATTGTTGTTATTGTTATTATTGTTATTCTTATTGTTATTATCTTTACCGTCATAACTGGCCACCATCGCGAGCGGGCCTACATACGTAGCGCTATACGATAATTATGGATGTCCCATCCCCTCTCCCCGATAAACCTTTCCCCCACTCCTACTCCTCGTATTTCCCAAATCGCACTCTTCCTTACGTTTTCCGAACCTCGCCTGAAAATCGTCAGAATAGACCCGTCCGTCGTTAGTGACAACACGAAAATAATAAACGAACCTGAACAAAGTAGAGTGTGAAATATTTAACCTAACCATCTCCCGAGTCGTTCTTCGCGAGGACTGGAACCTCGATTACGATCGGAACAAATTCCTGTCGTGGTCAAACATCACATTGGTGGCAGCGGTGTTGGGCGTTCCAAACGAAGAAGAGTCGGACAAGAAAATACGTTGACGAATTCCCATCACCAACGTGCAAGAGTCCTACCAACGACGAGCCGAACAACGTGGGTACAAGAACGACACAACCCAGACTTCACGACCGAAAGTGCATTTCGGAGGACACCGAGTTCGTACGGAGATCGCCGCCTGGACGTCGAGCCACAACGAGCCACCCAGCCGCCGAACGATAATCCACGTATAGAGTAGCTCCTACCGAGATCAAGACGCCGTCGTCCTGTAAGTCACTCCTTCAACCAAAACGACAGAAGAAATATAAAATATCTACCGCGAACGATATAGCGAACCAACTCGCAAGTAAATTAGTGATTACCGACAACGCCACGAGTAACGCGAATCACGATAGATACTATACAGTCAAAGACGCGGCCGAGTGCATTCCTATCTTCTACGGTCACAATATACAGGCTAGCTCCTTCGTACGCGCATGTGAGTCGCCAAAAGGTCTTAATCCTGCAGACCTATCCTTCCTAGCACGAGCCGTTCAATCTAAAATTCGAGGAGATGCCGATATTGCCTTAGGCTACATAAACGCAAATAGCTTAGACGAAATATTATGTGAAATACGCCGTATATACGTACCCCGACGCAGTCTGTCAAAATGAAAGACCGAATTAGCATTCGCGAGACAAGATGCGTGGGAATCGCCCTTAGAATTTGGTCGACGCATCGAAAAAATACAAAATCACGCAAAAGACGCGATCCGCGAGAACAATCCACCACAAATAGCAATAGGGATGACTCATGGGTTAGAAGAAAGTGCGTTAAACTGTTTTATATCAGGATTACTAAGTTCGGATTTAGAAATCAAAGTAGCTTTCTCATCTCCCAAGACCTTAAAAGAAGCCATAGAAAATGCATGCATAGCCTGGGAGCGCATAAAAGACAGACAGACAAGATTATTATCCCCACCTACACCCTACGCGATTGAGCATAGCGATTGTCAATATTGTGGAAGCCCCAACCATAGCTATCACGAGTGTCCGTACAACAAAAAACTCTACACTGACACCCCTCAAACAGAACATTTACAACACTTTCATCCCCACCGAAATACACCACATAATAACCCTTATATAGATCAACGCAACCATAACACACCGCCTAATCACACGACACACTACCCACACTCCAACTTCCGCACGCATCATATGCAAACGTTCGCACCTACTAGGGAACAGCGCCTCTCACACCAACGAACCTATTACAGAAACGAGCAAAGTAGAGACAAATATTCAAATACACACGCGCAAAGTAACTCGCCAGGGCATACACAAAATACATGCGTATACTGCAATCGTACCGGCCATATCGTCGATGAATGTAGAACTCTCGAACGCAATAAGAAGTTTTGCGACCATTGTAAAATCAGAGGACACACGCTAAACGAATGTCGCTCTAAAAACCAATCACGGATACATGTAATAAGCAGTCCTAATACGCAGAATTTAAACGGGAATCCCGTCCCCCAGGTAGGCGATCTGAGAGACGAAACTTATTAACGGCCGGCTCATTATCCTCCGAAAGACAAATCCGCGCAGTTTCAAATAACGACAATAATTCGCCTACAATTCCCCTTTCCTCGGAACAGCTCGCAAAACCGGAAACATTCCTCGTAGACTCCGGCTCCCCAATAAACCTTATAAAACGTAGCGCCTTGATACCAACAACACCTTGCGACCCAGCCAAAACAATGGTATTAAAAGGAATTACCGCAGAATCGACAAAAACACTAGCCGAACTCGAAATGAAAATTAATGGAAATCCACATGTCTTCCACGCGGTATCACATTCATTCCCTATCAAAGAGGAAGGCCTGTTAGGAACTAAATTTTTGAACAAAGAAAAAGCAACACTCTCGTTCGCTTCACAGTCCATAACCTTAAAAAACAACGTAACAATCCCATTCATAAAAAAACAATTAACTATTCCGGCTAGAACAGCGCAAGCAATTCCGATACAACTAACGAACACAGAAGATACGAAAATCGGTATTTTAGAGGACTTAAACCTGGGCGAAAACATTTATGCTGGACGGTGCCTGGTTAACAATAATGACGGATTCACATACGCATACGCAATTAACACAAACGACACGGAAGTCACATTTCCATTACCATCCGCAGCGTTAACGCAAGTTGATTTACCTATAGGGCCGAGGTCTGATGCATCACATGCGGAAACATTAATACATAACATCAACGAAAATAAACAACCAATAATAAATAGCTCGCAAAATAACATTAATTACAAAAGGGATTTATCAACCAAACCTAACATGGTTACACAACGCGAATCTCCTTCCCAACCGAAGCCCGAACACACATACAGTGAGCGTAGAAAGTATTCGTACACCGATGAATTTCTGGGAATGCGTTGTACGGTTGTCGTATATTTATTGTTTTTCATAAACAATGGACGTATACATAATCTCGGGACTTTCTTCAGTAGATTTAACTTAAACAAAAAATAGTTGGTTGAATAATATGCGAACTTAACGAGGAAATCCAAAAAATCAGCAGAAATATAGGAGCAATAAGTATTCGTACAGTTGCCGTTTCGTCTGTCTACAAGAAAATTTATACTGTAAACATACCATGTAATTACTTCCGACCTGTGATTTGTCTCGTAGTATGTTTGGAAACATTATCGGAATCACTCAAGTTCACAGTTTAGTTTAGTTCAGTATTAATTCAAGACAGGCTTTGAAGATGGGTCGTAAACGTGCAGAAACGACGATAGAAGAGAGAAAAGTTATTATTAACTTGCATAATCAGTGCAAAAGTTTATCAGAAATTTCGCGGATTGTAAACAGACCACGGACTACAATTCAAAGTGTAGTGGACAGATATGGTGCGCGAAAGAGCCTACAAAATAACTCCAGGAGTGGACGTCCAAGAAAAATTAATCAACGAGTTGGTCGCAGTATTATTCGAATGATAAAAGAAAATCCACGCATAAGTGCCGTAAAAATAGTTGAATATCTCAAAAATAATTTAAGCATCGAATTGTCCACCAGTACTGTGCGTAGTTTTTTAAGGTGCCAAGGGTTTCACGGTCGAGTAGCCCGTAAGAAATATTTTGTGAGTGAAACGAACAGAAAGAAAAGATTGCAGTTCGCAAAAGACAATATTAATGCATCGCCAGATTTTTGGAATAGGGTAATTTTTACCGACGAGAGCAAATTTAATATTTTCGGGTCTGATGGACATTGCACAGTTTGGAGGAAAAAAAATGAGGCACTGAAACCGAAAAATTTACGACCCACAGTGAAACACGGTGGAGGTTCAGTACTTGTTTGGGGCTGCATGAGCGCAAGTGGTGTGGGTATATTACATTTTATTGATGGGATAATGAATCACTGGGCTTACATTGATATTTTAAAACGTAATCTTATTCCAAGTGCCGAAAAAATGGGCATGAAAGACAATTTTATTTTTATGCACGACAACGATCCCAAACATACTGCTCACAGTACGAGGATGTGGGTATTGTATAATACGCCAAAACACTTAAAAACTCCACCGCAATCACCGGATATAAATCCTATTGAACACCTATGGGATTTCTTGGACCGTCAAATCAGAAAACACCACATTTCATCTAAAGAAAGCTTAAAAAATGCATTGATGGAAGAGTGGAACAAGATCCCATCCAGCCTGACAGCGAAGTTAGTTAATTCAATGCCCAAAAGACTTGACGCCATAATAAAATCAAAAGGACATCCGACAAAATATTAATTTACTGTTAATAAAGTTATTTAAAAATTTATTTCGTTACTTTTGTTGTGTTTTGAATAATCCGGCAACTGTACGAATACTTATTGCTCCTATATTTCTGCTGATTTTTTGGTTTTCCTCGTTAAGTTCGCATATTATTCAACCAACTATTTTTTGTTTAAGTTAAATCTACTGAAGAAAGTCCCGAGATTATGTATACGTCCATTGTTTATGAAAAACAATAAATAAACGACAACCGTACAACGCATTCCCAGAAATTCATCGGTGTACGAATACTTTCTACGCTCACTGTACACCGTTAAGGCGGAAACCTGCGATGATATAACCAAAGATCACGCGACAAATTCCACAAAACCAACACAACCTTCTTTCGAAAATTTTCAATCATCTTGCAACTCCATAGAACGCGAAAAAATACAATCGAACACACAAAAATACGACGATAGGTCCCCTTCGCAAGTCCACACTAATCAAACACTGAACAAAACAGACGCACAGACCCTTAACGGATACTGCCATAAAGGGCTTGAAGACACAATAGACACACCCAGGTCACAGGCGGAACGGATTAAATTATTGCATGCGAACCTCAGATTAGATCATTTGAACACAGAAGAAGAAGAAAGCATTTTAGAACTCACCAAGAATTACAATCATCTCTTCTATTTACCCGGAGATAATCTTTCGGCAACCACAGTTATAAAACATTCCATACATACAACGGACGACATCGCGATAAACATCAAACAACAGACACCCACAAATTCACAAGAAAGAAATACACGAACAAGTTACAAAACTACTTCACGAAAAAATTGTCGAACCATCAACTTCCCCTTACAACTCGCCGGTATGGGTGGTACCTAAAAAACCAGACTCTACGGGTAACAAGCAATGGAGGATGGTTGTCGACTTTCGTAAATTGAACGAAAAGACCAACGATGACACATATCCCTTACCCAATATAATCGATATTTTAGATCAGCTCGGCTCAGCTAAATATTTCTCGACGTTCGACCTGGCATCAGGCTTTCACCAAATACCAATGAACCCCCATCACGCTCACAAAACAGCTTTTTCCACAGTTACGGTCATTATCAATTTACGCGAATGCCTTTCGGATTACGCAACGCACCCTCAACATTCCAAAGATTTATGGATAACATATTAACAGGATTGCAAGGAACCGAACTATTTGTGTATTTAGACGATATCGTTATTTATGCAAAATCACTGGAGGAACTCAAGACGAAATTTAAAAAATTAACACAGCGTCTAGAAAATGCGGTCTGAAGTTACAACCAAAAAAATGCGAATTCCTAAGACGCGAGGTCGCATACATAGGGCATATAATCTCCGAAGATGGTGTCAAACCCAACCCAGCGAAAATACAAGCAGTCAAACAGTTCCCAGTCCCTAAAAACGACAAACAAATTAAAGAGTTTCTAGGTCTTGTCCGTTACTACAGACGTTTTATTCCAAAATTCTCAAAAATCGCAAAACCAATAAATATGTTATTAAAAAAGAACACAAAATTTATTTGGAGCACAGATTAACAAATTGCATTCGAACAACTAAGGGATACAATATGTCAAGAACCTATTTTACAATATCCTGACCTTCGCAAACCAGTTATACTTACAACCGATGCATCAAAATACGCCATAGGCGCTGTACTTAGCCAAGGCGAAATAGGAAAGGACTTACCCGTAGCATACGCCTCACGCACATTGAACAAGGCAGAAATTAATTACACAGTTACAGAAAAGGAACTACTAGCTATTGTTTACGCCGTTCAACATTTTAGAACATACCTATACGGAAACCTATTTACTCTCGTGACCGACCACAAACCACTCGTATGGCTAAAAAAGATTTGCGACCCTTCCTCGCGATTAATGCATTGGCGTCAGAGGTTAGAGGAATATTCGTACAACATCGTTTATAAGGCGGGCAAAGCAAACTCAAATGCAGACGCGCTTTCAAGAAACCCCATTGATATAATAAAACACAATATACTACCGATAGCATGCAAACGACCAAAGCAAACAAGTTCAGAAACGAATTCAGACACTAGGCACAATTACAAACTACGCAAAACACCGCAACGAGTAGCACAACAGACATTCAAGAAACTTAAATTAACACACCGAACATCAACGAAAAGACACAGACCCACAAGTACAGATTCGCTAACGGAAGGTACCAAGTATCAAAGGTATAACTTACGTAAACGCATAAAACAATCACGCGAATACAAACGTAGACTGAGACGAACAGACACAGATTCAACCACTAACCCAATCGACCGAAAAATCCCGCGTCTCGATGACTGCCCAGACGACTCCGATCCGACGACAGACGAATCAGACATAGAATACAACCACGCACAGAGTCCACAAAACACAGTACCCATACAACAGAGCCTATGCGAACAGAGACAGCAAAATAACATAACACCATCACTTCCAAATAGTAATAACACTCTGCCAGAAAACGGCCATTACAATCTGAGGAAACTCAAAAAAACAAACTATGAAGAACAGACGACCAGCAACGGCGATACGGATATCATAATTTCAAACAGCGAATACGATTCATCAGCAGTCACAAGCACCAATAAACCCAAAATTAGTTTTAAACAACCATCAAGCGACGACTCATTTACCCACGAAACAATAACAACAGACGCACAGGTCCACCACCCTACACTCCCATACGACACAGACACGACGGAAGAAGACAGCGGCCAGCAAGTACGGCACCGGCTTGATATACAGACCACGCACCCAAACGAAACGTACGGCGGTACTTCTCAACGCAACCTATCATCCAAAGAACACGACTACAGGGAATTTCTACAAAATCTCGCGGACTTACCTCCCACACCCAACGTGGCCGAAACAAACGACACAATATTTATGACAAACAGTGATTATGTTCATTTTATATCAGAAATTTGCGACAACCCTTCAGACACAACGCTATCACTAATCTCTAGGAACCTGCTAGACATTGATAACCTGCGACAGCAAAACCCAACCACCGGAGAGGTTATTCTCACGAAAACCAAAAATAAACACACCCTTAGTTTGATCGTAATGGAAAACAATAGTAGCACTCCAACAATGACAAATATCTTTAAAGCATTACAAAACCTAAAAAATATTTGCATCAATAGAAATATAAAGTCAATTGCAGTTGCCATACATGACCTTCGACCAAACCAAGCACAGCTAACCCAAATCAGAAACATGTTACGACACATCTACATCAATTCGGATATATTAGTCACACTCTGTTTAGGCAAAACCGTCACACCTAGATTAGAAGAAAGGGTAGAAATCATTCGAGAACACCACGAATCGGTAACCGGCGGTCATAAAGGAATCTCCAAAACATTTAAAAGAATCCGTGAGAATTATTTTTGGTCCAGCATGAAAAAGGACATAGAACAATTCATTAAGACATGTGATAGTTGCCAAAGAAAAAAGTTAGTTCGGATTAAAACAAAACAGCCATGGTTATAACCGACACACCGTCTGAAGCGTTCGAGAAGGTTGCACTAGATGTAGTAGGTCCATTACCAGAAACAAGGTCCAAAAACAGATACATTTTGACAATTCAATGTAATCTTACCAAATTTTGCGAAGCTTATCCCCTCTCAGAAACAACTGCTAGAACAATCTCCATATTGCTAGCTAAAGAATTTATAACCCGTTATGGCGCTCCCTCAATTATCCTCACCGATCAGGGTACCAACTTTATGAGCTCAACCATGGCACAACTTGCAAAAATCTTTAAAATAAAACAACTAAGAACAACTGCCTTCCACCCACAAACAAATGGCTCCTTAGAGAGAAGTCACGCATGCTTAGTAGAATATTTAAGACATTTCACAACAAAGACGAAAAACTGGGACGAATGGGTCAGATTGGCAATATTTTCATACAATACCTCTGTACATGAGAACACAAAATTCACACCCCACGAACTAGTTTTCGGAAGAAAAGCTCGAATTCCGTCCAGTTTTAAATACACGGCCAAGAACGATTTTACGTACGAAACATTCTTAGTCGATATGGCTACACGACTTTCAGAGTTACGCAAATTAGCAGCAGAGAACCTTATTAAAGCAAAACAAAAATCAAAACTCCGTTACGATCGACACGTCAACCAACAAACATTCGCACCCGGAAATTCCGTATACTTATTAAACGAAAAACCTAGTAAACTATGCGACCGCTATTCAGACCCATACATAATCAAGGAAATAGTGAACGACGTAAATGCAGTAATATACATTACACCCACACACTAAAACAGTACATGTAAATAAATTAAAGCTCGCACATACCACAAATCCCCCACATCAAGAATAAACCGCATTAAAAATCCCAATATTGGTAATCAGTACATTATAAGAATAGATTAAAATGTAGTAGTAAGTAAATACTATGTAACCAAAAGAAAAGAAATTGTAAACATTGTACGATAACACAAAAACGAATGTAACACACACAGCACCCAATTTACTCACGCTTACGAGAAATGCACCCCCGTTGGGACGTGCATCTCTCTTTCACAAGGGGGGCGTGTTACGTCATACCCCCCCCCCCCAGACTATTAGAATGTATAACCCTTACTAGCGTTACCTTATAATTACTATCTCAATACTCACTCCTTGTTCTAACCGTTCCCACGCTCCATACCATTATTATTATTATTTAGCATTATTACTATTATTGTTGTTATTGTTATTATTATTATGTTTACCGTCATAACTGGCCACCATCGCGGGCGTGCCTACATACGTAGCGCTATACGATAATTATGGATGTCCCATCCCCTCTCCGCGATAAACCTTTCCCCCACTCCTACTCCTCGTATTTCCCAAATCGCACTCTTCCTTACGTTTTTCGAACCTCGCCTGAAAATCGTCAGAATAGACCCGTCCGTCGTTAGTGACAACACGAAAATAATAAACGAACCTGAACAAAGTAGAGTGTGAAATATTCAACCTAACCATCTCCCGAGTCGTTCTTCGCGAGGACTAGAACCTCGACTACGATCGGAACAAATTCCTGTCGTGGTCAAACATCACACTTCCAAGAAAAAAATATGATTTTTACCAAAACAAAATCTTTTATTGTATATTTTTAATATAAAGCACAAAATATTTTTTCTCTCAAAACACGCCCCGATCGATTTTTTTGAAAAAATTCTCAAAAACACTTCGATGGATGTAACAACTTTCAAAAATTGTCCGATCGTGGGCAAACTCTTCGTTCTATTTCTTTTCTTTATTCGAAAAGATCTGTTCTATCAGGTCGTACGTTCCGTTTCAATGAAAAATGTTTTTTGAAATGGGATATACTTAACGACCGTTAACTAAAGTTATGAGTATGTTGTATCCTCGGCCACGATACGGTCATTCAGGACGAAGCAAAGTTTTCAACACAAAACTATATTCTTTCCGACGTTTCGATCCGAATCCGGATTCTCCTCATGGATTGAAAATTTATGCCTGCAAAATGAATGTATAAATGAAATGGAACAAAACAAAAAACAGAAAAGTGTAAAGTATATACCAAATGGATTAATCCGAACCATTAATATAAGGCAACTAAATTCACTTTTTTTGTGAAAATATACTTACGATCATCAAACTGTGTCGTCCTTTTCGGATTTTTGAAGGATTCCAATATTAAGTTGGTTGAATGGCCAGCTCAAAGCCCAGACTTGAATCCTATAGAGAATTTATGGAGTTTACTGGATGCAAAAGTTGCATTGGACCAGCGGAATAACAAGGCCGATTTTTTTTTAAATTTACAGACTGAATATGAAAAAATTAATACAGATTACATCGAAAATTTAATAAAAAGTTTTTCCCGACGTCTGGAAGCAGTAATACAAGCAAAAGGTGCAATACGAAGTATTAATTTCAATATGAATTTCATTCACTAGGTATTTTATAAAGTGTCCACTTATTTTTGTCTCCTGATAAATAGCTGTAATTTTCGATAAGTACAGCGCAGTTGCACAAAAATGCAAGTATGAACCTCAATTATTCACTAAATAATGTATGTACTGTAAGGATATATAGTAAATAAAACTGAAGATCATAACAGTAACGTTAATCCGATTACACTTCAATTTTACCTATTTCCAGTAGTGTCCACTTATTTTTGTCCCCGACTGTATGTAAAAGCAGAGGCAAGATACGCACCTCTCCTTTTAAAATTCGCGGCAATCCGGGTAACGCGGACGGGCTGTCTACGCAGAAAAGGGGGGGAGACAGGTCCGAGGAGAGAGGATAATAGACTACAGTAGAGTAAAGTAGAGAAACGCGCGGAAAGCCGACGTAAAGACAAGGAGAACAAAATTTATAAAAGAAAAAGGAACAGTTCTTTCGATTCTTCATATATAGGTTAGTAGGAATAAAATGATGTAAATAAAATGTAAATAGAACTTATTGTAAATAAATCTTCATATATAGAGGCATCCAAAAGGCTAGTTCCTCCGGTCCGCAAGAGACCGGTAACGAGCGAACCCACACTTACAAATCGAAAGACGTAACCTCAAACTCCCAATGTCTACGCACGTGGTGTTCCAATTCTACGTAACTGTAGAGGAAGCAGCGGATAAGAAGTCAAACGCATATAAAATAAAATGGATCAAACAGGCGGATGTGTGGGAGAGGATGCACAGCGGAGGAAGGGCGTCTAAAAGAAGATGCGTCTCGCGCTTACCGTATTGAAAAGTAAAAAGCTTTTATTGCCAAAGAACGACGTATACACACAGATGCGACCTTCGCAACTGACCTGTGAGATCGACTGTCGCACGTCCACCGGACTATAAGCCGTGGAGTGGGGATAGCCCCATAACAGAGAAGGAACAACGCGCGTATCGCACTGATGTGACCGCTCCGCGCTCCAACAGGATGCAGAACTCCAGTATGAACTGCCACCAGAATTGCAATCTCCGAGTGTACATGCAGAAATCTGCACGTTGCCGAAAGTAAAATCGTTTCTAACCTCAATGAAAACACGTGGCACATACCGCACATTTAAGCTCTCGCTACCGCCAGAGATCGCAGCCCTATACAGGGTCTTTCTTTTAACTCGGAACGCTCGATATAGTGAAAACGCTAACGTGGCAACAGCGCTAGAGTCGATACGGTCAAGAGTGTCCGCACCGCCGGCGCACTGTCCCCGGCGGCGCGTGTATCAAGTCTAGCGCTGTTGCCACGTTAGCGTTTTCACTATATCGAGCGTTCCGAGTTAAAAGAAAGACCCTGTACATGGACGAAGAAGGCGATGTAAGATATAAAGGGGTTTATCTACAAACCATGAAGGACACACGAGAAGATAAGAAGACGGACGATAAGGGAACAAAAGAGCACGAAACGACACAAACGCGAACAGAAACACCGAACACAAAGAAGAACCTGAGGAAAATACGCGAGGATTTCGTGCTAGAAAATTTTGATGGAAAAAATTTCCCGATCGCCAATTGGTTGCATAGGTTTGAAAAGGAATGTGAAAGATGCCAAATTACGTTAGATGAAGATAAGATACTGATTTTACGTTTGTTTTTAGAAGGGACAGGAAAAGACTGGTACTCCTCGAAAATCATGACAATAGGGTTAGATGAAATTTTTGATGTATGGAAAAAGTCAATGTTAGAAAATTTCCGCGAAACGGGGTGGCAAAAACACAGAGAGGCGTATTCCTTTAGATACATCGGAGGTAGTTTAGTAGATTATGCACTGCGAAAAGAAAACTTAATGGTAAACCTGCGAAAAGACTTCCCGGTAGATATTCTGATCGACCTGATTATAACAGGTTTGCCCATCTATGTTCAAGATAGAATAGATAGAACAGAGATCACGACAACTGATGAAATGGTACGAGAACTACGAAACTTGGAATGTCTGGTACAAAGGAAGAAAACACTCAGCCACGCAAGCAATGCGGAAACTATGAATCAACGAGGAGCCAAAACAAATGAAAGAAAACCGTGCACATATTGTGAAGCAAAAGGCTTCCCAGGCAGATTCCATCCCGAAACAATATGCAGATTAAAACAAAGAGACGCCAATTGAGACGGAAAAAATATAAGAACCGTAAATCACATTGCAATCGAAGACCATCTGAACGAAACAATAGTCGAGCAAAAAAACTAGAGTTGCTAACAATACAAGATTTTAGACATAGAGATTGATAACAATACAAGTGTTTCTACACGATACCAAAATGAACGTAATTTACGATTCAGGCGCAAACGTCACACTAGTGAACTCAAAGATCGCAAAAAAATGCAATTGCCAATAAAGAAAGAGAGAAACACTTTCAAGACGGTCAGTGGCAGGAAAAGGTTTCAGGAAGGATAAAAGCAAGACTGAAATTACACAATATAGAAAAAATGGTAGATATGTTTGTAGTAAAGGATGTAGGTTTCAAATACGACATACTACTAGGTCTAGACTCGATAAAAAATTTCTGTCTTAAACAAGATTACGATCTAAAAATTTATCAGAAAGAAGAGGTGATCCCGGAAACAGAATCTCCAAGAAGTATAAAAGAATATCTAGTAAATTTCAACAATGGTATCCCAATTGAACAAATTGATGCAAAATTGGAGCATTTGCAAGAAGAAAAGAGAAAGAAAGTAAGACACCTAATAGATGAGTATGAACCAATTTTCGCGAAGAATAAATTTGACGTCGGAAAAGCGAGGGATCACGAGGCGCAAATAAAGCTCGCAGAACGAAGATTTATAGCAAAAAAAAACCCTATCGGTGGTCATTAAATGACCAAAAAGAGATAGAATTCCAGATAAAGGAACTAATAAAAGCAGACTTGATTGAAGAATCATGTTCACCATTTGCATCCCCAGTAACACTGGCCTACAAACGAGAAGAAGGAACAGAAACAAGAATGTGCATTGATTTCAGAGACCTAAATAAACTAATCATTTCGGATTCACAGCCGTTTCCACTAATAGACGAAATCATTGCAAAGACAAGTGGAGCTGAATGGTTTTCGGCATTAGATATAAACTCCGCATTCTGGTCGATCCCACTACGTACGAAGGATAAGTATAAAACAGCATTTGTAACGCAGAACGGACATTGGCAATGGAAATGCTTACCATTTGGACTAAAAAATTCCCCGAGTATCTTTTAACGCATACTGAATAGTATAATTCGGAGAAACAACCTAAACGCATTCTGTATAAACTATATCGACGACATAATTATCTTCTCGAAATCATTTGAAGAACATATGGACCACCTACAAAAATTACTACGAGCGATATACAAAGAAGGATTCCGACTGAAACTCGCAAAATGCAACTTCGCAAAAAACAAAGTAAAGTACTTGGGACATATTATCTCAAAGAATACAGTGAGACCGACCACAGAAAACCTAATATCTATCCGAAACTTCCCGATACCAGACTCAAGAAAAAAAGTGCGCCAATTTCTGGGAAAAGTAAACTTTAATCACAAATACATTCCGAATATTACCAGACTTTTAGAACCACTACATAACCTACTTAGGAAAAACGTGGAATTCTCGTGGACACAGGACTGCCAAGAAGCATTCATAAAAACAAAAAAATTAATTTGCTCACAACCGGTACTCGCAATCTACAACGCCAATGCATCGACAGTCATATAAGTACACAGACGCTAGCATAGAAGGACTCGGGGCGGTGTTAAAACAGCAACAATCGAACGGAGAGTTTAAACCAGTGGACTACTTCTCAAAAAAACTGAAGGATTATCAGAGAAAGAAGAAAGCTATATTCCTAGTGTCTCGCTATCAAAGAGGCAATTTTGTACTGGCAGTACCGGCTAATAGGAAAAAAATTAACGGTGATCTGTGACCACAAACCTTTGGAAGGACAAAACATCAGATCCAGAACAGATGAAGAACTAGGAGACATGATGCATTTTCTCTCACAATTCGATTTTGACATCCAATATAAACCTGGAAAAATAAATGTGGAAGCGGACTATCTCTCGCGAAACCCAGCAATTGCAGAAGTAGAAAACATGGAAGAGGGGATAAAAACGGTAAACATTGCCGAAATTGAAGATATAAGAGAAGACCAAAGAGTGAACAAAGATCAGATAAACACAATGAAAGATAGACGTGAAGAAAACGGAATAATATACAAAATTAAAAAGAATAAAAAACAGATAGTAGTGTCTGAAGAATTCAGGAAGAGCTTGATTGCCAAAATACATAGAAACTACGGACATATTTGCAAAAGCAAAGTTATAAATAAAATAAAAAATTACTACTACTTTAAAAACATGGAAAAAATTACAAAACGTTTCTGTGACAGCTGTGACATCTGCGCAAGAAATAAGACACGAAGTAAACATTACGGACTACTATCAAAACTGGGACCAGCAGAAAAACCATTCGACATAGTTTCTCTGGACACGATCGGTGGATTCGCAGGAAACAGATCATCAAAAATGTACTTACATTTACTAGTCGACCACTTCACACGATATGCCTTTATACTGACGTCAAAGAACTAAACGGCACAAGATTTCATCAAATTACTAAAGAAGATTCAAGACAAACACCAGATACAAACACTCCTTACAGACCAGTATAGCGGGATAAACTCAGACGCATTCAAAAACTATTTAAAACAACAGAAAATAAACTTAATCTTCACGGCAGTAAACAGTCCGTTTTCAAACGGACTAAACGAGAGATTAAACCAAATCCTAGTCAATAGGATTAGATGTAAAATAACCGAAACAAAATCTAGAGCATGGTCGAAGATTGCCGAAGAATGCACACAACAATATAACCGCACGGAACATTCAGTCATCGGATTCAGCCCAGAATATCTGTTATTCGGAGAAATCGACCCAGGAATCCCGAAAGAATTAAGACCAAAGAAACAAGTCTTAGATAAGGATAGAATACTAGCGTTAAGAAACTCCCAAAGAAACCATAAGTATAACAAAAGCAAATATGATAAGAATAGAGTACACTACGATTTTGAGGTCGGACAAATGGTCTACGTGGAAAACGGATCAAGACTGAACAAAAAAAAATTAGATGAAGTCAGGATCGGACCGTTCCCAATAATCCGAAAAATCTCGAATAGTATTTTTGAAGTGGATTCAAGCCATAGAAAGAAAGAATCAAATTACTACCATACATCAAAACTCAGGCCATACACTACATTTGAAGAGGACGAGTTGCAAATTTTACAACCTCCGCCGTAACTGTCTTGGGGGGGGGGGGGGGGGGGTGTAAAAGCAGAGGCGAGATATGCACCTCTCCTTTTAAAATTCGCGGCTATCCGGATAACGCGGACGGGCTGTCTACGCAGAAAATGGGGGGAGACAGGTCCGAGGAGAGAGGATAATAGACTACAGTAGAGTAAAGTAGAGAAACGCGCGGAAAGCCGACGTAAAGACGAGGAGAACAAAATTCATAAGAGAAAAAGGAACAGTTCTTTCGATTCTTCATATATAGGTTAGTAGGAATAAAATAATGTAAATAAAATGCAAATAGAACTTATTGTAAATAGGACTTCCATTTCCGGAGTGAAAGTGAGAAAGCGTGGCTGTGAGTGTGTGTGGTGATAATTAGGGCAAAGGGAAGGCAAAAGGGAGAAAAGGGTTAGGAGGGATAAAGAGATAGTGGAAGGGTAAGGAGAGGTAGCGGTGGAAGTGTAGGGAGAGCTGGAGGTGAAGGAGAGAAGGAGAAAAGGAAGGGAAAAGGAGGAAGAGAAAGGAGTGAGGATAGGAGCGAAGGAAGAGGGCAGAGGAAATAGGGAGACACCTAGCGGGGAAAGTAGAAACGAGGAGAGCAGTAGAATAGAGGCAGAAGTCGATAAAGTAGAGAGAGAAGGAAGCATGAGTGAAAAAGGGAATAGAAAAGGGAGGGAAAAAGCAGGATATGAAGGAAACATTGAGGAATGGTGGAAGAGAAAGAGGGATTTAGAGATGGAGGAAGGCGCGGATACAGGGGAGGAGGGGTGGATATTCAAAACAGGAAAAAGGGTGCAAAGATCACCTAATAAGAAGGAAGGGAGAGGAGAGCAAGGCAAGGGGAAAGAAGGGGAGGGAGTGGAGGGAAAGGGGAAGGCAGAAAGGAGCAGGGAACTAGAGGAGATGAAAGAGATGATCAAGTGCTCGATGACAACAATAAAAGAAATGGTAGGGGATATAAAGGTAAAGCTGGAAGTGGAAATGGAGAACGTGAAAAAAGAGATGAGGGAAGAGAGAGAGAGATGGGGAAAGGAAAAAGAGGAGATGAAAGAGAAAATAAGGGGGATAGAGGAGAGAATGGATAAGATAGAAGTAGGGATTGGAGAGAAAAAAGGAGAGAAAGTAGAAGAGCTAGAGCAGAAGATAAAGAATGTGGAGAAAAGATGGGAAACGAGGGAGAGGGAAGAGAGAAGGAGAAACATAGTTGTAAAGGGGCTAAAGAAAGTAGGGAAGGAAAAGATAAAGGAGATAGAGGAACTGTTAGGACAAATAGGAATAAAAGAAGGGATAGAGGATATAAAGGATATAGGAAAAGGAGGAAAGGAGGGGAGGCACACGTTAATAAGACTAAAAGACATAGAGAAAAAGAGAGAAGTAATGATAAACAGAGGGAAGATAAGAAAAAGAGGGGTATAGATAGAGGATGACCTGACGTGGAAAGAAAGAAGAATGAAATGGAAAATAGAGGAGAAGGCGTGGGAAGAGAGAAGGAAGGGGAGGAGAGTTTGGGTAGGCTATGGAAAACTACAAATAGAGGGAAAATGGTGGAGGTGGGATGAAGAGAAGGAGGAATTGAAAGAATGGGAGAGGCAAGTGGCAACGGAGCAGGGAGAAAAGACAAAGGAAAAGGGGGAAGAAGCGGGGCGAGGAAAGGGGGAGATAGGATAAACACAGAAGGAAGAGGGGAAATAGGGAGAAGGGAAGAGAGAAGAGAGAAGGTGGGACGAGGGAAGGGGGAGGGGGAGAGGGAAGTAAGGGAATACTGGAAAGTGGCATTCTGGAACGTTGCGGGACTGGAAAGAAAAGACAGGGGATTTTGGGAGGGAGTGAAAAAGTGGGATGTGGTGACGATGTCGGAGACATGGCTGGAGGAAAAAGGTTGGGAGAGGATAAAGGGAAAGTTACCGGGGGAATACGAATGGGAAGTACAACTAGCAAGGAGGGAGAAGAAGAAAGGTAGGGCGATAGGAGGGATGTTAAAAGGAGTGAGAAGAGGAATAAACAGGCAGGGAGGGGGGGATGGGGAGAGGAAAGTAGAGGGAATAATGGAGAGTAGGGTGAGGCTTGGGAAAGAAAAATGGTGCGTAGTAGGAATATATATAAATGGAGATATAGAAGAGAAGTTAAAAGAGATGGAAAGATGGATGGGGAAGGGGGGAGAAGCGGAAAAGATAATAATAGGAGGGGACTTCAACGCGAGGACGGGGGAAGAGGGAGGATTATGCGAGGAAGGGGAAGGGAAAGAGGACAATGAGAGAAGAAGGAAATCGAAGGACAAGAAAAAGAATAAAGAAGGAGAGAGGCTAATAGAATTGATAGAGCAGAGGGGATGGACTATTGGTAACGGAGGGGTGGAGGGGGATAGGGAGGGGGAATGGACGTTCACGGGAGGGGGGAAAGGGACGGTGATAGACTACATAATAGGAGACAGGGACACATGGGAGGGGATAGAGAGGATGGTAGTAGAGGACAGGGTGGAGTCAGACCATCATCCACTGGTGGCATGGATTAAAGGTAAAAAGAAAGAGGGGAAAGAGAACAAGGGAGAATGGAAAAGAAGATGGAGGGGGAGATGGAATGAGAGGGGAAGAAAGGAATTTATGGAGAAGCTAGGCGAAAGAGGAAGGGAGAGAGGAGATGTGCAGGAAGAGATAAAAGAGTTAGAAAGAAGGATAAGGGAAGCATTAGGGAAAGAAGAGGAAGGGGGGGAGGGGAAAAGGGGGAGGGGGAGGAAGGGGTGGTGGGACGATGAATGTAAGGAGGAAAAAGAAAAATTAAGAAGGGAACTGAGGAGATGGAGAAAAGTAGGGGGAGAAGGAGGAGAATATAGGGAAAGAAAGAAAAAATACGGAGAAATATGTGCAAGAAAAAAGGAGGAAGAAAGGGACAGGATGGTGAGGGAGGCAGGGAAAGCGAGGACGGAGGGGGAGGTATGGGAGATATTGAAGAAGCAGAGGAAAAAGAAAAAAGGCATAGAGAGCAGTATTAGCAGGTAGGAATGGGAGGAGTACTTTAGAAAACTGCTAGGGGGAGTCAAAGAGAAAGTGGTGATAGGAAAGGGGGAGGAGAATGGGAGAGGGGAGGATGAAGAAAGAGAGATAGGATGGAACGAATGGGAAAAAGCGGTGAAGAATCTGAAGGATGGAAAGGCAATAGGGTTGGACGGGATCCCAAATGAAGTTTAGAAATATGGGGGAGAAGAGATAAGAAGGGAGGGCTGGGAGATGTGTAATAGGGTGTGGAGGGGGGAGGGATGGCCGGAGGAATGGAAAGTGGGAGAAATAGTCCCAGTAAGGAAAAAAGGAGAGGGGAAAAGGGTGGAGGACTATAGAGGGGTGACAATTATGCCATCCCTCTATAGGATCTACACAGCGATACTGACAGAGAGACTGAGGGAGGAGGTGGAAGGAAAGGGAATGTTGGGAGAGGGGCAAGCGGGCTTTAGGAGAGGAAGAGGTACGATCGACAATATATTTGCGCTAAATTACTTGATGGGCAGGCAGAGAGGAGGGAGGAGGGCGGGAGGTATAGCATTGTTTATAGACTTGAAAGCAGCGTTCGACTCAATTGACAGGAAGAAAGTTGCAGAAGCAATGAGGGAATGGGGGGTAAGGGAGGGACTGACCAGGAGGGCGGAGGAGATCATGGGGGAGATGAGGTGCGCGGTAAGGTATGAAGGAGAGGGGGGAGAGAGGTTTTGGCTCGCAAGGGGCCTGAGACAGGGATGTCCGTTGAGTCCCATGTTATTCAATCTACTATTAGCGGACATAGAAGAAAACATGGAGAGAGGGAAGTGGGGAGGAATCCGGCTGGGGGGAAGAAGAGTATAAACACTATCATACGCAGATGACGTGGTGGTGATGGCGGAGGAGGAGGATGGGATGAGAGCGCTAATACCACGGCTGGAGAGATATCTGGACAGGAAGGGCCTCGAACTAAACACGAAGAAATCAAAGATAATAAGGTTCAGGGAGGGGGGGGGGGGGGGAGAAGGAGAGCGAATTGGAGGTGAAAGGGGGGAAGGTTGGAGGAGGTGAGGGAGACAAAGTATTTAGGCTACGTTATCCAACAAAACGGGAGTCAAGAGGCACACGTTAAGGAGAGGCTAAAGAAAGCAGCAGTGGTAATGCGGGAGGTATGGGGCTTGGGGAAGAGGATATGGGAGAGGGATTGGGAAAGGAGAATCTGGCTGTTCGATACCCTGGTGTGGCCAGTAATGGGATACGGAGCAGAGATTTGGGGATGGAGAGAAAGAAAAGAGGTGGAGAGACTGCAGGAAAGATATTTAAAATGGGTAATGGGAGTAGAATGGGTCACACCGGGGTATATGGTAAGAGAGGAAATGGGAAGGGAGCTGATAAGGGTAAGGGCAGGCAGGAGGGCATGGAGATGTGGGGAAAGGGTGAGAGAGGGAAAGGGAGGAGAAATAGCAAGGAAGTGCTGGGAGGAGATGGAGGAGAGAGGGAGAAAAGGAAAAGCAACAGGAAGATGGGAGATGGAAAGAAGAAGATTCTTTGAATTAAGAGGATTAACAGAGGGGAACGAGGAGGGTTTTGAGGAGCTGGAAAGAAGGGATAGGGAGATGCAGAGGAGAGAAAGAGAGGAGAAAATAGAAAAATCAAGAAGCAATGAGTGATACGGGAGAATAAAGGGACAAGGGATACCGGCTTATATAAAAAACAAGTTGTGGTCGGACAAAAGAAAGAGGAGGATAGCGAGGGCCAGAATGGGGAATGAAGTAAAAAGGGGGAGATATTGGGAGGCTGAGAAGGAAAGGGTGTGTAGAATATGTGGGGAAGAGGAGGAAACGTGGGAGCACGTGTGGGAGAGGTGTGAAGGGTGGGAAGGAGATCAGGGAGAGAGAGGGGCATGGAGGGAGAATGCAAAAAGGGTGTTGGGAGGGGGAGGGGAAGGAGAAGAGTGGTTGAGGAAACTAGAGGGAGGAGGAGAAGAGTAGGGAAGGAGAAGGAAGAGGAGGAAGGGGGGGAGGAGAATGGTGGAGGTGTAGGGAGGGATGAGGAGAGAGAGAATGAGAGGAAGGAAACGGAAGTCACGGGAGAGAGAGAGAGAGGGAGAGAGAGAGTGAGAGAGTGAGAGAGAGAGGACGGGAGGAGGTGTGTGCGGAGGAGGGGGGAGGGATGGGGGGAGAGAGGGAGAGCGATGGGGGTCAGGAGGTGGACGTAAGCGGTAGTGGAAGAGCGATAGGAAATGCGGAGAGTGTAGGTTAAGTTAGTCGTATAAGGCGTAGCGAAAAGGCGTAGCGAAAAGGCGTAGCGAAAAGGCGTAGCGAAAAGGCGTAGCGAAAAGGCGTAAAGGCGTAGTGATAAGGCATAAAGTTAAGAAATAGAGTAAGAGGCGTTAGAGAGTAAGAGGATACTGTAAGGAAACTGTAACCCAGAGGGGATCAGTAATAAAACCATACAACTTATTGTAAATAAATCTTCACATATAGAGACATCCAAAAGGCTAGTTCCTCCGGTCCGCAAGAGACCGGTAAGGAGCGAACTCCACACTTACATATATAATTATATTAGTACGCATATTGTCAGAAAAGGGAGATCTCTGAGTTTTTCATTACTCTACTTGCGCTACGCTACATACCGCGATGCATGGAGTAAGTTTGCATCGCTTCATACTTCCGAGGTGATCGTGCAATGGTTTCGCAGGGCCCACCCCTGCGATCTCTGTCACCTGTACGACTTTACGCGAAAGCCGCCTGCGTTACATCCGGTGATGCATCGCCATTCACTTGTGCTTGGGCCGAGCACCTTCGTTTTTTAGAAATTTTTTGTACGCCACTCTACTCTACGTTCCGCGTTATGACCCGTTACTTCTCGTCCGCGTAATAAACCATTCATGCTTTCGCTATTCTATCCGTTTATGCTACCGCGGGAACAATCGTGTGTCCCGATTGATTCATACTACGACCACCACGAAACCACGACGTGGTTTAAGCCCTCTCCGGTGGACCTGCAGCCGGTACGACCTTCAAAACCACGCCTGTTGGCGGTCCGAGTTTCCCAGTGCTTTCCCTCCTCGGAAGACCCTCCCCTTCCGCTGCACAGTGGGGTATTTGCTCCGAATAGGCGGACAAAAGTGAATTTTGTCAATTTTGAGGTAGCGTAAAAATTTTTTTTTGAGGGTATAGCTAAATAGTGGGGGAATATTAGGTAGTAAGGAATTTCCAGTCCTAAGCCCGGTAGGGCCGTAGGGTCAGTCTAAAGTTGACGATCGCTTTGAGTGGACGCATCGCTTACGGAGAGTCTCGCGAACGCACCAAGTTTGTTTGTGCCTTGTCAGTGTTTTAAAAGAGATTTTTATTGTGCCAAACATGGAATCTTCTCAGCAAGGTATGTACTTTACTGTCGTGCAAGAAATTTTGAAATATCCTCAAAATTGAAAGAGTTAGAGGGCTTGGAAAAGTTGCACGTAAAGAAAGAAGTTTTCGCACAAATGTTAATTTTCAAAAGTGATTTTGATATAGTGGCCGGGCTGGGTCGGAAATGATTTTGGTGTCGTCTGTTAGAGTAAAGTCTCTACTTTCGAGCGCAAAAAGAATCAGCTGCGTCTAGCTGCGTCTGCGACTTTTACAAGCACTTTACTAACAAACGGTCATTTTCATGTCTTTTCTCTGTCTCAAAGACACTTGTTATGTTTGGTGCTAGGGTCATCAGGAGTTAAGTTCATTACTCGTAATGAGTTATATAACATTATGCAGCAAAAACAAGGCTGCAGTAATGAAGAAAAATTAGAACATTTGAAAAATATCGTACTTAATCGTGAAAATTACTCAGACGAGCAGAGAAATGTAATAATCGACACGGTTAAAGGTTTTACGAAGCGCCTAAAAGAAAAATGGGCAGCTGCCCATAGAAATCATGAACGTTTTCTTAAACAAAATAAAGAATGGCTTCAAGGAAGCGTAGAGTTGCCCGTTGTAACAAACCGTCCCGGAAGGCCGCAGAAGCCTTTCAGCGAATTATGCCATCGCAGTAAAAGGAGGAAAATTGAAGAGGCCCGAAACTCATTAGATACGCACGAAGTAACGTTTCTCGCGCAAACAAAGTTGCACGAGTTGGGGCAAAGGAATGCCTCCAAAGTATTGGAGGACATTGTTTCATCTCCTACTCGAGCCACGAAGTACCGGGGCGTACTCTGACACTATGTTAGGAAAAATGGAAAAATTATCCCCTGAGGAAGCTCTATCAATGTTTGTTGAGGCTGGTAATTGTCCATAATATTTCGTAATCTTGATTGTTAATGATATATTAATGTGGTAAATGCAACGTTCCCCATTTATTTTCAGGATTATCAAGAAAATCTTATAATGTCATTCGATCGAGTTTACCACAATTGTATCCCAGCTATACACATTTGCAGAGGGCCAAGAAGAACTGTTATCCTCCGCCGCAGTCATATACAATCACAGCCACTTGCGCTGAAGTGAATTTGCAGGATTTGATGAATCACACAGCAATAAGATTATTGAATACCATAATCGAAGCAACAGAGAACTTGAGCGAGACGGACCGACTAACGTTACAACTAATTTCAAAATGGGGTTGCGATGGGTCTCAGCAGACCCAATATCGCATGAAATTTGAAAATGCTTCGGACTCAGACGCGTACATATTCCAAAGCTCGATGGTCCCGCTGCGATTAATTTACGAGAAAGATAAAAAAATTCTATGGCAAAACCCGATTCCGTCTTCTCCGCGATATTGCCGACCAATACGCATCAGGTTTGTTAAAGAGTCTGCAGATATAACCAGGGCAGAAGCCGATTATATAGAAGAAAAGGTAAATTTGTTAGTGCCAACAACACTGAATGAACCTAGACCGATATGTGTAAGACACACCATGATTTTTACGATGGTAGATGCAAAAGTGTGTCATGCGATCACAAATACAACATCTACCATGAGATGCTATATCTGCGGAGCAACATCCAAAGATTTCAATAATCTGACATCTACAAATGCGGTCGATACCAATGCTTTGCGCTTTGGTTTATCGATTTTGCATGCGCGGATAAGATTCTTTGAAACTCTGCTGCATTTATCGTATAAAATTGACATAAAAAAGTGGCAGATGAGAACTGACGCGGACAAAAACATTGTTAAACAAAGAAAATTGAAAATTCAGGAGGACTTTCGCAACCGGATGGGCATTATTGTAGATGTGCCCAAACAAGGTTTTGGCAATACGAATGACGGAAACACCAGCCGAATATTTTTTTCGGATCCGGAATTATCGGCAACCATAACTGGTCTCGATCTGAGACTCATATGCCGAATTAAAGTCATTTTGGAGGTTCTGTCAAGTGGACGAGAAATAGACGCAGAAAAATTTAACGTTTATGCTATGGATACAGCCAAACTTTATGTGGAACTGTACCCATGGCACCCTATGACGCCAACCATGCATAAGATCTTAATTCATGGGTCACTTGTGATACAACATGCTCTTGTTCCAATTGGGCAACTATCGGAAGAAGCTGCAGAAGCTCGAAACAAACACCTTAGGTTATATCGGCAAAATTTTTCCAGAAAAACATCTAGAGAATCGTGCAACACAGATGTGATCAACAGGCTTTTGCTCACATCAGATCCTTTTATAACAAGCCTGAGAAGAACACCTCAGAGGAGCAGAACACCTTTTTCAGCTGAAGCTGAGCAATTATTAGAGTCTGCAGTATCAACGTTTTGTTGAAACAATGCAGCAACCATGATCGCGATCGGACGTTGTTCCACGATCGTCATTTCATGTACGGTACAGCGCGTCGCCCGGCAGGTACGCTCAGTTCCATGTAAGCCGGCGACCACGCAAAGCAAAATTGTATCAGACCAAATAAAACGCCTATACGTAGTATACAGATACTTTTTCCTGTCTATCAAAACTTACAGTACCCAACACGTTTTCTGTCGAAAGTGACGATGAAGAAGATGACGAATCTGAAGATTAAGAAGAACTGCCACTCGATGGTCAAGTCTATTTTACCGATTAAACAAGAACTTTGTTCGGTAGCCTTGCGTGCATAAACACGTTATTTATGGTTGGGGCTATTGTTAACCGCGCGTATGGCGAATAGGTTAATCTCCCTAATAAAACAGTCCTCTCCTGACCCTTCCGATACCCGTCGGTCATTACAAGACACAATAAACACATCCCAGAATTCTTCCATCTCTAGCCTTCTGGTATGCACGTGTACATACCTTTAAGTGTACCTATGCCGGCCTACCCTACTACTATCGTGTATATAAACAGTATTTGTAACAACAGTGTGTAGACAATTTAATAAAGTCATCTTTCGAGACAAGCCATACAGTCCTTACTATATCGAGCGCGTGTCTTAAACATACTTCATCTGGATAAATAATGTTTTCCTAATAAATGATACTTATATAAGTACAAATCGATCAAACTTTAACACAATTTTATCTTTCAAATAACACATACCAAGCTATACAGGTGCAAATAAATATTGAAACAGGTGTAAAAACGACGTTTTTTTTTATAATTTACATAAAAAATGTTTTTTTTTCATAAAATTTCTATGATATACACCTTTCCCTCCTATAACACGGCATCTCATAACACGGTTTCGCTATAACACGATTCGTAAATTGCGGGAACCCTCCTACAACACGGTATCCTATAACACGGTTTCGCTATAACACGATTCGTAAATTGCGGGAACCCTCCTACAACACGGCATCCTATAGGACGGTTTCGCTATAACACGATAAGAAAACTGCAAAAATCTTGGTACAACATTGTACTTCTACAGCCGCGGCGATGCTTGCTGTCCTAAAGATATTATGTTGCGGAAATATTTATTTTCATCTTCGTAGCCTGGAAACAAAAGTGTCTCACGCTGCTAGTCGGCAGTCTGCGTCGAGCCACGGTGTGTTAAACAACAATTTTTTCGCCTTTAAGACATTAAGCTTCAGCTCAAAGACCATGTCAGGTAAAGGTAAAAAAACAACGATTAAGAGGAAATTTATTTCTTTACAAGAAAAGACAGAAATCTTGGATCGTCTTTTGAAAGGAGAAAAAGCATCTCACATTGGCAAAAGCCTTAATTTGAATGAAGCAACAGTCCGGACGATCAAGAAAAGTGAAAAAGAAATAAGAAGTGCAGTTGTTGCAGGATCTTCGACATCCGCAAAACGTGCAGCTCGCCCCAGGGCGCCAATAATTGAGAAAATGGAGAAAGCACTCAGCATTTGGATTGATGATTGCTGTCAGAAAAGAATTCCATTGGATAGCAATATCGTTAAACAAAAAGCACTAAAAATTTACAAACATCTCAAAGAACAAGGAGAATCCTCTGTCAACCCAGATTTTGTGGCGAGTAAAGGTTGGTTCGAAAAATTCAAAAACCGTTTCGCAATTCATAGCATAAAAATCCAAGGAGAGTCTGCGTCGGCTGATCATGAAGCCGCTAGGACATATCCAGAAAAAATTCGAAACATTATAGAAGAGCAAGGATACACAGCGGATCAAGTCTTCAATGCCGACGAAACTGGCCTTTGGTGGAAAAAAATGCCAAGTAGAACATTTATATCAAAAAAAGAAAAAGCTGCACCCGGATTTAAGGTCTCTAAAGATCGTTTAACGCTCCTTTTGTGCAGTAATGCATCGGGGGACTTCATGGTAAAACCAATGCTAGTTTATAGATCTTTAAATCCTCGTGCACTTAAAGACGTTAATAAAAACACCTTGCCGGTATACTGGAAAGCAAATCCAAAAGCTTGGGTAACAAGAAATTTATTTAAAGATTGGTTTTTAAATTGTTTTGTGCCAAGCGTTGAACGCTATTTAAGGCAGAAGAATTTGAATTTCAAGGCGCTATTATTATTAGACAATGCTCCATGTCACCCACAAGATTTGGATCATTCCAACGTCAAAATACTGTTCCTACCACCTAACACTACTTCGTTGCTCCAACCATTGGATCAAGGTATTATTTATACCTTTAAAACATATTATATAAGAAGAGCATTACAGTGGATTTTAGACGTAACTGATTCAAAACAAATTAACGTAATGGAAGCTTGGAAGAAATTTTCAATCAAGCACTGTATCGAATTCATATCTTTGTCGCTGAAAGAACTAAAAACATCAACGTTAAATGCGTCTTGGAAGAAGCTATGGCCCTCTTCAGCTGAAACCGAAAACGTGCGCGAATCGACAGAAAATACAGTTGGTGCCATATTAGAACTCGCTCAATCAATCGGAGGCGAAGGTTTTGTGGACATGGCAATTGAGGACGTCGAAGATTTATTAGTGGAACAAGAAGTTGACGAAGCGGATTTGATTGAAATGGCATCCGAAACTATAAATCAAATCGATTATGAGGACGCTAGCATTGATGAAGATTGTGCAGTGAAAAATTTGACATTAAAAAAATTAGAAGAAGGACTAAGCATAGCTGACAATCTCGAATCATTTTTCTTGAATACAGACCCTTCCACTGAAAGAAGTCGAAAATTCAAAAGGGAGCTGCAAAACTCTCTAGCTCCATACCGAGAAATTTACAATGGACTGGTACGAACCAGCAAGCAGAGTACAATTACAGATTTTTTCAAGACAGAAGGAGATGCAAAACCTTTAAATAGTGAAAAAACTTCTGAAAGTGAGGGCGATATCATTCCACCGAAAAAACGTTCTCGGTTGATTATACTGAGCAGTGACGACGAAGAAATTCATTAAATTAGAATTGCGTTAGATTAAAATAATATTTTTTCTTTTTTCTTTGTGTTATATGTACATACATTTATATTTTTAATAAAAATTAAGTTGTTCACCTAGAATTAAAAAAAAAACAATTTGTTTTTAATAAGCTTTTGGAACGTAACCCCCCTTTTTGCACTAGCTCTGGGTCTCATACAACACGGTTTCACACAACACGGCATTTTCTAGGAACCTAACTACCGTGTTATAGGAGGGAAAGGTGTACTTATAACCTCATAATGTAACTAACTACATCGATAAAATGCGATAAAAGCAAAAAAAATATTTTTGTCCGCCTATTCGGAGCAAATACCTCACTGTGCGCTGTGACGAACCCGGTGGCGCGTTGTCGCGGTTCGCGGTGTTACTCGTTAGCACGTTTGCTTCGGGGCGCGTTTAGAGTTTGTCCGGTGACATTCTCCCCTGCCATTCCCGACTTGAAGACTCGGCTCGCTTTGTTCGTGAACGGCGTTGAATTTACAATACTTCTTACTTCGCGTGCGAGTACATACTTTGGGCGAAGTTCCTATTAGCGTTGCGGCATTCATACGGGAAGATAAAGTGAGTGAGAGTGAGAGTGAGAGTGAGAGTGAGAGTGAGAGTGAGAGTGAGAGTGAGAGTGAGAGTGAGAGTGAGAGGGAGAGGGAGAGAGAGAGAGAGAGAGAGAGAGAGAGAGAGAGAGACGCCGTTGCCGTGATGCAACGTTTGTGACAGCCGTGCGTGCTATTTTATTTATCGTACGAGTGGTTACACCGTTTGCGAATACGGTTTCGAATGATGCTACTTGCACGTGCACGTGCCGCCCGGTGGCCGCCGCTCGGCTTGTTTTGATTTTCCGTGGCTTCACCGCTGCCTGTGACCGCTGCGTGACCTCCCCTTCTTTCCGCGCGTGGCAGCTATAGATGGTCTCAACTTTCGCGGCGTACTCCGTTATGTTAACGTTATATGGTACTCTAATTCCGATAATTTGTTATGTACTTATCGTGTCCACCGCCTACTGGACCGGCGTCCTCGACCATTCCTGGCTGGTCGTTGATTCTGCTAATCCTTATATGGTTGTCTTTCTCGAAATGTCCGTCGAAAGAACACACCACACTCTAATTTAGCACGATCGCTAATTAGATCACATTTTGCGGGTAGTTCATCGAAGTTAAGCGAGGCGTTCCGGAAATTTTATGGCTAACCGGTAACAGCTATTGCAATGGCTCGTCGCCCGCGTGTGATTTTTTCCGCGAACTTTCCGCCGATACAATCGCGACCCGCCTGTTTTCTTGTGAATTCACAGCACAAATAACGCACGGGGAATTTATTGCCTTAATCCCGTTGCAATAAATTCCATCGCCCCGAGGTACACAATTTATTTCCGACACACTATCCGGCGCGCGTATTGTTTCCCCTTCCTCGCAGCTACTCGCGGAACACGTCTGCACGCTACGGCGGTCACAGCGCGACTCACCAGTACACGGCCTTGACCCGACATATTATAGACGAAGACCACCTCTTTGATTTCACGAACGCAACAATATTGGATACACAATCAGACCAGACGCTAAGGAAGTTCCAAGAGACGATTGGAACCTATTTTCTATGATTATTACATCCATTTGTTCGAATGAACATTGATGCCCGAATTTTAACCACGGGAGTATGAAGACAATGGTGACAATTTATAATATGATTTTCTTTTCTTTTGGTCTTAAGCGTTCATCACAATGGTCTTGTTCAAATATTCTACGATTATTTACCACGTTATTTTCACATCTATTATCATTGTGTATCAGTAAAATATTTCGTTCCTACATTGTTGGTCTTTACGTTCTATATTGTCAGTGGGTTTTCGAGGGTATGTGGGAAGACCTTATGTTTGTGTTAAATGGGTGATTGTTTGTTTGTTAACCTCTTACGTATATATTCTTTTATCCTTTTTCTGCAAATTACTACTTAAAATTTTCTCTTTTTTTACCGCTGTTTAACCCTCGGACTACGGGCCGCGTAGACTACGGTTGCAGGGTCCGACCGAACACTCACGGATAGGATCCTAACACATTGTTACGGCCGCTCGAGCGGTTCACCGATACTGTACTGATACTATGCAGACGCTTCCGCTTGAGCTGGCGAGTCGCATTCATATACAATGTTAGTAAGAAAGCAAGATTGGAAGCATAAAGGTTTTGCGATAGGATGCAGAATAATTAGAAACGTTTTGAATTGTAAACAAAAATAGATTTATTATATATTTTTGTCCGTACATCGGTAACATGTAGTTGTTATTTCTGTTGTCGAATGTTTCTGACATACATAATTAGTGCACGCACGTTCACTGTTCGGTGCAACCTCACACCAATTCTTTTCGGATGCATCTTCACTAAATGCACCACAATCTTCAGTCGGTTCTGCGGTATCTGAATCTTCCGCATCTTCACTTCCCTGATCTTCAGACTCAACGTCACTATTTGAAACGCTTCTTCCCTCCGAAGATTCATCACAAATGTCACAAGTGTTGTCAGAGTCGGAAAACCCTTCGCTGCTTGATATAGAAGCCATAGCACCAACTATTTTACATTCGATTTGTTCACAACGTTTTCACCTTCTCTACTCGCAATTCTACCAGAAACACAGCCGATGGCGTACTGAGTTCTGGGTATGGACTCATGACAATCGAAGGTAGCCAAGACAGCGCGCGTGACAAATCAAAAGAAACCGACAAGAGCTTCTGTAACTTGTGTGTGTGTCGGCCGAACATAGCTGCGAAACACCACTTGTTTTCAACGATCGTAGTGTGCGTTATCGCTCTTGCGGCAGCGAGTCCGAACGGACCCCGGGCTCGTTCTCCGAGGGTTAAGCCTTATGCTTTCGGTGAAGTGACTACCCATTAGATGGGAGTCAACCTCTGGTAAACTTTCGGTGTAAGGTGCCAGCGGAAACCTGGTCTTCCGAAGATTATCCAGTTTAAAAACCCGGACTCATTACCACAATGAGACGTAACATTGACCTCCTAGAGTAGGTTCGGGGGGTGTTCCATGGAGTATGGAAACGAACCGAATCATACACTAGTTGAAGGTAATAAAAACTAGCCGTATTATACATGGTTTAACTGCACAATTATTACTTTTTCCATCGTAATTGATATAACATTATATGCCTTATACCGACAGTTTCAAAATCTTTTCATTTACTTCATTTTGCGTTATCTTTTTTGCATTGTTTAGACTCGGTAATATAATACTAAACTTTCAGAAACTTCTCAATTTTTAGAACCATTACAGTTACAAAACATTGCCTTTTGTTTCTATTTTCAATCGGCCTTATAAGGTAATTTCTTTGAATCGTTATGTTCAACGTTTCAGCGGATTGGTAAAGTTCCCATCAAAACAAATATTCAAATATGCGCAGTAGATACCACCAATCCTGCTATAGGTGATCGGGTACATGTAGAGAGACGACACATTTCTAACACCTTTAGAACCTCTCATTCCTGGAAGACGGATTGGGGTGGGGATGAGTAAGAAAGATATGGGTCGGCTACACAGTTCGCATGTACCTCGCCGTTTAGTCGCATAGGGAACGCACAACAATTACCATGAACCGAGTGAAGGTCAGGAATAAGGCCGTGGAAGTTATTACTTCACAGCAAGTAGTTCAGTTATAATATCAAATGAGTTGCCTAATTTTGGTCTCAACATCTTAACTTTCCCTTCAACAATAGTAAAAACCAATAAATACCGAAAAGGACGACACAGTTTGATGATCGTAAGTGTTGCGGCCCAATCCAACAATAGTAGACCCAAGCACAACACACAACATTACATACATTAAGCTAAGACTATCCCAAACATCTGGTACCATATCTTCCAATCCCGGCAATATTTCTTTAATCCCGTCCCATTCAATTCATATCACCTTTCCTTTCTTCCTTCCTTAATCACTTCTGACCACCTCATTACCAAATAATATCTTTAAGACCTCCTCAATAACATCTTATCCACACCTCATGCCTCCATTATTTTCCATCGACCCTACTTTGCCTATCATAATCCGTACCGCACCGCAACCCGTCCTAATCCCTTTTCTCATGCCCAACCAGTTTAATTATCCCTCAAACATACGCAATATTTTTCGTTCAAAATTTTCCATCTACCAACATCCCCTCTCCCCGCCACTGCAGATCCTTTAAAAACTGTCCCTACCATCCCGATAGCAGTTAGTTACGTCAAAGCTTTCGCCGAGACTGTTTCGACACAATTCATACGTTCCTCACACACACCACATTCTGTTAAAACATCACCAACATACTCAAGTTCTCACATTTAGTTTTTTTGTTGTTAATATATTTATCGTTATTAAAAATATTTATTCATCCCTTCATCCGCCATTCTTTTATTCGAGCAAATCAGTCACTCAAGTTTAAAATCTTGTGCGACGTTCCGCTTACGACGGAACAAAACTGGTCCTTCGAGCCGGATTTTCTTAATATAAGGAAATCTGTATCCCCGCCACAGTGAGTGAACAAGTGCAGTGACACATCAAAAAGAACACAAAAATGTCGACAACGGCTACGGACAACACAGAAACCCTCATGGGCCTGAAGAAGAAGCGCTCTTATCAGAAGGGGCGCATCACCTTCACCAAGAATTATCTCAGCTTCCATTCAACCAACCCGGACATGGATGAGATCGAGATAAAAATGCAGATGCTCGGAGAGCATTATCGCGCGGCTCGGTCCATCCAAGACTCCATTGAAGGCCTCACCCCACACGAAGACCACGATGCAGATCGGTCCAGCATCGATGATGAATATCAACGAGTTCTGGTGATGTATCGTAAGCTCAAGAAGGCATCAGATCGAGACACCGCAACGCCGTCTCCGATCCCGACTGCACCATCACCGGCACCCACAACCACCGTGAGCCAAAGGAGACTGCCGCAACTCGCACTACCGAACTTCAACGGCAACTACGATAAATGGGTCACATTCAAAAACCGTTTCATTTCCATAATAGACCGGGACGAACAGCTTTCCGATACCGACAAATTACATTATCTAATTTCTTCCCTCACCGAACGCGCCGCAAATGTCATTGACTCAATCGCCGAAACTCCCGATGCTTACCGGCACGCCTGGAATCCCTTGGTCAAAAAATACGACGACAACCGCAAAATATTAAAACGCCACTGGACCATCCTAACTGACTATCCCAAACTGAGGGCAGAAACACCAGTGGCATTGGAGGGATTGGTAGACACATTCAGAAAACATATGAGGTCGCTCAACTTGCTGGGAGAACGCACGGAACATTGGAACACTGCCCTCATATGCTTAATTTCATCAAAGGTGAGCGACGAGCTGACATTCCAATTCGAGTGTACAACATCAGGCACTGAAATGCCCAACTACGATAGCTTCCTCGACTTCCTCGAGCAACGCGCATCATGCACTAAGGACAGCCGGACGGATCTGAGGAAAGAAACGCCATCATTTCCACGCAAGCCCGAAGTCATCACCAGCAAAAGACTGGCTTTCGTCACGAGTGCAGCCAGCCAGCCCATAATCTGCCACGTCTGTGCCGAGAATCATAAGGTCTACCAGTGCCCCAAACTAAGAGTCTTCGCACCCCAGGATCGAATGCGAGCAGCACAGGACGCATCACTCTGCGTGAATTGCCTGGCTCCAGGTCACACACTCCAGACGTGCAAGTCAAGGAACTGCCACATATGCGACGGACGTCATCACACGATGTTGCACGTGGACAACGCCACCAAAAACAGCTGACGTCAGATTAATCCATCTAGAACCAGGAAGCCATATCAGCCAAACCAACACCAGCAGTCAGCACGCGACGTAATGACAACAGCAAAAATCCACGCCACCGATCATTCCAAGCAGAAAATCCCATGTCGTGCCCTACTTGACACATGCGCAACTGGGAACTTCGTAACAGAAGAGTTTGCAAGGACTCTCCGCCTCCCATTACGCAAATGCAAACTGGACATCTCCACCATGGGCAATACAGCATCCAACACTTCACACCAAACCAACATCACCATCAGCTCACGTCTGAATGCCTTTCAAAAAACGTTACCATTTGACACCGTACCAGAGATCACCGGTTTAGTGCCTGAAGAACCTGTCAACCGGACTACCGCAAACATTCCGAAAAACATCGTGTTAGCAGATCCGGAGTTTCACAAACCAGCAACCGTGCAGATGCTATTGGGTACAGGACCAACGCTGTCAACCTATTCCATCGGACAAATCGATTTGTCACGACCCGGAGGACCTGATCTCTTCCTCCAAAAAACACAATTCGGTTGGGTAATCGGCGGGACCATAGACAACAACACCACCACCACTGACAACAACAGTAACAACGACAACATCACCCACAACACCATCACTCACGACAACCCGAACAACGATGACACGAGCAACGACGACACGAGCAACGACGACACGAGCAACGACGACACGAGCAACGACGACACGAGCAACGACGACACGAATAACGACGACACGAATAACGACGACACGAACAACGACGACACGAACAACGACGACACGAACAACGACGACACGAACAACGATGACACGAACAACGATGACACGAACAACGATGACACGAACAACATCGACGACACGAACAACAGCGACGCCAACATCGACGACAACTACGACCACAATCAACACACACCCATGGAAATAAAACGACAATGCAACATCTCTCGACTTCAACCTAACATCGAACGCTTCTGGGAAATCGAGGAACCAGAACACCAACGAAGACTCTCCGAGGAAGAAGAGCTCTGCGAGAAGCATTTTTTAACAAACATCCATCGACAGAGCAACGGCCGGTACGTCACAGCCTTGCCCTTTAACAACAAGCAGTCACGGATCGGCGTCAGCAGAGACATCGCGTTGAAACGGCTGGATGCCCTACATCGGAGGTTTGCCCGCGATCCTCACCTGAAGGAACAATACACCGCTGTCATAAACGAGTACAAGGAGCTAGGACACGCAGTATTGATCGATGACGATCATGATCAGGACGGCGCCTTCTACTTGCCCCATCACGCCGTCATGAAACATACGAGCCTCACAACGAAGATACGCGTGGTGTTCGATGGCTCCTCAAAATCCAGCACGGGAATTTCTTTGAACGACGCGCTGATGACCGGTCCAACAATCCAGGACGACATTTTTTCTTTAATCCTGCGATTTCGACAACACGAATTTGTCATCACAGGAGATATCGAGAAAATGTATCGCCAAGTCCTCGTCAGAGAAAGGGATTGTAGGTATCAACGGATTCTCTGGCGCGAAGACGACGGAACCCTCTCAACTTACGAACTCCGTACGGTCACCTTCGGACTATCGGCCGCGCCATTTCTCGCCATCCGATGCCTACACCAACTGGCCGATGACGAGGCCGTCAAGTATCCCCGCGCATCCAACATCTTGAAGAGGGACCTCTACGTCGATGACCTACTGACCGGGGCAGATACCATGCAAGAGGCATTACGACTGAGAGACGACATCACGCAATTGCTACAACGCGGCGGCTTCAACATCCGACAATGGGCAGCTAACTCCCCGCATCTTTTGAAAGGTTTACCCAATCACGCCGTCAATCTGCAGATTCTGTCCGGAGAGGAGCACACCCTCAAAACTCTGGGGGTCCACTGGAACTCGGAACAAGACCACATCATTTACACGGCCAGACACATTCCGCAAACAGCAAGGGTGACCAAACGATCTATCTTCTCAGAAATAGCCAAGATATTCGACCCATTGGGACTGGTCAACCCGATCATCGTCTCCACCAAACTCATCATGCAAGAATTATGGAGACTCCAGCTCAATTGGGACGAATCCGTACCAGCATCCATTCACCACCAATGGCAAGTCTTCACATCGCAATTCCCACTATTAGACCAAGCAGCCTTTTCCCGAAAATTGACATTGCACCACTCAATCAACAACGAGCTACATGGATTTTGCGACGCGAGCGAACGAGCATACGGAGCATGCTTCTACATGCGGTCCACCGGAAACGACGGACAAACGAAAACAACTTTGATGTGCGCAAAATCTCGGATAGCGCCATTAAAGAATAAACAAACCATCCCCCGGCTCGAGCTCTGTGCAGCTAACCTACTGGCTACTTTACTCCAGACCATACAATCCACTTTGGACATCCATATTAACAGAGTTGTGTTGTGGTCCGATTCTACGATTACTCTGAATTGGATAAACACCTCACCACACACACTCAAAACATTTGTGGCCAACAGAGTCGCGGAAATCCGACGTCTTACAAACCCGACAGATTGGAGGCACGTTCCTACCCAAAACAACCCAGCCGACATTTTATCTCGCGGCACAACCGTGCAAGAGTTCCTGTCCTCAGACCTCTGGCGACAAGGTCCAACATGGCTCTGCATGGAGGAATCCTTCTGGCCTGCCAACGACTTCCGCCCAGCAGACACTGTACCAGAAACCCGAAAGATTCTTTGCCTCACAACAACAACCAGCACCAATCTCGATTTCCTCTTCGAGAAATACTCATCCATCAGTAAACTCTGCCGCATCATCGCCTACTGCCGACGATTCATCCCTAAGAACAGACACAACGGCCCACTCTCCGCCATAGAAATGGAACAAGCTCACAGTTGCATCATAAAAATGCTACAACGGAAGTCATTCCCTGACGAAGTCCAACAACTACAGAACGCCAAACAATTGAAATCCAGCAGCCACCTCTTGTCACTATGCCCATTCATCGATGCACATGGAATCCTACGTGTGGGAGGCAGAATCCAACAAGCCAACCTCTCACCTGGCACACAACACCCGATCCTCCTTCCCAAGTCCGAACATATAACGACGCTTATAGTCCGACAGGCTCATCTGGACAACCATCATCCTGGCGTACAGGCAACGTTGAGCATTCTGCGCCAACGATATTGGCTAATCAACGGTCGGAACACAGTCCGGAAAATCCTGCGACGCTGCATCCGATGCCATCGCTTCAACCCCCCTGCCACCGAATACATCATGGGGAATCTACCAAAAACTCGGGTCACCGAAGCAAGGCCATTTGCGAACGTGGGGGTCGATTACTGCGGCCCATTCTATGTGAAGGAGAGACGTCACAGGAATCGAATTCGAGTGAAAACTTACGTCGCTGTCTTCATCTGCCTCGCAGTCAAGGCCGTCCACCTAGAGGTGGTGACAGACATGACGACAGACGCCTTCATCGCCGCTCTAAGGCGTTTTGTTTCCAGACGTGGAAAATGCACCACTATTCATTCGGACAATGGATCCAATTTCGTTGGAGCCAACACCGAGTTGAAGGACATCGCGGTATTTCTACGATCAGAAGAGAACACTCAAACGATCCAACGACACCTCGCAGGAGAAGGTATACACTGGCAGTTCTCACCACCTCATTGTCCTCATTTCGGCGGCATTTGGGAGGCTGCCGTGAAATCCTTCAAACACCATTTGAGAAGAGTCGTCGGAGAAGAGGTACTCACACTAGAGCAGCTTCAGACGTTAGTCACCGAAATCGAGGCTGTTCTCAATTCTCGCCCACTAACGCCAGTATCATCGGACCCCAATGATGTACAGGCGTTGACACCAGGCCATTTCCTCATCGGGCAGTCCCTCAAGGCAGTACCCTCCCCAGACTTCACAGAAATTCCAGACAATCGTCTTTCAGTATGGCAACATTTACAGAAATTAAAACAAGACTTCTGGACCCGCTGGCACAAGGAATATATAAACGAACTCAACATTCGCCACAAGTGGACCAAGGGAGAACACCAGATACGCCAGGGATCCGTAGTCATCATCAAGGACGACCGACTTCCACCGATGCAATGGTCACTTGGAAGAGTGACCGAGGTACACCCAGGAGCAGACGGCGTCATAAGGAACGTGACGATCAAAACCGCCACCAACGTCATTCAGCGGAATGTCAAGAAGCTGGCTCCGCTACCCATCGATACCCCGCCTGACACGGACATCACTAACGCAGACACCCAGGATATTTGATAGCAGAAGCTCTCAACGGGGGGAGCATGTTGCGGCCCAATCCAACAATAGTAGACCCAAGCACAACACACAACATTACATACATTAAGCTAAGACTATCCCAAACATCTGGTACCATATCTTCCAATCCCGGCAATATTTCTTTAATCCCGTCCCATTCAATTCATATCACCTTTCCTTTCTTCCTTCCTTAATCACTCCTGACCACCTCATTACCAAATAATATCTTTAAGACCTCCTCAATAACATCTTATCCACACCTCATGCCTCCATTATTTTCCATCGACCCTACTTTGCCTATCATAATCCGTACCGCACCGCAACCCGTCCTAATCCCTTTTCTCATGCCCAACCAGTTTAATTATCCCTCAAACATACGCAATATTTTTCGTTCAAAATTTTCCATCTACCAACATCCCCTCTCCCCGCCACTGCAGCTCCTTTAAAAACTGTCCCTACCATCCCGATAGCAGTTAGTTACGTCAAAGCTTTCGCCGAGACTGTTTCGACACAATTCATACGTTCCTCACACACACCACATTCTGTTAAAACATCACCAACATACTCAAGTTCTCACATTTAGTTTTTTTGTTGTTAATATATTTATCGTTATTAAAAATATTTATTCATCCCTTCATCCGCCATTCTTTTATTCGAGCAAATCAGTCACTCAAGTTTAAAATCTTGTGCGACGTTCCGCTTACGACGGAACAGTAAGTATATTTTCACAAAAAAGTGAATTTAGTTGCCTTATATTAATGGTTCGGATTAATCCATTTGGTATATACTTTAGACTTTTCTGTTTTTTGTTTTGTTCCACTTCATTTATACATTCATTTTGCAGGCATAAATTTTCAATCCATGAGGAGGATCCGGATTCGGATCGAAACGTCGGAAAGAATATAGTTTTGTGTTGAAAACTTTGCTTCATCCTGAATGACCGTATCGTGGCCGAGGATACAACATACTCAATAAAAAAATATGATTTTAACAAAAAAAAATGGTTTATTGTTTATTTTTAATTTAAAACACAAAATATTTTTTATCTCAAAACACGCCCCGATCGATTTTTTTGAAAAATTTCTCAAAGAAGCTTGGATGGATATATATGAGGCATTCCATGCCAAATCGGACACTTTCCGACCTCACCTCCTTCGATTTTTTTTTAAATTTTATATGTTTTTAAGGTTGATCAAAAACGCGTTCATGAATTTTGTCAGATTTTTTTGACGGTCCGTTTTGGAAATATGAATTGTCTTAAAATTTAGGCTCTTTTTTTTCAGATGCTCGTAACTTTGTGAAAAATGCACCAATTGGGTCGTTCTTTTTTTCAAAATTTGTGTTTTTGAATGATCTTTCAATTTTTCTTGTTCCTTTCGGATTACAGGCTCTGTTCAAGACTACACGGAGCGCCAGTCTCGAAGCACAAGTGCCGACACGCTCCCGACTGGAAGCCGTGTCCAGTGAACGGAAAAAGAGGGATGAGTTTGTGAGTTTGGTGGAGAGCACGTGGTTTAAAGGAATAATTGCTCTTGATTCAATACACTTTAATAAAGTCTTTAGTCCGATACACACACACAGTTAACAGAGAAAAATGCCGAGAGACTACGGCGGAGATATACCGGTCGAGAACGATGACCACGTGAACAAAGAAATGCGCAAGACGCAATAAGAATAGAAGAATGACACGTTGATGCGCGATACAGAGCGGACCACGAAATAGAACAGAGTCTTTGAAAAGTCGCGGTTACCTAACTTAATCCTATCGCTCCTCTGCCCGCTTTCATCGCCGTGCGCACGCTCGCTCTCCCGTGCCCTCCCTCCGCATGCCCGCCCACTCGCACGCTCACCTGCTCGCTTGCCCTCACGTTCATCCACACACACATCCACCCATTCACCCCTCTCCACGCCCCCTCGGACTTCCGTTTCCATTTTTCCCGCATGCCCTCATTGCCATCCTTCCCTTCATCATCTCTCTCTGTAACTCCTTGCGGATCATGTACCCTGGCGTACATCTTTCTATCCCTAACACCCACCTCAGGTATCTTTCGTGTAGGGCCTCCACTCTCTCCCTCTCTTTCCACCCCCACACATCCACTCCGTAACTAATCACTGACCAGATCAGCCTGTCATATAGCCACAGCCTTTTTCCGCAATCCCCCCAGAAAATTCTCCTTCCTAACCCCCATACCTGTCCCAGCACTGCCGCTCCCTTCCGCACCCTATCCTCTACCTGCTCGTCGCTCCCTTCCCTTTTCATCACGTACCCCAGATATTTAAATTTAGCCACCTCTTCCATTTCCCTTCCTTCCCACCTCGAACTTACTCTCTTCCGTCTCCCCCCCCCCTTCTCCCTGCACCTCATGACCTCCGTTTTCCGCACATTTACCCCGAACTTTTTCTTTTTAAAATACCTTTCTAAAACCGCTACCGCCCCTCATCCCCCCTCGTCCTCTGCCAACACCGCCACGTCATCGGCGTACGCCAGGGACTTGACCACACACCCTCCAACCCGCACCCACCCCCACCCCCCTTCTCCAGCTCTTCGTCCATATCCGCCAACATTATGGTAAAAAGACAGGGGCTAATGGGACACCCCCCTATTTTTTGTTAACTAGGGGGTGTAAAAAAAATGCCTTTACGCACTCCCCGTCTTCCGCCTCACCGAGGCAAAAGAGGGGGGTGTGTGGGACTCGAGCCACCGATGTTCTGTGGCCGACTACCCACTAACACACTAATCCCCCCGGCGGGCTACGGCCCTGCCAGATCCCCTTCCCGGGGTCGCCTGTTCAGCATTACTCCGGTGAAGGGGATCAGGCCGTATTATACGTACCTGCTGGTCCGGGTGTCTACTGCGGACCCCCGATTGTTCCCTCAGGCGCTCTGCTCTTTCCCGGCTCCTGAGCACCATAGCCACATATTCTTGAATGTGGTTCCAGGCAGCCCTGGATCCCAGCATGATGGGGATAACCGTCTCCGTGGCGAAGGATTCCCCCAGGGATAATTCCAGGCGGTTTCTCTCAGCCGCCCACGCCGGGCACTGAAAGAACGCATGTTCCGCATCGTCGTTCTCGCCGCACGTCCACCACATGGGGCTTCGTTCCTGCCCTATACGGTGCAGGTATTTCCCGAACACCCCATGACGGGTCAAGAACTGTGCAAGGTGGAAGGATACCTCCTCATGCTTCCTTTTCAGCCACGGCTGTAGATCCGGTATGAGTCGATAAGTCCATCGTCCTGTGCGACCATCTCTCCAGCGACCCTGCCACTCCTCGCACAGGTCGTAAGCTTCAGATGTCGTATCCCGTGCCTTCTTCGCAAAGTACTCATGCGTTCTTTTTCGTATTAGTAGATCAATAGGGGGGGGGGGGGGGTTACTCGCAATCACCAGGAGGGCTTCAGTGGAGGTAGTCCTGTACGCTCTTGCGATGCGTAGCGCACAGCTCCTTTGTAGTGTGATTAGTCGTTTTTTAATCGTATGTACCTTAGCCGCCTCGACCCACATTGGGCAGGCGTAAAGCATTATAGACCCCCACAATGGTGTATAGAAGGCGCCTCTTGGCTGACGATGGACCGCCCTCGTTTGGCATCAGGCGCGCTAATGCCAGCGCGACCCGTTGTGCCCTGCCGCAGACAGCCTCAATGTGTTGCCTAAATTTGCGAAACGCGTCTATTTCCACGCCCAGGTATTTCACTACGTCCACTGGTTGGATGAACTGCCTCCCGAATCTGACGCCCGGAAACTGAGCTCTTCTGCGGCCCATGAACTGTATAATCGCCGTCTTGCCATAGGCTATCTCGAAATGGTGTCTACGAAACCACTTCCTAACCTTGCGGAGCGCTGCCTTGACCCAAATTCTCACCCCGGCTAACGTCCTGGCCGACACCAGAACGGCGAGATCATCCGCGTAGACTATATACCGGGTGTCCCCTGACGTATGACGGCATACCAGATCATCATAGGCCAGGTTCCACAAAAACGGACCCAGGACGGAGCCCAGGGGAACCCCAGCGCAGACGGGGACGGTCCGCTGATGTCCCTGTAACCAGAGTCGAAGTTTCCTGTTGTTCGCGAACACACGGAAGCGAAATCCACGAACTTGCTGCTGATACGTTCCCGAAAGGGAACTGCGCGAGAGCGAAGGATTAGGGGGGTGTGATGGGATACCCGGTACGGTCCACGTGGCTGATTTAGAGTCAGTTTCAAACACCACACTTTATTAAAGTCTTAGTCAACAATTCACAAACACGGAAGACAGTTCAGAACAGAAACCAAAGATTAGATATACAGAAACACAGTTTGCGCAGCGGCAAGAACGGTAATTGCTTGACTCGAATCCGAATGGCCAGTCAGACCAAGTCGCAGAACGGTAGCGCATGATGCGGACAGGATCACGGTACGGAACAGAGTGTCGGAAGCACGGCACAGGTGCGCTCACCTGCCCGCGATACATAGTAAAAGAGGGCGCTAAATTACCATAATTTGGCATGATTGATTGGCGAGCGGTCACATGGGCTGCCAGTTGATCGGACGCTATTGGTTCCGGGACATCACGCGATGTCACGAGACCGACATGCAGACCATGGGTGGTCAAAGTATCCGGGGAGAAGGCGGAAGTACCAGGAACGCCACGCGGGTTCTAAGAACACAGCTTCCGCCGGACAAAGGGCTTCTCAGCAAAAGGAATACCGAGAAGTGAACAAAACTGTCCCATGAACCATAAAAAAAACATTAGTTTGTTACTGCGTACTTTACGGCCTCCGCGGATCTCTCCCAGTGCCATGCCTCAACACCTGTTCCCAAGATAGTCGTCCACTGTGGCTCTCATGCCATCAGAGAACCCCTTTTTTACCACGACCTGCAATATAACACCCCACCTTACCATATTGAAGGCGTTCCGTACGTCAATGAGAATGGCCACCAGGATCGTCCCCCAACGGCCATTCTCAGTGATCTGAGTTTGCAGCAGCCTAATGGCGTCCACGTGGATTTCCTCTTACGGAAGCCGAATTGGTTTGGGGAGAATCGCCCCAGTGAGCTCAGCTCCGCCTCGAGCCTTGGCAACAGGAGATATTCGTAAGCCTTCGCCAAGATATTTATGAGACTAATGGGTCTATACGTTGCGACCGTCCCCTGCTTCTGCGGCTTGGGTATGAGCACCAAATCCTAAATTTTCCAGGCCAGTGGGAAGCTATGAGTGGCTAGGCATCTGTTGAACAGTCGTATAAACACGTCGTGGGATGCCCCGAACGCCGCCCTCAATGCTATGGCAGGGATTCCGGCCGGGCCCGGTGCCATATTGATCGCTAACTTGGGCATTGCAGTAGCCACCTCCTCCCCTGTGAAGGTAGCGAGGTGGCCGCTGATATCTCCGATGGCGGGTCGCGGATCCGAGTAAGGTGGTGTTAGTAGAAAAAGTTCCTTGGCCACATCCATCATGGCCTCGATGTCCAAGGTGGGGTTGGCATTTTCCTTGCGTAGGGTTTTCATTACACTCTTATATGCGTTACCCCAGGGATCGTTTTCTACAGTTGCGCAGAGCTCGCTCCAAGCCTCGGCCTTGCTTTTGGCGATGGCTGCCTTTAATTCGCGTCTAAGTTGACGATAGACGGATGCGTACTCCTCGTTCCACGGGGCCCTCTCTTCGCCCTTCTGAGTAGTCGCCGTTTCGTTGCGATTTCCTCAGTCCACCAGCATTTTGCCGAGCGGAGTCGGGGACCTCCCTTGCGAGCCAGCGATGCGCTACACGCGTCCTTCAGCGCGGCCGTCACCCCGGTGGCGTCAAATCTGGACATGGGGGCGCCTTCATGTGGGCTCAATTCTGCCAGCGCGACCCAGAACGCATCCAAAAATCTGTTGATCTTTGTCGCGAACGCGCGGGTACTCCACCCCGTTTTGGCGACGATCTTCTGTGCTTGCCCGCCATGCCATATATATTTGTGGTCAGATCCTGACTCTTCTTCCAAAACAAACGAGTTTACTCCGTTATTCAATACGGACTCGGAAACCGCTAAAACGTCGATAACCGAGGTCTGACCTCTGCGGCTAAAGGTTGGCGCGCTGTTATTTGTGGTGGGGTACAGGTCTAGACGGGCCAGAAGTTCTGCCAATGCGTCCCCCCTGCTGTTGTTCACCTCGGATCCCCACAGATGCGACTTGGCATTGATGTCGCCGCCAACGCATATAGGACCCCTGAGTTGCATTATTATGTCCTCAAGTTCGCCCAAAGCAAACTCATATTGGCTTGAAGTGATGTTCGGCGAGATGTAGGTAGACAGGAGCCAGATTCCCTCGACTCGTATCCCGCAACTATAGTGGCTTCTAATGGGGGTATTTCCAGTAGTGGCAAGAGCCCGAGGGTTGGGGCACCAAATCTCCGCCCCAAAGTTTTTCGAAGTAACCCAGTCGGAGTTAGCGTGATGTGGTTCCGATTGAGAATTACGTCCGCCCTCCGACTGGTACTGGTCTGCTCCAGCAAATCATGTGCTAGTCTGGCATGATTTGCATTAATCTGGAGTATACGCAGTGATTTCTTAGCCATTATTCGGCAGGCTGAAACGCGTCCTCCGCATGTATTCCGTGCATATTGAGGAGCCCGCTAGATGATTTAGCCTCGTTTTCGGTCCGCCACGTTCGGCGCACAGTAGGCATCTCTGTGGCGCCGTGCATTCAGCCAGAGCGTGGCCGTGTTGGCCGCATGATCGGCACAGCTCGCCTAGTTCCGGATCGAGCTTGCAACTACCGGCTACGTGCCCAAACCTGTGGCAACGATAACATCTCGTGATGTTTGGAAGGAGTTTATAGGTACAACTAATAAAGCCGACCCTAATGGAGCTGACGGCTTTTATATCTTTGGCGCACCTGGTGGGGATCAGGACCTGGGCGATCCTAGATTGATCCCGACCCTTCCTCAGGCCTTTAAGCGTGACTTCCGCATCGCCAGGCAAGAGGGCCTTAACGGCATCCGTCATTTCCTCTTTGCTTGGTTACTTGCTATATTAGAGATCGCTACCGAGATCCTGTCTTCCATGATCCGGACCTGTTCGGCCTGTCCGAGAATGACGCGGAACTTTTTACAAGTCTTTTTTAGCCCGTCATCCGCTCGGTCTACGGCGACAATCATGTCGCCGGCCCGTGAACATCTCTGGCCTAGAACGTTCACATCAGATAGCTTTGCGCACTCCCTCATTTTGCGCAAAATATCTGCGTATGTCCTGTTCTCCGAGGCCTTTACTACCTCTACATCGGGTTTAGGCCTATTCGTCCTCACCCTTTTTTCTGCGGATTTCCTTGGCGGCCGTTTCAGCTGTTCCCTATCCGCCGAGCAGCCCTGTTCTCCGCCGCCAATGGGCGGACATTCCTGTTTACCTCTTGCGCTGATTTGGTGCTTAGGCTAGGCTTGGGTGGTCTCGCTGCCTTCTTACCCTTGCGTAGGACCGTCGTCCATTGCGTTTCCTCAGTTGGGTTTGAACTCGTTCCGTTGACCGTGGTCATAATCGCGTCTTCCTCGCGTTCCCATGGCTCTCCGACCGCCGGCCACTCCCGGGAGTCAGGGTTTGTCCGAGAGATAACGTCATTAGGTGGAGCCTTTTTCGCCGACGCTATTTCGGCTCGTATTTCAGTCTGACTTACCTGGGGCTTTGTGTAGAAGGCCGCAATGGCTTTGGGCAAGAGCTTCCTTAGTACCTGTTCGACCTCTGCGCAGATGTCTGCACTGGACGTCAGGTTTGAAGTGTCCTGGGTATTAGTGCTAGCCGCAGCCCCGCGCCGGTCTAAGTCGCTGAGCCGGTTCTCCAGGGCTGAAATACGCCTGGACAATCCCTCACACTCCTGTACGGCAGACTCCAGTTTTCTTTCTGCGTCTGCTCTCATCTTCCTCTCCTCCACGAGCTCTTTCTGCAGCTCGGTCCTGGCTGCCCTCTCGAGCTGTAGTTGTTTCTGGAGCTCCAGCAGCCTGGGGGAGAGCTGTTCGCTACCCTTCTTTACCTTTACCGACCCGGCTCCACTCGTCACGCCTTGTGTCAAAAGTATACCGTTTTTGTGGGCGATACCCGCTCTCGCTCACCTCGGTCGGTATTCCCGGTCGCTTTCCCCGGGAAGACGCTCCACCCTGAGGCCGCCCTTCCTACTTTTCAGCGGCGATACCAGCAGTTTTGGCTAATTTCTGCTGGCCCCGGGAGACCCTTTGTTTGTTGTGCGCTGTTTTTCTATAGGCGTGCCCGGTGCTGTTGGAGAATGTGTGACCCTCCTAGATGGAGCAAAAGGGTCATGGATCTCCATAGAGTCGTCGAGCGTGGTAGTCTTGTTTGGCGCGATATCCACATCAGCGAGGTCAATGTGACCTTCTGGAGACGAAGACTTTATCACCGGGTCGATTATCGCCCCAGAATAGCTTTTCGCGTGTATTTTCTTTATTTTGATTCACTTTATTTTGAATTGCAATTTCTACCGCGCGCAGTGGCTGGTGCTAGCAAGATTACGCCTTTCCGAGTAAGTTAATAGATAAATAAATAAATAGAATAAATAGTAATATGAATAAATAAGATACCTAGTCTAAGTAGCCGCATGGCTATGTCAATTAAGTAAAATAATAAATTGAATATAATATAAATGTGTAGAGTAAATTAGAATGTGAGTGTAAGGTGTAAAGCCTAGTCAGATTATAAAAATAAAAGTAAAAGTATAAGAAAGTTAGCAAAAAGACAGTCATGAGAAGATAAAAATAAGTGTAAAATAAGATAATGAAGGTGTAAAAAGCCTAGTCGTAGGTTAGCAATTGTAGCCAAGAGAGCAGTCAATCAGTGAAAATATAACTAAAATACGAGTAAAATAACTTAACTATCAAATTTTAAAATTTAGTAACTGTCACAACTAGTACAATTAATGTAAACTGGATGTTAGTGTCCACGGTGTATAGGGCCGAGTCAGAATAATAAAAATCATTAAGAGTATTAGATGAAATTAATAAGTGTAATGAAGTCGTATTTGGATGAAGGCGGGTGAGAAATAACGCAACTCGAACTTTCTTAATGTGCCTCTCTATTTAATATCCCAAGTACAACTGCCTTGCCCTTTGCTCCGGTCACGCCGCGGGGATTGGCAAGCCTCCCCCCCCCCCCCCCCCGCGCCTAGTCTACCGGCTTTGTCTTGGCTCCGTTCGGGTCGCGTCGTCGCACGTGCGAGCGCTCGCCGTTATGTAGGCTTACAATTCGGCCAGACCTGGCCACATGTCCGTCCTCGGACATCACGCTTTTCGCCACGCTCGCATGTTAGACGCCTCCCAAGTGCGTTGGTATGGTTTCTGCGATATTTGAAACCCATCGATGTCTGCGACTTCATATCTATCGTTTCGCAGTCGCCTGATGACCTCATACGGACCTCAAAACTTGGGTATTAGTTTTTTGATTACGCCTGTGGTGCTGTCGAAATTCCTGACCATAACATAGTCGCCAACATTGAATTCGTTTTCGGTCGGATGGTGTTTGCGGTCGTAGTATTCCTTGTTGTACTCTTGAGCACGCAAGATTTTACTTTCGGCGCGAGCCCTAATTTCATCCAAATTCCGTTCGTTGTTGGCGCCGGTGCTTTCGAGATAGTCGCGAATTTTATCGATAATTTTTCCCCTTTGGGCCACGCCGAATAATAATTTGCTAGGCAGCTCGCCCGTCGCAGCATTAACACTATTGTTTAGGGCGTACTCGACCTCGGATAGACACTTGTGCCAATGGTTTCCGCTCGAGTCATCGACAAGTTTCGCTAACACGGGCGCCAATGTTCTGTTGTATTGCTCAACTTGGCCGTTTGCTTTTGGAGAACCAGTAGCTACTTTCACGTGCGTAATGTCCGCTTCTTTCGCAAAATCCGAAAACTCTTTAGAGGTAAAGTAGCTTCCTCTGTCCGAGACGATAACGCAAGGCCGGCTGTAGCTCGAAAAATAGTCCGTTAGGCACTTTATGGCTTCCTTACTTTTAGTTGTCTTACAGGGGTATAGTCGGATGAATTTCGTGAAGGCGTCAACTCTCGATAATATGTATAATTTTGGCGACTGTCGCTTACTTACAGGACCGAAGTGGTCATCGTGAATGGTTTGAAACGGAAGGTTCCCTTTTGGGATGTTGTACATGCGACCTACTGGCTTCCCTCCCGACGGCGTGTATGATATGCATTTCAAGCAATTCTGAATGTGGTTGGTTATTTTCTCTTTTAGTTTCGGGAACCAATAGTTCGCCTGGACAATCTGACATGTTTTATCGACTCCTAAGTGACCCATCTCGTCATGGTACTTATAGATAACGCTCCGTTCCATACTCGCAGGTACATAAAACAAAACTCCGCCGTTCACCTTGCGGTATACAAGTCCGTTCCGCATTTCGAACAACTTGTCTTCGCTGGTTTCTAATTTGTCGCGCAATTTCGCAATTTCTGGATCTCGGTTTTGACAGACTGCCAAGTTGAATTCGAATGAATTGTCGTCGACGACCATGACATTAACGGACCGGCTTAGCGCGTCTACGTGAGTCATCCGTGTCCCGGATCTATGCTCGACCGTGTAGTCGTAAGCCTGCATTTCTAACGCCCAGCGTGCGATTCTGGGATTGATATCCTTTTTGTCCAGAGTGAGTTTAAGGGAATTGCAGTCGGTTACGATTTTAAATGTGATGCCTTGTAGGTAAATTCGGAATCGTTTCAATGCATAAATTATCGCAAGTGTTTCCAGCTCGAAACTATGATATTTACTCTCCGCGTTGGTCGCGCGCTTTGAAAAATAGAGGACCGGGTGAAATTTTAGGTCTACCTTTTTCTGCATTAGTATCGCGCCGAAACCTATAGACCTCGCGTCGCAATGGAGTTCCGTTTCGTCGTGCCGATCGTAAATGGCTAGGAGTGGTGCTTCGACTAATTTGTGTTTTAGTTCTTCCATGGCCTGTAGTTGTTCTTTTCCGAAACTAAAATTTGCGTTCATCTCTGCTCCTTCGCGTACGTACGACAGCGTGAATCGATAAATAGTCCTTCTGACATTTATAAAACTGTAAGCGCCTTCGCGCAATAGTGTAAATCACCATTTTTAATAAACCAGACTTGCGTCACCACGACGCCCAACTCTCAAGTGTGATCTGTATAAAATTGTGCACCTCCAAACTCCAACCTCCTCACGACCACGGGGTTCGGGACCGGCCAAACGCTACAACCCTAAAAATCTTTGAACGTCTCTCACGTCGCGTGGTATGGGGAACTCACTGACCGCTTCGATCCCCTTTCATGTTGGTTTGATTTCCTTCTTCGAAATTAAGTACGCCAGGTATTCTATTTCCGTGAAAAGGAATTTGCATTTGTCTATCTTAGGCTGTAGTTTGTTGTCGACTAGCTGTTGAAATACACGTTTTAAGACTCGAAAGTGATGATCTAAACTTTGTGTTGCGATAAGAAAGTCATCCATATAAGCCACGACGTCTCCGGTCTTAATTCATTCGCTGAGGACCGTATTCACAAATTTTTGAAACTTTGACGGCGCGGTCTTGAGGCCAAACGGCATTTTGATGTACTCATACTGCCTCTGTGGTGTAACAAACGACGTGTACTTTATGGAGTCCTCAGCCATAGCTATCTGGTGAAAGCCGTCCTTCAGATCGAGTAAGCTAAAGTAGGTTTTGTTATTCAGAACAGTTAATTGGTCTTCAATCAGCGGTAAGGGGTAGTGGCCGCCCACAATGACTTTGTTTAGCGAGCGATAGTCGACGCACATTCTGCTCGAACCGTTTTTCATTTTCACCAGCACAATGGGCGAGGCGTAATCTGACTCGCTCGGCCGAATGATGTTCCTCTTTATTAGGTCATCTATTATGTCGCTCACTCTCCCTTTCTCGGCAAAAGATAACCGTCGCGGCGAAAAATGGAAATGCTCGTGATCCCGTAGTTTTAGACTCAGCTCAGCGTGTATTTTCGGGGTTTCTGGTCGCGGGGCATTTAGGTAGTCGGACTCTACGGTTGCGATTAATTCGTGCTGCTTTGTGATCGGGATGTCGGGGTTGACGACTAATGCGTCAATCTGATTATCCGCCGGCTCGCACACGTCGATGTTCATAATACTGCCCGAGAGTCGCTGTCTGTCCCGCCTGGGCAATCTGCAAAGACCAAGGTTACCTTTTCTCATATAGTCGCGACCCAATACGACAGAATTTGTCATCGAACCGTTAGACACTACTAACAAGCGTACGTCGTAACATTTGTGGCCATCAAGGCTAATATTTACCCACACCGACCCATACACAATCAAACGGCTATTGTTAATCCCATAGAACGGGGCGTTGATATCTCGGGTCAGTACTACGCTGCTTGGTACGAAACGCTCCTTAATAAAACTAACCGCGCTTCCCGTATCTAAAAGCGAGTCTAATCGTAAAACGAACAGTTTGCCACTCGTACCAATTTCGTAAGTTGCGTCTCTCACGAAGTCGTCCTCCACTGGGTTCTCGGATATGTTGTTGATCCGGTCCCTTCCTTCCGGGCATTCTGGTCTCGTATGCCCCATTCTACCGCACTTGTAACAGCTTCCGTGATCTTTCCTAGGGCGCGGGCAGTTTCTAGATAGGTGTCCGCTCCCGTTGCAGTTGTAGCAGCGAAAATCCCGCTGGTTCCGTCGGTCTGGTTGGCTCGCGTGGACCGTCCTCGCGGTTGCCGAGCCCCCTGGTTGCGGCATCGCTTTTCGTCGCACAGGGTCGCTCGGAAACGATACTCTTTCGAACGCCCGCAGCATCTCGTCCGTTGACTCGAACCGTTGTATCCTCGCCTGGTCTCTCAAGTTCGCGTTTGCAAATCCCGTAGATTGCGTATTCAACAATCTCCAGTTGCGGCAGCGGGATCCTGCCGGCTAGGATAATTTTATCGTGGAGATAATCCTCTAATCTCCTTCTCACACTCGCGACGCAGTTTCACGCTGCTTAGTCGATGTCCGAACATCTTTGACATTTTCTCCAGCAGCTCGGTGCTGGTTAGGTCTACCCCGTCCTCTTGTGCGTAGTACCATCTCAGCGCCTTGCCTTCGAGCTTACTGCACACGAACGCTTTTGCAGTGTGTTCGTCCAGCGCGTAAGCGTGGATGAATTTTTCCACTTTCCGCTTCCAAGGAGCATAGTTGTCGGACCTGTAAGAGTTTCGCGAGTAGTAGACCACCGGAATATTTGGAAGTGGAACGTTCGTAAAAACTAGTCACTTACATCCTATTGTTTTATTTACACTTTTTCGTACACTACACGCTTTTATTTACACTAAAATATATATATACATATACTTGAAAGTTGTTCAGTCGATGGAGATATATTCGCGGGATGCGCTCGGATTAAATCTCGATGATTCGCGTTCGCACGTTGTTCAGGAGACAATGAATGTGCGAATGCCCACTAGGAGCCGCCTTTCCAGGATTCCGCGTCTCACGTACCGATACTCTAATTAGTAACCTATTGCGACACGTGTGGCGCAGCTTACCGAATTCCACACGAAATAATAAAACTTCCCGCATTCCGAAAAACGGTTAGAAGGAGTATAACTGCCAAGCCGAGTGTGTGCAAAAGGACGAGTGAGAGTTATAGTGTTAGACCAGACTTGTATAACGTTTATACAGAATCGGTACAATATGTTAATCCATATAGCTGATCAGAGTTCCATTTATTCCTTTTCCCAATTATCCGTCTACCGTTTCTCTCGCTCCCTTTACGCCTCCTCACTCCAACACTTCCATTCCCGTGACTGTTCCCAGTCAATACCAGCTCCTTCCCATACAATCCACATTTCCCGATCCAAATCCGTAACACACGTGTCTTTACTCGTTCGAAGCTTACGATCGATTGCTTCCTGGCGATCCGCGCCCCGCTCCCCTCGCGTCGATCTTCCGATCCTCGATCGCAACGCCTTCGCGGTCGGTGGCGGGGCCGCGCGATGACGCTGCACTTTTGATCGCCACAGACCCATCATAGTTCCTGACGGTGCCCTTTGCGTCTCTCCACGTGGCGGCCGTCGACATCGTCGATGGGCGTACCTCGCCAGTGCTGTGGCCTGACAGCCGGACAAGCTCTAATTCTCGTCGGAGAAGACGTACCTCTCTTTCAGCCAGTTCCTTTTCCCGCACCAGCAGTTCCCTTTCCGCGCATGGGATGTCTCTCGTGGGTGATCGTGGGCGCTCCCCCCGGACCTCTTCGACCAGTAGCAGCACTTCTGTTTCGAACTGCCTGCCCTCCGCGCGTTCGCCGGCGTTGTCCTCCAAAAGGTCGGCGTCTGTTACTCCTGCTTCCCATAGACGGTGGAGCAGTTCGGCTTTCACGCCGGTGGTCGACAAATTCATGTTGCGCAGCTTCGTCTTCAACGCGGCCACTGAGATCGGCGCACTCATTTCGCTGTCCTGCCCAATGCGTAACGTAACGGAATCGAAAATGGCCTTTTCGCCAAGCGGTAAACACGAAGCCCGTGGTAGACGTAAAATCACGCAAAATTTTACACAGACGCGCTGTTCGTAAAGGTTTCTAGTGGACACGTAAGATTCAGATCCCACTTCTGAAATTTGTAATGAAGTCGTATTTGGATGAAGGCGGGTGAGAAATAACGCACTTCGAACTTTCTTAATGTGCCTCTCTATTTAATATCCTAAGTACAACTGCCTTGCCCTTTGCTCCGGTCACGCTGCGGGGATTGGCAAGCCTCTTCCCCCCCCCCCCCGCCCCACCCCCGCGCGCCTTGTCTACCGGCTTTGTTTTGGCTCCGTTCGGGTCGCGTCATCGCACGTGCGAGCGTTCGCCGTTATGTAGGCTTACATAAGTTAATAAATAGTTAATAGAATAAATGAAAAGTTATCTGCGTAGATACGGTTAAAGTTATTTCGAAGGTGGTCGTGGATGCTCAGCCGTATACTGTGTGGCACGCATTATCCTTGTCTCAGTCGTTATTTTTAAAAGGCGTGTATGCGAATGTTCGTATATACCTCCCCCAGTGTTTTGGAGGGCTAACAGTGCCGGCGGTTGGTTTTCAAATGACGAGGCAGGCAGGTACGGGTCTACTTAAATCACGAAATAAAACTCACTCAGTTGCTGGATGTGCTCGATGGAGATCCGCGATAATTTGGTTGCACTTGCAGCGGAGGTTGGAGTAGCGTTCCTTTTTGGCGTGCCCGCTCGTCCGCCGGTTTCTGAGCCATAATAGTCTTTGTTAATTTGAGGAAGGCCGTCCATTGTTCCTTTGTGCCGTGCAGCATTTCACTGATTGTTTTGATGTTTAACTCGACACTTTCTCTATCCGTACTGCACTTTAAACCGCACTCGCGTATAAATGTTACTCTGACCATGTGCCATTCGGGGCAGTAGAGCAAAGCGTGCTCCACACTGTCACTAGGGTCCGCACAATAATGGCACTCCTCCGTCGAGGCCTTCCCCACACTGAACAAGTACGCCTGGTAGCACCCGTGTCCTGTAAGACACTGGGTGGCTTCGAACGTTATGTTCCTTGCCTCGCGGTTTACCCGTTCCCCCCCACTTTTTGACCTCAGGGATGAGCGTGCGCGTCCACAGCGCTTTCTCGCTCGTCGCCTACTCTCTTTCCCATTCTTCCCACATATCGACCGTGTACTCTAATTTCGTTTTACCGTGCTTTCTTACGTAATCTGCTAGCAGTTTGAAGTTTCGGAGTGTACCGTATCTGATACCGAAGGTGTATGTGAATTCGTTTATCCTATCCTTTGCTATTACGTCTGCTGGGATGACCCCGGAAATGGCGAAAGCGGCTATGTCCGAGACCGTCCTATAGGCTTTGATTATGCGAAGTGCAGCGAGTCTCTGTGCGCCTCTGACGACCCCCTTCAGTCACCGTCTATCGAAGGCGTGAGCCCAGATTGGCGAAGCGTACAGGATCATCGAGAGCATTACGTTCAGGTAAAGCTCTCGCTTTTTTCCTGTCGCCCCGGCAATGTTCGGCATAAGTCTGAGTAGACCTGCCGTCGATTGGCAGGCCGGTCTCGCCGCCGCCGTGATATGGGGCCTGAAGGAGAGCCGTGTATCTAAAATAACTCCTAGATATTTTGCCTGATTTTTAACCGGAATATCCCTTCCCATAAAGTTTATTACAATTTTCGGGAGCCGCTTTTTCCTGCTGAGAATTATGATTTTGGTTTTTTCCGGGGCCATCTCCAGTGCGTTTTCTCTGAGACAACCATTAATTAATTCTAAAACGCAGCGGGATTTTGCGCATAGATTATCTACGTCTTTGTCGAAGACTGCGATCGCGAGATCATCTGCGTACGCTATTCGATGCGTGTCATCGGGGAATTCGATGTTTAGTAGATTGTTGTACGCGAGGTTCCACAGGGACGGCCCAAGGACCGACCCCTGCGGAACACCTCGCGTCATTGCCCGAACTTTTTCCCCCTCGCAGTCCACGTACGCTAAGATAATTGTAAATGAGTTTTTTGATTCTGGAATCTAGTTTTTTACACTTCGCGACGCAGTTTCCGATTGCCTGCCATGATGCCGAGTTGAAGGCGTTACGAATGTCAATCGCGATGAACAGTCCGTACTTGGTGTTCTGGCACCCCGCGTCCCAGTATAATTCTACCGTTTTCTGGAGATGCCAAATGGCATCCACCGTAAATCCACCGGGTCTGAATCCGAACTGGTTACGGTGTAGACCGTCCGGGCCTTCCAGGATCGCGGCGAGCTTTGTCAGAATTAGTCTTTCGAAAAGTTTGGCAGTTCCGTTTATGAGGCACAAAGGCCTCAGAGAGGAAGGGGGACCCAACGGCTGGTTTGGTTTGGGAATCAAAACTAACCTCTGGATTTTCCACTCTTTTGGGAAATAACTTTCACTCGCGCATATATTGAATGTTTTTAGGAATATGCTGGGACAAGCACTTACTAATATTTTCAGGACTGCTTCTGGGACGTTGTCCGGCCCCGAGGCTTTTCCCACCTTTATTCTGCTGGCGGCTTCCATCAGTTCTCCCCTGGTGAAAATTTCACCGCTGTTGCTCGGTTCTATGTGGTCATCTTGCAGCAGTGCCGTCTCGTCCAGCGTTGCCTGTTCGGCGGGCGTCGGCGGAGCGGCCGGGAAGAGGTGATGTATGGCGTGGCTTATCTCCCCCGGGGATAATGTGGACATGGGGTTGGCCCCACTCGACAGTTTTTTCATAACTGTCTTGTAGGGCCTTCCCCATGGATCGTCTTCCACCTCCTTGCATAGCTCCCTCCATGCGTTCTCCTTGGCTGTCCTGATGGCTATTCTCAGATCTCTCCTTGCGTCCCTGTATCTCCTGTCGTTTTCGTCGTGGTCCGTCCCTCCTCTCCTTCTGGACCTTCGTGCCCTTCTCCTCGCGCTAAAACATGCCCTCCTGAGATTTGCAATCTCATCATTCCACCAATATACGTTTCTATTGTTTGACCGCACTTTTGAGGACTTCCTTCTCATTGCCGCGTCGCATGCGGATGTGATGGCATTCATTAGTTCTCGAGTGTACGCAGGTGCATTAGTGTCTCTATGCATGGTACCGTTAATTAAGCATTCGATGTTTTCGCGAAATCTGTTCTCGACAATAATTTTATCTAATGAGCTGATTATCCATCCACCGCGCGCGATAGTGTTTCCCTTATTCTTTTCCCCGAGTTGACAGAGGACGTACTGGTGGTCGCTCATGGTGAGGTCCTCCAATACCCTCCATTCCTTAACCTTCCTAGCCACGCTTTGGTTTGCGAAAGTTACATCGATAATAGAGCCTGTATCGCGTCTTCTGAAAGTGTACTTATTCCCTGTATTGAGTGGGACAAGGCTACTACAGGCCATCACGTCCGCGAGTGACCGACCTCGGCCATCCGTAGTGACGCTTCCCCATAATGCACTTTTAGCATTAAAGTCGCCGCCCACCAGTACGTCCCTCGGCGTGCTGCGTATGCTCGCCGCTAGCGTGTCGAGGAAATCATGAAATTCCTTTATCATGCAGTTAGGCGAGACATAACAGCTGTAAACGTAAATTCCTTCAATTAGTGCTTTAATGAAGACCTTATTCGTGTTGTCGATTTTTCCTTTTCTGAGCCCGTTGTCGCGTATCCAGATCGCGGCCCGGCCAGAAGTGTCTGTGAGCCACGATCCGGACACCCGATACGGCTCGCTAATCAGCACAACCGGCACCTTATGTTCTCTGACCGCCTGTGCCAGCATATCTTGTGCTGCCCTACAGTTGTTTAAATTGATTTGAAGGATAGTATCCATACCTTAATTACTGCCTTTGCCTATAGGTATAGCGCTGATAAAAAGGGCAGCGCGCGTTACCGGCAATGTGCCTGGTTTGCTTTAAGCCCGCCTGCGCGCACAGGGGACAGCGGGGGATGCTTTTGCAGTCCGCGGTCCGGTGGTCCTTGCTGGTGCATCTCCTGCAGCAGCCCGACCAGTCCGCTTTCGATCGGCATTGTGCGGCCATGTGGCCCACTCCCAGACACTTAAAACACTTAGGTACCCGCGGCCTGATCTCCAGCCTGCAGCTGGACCACCCCACGCGTAATGTTCCTTTCTTGCACAGGGATTGTATTGTATTCTTTATGGTTCCCTTACGGGTTACAATTTTTTCCCTTACAACTATCTTATCCTACATACTCTCCTTAGCTCTACTTTCTTACACTCGACTTTCGCTCCTATCCTTTACTCCTATTACCGCTCGCACGCTCGCCCGCCTGTAAGTTTACGCCCTTCTCCGCTCGCCTATCGCACGCTATCCTCTCCTCTCTCTCTCCCGCACTCTCTCTCATCCGTGACTTCCGTTTCCTCCACATTCATTTCACTCTCTTCCCTTTCCTCTCCCCCGCCACTGTCACCTTCCTGTCCCCTCTCCCTAATTTCGTTTCTTCTCTCTGCCTCTTCCTCCCCTCCTCCAGTTCTATTACCCATTTTTCCCCCTTACCCCCCCCCCCCCCCTCCAGCACCTGCCAGACCATCTCCCTCCAAGCACCCCTTTTACCTGGTCCCCCCCCCCCCACTCCCTACATCTTTCCCATATATGCTCCCACGACTCTTCCTCCTCCCCACACATCCTGCATACCTTCTCCTCCTCTTTGCCCCAGTACCACCCTTTTCTTGTATCATTCCCTAGCCTCGCTCTCGCCAACCTCCTGTTTCTTATCCCCGACCACCTCCTACATTCTATGTACCCCGGCCTCCCCTGCTCCATCAACACCCTATACCATTCGTTCGCCTTCGACTCCGCTATTTTGGCTCTCCTTTCTCTCTCCTGTTCCTCCTTGTCCCTCCTCTCCAGTTATTCATACCTCTCCTCTTTCCCCACCTCCATCTCCCTTGTCTCCCAGAACTCCTTTCTTTCCTTCTCCCACCTCCCTATTCCCTTTCCCTTTTTTCCCCTCTCCATCATTTCCTCCCAGCACATTCTTGTTATCGTCCCTCCTTTCCCTTCCTTCAACCTTTCCTCAAACCTCCATGCCCTCCTTCCCATCCTCACCCTCATTTTATCCCTCCCCATATCCTCCCTCACCATATAACCTGGGGTCGCCCCCTCCACTCCCATAATCCATCTTAGGTATTTCTCTTGTATTCCTTCTAATGTCCTTCTTTCCCCCCACCCCCATACTTCCACCCCATACGCCATAACAGGCCACACCAATGCATCGAATAGCCACACTTTCCTTCCCCAATCTTTCTCCCACAGCCTTTTCCCTATCCCCCACACCTCTCGTAACGCCGCCGCGGCCTTCCTCCCTCTCTCCCTTAATTGCGCCTCCTGCCCTCCATTCCTCCTCAATGTATACCCTAGGAAGTTATACTCCTTTACCTCTTCTAATTTTGTCCCCCCCCACCTCCAATCTACCTTCTTCATCCTCCCTCCTCCCTCCCTAAACCTCATGATTTTCGTATTCCTCACATTCAATTCCAATCCTCTTTCCTCCAGAAACCTCCCCAATCTTGGCAACATTGCCCTCATATCGTCTTCCTCCTCCGCCAACAGCGCTATATCATCCGCGTAAGATAATACGTACACCTTTCCCCCTCCTACCCTCACTCCCCCCCACTTCCCCTTCTCCATGTAGCCCTCCAAGTCCGATATTAAGATCTCCCCCTTCGCACCTCACCCTACATTTTACCTCTCTCATCATCTCTTCCGTTCTCGTCACCAACCCCTCTGTTATTCCTCTCTCCCTCATCACTTTCACGACCGTTCACGGTGTGAAATGCGGCCTTAAGGTCCACAAACAACACAATACATTTGCCTTCCTTCTTCCCTATCTGCCTATTAGCCAAGTAGTTCAGAACATACACGTTATCCATCGTTTCCATCCCCTTCCTGAATCCTACTTGACCCTCCCCCAACACCCCCTTCTCCTCCACTTCCTCCCTCAGCCTGCCCGCCAAGATTGCTGCATAAATCCTATACAGCGAGGGTAACACTGTAGCCCCCCTATATTCCTCTACTTCCCTTCCCTCCCCCTTCTTAATTATAGGGACGTTTTCTCCCGTCTTCCACTCCTCTCTTGCACAAGTCATTTCCTGCTTCCACTGGCAGATCGATTATGGCCGTTTGCGTATTTGCATACGTCGGCCTTCTGCACAGGGCTTTAATCTGTAAATCTGTTGGGCTACCGTCCTCACTTACCTCTTGTTTGACAGCTGTCGTGATACTCTCCTCATCTGCAGCTGCATCGAGGCCCCATATTTGTACCTGAACCACCATTCCTGGTGGTGCGCGCCTGATTGATAGTCGCGCCAAGTTTCGCCGCGTTAACTTGGCTCTGCAGCCTGGCAAGCGTATTTGCATACGCAGCCCCTTCCTGCTTGGTTTTAATTATGATAGCCGCCAGTCTTGGGCGGGTTATCTTACGACCCTGCTGTTGTGTATTACCTTTCGGGCCACTGCCCGCACCTTTTTTTTTTTTTTTTTTTTTTATGGAGGCGAGGAAATCTTCCAAAGACACCCAGGTGTTGCGGGTAGTGTCGGATTTCTACCGACTAAAACCCCTCCTCCCTCTCCGCACACCACACTGGGACCGCTTTCGCATTACTTCGGTGTGGTGTGTTTTCTCCGCATTTGGGACTCCGCTATGAGCTTAGCTGCTTTCTCTCTCTTCTCTCCCCATTTCTCGTTTCTTATGCATCGTCTTTTTGATGAAGAACTCCACCGCTGCCCATGCTTCTGCCCCGCTTAGCATTAGCGAGATGAGATTCTCCTCGTCGATTAATCCGCTTCCAGTTTCATTTTCCAGGTTTTGCCGTTCCAGTTCTGTAGCAGGGCACTCAAACACTGCGTGCTGCGCATCGTCGGGACTGAACCCGCAGTGATTGCATGCATCGCTGTCTCTTTTCTTGAAACGCTTCAGATATTCGTTGAAGCATCCGTGTCCTGATAGCGCTTGCGTAAGCTCATAGTTCATCTGGCCATGAGGTCGCCCGACCCACTCTGCCACATTCGGGATCAGTCGGTGCGTCCATCTTCCCTTGTTGTCCTCGTCCCATCGCACTTGCCATCGTTCGAGTAATCTCTGCCGTGCCCGTACTTTTATCGCTGTCCTTGTTTCGTCCGTTATCGGGATCGCGTTGTTTTGATGGGTCTCCTGATATACCTCGCTTTTTTCACGTGCTAACAGATCAATCGGTGGCGTGCTAGCTAGTACCAGCGCCGCATTTTCGGAGACTGTCCTATACGCCGATATTGTCCGTATAGCGCTGCGTCTCTGGACAGAGGCTAGTCTCTGCCTCGCTCCAACTTTATCCATGGCGTCTATCCATATTTCTGCTCCATAGAGTAGTTTCGAGTGGATAACACTATTGAGTAGCCTCCTTTTCTGCTCGCTCGGTCCGTCAACATTAGGCATAAGCCTCGCTAGCGATGCGGCCGTAGAAGCTGCTTTCTCGCTTGCAATGCTCACGTGCTCCGTGAACTTCAAACCGCTGTCTATGTGCACTCCTAGGTATTTCAGGGATTTCTTCCAAGTTAAGCATTGGCCGTCTAGCCTCAGCGTTGGCTTAGTATACAACCGCCTATCTGTTATGAGAACCGCTTCTGTTTTCTGGACCGCAAGGTCTAGCCAATTTTGTCTCAGCCACTTGCTCGCCCGGCGAAGGCTCTCATTTGCTACGATTTCCAGCATTTTCGTCGTCCTCGCTGTCACATTCAAGCTCACGTCATCCGCAAAACCAATCATTTCCGCATTTTCCGGGAGTTTTAGATTTAGGAGGCCGTCATACATAACGTTCCATAAGAATGGTCCGAGGACTGATCCCTGCGGAACGCCTGCCGTTATCTCGTGCTCTGCTGGTCCTTGTTCTGTGTCGTATAACAGTGTCCTGTCACTCAAGTACGACTTTATCGTCCGGAGTAGGTATGCCGGTATTCTCCTATCTGCTAGAGCTTCCACTATCTTGTCCCACCTGGCCGTGTTAAAAGCGTTTCTAATGTCTAAGGTTATCACCGCGCAGAAGCCTTTGCTCTGCCACGTTCCCTGTTTCACCTTCTCTGCCTTTTCCATCACCCGGGTTATGGCGTCTATAGTCGATCGTCTACCACTGCCCGCACCTGCTGTTGCTCCTACCGTGGCGGGGCCTCCACCTGTGCCCCTTCTCCTTTTCCTCCCTACCACAGTTGTCCATTTTTCTGGTAAAGCCGGGAATTCGCTGTCCCTGCGAGGAGGTACGGCTACACTGTCTCGAACTGCCACATCCTCCTCTTCCCGGCGAAAGGTCCTTGCGCCTTTTCCTCCCCGGGAGGGTCCGCGGGCGTGCGTCGGAGGGCAAGTATGGGGTAGTTTATGTCCCGTTGTCCTCTTTTGGAATCACCGGTGCCCTCTGTGGGGTGATATATTCCTGTAATACATGAATTATTTCATTTACCTTCTCAGTCTTCTTCCCTTGTGAGGCCTCCAGCTTATTAAAGTGCGCCGTGGCCTCAATGATCGCCTCCTTCAGTGGTTTATAGGTGTTTGTTGCTATGTGGTCATAGTTTCCAAAGTTTTTTTAAGGTTGGAAAATATGAACGTATCCTTAAGGATACGGTCGACCAGCTCCCTGTTTAGACCTCTTAGGTCCTTTAGCGTCCCCTCGTGGTTTATTGACGCTCCTGTTGTATCTAGGAGACTAGGTGGGCCTTCTCCCTGTGTGAATCTGTAGTTAAGCTCTGTCATCGCCTGCGGTGTGGAGTATCTGGTTGTGTTCGGAGTCGCCGTGACTGGCGGACTCCTCATCACCGGCCCACTCCGGGTGAAGGTGCCTTGCGCCGGGGTGCTGGATGTCTCCGGGCAGAGGCTTCTTGCTGCCCCGCGGTTCTGCTTCTCGTCTTTACCTGTTGCATTTATCTGTATGTCGATAGATGTTTTTAAGTTTTCATTTGCCATATTTATGATTGTTAAATTCTGACGACGGTTCGCCCATTATAGGACCCCCACCGCAGTGGGGGATCTATCCCCGCCGAGTTTTATTCCCCTAGTTATGTGGAACGGAAGCCGGTAAGCGGTTTATCAGGTAGCCCTGCCCTATCCGAAATATTGTAGTGCTTCTACAGAAAAGTGTCCTTGCGGCAACAGCAAGATATGCCTTGTGCTAAAGGTTTACCGCCACCCTTGTCGCAGGTGTAGAGCCCGCCAAATCCGAGAGCGGGGTGCACCTGCCTCCGGCTAGACGTTGCCCGTCTTTATCCCGGCGGGCAGGGGTATGGGATAATATCCGGCCTTGATAAATCCCCACGCATGCGCCCGGTCACCCCGGCTTCAATCCCCAAATTGGCTCCAGACGTGCCAGGGTAGCGGTCTTCCTGGATTTTAACACCCCCCCCCCCCCCCCGCCACCCCAGGTTGTCCGCAAGTGCATCGAGATGCACCGTAACCCAGATTCCCATTGACTTATACACCAACCACATTCCACCATTCCCCTCCCAATTCCACCCTTTTCACCACGAGCCCCTCTCTCCCTCTCCCTACTCCCTCCACCGACCTCAGTTCTCTTCTCACTCCCACCAACATCCCTCCCCCTGCTCTTCCTTTCTTCTCCTCTCTTTTCGCCCACTGTTCCTCCCACCTATACCCCCTCGGCAACTTCCCTCTTACCACCCTTCAGTCCCTCTCCTCCATCCACGTTTCCAATAATACTATCACTTCCCATCTCCTCAGCCCTCTCCAAAACTCCCTGTCGTTATTCTCCACCCCGCTACGTTCCAAAAGCCCACCCTCCCCCCTTTCTCCGTATCTCCCTCACCTCTTTCCCCCGTTTCACTGCCCCCTACCCACTCCTCCCTCGTCGCGTCCCACAACGTCACCCTACCATCCACCCGCATTTTCATGTACCCCACCCTCACCTGTCTATCCCTCTCCGTCTCCTTCTCCGCCTCTCTCTCTATCTTCCACCTCGCCCTTCTTTCGTCTCCCGTCAGGTCATCCTCAATCCTCTCTGCCCTCCCCCTTAGCTTTTTATTCCTCTCCATGATCTTCTTCTCTTCTTCCCTCCCTGCGAGCTTTATAATCAGCAGTCCCCTCCCTCTTTATCCCCTCTTCATCTCCTTGATCCCTCCCCTCTCCACCTCCATCACCTCTCATAACTTCATTACCTCCTTCTTCAACTTTTCCTCTCCCCACTCAACCCTTATCCCCCTGATCAGTATATTCTGTTTCCTTCTCTCCCTTTCCGCCCTGTCCACCTTGAGCTCCACCTGCCTGCAGCTAATTTCTCTCGCTCTCTCTCTCTCCCCCTGACTTCGCACTTTTTTATTCTCTCCTCCAACTTTCTCCTCTTCCCCCTCTCTTCCTCCAGCCGCTTTTCTACCTTCTCCAGTCTTTCGACCTCACCACTCCTCCATTTTAACTCCTCCTCCCACCTCTTCTGCCTCCGCTCCTCCTCCTTTCCCCAGCTCTTCCTTCTTTTCTCCTTTCCTTCCTACCTATCCTTCCTCTTCTCCTCCCTCAACTCCCCTAGTTCCTGAAGCCACTGCTTCGCGTACTCCTCTATCGTCCTCGCTATCATTCTTTCCAACTCCGGCTTTTCGCCCTCCCCTCCCTCTCTCGATTCCCCCCTTACCCCCTCGCTTCGCTTCCTTCTCTTACCTACCATCCTGTCTAAGCTTCCTCCCAGCCCTCCACTCCCCATTCTCCCAAACTCCAATTTCATCTGCCTCAGTCCAGCCTCTACTATCACTTCCCCGTTTCCTCTCTCTCCTCCCGACGCCTTCCCTACCTCACTCTTCTCCGTCGCACACTCCATTCCACTGCTGTTCTCACCTCAGCTGTCTTTTCTCTCTCCCCTTCCCCGTCTCACTGCTTCCCGCCGATCCCGCTAGATGCCCCTGCCCTTCCTCTTTCCCTCTTCCTCCCGTCCACCTCAGCTACCTTCTCTGCCCTATCCTCCTCACTCTGGCTTCCCCGTTCTTTCTTCTTTTCCACCCACCCACTCGCATTGAACTGCCCACCAACACTCTCACACACACTTCCAAATCCCCTCTGCCCTACGCTCCGTCTCCCTTCCCTCCCAGTTCTACCCTTCTATCTTCTTCCACAACTTTTCCCTCACCGCAATCACACCGCATGCACACACCACTCTTTTTGAAACGGAAGTCCAATATTACTAATAAAATTGTTAATTTTTTTAAATAAAGTCGCCTTTTTGATTCAATATTTCAACAGCGCCACTTACAATGTGTTTGACGACTATACCCGTCATCGCTTGATTATCGCGATACACACTGGTGCGCGCTTTGCAAAGAGAGCGCCACAGTTAACTGGTTAAGTACCGCGTTCCAGCGCTCACCCATTCGCGAGGGTATGTGCGGGCATAACTAACTGTAATGACGTAGACAATCCCTCATTTTGGGGACCGTACAGAGTCGCAAAGCGATCGCTAACCGATGTTTCACTTATTTTATGTAGAATGTGGAGAGCAGGTTGAGTTTGAAAAATTATCCAAAGAGTTTTGAATGCGTCATTTTCATCCGTTATAAATTATTCATTCTGTTCTTATAATCCATTCTTTAGCATCACATTCTTTCCAAATCAGATACCCAAAATACCATTCCAGAAATATATCCCTGATCAGTGTCCTCAGCTCCTTTATTTCACATATTATTTCATATTAAACATTTGGCCCTTCGAGCCGAATAACGGGAGTGGGAAGGAGCGGAACAAGTGATCTTAGCTTCCACGAGGACAAGACGACGACCTTCAAGACGCCGGTATGAGCCACCCTTCTTTACACCTCATCCGCCACCAACTGATTTGAAAATCTCCAAGCTGAAGAACCTGATCGTTGCTCAGGAGGACTGGCGTCTCCAGACAGCAAAACTTTGGATTAATTACGAAAAGTTGGCGAAGCCCAAGATGTCCAAGTGCGTGTTTCGCAATCGGCTTTAACAATTGGAGAAATTATGGGATCTGTGCTTGCAACGACATACAGAAATCATTGCACTCTCTACACTCGAGATAAGGTTGTGGGGATCGCAGAGAGATTGTGTTTATGATCGATATTACGCGGTAGCTACCCTCCAAATTAATCCAGTCACCGTTTGTTATGTATGCTTTACTATAAACTATGTTCACACAGGTTTCTTATCGTTAGTTCTATTCGTTATACAGCAGTTAATTAGTTTGTGTCTTTATCTTGTTCCTATTCAGGTTACAAACTTCAATACATCTCTCTTACTCCTTATTTCTACATCCTCTTCGCCTCCGCCTCCGCCTCCTTATCCTACTTATGTAATCACCCTCTGTTATTTCCACGTCTCTATTCTCTTCCTGTCTCTCCGCTCGCCTTTCGCTCTCTCGCTGACATGCCGCTCCCCTGCATCCCTCCCTTCTCGCCCTGCACCCACCTGCTCCATATCTTCTCTCTCTCTCTCTCTCTCTCTCTCTCTCTTCTCTCTCTTCTCTCTCTCTCTCTCTCTCTCTCTCTTCTCTCTCTCTCTCTCTCTCTCTCTCTCTCTCTCTCTCCTTTCCTTTTCATTTCCTCTCACTATCCCACTCACTCTGACGTTCATGCTTTTCCCTCTGCACACCTTCTCCCCCCCACCCCGCCCTCCAATAACTTTCCTGCCTTATCCCCCCACCTCCCTCTATTCCCCGGATCCCCATCCCACCCCAACATCTTGCCAACACATGTTTTCACGATTCCTCTTCCTCTCCACACATTCTACATTCTCTTTCATTGTCCTTACCCCAATATATACCAATTCTTGTCGCGTTTCCTAACCTTGCTCTTGCTAGCCTCGTTTTCCTTCTTTCCGACCAGTTCTTATCCCTTCTCTGTAGTTCCCTGTCTTTGTCTTCCAGCTCCTCGTATCCCTCGTCCCCTCCGTCCCTCACCCCAACTCAGAAAATTTTCTCTTTTCTCTCCCCTACTTTCCCACTGTTCTGCCTTCCCTTTACTTTTCCTCCATCGGCTCCCAGCACCTACCTGCGATTTCCCCTCCTTTTCCTTCTTTCAGCCTTTCTCCAAATCTCCACGCTCTCCTTCCTGTTCTCACCCTCAACAGCTCCCTCCCTGTCTCTTCTCTCACCATATATCCCGGCGTATACCATTTCACCCCCAACGTCCACTTCAAGAACCTCTCCTGCATCCCTTCTGCTTTACTCCTCTCCCTCCAGCCCCAAATCTCTGCCCCATACCCCAACACCGGGCACACTAACACGTCAAACAGCCATACCCTTATTTTCCAATCCCTTTCCCACAATCTCCTCCCCAACCCCATACTTCTCTCATTTCCGCCGCTATTTTTCTCACCCGTTCCCTCACCTGTGCCTCCTGCCCCCCATTCTGCTGTATCCTATATCCCAGGTAGCTCACCGCCTTCATCTCCTCTCTGGGTCATTCCATGTCAAATCGACCAGTGGTTGGAATCGACCAATTTTGATTTGGATGAATTTTGGTCAGAACTTTTCTTTTATCATAAAACGAAGTCCTGCCAAAGGAAAAAAAATAAAAAATGTTTTTTTGGAAGTTATGCGAACTTAAAAATGTTGCCATTTTTCCAGTTTCTGAATCTTATTTTTTGAATATCTCAAGAACTATTATAGGTACAGAAATGGGAAACAACTTTTTTTAAAGAGCATACTTGGAACTGAATTAAAAATTGTTGTGAAAAATTTTTTCGAAAAAATCGCTGATTTGCACAATTTTGAAAACTAAAAAATCTTAAAAATCGCTGAACCCCCATTTATTTTTGGCTCAAATTTGTTTCTAAGGTACCTCTAACTAATCTCAAAAGATGCTAAATTTGTCAAGAAGGGGTTTTTTTTTCTTTCAAAAGATATAAATTTTTGAATTCATACAAGTGTATTTATCGTTATTTCATTCAGTATGTTCCGAAGTGATAGGTTTTAATGAGGTTGCAGGTGGTTTAACACGAACAATAGAAATATATTTTAAGTAATTTGTCACAAGTACACGTATCATACAACAATCAGTCCGTATTCACATCCGAGTCGCATGGCGTTCACCGGTGGAAGAGAGCGTTACTCCCTCTCGCGAGCCGGTCGTCGGTGCCCCGGCGCAGCCGCGCATGCGCGCCATTTACCTCGCACGCAGGCACGTAGATGTGCTCAACTCTAACACTCCCCCTCATCGATGTGCCGGAGTGCTAGTTTACATACAGTCTTAACAGTTTCATGCACCGCATATGTTTTTCTTTGGTTAGCGCTTTCGTACGTCATTAAAGTTAAGGTGCCCCAGCCTATTGTGCCATTTCATCAGCGCACCGGCCTCTTCTTTCTGCATCATTGCCCTGTGGTTTGGGACTTCTTGCACTACGTAGAGACCATCCTTTTCCTTTGCAGTCAGTGCAATAGTACCATCAGGTCGTCGCACTTTGGCACAGTCACTGTAGAAGAACACTGTGTACCCCTTTTTTGCAATTTTCGAAACAGAGAGCAGATTAGTCTTGAAGGTGGGCACTAAGATTGCTTCATTTAATTGGACCTTATTCTTGTACTTGTTTTCGACGCTTACTTCAATGTTCAGTTTCCCTGTCCCTACCGAAGGCACTTTGTCATCCGTGGCTGTGTATACGTCACTGTGCTGGGCAGTTAAAGCTTCAAATTTCTGTTTCTTATTTGTCATGTGTGCTGTAGAGGCGCTATCCAAGTACCAAACGTCTGACTTGTCTTCAGAGTTATACAGCGCTGTGCTGAACATTGCATCATTTGTCGTTCTTGTAGCATTTGCCTTCTTCGAATAGCAGTCCCTTGCACGGTGCCCATATTTATTACAAATGTTGCACGTTCCATTGAATCTACTTTTCCCTTGGTCGGTTCTGTTTGGTTTATCCCTGTGGTATTTTACAAATTTCCTTTTTGTGACCATGGCAGTGTTTTGCTGTATATCATCTAGTATGGTATCCTCTTGCTGTCCTCTTCTTGCCTCCTCTTCTATTAATTTTATCTTGAGGCTTTCTAGGTTAGGGAGCTCGTTACGTGTTTCCATTGCGATCGCAAAATTCTCGTACTCTGCCGGTAACGATCCGAGCAGCATTATCGACGCTAGCTCGTCTGGGAAATTGACCCCCACTTCTTCAAGTCTTTCGAGTTTGTTCTGGAAAGAGCTCAAGTACTGCGTCATCGTCTGATGTGGGTCTTTTTTAATTCTGGATAACTCTCTATACAGGGCAGCCTTCCTTACCGGACCTTTGGACTCGTGCACTCGTTGCAGGCTCTTCCACGCTTCACTTGATGTGACGGCCCTCTTTACATAGTTTAGTTGACTTTCCTCAACGCTCAGCAAGATCAAGGCCAGCGCCTTTTGATCTCTTTTTGCCCACTCACCTGCGTTTTCTTGAGTTTTTACTTGTGTTTCATTTGTGTACGACCACAATTCGTTATAGATTAATAAACTTTTCAGCTGGATTTTCCATGATTCATAGTTCTTTTCTCCCAGCTTCTGAATTTGATTTGGATTCATGGCGGCCACGTGTTTCACTTTTGATACCCGCACTTGCACTTTTCTTTATCTTTCTAGCGCGGTGGAATCGTACCTGGGCCCATAACCTGATAGGTTTTAATGAGGTTGCAGGTGGTTTAACACGAACAATAGAAATATATTTTAAGTAATTTGTCACAAGTACACGTATCATACAACAATCAGTCCGTATTCACATCCGAGTCGCATGGCGTTCACCGGTGGAAGAGAGCGTTACTCCCTCTCGCGAGCCGGTCGTCGGTGCCCCGGCGCAGCCGCGCATGCGCGCCATTTACCTCGCACGCAGGCACGTAGATGTGCTCAACTCTAACACGAAGAAAAAAAATTTCATATCTTTTGAAAGAAAAAAAAACCCCCTCTTGAAAATTTCAGCATCTTTTGAGATTAGTTAGAGGTACCTTAGAAAAAAATTTGAGCCAAAAATAAATGGGGGGTTCAACGATTTTTAAGATTTTTTTGTTTTCAAAATTCTGCAAATCAGCATTTTTTCGAAAAATTTTTTTATAATAATTTTTTATTACAGTTCCAAGTATGCTCTTTAAAAGAAATTGTGGCCCATTTCAGTAACTATAATAATTCTCGATGTATTTAAAAAATAAGATTAAGAAACTGGAAAAATGGCAACATATTCAAGTTCGCATAACTTCCAAAAAAAATTTTTTTAATTTTTTTCCTTTGGCAGGACTTCGTTTTATGATAAAAGAAAAGTTCTGACCAAAATTCATCCAAATCAAAATTGTATTTATCGTTATTTCATTCAGTATGTGCCAAAGAAAAATAAAATTTTTTCTTCAGAATTCAAAAATTCATATCTTTTGAAAGAAAAAAAACCCCCTCTTGAAAATTTCAGCATCTTTTGAGATTAGTTAGAGGTACCTTAGAAAAAAATTTGAGCCAAAAATTTATGGGGGTTCAGCGGTGTTTAAGATTTTTTAGTTTTCAAAATTCTGCAAATCAGCGATTTTTTCGAAAATTTTTTTCACAATAATTTTTGATTACAGTTCCAAGTATGCTCTTTAAAAAAAGTTGCCCGTTTCTGTACCTATAATAGTTCTCGAGATATTCAAAAAATAAGATTCAGAAACTCGAAAAATGGCAACATTTTCAAGTTCGCATAACTTCCAAAAAAAATTTTTTTAATTTTTTTCCTTTGACAGGACTTCGTTTTATGATAAAAGAAAAGTTCTGACCAAAGTTCATCCAAATCAAAATTGGTCGATTCCAACCACTGGTCGATTTGACATGGAATGACCCCTCTTTATATCTTCATTCCACCCCCCTTTTTCCTCCCTAAACTTGATTATTTTCGTCTTTTCCGCATTCAGTTCGAGCCATTTCTCCTCCAAATATCTCTCAAACCCCAGGAACAGCGCCCTCATGTCCTCCTCTTCTTCCGCCGGTAGCACCATGTCATCCGCGTAAGGGAGCGTATACACCCTTTCCGTCCGCAGTTTTATCCCTCCCCATCTCCCCTTCTCATAACCTCCTGCTCATCTGGCACCAGTATATTGAACAAAATGGGGCTTAGCGGGAACCCCTGCCTCAGTCCTCTCGCCAACCAGAACTCTTCACCCCCCCTCCCCTCCGCACCTCACCCTACATTTCATTTTTTTCATCAGTTCTTGGACCGTTCTAATCAATCCTTCCCTTATTCCCCTTTTTCTCATCGTCTCTGCTACCTTCTTCCTATTTACGGAATCGAACGACGCCCTCAGGTCGACGAACATTGTCGTGCAGCTGTTCCTCTTCCGTCCCAGTTACCCGTTTCCGAGATAATTTATCACAAAAATATTGTCTATTGTTCCCCTTCCCTTTCTGAACCCCGCTTGGGCCTCTTCCAACACTCCCTTTACCCCTACCTACTCCCTTAATCTCCCTTCCAGTACCTTCGCATATATTTTATAAAGTGACGGCATAATCGTCAACCCCCTATAGTATTCCACCCTCCTCCCATCCCCCTGCTTCACCACCTGTACTATCTCTCCTTCCTTCCATTACTCCGGCCATTCTTTTCTCTTAATCCTATTACCCTATGTTTCCAGACCTTATTTGGTATCTCATCCCTTCCTATTGCATTTCCTCTCTTTCATCTCCTCCGACGCTTTCTCCCATTCTTCCCACTCCATATTCCCCCCTTCGCCCCCCCCCCCCCAATAACTTCGTAAAATATTCCTATCATTTTTCTCTCCCAATCCCCTGATTTATCTCTTTCCTTTTCCTTTGCTTCTTGAAAGCTTCCCATACCTCCCCCGCCGTTCTCGTCTCACCCGCCTCTCTCACCATCCTCTCCCTATCTTTCTCTTTTCTCTCGCATATCTCACTATATTTATTTTTCCTTTCTCAATACTCCTTGCCCACCCCTCAAACTTTCTCCATCTTCTTAACTCCTTCCTTAGCTTTTCGTTTTCCTCTCTACATTCCTCGTCCCACCACCCCGTTCTTCCCTTTCCCCCTAATCCTTTTCTCCCCTCCTCTCTTTTTCCTATTACTTCTCTTATCCTTCCTTCTAAATCCCCTAGATCTTCTTGCACTCTTGATCTCTCCCTTCCTCTTTCTCCTATCTTCTCTTTGAATTCCCTTTTCCCCACCTCGTCCCATCTCCCTCTGTTTCTTCTCTTACCTTCTCTCGCCTTATCTCTTACCTTTCCCCCTTTCCCTTTGATCCAGGCCACCAATGGTTGATGATCTGACTCCACTCTATCTTCCACCTCCATCCTCTCCAGCCCCTCCCACATATTCCTGTCCCCTATTATGTAATCTATAAGTGACCCCCCCCCCCCCCGCCCTGTAAATGACCATTCCCTCTCCCAATCCCCCTCTATCCCTCCATTGAAGAATGCCCATCCTCTGTGCTATATGAATTCGATTAACCTCTCACCATCTTTATTCTTCTCCTTGTCCTTTTGACTTTCTTTTGTTTTCACTTCTCTCTTTCCTTTTCCCTTCTTCTCATATTTCTCTCTCCTCCCCCGTCCTCGCGTTGAAGTCCCTCCGTATAATTACCCTCTCCCCTTCCCCACCTTTCCTCATCCATCATTCCAACTATTTTAAGGGTCTAGCCGTGTTACAATGCAAAAAGTGCCCCTAAACCAAATGAGACGTGTCATACGCCATTCGATAGCTTATGGAAAAAGAAACATTTTTGGAGATTGGAAATCCGAAATCTCAACTGGGGGGGTACTTATAGATAAAAATCAAAAATATGTGTCTTGCCCAATCATTTTTACTCCAGTGGATAAAAAAATTTGAAAAAATTCACGAACGTATCGGCTAACGGTGTACACGTTACAGAATTTTTTCAGATTTTTTGGTTGAAAAACTGAGCTGTAAAAAATTAAAAACAAAATTTTTTTTTGAAAAATGGCAATTTTTCATCGAAGAAGTAAAGTCTCCACTTTTATATTTTTTGTATAGGTACCTATTGTGAATACTAACATACTGAATTTTTTTCAGATTTTTTGTAAACCTGCGCCGTTATAAAAAAAATTAAAAACCGATTGTCCGGTTGCTTTTGCGTGCCCCACCTATTTGCACAGTAGATCTTTGCATTTTTCCCAATCCACAAGTATATTATGCAATGTGTAACGCTGCTCGAAGTCTAGAATTGGCGCAGGAGTTGATAAAGCCTTAAAATAGCAAATCATGGAAATTGCGACCAGTACGTTATATTCCAAAGTGTAAACCGAAATTCCAATGGCACCGGTGTATACATTTTTGCGCAAGTTCGAATCCTTATAGGGTTATCTGTTTTTCACACATATTACTTTTTATTCAGAATTTAAAAATACATTGTTCTAATTAATGCTTACCCTCATACGTCGTAAAATCGCTTGTTTTTTTACAAAACACGTTCGGTAAACGGCTACATTCAGATGTAGGGATGATTGACGAAATAGTTGACAAAATAATGTCGAATCAAACAATTGAAAATTCATTATCATTAGAGGTCGATCTTCAGCGATGGAATATTCGAAAAGTTCCATTTAGACCAATTTCAGCCACAGAGTTACCCGATTTTCCTGATATGACGGAGAGGGATCTAAAAATTCTTTTCACTGGATCGTATCAATTATCGCAGGCAGTTTCTTATTTAGCAGAAATGATGGAGCTGAAAACAATATTAACTTCCGTTACTTAAAAGATCAGGAAAACATTATTAAATTCGAAGTGAAGTCAAGACATATTAATAATAAAGTATACAGATGTTACATAGAATACGTGCCACATTCAATAGGTTGTTCTGGAATTCGCCGATATTGTTGTCAATGTGCGAATGGCAATCGTACCGTCGGATGCTGTTCGCATAGAGCAGCAATAATTTATTATTTGTCACATGCAAGGTATCTGTCACCGATTGTACGACCAGCCGAAATATTAAGTAGGATATTTAACAACGACAACATAGTACCAGTTATTAATGAGGACAGTGATGAAGATTAAAAGTTTTGCATTTACTTTATCTTTTTATGCCGCCAACGATCGAAAAGATAAGTATTATCAGAACAAAAACTGTATATACGCTCAACACTAGAATATATAAATAACTATATAATTCACAGGACACTGGAGGATACAACAAAATTCTGCACTGAGGATGTCATGTCGCTTTATATATACGTAATTATTACTCTTTAAAGATAAGTATCTATGCTAAATATAAATGGTGAATACCCGTATCTATGTTCCAAATACTTTTTCTATCAAATAATCTTTTTAAAACAATGTACTTTAAATTACAGAGTCAATTTATTTCTTCCCTGAAGAGGATAAACTGCGTTATCGAAACGTACGGATTATATTAGGCAGAGTATTCATATCTACATTGACATGAGATCAAAAATATCGCAGTTACTCTAACCTTTTCAATCAATAAACACGGATGTTATCACTAATGATAATTAAGAATTGTTAACCCTTGCTAAAAATTAAAAGATAATGAAAAGAAACAATAGCACACAAGTGCTTGAAAATAGTATGTTGCATAACTAAAAAAACCATGTGATTTTACGACGTATGAGGGTAAGCATTAATTAGAACAATGTATTTTTAAATTCTGAATAAAAAGTAATATGTGTGAAAAACAGATAACCCTATAAGGATTCGAACTTGCGCAAAAATGTACACACCGGTGCCATTGGAATTTCGGTTTACACTTTGGAATATAACGTACTGGTCGCAATTTCCATGATTTGCTATTTTAAGGCTTTATCAACTCCTGCGCCAATTCTAGACTTCGAGCAGCGTTACACATTGCATAATACACTTGTGGATTGGGAAAAATGCAAAGATCTACTGTACAAATAGGTGGGGCACGCAAAAAGCAACCGGACAATCGGTTTTTAATTTTTTTTATAACGGCGCAGGTTTACAAAAAATCTGAAAAAAATTCAGTATGTTAGTATTCACAATAGGTACCTATACAAAAAATATAAAAGTGGAGACTTTACTTCTTCGATGAAAAATTGCCATTTTTCAAAAAAAAAATTTTTTATTAATTTTTTACAGCTCAGTTTTTCAACCAAAAAATCTGAAAAAATTCTGTAACGTGTACACCGTTAGCCGATACGTTCGTGAATTTTTTCAAATTTTTTTATCCACTGGAGTAAAAATGATTGGGCAAGACACATATTTTTGATTTTTATCTATAAGTACCCCCCCAGTTGAGATTTCGGATTTCCAATCTCCAAAAATGTTTCTTTTTCCATAAGCTATCGAATGGCGTATGACACGTCTCATTTGGTTTAGGGGCACTTTTTGCATTGTAACACGGCTAGACCCTTTCTCCTCTAAGTCTCCATTTACATACAACCCAACCACATTCCAGTTCTCCCTCCCCAACCTTACCCTGCACTCCAGTATCCCTTCCACCCCTCTCCCCTCTTCTACCCTTTTCCCCCTAGTTAACCCTCTCTTAACGCCATTTAGCATCGCTCCTGTTGCCCTCCCCTTCTTGTTCTTCCTCCTTGTTAATTGCACTTCCCACTCGTATTCCCCTGGGAGCCTCCCCCTTATCCTCTTCCATCCTTTCTCCTGTAGTCATGTCTCCGACATTATTACGACGTCCCAATTCTTCACCCCCTCCCAAAACCCCCTATCCCTTCTTTCTACCTCCGCTACATTCCAAAACGTCACTTTCCAATATACCGTCCCTTTCTCCCTCCTATTCCCATTCCTCCCCCTTACCTTCCCTTTTTCCTGTTCTCCTCTTTCACTCATCCTAATTCCCCTTTTCCTTTCCCGATCCTTCCCCCTTTCCCCATTGTCTGTTTCCCCTGCTTTTCTCCCTCGAACCTGTCCCACTCTCTCAACTCTTCTCTCTCCTCGTCCCATCTCCACCATTTCTCCTCTATTTGTAATTTACCATAACCCACCCATATCCTCTTACCCTTCCTCCTCTCCTCCCATGCTTTCTTCTCTATTTTCCATTTCATCCTTCTCTCGTCCCATGCCACATTGTCCTCTATTCTTACTCCCTTTTCCCTTAGCTTCCCCCTATTTATCATTACCTCTGTCTTTCTATCCACATCCTATAATCATACTAATGCATGGCTCCCCTCTTTTCCTCCCTTTGCCATTTCTTTCAAATCCTCAATCCCTTCCTTTATTCCCAACTCCCCCAGTAATCCATCTATTTCTTTTTTTCTCTCATTTCGTACCTACTTTATTCCTTTTATTATAATATTTTTTCTACTCTCTTCTCTCTCTTTCATTCCCCGTCTATGTTCTACTTTCTTTATCCTCAATTCCAGATCCTCTAAATTCTCTCCTGTCTTTTCCTCCTTATCTGCTTCTACCTTCCCCATCCCCTCCTCCAACCCCATTATTTTCTCTTTTATGTCCTCGCTTTCTTTCATCCACCTCTCTCTCTCCTCCTTCATCTCCTTTCTCAACTTCTCCATCTCCCCTTTGAGCTCTACCTTTATATCCTTTGCCATATCCTTCACTATCATCATCGGGCCTCTGATCTTCTCCTTCATCTCTTCCCATTCCTATCTCAATTCTACTCTCCAATTCTCCTCCTCCCCCTTACCTTCTCCCTACCTTGTTCTTTCTTTCCTGGCTCCTTTTTTTTGTGACCACTGCACCCTTTTCTCTGGTTTGAACATCCATTTCTCCTCCCCTATTTCTATCCCTTCCTTCGTCTCCATTTCCCTTTTCCTCTTCCACCACTTCTCTATGTTTTCATCACTTCCTGTTCTTTCCCTCATTTTCCTGTTCCCTTTGTCTCCCATACTTATCTCATTTCTCTATGTTGCGTATTGAGAGCGGCTCGACAGAAGAGAGCAGTAGTGACTATATGTCACTGTCGGCACGGATCATTTGAATAAAGAGTGACGGCAGGTCCTGGCGACACTGCCCCACTCTAGATCGCAATCGATACACTGCTCGATGAATAGCTCGCCTATCAGCGGCTCGCGTGACGCGCTATTGTCCGTGCAAAGGGACAAATCATATTTGCGAACAGCTCTTAGAAAAAACCTTGTACTTCCATCCGCATCGATTCGGCACGAGGATCTTTCCCGCGAAATCGATCGGCCATTATCTTCCTATTCCTGGTACCGTACACACGTGTGCAAACAGAGTAGTGAGTGAAAGAGCGAGAAATTCATCTGAGAGTTTAGGAAACATCACAGCAGATTAACAGGCAGGTTCATCTTCAAAATTGTGTAATCATTTTCATTGTTAATTTGCTGGCATTATTGTAACAGATCAGCGACAAGACCAGCACGTTTTTCGTTGAACCGTTCGCAGGCGACTGTGTGGTTCCGCACTTAGCGACCAGTGATTCAATACAATTGGTAACTCATTTTGTTGCTGTTTCTATCAGATCACACTGTACATCTATTTATTTATTTATTGTGAATTAATCACCGTGTGTACTCTTACAATAGAAAAACTCAGCTAGTAATCTCGTGCAGTGGCTGATTGAGCAGCGCACAAGCACTTCGCCAGCTTATAGATCAGGTACTGTTCACATTTAATTGCAAATCATTTTTGTTGAAATAAAAAGTACAGAACACAGCATCTTGTCCAGTTATTTTAGCTTGTCTGTCACCAGACTCCTTATACGAATCCGGCTCTTGTCCCTTTGTTTTACCATCTTGAATTAATAATACAGTCCACTAACATCTTTACCAAACACATAGGAATAGGTATATTACGGATTTCATAAACAAAAAACTTAAAGCTAACAACACCATACTTCCAAAAATCTATGCATTACCAAAAATCCACAAACCTAATTATCGCGTCCGTCCCATTGTCTCATCCATTAATTCACCAACCTACAACCTCTTCAACCACATCCTCAACATCATCAAACCCACCATGGATCCAAATTTCTTTTCAAACGTTACCGACAGTTTTTCCTTCGTTCAATACATCAAAAACATCACTATTCCTCCAGGCTACAAATTAATTTCCCTTGACGCAACTTCCCTATACACCAACATTCCACAAAATCTCATATTAGCTTCCCTCCGTAAAAACAAATATAAATTCAATGACAGCCCACTTCCATTAAAGCAAATAGAAATTGCAATAACCATAATAATGGACAACACCTTTTTCACCTTGGATAGCAATTACTACAAACAATTCTTTGGCCTACCCATGGGCTCTCCACTCGCTCCTATCCTCTCCAATTTGGTAATGCAAACAATAGAACAAAAATGCCTACATTCCCTCCCTTTCACCACTCCTTTCTATAGCAGATATGTTGATGGCATCATCACGGCCATACCGGAAGACTGCACCAACACAATATTAGAAACGTTTAACAAATACCATACCACATTAAAATTCACAATCGAAATCGAGGAGGAAGGCTCCATACCGTTCCTCGACATATTAATCATACGAAAAAACAACAAAATCGTAACGGACTGGTACAGGAAACCGACATGGTCAGGAAGATATCTCAACTTCAATTCCCACCACCCAACGTCACATAAAACACGATTAATACAAACTATCACAGAAAGAGCTCTAAAGATATTCCACCCACAATTTCATAGCAAAAACTTAAGACTAATAAAATCCACATTCCACAATAACAATTATCCGATAAATCTAACAAACAAAATAATAACTAAAACAAACCAGAAAACTCAAACAGGCATCCACAAACATTAACATCTCACAAGATACTAACAACCACCCAAGACCATTCATCCTGTTCCCATATATAAAAACCTTTAGCGAACAATTAAGAACTATACTAAAACATTTCAACTTCCTACTGGTATTCAAAAGCGACAATAACATACACAAAATAATAGTTAAAACAAAAGATAGAACAGAAAAACTGGACACTCGAAATGTAGTATACTCGATTCCATGTCAAGATTGCAATAGTATATATATAGGTCAGACGAAAAGATACCTAAAAGACAGATTAGAAGAACATAAAAGGTCACAAACCTCTACCTTGTACCACACTGCGTTAGTAGATCACGCGTTAAATAATAACCATGTTTTTGATTTCTCTAAAGCCATAATTTTGGATATAGAACCTAACATAAGAAAACGCTTGGTGTTGGAAATGTTACATACAATTCAAAATAAACACGCAATAAATTACAGGACAGATACAGAACACCTCAGTACATTTTATTCAAGTTTGTAAAAATTATCTGCAACATTTCCACACAATATTAAAGCAATAGACTAAAGGCAGTTACATACGTCACTGTGACGTAAGAATACCAAAAAACCAAAACAGTTCAGCCGACTTCAATAGGTTACCGACCTGCCTCAGCCACAACAATACATACTCACTGACATATCATAACAAGAGATAATATATATGAGGCATTCCATGCCAAATCGGACACTTTCGGACCTCACCCCCTTCGATTTTTTTTTTAATTTTTTATGTTTTTAAGACTGATGAAATACGCGTTCAAGAATTTTTTCAGATTTTTTTGACCATCCGTTTCGAAAATATGAATTTTCTTAAAATTCGGGCTCATTTTTTTCAAATGCTCATAACATTGCGAAATATGGACCAATTTGATCGTTCTTTTTTTCAAAATTTGTGTTTTTGAATGCTCTTTCAAGAAAAAAATATAATTTTTTTCGACATAATTTTTTTCTTTGTTTAATTTTTATTTCAAGGACAAAATATTTTCTATCTCGAAACACGTCACCTTCGATTTTTTTGAAAAAATTCTCAAATAAACTTTGATGCATGTAAGAACTATAAAAAAATTTCCATCGTGGGGAAACTCTTCGTTCTATCTTTTTTCTTTTTTTGAAAATATCCATTCTCTCAAAGCGTTTGTTCCGTTTCAATGAAAAATGTTTTTTTTCGAGATGTATGCCCCGTTCGATTTTTTTGAAAAAATTCTCAAAAATACTTGGATGGATATAAGAACTATTAAAATTTGTCCGATCGTGGGGAAACGTTTCGTTCTATTTTTTTTGTTTATTCGAAAATATCTATTCTGTCACATGGTATATTCCATTTCAATGGAAAATGTTTTGTATCTCGAAACACGTCACCTTCGATTTTTTTGAAAAAATTCTCAAATAAACTTTGATGCATGTAAGAACTATAAAAAAATTTCCATCGTGGGGAAACTCTTCGTTCTATCTTTTTTTTTTTTTTGAAAATATCCATTCTCTCAAATCGTTTGTTCCGTTTCAATGAAAAATGTTTTTTTTCGAGATGTATGCCACGTCCGATTTTTTTGAAAAAATTCTCAAAAATACTTGGATGGATATAAGAACTTTTAAAATTTGTCCGATCGTGGGGAAACGTTTCGTTCTATTTTTTTTCTTTATTCGAAAATATCTATTCTGTCACATGGTATATTCCATTTCAATGGAAAATGTTTTGTATCTCGAAACACGTCACCTTCGATTTTTTTGAAAAAATTCTCAAATAAACTTTGATGCATGTAAGAACTATAAAAAAATTTCCATCGTGGGGAAACTCTTCGTTCTATCTTTTTTCTTTTTTTGAAAATATCCATTCTCTCAAATCGTTTGTTCCGTTTCAATGAAAAATGTTTTTTTTCGAGATGTATGCCCCGTCCGATTTTTTGGAAAAGATTCTCAAAGAAGCTTTGATGCATGTAAGAACTTAAAAAATTTGTCCGATCGTCGGGAAACTCTTCGTTCCATTTTTTTTCTTTATTTGAAAATATCTATTCTAACAAATCGTATGTTCCGTTACAACGGAAAATGTTTTTTATCTCAAAACATGTCCCCTTCGATTCTTTTGAAAAAATTCTCAAATAAACTTTGATGCATGTAAGAACTAAAAAAAAATTCCCATCGTGGGGAAACTCTCCGTTCTATTTTTTTTCATTATTCGAAACTATCTATTCTGTCACGGATTCTGTTCGTTTTGGTGGTTAAATTGAAATGGAACATACGATTTGTCATAATAGATATTTTCGAATAAAGAAAAAAAATAGAACGGAGAGTTTCCCCAAGATGGGAATTTTTTTTTAGTTCTTACATGCATCAAAGTTTATTTGAGAATTTTTTCAAAAGAATCGAAGGGGACATGTTTTGAGATAAAAAACATTTTCCGTTGTAACGGAACATACGATTTGTTAGAATAGATATTTTCAAATAAAGAAAAAAAATGGAACGAAGAGTTTCGCGACGATCGGACAAATTTTTTAAGTTCTTACATGCATCAAAGCTTCTTTGAGAATTTTTTCCAAAAAATCGGACGGGGCATACATCTCGAAAAAAAAACATTTTTCATTGAAACGGAACAAACGATTTGAGAGAATGGTTATTTTCGAAAAAAGAAAAAAAATAGAACGAAGAGTTTCCCCACGATAGAAATTTTTTCATAGTTCTTACATGCATCAAAGTTTATTTGAAAAGTTTTTCAAAAAAATCGAAGGTGACGTGTTTCGAGATACAAAACATTTTCCATTGAAATGGAATATACCATGTGACAGAATAGATATTTTCGAAAAAAGAAAAAAAATAGAACGAAACGTTTCCCCACGATCGGACAAATTTTAAAAGTTCTTATATCCATCCAAGTATTTTTGAGAATTTTTTCAAAAAAATCGGACGGGGCATACATCTCGAAAAAAAACATTTTTCATTGAAACGGAACAAACGATTTGAGAGAATGGATATTTTCAAAAAAAGAAAAAAGATAGAACGAAGAGTTTCCCCACGATGGAAATTTTTTTATAGTTCTTACATGCATCAAAGTTTATTTGAGAATTTTTTCAAAAAAATCGAAGGTGACGTGTTTCGAGATAGAAAATATTTTGTCCTTGAAATAAAAATTAAACAAAGAAAAAAATTATGTCGAAAAAAATTATATTTTTTTCTTGAAAGAGCATTCAAAAACACAAATTTTGAAAAAAAGAACGATCAAATTGGTCCATATTTCGCAATGTTATGAGCATTTGAAAAAAATGATCCCGAATTTTAAGAAAATTCATATTTTCGAAACGGATGGTCAAAAAAATCTGAAAAAATTCTTGAACGCGTATTTCATCAGTCTTAAAAACATAAAAAATTAAAAAAAAAATCGAAGGGGGTGAGGTCCGAAAGTGTCCGATTTGGCATGGAATGCCTCATATATAATATATGAGGCATTCCATGCCAAATTCATATTTCCAAAACGGACACTCAAAAAAATCTGAAAAAATTCATGAACGCGTTTTTGATCAACCTTAAAAACATATAAAATTTAAAAAAAAATCGAAGGGGGTGAGGTCCGAAAGTGTCCGATTTGGCATGGAATGCCTCATATATAATATAATAAACCCTGTGAGAACGTTTTAAGATCCGTCTTGAACGGACTGTTTAAAACATCAGTGACACATTTGGCAACATTCTCTTGACCAATTGCAAGTCAGGAGAAGAATTAAAATTAAAACGTATATCCTGAAAAATACTCATGTAAGTAATATACATACAGACTCTAATATCAGTGTAAACACAAATATAACTTTGTATGATCAAATTGTATAACGTACAATTTTTATGTACTTAGTCTCTTGAAAAGGACCTAAAATAAACGGTCGAAACGTTGAGGAAAGAACACAACCAATTTTCTTTCAACATGGTCCCCACTCGCCGCAAAAACCTTCCCATCATTATAAACAACTACGGACCAATACAAAATCGGGATGAGAAACAAAGTTTTCTTGAGTGGAATGAATGTCCCCTATTCGTTATCAGTCCATTTGGCGGCATTTTTTTGCGTCTCTTACCGTGTAGGGACACCATTGGCAGGTGCCTTCTCACAAACTCATACAGGGATCCTGCTACAGTTTAGACGGCTTTAAATTCCTCATACGCAAATAAAGTGGCAAGCAATTTTATATGTATATAAAGTAAATATAGTCTACGAGACAACATTGCCGCGCTTTAGCGGGCACTGAAAAGGACAGTCAGTACGACAATATACACAGAACAGAGAACCGGTAAAAACGTACGAATAACGAGAGCATAGAGAGAGTGAATTTCAGTTAACTTAGATTGAATAAGTGAATTTAAGTGCGGAATTCAGGAGGCGGCATCGAACCAAGGGACATTAAATGTCGTTTCGTTTTATTACAGGTATGAGCCGCGGACAATAATGTAATAGTTATAATTGACGGAATAAAATACCAGACGTTTTATTACAGAAACTCATTGTGTCCGACCGATTTTTTCACAAGAAAACCCCTTCTGAAGCACAATAATAAATTATCATTACATGTAAATAGAAGTTTTAATTAGTATGTATGTATGTATGCTTTATTCTCTGGTTCCCTTACGGGTTTCCAGCCTTTTCCACTATACGCAACCTCTTACAATTATCTTATCGTATCATTATAACCTAATCCCCTCCCACGTCATCCCTGTACGTCCATCAACCCCACAGTCTTTCCTCTCTCCTCAGACCTCAGACCTCCGCTTCCCTTCCACCTTTCAGTCACTTCTTTCCTCTTCCCGCCACTCCCTCCTCTCCTCCACCCATCGCCACCATGTCCCCTCTATCCTGATCCTCCCCTCTCCCATCCGCACTCTCCTCCCCTTCCTCCTTTCCTCCCACGCCTTCTCCTCTACCCTCCACCTCATCCTCCTTTGTTCCCATGTGCGATCTTCCTCTATCCTTACCCCCTTTCCCCTCACTTTCCACCTCTTCGACATCACTTCTTCCTTTCCTTCCACACTTTTCATCCTAACTACCACCATTCCCCTTTCATCTCCCCCTTCCCTTCCTCTCCTTCCCAGTTCCCTGATTTCTTCCACCTCCCCTTCCACCCCCAATTCTCCCATTAACTCCCGTATCTCCTCCCTTCTCCTCTCCGCTCCTCTCCTCACCCCCTTCACAATCATATTCCTCCTTCTTCCCTCTCTTTCCTTCTGCTCTTTCCAGACTTCTATCCTCCTCAACCGCTTAGTCATCTCTTCTTCCACCCTCCTCTCTCCATTCTTCTCCCCTTTCTCCATCTTCCCTTTTCTTTCTTCACCTCGCTCTATACTCTCCTCCATCCTCCCTTCTCCTTTCTTCCCCTCTGTCTCCAGCTTCCCTTTTCTTTCTTCTCCTCGCTCCGTCCTCTCTTGCATCCTCCCTTCTCCTTTCTTCTCCTCTGTCTCCATCTTCCCTTTTCTTCCTTCACCTCGCTCTTTCCTCTCCTCCATCCTCCCTTCTCCTTTCCTCTTCTCTGTCTCCAGCTTCCGTTTTCCTTCTTCGCCTCGCTCTGTCCTGTCCTCCAACCTCCCTTCTCCCATCTTCTCCTCTGTCTCCAGCTTCCTCGCTCTCCCTTCAATTCTCCTTAACCTCTCCTCCATCCTCTCTCTCTCGTTCCTCTCTCTCTCCAGTTCTTCTCTCATCTCCTTGACCTCCCTCTCCATTCTCTCTACCTCCTTCACTATCCCCTTCATAAACTTCCTCAGCCTCTCATCAACCCTGTTCCCCATCCACTCCATCTCCCCATCCATCACTCTGTCCATCCTCTTCCGGACAAACCTCATCACCATCTCTGCCATTTCTCCATACTTTTCCCTCATCTCCTCATCCTCTTCTGCTTCCTTTTCCTTCTCCAGTCCCACTCTTCCTCTCTCTCCCTCGTCCACCCTTTGAGACTTCTCTGATTTCTCTGTTTTCTCTGTTTCAGCCTCCCGTCCTCTCCCACACTTCCCTCCTTCCTCTACCCACCTTCTACATATCTCCTCCAATTCTTCCTCCCATCCCTTTTTTGTTCTCCCCATCTCCCTCAGTCTCTCTGCCTTAACGTGCCTTCTTCTCTCTTCTTTACCGACTTTTTCTCTGCTCTTTTATTTTCCCTCCAGGTGTCGCTTCCTCCGTTCCCTCTCTTGCTCAACACCACGCTTCCTCCTAACCCCACTTTCTTCTGCTCGCTTCTCACTCCTCCTACCTCTTCATCTGCTCCTCTCCTGTTCCGCCCACGCTTCCACAGCACCCTCTCCTTATCCTCTACTTCACCTCTCACTTTCGCCCTCCCTTGTTCTTCCCACCTCTTTTCATCTCCTTTCCCTCGCACACCTGTCACGCACGTCCACGCTCTCTCTCTCCGGAAGCGGAAGTCAGTTTTAATTAGTAACAAAATATAACCCAATCGGTTTTGTGTTTGGTCTCATTTTACTTGGCAAAATATTATCAATACGGTAAGTACTGACATTTTCATTCATAAAAAGTCAAAGTTGGGTCATTCCATGTCAAATCGACCAGTGGTTGGAATCGACCAATTTTGATTTAGATGAATTTTGGTCAGAACTTTTCTTTTATCATAAAACGAAGTCCTGCCAAAGGAAAAAAATTAAAAAATTTTTTTTTGGAAGTTATGCGAACTTGAAAATGTTGCCATTTTTCCAGTTTCTGAATCTTATTTTTTGAATATCTCGAGAACTATTATAGGTACAGAAATGGGAAACAACTTTTTTTAAAGAGCATACTTGGAACTGTAATAAAAAATTATTGTGAAAAAAATTTTCGAAAAAATAGCTGATTTGCACAATTTTGAAAATTAAAAAATCTTAAAAATCGCTTAACCTCCATTTATCTTTGGCTCAAATTTTTTTCTAAGGTACCTCTAACTAATCTCAAAAGATGCTGAAATTGTCAAGAAGGGTTTTTTTTTCTTTCAAATGCGATAGGGAGAGCAGCGAAGAGAGAGTGAGAGCGAGCGGAAAAGAGGAGTAGAATAAGAGATAGGTTAAGATAGGTTAAGTAGGCTAAGGAGTTGTACAGAAATATGTAACCCGGAAGGGAACATGAAATATATATACATACATATAATTTCATTAGAAACAAGTAACATAACGCTCACTTTTATAGTATAACGTATTTTAGTAGATGACCGCACGGTTAACTATTAACATAATCAGCGGTCAATTATTAATATAATTTAATTCGTATTATCTTAAATCACTACCTAATATTATTAAAGTTGACAAAATAGGAAAATGTACTTACATATACAAAAATTTTATAGATTATTAAACTATTGAACTGAAGATGCCGCCTATCAAGGGTGCTTTCAGAAATTATTCTGAAGAGGCTATGAGAGCGGCGATAGAAGACGTCAAGTTACGGAAAATGCCTATACGAACAGCTGCACGAAAATTCGAGGTGCCAAGAATAACACTTAAATATAAGGTAGAAGGTAAATCACCTATAGAAAGAAGCATGGGGCCTCCTTCAACTTTAAATAAGTTAGAAGAAAAAGAAAATGTGATTGGATTCAAAACATGGCTGCTGTAGGCTTTCCAGTAACAGCTGATGAGCTTATAACTAGTGTCCAGCATCTCGTAATAGAAAAAAAACGTTTCAATGTGTTTAAAAACTGTCGCCCCGGGAAAACATGGCTAAAGGCATTTTTACGCCGAAACCCTACGGTGTCAAAAAGGGTTTCCCAAAACTTAACAATTTCACGCGCATCAGTTACTAATATTGCAGTACAAAAATGGTTTTCTGGAGTTCATAATTATTTTAAGGAACAAAATTTTGAACAGATTTTAGATTACCCATCTCGCATTTTTAATTCTGACGAGACAGCATTTTTTCTAAATCCAAAGGGTAATAAAGTATTAGCGAAGAAAGGAGCTAAAACTGTTTACCAGAAAGTAAATTCGGATGAAAAAGAATGTGTAACAGCCTTGTTAACATGAAGTGCCAGTGGTTTAGTTGCACCTACAACGATTTTGTTTAAGTACATACGCACACCGCAAGAAATTGTTAATAATTTTCCAAAAAAGAATGGGGTTTAGGCAAAAGCGATTCGGGGTGGATGACCTGCGAAGCATTTTTCGAGTTCATAGCTAATATTTTTCATCCGTGGCTGCTAAAAATCAAAGTCACATTGCCTATAATTCTTTTTATTGATGGGCATGTTTCACACTTAAGTTTACAAACAAGCCAATTTTGCGAAAACAATGATATTATTTTGGTGGCCCTCTACCCCAACGCTACCCACCTTTTACAACCCATGGATGTTGCTGTTTCCAAGGCTGTCAAAGAAGCTTGAAAAAAAAAGGTTCACGAGTGGAGACTCCAGAATGTTGATCAGCTAATATTAAAAAAAAAGGATTTTCCAAATCTTCTTAAAGAAGTGATAGATAATACTGTAAATGAAAGCATTCTGTGTAATGGATTCCGCAAATGCGGCTTATATCCGTGGAATCCGCTAGCAGTTAATATACCAATAAAACAAAATGAAATTGAGATTAGCAACGAAACACAATTGTCGCGGATAAATTACGTACAACAAGGTCTTCAATTTTTAAACGAAAATATTGAATGTGAAAAGCTTAATAGTTTTCGATGTTCGTCTGAACAATGGTCTGGGGATCCACATGACACTTCCTTATTTATATTGTGGAAAAAAACTGAAATCGAGTTGGGAAAATTGTCTGCAGCTGACCAATCTGTAAACGAAGAAATAGCAGTATTATCTGTTGATATAAATGCTGAAGATGAACACTCTTTGAATGCAGATGTTATTCCACCTCAGTCATTTTTAGAGGAAAATCACCCAAGTGAGAAATGTCAAAATAATAATGCTATTCCAATCTATGTCAGTCCTTCGCCTGAATTGCATCCAAACAATAGAAATAATTCAGATAATGTTCCCTCTACTAGTAATTTACAAACAATCCCAAGCCTCTTTGAAAAACACTTGTATTATTCAGGTATTAGAAATAAAATCACAGAGAAGAAAAAGAATGTACCAAAAGAAAAAATGCCATCTATTGTATCCGGGAAATTATTTCAAGAATTTATTTTAAACAAGATAAAGAAGAAAGATGAAAATGTAGAATTAAAGAAAGAGCGAGCTGCAAAAAAGCAAAGAAATAAGGATGAAAAGGAAAGAGCTAAACAGCACAAAGCATACTAGCCGAAACGAAGCAAAGGAAAGAAAATTTTTAAGTATTCATCTGAGAGTTCAGACTAGCTCTGAAATACCTGAATTCATAGATTGTGAAGACCACGAGACGCCTATGGAGGAAATATTGGAAAGGAGTGAAATAATGGAAAAAAATAAATTGCTAAGCGTTAATAAAGACGTCAATGAGCATGTAATATTCGTATACAAAGGTGAATATTTTCCTGGGAAAATCCTTAGCGTTACTGACACTAAAGCGACTTTGTCCTCTATGCAGAAGCATGGTCGATTGTGGAAATGGCCAGAAACACCCGATGAATCAGACTATGAATGGGAAAATATACTTTTTCATATTAATGACTCTGTTAAAACGAGCAAAACGCGAAATATTTATTCTATACCAGAATTAGATTCAATATGGAATTAAGTATACTTAACTTTATTGTTTGTTAATTTTCAGAAACTATCTTCTTTTTATTCGTGTTTGTTCAATTACTTCTTTTTTCTTGTACCTGATGTAAATAAATTATATTAAATTGCCTTCTATTATTGCTTTTGGCTCTAATATAAGTGGTCAAATACTAACGAATAGAACGGTCAATTACTGGTATTTTCAGGTTCACAAATGGTCAACTACTGACGCAGTGATACCCCGTCGATAACCGTTAATAATTTTTATGTCATGCTTTACTTTTCGAAAAAGTGTAAGAAAAAGGAGAGGATAATAAAAGAAGATTGTCCAGATATATTCAGTTTATAAAATCGCGTGTTCTCGTCCAGGTCTCTCACAAGAATGACGATCGCCCGTGTCCGTCTTGACGACGACGGGCAATTCGGCATTCATCTGTTCTCCGGAAAACCACCAAAAGAAAGCAGAAGTATGGCCCCAGAGAAAGGCCGCTTATGTAGAGCTGCGGTATACAAATTATTGTATCTTATCTATGCTCTATCTCCTGGACGGCTTGGGGTATGCTACGCCGACGAGTGCCTCGTCGGCCGAAATTCGGGTTCGCGTACGTTCGGCCAATCCTGACTTTTCGTCTGTCTTCAGGCGGTGCTACAACAAAGGGGATATTAATCGTATTAATCGGTAACACCGCATAATTTATCCAGTTAACAGTGAGTCAGTAATGAACTTAGCATTGTCACCACCGGGCAGCTCTGGTATGCGTTGAGAACTCGACTTCAGCATCATCGGGGGCCTGTCCATGTTCTCCGAGTTGACCTATTCCTGTTCGTCTCCTCTGAGTACCCAGTACTCGTCGGTGCCGCTTCGATGTCCAATTCCGACTCCTTACGGCACACAGCCCATCTGTTTACGCGTCGTCCAATTCGGACCCAGGCACAGCGGCCCAGGCGTACCCAGTACCCTTTCTGACCGCTGGCCCTTCGACCGAGGATCCCAGATCCTTACGGCCGCTCGCAAGCCATGTATTTATTCGGTACCCTTTCTAATCGTTCTCGCGGCTGGCGTACTGGCACGCACCCCGAGCCGCCAACGACCCAGGCCTGTGCCGAACATCCCTTCTGATTGTCTTACTATGGACCCAGACACAGCGGCCCAGGCGTACTCAGTACCCTCTCCGACCGCTGGCCTTCCGACCGAGGATCCCAGATCCTTACGGCCGCTCGCAATCCAGAAATATATTCAGTACCCTTTCTAATCGCTGTTCCCGCGACTGAGGTGCTATCACAGACCACGAGGCGCCAACGATCCAGGACTATACTGAACATCCTCTCTGATTGCCATCCTCGACCCAAGCCCTCAGTGCCTTTCATGGTCAATCCGCAACTATCGCTCGATAGTTCGGGCCGAGTACGCGAGTGTTACCACTCGGTGCATACACCCCCCCCCACCCCCCACGTGGCGTTTCTAACATTGGTCACGAATGACGTTCACCCCGTTCAATAAGCGACAATATATATTTTCCATTCACACAATACATGTGCCTACAAGGAACATTAAACAAGTCAGCGTCTTCGTACGCTGAGCTCCAGGAACGCCACGTCGCTGCCGTCTCACTCTTTCCGGCAGTCCTCCACCGCTACCCATGGCGACCACGTCGTCTCAGTGGTACGGTCACTCCGCTTTGGCTTTCTGCACAGATAATTAAAATACATTGATATAGGTTGAATCTCATGATTGCCATCTGTATTCGCCAGCTGCCGCCTATTGTCGAAGGGAACACACACAACGTCGTGTGACCATCACCCCCACCCCTCCGTTCGGCGGTCGACGCACACCCCTGGATCGAGATCCACGGCTTAACGCGGTCAGCCGCTACCACCGTTCTCGCCTTTCTACCGCCTTCTCGCAGATCTTCGATCTCGTAACGGTCGTTAAAGAGTACCGCTCGCACCAGGAACGGTCCCTTGCAACGCGGTTTCAGCTTCTTACTACTTCCGGTCGCGGGGTCGCTCGTGATCTGTACCAACAACAGGTCGCCCACTGCATACGTTGGTGCATCCCGTCGAGCCCGGTCGTAACGCTCTTTCTGAGCCTGTTGATCCTTCGTGATGTGGTCGGAAATGCTCCGACGCAACTCGGTTAGATCCACGCGATCTATTTCTCCCTGGATCGCACTCAGTAGTCGCCCTTCTGCCGCATTCCGGACGTCGCACCCGATAAGTGCGCGCATCGGCGTCGTGGCGATCGCCTTGTTGAACATCGTGTTCAACGCGCTCTGCACCTTCTTTACTTCCTTATCCCAGTCCCGGGGATCCTGTCCGGCCGCGGTTGTGGCCAATGCGTCTACAATAGTCTTATTGTAGCGTTCGCATTGTCCATTGACCCTCGGCGTTGCGACTGCGTTTAGTATGTGCTTGATACCGTACGTATCACAAAAACTCTTAAAGTTCTGCGATGTGAAGCTGGTCCCGCGGTCGCTAATAATTCTCGTCGGTACTCCGAACAAATGGACAAGACTCAGAAGAGCTCTCACAGTGTGGCGCGTCTTTTGATCCTTTACTGGCCCGATGATGGTAAATTTCGTAAATGCGTCCACCATCACTAGCAGATATTTGTTGTGCCTCCGGCTAGTCTTGAAAGGCCCCACGTGATCGATGTGCAGCGTGTGAAAAGGTACGGAGACCTTCTCGATTGTATGTAGCTTGCACATCTTCCTACCTGCGGTATGCTTGTAATAGGAACAATTCAAACATGCCTTTACATACTTCGTGACGAAACGACGCATCTTTGGGAACCAATAGTTCCGTTGTATTCGCTCGAGCGTCTTCTCCGCGCTCAAGTGGCCCGCGTCATCGTGGCACAACCTGCATATCTGCAGTCGAGCATCCTTGGGCACCACCCATGCCCTCTTCTGGTCCGGAAGGCGTCGATAGATCTTCCGGTCTTTCAGCACATATTCCTTGAAATACTGCTTTGTCTCGGGAGTCTGTATTCTGCCGGTTAAAATCTCTCCGATCCGTGCCAATTGCTCGTCCTGTAGTTGAGCTGCTACAATCCAGTCGGCCTCGGTGATGTCCACGTAGGCTACATCCAGGATTATTTGAGGGTTCCGACTCAGTACGTCCGCGTGAGCCATCTTCGTCCCCGGGCGGTACTCAATCTCGAAGTCGTATTCCTGCACCTCCAACCACTAGAGTCCTACGCGCGGCAACAAGTCCCTTTTGGAAAACGTTGTCCGAAGTGCGTTGCAATCGGTGACCACTTTGAATTTGAGGCCCAACAGATATACTCGGAAGTAGCGCAATGCGAATACTACTGCCATTGTCTCCAGTTCGTATGAATGATAGATACGTTGGTCAGTCGTCGTCTGCTTGCTGAAGTATGCTATTGCAGTCATTTTCCCGTTCTGTAGTCGTTGTAATAGGACGGCTCCGACGCCAAGCGAACTTGCGTCCGTGTGCAGCTCGGTGGGGCGGCACGGGTCGTAAATCGACAGTACAGGGCGAGTCGTCAGCGCGTCCTTGATTGCGCGGAACGCATTCTCCTGCCCGTCCCCCCACCGCCACGGTTGATCCTTTCTGGTCAAACGCGTGAGGGGTTCAGCGATCGTCGCGAAGTCCTTGACGAACTTGCGGAAATAGCTGGCAAGTCCCAGAAATTGTCGGATCTGCTTTACGGACTGTGGTGGCTCCATTTTTGCTACCGCGTCGATCTTCCGCTGTCCTGGCTTGACCCCTTGCGCACTGATTTCCCGTCCCAAATAATCGATATGCTGCTTGAAGAAGGAGCACTTCTCCAGTTTTAGCGTCAGACCATTTCTTCTAAATGCCTCCAGTACCGAGCGGAGCCTTTCCATACCTTCCTCAATGGTTGCAGACGGTATTATTACATCGTCTAGGTACGGAAAAGCAATTGTGTCCTTCAAGGGCCCAAGCATTTTGTCCATCAGTCGCTGAAACACGGCTGGAGCATTCGTCAAATCAAACGGCATCCGAAGGAACTCGTAATGTCCCTCCGGCGTCACAAACGCTGTTTTTGCAATCGAGTTTTCGGCGACCGGTACCTGATAGTAACCCGACGCCAAATCTAGACCCGTGAAATATCTGTGACCCCCGAGCTTATCTATTTGGTCATCTATTAGCGGCAATGGGTATTTATCTTTTATCGTAATCGCATTGAGCTTCCGATAGTCGACACACATGCGGTAATCGCCCGTCTTCTTTTTAACCAACGTAATGGGACTCGCATACGGTGAGTCGGACTCGCGTACCAAGCCGTTATTCAGCAAATCCCGTATCATGTTTTGACCGATCCTTTTCCCGCTCTCCGCTAGACGGTACGGACGATACACAACAGGCTCATGTGTCAAGCACCGAATTTCAATCCTTGCCGCGTCTGTACGCCCGAGGTCGTGCATGGATGTCGACGCGTAATCACGGAACTCCTCGATTAGCCTTAAGCATGCAGCGCGCGCCGTCTCATCCACATTTCCGAAGTTCAATTGCGTACATTCCGCCGGTTCGCACAAATATACTTTGAACAGCTCTGAGAATCGCGGTTTCTTGTCGACAGCAATTTCCTTGAACACAAGGCGACTACCCATTTTAACCATCGCGGCGTGCTCCTGTTGGAGGAAATCCCGCCCCACGATAGCTCGGTACGGGGAACAATCATCCGGCACTATGAACGCCCGCACGTTGGCAGCAACGTTCTGGATCTGCACGATAATCGACGCCACGGTGCACGTAACGACCGACCGACCCGTGAAACCCCGAAAAACCACCTCCCTCGCGGGTTCCGTCGCGACGTCAAGTCCCCGTGCTACGGATGACCGTATCACCGTACACGCGCTTCCCGTATCAATCAGGCAATTGACCTTTCGGCCATTGATCCGAGCAGACAATTCGTACACATTGTTGCCCCGATTGGTAATATCGATACTTATTACCTCTTTCTGTTTGCAGTCCTCGCGGCGATGGACGGTCTTTTTGCAGGCCGTGCAATAGCCGCCCTTTCGCCGACAGTCTCGCGCCAGATGTCCCGGCTGTCCGCAGGAAAAACATCTCGGCCTCCGGTCCCTTTCGTCCGGTACGTTTTCAGTGTTGCGCCCTTTGGTCGTCGGCACCGCCGCTGTCCACGCTGTGGGTCCTGGCCGGTGGCTTCGTGTTGCCACCTGCGTTGCATCCCGCGTCATTTCGCCCATGCCACACATATACGCGTACAATTCGTTCGCGTCGGTATGCTGGGCAGACCGAATTGCCCGCGCGATACCTGCGTCCGGTACGCCACCGATCACTAAGTCCACAATGCACTTGTCGGGGATCGTGATCTCAAGCTTTCGTAGCTTATTGATCTTTTGAAAGCAATAATCCCCGAGAGACTGACCCCGCGCTGCCTCATAAACCGCCGCCTCCCGAAAAAGCTTGTTGAATGGCACGTTCCGGCGGAACTGTGCCTCCAACAAAACCTTTGTCTCGCGCCAGGTAGACGGTATCCGTTGACGCGCGTCATACCATTGCCTGGCATGACCGCGTAGGCGCATAGCGATCAGCCTCATCACTGATCGATCGTCCCACTCAAACCTCCCCGCGAACTCGTACACATGGCGAACCCAACTTTCTATCGTGATATCGTCTTTCGACGGATCAAAAACAGGAACGAGGAGTTCATCCCCTGGACGGGCACGCTGGGGCGATCGCGACCGCGACAACGAACGTTGGCTGAGTCCCTCCACCAAGCGTTCCAGCCGTTCCAACCGTGACGCTCCTTGGTCGCGCAGAGGTGACCGGGAGCGCGATCGGGAACGTGACGCACTGGCTACACTCTTGATCAGCCGTTCCAGCCGATCAAGACGCGAATCTTCACGGCGTTCATTTTCAGGACGTTCGGTGGGCGAACGTGGCGGACGGCACTCCTCCGCTTCGATGGACGCGTCCTTTGAGATTATTGGCTCGGACATGATAATTGCATTATCCTTTCTTTTTCTTGTTTTTTTTTTTCGTTGATTTGTTCACACACCGCACTGCACGTTCACTGACACTGGGTGTATCCCACTTCTGATTTGTAAGAAAAAGGAGAGGATAATAAAAGAAGATTGTCCAGATATATTCAGTTTATAAAATCGCGTGCTCTCGTCCAGGTCTCTCACAAGAATGACGATCGCCCGTGTCCGTCTTGACGACGACGGGCAATTCGGCATTCATCTGTTCTCCGGAAAACCAACAAAAGAAAGCAGAAGTATGGCCCCAGAGAAAGGCCGCTTGTGTAGAGCTGTGGTATACAAATTATTGTATCTTATCTATTGTGACGTCCTAGCGTCAAGAAATCGTGTTTGTATGTGCGTTTTTGAGTTCTTGTGCCTACGCGACACATCCCTGGGAATTGCGCGTTGCAGTTCGAATGCTTGGGAGAAAGGTAGAAGAAGAAGGGACGTAGGCCTCCTGGGTCGCCAGAGGTTCTGGTTCTGTGGGTATGAGATCGTTTGGGGTAGGAGGTGAGCACCTAATACCTAATACCTTGTCGCAATCTATATCCCCAGCGAATCTTTTGAGGGACTGTTTAAATTCCGCGACGAAGGCTTTTATTGCTTTGCGTTTCCCCGAACGAGTACTAGTTTTGCCCATTCAACAGATGAAGCGAATTTCACGCCGCCGCCAGTTGATCGGGATGTCTCTAATTTCATGAGCCTTCTGATGGAGCGGATTCTACGCCGCCGCCAGAAGGGTTAGTTTCTATTGTGGTATATTGGTGTAAGGTTTGGAAAAGGAGTTTTCCGTGAGGTTGAGTAAGAGATGTTGATTTTTGATGGATAACCAGTGCGTAACGTTTTAATGGAAAGTTTCGAGAGTTGTTCGGACAGAGTAACTTCTAAGATCGGACTATTGCTATTTTTTTTTTTTTTTTGTGTGTTATGGGTGGTCGGAGGACAGGGTTGCAAGGGGTCTCCCGAGAGCTTGCAGCAAGCTCGGGGAGACACCGGGATTGTCCTCCATAGGGGCGTACCTAGGGACTCATGGCCCCCTTACCGCCTTAAGGATGTATAATTGGTGTTACCTGTATTTGGATTTAAGGATCTATCAGAGAACATTGAATTGATGGTGGGGGAAAATTTTCAAAAAACTCCCATAATATGAAAAGGCTCTTATGGGGAGCCTATCTGCATAATAGTTCAGCCTCACAGGGTGGTGCGAGGAGTATATGATTTGTAATTATGCGCGAGCGCGGATTAAACGAGCCTTCGCTCCCAGCTAATGCTGCAAGGGGTGGAGGCACTTGATCCGATACGGGATCCCGCAGGACCGGAAACTGCAAGTCTGTTGAGCTAGCGGGTTGGAATACACCTTAGCTAAATATGACAGTTTTAATTTTGTGTAAAATTCTTGTATGTGTGATAATTTAGTTTTCTCGTGTAACCACTTGGTGTCTGTACGTATTGGATATTTAAGGATAAGTTTTAAGATTTTATTTTGTGTCGTTTGGACCTTCTTGATATGACAGTGGGCTGCTGAGTGCCAAACTAGTATTCCGTACGTTAAAACTGGTCTGAGACACATTTTATACAACAATATTTTGATATTTGATGACATATTGATCTTGGGATCCAATAAGCGAGCTAAAGCTCTATATGCATTGAATGTTTTAATGATTCGGTCTTGAATGGCCGGAGCAAATGTGAACTTACTATCTAGGAGAATACCTAAGTATGTCACCTCGGTACACCATTTTATTGAATGATTTAATAAAGTTAAATGTGCTTTTTCTATGTCCCTTCTAGTGTTTCGTTTTTTAGTAAAGACTATTGCTTGGGTTTTCTCTGGATTTATAGTCAGTTTCCAGTCCTTTAGGAACCCGGATAGGGAATCAAGATGCCTCTGTGCATAACGCACCGCGTACTCAAATCTTGTGGAGGAGGCATATATAGCTGTGTCGTCCGCATACAAGGCTAGATTGGAGAGTTCTGAGTTTGGCAAATCATTAATAAAAATATTGAACAGGAGTGGCCCGAGGATGGAACCCTGAGGAACTCCCGCGCGCACCGGGAGGCTGTTCGAAACATGTTGGTGTAAGTTGACTATAAGCGTTTGGTCAGTGAGATATGATTGTAGGAGTTTTACGGTGGAGAGAGGTACTCCGGCCCTCCAAACCTTGACCAGGAGTGCATCATACCAAACCGAATCAAATACCTTGGCCAGGTCCAGCAAAACCAGGACCGTGTCCTTGTTGGTATTTAGGTTGGTCGCGATAGTTTGCGTTATCCGGAGACATTGTTGAATAGTGGAATGCCCTGCCCTAAATCCGCATTGTTGATTTATTATAAATTGATTTGTTCTTAGTTTATGAGAGATGTGATTATATATATGTCTTTCCAGTACTTTCGATACAATAGGTAATAAACTGATTGGTCTGTAGCTCGCGGGCTGCGTAGGGTCTTTACCCGGTTTATGGATCGGGATAACTTTAGCAGTTTTCCATTGGGATGGAAAATAGTTTCGTCTTATGCATTCCCGAAAAATATAATAATATTGTGTAGCGACTTTAGAGTGGGCATACTTCAACATGTCTGCCGTAATCCTGTCTGGGCCCGGTGCTTTCCCTGTTTTGAGGGTTTTGAAGGTTTTCATGACCCACCCAGGAGAAAGGGTGTCAGGTCTTTCTGGAGGCTCGGTGGTGCTGGGGGAGGAGATCATGAGTTGGATAGTGGAATTGATAATAGGATCCAAGGGAGATTTGAGTGCGTGAGCGGCGGTATGTACCCCGGAGAACTGTTCCGCTAGGACTTGTGCTTTATCGTGATTGGAAATGATTTCAGCATTATTTATCCTAAACGGGGGGAGGTGTGATCTGTTAGAGGTGCTTTTTACCGATCGATAGGTGTTCCAGAAGGTTGGGTCTGGTCTCCTGAATCTGGCTAGGAGTTCCTCCCAGTGCCTGTGTCTCGTTTCAGCTATGCAATGTTTTATTTCCCTGTCCAGTTCTCTTAGAGCCAGAGGTGTGAAGGAAATTGACCTTGTTTGTTGTTTTTTACGTAATTTACGCCTTTCCCTAATGAGATCGTTCAGATAAGGGTCCATTATGAATTTATTTGCATTGGTTTTCGGGGCTGGGGTTGCGTTGGAGGCCTTCCTTCTGGCTGTCAGGAGGAAGGATGCCATCTCCTGGATTTTATTTTCTATGTCTTGACGGGATTTGAAATGTGACATCATCATAAATTTGGATGTATAGGTGTGGTACCTCTCCCAGTCTGTGGTGTAAGCACCGGCTGGAGGAGGGACCGTTGCACCGTCGGACGTTATCCAAACGGACTTATGGTCCGAGTATAAATCATTTGTCACTTGGCACTTAATGCTTCTACTATAATTGGTAATTACGAAATCTATAATTGACGGATTTCTGTTTCCGGGATAACAGGTGAATTCATCTGGAGCTATGATTCGATAGTCTTTAGACAGGGAATGATCAAAAAGTGCAATGCCGTTTCGGTTCGCAGTTTTGTTGCCCCAGGCACGGTGTTTTGCATTCCAATCCCCTGCTATGAGGTATGGACTGGGGAGATTCGTAACCAGATTCAGGAGCCCGTTGTTAAGTTTCATGTATGGTGGAACATAAATCGCGGCTATGGTTAATTTTGGAACGTTTAACTGAATTGCAGTGATTTCTACTAATTCTGTGTCTGGGGCCCTAATGGCCAAGAAGTCTATATCCGCGTGGATCAAGATTAATACTCCTCCTGATCTATTTCGTCCATGGGACACCCTATCCTTTCTCACGACTCTGTAGCCAGGAATGGAAAAGGAAAGATCTGGGGATAACCAGGTTTCAGTGATGATTAGGATTTCGCATTTGGTAGATCTGAGGAAGAGGAGAATTTCATTTCTGTTTGGAATTATAGAACGGGCGTTCCATAGGAAGATGGAAGGAAGGGAGGAGCCATTTAATCCAGGGCAGACAGGATTTGAATAATGACATTGAATTTTTCGAGTTTTGAGTTGCAGCCTCGCAACCCTGTGACTAGTTTGTTGGTTATGTCAAGCATTTCTTTAATGTCGCAGAGGCTGTTCAATTCGTGAATTGCCTCCTTCAAGGAAATAATGTCATTAGTGTTTGCTGATTCTTTGTCGGCCCTGGGGTTAAGTGACTCCTGTGGGATAGGGCGTTGGGGAGCTGGAATGGGGAGCTGGGAAGGGGCTGCGAAGCCGACCCCTCGTCTCCCAGCCGGGCCCGAAAGTGCCGCGGCGTACGATAAGTTTTGATTCGCGAGGCGGGCTGGTGGCGCGTTTAATCCTGGATTTGCCCCCGCAAAGAATCGCGACGTTATGGGCTGGTCCTGCTGGACCTGGCGTTTAGGAGGTCTGTTGCGCTGCTCCTGTCGGGTAAGGTAGCTCAGCAGGGCAGGACATTGTGAGTAGTTGGCCGTGTGAGGGCCGGAGCAGTTTTTACATTTTGGAATGACTTCGCGAGGCTTAGTACATTCCCGTGTCGAGTGAGGGCCGGCGCATTTGACGCACGCGGATGGGAGGTTACAATTGCCCGCTGAGTGTCCGTATGCTTGGCAGCGATAACACTGAGTGTAATTTTTATTGGACATATATTTGTCCCAATATATTCTGGTGTGAAAAATAAAACCCGTCGAGAACACCTGAGCCGGCGCGCAATCGGCCGGAAAAATGACTTTATATATCGCGAACTTAGAGCTTTCGTTCCGCGGATTGAGATATGATACATTGGTCACCGGGAGACCAGCAGCTTTGATTTCGGATAGAACATCGTCCAGTGGAAGTTTGGGAAGGCCACGGAGTACAAACGCGTGTGCCTTATCCGTATTGAGTGTAAATGTGAAATAAGGTATGTTTTGGGAATTAAGTTCCTCTCTAAATTTATTGTAATGTTCCATGTTGAAAAGTTGCAAACGAATTCTGTTGCCCAGGTATTTTATTTGGAAGTTTTGAGTTCCAAAGTCCTGGGTCAGTTTTTTATTAAATGAAATAATGTCTGAATTAAAGTTAGAAATGTATAACGGTGGCGGTCTCTTGGTACGTGTAGTTAAATTTTGCTGGTCTCCCGGTGTGACCCTGGACTCCGTTGGTGCATTTTCGAAGGCCGTTAACGCGGCGAATTTATTGACGGTAGGGATTTTGAAGGTGACTTCCTCCACTATACTCGGCACGGACGCGGCTTTGAGACTCGGTCAGGGTTGTTCCCCCCGCGCAGTTTTTGATTTTTTGGTGGCACTTTGTAAAGGCGACGTTTTACGAGTATTTTTAGATTTAGTTTTTACTAACTTGTAGTCAGTAAAGACTGACTCGTCGCTGGACTCATGCGAGGATTGATTGTCAATCCTTCTGGGATCGAATTGTAGTTGCTGAATAGAAATGGGCTGTGCTGATTTAGGAGAGCTAGTAGATGGTACCGGTTGCGGGTCAGCCATGCTTACCGGTGGGCTGTCCGATAATGAAATTTCAAATCTCCGGAGGTTAGTTTCCGTAAGGGCTTTTATCGGAATTCCCTTGCGCATATTTCGAGTGCGCACGGGACGCTTGAGGTTAATTTTAAGGACCGGGGGTGGCGTGGCCACCCCGGTCGGAAAAGTTGTTGGAAAAGCTGTTTCAGATTAATAAGGTGGAGAGGGGTAATACTCGAGCGCGAACCGTGAGAAGCACAAGTGGGGGAAGCCCAAATGTGCAAACGACCAATACAGTTATGAGTGGGTAAAGACCCTATATGATCAGACCCGGTGGGAAAAGGGAAAAGTGGAGTTGGTTAAGAAAGCCTGATTTGTATATTAAATTAATGTATATATTAAAGGAAACTCTATTTCTTGTATAAGCGGTATTTACCGTTATTTAATTTAATAATTATTTTACTACGAGGGGAGATTAGGTGTGCTGCGGCTTGGGCAAGCAGTACACCTCACTTGTAAGGTTAAAGTTCAATAAAAATGAGAATGGGGACGCGGAAATGTAGTTGAGCCAAAAGTTTTAATTTAATGTTTCAAATTAAGGACCGTAATTATCGACGAGAACGATGAGCTCGTGTATTATGAATTGTGTATGTCCGCGGTCGGTTGATCCCGGTCGGGCGACAAACAAAAGGAACCGTAGCAGGTAGGCCGCGGATTAGCGGACACCTGTGTGGATTTACCGCGGTAATAAACCTTACAATGCCGATGTACTTGGGTAATAATCGATTTGATTTTATAATTCGTGAACGAACGACAAAATTCTTATACTAGCTGGAGCGTTTTAACGGGTATGCTCCGGGCCGTTTATTGAATTTAGTTGACTATTCCTATTTGGAATAATACAAGAATATTGGTAATGAAAATTAAAGTTAACGTTTACGATGGGTGGATTAATATGATTAATTACAGTAGAACAAGTGTAAAAACAATAAATTAGATGGTACTTAGTTTACTGTAATACTAGCGGCCCGTCTAGAGGTAGTATAATATTACAACCATATAGGCACTAAACAAAACGTTGATAGTTAATTGCGATAATAATCGAATAAACGAAAGTAAATCAAGATAAAAAGAAAAGATAATAATAACAAGAAAGAAAATAATAATGAAAGTAAGAAAAGAAAATAATAATGAATATCTAATGAATATTAATTGATATAACGTTAGTGGAAAGCCCGGCAAGTCCGGCACGGGCACAGAGGCCGGAAGGAGAAAAGTCAATAATGTCCACCAATTATTATAATATAATATAAATCAATGCGATTAATTAGGAAAGAGAAGAAAAGAAAAGAAAAATATGTAATTGATAATAAATGATGAGCAGGGTACTCAAGTTTACGAAGTCTTCTTGGCAAGGCAGCCTGAGTAGTCGATCGTTGGCACAGGACACCACACAATCAAAATTAACTTCCGACTCCTTCGAGCGCACAAGTGAGAATGGGTCGGACTGTTGCTATGGAATCACTCTGACGCTTCTACCAGACGTGGGTCTGTTTTTGAAGGGTCAACCGGACCATGGAGAAGGACTTTTCGAAAAATGTCACGCCGTTCGATTTTCGACTTGTCGCTTCTCGGTGGTCTGGGATTCGTCGATAGTTTGAGATGAGAGGCATGCGTCGTCCCGCTTTGTTTACGCTTTAGCGCGATGCGCCTGGAGCCGGGTATCAAGTGCGTCCCAAGACAGAGACCCAAGACGGAGACGTTCTGACTATAGCAATCGTATACGGCTATACGCGGACGTTACACTATGCTCTATCTCCTGGACGGCTTGGGGTATGCTACGCCGACGAGTGCCTCGTCGGCCGAAATTCGGGTTCGCGTACAAAAGTATGCTTGGTTATATGATGTCTGAAGTTCAAAGAACATTTTCACATATTGAACCCCACTATATAATAAGTATACACAAAGTTACAACCATTCACGTTAAAAATTTGTCTTAACTGGTCAACTACTGGTGCTTTTACCTTAACTGCCGCATAATTATATTTGTTAGCGACCGAGATGAGAATTCAATAAATTAATAATAAAGGAATAAGAAACTAAGATAATAAATAATTGTGTGGTTGCCGAGGTGATAAGAAGTGGCCCCACGCCTTGATGTGTGTCGCCGAGGTAACGCGCTATTCTTTTGAGAAGACAGCTGATTGCTCTAAGGAGGTAAGTGCCCGAGGCCGATGATCCGACGTCATCGATACTTCGATTACGCACGCACGTAATAAACATTAAAATAAAGGATCTGGCCACGGAGTGGGGGGAGCTGATGCTCTCTGACAAGAGGACCGAGTGGGGGGAGCTGATGCTCTCTGACAAGAGGACCGAGTCGAAGGACGAGGCACTTACCCCAGAACCACTGAACCTAGCAACGCGTGATAATTATTATTGAATAAAAGTAGTTAACATATTAATTATGCAGCGTTTCTGTGCCGAGAGTTATTGTTGAGATTGAGATTATAATGTTCTACACTTACATCTTGGTGGATCACATAAGACGCAATGTAAAACGTATAAGGCACGATACAAAAGATAAACAGTAAACACTTCTTATTCGTAGTTTGAATCGCACAGTAATGAGCCACGGTCGCACGTGAGCTACCGGTAGCTCGGGAGTCTCGTGACGTCACATCATGTGACTTCGGGCGCTGAGTAGCTCCTGCCGGTGTCCTATTTATTCGGGAGATTCCCGAACAAGTACATATATAGTTACCCCTTTTTTTCCTCTAATACTTGACCACCAAGGAATATATTATTCATCAGAGAATTAGCCCATTTAATTTCCGAAACACCTTAACTCCGGATTGCCATTCATTAATCTTAAATTCGCGACAAGGCCAGGGTCCACTACAATCCGCAATTGCTGTCAAGCGGATCGTATAGAATAACAAAGCGAAACCTCTTCTAAGACACCTTTTTACCCCCTTCCCCCCTTTTCCTTCCACTCGTTCTGTTCGAAGTAATCCAAGTTACATTAGAACAGAGTACGACCGTCGATTCGGACAGGTGCACGGCCGATGGGTAACAGTTGTTACTCGGGGTTCAAGCCCGCGAGTCGACAAAGCGTAGTAACGGTCAACGAACATCCACTCGTTGTTGTATGATTCGTCACTACCAGGTTTGCTGTCCGATCAACGTTTAACAAGTGTTTCCAGTCGTCACTATATAATTCGTTCATCCCGTAAACCGACAACGTGTGCGTATCCCAACGACATTCAGTCGAGTCCGCACACGGGAACCCCACTCCCCTTCACGAACGATCCCTTCGGCATTTCCGCTCGGTGTCGTAGGACTCATCCAACGCAAACCTACCAAAATAACCTCACCCCTACAAGGGGCTCGTAACAAGAATATTCTTGATTTTCCTATGATTCGTCTGATTCCAGGTACGGATTCATCCGACGAATCACTCATTTTCATATCCATAGTATCTATTATTTAGATGGGCAAAAACTAAAAAGAAAAATGCTAACTGCCTTTAAAAAAAAAATAGAAAACTGCCTTTACACTTACTGGAAGAAATGTGTACTCGAGAAACTTTTCGATATGAGAACTCTTCTCATCACGTAGCTCACCAAAACTTCGCACAACCTACGATACTAACACTGGACACTAACTTCTCCCTTGCTCACTATCCGAATTTTTCTGTAACCCTCACGTCGTTGTTTACACTCTCCATAATATTTCCCAACCACTAGCTCCCACACTATATATTCAAAAAGTGTCGACCGGTGCGTATTTGTTTCCTCCAAAAATCACCGATTTTCTTCATTATTTGTGGGCGGTCCTAAACGTCTAATTAGGCCGCCGAAGGCCCAGGGGCAGATCAAAGTACGCCTTGCTTTTATCCTTACCGGTCCGCGCGTGGCTCGTTCATTTTGTTCGGTGCCATAAGCCCGCCTACATCGCTGCGATACTGCTCCACTAAATAACACTATAAGTAAGTCTAGAATAAACATTTTTCTATACCAAAGAGAACCACATTTATTTACTTAATCCCGGCGTACCATGAGGTCGTATCCGTTTAAAAAAAAATACACAAACATTTGCTGCTTGCACGTTAGATACAGCCAAACACTATATTAAATTAGATTCGTGGCATCCAATGACTCTCACAATGCATACAATTTTAATACATGAACCAACAATCATAGAGAACGCGCTGTTACCGATTTGGCAGTTATCGGAAGAAGCAGCAGACGTTAGCAATAAACACTTCCGATCCTACCGCCACGATTATGGAAGGAAGTTTTCTACAGAATTCTGTAATCTGGACATCATTGACAGGCTCCTGCTTACAACCGATCCCCTTCTGACAAGCATAAAGCCTACACCGAGGAAGAAGACAAAGCCATTTCCGAAGGAAACAATTCGATTGTTGCTTCCTTCTACACACACTGGAAACAAAGAGAGAAACAATAATGAAGATGACAAAGAAGATCTTTCCAGCGAAGCTGCGGAGTCTTTAGATGAGGAGTCGTGGAGTTCATCCGAGTTATGAGAAGAACTGCATACTTTGCAAAGAAAGAGAAGTATTGGGATTAAACAGGAGGGTACATATAAACTCATGTTTTTTTTTCAGGTCCACGTATCATGAACAACAACCTCTCACGTGTCTGCAACCACCTGTCCAGTTCAGTATATCGAGAGATTGTTGATGTCGAAGGACAACTCGCGGGGTGAGCTCGACTCCTCCCACGTCCCTCCCCGCATATCATACAGAATTCATAAATGAAAATGTATCCGTCAGTTAAGTAATGAAAACATTGAAATTATCCATGTATGAAGAAGAAATCTAAAATAATGATCAGAAACCAGGTTTATTATTTTAACAAGAATGTTTTGAAACCTTGATTATTTCGTAAAACAATGATATTCAAGTAAACCATCAAAATAATCATCGAGTAGGTGTATTCCGTCGCGTACGGAACCGTTACAAAGAAAATTTACACGTGTGGGAATATATGGACAGATGACAGATGTTCTTTACCTTCCAAATGTGTGTTTCTTATTTAGCTTAAATAACTACAAACCGCTTGATATACTTCAGTGGATGGTTACACGGATTAATGGTGTAGGACCCGGTGTTCCCGACATAGCCTATAGAGGCGTACTATATGCGTGGTAATTTATGGCGAAAGTAGCGAGCGTGCGAGTCGTCGAGAGACGATGAGACGCGGTTTTTGATTTTTCCGACACTGTTCCACCAAATCACAAATTATTAAAAAAATCAGAGAAACGTTAATTCTAATATTACATCACAGGTAAAAGCGGCATCAATGATCCGGACCTCCTTCGGTGTCAAATTAATAATTTTCTGAGTCACTTTTTGGTTTATATTTTTTTTCTCGTTGGATATTTTATATAAAAATCTGAAAAAAATCTGAAATGTGCGCACCATCACCAGATGTAACACAAATTTTTTTCAATTTTTTTTATCTAATTGATTCCGAGAAAATCGTAGGAGAAGCGAACAGTACATTTTACCCTCCCCCGCCCCCCACGGTAGAGATACAAAGTTGAAAATTCACAAATGTAAGGAGATACAAGCCGGTGGCGGCAATAGCGGCACCTGATGACGTCAGCAGCGGCCGTCGCAGGGGCCCACGTGCACGATAGGCCCTTAGATCGCGGGGAGCGGTGGAGAAGACCTGGCGCGATTGGCAATTGTTGGACGGCGATCGTCTTTTGCGATATAGCCCGAAGAGGCAGAAATATACTGAATGCGAAAGCGTATACACGTGTAGTAACTTATCCTAAACTCCCACGTTTTATATCTTCGCGTTTTCGATTATTTTACACAAAAATGTTTCTTTTTTCATAAGCTATCGAATGGCCCATTCAGAATTTCAATCGGTTTGGGGGCACATTTCACTGTCTTATTCATCTATGCCCTTTAGTACAGTAAAAGTCCGCTATATGTCCGCTGAAGTTAGTATCCGCAATAAGTCGCTGTGCCGCCATCTTGTTGGGGGGATCCCCCTCGCAACCGGCCACTCAGTCGCACGACAGTGTCACACAATTTCTTTGATGCCGCCGACGGCAACACCGAGACCTATCGGTGAGACACTAACCCCAACGACAAACAATTTAAAAAGTTTATTTGCGATATTTCATTAAAAAAATGTTTACTAGCATATAGGAGACATTTTTCTGATAAAAATGAAACCAAACACGATATTGTTACGACACTTGGTTGCCTTGTTTCAGCTTGTCAATCTGACTGTTGGCAAAACTTTCGAGCAGCACAGCAGAATGTAGGAACGCTTCTTTCATAAGTCGCAACACCTTATGTTCCTTCCTTTTTAGGTCGCATTTGCGGCTTTCCTTTGATCATATATAGGAACCATTCCACCATTTTCGTACCTCGTCAAGCGGCTAAAAGTGTTTCAATTTGCTTGACTCACTCTCTGCTACATCTGTCTTCCTCTTTCCTACCACCACATCACATTGCTACATATCCTCTCCACCAATGACCGCATTTTACAAATCTTTGCATCTCTTACTTCATAATTTCGAGCCTTCCTCTTCCCGAACATCTTCGCTCCCCAGATAGTTCGTCAATGATACGCAACGTTACAACATTTCCCATTGCAATTCCTCATCGCGTCACACTAGGCCATCTTTTTTTCATACCGTTGTTATTCCTTGTTTATTGTTACTTCCTCTTTCTTGTTATTCCATCATGGTTACTCCTTGTTATATTCTATCCTTGTGTGGAATGAAGGATCGAATGCTAAGAGCGAGCGAATGTGTGTGTGTGCGTGTGTGTGTGTGTATGGGACAGAGTGTCCAAGGGCCGAACAAAAGATCGCGCCGAACCCGAAGCGATAACATTGTACGAGTGCCGAACGCACGTGCAGTCCTCGAGAAGTGCGTCAGTTAAGAAACGGCTACGACAACGAATAGACGCGACCACGAAATTACGACCTACGACCCACGAATTACGAACTACGAATTACGAATTACGAACACGAGTTTTGTATATTGACTTAATATATAGTTTTTATTATTTCACTTGGGAATTAAGACCTTTACCCACCACTACCCTCTCAGCCACCAAACAATCCTACAAAGTGGGGGCCCCTCCGGGATTGAGCGAGCAACAACATCGCGATTAAGTGGCATTTTTAACATCCGAGTCGGTAGTGGCAAAGTGCGAGTGAGGTGACAGCGGTGAAGTGCTGTATACAGACTATGAATGTGTCCAATCTTGGGGAACTGAAGCTAGTCGATCTGAAGAACAGACTACGAGCCCTAGGACTCAAAACATCAGGGCCGAAGGCCGAATTAGTTCGAAGATTGGAAGAAGTGCAACCGCACCCCGCGATAGTGATGGCGAGTGCCAGTGACGAAAGACGGCGTACGAGCAGCGACGCAAACGATAACTCAGAGACCGAGTCCAGAGTGAATCCCGCGGAACACGAAATGGCGAGCGCAATGGACCTGATGCGCCGCGAAAAGGAATTGATGCAACGCGAGTTGGATTTTGCGCGTCAACAAATCGAATTCCTAAATATGACGCGAAATCAAGAAGCGACGCGAACGACAAGACCTCTGACCACCGAGACGGCGCAAGCAGTCACGACTACGACGGAACGTAGGCTCGGAATCCGAGAAATTGGCGAGCTATTAGGTGACTTCTGTGGAGCTAGAGGCACATACGAACGATGGGAGAGGCAAGTCCGCTGGTTAAGGACGGAATACCAACTATCCGAACGTGAAACAAAGTACCTGGTGGGCTCTACGATTAAAGGAGACGCCCACAACTGGTTTCACTCGAAGCCGGAGAATCTGGAGACGGGGGTGGACACTCTCTTGGCTGAAATGAAGAGCCTATATGGCAGGGAGCCTGGAAAGGCTGACAGAAGGACACGTTTTGAAGAGCGCACATGGCGGAAAAACGAAACGTTCGGCGAGTATTACCACGCGAAGGTGATTCTTGCCAACGCGGTTCCGATTGAAGAAGAGGAAATGACAGAAAATTTAATTCGCGGCATCCCCGATGCCGACTTACGAGACCAAGCCCGAATGCAACGATTTGCAGACAAGGCAACATTACTAAAGGCGTTCGAATATATTCAGTGGCGCAATCGAACGGCCACTGGAATACGAAACAAAGGACCAGAAACACGAGATGTGAGGATGGACAAGACCAGAAGCACAACGCGATCACAAGACAACCGAGCGACGCACGGAACGACCAAGCAGGCGAGGTGCTGGAGCTGCGGAGCCAAGGACCACGAGGGTGAGGCATGTCCGACGAAAGAAAAGGGTTATAAATGTTTCGAGTGCAACGAGTTTGGACACAAGGCGGCAACGTGCCCCGCAAAAGCTTCGAAGACAACCCAGCAGCGCCCGGTACAGAACTGTGTCGAATCGTCAACCAGAGACTTTAAGTATTACGGTGAAGTAATTATTGGCGAATTTAGTGTGAAAGCTATGCTCGATACCGGTGGCGATCTCCACGTGATGCGTATTAGTAAGTATAGGGAAATGGGCGCACCGCGATTGAGACCGCCGCCGACGACATTTGATAGCGTGGGAGCGAAGGGAAGAGAAGCGATCGGCGTATTTTTGACGACAATATTGATAGACGAGACCAAACATGATATTACTGTTTCTGTCGTACCCGACGACTATACGGACCAGGAGTTTTTGCTAGGAGCGGAATTCCTGTCTAGGCCGAAAATACAGGCTCGCGAACAAACGACCCCGACCAGTACGCTGACGAAACCGCGCGAAACTTATAATATCCCACAGATACACAGTATAGACTGCAAGACGAACGACACGAACGACACGAACGACACGAACGAAACGAACGAAACGAACGAAACGAACGAAACGAACGAGACGAACGAGACGAACGAGACGAACGAGACGAACGAGACGAACGAGACGAACGAGACGAACGAGACGAACGAGACGAACGAGACGAACGAGACGAACGAGACGAACGAGGCGAACGAGGCGAACGAGACGAACGAACCGAGCATCGGTAACGACCCATCGATAAGACAGTTGGTTGAGAACCGCGACAACGTATGTAAACGTGCGAAGAAAACTATTTCGAAAATTCAAAGCGAGAACCGAAGGATGTACGATAAGCGCAAGACAGAGGCGAAGCATTACCGTACCGGTGAGCTAGTCGCCATTCAACGGACGCAACAACGGCCCGGTTTAAGATTCGCCCCGAAATTATTAGGGCCGTACGCTGTTGCTAAGGTGTTGCATGAAAGACCGAACAAAGCTTCTTCGGTCGCGGATCATATGAAGCCGTGGATCGACGAAAAGGACAGAGATAGTGAGCATGACGAGTGTGAAGACGCGTGAGGGCACGCGTCCATGCAGGACGGCCGAGTGTGGAATGAAGGATCGAATGCTAAGAGCGAGCGAATGTGTGTGTGTGCGTGTGTGTGTGTGTGTATGGGACAGAGTGTCCAAGGGCCGAACAAAAGAGCGCGCCGAACCCGAGGCGATAACATTGTACGAGTGCCGAACGCACGTGCAGTCCTCGAGAAGTGCGTCAGTTAAGAAACGGCTACGACAACGAATAGACGCGACCACGAAATTACGACCTACGGCCCACGAATTACGAACTACGAATTACGAACACGAGTTTTGTATATTGACTTAATATATAGTTTTTATTATTTCACTTGGGAATTAAGACCTTTACCCACCACTACCCTCTCAGCCACCAAATAATCCTACACTTGTTATTGTTATTCATAGTTGTTGCTCATTGTTATCATTGTTCGTGATTGTATTTCTGTGTTTTTTCTTTGTTGTCGCTGACTAAGTAACGTCACGCATGTAGGGAAAGTACGGGAGGTTCGTATCGCGCCGCGTTATTTCTGTCCACAGATACCTGAGAAGGGCCGATTGCAACGCGTATGAGTAAGACCTCGTGTACGCACAGGGATGACGTAGGCCTAGGACAATTGACGGGAGGCATGGAGGAGATGAGACAAAACACGGTGAGCCCGGGCGGGAACGCCGGGCAAGCCTGAGGAGGAGACGGGCATTCTTGGGAGAACGGTGAAGCGTAATAGAGGGAGAGACTAAGCATTGTGAAATTGTAGTATCGAGTGTGTTCAAATAAAGAGAGAGCGTAGTTAGTGTGAGTAGGGGTGTTTTTCCTACACGCAATATCGGGGAAAAGAGTGAACTTGTCGATGCAACAACGGCTGATAGTTCTCAAAGAGTTAGAAACATTATCACCTTCAAGAGTTGCTGCCAAATATAATGTGCATCCGGTAACCATACGGAGAATTAAAAAACAAGCGGACCACATTAAAATCTTTGCCACAAAGGGCAAGAAGCAACAACTTGTACGAAGAGTTCGATTACCGATGTATAAAGAGTTGGAGGATAAATTATTTACATGGTTTGCAGAACGGAGAGCTCTGGGTGATATTATAACAGATTCTATACTGATGGAAAAAGCAATTCAAATAAAAGAAAACAAGCCATGTTGCTCATCGTGCAAAGTGAGCTCAAAATGGATGAACAATTTCAAACGTCGACACGACATTCGTTTTGTGAAAGCACATGGAGAAAAAGCGTCCGCAGATGAAGATGGTGCTACACAGTTTATACAAAAATTTAAATTGATGATTCAGGAAGAGAATATAAATGCTGTGAATATATATAATATGGACGAGACCGGTTTACTGTGGAAGGCGATGCCAACAAAAACTCTGACAACAAAAAATGTGTTAAGTGGGCACAAACTGCGAAAAGATCGCATCACCATGGGCTTGTGTGCAAATGCCACTGGTACACACAAAATAATGCCTCTTATCATACACAAGTACAAAAATCCACGGGCATTAAAACATTCTCTACATAGACTTCAAGTTATATTTCGATCACAAAAAAACGCCTAGATGGATAAGCATATATTCATTGATTGGTACGAAAACCACTTTAAGCCAAGTGTCCGCGCTTTTGAATTAACCCTTTGCGCTCGAGCGGTGCCTCTCAGGCACCACGGCGTTTTTGTTAATTTTCGTTAGTTTTGGTTACCTCCAATTGATAGGAGCGCACTATTGAGTTGTGGAAAGGTTCCTCAGTTGTTGATGTTCCTTCGTAGGAAGTGTAAAATGATTCATCTTAACGGAAATCGTTTAAGTTGAAAGAAATTGTTGACAGCCGCGAGTTCGAGCTTCAACGTCGATCTCCATTTCTGATAAAATACGTTAATTGGAAAACTCCAAATGAGTCTCGCACGCATACATATGGTTTGTAAAGTTTATTCTTATCGAAACAACCTAGATGGAAGACACGAAACAACCTAATAAGTATTGTGATACGTGTCCAGATAAATCAAGATGCATCTTCGTCAATGTTTGGAAAATTATCATACGAAAGTAATATACAAACCAAAATTTTGCAAAGTTTTATTCTTCAAGGTATATATATAGATAAAATATTATAATATAACGTTTTCGTAAGTTATTTTGTACGTAACATGTATCCGACGTTAGTCTCAAGTCGCTACCTCGCCCTGCCGACGAAGTCGTCGAGCGCAAAGGGTTAAATAAAGGCATCTGTGGAAAAGTGATTTTGCTCCTAGATAATTGTTCCGCGCATAAAGTAGCAGATGAGTTATTGGACCGTGACCATTTTAAAATTGTATATTTACCACCAAATACTACATCATTAATCCAGCCCATAGACCAAGGAGTAGTGGAAAAAATTAAAAGACTTTATAGAAAGCACATGGTTCGAACCGTTCTAACATATGAATCGGGAATAAACGAATTTTATAAGCAGTATACAATAAAAGATTGTATAGATATAGTTACCCAATCGTGGAGTGAAATAACAGAAGAAAATTTAAAAAATTCTTGGAATAAAATAATGGCGGGGCATTCAATTGCACCAGACCTGAACGACGACGATTTAGAAACACTCATGTCGTCAATTACTGGAAATGAAATTTCCAGACAAGACGCCACAACCTTTCTCATTTCGTGCACAGAAGAGGAAAGGCGAAATGTTCATGCGGACGGTGGCGAACATTTATATGAACGAGATATGGAGACTTCGAGCGAGGAAAATGAAGAAGACGATGACGATTTAGATGCCGATTTAGTGGGCAATGAGAATGGAAGTATAATAAATGACAAGAGACTGAGTCGATTGGAAAAGATAAATCGAATTACGCAGCACATGAACAATTATCTTGCAAAAGTCGCCAAATGCGCCCAAGAAATAGAAAAACTGTCAAAGTGTACTTCGACATAATTTAAAATTTAATATAATGTCAATTGTTTTGTTGCGTGCTTGTTAGATAAATATGGTTTTGTTTGTTAATTCATTGTTCCCATGTATTATAGCATGTCGATCGTCTCGCAGGCGAGTGACAAAAACAGTTGCGCGGCGAGTCCTGAGGACGCGTGCACTTGTGCCTATTGTTTGAGGCGCTAAGGGCATGGCCAGAGGACAGTGCATACGCAGTACGGAGCGAAAAACTTAGTTGAGGTCTGACGTTTGCCGCGTGCATATATTTTTGTGACCGGTTGGTCTTAGCCATTTGGTGGAATATTTGAAGCGACCTGTTGGTCTTGTAGTATTACGAAGTATCCCCGTGCAAGGGAAAGAGAAGTGTAAATAGAGTGTACCTAGCATAAATAAATAATATAGACAACCGCTCGATATTTTGTTTAAGCCCACCCACTACAGTTATCAGAAGTGGGATCGGAGATCGGAAATCGGAAATTTGGGATCGGGGATCTGAGATCTGTTTGAGTGAAATTCGTTTACGGACAAAGTGATAGTGGTGAACTAGAGTGAGTGTTGTTATTGAGAAACAAGATGACGACATTAAACGATATTCCTCGTGTCGCAGAAAATCTTAGGAGAGCGGCCTCAAAGACTGTTAGAGCGCTTCACAAACTGGTTGAAGGGCATGAAGGCGACCGGAATAATAGAAAACGCCTACGTGCTTTTGCTGGGTTCGATTTCGACATAGCAACGCAACAATTTGAAGATAAGGTGAAAGAAGCAGTTGCCTCGTTCGATTTGGGCGCATTAGTGGGCATCTGTCATTTACTTGATCTGGACTATGGTGGAACGCACGAAGTAGTGGCTCGACGAATTTGCGAGAATCTGACGGAGGTGTCGCGATTATCTAGCGCAAGAGGTGATGTGGAGACGGAATCCGAGGGAGAAGAAGAATCCGATTTGGAAGGAAACCGTACCGTCATCGGGGCTGGTATCGGCGATAGTGGGCGGCAGGCATCTCGTCCGGAGACCACGAGACGAACACACCGAGTTACCGGGGAGAGTGGGGCAGAGAATCGCGAAGCGCTTAAATTTTCCGTAAGTTTTCGAGACCTGGAAGGTTCCATAAGACAATTTAATGGATCAGGTGGATATCCAGTGGAGAGCTGGATCGAAGATTTTGACGATCAAGCAGATGTGTTGGGCTGGAACGATCTGCAGCGACTTGTTTTTGCAAAAAGAAACCTGATAGGATTAGCTCGTGTCCTCATACAAGGTGAAAGGGGAATAAAAACGTGGACAATGCTAAAATCGGTGTTGCAACAGGAATTTTCAACACGAGTAAATAGTGCCGAATTACACGAGATGTTGCGCCGTCGCAGGATGCGACGGGACGAGACGGTTCACGAATATTTCTTTGCGATGAAGGAGATAGGAGCTCGCGGTCGCATTGAGCAGGACGCGCTAGTTCAATATATTGTAGACGGGATTTTTGACGACGCTACCCGTAAAACTCAATTATACGAAGCCAAAGACTTGAGTGAATTAAGAAATAAATTAAAGATTTACGAAAGGGTCCGTAATCTTAGCCGTCAACAAGGAGGTAGTAGACAATTCATGAAGACAGAACCAAGTACTCGAGTTTCACCTAAATTACCATCGACAACGGAAGGTTCAAAGGCACCAATAAGATGCACAAACTGTAACGAGACAGGACATCGAGGGGAAGAATGCAGAAAGCCGAAAAGACGTTGGGGATCCTGTTACATCTGTGGATCTACAGAGCACTTGAAGAGATCCTGTCCACGAGCTTCCGAATTGCAGAAAGGAAGAGATTCAGCAAAACCGACAACGAGTGCAGCAGTGACAACAGTGCAGTTGATTGACGTTGAAGAACCTGTGATACCTTGTTACTATCTTGACATTATTTTAGACATAGCTTTAGTTACGGGTATCGTGGATTTGGGAAGTCCAATTTCTTTATTAGTTGAACCACGAGTTCCAAAAGGGGTAAGTCTCACTCCAGACCACTCGCAGATAAATTGGGAAGGTACAAACCGTAATAAGATCACTGTACTTGGACGATTAAAGCAAAAGATTTCAGTCATGAATCACACGTTCGAATTAAATTTCTATGAAGTACCGCAGGGTACAATAGGAGGGGTTTGTTTTGTGGAAATAAAGGCGGCGTGAAGATTCCTGAGTCGCTTCAATATATTTGCTTTATTACGCTTACGTCGTACACACTTTAATCTGGAAAAACTAACTGACCCGCTGATCTGTTCGGGGTCCTTCTTATAGGCCCGGCGAACAAAGACGCAGCGGTACTTGCAAAAGCGGGAGAGGGTGGTCGGCAACTGTTTTGGGCAAACGTGCGCCGAAGCAACATTGTGAGACGTTCGCATCGGCTTGCACGTGCGTGCGTTAGGTCGCCACAGTTTATTGGGAAGGGATTTCCGAAAAGCTTCAGGGTTCTTAATGACGTTTGGAGATGATTTGACACTCCACCGTAAGCCAGTTGGAAAAATGGAAAATTCTGACTATTTCGTTCCGCAGATTTTAAACATTGAGTTTGTTGAAGATAGTGGGAAAATTGATCCGTTGGCAAACATGAAAATTAACGAAAATATCGATTGGAATACACGTGAACAAGTAGAGTCGATTATTAAGGAACAATATTTAGAGCCGAAAAGACCGGACAATCCTAAAACAAATTTGGAAATGGAGCTTATAGTAAAACCGAATCACCAACCATTCTACTATAACCCTCGAAGATTATCGTGTTCAGAAAAAATCACTGTTGAAAAAATCATTAACGACCTGTTAGATAGGAACATTATTCGTCCTAGCAATTCTCAGTATTGCAGTCTAATTGTTCTGTGTCAGGGAAAAGCAAAAAAGAAACGTATGGCCGTAGGTTTTAGAGATCTGAACAAAATAACATTAAGAGACCATTTTCCAATTCCTCGCATTGACGATCAAATAGATGAGTTACGCGGGAAGGATATTTTACTAGATTAGATAGTTTACACGAAAATTCAATTAAGTATACTTCATTTGCGACTTTTATGGGACAGTTCGAGTACCTCCGAATGCCCTTTGGATTGTCAAATGGACCTGCATTTTTCATGCGTTTTATTAATACTGCTTTTAGAAATTTATTGAGTCAGAAAAAAGTATTAATTTATTTAGATGACATTTTAATAGCCACACAGACTGTTGAAGAAAATTTGAGTGTGCTAAGCGAAGTTTTCGACTGCCTGGTGCAAAATTGTTTAGAATTAAAATTTGAAAAGTGTGCCTTCTTACAAGAAGAAGTAGTTTATCTTGGTTATTGCGTAAACTCCCAAGGTATTAGGCGCAGTAAGGAAAATTTGCAGGCACTTGAAGAGTATCCAATTCCTAGGAACTATCGCGAGCTACACAGCTTTTTGGGACTCGTTTCATACTTTCGGAAATTTATTAGAAATTTTGCTATTAAGGCCAAACCTTTGTATGACTTGTTGAAGTCAAAACTTGCGTACCGATGGGATGATGAGTTGCTGAAATGTTTTGAGGAACTTAAGACAACGTTAATCTCGGACCCAGTTTTGGCAATCTATTCTCCTACGGCAGAGACCGAGTTGCATTGTGACGCCAGCACGCATGGCTACGGGTCCGTACTATTACAAAAACAGTCAGATGGAAATTTTCATCCAATTTGTTATTTTAGTAAAAGAACGACTAAGGCAGAAACCAACTACCACAGCTTTGAATTAGAAGCTTTAGCGATTGTGTATTCTCTGGAAAGATTCAGAATTTATTTACAGGGTATTCCATTCAAAATTATCACCGATTGTAGGAGTTTGAAATTGACTTTGGAAAGAAAAGAAATTAATCCGCGAATTTTAAGGTGGTCACTCATTTTACGGAATTATCAATACACTTTAGAACATAGACCCGCTCCAAAATTAGCTCATGCTGATGCTTTAAGTAGAGAGTTTAGTATACTCATTATTACTGAGAATAGTTTTGAGCGCAACCTTGCCATTTTACAAGGACAAGACCCTGAAATCAGTGAAATACGGGAACGGCTTCAAAAGGAGGAAGATAAGTTTTTCGAGTTGAGTAACGGATTGGTTTATCGTAAAGTTGGACTCAAATTATTATTTTACGTTCCATTTTCCATGGAGTCCAACGTTATACGGACGAATCACGAAGAGATAGGTCATCAAGGGACACAGAAAACTTTAGAGTATGCTACGGCTCAACTACCAAAAAAAACTGAGGTGTCTGCGAGGCGGTTGGAGTCATACCTGACGTCAGCACAGTCCTGTGCCGGCGATCGGCCTGTGTGACGTCACCTTTACCCGCCGCTACCTTCCGCCAATCAGACAACCCACCGATTCGCGCCTGCGTACTTAGACTATAAGATAATATATGTATCTGCGTGCCTTGACCGCGAGGTCAGAATCACTAACCGAAACCAAGTATTCGTTATTACCAAGTGCCTTGTGAGCCGAATAAACCAAAGTCAAAAGTAACCGATTTCAAGTGAATTCTGCCACCTTCACCTATCACCGAACAAACTGGTCTTTCGAGCCGGACGGTCCGAAGTTGCGTGATCCGGAGATGCCGATGTGGATGTGGATTTGGGTTCCAGCTGGACGAGCCACTCGGTCATATAGTCGGCTGCAGCGGTGTAGCAATCTTCGCAAGTGAGGAAACGATCCTCTTGGAGGTAGCTGTCGGCGGCTTTGGTTAGTGCGTCGTCCGACGTCAGAATCTGGTTGTGGAGGTGTTGACAGCGGGCGAAGTTCCCTTTCAACGTTGCAAGGCGGTTACGGACAAGGCCGTAGGTGTAATTCGATTTGCCTACTTTCTTCAAGTTGTCCAACGCACGTTCCACTGACCTCATGGCGTCCCGTTGTTGGATGATTAGTTTATCCATGTTGGCTGTATCCGGCTCGAAGGACCAGTTTTTTTTTTTTTTTTTTTTTTTTTTTTTTTTTTTAGTAGATGACAGGTTCTTTCTCGTCAAAAGAAACCAAATCCCTTTGAGGATTCTCCTGTATGAGGGGTCGATTTATGTCCTGCAGGAGATGTTTCCTCTCCTTTTATGGTTTGGATGTGTTCGTCCCTTCTTGTTTCCTGGCTTGCCTGAATTCGAGTTTCTGCCACCCCTATACGTGTTTGGCAGTCGAGAGAAACCTGATTCAATGTTTCAATTTGTTTCCTCATTTCCACCAACTCCCCTCGTATAGCTTTCATCTCCCCTGTCAAATCTCCTCGCAAACGCTTTACTTCATCCACCAGGGTTTGAAGTAAGTCATTGTCACCTGCCTCTATTTTCCTTTTCTTTGCTCCGGGATGCCCTGGCGTCTCTTTTAAAGGCTTCTTTAGTGGCGTGTCCATGGCCCTGGTTATGGGTTTTTCTCTTCTTATCACTGCATCAGGCGCCAAAACCACGTTCTGCAGGGCGTCTCCTCCTTCCATTGCCCACCTTTATGTGTGTCTTCTGCTGGGGTTTGGAGGCTTGTTTGCTTTTCTTCTGGGTTCTGGTGTTTTTGTCTTTGTTGGTTACTCTACGATCGCAGTGATTCTTAAGAATCTAACAAGCTACTCCCCGTGTCGCGCAAACGGCATCCACAAATGGACGCATATTCAGTCATTAAACTTAGCGGACGCTGACCCTATGAGTTCACACCCAATCGATATCATAATAGGAGCAGACATTTACGGTAGAATCTTACGACCAGGACTGCGTAACAGTAATGCTAATGAGCCAGCGGCTCAGAATACAATGTTCGGATGGATTCTTTCCGGTCGTATTTCCGACACTCCAATCTTCCCTTCAAACACTATCCACTCCTTCCTATGCAACGTCGAGGATTCCCTCGACCAAGCCTTACGCAGATTTTGGGAAGTAGAGGACATTCCGCGCAGAACCCATTTAACTCCTCGAGAGGAACGTTGTGAAAATCACTTCGTCGCTACTCACTATCGAGACACCTCCGGACGATATGTTGTCCGGTTACCGTTCGTTGACGGCCCTCCTATCGATATCGGCTCCTCGAGACTCACAGCCGAAATGTCGTTATATCGATTAGAAAAGCGATTTAGTACCGACGCGAAATTAGCTGCGGAGTACAATGAGTTTCTCACAGAGTATCACCGTCTCGGTCATATGAAGGTGATACCGAGCACGGCTATTCCACCCAAACAAAGCAGCTACATTCCCCATCATCCAGTTATTCGGACTCAAAATTTCAGTAAATTTGTTAAATTTTATCCGAGTGTTAGTACAGATAGCGCGGACGCAATAAGACATTTAAAGACTTATATATCAACTTATAGTAAGCCGAAGAGAGTAGTATCGCACAGAGGTAGTGCATTTACGTCTAATAAATTTAAAGAATTTCTGGCCGAATACCAAATTCGACACATTTTAATAGCAACGGCAACGCCTCACGCGAACGGACAAATTGAACGAGTCAATAGATCTCTTACACCTATGTGACGGTGCAAAAATGCCGTGCAACTTTTTATCTGTTGAGTTGCGACCCATATATTATTTGACAAAAAGTGCTTGTATTCATGTGTTCTACCACCCCTCAATTTTTTTCCCTCGAATTCTGACTCACCCTGTATGTAAAAGTGAATACATTAATAAAGTTTCTCAACTTCTTGAAGATAATTCGACCTATTTACAAGTAAAATCGGACCCCACAAAGAAAATAGAAATAGAAACGAACAAACTAGTCAAAGAATGGGCGAGAAAAGCGTATATAAATGACTCAGTAAAGAAACACATTGAGAATCACGCATCTGTAACACCTAAATTGTACGGTCTTCCGAAAATCCATAAGACAAACATCCCAATGAGACCGATAGTTTCGTTCGTAAATTCTCCTACCTATAAACTTGCAAAATTCATTTCAAATATTATTAAACCCAGACTAGGAAAAACTGCATACGATGTAAAGAACAGTTTTGATTTTGCCAATGATATTCCAGCCTTATCAATACCTTCAGGACACAAATTAGTTTCTTTTGATGTTGTCTCGTTGTACACTAACATAGATGCAAATTTAGTTATAAAATGTTTAAAAAGAAGATGGTTGAAAATTAGAGAACACACCACCTTACCACTCGATGAAATAATTAGGGCAACCAAACTCTGTTTAGATTCTACATATTTCGCGTTTAATAAGAATACATACAAACAAATTTTCGGTTCACCAATGGGATCACCTATTTCAGCTACAACAGCCAACTTAGTAATGGAATACGTTATAACAGATTTACTCCGTAAAGCTCCTTATAAACCGCGGTTTTTAAAAAGATATGTGGACGACATCATATTAGAACTTCCAGAAAATATGATTGACCCTATGTTGAAACACTTCAACTCATATAACGACCGACTGAAATTTACACATGAATTAGAAAAAAACCAAACTATCAGCTTTCTAGACATATTATTAATAAACAATAACAACAATACTCTATCATGCAAATGGTATAAGATACCGACAGCCTCAGGTAGATTATTAAATTACAGGTCACATCATGCTAGGACACAAAAGAACAACTTAATTATAAATTCAATAGACAGAGCACTGAAATTGACAGACCCAACACACCGACCACAAAGTATAAAAATAGTAAAACAAGACTTGATCAATAATAACTATCCGACAAACACCATTAAAAAAACAATAGAAGACAGAGTACACAAGTTATACAATTCATCACAGACAAGGAACGATATGCCCAAACCAGAACCAATCTCCACACTTTCCATCCCATACGTAAACGGCTTAGGCCAAAGAATCAAACGTACGCTGCGGAGATATAACATTGGCACGGTTTTTAGAACGTCCATGAACCTGCACAACAAACTCTACAGCAAGAGTAAAGACCCAACACCAAAAGAATTAACATCTAATGTGGTGTACAGTATCCCGTGTTCCTGCTGTGATAAGTCGTATATTGGACAGACTAAACAACACCTTAGAAATAGAATATCTGGACACAAGAACAATATAAAATCAGACACACAGACACATTATAAAGAAACTTAAATCTTAGACATAGAACCTAACTACCAAAAATGGCTCATTAAAGAAATGCTCTACATAAAGACGAACAACACGGTCAACTTAAAAACTGATACGGATAACCTGAGCAACATTTACTTTCCATTAATCAACAATAGACTTGCCAGTATCAATTCCATTATTAATCATGACAAAGAAATAGACTCTAACTAAAAAGAACGACATCATGAGGAACTAAATTCACAATAACTGAAAAATAAGAAATAGAGGAACAATCAGGAACAATTCAAAATATAAAAAAGAAAACATAGTGTTGGTTTAACACAGATTACAATATATTTAGAAATAAACAGGTTAGTAGGTTACTCGTCCCATTTGGAATTATCAGAAATTTTCAATCAGGTCTAAAGGTTTATACATATTAATTCAAAAAATTTGCACACAGAATTTTCGGAACACCATAAATCAAAATTTACAATAGCACAGGAAGGAGGCACTTGCAAAAACTCACAGTCTTAGTATGGAGAAACCACTTCTTACAACAGAACAGTAAAGAAGAGGTTGCTGCATACACTCCTGAACGTAATACAAAGTACATGCATAAAAAGGAGGTATGTTGAAAAATAAGGGTCCCACAACGTGTAATGGAGTAAATATATTTTATCCGCGTTTTGTATCTTTCGGCCAATTAATTCAAAACTAGAGTCACCGTAAAAAACAATCCATCACTTGTGAAAAAGGATGGAACAGTAAGGAGGCACGCACATGGTTGTGGTCTTAGTATGAAGTGCCCTCCTCGTCTACACTTGAGTGGGACGAGGAGAACACTTCATACACTCCTGAACATAACTAGTCATTAAGCTATAAAAGGAGTTGCAACATTCGGCGTATGTATCTTGAGTTGTGTTCGCATGTCGACACTTAGTAACAAAAATCATCCTTTCCGTAAGTAGTTAAATTATGAAAGGGAAGGTGATTGATACGCTCCTGAGGAATACGCTGAACAAACCATACACACACACACACACAGTCATACTCACACACATACCAAGGTATACGCGCAATAGATAATAGAACAGGACACATAGCAACAATACAGAGGACGATCCGCGGGCAAGGAATAAGACACAGTAGCTACCCCCTCCATCGTTAATTTCGTCAGAACATACGAAGAAAAAGACACTCCCACGCGAATGTCCGTTAAAGCTGGACGTTAAACGAAGAAGAGCAGGAGAAGATCTACTTATAAATTGTGCACTGTAATATTCCTTGCACCGAAATATTAAGAATAAGAAAAGGATCAACACAAATATAGCCGATTATTGTTATTATAAATTAGAAATTAATATATTTGTAAGAAAACCACATACAGTACTCTTAAGTTGTATACAAATTTTGTAGACTCCTGAAGAGGGTGTCGTAAGACACCGAAACATGTTGAGGAAAATATATGTTTTGGAAATATATATTATAGACTACTTTCAACCATAAAAGAAAGGGCTATTCCAATCCAGTAAATTATTACATGAAATAGTTATGTGATAAAAATTGAACCAAAGTTTACCTCACACGTTGTTCTGACACCCAAAAACTGACGAAAAAACGGGTTTTTCATTTTTCCGACACTGTTGCTGGTGAGCAAAAATGATTAAAAAAAATCAGAGAGATGTTGACTGTTGTACTTATTTCCATTTATTAATTAACTTATTTTACCGTTCCGGTTTTAACTATATTTATCGGTTCCGTACGAGACGAAATACACCTATTCGATATCAATTATGATGGTTTACTTGAATATCACTGTTTTGCTTCAACAAATATGGAGAGAACTTGTAAAGGTGGCAATTATTCTTCTGTTTTTTGTAGGCTACGAATGTACGCATTCCTATATTTTGTTGCCCGACGTGGTGTTTCCGTAATTTCTTTCAAAACCGCTGAAGCATTTCGTTTGCCAATTTCGCGCAATTTCATCCCTGTGGCAAAAGTTAACATTTCACTCGATGTTGTTTTTCAAACATCGTCCGTTTTCCTTCTTTTGCTGCGTTCACTCGAGTCACTGAAAGACTTCTCAGGCCGTCCTGACCGAGTCGTCACTGTGGGTATTTCTATAATACCCTCTAACCATTTGGCATTTTTTTTCTCAAAATGTTGCTTCTTTCTGAATGCAGCCCTCCATCTTTGCAGAAATTTACACTTAAAGCAAGCTATTAATGCTTCTAGGCGTTTTTGCTGCTCCGCCGAATAATTTTCCCGATTTTGCAAAATACATGTCAAATATGTTAATTTTTCGGAAATGTCACTGTTCATTTTTTGTTGCATGATATCATATAAATATCTGCGGCGAATCCGTTTGATTCCTGATGATCCTGGTCAGAAAAAAGGGCGATTAATGATAAAGTCCGAAACATTGAAAAGTGTCATTATTTAGAGAATTCCTCGTAAAAACCGAATTCGCAAATATTCGGAAGAAATTCTTTTTGCGCTAGGAAGCCGAGACTTCACTCTAAACAATGGCGTGAGAAACTTTGCGGAATAAAGGGGTCTTATATAACAAAATCATTGCAGAAGATACATCTTCGAACAAAAAATGTCATATATAAACCCTATTTTCAAACCACGACAACTTTTGATAGGTACTTAATAAACAGTTGAAACTTTTTCTAAAATTAAGTACATACCTTCCTCTAAAGACGCCATAGCGCCGCACTTCACACTGGTTCTTGGTTAACACAAAAAACACAAGCAAACTCGTAAAAGTTCAGAGAGTGTCCGAAAGAAGTACGTTTACTAGTAGCAACCGTCAACTTTAGACTAAGTTTTCAGACAAATGGTACGAAGAAAAAAAAATATTACACATACATATTCCCCCACTATTTAAGTACTCCATTATACAATTTTTATGACTCCAGGTAAAAGTTGATAAAATCGACTTTTGGCCAGCTAGAACGGTCAAATACCCCACTGTGCGACGGCACGGTAAATTGAGACAAAGTTTTCTGCTCAAAATGATCAATTAGAGAATGTGTGTGACGAAATTTATTTATTTATTCAGTAGCAGAGCACTGATCAATACATGATCGAATTAACTATTCAAAACATGATCAAAGTCACACACAAAAATGATCTATTTATTATAACCATGATCTATTTATTCAAGCACTGATCAATAAACTTATTTCTTTTTTAATTGTGTGCACTCATTTTACCCACAACTGTCACCAGACTCTTAAGGGGTCTGGCCACCTTGTAAATATTTTTTTTTTCATTTTTTTTTTATTGTTTTATAATAATCTTTGGAATGTTACGCATCATTTAATCCATAGTTGGTACTGAAAATCGTAAAATTGATAAAGTTACAGGTATTTCTCGGTAGGAAGGTCGAGCCGCTGCGAGCGGTCGACCGCGCGGCTCGATCACTGTATGTAACTCGCACGGTTCAGCACGTGCAACTGTCCTATTGTGTCCTTTGTATGGGTTAGTAGAATTGTTTACTCGAATCCATACGAAGAAAAAGTGATGAAAAAAGAATGCGTAGGTCATGTGCAGAAAAGGATAGGCACACGACTTCGTAAAATCAAAAAAGAAAAGAAAGGTCTTGCTGGCAATGGAGAGCTGACCGATAAACTAATTAACGAGCTAACAATATATTACGGTCTCGCTATTCGAAGGTTCTCTAACTCTAAAGACGAAATGAAGAAAGCTATTGGGGCAACATTCAAGCACAAGAGCTCGACCGACGAAATCCCGCAGCATGAAAATTGTCCTCCGGGAGAAGACTCGTGGTGCTCTTGGCAAATATCAAAAGCGATTGGCACTTTGGATGAATATCTACACAAGAATCCTCTGCCTCAAATTGTTCAAGATGCCATTCGACCTGTTTATGAGGACCTCACTTCAGATGAATTGTTAGAACGGTGCGAAGGAGGCTTCACGCAAAACGCCAACGAAAGCGTCAACTCCGTCATCTGGTCAATGGCTCCAAAAACGAGTTCCAGCGGTGCGAAAACCGTCGAAATTGACAGTTACATTGCTATCAGCACTTTCAACGATGGGTACAACAGTATTTTGCTGATGATGAAGCTCATGGATCTAAGCATCGGAGATCGCTGCTACGATTTCTGTAGGGCAGTCGACGAGAAACGTTGCGCTACAGCAAATGTCCGAGAGAAAAAAAGTACGAAAGAAGCACGCCAAGCACGTAGATCTTCGCAAAAAGAGGCCCAGGATGCTCAAACAGCTGCCGAAGAGGACATGTATGGACCAGGAATCGCTGATTGAAGGTAAGACTCACAAAAACCGCACCGTCAGCCGAATAATCGCACGTCTACTTTCTTTTGCGATTATCTCGAAACTATGTTTTTCGAAACGGCTCTTCGTATATCTCGTAAACTATCGGTCCGATTGCTCTGAAATTTGAACACAGTACTTTTAGATACATTATCTAAAGCGTAACGTAGGATTTTTGCGATTACTTGATTAGTTTTTTTTTAATGACGTTTTTTCTCGTGAAATTTCGGTGAAAATCGTGAAAAAAAATTCTTCGGCTCACCATAATTTCCCTAATGTAAAAAAAGAAATTTCCCTACGTCTCGCCCTTGCAATATGATCCAGGAATAAGCTAATTTTTTTTTTTTTTTTTTTCAGTTGCAAAATGTAGCAGGTAGTCATGGAGCCGCCCACGTGCGTTTCGTGCCGAGGGCCTTCACCAAAGTGAACGAAACGCCGGTATTTTTTATTTTTTTATCACGAAACTTTTTTCACTTGTTCACTAAACCGTTTTCTAGTATGCGACAAAAAATAAAAGAATTTTGTGCTTTATTTTCGCGTTTATGAATTTTTAAAAATAGTACTCATCTGGCGAGCGTACAAGGTGGCCAGACCCCTTAATCAGAATCGGGCTCACTTTCCTTCTTTAACATCCACATTAAAAATACAGTCCACTACCATCTTTACCAAACTATGCGCGACATTGCTACATATACATAGCTCTGATTTTTTGCGATTTTTCTTATGCACTAGATTCCGAGAAAATGGTGGGAGAAGCGAACAGTACATTTTAGCCCCCCCCCCCCCCGCCCCCAGTGGTCGAGATACAAAGTTGAAAATTCACAAAAATGTACCTTTTTTTATAAGCTATCGAATCGCTTATCGAGAATTTTGATCGGTTTGAGATAGATCAAACATTACGACAGGCGCACATGCACCAAGACCCTCGACACCCCCGCCACATGCTACAATTGTAAACAAGCCCAACCGGCCAACTATAGCAAATGTCCCGCACTCATGGCATACATGGCCAAGAAGCAATTCCCACGCATCCCACAAAGGAACAACCTAAACCCAACTCCCCAAAATCCAATCATCCCACACACCATAGTCCCATCAGTAACCACCATTACACACCCAAATCTAATCTGCACACCTCCAAAAACTTACGCACAGGTCACCAAAACACTCCCGCAAAACTTCATAAACCCAACCACCCACGAACCCCTGCCAAACATACTACCAAATCTAAATACAAACGAGATGGATGAGTTCCTAAATATCATTGAGCTAATAAAAACCCACTACACACTTTGCCAGACATCCCTTGAAAAAGTCCAGGGCAGTTATAAAAATAGTACAAATAATGGATTCCAGAAATCCCTAAACATGACGCACCCCAGAAACATTATCACATGGAATGCATGTAGCATCAAAAACAAAATCCCAGAGCTCCAAGTCTTCCTCCAACAAAACAGTATAGGCATAGCCTTGATCACAGAAACATGGCTGCACCCCACAGTAAAAATAACCATTCCAAACTACCAAATCCAAAGGTCCGACCGCACTGCACGACCAGGAGGGGGAGTAGCTATCATCCTTCACACCTCCATCAAATATGAACCCATCCTACAAGACAACACAATCGACATAGAACACACTAATTAAACTAAAAACATATCCTGAAGTTACAATTGGTGCAGTCTATCTTCCCCCAGGGAAAAAAGCTCACCTCTGACACCCTAGACAAGACCCCACCCAACCAAGTATTTCATACTCGGCGGAGACTACAATGCTAAACACCTATTCTGGAACAACCACAACACAAATCAAGCAGGAAATACACTCAGGAAACACTCAGACAGTAACTACTACTACATAATTGCAAGCAACACCTACTGTTACAGACAACCTGGAAAAAGACCATCCAACATAGACCTATTCTTCTCCACCATACCATACCATAGTACATGCAAAACAATAGATGACCTCACATCCAATCACCTACCCATACACATAGCAATTAACCAAGGTGAAACAATCAACAACAGGGATACCACACTGATGATCGGATAAATGGTGGGCTCGTTAGACGGTCTAATTTATTGAATAAAATCCTGCGTTAATGAAGGCCGACAAGGGCAATGTCACTGTCGCTATCGACAAGGACAAGTATATTCTTGACATGGAGAATATGCTATGCGACACGAACACCTATCAGCCAACCAGACACGAATACACAGCTACCTTTGAGAGAACTAACAACAGCATTGTCGCGTTATGGGCACGCAGAAAATGGATAACGGACCGTGAAGCCTGGTTCCTCAAGAGTAGCGGAAGTATCGTGCCGAGAGCATATGGCTTACCAAAGATCCATAAGCCAAATTTGTCTTGGAGAATTATTGTATCCGCGATAAATGGCCCCACATATAGACTGGCCTCCTTTCTTAGCGAAAAGTTAAGTAAGATTGTAGGTAACAACAACTACCATGTTAAGGACAGTTGGAACTTTGCAAAAGACATTTCAGAAATTAACGTACCACAGAACTACAAAATCATCTCATTGGATGCCATAAACTTATTTACTAATATATCTGTGACATTGGTCCGTCCTCGAGGTAATATTGGGATTTTTCGGCGTGTGTAAGACCAAGGTGGCTTATAATATGCTCAACGTTTCGACAATTTATTTTTGTCCTTTTCAAGAGAATTACAACTATAAAATTAACATTTATTACAATATTATTATGTGGTTTGTTATAAATCTTATGTCTAGGTTACAATATGATTTCTTTGTTACTATTGTATGATATGTATGTTGTAATAACTATTGAATGATTGAGATTTGTGTGTGTTTTTGATTTAAATGATAAATTCAACCACATAGAAAATATTCGCAATAACTATTTCTTAAATTCAATTCAATCAAACAATACAAAAAACTGGTCAAAAAATTTATCCTCAACAACCATTCCACCACCAATAGAAACATTCTTATCCTTAGGCCCCAAATTCAATTTACCATACAGACACACTAATTATCCAAAAAATGACATTATCACAGAAATAGAACAAGCTTTAAATATTACTGAATTAACAGATAATAGAAAAAACACAATCAGACTACAGACAGCAAAACTAATTCACAAATATAGTATAAAAAAGCAAAAATACAACCCCATCTTGCAGTTAGCTAATGATACCAGAAAGTTTTTGAATAACAACCCTCAAATTGTAGTAACAAAAGCAGATAAAGGCAACGTAACAGTAATACTAGACAAACAAACATATCAAGATAAAATCAACACTTTACTTCAAGACACAAACACATACATAAAAATTAATAAAAATCCTTTACCACAAATAAAAAATAGAGTACAAACACTAATCAGCAATTGGCACAATAGAAAATTCATATCACAAAACACCATGAAATATCTTAATCCTAACAACACTTTACTCCCAAGACTATATGGACTACCAAAAATACATAAACCCAACACACCAATAAGACCAATAGTATCTTCCATTGATTCCCCAACATACAACCTATCCAAATTCCTAATTAAAACAATAGAAACAATAATATATATATATAATTCTTTATTTGTTCCCTTCAAGGGTTACAAAGCTCCTTTACATCTCCTCTCCATTCAACCTTAAACCTACTTACACATCTACGTACAACACTTAACCTACCTTAACTACTTACACCTATTTACACTCTATTTACAATGCTATTTACACCGCTCTCCCATTCTCTCCGCCGCTCGCCGCCCGCTCTCCCACACGCTCGCTCGCTCGCACGCTCTCCCCCGCACGCTCGCACGCTCGCACGCTCTCTCCCCCGCTCGCACGCTCGAACTCTCACCCCCTCGCTCACTCACCCTCTCCTCCGCCCCCACGCTCCCCTCCGCGCTCGCTCGCCCCCTCCCCCGCCCGCGCCCCCCCACCCCCCCGGGACTCCCGTTTCCGCTCTCTCTCTCTCCCCTCCAGTCATCCACTCATCCATACCCACATTCACTCCCCCAATCACCCCCCCCCCCCCTCCACCTCCATCCATCTCCTCTCCACTTCCCTAAACATCTCCCCCCCCCCCAACACCCACCCCCTCGCCTCCTGCCACCCCTCCTCCTCACCCCCCCTCACGCACACCTCCCATAGATGTTTCAATGTTTCCCCCCCCCCCCCCCCCTGCACAGCCTACACAACCTCTCCTCCTCCCCCATCCAGTATCTCCCCCCCTCAGTCCACTCCCCAGCCTAAACCTTACCACCCTCCTCCACCTCTCCTCCCCCCAGCCCCTCTTCAGATATTCCGGCACTCCCCCCGATTTGCATCCTCCATACTCCCGATTCCACTGCGATCTTCCAATCCTCTCCCACCTGTCCCTTTCCTGCTCAGCTTTTTCCCATCCTGCTATCTCCTCCCCTCTTATCTCTCTCGCCCCCCTCCCCGACTCCCATCCCCTCTTCTCCCAAAAAGCTCTCCTCTCCCCCTCCCACCCCCTCTCTCCCTCCCTCCGCCCCATCCTGCTCTTGATCTCCCTCAAACATGCCTGCGCTATCAACCCTCCGCCTCCCTCCTCCACCCTCCTCTCATACCCCCACGCCCTCAGCGCCATCCTTCCCCTCATCATCTCCCTCAGCAAGTACCCCGGCGTGCACCTTTCCACTCCCATGACCCACCTCAAATATCCCTCATTCAATGCCTCCACCTTCTCCCTCTCTCTCCACCCCCACACCTCCACACCGTAGCTCACCACCGGCCAGATCAGCTTATCAAAAAGCCACAGCCTTCTTCCCCAATCTCCCCCGAAAATCCTCTTCCCCAATCCCCACACCTGTCCCATTATCGCCGCCCCCTTCCTCACCCTTTCCTCCACTTGCTCATCCTGCCTCCCGTCTCTCCTCAACACATACCCCAGGTATCTGAATTTACCCACTTCCTCAATTTCCCTTGCCGCCCACCTCCAACTCACCTTCTCCCACCTTCCTCCCCCCTCCCTACACCTCATGATCTTCGTCTTTTCCACATTGACCGTGAGCTTTTTCCTTCCGAAGTATCTCCCCAATCCTGCCATCACTGCCCTCATCCCCCCCTCGTCCTCCGCCAACACCGCCACGTCGTCGGCATACGCCAACGACCTCACTACACATCCTCCTACCCTTACCCCTCCCCATCCCCCCCTCTCCATCTCCTCGTCCATGTCCGCCAGCATTAGGGTAAAAAGACAGGGGCTAATAGGACACCCCTGTCTCACCCCCCTGGCCGTCCAGAACCCCTCGCTCCGTTCATCTCCCACCCTCACCCTACACCTCGTCTCTTCCAGCAACTCCCTGCACCTTGCCACCAGCCCCTCCCTCACCCCCCTCTCCCTCAAACTTCTCACCAGCACCTCCCTATCCACCGAGTCAAAGGCCGCCTTTAGGTCCAGGAAGAGCACCACCAACTTTTTCCCTCTCCTCCTTATCTGCCTGTTGACCAGGTAGTTCAAAATGAACACCTGGTCCACACACCCCCTGCCCTTCCTGAACCCTGCCTGACTCGGTGGCAGTAGATGCCTGCTCTCCACCTCCTTCCTCAGTCTCTCCGCCAGCACAGCCGCGTACACTTTATACGCGGTCTGCGTCAGCGCCATCCCCCTATAATCCCCTACTACCTTCCCCTGTCCCTTTTTCCTTATGGGCACTATTACCCCCTCCCTCCAACCCTCTGGCCACCCCTCCCCTCTCCACACCTTGTTGCACACCTCTCTCAGCCATTCCCTTACCTCCCCCCCCCCCCATACTTCCAGACCTCATTCCATATCCCGTCCCCTCCCGGCGCCTTTCCATCCCTTAACCCCTTTACCACCCTGTCAAACTCCTCCTTTCCTATCTCTTCCTCCTCATCCCCAATCCTCCCCCCCAGCCTCACTCTCCATTCCACTCCTCCTAAGAACCCCTTAAAATACTCCTCCCATTCCCTCATTTCAATCCCCTCATCCACTCCCCCTCTCCTCCTTCTTCCCACGTTGATCACCTTCCACGCCTGCCCCTCCGTCTTCACCTCCCCCACCATTTTCTCCCATCTTTCCCTTTCTTCCTTCTTTTTACCCTCGCACAGCTCCCTAAATTCCTTCCTACACCTCCTGTACCTCTCCCCCGCCCCTCCCTCCCTCTTCCATGACCTCAACTCCCTCCTCAGCCTCCTCTTGCCCTCCCTACACTCCTCATCCCCCCCCCCCCACTCCCTTCTTCCTCCCACCCTCCCCCATCTCTCGCATCACCCCCCTCACCCTTTCCTCCAACCTCCCCCATTCCTCCTGTACACCCCTCCCCCCACCCTCCCTCCTCCCGAACCTCCTCTCAAATTCCTCACCTCCCCCCGTCCTCCATGCCCCGTCCCCTCCCTTCCCTCTTCCCCCCTTCCCCTCCCTCCACCCCTCTTCCCCTCATCACCACCGTTAGCGGTAAATGATCCGAGTCTACCTCCTCTCCCACCCTTACCTCCCAGATCCTTTCCCTCGTGTCCCTATTTCCTATCACATAATCAATCACCGAGCTCCCCCTCTCCCCGACAAAAGTCCACTCACCCATTTTATCCCCTCTGTGCCCCCCATTCAAAATTCCCCATCCCCTCTCTCCCAAAAACCTGCAGAATTTTCTGCCCCCCGCGTCCAGTTTTCCATCCTTCGACCTTCTCCCCTCTCCCCCCTCCCCCTCCAACCTCACCCCCCTCCCTCCCCCGCCGTCCTCACATTGAAGTCCCCCCCAATCAGCGTCCTACCTCCTCCCCCTATCTCCTCGACCCACTCCTTCAGGGCCTCCAACTTCTCCTCCAAATCTCCATTTACATACACCCCCACCACATTCCACCATTCCCCTCCCAACACCACCCTTTTCACCACAAGTCCCTCTCCCCCACTCCCCACCCCCTCCACCGCCCTCAATTCCCTTCTCACTCCCACCAGTATCCCTCCCCTCGCCCTCCCCTTCTTCCTCTCTCTTTTCGCCCACTGCCCTTCCCACCTGTACCCCCTCGGCAGCCTCCCTCTCGCCCTCTCCCAGTCCCTCTCCTCCATCCACGTTTCCAACAGCACCATCACATCCCATCTCCTCAACCCTTTCCAGAACTCCCCGTCCTTATGTCTCCATCCCGCCACATTCCAAAACCCCACCTTACCCCCTACCCCCTCTCTCCCTACCTCCCTCACCTCCTGTCCCCGTTTCCCTGCCCCTGGTTCCATTCCTCCCTTACCTCGTCCCACAACCTCACCCTATCATCCACCCACATCTTCATGTATCCAATCCTCACTTTCCTACCCCTCTCTCTCTCTTTCCCTGCCTCTCTCTCTATCTTCCACCTCGCCCTTCTCTACTCTCCCGTCAAATCGTCCTCTATCCTCTCGGCCCTCCCTCTTAGCCTTACCTTCCTCTCCATGACTTTCTTCTTCTCCTCCCTTCCTATCAGTTTTATCACCACCATCCCCCTTCTTTCCTTGTCCCCTTTCCCTATCCTCCTCATCTCTTTTATCCCTCCCCTCTCCATCCCTAACACTTCCCAAATTTTCTTTACCTCCAATTCCAACCCTTCCTCTCCCCCCTCCACCCTAATCCCCCTTATCAGTATATTCTCTCTCCTCCTTTCCCTTTCAGCTCTATCCACCTTCAACTCCACCTGCCTCCATCTAACTTCTCTCTCTCTCTCCCCCCCGCCCCTCCTCCCTGCTCCCTGCTTTCGCTCTTTTCCAACCTCTCCTCCAGCTTTTTCCTCTCCCCCCTCTCTTCCTCCATCTGCTTCCCCACCTTCTCCATACTTTTTTCCATCCTTTCTAGTCTCTCCACCACCCCTTCCCTCCATTTCAACTCCTTCTCGAACAACATCCGCCTCCTCTCCTCCTCCTTCTTCCAGCTCTCTTTCCTCCTCTCCTCCTCCTTCCTCCAACACTTTATCCTCCTCTCCTCATCCTCCCTCCAGCTCTCCTTCCTCCTCTCTTCCTCCCTCCTTATCTCCTCCAACCACTTCTCCCTTAGCTCCCCTATCTGTTGCAAGGACTGCATAGCCTTTTCCATCATCCCTGCATACCTTCTTTCCGTCTCCTGTCTCTCCCCTTCCCCTCCCTCCCCCGCCCCCTCACTGCGCTTCCTTCTCTTGCCTGCCAACCTGTCTAGGCTCCCTCCCTCCCCCCCACTCCCCCTTCTCCCAAAATCCAACTTCGTTTGCCTCATCACCGCCTCTGCACTCCCCTCCCCCTTTCCCCGCTCCGCTCCCCCTGCCTTCGTTCCTTCACTCCCCTCCATTTCACACTCCATTCCTCTGTTTCTATACCTCAGCCTTCCTTATCCCTGCTTTCCTCTCACGCTTCTCTACCAACCACCGCTCCCGCTAGATGTCTCTGCGCTCCCACTTTCCCTCTTCCTCTCGCCCACCTTCCCTATCTGCTCTTCCCTAACCTCCTCACCAGCTAGCCTTTCCTTTATTCCTTTCTTCCACCCACCCACACTCACCAAAAAGCCCACTAACACTCCCTCCCCCACTTCTTTGCCTCCTCTACCCCGTGCACACCCTCCTTTCACACTTTTCTCACTCCTACACTCTTCTTTCACACTTCTCTTTCACCTCAATCGCAACCACATGCACTCCTCAATCACCCGGAAACGGAAGTCAGAAACAATAATAAATACTAATCTATTTTCATACACAAAAGACAGTTTTTCATTTGCTAACTATATTCGCCAAATCCAAATACCCGATAATTACAAATTAATTTCACTTGATGTTTCTTCACTATATACCAACATACCTAAAGATTTAGTAAATAATAACATACGAAAATATAAAGATAAAATAAATTCCACAGAAATTCCTATAGATGAAATAGTAAAAGCAATAGAACTGATAATGGACAATACATATTTTTCTTTTCAAAACAGTTATTACCAACAGATTTTTGGGCTCCCGATGGGCTCTCCACTGGCTCCGGTTTTGGCTAATATCGTCATGCAAACTTTGGACATCCATTGCACAGAATCATTACCGTTTCAACTACCATTCTACAAGAGATACGTAGATGATATAATAACAGCGATCCCCATAGACATAATTCAGGACACTTTAAACATTTTTAACTCATACCATAACAAATTACAGTTCACCCACGAAACAGAAATTAACGCATCCATTCCTTTCCTTGACATCGAACTTATCAAACAACAAAATTCAATAGTTACAAATTGGTATAGAAAACCAACCTGGTCGGGCAGATTTATGAATTTCAATTCCGCACACCACATTTCACAGAAAAAACAACTAATAAATACACTAACACACAGAGCAATCACTTTATCACACCCCAAATTTCACTCTAACAACATAAAACTAATAAGAACCACACTAATGAACAATAACTACCCCATCACATTAATAACAAAACAAATAAACAAAATAACAAAACAACACAAACAGTCACAACAAAATCAAATACAACCTCACTCAACAAACCAACCATACACACGAAAAACAATTATAACACTGCCTTACATCCCTACATTTAGCAACAAAATTAAAACATTATTCAAAAATACTGATATACTAATTTGCTTTCGTAACAAAAATAATATTCAAAAACTTACTGGTTCACTTAAAGATAAAATAGACATATTAGACAAACCAAACGTCATATACAGTGAGTAACTTTAATATTCGGACACTAGGAGATTTTTAGTTTATTACATTATAATTTCATTCCTAACAGTCAGAAATTATTCGCGATGAAGTATTGCATCAAGGTATATGTCTAGTAAACAATAGTCAAAATTTTATTTACATAACTTACAACAAAGTTTAAATAAAACAATTTTAATGAGACAATGTCCGTTTTTCACGTTACCTTAATATTCGGACACTTTTAAAAATTACTTATTTTTGTATTAATTTTTATAGTTTTATGAGTTTTAATATATTGTTGGGTAGCCGTTCTGCTCTATTAAGCGCATCGGCATATTTCTAATTATTTTTTTCAAATAATCAATGCCTATATTGTTCCATTCTTCCTTCAATCGATCTTTTAACATTTTCTTTGAAGTTATTACTGTTGTCCTAATTCGTCGGTCTAATTCATCCCATAAATTTTGAATGGGATTAATCTCTGGTGATTGAGGTGGCGATTGTAAAATTTTTGGGCAATTATATAAAAGGTATTCTTGTACAATGCGGCCTTATGTTTTGGATCATTGTGCTGATAAAATTTAAAAGTGTTTAATATGCCCATGTTTTTTGCACTTTTGTGTAAATTATTTTTCAGGATGTTCAAATATAAATATTTGTTCATAATTTCATCAATAAACACTAATTCGCCCAGTCCGAATGTCGATATGCAGCCCCAGACAAACACATTGCCTCCTCCGTGCTTTACTGATGGTCTAAGATTCTTAAATTTAAATTCTTAATTTTATTTCCGCCACGCCATTCTTTGTCTATCTGAACCAGAAATATTAAATTTGCTTTCATCACTGAATATAACATTATTCCACCACGATTCATCTTTGGAAACAAATTCCTTAGCGAAATTAAGTCTCTTCTTCCGATTTTGTTCGCTGACGTACGGTTTTCGACTGGCTACTCTTCCATTATAGCCGCTTTCTTTCAAAGGCCTGCGGATTGTTTGGGGCTGCCCTTTTTTCCCAGTTTCTTTCAGCACATCTGTTGTCAATTTTGGTGCACTGACTGTCAGATCTTTCTTTACTTTTCGGACAAGGTTCCTCATGTCGCGTGCGTCCAACTTCTTTGGTTGACATTTTTGAGGTATAAAATCAATGCAATCCACGTTTTTAAAACGTTTAACAATGGTGGCTACTGTGCTCTTACTTATATTGAACATTGTGGCTATCTGTCTATATGATTTGCCATTTGCATGGTGAAAAATCACAAGTTGGCGCGTATCAAAACTCGTATTCCCTTTCCGTGGCATTGTACTAGAATTATTAACAACTGTCGTTGAAAAACTAATGTAAAGAGGCATACTATCGTCCGAACAGTCGGCCAATGTTTGTAAACAAACATTATATTCTGACTAGGACCATAAAAACTGAAAAAAAGTGCTACACTACCAAGTGTCCGAATATTAAAGTAACGAGGAAAACGGACATTACTTCATTAAAATTGTTTTATTTAAACTTTGTTGTAAGTTATGTAAATAAAATTTTTATGATTCTTTACTAGACGTATAGCTTGATGCAATACTTCATCGCGAATGATTTCTTACTGTTAGGAATGAAATTATAATGTAATAAACTAAAAATCTCCTAGTGTCCGAATATTAAAGTTACTCACTGTACTTCATACCTTGCAATAACTGTAATAGTGTATACATCGGACAAACAAAAAGGCAATTAAAAAACAGGATAGCAGAACACAAACGATCACAATTTGCCACACAATATCACACAGCACTAGTAGAACACGCAGTACAAATGGAACATACATTTAATTTTCACAAAATAATAGTACTAGATATAGAACCTCACTTAAAAAAGAGATTAATAAGAGAAATGCTACACATACTACAAAACAAAAACTCCATAAATTACCGGACAGATATAGAACATTTAAACAAATATTACAGCAATCTATAGCAAACCCACTCATCATATACTAACACACACCAATTACACTCCACACATACAAATCCGCCAAACACGTACATGTACCCCCACCACAACTAACACCTGACATTATTCCACAGATCGCACAGACACCTCATAAACGTACCAACCAGTACCAACCGTCTCGGAGTGAACTTGCTCCGCGTCATAATTCCGTGCTCGGACACTTTGTCCACACGATGAAAAAATTTAACTTCTTCAAAATTTGTTAATAATACCCTTCCGGCCTAGAGTTTCGTTAATATGTAATACTGCAAGTCGTAATAAAAAAAGTCATGATGATGATGAGAAACATAAAGGACGTTTATCAAGACCACACAAACCATACTCTATTCATAAAAAACCAGCATCCATAGACACGGAAGGTATGCTTCCATAATTACATAAAACATCTTTATCATTTAAATCAAAAAGACACACAAATCTCAATCATTCAATAGTTATTACAACATACATATCATACAATAGTAACAAAGAAATCATATTGTAACCTAGACATAAGATTTATGACAAACCACATAATAATATTGTAATAAATGTTAATTTTATAGTTGTAATTCTCTTGAAAAGGACAAAAATAAATTGTCGAAACGTTGAGCATATTATAAGCCACCTTGGTCTTACACACGCCGAAAAATCCCAATATTACTTATTTACTAATGTTCCCATTAACCTCGCATTGAATGTCATAAACAAGAGATGGGATGAAGTAAAAGCAGCAGGCGTGGTAATATCTAAGTCTGAGTTCTTGCGCGCAACTAAATTTTGCTTGGAAGCCACGGTTTTCAAATTTAACAACACAATATATAAGCAAACATTTGGTTGCGCAATGGGATCTCCTCTTTCTCCGGTTGTTGCGAATCTAGTGATGGAGGAATTAGAACAAAAAGTCATACCCACTCTACCGTTCCATCTTCCATTTTATAAGAGGTATGTGGACGACATTATCACTGCCATACCAGAAGATAACATAGACGTAATGCTACAAAAATTCAATAGTTTTAATACTAGACTACAATTCACCCATGAAATGGAGTCTGAGGGGAAAATCAACTTTTTAGATGTCTCTATCATTAGACAGGAGAACTCCCTAATCACTGATTGGTTCCACAAAGAGACGTGGTCGGGAACGTATATTAATTTCAAATCAGCACACCCTGATGGACATAAAAAGGGGCTGGTAATGGGATTGGTAGATAGGGCGTTGAATCTCGCACATGTAAACTTCAGGAAAAAGAATTTGAACCTAATTAGAGAAACACTGTCGAATAACGGTTACCCCGCTCATTATGTTAACCAAATAATTAAACAAAGAGCTCACAAGTTTTATCATCCATTACATGCAGCCAAAGTAAGGGAAGATAGAATAAACAGAAGGGGCCCAATTAACAGACTCAACACAATAGTAATTTCATTTATACCTAGACTATCGCACAAACTCAGATATATTTTCAAAAAATTTGGCCTACACACCATCTATGCTATCCGCAACACCTTGTCAGCCTATTTTCCACCGATTAAAGATCCTATACCAATACAGTCCCAATGTGGAATCGTATACCACATACCATGTCGTGACTGCCCAGCCTGTTATGTTGGCCAAACCAGGAGAAATTTACATGTTAGAATGTTAGAGCACAAGCGGAATAAATATGGGCCCAGCACCAGCCACACGGCACTCACCAAGCACACAATTGATCAAGACCACAATTTTGATTTCGATAGAGCCAACATATTACAGAGAGAAAGGAACTTCCACCTAAGATTACATTTAGAAACGTTTGAGATTATAAGACACCAAAACAGCGTAAACATGCACTATGACAAACCCGACAATGTTGAGCTGTACAAACCCCTCCTACATAGAATTTTCTCTATGACGAACAGAGGGAGACAGTCTCACTAACATCTGAGAGAAATTTAACAGGATACATGCCGGTTTCCAAACACTCCGACACTTCTAACTATCATAACCTCAATGCCTGAGTGCGTCAGACAGGTGGATGTGCATGGTGCGGCCATATTAGCGCTTGTCCTCGCGTTACCATGACAACCAAGCGCGGCGGGCGGTGGGGAGGCTTTAAAAACATACCTCCCGACGGCGAGGAGTACCTCAACTAATAAACATCTTTCAAATATGACCATACCCAATTACTCTCCAGGTTTGGGAACAATAACACAAGCAACGGCAATTTTGTACAAACATGACTCTCCACTCCACTGTCTCCTTATTTCCCTACCACCTCAGTAAGACGGAACTACGGTTACGTTGAGGTATGTCCAATTTGCCTCTCGTTTAAGAAAGGGATTAGAGTGTTGTTTTTTCCAATGAGAAATACATTCGTTAATTTAAGTGTTTGAGTTTTTTTCTTTTTAATTAATCACAGTGTTATAGTGATTTTTTTTTGTTTAATTGTTGGTGTTTTTTTTGTTTTTTTTGTCGTGTTTTTTATTTTTTACTTTGCTTTTCTTATTTCCTCGGGGTTAATTATGATTGATTTAGTTTTCAAAATTTTTTTTAAAAAGGGGTCAAAATAGTCTTTATTCTAATAATAAATGTAAAAACCAGACAGTCTTAACTCTATTTAGATTGGTTCTGTTTTTTGAAGTATGTTTTTCCTTTCTTTTTGTAATCAAACATTTTCGTTTTGTTACTACCCAATTAAGCTCCTGAGGACGGCACGGAATACCGGCCGAAACGCGTCGAGCAACGCAGGATTTTATTCAATAAATTAGACCGTATAACGGGCCCACCATTTATCCGATCATTAGAGAAAAACGGTCAACAATAAAGGATCATCATACCACACTGATAACAGTCTGGGACAAATACAAACAACTAACCAACAAATACCAATTAAACACCAAAATAACCACATCCCAACAAATAGACGACGAAATACACAGACTCCAAACCCACATCAACAAAACATTCAAACAAACATCAACAGAAATACCAAAAGACAGGTACCAAACTCAATATTACACCAACTCATAAAAGACAGAAACAAAGCCAGACGAATATACCAACGCACGGTACACCCACAAGATAGGCTAATCCGAAATCTCCTCTCTGAAAAAATTAGAAAAGAGATATTCAAATTCAAAAACCAACAATGGAAAGACAAACTAACAAAACTCGACACCAAAGACCACACCTTATGGAATACCTACAAAATCACAAAGAAAAAACCCTCTCCTATCCCACCCCTGACCCACAGTAATATCATATCATACATTACACCGACAAAGAAAAAACAGAACTCCTGGCAGATACCAATTTCCAGACACACGCTAAAGCAGCCATAACCCAAACATCATTATAACCCAGCACCCCCCGCAATACACACAACATCCAAACCCACTCACATCTCTCCCAGACACATATATGAACTAATCAAAAAACTCCCCAATAACAAGTCTCCTGGACTCGACAAAATAAACAGTATTAAACTAAAAAACCTCCCTCACAAAATAATAACTCAAATCTACTACATCCTTCAAACCTGCTTACACCTCGACTACTTCCCCACAAGGCGAAGAAAAACGCCAAAGTAATCCCTATTATATATAATTATTTATTTGTTCCCTTTCGGGTTACAAACTCTGACAACTTGTCCTTACATACAATCCTTAACCTACTTATTCCCTAATATTATACATCCTCTTAATCTACATACTTCTACTTAAAAAACTGAGCTAGATGATTTTTTCAAATTAGAACATAACTTACATAGGAAAATAAAATACATTACAAACAACATTTATGAAACAATAGGAATACACAAGGCCAAAGAATTTTGGTAAAGGTAAAGAATCGCGGCCTCCTCACCGATTTGCATGAAACTTCGTGTAATGGTACATTTTTGCATAAAAATAAGATCTGTAAAAGCCAAAAAGCGCGCTCTCGTCTAATTAAAAAGTTATTAAGCGTTAAAATTTAGTTATAAATCCTGCCTTACCGGCAGCAAGAATGCTATCTGCGCATGCGCACTGATGTCTGCACATGCGCTCTGAGGTCTGCGCATGCGCACGGACAAGTTTACAGGTAAAGTGCGCGTATTTGAAATGAAATAACATTGAATTGGCGAAGGCTAGGTGTGGGCAAGGCTTCCCTTTCATAATATTTAAGGGTTTTCAATCAAACAATGGTTTGAGAGTTGGTTTAGGTGTAGATTTCTTTCAGCCAAATCTTACTTTTTCTATAATTTAAGGGCTGGGTGCAGGCTAGGCTTCCCTTTTATAGTGCTTTTGTCGATAGAAATGATGTTGTTGCACTTTTGCTATTAAAATATAACCCGAACCTATTCTCAAACCATTGTTTAATTGAAAACCCTTAAACATTATGAAAGGGAAGCCTTGCCCACACCTAGCCATAGAAATAAAACGAAAAGTGAGATTTGGCTGAAAGAAATCTAGACCTAAACCAACTCTCAAACCATTTTTTGATTGAAAACCCTTAAATATTATGAAAGGGAAGCCTTGCCTACACCTAGCCTTCGCCAATTCAATGTTATTTCATTTCAAATACGCGCACTCTACCTGCAAACTTGTTCGTGCGCATGCGCACTGATGCCTGCGCATGCGCTGGGATAGCATGCACCGACGAGGTATACCTAAAGACTGCTCACCTTATGGGACTAAAAAATCCGAAAAATATCGCCGTAACCTAACGCCCTCTAGCATATATCTGCGGCCAGATTGCGAAACGCAAAGCAAAGCAACGTACTGTGCTACAGACACAGTTGTTACCACGGAGACTGATTACAGGACACTGCTTACAAGTTGGTTTTAACGAATTCAAACATTTATAGATCAATTTACCCCAAAACCAGACTTACATGTTCAATCACATGTAAAATCTTGGAAATGCTTTGAAAATATGGACACATATGTGTGGATGTGCTAAACTGTCTGATATTGAATTCCGCATCGCTACGATGGGTTGCTTTATGCGTGCATCCGTATGCGTAATATTTGCAGTGTGGTAGATACTTTTTTGCAATAATATTTTTGGGCATACAGTCCCGTAACAAAAATTAATAACATAGAGCCCAGTAAAAGTTCAAACCTACTAATTTTGGTTCCAAAAGATTCTTTTAATGGTATGGATAAGCAAGTGAAACGAGTATTTCTGAAAAATTTTGGCTAGTTCGACATTGTCTGGTCCGTTGTAGACCTCAGCTGCAGTAGGCGGAAGAATCGACAGTGGTTGAGAGTTACTGTAGGTTCCAATACAGGAATCGAAATACATATGTATTGGGCTACACGAGCGAACTGGCAGAACAGTGTATCGTGTGCAGATCGTTTTCTGTTTAAAGTACGGCACTCAACAGCTCGACTGGGCCGAGCTCGATCGCTTCCTGACATAGCCGTATCTTTGAATACTGACAATTGAAAGCGACGAGGTATATGAGTGAGATACCAACATTAACAACGTAATCCATAATGTTCAGTTGCAATATTTCGTTAAAAACAAGTTTACTATTATATTGGATACATTTTTCTGATATAAAAGAGACCAAACACAAAATGATTACGATACTTGATTGCGTTGTTATGGATAGTCAATCGTCTGTCGACCAAACCTCTGGAGATTTAAAAGATGTGAACAAGAAGGAACATATTTCATGTGGATGAGGTACGGAGGTACCGAGCCAGTCAGGCTTGTCAAATTCGTTATATGTTGATCTGATGGAATTTCTTTATGTAGTGTCACTGAAGTAGGCTAATATTTCACATGTTGCTTGTCTCTCGTTTGTTGGTTCCGTTGAGTCCGGACACAAGCAAGGAAGAATCGTCAGGCACCCATCGATAGCACGACTATTTGGGCGGATAAAAAAACTTGTTGAATCAAATTAATTAATTGTAACTAAAAATTACATATAAACCGATTTGTTTCGTGTTTGGTCTCATTTTACTCAGAAAAATGTTAGCAATGCGGTATTAACATTTTCAGTCACAGGAAGTCAAATTAGTAAAAACTTCTTCGGTACATTAGTACTATCTCACCGATGCGCGGCATTTGTTTTTTTGACGCTGGCTTCACTTTCAGCCCATATATGTATAGCGGACAACACCGAACTAACTTTTTACGTCTGACACGCGGGGTTGCTAACAATTGTTTCTTACTGATTGTCTTTTGTTTAATTCTTGGATATTTCACATGCTCTGGCGCAGTGTTTCCCAACCAATGACCTAGAGTATTTTGCTGTTCATCCGCGAAACATTGGGAATTTTTAATGTTCTTTTCCACATTATGGGAAGCTCTCATATTCTTTCCACAAATATAAACAAAAGTGTAGCAATTACAATTATGCATAAGATAAGAAAATATTTAATAAACATATAATTTACAATAATTACATATCTAACATAATTTTTATTTTCTCATTTTTAAATTAACATTCATATGGCGTTACAATATTAATAATATCATGTCGGTTCCGCGCAATCGTTTTTTACGAGGGATTATACACATAATGACGCAACAGATTGTACACAATCCAGAAATAGTGATGCAAAAATTGTTTATTTCCAGAAACAATTTACAGATGCTACATATGAATAACATTTTTAGAACGCTTCTGTCAATGAATTATTTATCGTTGCAAAGTTATTAAGTATCGTTTTGCTTGACATTTATTATTTCAGAAAAACAATAGTTTACAAAATAGTTTCTATTACATTTTGATACGTTTTCACAACGTTTAGTGTTAATAACTATTTAATTTTGCGTACACAATTAAAGCATAATGGGTAAAATTAATTGTGCAATTACAAGGAATAAAGAAAACAAGACAATTACAGGGCAAACAAATTATAAAATAAAAGTAACGAATTTCAATATCATTACACAATGGATAATACCAACATACTCCGTGTGGTTATTACCTACGCCGGGATTCCGTTTTACCTACGCTGTTATACTTCTTTACCTACATCTTTTCGCTCTCGTGCCAGGCCCCACCAGGCCCCATTATCGGAAAAAAAAATTGCCCATAGTGAGCAGTCTTTAAGTATATCTCGTCGGTGTAGCATGCTTGCTGCCGGTAAGACAGGTTTTCTAATCAACTTTAACGCTTAATAACTTTTTAATTAGACGAGAGCGCGCTTTTTGGCTTTTACAGATCTTATTTTTATGCAAAAATTGATGTTCCTGCAAAGTTTCATGCAAATCTGTGAGGAGGCCGCGATTCTTTACCTTTCCCAGAATTTTTCAACACTCAAGCTTATCACCTCAAAAAATTTGCCAAAAAACAATCAGATTATCATATTAAAAAGTTCAATTATCTAACATCATATCGTCAAAAACAATTTAACAAAATAACTAACTCAAACAATAGCCACTACAAAAAATGGATAAGGAATATATCAGATACAACAATACCTAATAAAGGACTTCCGTTTCCGGAGTGGATGAGTGTGAGCGTGCGGAGAGTGAGTGCTGTAAGAAAAGTGTGGGAGAGGAAGGATAGTGGTATACAGAGAGGTGTGGGGGAGTGCAGGGGGAAGAGGCGAGGAAGTAGCTGCACAGCGAGTGAAGGGAGCAAGGAAGGTGCAAGGAAAGAGGAGATAAGAATAGGAAGAGAAGTAGGGAAAAGAGAGAGGTTAACGGGCCACGTGGGGAGAGAGCGAGAGAACGGAAGAAGCGACAGCTGGCGGAGGCAGGAGATAGTCAGAAAGGTGGGGAGAGGGAGGGAAGGGAAGAGAGGGAAGGAGCAAAGTAGTAGGCCATCTATCGAGTGAGGCGGGAGTGAGAGAGGTGGGCAAGCAGAGCGGGCAAGGTAGAGAGGGAAGGAGCAAGGTAGTAGGCCATCTATCGAGTGAGGCGGGAGTGAGAGAGGTGGGCAAGCAGAGCGGGCAAGGTAGAGAGGAAGGAATGGATAGGTACACAAGGGAGTTGTCAAGGAGTGAGAGAAGCTTAGGCAGTTTAGAGGAACTATCGAAGAGGAAAAGAGACATAGAGATGGAAGGAGGGGCAGGGGAGATGGAGGAGGGGAAATGGATTTTTAAACAGAGTAAAAAGGTGCAAAGATCGCCGAGGAAGGAAGAGGGAGAGAGGAAGCGGGAGGAAAGCAAAAAGGAGAGAGAGAGGGAAGAGGGAGGGGAAAGAGGGGAATGGGGGGGAATTGCGGAGGTGGTGAAAAGAGCGGTGGCGGAGGAGATGGGAAGGTTAGGAGGAGAGCTGAAAGCAGAACTTAAAGCAGAACTAAAAGCAGAACTAAAAGCAGAGTGGAGGAAGGAAGTGGAGGAGCTAAGAAGTGAGCTGAAACAAGAAAGGGAAGTGTTACGGCCCACACCCCACCCCCCCATAGAATTTCCATAGCATATGTATAATCATAGCATCTAAGCAACACCATAACATTTATAATTAACATTAACGAAGTAACATATATATTTATACTAATCACAACTATTACCGTACAGACACATACCTGCAGCCCCATACCTAAGACCCTTTTTATTACTGTATTCCGCAGGCCTGCGACTGGGCCCTTGAGGGCGCTACCCCCTCTCCATATCCACTCACCCACACACACATACATTTGTATACCTAGTTCTAAGCATATTTAAGGACCGACTGTAACCGCCAGCGGGCATTCAATAGTCAGCATTCAATATTCAACATTCAGCATCCAACATTCGACATTCTATATTCTACATCTCAGTCATCAGCTCCGACCGAACCATTTATCATATAATTAATAAAGTATCGTGAAGGAAACCTATTACAAGTTACAAGGAGCTTCCTACCCCAAGAAAAACCCACCACGTATCCCAGGCCGTAACAGGAAGAAAGAAAGAAGTGGGAAAAGGAGAGAGAAGGAATAGGCAAAGCGGTAAGGGGAATGGAGGAAAGGATAAAAAAGTTGGAGTTGGGGAGAAAAGAAGGGGAGAGAGAGGGGACAGGGGGATGGGAAGAGAGGATGAAAATGATGGAGGGGAAATGGGAGAGAAAAGAAAGAGAAGAAAGAAGGAAAAACGTAATTATAAAAGGGGGTAAGAAGGGGGTGAAGGAAGGGAGGGAGGAGGTAGAAGGAGTCTTGGGGGAAATGGGAGTAAGCAAAGAGGAAATAGAGTGTATGAAAGAGATAGGAAAGGGAGGAGGGGAAGAAAGGAAAATGTTAGTGAGGATGAAGGAGTTAGAGAAGAAGAAAGAATTAATGAAGAACAGAGCAAGAATAAGGGAAAAGAACATGAGGTTAGAGGATGATCTAACTTGGAAGGAGAGAAGGACAAAGTGGAAGATAGAGCAAAAGGCATGGGAGGAAAGGAAGAAAGGGAAAAGGGTGTGGGTGGGATATGAAAAGATGCAGGTGGATGGAATATGGTGGAAGTGGGACGAGGAGAAGGGAGAGCTGGTAGAATGGGGGAGGTACGGTGAAAGGAGGCAGGAGGAAGAGAGTGCGGGAGGGGGGGAAGGAAAAGAGATAGGAGTCAGGAGAAGCGAAGCGGTAGAAGGAGAGGGAGCGGCGAAGGTAGAGGAGAGAGAAGGTGGAAGGAGAAAAGAGGTAAGGGAGAAGGAAGAGAAGAAAGAACCGGGGGGGGGGGGGGGGGAGTGGAAGATAGCGTTTTGGAACGTGGCGGGCGCAGGTAGGAAGGACAGGGAGTTCTGGGAAGGAATTAACACTAAACCTACCGCGCGCGGTCAAATGCCGTTTTTTAAATTTCACTTAGAATTTCTTGCAGACAGCATTATTGTACTATCACGTGCATTCACGAATTCGCTTGTAGCGTTCGTACAATGCATATATGGATTTCACTTCTCAAAAAAAAATGGTTTCCCCCTAAAAATATTTGTAGTTCTTCTTGCCTACCATGAGCGGTCATTTGACCGGTTGGACGATTTACATTCCTTGCATCAGTATTTATATCGCAGATACGATTCTGAAGCTATTGTATTCTCTCGGTCCTTTGTCACCTACTATCTTATCTACTATATAAAGAAAATCGTGGCTATATAGAATGTAGGACTAGCATTCTTTTCGCAATTTTCAGTAGAGTGTTGTAACCCGAACAGAAAGCATCGAAACGTAAACTTGCAAGAAAGATATTTTACATACTTTTATTGCTTATTACTGTTTTATTGTGTTTGACTGTGTTTTTCTATTGTTTTATTTTGTTTCACTGTTACTTTATATACCCCGTACTATTAGTGTCATTTTCTAAAAATTGAAGGTAGTGATAAAGTGGGAAACAAACAACAATTTGTGGTAAGTTTTACATTTATTCTTTGTCCCATTTCTTATCTAATTTTCTCTTAATTTTATTTACATTTTTTATTTTAGTTTTTATTCAAAAATGTCGAGACACGCAAGATATATTCAGTTATTAGGGAAGATAAATAATATTGACGAAGATAGTTCTGGAGACGATGAGCAAATTTCTAATATCGAAGGTGACCAAGAAAATTTTTATTTATTTGACCAAGAATCTGATAGCGATTCAAATGAAGAGGGTGCGTTGGTCGCACGCAGAGGACAAAAGAGGAAAGGATGTGCAATTAGATCGAAAAATCAAGGTACAGATTTAACTGAAACTGCTGCAGACTGAACAATTTGGCAACAAATGAAAGATGGGCCTATTCGGGGGAAAACACAGAAGCACAATATTTTCAGGGAAATGTCAGGACCGACAGCATATGCTAAAAGAAACATAATAAAAGGAAGCGTAAGGTCGGCATTTTCCCTGATTATCGATCAACATACGATCGAACATATGAGGAAATGCACGGAAGCAGAAGCACTTCGAGTGCTGGATACCGAATGGCGTCTAACAACTGCAAAATTATGTGCATTTATTGGACTATTGTATGCACGTGGTGCGTATGAGGATAGAAATGTATCTATCTCATTATTGTGGAATCAAAAATGGGGTCCAGCATTTTTTTCCAACACAATGAGCAGAAACAATTTTACCGACATAATGCGGTATATTCGGTTTGACAACCGAAGTCAACGAAGCCAGCGCTTACTAAACGACAAATTTGCTTTGGTTTCTGAAGTTTGGTACAAGTTTATTGAAAACTCCCAAAATTGTTACAAACCAGGACCATACATTTCTGTGGACGAACAACTATTTCCCACAAAGGCGAGGTGCAGATTTACCCAATATATGCCTAATAAACCAGACAAATTTGGTATAAAATTTTGGTTAGCTTGCGATGTAGGCAGTAAATACGTAGCAAACGGCTTTCCTTATTTGGCGAAAGATGAAAGGAGAGAGTCATCAGTTCCACTTGGCGAATTTGTCACATTGAATGTTATGTCGTATCGGGATCGACGCCTTCACGTTGGTCCCGTGGTTCCGGAATTGTAATAAATACTACTATTGTTGGGAAATTCTTTATTAACTTTTATGAGTGTGTACTCGCTCGCTACGTCTGATTGGGAATGAATGCTCAGCGCATTCGGTCGCTCGTTCTTGGTCGTCTTGCCAAAAGACGGTTGTTTGTTACCGTGGTTGCGCTCGCTCCGTAGCCGTGGTTGCTGACAATGATGTGTATCGTCGATGATGTGCATGTACGTCGGACTCGGCCGTGTACATGCGTTTATGTTGTGTTGATGTTGCCCTAATTTGGGTCGCGATGACGTCTCGAACATATTTTTATTATGCCGGATCGCGACGACGTCTCAAATTAGGGCGTGATTTTGGTTATATTTTATTTGCACTTTGTGTGCATGATTGCCACCCTAATCAGGGTCACGATAACGTCTCAAACATATTTTTATTATGCCGGATCGCGACGACGTCTCAGATTAGGGCGTATTATTTATATTTTGTATGTGTGAGCGTTGACTGTGTGACAGCGCTCGGCTCGTTGTTGCTACGCGCGTAGCTTATTCGATTATATATATGGTCACGATGATCATCTTTTTTTACCGATCGATCGATATGATGTAATTGTGTGGCCGGCCGCATGGTATGTCTGGCTTTGTATGTGTGTGTATACAAATCTATGTGCGTGTGAGGGAGCGTGTGTGTGTGTGTGTGTGTGTGTGTGTGTGTGTGTGTGTGTGTGTGTGTGTGTGTGTGTGTGTGTGTGTGTGTGTGTGTGTGTGTGTGTGTGTGTGTGTGTGTGTGTGTGTGTGTGTGTGTGTGTGTGTGTGTGTGTGTGTGTGTGTGTGTGCTGAGTTGGTCGTTTCGATGCAACATTGAAACTAATGGAACCTTATACGGGCCGCGGCAGAAATGTGACAACCGATAATTTTTTCACAAGTTTGTCGCTAGCAAAAAAATTGTTAGCGAAAAAAACTACAATTTTAGGTACACTTCGCAGTAATAGAAGAGATCTACCAAAATTGGCAAGACAGGCAAAAGACGACATGCCACGTTTTTTGACAACATTGTACTGTTCAGAGAAGTGTACTCTGACAATTTATAAAGCAAAACCCCATAAAAAAGTACTGATACTGAGTTCAATGCATTCAACCGTTGATATTGAAAAGACTGGTACCCGATTACCAGAAACAATTACTTCGTACAATAAGACGAAATTCGGGGTAGATGTAGCTGATCAAATGGCTAAAAAATATAGAGTAAAATCAAAATCTCAAAGATGGCCGCTACAGGTATTTTTCAATATCTTGGATTTAGCGGGAATAAATGCGTGGATTTTATATAAAGAGACAACGGGCAAAAAAATTTCAAGACAGGATTTTTTATTTAAATTGGGAGAAGAACTTGCCAATGATTACCATACAGAACAACAATTACGCATAGAAACTGCAGCAAGATCTACAACAACCACACACACGAACAGAACAGACCGTAAATCATGCCAGATTAGATATTGCAAAACCAATAAAACGAACAGAATCTGTATGAAGTGTAGAAAGTATGTTTGCGGAAAATGTGCAATTCAGAACTCCATAATTTGTAAAAAATGCGACTAAAAACAATAAAATAAATTTTTTTTGTTGAAAAAAAGGTAAAATGTTTTGTTCACTACTTTATTGTTTATAATCATCAATCTATATCAAGAAATATGATTTTTTTTCCAAAACGGTCATTTGATCGCTCACGGTAGGAATAGGTATACATGAAATGTCGGTAGGTTTAGTGTTAAACAAACTTAATGAACTTCAGAAAGGTATCCAATTTTTACAGAGTGTTATTTGTCGGACTTTTCCTGAATCAATCTTTTCTAAATTCTTTCTAACTCAAAATCATAGTTTAAATAATTTTCATTTAGCCCATAAAAAGAAATGTATTAATAAGTTAAAAGCTTTGTTAAATGAGCGAAATAATAATAATTCTGAGATACCAGTAACAGAAACTTGGATCAAAAATTTAACAACACTGACCATTCCACCTGAGGTTCAAAGGGTGTTTGCTCTTGGATCTAAATTTGCCATTCCTATCACAGGAAGGAATATACCCATTACGAGGTTGTGTGCGAGCGTAGAGAGAGCTTTATTAAAGATTCCACCGGATGATAAGAACCGAGTACGTCAGAAAGTAATACATACAATGCAGAGTTTCAGACTTAGACAACCCACATATAATTTTCGTAAAATTTATGACCCTTTTTTCAAAAATATTAAAACGACAAAACAATTTATTAAAGACAACCCCAACCTATTAATTCTTAAGGCGGATAAAGGCAATAAAACGGTTTTAGTAGATAAAGATAAAAACATACATGATGTTGAATCTATGCTTCAGGATGAAAGTACATACAGAGTTACTAAGTTCGAGTATACAGCCACCAACCAACTTGGAAATAATAATCTCATCAACATATGGCACAAAAAGAAATATATCAGTGATAACATTTCTAAGTCTCTCCATTGTTATTCTGCCAACGTTGCAAGAGCGTATGCACTACCGAAGATACACAAACCCACTCTGCAATGGAGAGTGATTGTTTCATCCTTGAATACTCCCACTTACAAATTAGCACAATATTTAAGTTCTATCCTTATAAAAGTTATTGACAAATCCCCTTACGCAGCGATTGACAGTTGGCATATGGCCAGGTCTCTTAGGGGTGTGCACATTCCTGAGGGTTTCACACTTGTTTCATTAGATGTCACCTCGTTATTTACTAATGTACCAGTTGACAAAGTATTAGAAGTCATTGGGGGTAGATGGGATGAAATCAAACCACACACCAAGATTCCCAAAGACAGTTTTTTGGAAGGAGTGGCTTTTTGTTTAAATAGTAACATCTTTAAGTTTAACAATGTAACCTATAAGCAATCTTATGGTTGTGCCATGGGTTCCCCGTTATCACCGGTTGTAGCCAATATAGTAATGGAGGAGTTAGAGAGGAGGTGTATTGGTCAATTAACCTTTCAACTGCCAATGTATAAGAGATATGTTGATGACATTTTATGTATAGTTCCGGAAAATGGAATAGGGGAAATTCTTAATGTTTTCAATTCCTACCACGACAGATTAAAGTTCACGTATGAAAGGGAGAGTGAAGGCCATATACAGTTTCTTGATATTGATGTTATAAGGGGTGAAAATAACAACTTAATCACAAATTGGTACCATAAGCCAACTTGGTCTAGGAGATACATCTCTTTCTTTTCCAATCATCCAATCCAACATAAGATCGGCCTCATATATGGTTTAGTGGACCGAGCTTTTGCTCTGTCTGATATCAGATTTAGAAAGGAAAATATAAAAATGATTAGAGACTTGTTAATAGAAAATGGGTTCCCGAGTGATTTCGTGAAGACCAGCATTAAAAAAAGAATTTTCCATCTGTATCATCCATGGAGTGTTGGGAGGGAGAGGGAGATCACACGAAGAATTAGAGGCCCCATTACTTGGCAAAATACTATCACTCTACCATTCATAAATACACTGTCCAATAGTGTTGCTCGAATTTTTCGGAAATACAGTTTACATGTTATCTACAACATACCTCTTACTTTACACAGCTTATTACCTTCAAATAAGGATGCCATTGATCATTTACAAAAAACCAACATAATTTATAAAATCCCATGCAAACAATGTGATGCATGTTACATTGGGCAAACGGCTAGACACTTTCACACAAGATTGAAAGAACACCAAAGGAATAAATTTTGTAATGCTAGCCAGTATACAGCCCTCACTAAGCATATGATTGATGAAGACCATCCTTTTGACTTCAATAACGCCATAATATTAGACTCACAGACTGATCAGACCCTTAGAAAATTTCAGGAAACCATTGAAATCATTAAACATAGTACAAGTGTAAACGCCAAGTATGAAAAACCAATCGTTTATGATTATTACATCCATTTGTTCGATCGAACATAGATGCCCAATTTTCATCTATGGGTTATGTATGAAGACGATTGGCCCTTCCACCTTTTTTATATGATTTCAATATGGTACTGTGTACTTTCATTTGGCCTCATCTTATTTTTGGCACTATTAACATCGTACAAATTAGAACTGTGTAAAGTATGAGTTATGATTCCGTGAACATCTTTATTAATCTCATTATGGTTGGCATGACCTCTAATTTCTCGCCTACATCGTGCCCAATACGTTGTTGAAGTCTTTTTTATCTCGTTCCTTTTCTTGCTTTTAACTTAGAGTCATTAGGTTAAGTCCATGCATTCCTGCGGGTATGCATGAAGAATGACTACCCCATGGAGGGAGTCATTTCTGGGTTAACTTCTGGTGTAAAGGCTACTTCATAGTAGCTTTCCAGGGTTAACTCAGTTTAAAAATGATCCCATGAACACACGTGGGATCCTATACTGTCCTCCTAGGGGGTGACCGGGGGTGTTCCAAGGAGTTTGGAAACGAACGGTCTTCCCTCTGGTTGAAGGGTTCAATAGTTTTTTAATTTAAATATTTTTCCTTCAATAGTTCATTTAATATCTTGCTTCATCCTGCTTATAGTTTAACTTCTCCGGGTTAGTTTAGTTGGCTTTATCGACTGATTTTTATGTTCACATAATACTTTCGGTTTGTTTATTTGTTAATTTTCAACCCTTTAACACAAAATCAATGGCGACTCTCTTTAACATGTTCAAGTTTTTTTCTGTTTTTTCTACAATTAATTACATATTGCTTTGATTTGCCTTTGGAATTAAATACAATACTTTTGTGACCACACTATGTACAGACCACAGGTGATTGGGTTACGGTTACTAATACGTCATATTACGAACACCAATAATATGTCTGTTTCCTCAAATGAATATAACTTGTGGAAGGGGGTGACCGCATTACATACTGGTCAAAACATTGCCCTGAGTTCGATACCATGTTAGTCGGTGAGAGGATACACAACAGTAACCATGCGCCTCATTAGACAAAAGGACTTTCACGTAGCCATGGCATATACCGGCTTTTCGTCATATTTAGTTTCGTTTCCATTTTTACCACCACATTAGTATATGATTTAAAACCACTTTAACAATAGTCCAAACCAATGAATTAAGTTCGACAAAGTTTAATGATTGTGAGTATTATTTTGTTCTTATAACTTTATAATTGATTAATCGGTTTTCGTATTTTATTTTTAATAGTTTAACTTTGTTCTTTAAATAATGTTAAACGAGTTAATCGCAAAATGATATATTTTTCTTTGTTAAAGTTTATAATTCTAGATATATTACTCATTACACACATGTTTACAGGCAATAATTTTTCTGTCCATGAAGAGGACCTGGATCCGGGTCGAAACGTCGGAAGAAACATAGATTTGTTTTGAAAACTTTGATCGTCCTATTTGACCGTATTGTGGCCGAGGAATAACACACTTATTTAAGACATAGAGTCACCGAAACCTGAAGCGAAAATCGACACGGGCTGTGAGATCGCGTGGGTATTACGCGCGTTGACTTTGAGCCACGTTGTATATCCAGCACACGTACCCCCTCGAGATCCGCGGTTCATAATTTATACGTACAAGAGACAACAACTCTTATACTCCACAGCATAGTCGCGTAAATCCCGGGCTAGCCCTAGGACTCAGTGAGTTTGTAGAAGGCCCTCAAGGAGAGCTAGACAATGCGTTACGCGAGGCCCCTTTTGTCACCGAGGACGCCGGACGTGACAGTTGGTTGATTATTTGACTGACGCAAGTCCTGGTCGGCCATGCCTTGGCTACGTTCTTTTGTTCTAGACGGGGGATATTCGACGAGTTAATTCTCCCCCATGACTCTATTTTAATCTTTAAATTTACTTCTTAAATGAATTTAAATTCATGGAGTGACCTTCTCTCACAAAAAATTTTTGACATGATAAGAACAGCAATTTCGTATTCGCGGAAAATAACGTATGCGCGGAGGCAGTGCCGGTGACAGCCTGCGTCAGCGAGGGATGGTACGCTAAGCGGAGGGGATTGGGATGATGAATGAAATGAGGAGATGATTTTTGATGGGACTCAGGATTGTGGACAGGGGGGGGGGGGGGCTACTATGATGTTATTATGATCATTGGTGAAGTGACTTTCCTATGTGACAATTAGTTGGAACTAAATGCGGCACTGAGATGGTCCTTCAATTATTTTCAGAAGAAGATGTTGAAGCGTCACCGCCGGCAGTTAGCAACCGATCACGCGACAGTGTGCTTCGACTTAATAAAGTACCACAAACCGAACTGTTATTGTCTTCACTCGAACCCGCACCCACTAAAACGGGCACATTTCACCGTCTTACCCGGCTATGCCCTTTATACGTTTTTTGGTCTACGTATTTATTGTCCTTCTAATTTCTGATCAGTTGTTCAACAGAATTTATTATTTTCGTAAAGGGGTTCCTATCCATTTCTTGGTAAGTATTCTTGTCTTTCAGTATGTCATTCATTCTATTGTAATAGTCTGTTTTGTCCATGACCACCGTGGTGTTACTTTTATCTGCATGTGTGATAATTAATCTATTGGGTCATTCCATGTCAAATCGACCAGTGGTTGGAATCGACCAATTTTGATTTGGATGAATTTTGGTCAGAACTTTTCTTTTATCATAAAACGAAGTCCTGTCAAAGGAAAAAAATTAAAAAATTTTTTTTTGGAAGTTATGCGAACTTGAAAATGTTGCCATTTTTCGAGTTCCTGAATCTTATTTTTTTAATATCTCGAGAACTATTATAGGTACAGAAATGGGCAACAACTTTTTTTAAAGAGCATACTTGGAACTGTAATAAAAAATTATTATAAAAAAAATTTTCGAAAAAATGTTGATTTGCAGAATTTTGAAAACAAAAAAATCTTAAAAATCGTTGATTGATGAATCGTTCGTTGAACCCCCATTTATGTTTGGCTCAAATTTTTTTCTAAGGTACCTCTAACTAATCTCAAAAGATGCTGAAATTGTCAAGAAGGGGTTTTTTTTCCTTCAAAAGATATAAATTTTTGAATTGATACAAGTGTATTTATCGTTATTTCATTCAGTATGTTCCAAAGAAAAAAAATTCAAAATTCTGCAAATCAGCGATTTTTTCGAAAAATTTGTTCACAATAATTTTTTATTACGGTTCCAAGTATGCTCCTTAGAAAAAGTTGTTTCCCATTTCTGTACCTATAAGAGTTCTCGAGATATTCAAAAAATAAGATTCAGAAACTGGAAACATGGCAACATTTTCAAGTTCGCATAACTTCCAAAAAAAATTTTTTTAATTTTTTTCCTTTGGCAGGACTTCGTTTTATGATAAAAGAAAAGTTCTGACCAAAATTCATCCAAATCAAAATTGGTCGATTCCAACCACTGGTCGATTTGACATGGAATGATCCTATTATTTTGTCTTCAATTTTTCCAGCGTCTTAACTACATCTAAAAGTCTTTAATCGTCGTCTTAGTTCTTATACCAGTTATAACTCTGATTCTTGTCTATTCGCCCACTATCATATGTTAGCCGAGAATAAACTTTTATTATCATTTATTTCTATTGCATTCAGCCTTTCTTCGAGTCTCCTTTCATTTCGGTTCAACTTTCCGCGAGTGAACTCGCAGCCGACAGACCACCGCACGAGCAGCCCGTTCGCAGACCTTAGCGTTCCACTACTCCTGCTCCAACGAAATGGTAAGTATTCCAATTCTGAAATTCCTCGCATGCTAAATCACTCGGTGGGGATATTTCCTCGCCTTTTCACCTCTATCCACTATTCAACCCCAAGTTTCTCCCTACATCACTCACGTTGCCTAACGTCTGATCTCTGTAAAGTCGCGGAGTCGCGATTGACTAAAACAGACGTCCTAACGACGCCCGATCGAGGTCGGATTCGTATACATTGTTGCCGCGGTCTCTCTTCCTTGCCCAGGTTGGTCAAAAGGGACCTCTTCACTCTTAAATTCAGGCCGCGACGTTACATTATTGTTGTCATGTATTGTGTCTATCGCGTATTCTACTTCTTTTATAATCGTATTTTTTTGAAAGTTGTTACTGTTATTTTGTACGGTGAATTTTTCCCCTAGCGCCAGGAATGCCTCAATGTTTTCAGAAATGTCCGTATGTGATATGTTTTTTAACCATTTTTTTACTGGAACTTTGTTGACTTCCGTTTCCGGAGCGAGTGTGAGACAATGTGAGGTGTGAGAGTGGGTGATAAAAGCGCAAGGGAAAGGAAAGCGGAGAGGATAGGGGAGGTTGTAGTGAAGGATTAGTTGGAGTGATAGGAGAAAGTGCAGGAAAAGTGTGGGGAGCAGGGGAGGTGTAGGAAATAGGGAGGAGGAGAAGGTGGAAAAGTGAACTTGAGAAGTTAGCTTAGGGAGAAACGTGAAGAGTGGGCGAGAGAAGAGTTGAAGCGACAGCTGGTGTCGGTGAGAAGAAAAAGGAAAGTGGGAGACAGGGCGGAGGAAGAAAGTGTGCGGCGTGCTAATGGTAAGAAATACACGCACGCGCCCGCGTGGGAAACATGTAAACGTTCCTATACGATATACGATATATACGGATAATATAATGTTTGTTGCTCAACCTTTTTTAATGTAATATAGATAATTAAATGGAAGCCCTTTCATGGTTGAGAAATTGACACTTTTATATTGCTTTTCCTCTGTATGTTTCGATACAGCTCGTGTATCCTCATCAGGAGTCTGTATACAATATTAATATAAATATATGTGTTGTAAAATTACATTTTTGTGGAGTAAATTATGATGAGTGGACTTACGCAGTGTGTGTCAAAGTGTGTGTGTATTGAAGTATGTGATGATTGTGTAGATGTGTGTGTTTTTACGCTGCTTATATTGTATGTTCCATCTTGCTTTTGGGTAGATCTTCTCCCGTGAGTGTCTTTCTCTGGTGTTGATGAGATGACGGCTGACCATTTAGCACGTGCATACGTCGTTTGTCTTTTGAATGTGTTGATTGGTCACATGTATCGATGCAGGCTTGGAGATTAACGCACATGCGTGAAGGATCGCGTGAGTCGACACGGGGGGCCCCTCCCCCATTTCTTTGTTCCTGTTGCCGGGCGCGTGGCTCGAGTAGTCAGTCGCTCTTGTACACGTCGAGTGGTAATTGGCATTGTAGCGAAGTGCAAATAAACTATTGTTGTTATTAGTATTATCGGTTGTCTTCCATCCACTGCCCAATCACGAATCGTTCTAACAGGTTATGGGCCCAGTGAGCTAAGTAGAGCCCAGTGAAACCATTAAGAAATTAAAATAGTAAAGTGAACGGAACACGTGCGTTACACAAGAATGGCGTCGATGGGCAGCTTGGCGAGTATCGAAAAATTAACCGAAAACAACTATGACCTGTGGAAGGTACACGTAAAAAGCTTCCTAATATATAACGATTTATGGTCGTATGTTGATGGGATGGAAGTGAAGACCGAAATAAACGCGGCGGACTGGTCAAGGAAGGACGCAAAAGCGTTAGCTCTCATCAACCTAAGCGTCTCGCAAGGTCAGTTAAACCATATAAAGAGAGCAAAGACTTCGAAGGAAGCTTGGGCCAAACTCGAAGGAATATTCGAATCAAAAGGACCGGTACGTAAAGCTACGTTGTATAAAGAATTATTAAGAATGACTAAACGATCCGACATAAGCATGACGCAATATGTAAATGAATTTGAGAGCAAGGCCGAACAGCTAGAGGGAGCGGGAATAAAGATTCCCGATGATTTACTGTCGATAATGCTGTTAGCCTCATTACCGGCAGGATACGAAAGTTTCAGCATAGCGATTGAGTCACGTGATGAATTGCCCTCTCTCGACTCTCTCAAAACAAAGCTCAAGGAAGAGGAAGCGAGACAGCACGAGAGAGATTGTAAGACGCATGACCGGGACGAACAGAAAAACGAAGCACTCACAACGAAACACAATGTACACCAGAGCAGACCGACTCATTCCAATTTCAAGAACAGACAAATGAAACCTAATCACACGAAATTCAATGGAAGCTGTTTTAAATGCGGTAAACATGGTCATAAGAGCCAGTTCTGCCGAACAAAAATTAAGCGTGATGGTTCCGCAGAGGCCATGACAGCGATTGCATGTAACACGGAAGCATGTAAACGCGATGCTTGGTATTTAGACAGTGGCGCGACAAAGCATATGTGTGCGTCAAAGGACAAATTTAACAAAATAAATGAAAAGGTCTCAATTAATGTCTACACGGCGGCAAATGAGTGTATAAAATCCCGTGGTGTCGGGAGCGTTAAGCTGAAAACGCAAACTCGCAGGAATAAATCCCACTCGGTGGAGTTAAAAGAAGTCATATATGTTCCAGAATTAAGAAACAACCTAATGTCTGTCTCAACCATTACAGATAAAGGCTACTATGTTACATTTGGTCCAAGCGATGCATTCGTCACGCGTCCTGACGGAACTAAGGCACTGACAGCAATGAAACAAGGGAAACTATACGTCGTGGATGAAAGCAATGACCGCACTTTTCTTGCCAGCGATAAGGAGGACAATTTAATGAGGTGGCATCAACGGTATGGTCACCTGAATATAAGTGACTTGAAAAAATTGAAATCGCACGAAATCGTACAAGGTATGAATTTACAAACGGCAATATCAAATATAGATTGCGAAATATGCGAAAAGGGAAAAATTTGTCAGCAACCGTATAAACAATCGGGAAGTATAAATGAAGAAAAGCTAGGTCTCATACATTCAGATATATGCGGCCCCATGAAAACGGAATCATTGGGTGGAGCAAAGTATTTTGCCACATTTATTGACGATAATACTAGATACATGGAAACAGTAATGCTGCGTCACAAGTCCGATGTCTTCGAGGCCTTCAAAAAGTATAAGAATCGCGTTGAAAAAGAGACGGGATGCGTAATCAAGCGACTACGCACTGACAACGGCAAAGAGTATTTGTCAAATGAATTTTCTAAAGGGCATAGCCGGGTAAGACAGTGAAATGTGCCCCAAAACCGATCGAAATTCTGAATGGGCCATTCGATAGCTTATGAAAAAAGAAACATTTTTGTGAATTTTCAACTTTGTATCTCGTCCATGGGGGGCGGGGGGGTGTAAAATGTACTGTCCGCTTCTCCCACCATTTTCTCGGAATCTAGTGCATAAAAAAATTCTAAAAAAATCAGAGTCATATCTAGCAATGGCGCGCATATTCCAGATTTTTTTCAGATTTTTACATAAAAAATCCTTTTGGTAAAAAAATAAAAACCGAAAAATCAATCAGAAAAATATTTATTTGACACCGAAGGAGGTCCGGATCAGTGATGCCGCTTTTTTCTGTAATGTAATATTACAATCAACAGCTCTCTGATTTTTTTTATAATTTTTGCTCACCGGCAACAGCGTCGGAAAAATAAAAAACCCGTTTTTTTGTCAGTTTTTGGGTGTCAGAACAACGAATGAGGTAAACTTTGGTTCAATTTTTGTCACATAACTATTTCATGTAATATTTAATGTTATTGATTACATTGCACAATCGTAATAATGCAAGAAAACTAAATAAATGGAAGAAATCGATGTCACAATGTATGCCTTATGTTCTGAAAAATTGAAGATCAACCAAAGATCGTTGGTAGCGACACGCGTAAGGTGACAGTCTGTTTTGTCGAAGCAAACTTTTTCTTTGGGTTCGAATCCTGTTAGGTGCCTTTTTTTTTCATCATTTTTGTGTCCTTTCTCTGTGCAATAATAGTTAATATTAAATGTCAGATGATTTCACATTATTTTTGTCAACATTTTAATGTTGTAATAAATATGCACGTGCCTTCTAACAGCCTTCCATGTTTTCGTTATTCTAGTCATATATTTTGGCAGTAATAATGAAAAAAATGTGTTGCACAGAGAAAGTCATCTGACATTAAATATTAACTACTGTTGCATAGAGAAAGGACAAAAAAACGATGAAAAAAAAGGCACCTAACTGGATTCGAACCCAGGCAAAAAGACTGTTTCGACAAAACAGACTGTCACCTTACGCGTGTCGCTACCAACGATTTTTGGTTGATCTTCAATTTTTCAGAACATAAGACATACATTGTGACATCGATTTCTTCCATTTATTTAGTTTTCTTGCATTATTACGACTGTGCAATGTAATCAATAACATTAAACATTACATGAAATAGTTATGTGACAAAAATTGAACCAAAGTTTACCTCATACGTTGTTCTGACACGCAAAAACTGACAAAAAAACGGGTTTTTTATTTTTCCGACGCTGTTGCCGGTGAGCAAAAATTATAAAAAAAATCAGAGAGATGTTGATTGTAATATTACATTACAGAAAAAAGCGGCATCACTGATCCGGACCTCCTTCGGTATCAAATAAATGTTTTTCTGATTGACTTTTCGGTTTTTATTTTTTTACCAAAAGGATTTTTTATCTAAAAATCTGAAAAAAATCTGGAATATGGGCGCCATTGCTAGATATGGCTTTGATTTTTTTAGAATTTTTTTATGCACTAGACTCCGAGAAAATGGTGGGAGAAGCGGCCAGTACATTTTACACCCCCCCGCCCCCCATGAACGAGATACAAAGTTGAAAATTCACAAAAATGTTTATTTTTTCATAAGCTATCGAATGGCCCATTCAGAATTTCGATCGGTTTTGGGGCACATTTCACTGTCTTACCCGGCTATGCCCTTTCTGGAAGAACAGGGAATAAGCCGCCAGCTGAGCACGCAGTATACACCTCAACAAAACGGCGTCGCAGAACGTGCGAACAGAACCCTAGTAGAAATGGCCAGATGTTTAATGATACAGGGAAAATTACCACAATCATTGTGGGCTGAAGCTGTAAACGCAGCGACATACATCAGGAACAGGTGCCCTACGAGATCATTGAACGAGTTGACTCCGCTCGAAGCTTGGTCAGGTAAGAAACCGTATGTGGGATTCCTGAGAATTATAGGAAGCAGAGCAATTGCATTAAATAAAAGTGGCGGACGTGGAAAATTTGAACCGAAAGGAGATGAGTATATCCTGGTAGGATACGATAATGTATCTAAGGCATATCGATTATGGAAACCAAATACAAAAAGAGTCATCAAGGCACGAGATGTCAAATTTCTGGAAAAAACGGTTTCGGAAGGAGAATCTCCGAATAATAAGTATGACTTCCTAATAACGCGACAGGATATGTACGATGAGAATGATAATATGCAAGGCGAAGACCGAGAAATCTCCGAAATAACGCAGATCCCAAAGCCAATTAATGACTCCAGAGAGAACGAGCGGCGTGGTCCAGGGAGACCAAGAATAGAAAGAACAGGTAAGGTCGGTAGGCCAAAGAAACTGTACAATACCATTTCAGAAAGAGAATTGGATCCCGTGGACGTTGAAGAGGCAATGGATCGCCCGGACTCAGACATGTGACTAGGTGCAATGCAAACTGAGTTAAGCAACCTAGAAAGAAACAACACATGGGAAATAGTGCCAAGACCGAAAGGAAAAAGGGTTCTTACGAACCGATGGGTCTTTAAAACAAAATACAATGAAGATGGCACGTTAAATAAGTACAAGGCCAGACTCGTGGTACGTGGTCATACTCAGCGGAAGGGAATAGACTACGAAGAGACATTCGCTCCAGTGGCACGTTATGAGACAGTGAGAACACTTTTAGCAGCGGCTGTAAATAATGAAATGTATGTTCATCAATTGGACGTTGTGTCGGCATATGTACAAGGAGATTTGAGCGACGAAATATACATGGAGCAGCCAGGTCCATCTACGAAAGAGGGAGAAAAGAGTAAAGTATGTAAGCTGTTAAAACCGTTATATGGACTAAAACAATCTGGACGCGAGTGGTATAGAAAGCTCGATAACTACCTCACGTCACAAGGAGCAAGCCGTACAGAGGCAGATCCCTGTGTTTATACATTTAACAATAACAACGATCGAGTAATAATGATCATTTATGTTGATGATATAGTATTAGCATCAAAAAGTATGATTAAATTAAATAGTGTAAAGTCAATACTGAAATCGAAATTTGAAATAACAGATTTGGGACCAATTAACAATATACTTGGTATTAATGTGGAAAGGAATGGACCCACAGGAACTATTAGACTATCGCAAAGAGGGTACACTGAAGAATTAATTAATAGATTTGGTATGCAGGAATCAAAAGAAGTTTCAACTCCCATAGAGTCCAATACAAAAATTAGTAAAGAAATGAGCCCGGCAGACGATGACGAAAGACAGGAAATGCAAGGAAGACCCTATAGAGAACTCATCGGAGGATTAATTTATTTGGCTAATGCAACCAGACCAGATATAGCTTTTGCAGTTTCCACCTTAAGCAAGTTCAATTCTGATCCGGGAAAGCAGCATTGGAACATAGCTAAGAGAGTACTTAGATATTTGAAAGGTACACTTGACTATGGGATAGTATACCAGAAAAACAACGAGAAGTTACTTACATACACAGATTCTGATTGGGCTGGTGACGTAGATGATCGAAAATCTTGCACCGGGAATGTACTAGTGTTAGCGGGTGGACCCGTAAGTTGGAGATCAAAGAAACAGAACTCAGTGTCTCTATCAACGATGGAGGCAGAATATATAGCTTTAGCCGAAATCACCAAAGAAATAGTTTATATGATAAGACTGTTAAATCATATGGAATTTAAAGACTGTGTAAAGACTCCCATTACTATATACTGTGATAACCAAAGTGCGATAGAATTAGCGAAAAATGCAATATTTCATAAGCGAAGTAAACACGTAGATATAAGTTACCATTATACGCGAGAATTAGTTAAGGCAAACGAAATTCAATTGGTTTATTTAAGTACAGAGAATATGATAGCTGATATATTTACAAAGGCATTGCCAAAGGTTAAGCATCAAAAATGTACCGTTATGTTAAATTTAACTAAAAGTATTATTTGACTTATGCGTGCAGCCAGCATCGATAGAGGGAGTGTTGATTGGTCACATGTATCGATGCAGGCTTGGAGATTAACGCACATGCGTGAAGGATCGCGTGAGTCGACACGGAGGGCCCCCTCCCCCATTTCTTTGTTCCTGTTGCCGGGCGCGTGGCTCGAGTAGTCAGTCGCTCTGTACACGTCGAGTGGTAATTGGCATTGTAGCGAAGTGCAAATAAACTATTGTTGTTATTAGTATTATCGGTTGTCTTCCATCCACTGCCCAACCACGAATCGTTCTAACAGAATGGTTTTGGTGGGGGGTTTTTTGGTGTTCCTTCCTCCCGCTAGATGGCCGTCCTTATGTTCTGTGCGTATGTGTGTATGCGTGTTGTGTAAGCGTGTTGTGTATGTGTTGGTTTGTCTATGGTTTTGTGAACTTCAGGGCCGTACTTGTGGCCCTCCGCTTTTAATTTTTGCTAAAACCGGTGAGTCCCAAGTATGTAACGTAGCAGTCGGTCCTTACTAGGTTTTACATTTTTAATGTATTGCGCCGTACGGGAATTTAAGTTATGCTAAATAATTTTAAGTTTTTGTTGACATGGAAGTGTGTTATCACCCTCCGATAATTGTTGGACAATATCGGGGGGTGGTAGCATAAAGCATTCTATTGCCACTTCTTTGGTGTAAGGTCTTAAAGTATTTTACAAGTGTGTTCTTAATCTATTTTCCGAAATTATTCTAAGTTATACAATAAAATTTTGAAAATAAACTAGCAAGAGTGTGCTATCATTTCTCGATGAGTACGAGTACTATATATAAACACTCATCTTTTCATGGTTTTTCTCCTTAATACGTCATAATCTTTTCTATCTCTTTCACTAATTTTTGGAAAATTAACTTAGAGTCTCTTCTTTTTTTCCCGGCACACTGAGTACATAGTCTCGACAATGTACACAGTGTGCTCATCTTTCCTACAATTTAATCGTTTCACGAGCTGGACTTAGTTTCCGCGTTAGTCCCTAAGAAACGATACACAATATAGAAAATAAATAATGAACACATTGCTCCGCATAGCAATGTGCACATGTCCCTGTAATTTTTCCATTGCCATTTCCACGTAATAGTCAATTTCTCGGTACACACTTCTTGTTTCTCATGTTCGAATATTTGGCACCGTACTGTTTGTATCTACAGAGAGAATACGGTATAATGATTGGTCAGCCTATCCCCCCATTTTGCGATCTTATAACTTCTCAAGACTCGCATTGGCTAGTTTTTGGGTATATCGCATTTACGCAGTATGCGAAATCATATTTCCGTAAACACCGAGAGGTCAGTCGGCCTCGGGACAGACACCCAACAATATCCAAGGGAACGGAAAAATGTGAAGGAATAGGAAGACCAATTGTAACATCATATTATTCATTTAGAACAAACACGATTTATTACTTTCTTATTCTTATTAACGTCAACTTTACACAAAATTCTGATCTGTTAATATCTCCAATTAAGTATGTCTATAATTGAAAACCAATGCACGGACCACTGCGTTTAATGAAAAGTAAGTAATTTTGACTCTCAATAACACACTCTTGTCTCCGCGTTTTTGCTATTAACGATAATAATATGTTTCATGCTCCACCTACAGTCTTCAAAATTTCTTTTCTACTTGTACATTGTTCTTTGACACTTTACTTCCGCACTAATTATCTTTTACAGACATAATTTAATTATCCTTGAGGAGGATCCGAAACGTGGATCGAAACGTTGGATGTATTGAAAAAACTGTTTTGAAAACAAGTGATGTCCGTATGACCGACACAGGGCCGGAGGAGTGGTTCTACTCCGTCACTCATATTGTAAAAGTTTATTGCTAATTGTTTAAACAATTATTTTTTTTACATTTTGCAACGTCGGCGATTTAAATTTGATCTCTATTCATAGTCTTTTCACTAATGTATCCAAAACCGTTTTTGGAAGTTGGAAAAGTTGACTCCTTCATTGTTAAAAAAAATCAACAAAAATAGCCAAATTGATCGCCCACTTCCCAATATTGTAAGGAGACGCGAGCGACCGGCGGCAAAAACAAGAGAGCGCAGCGCATGGCGCGCTCGAAGACGCTCCGGGCGCGATGCGCGGCGTCACGATGGGCGCCGCGGGCACAGGGGAGGACCCGGAGATTTTGAGACAAAATTTTTTTGCGAAACTGTGGACGTGAGAGCGGCCACTGCGACTAAACTGTATCATACATACACTAATCGATCTGATTGTATTACATTGTATATTTCGACGAGGATGAGACGATGAAGGAGCAATGTATATGCAATCAACAATGCTGATTTGATTTTTCGAAATATATATTAAACAAAATAAAAGTTACAACCCTAATATACTATCTAATAATACTGTGACAATTAAGAAAAATTAAAAATATTTGTGGTGCGTGGAATACCACCGCGCGAGTGGCCTCCCCGCCAACTGTTATTTGGCGGCCTATTATGTTGGCCTCTTCGGGGTTGGTGCCTCTGCCTCCAACCGTTGACCCGCTGATCTGTAAATACAAAACGGCTAAGTAAGACATGAAACAGCAAAAAAAGAGCAGTAAACAATATTTATACCTCTCCACCTTCTGTGTAAATGCTGGGCTCTTTTCAGCGCCTATGTAACATATTACAAAAAAAAACCCATTAATTAGATTATGATGTCCTTATTAGTATCGTACTGCATCATGTGGTAGAAATATTGATCCAGTGCAATTACATTGTTACGGCTCCGCCTGGCGGCCCGTCTTCTTAAATTCTCCCTCACTGCCTGAGCCAAATGTTGGGCCCAAATCTCTGCCGCCAAATTTATGACCATTTGTTGGTTTTGGGTCGAAGACTCCGTTAGGTTCTCCGGAGTTGCCTCCGGTGTAGCGTTCGGAGTTGCCTCCAGAGTTGCCTCCGGAGTAGCCTTCGGCGTTGCCTCCGGGCCTTCCGCCTCGGAGACAATTGAACTCTCCTCCTTCATTTTGTCGTCCAATGCCTCTGTTCATGCAAAGAACCACCATTGTGTCATTTAAGCATTAAATACATTGAAAAAGCAACGAGCTAATTCTTATTTCACGTGCAACTGTTGACATTTACAACAATGTCATAGAACAATCGCACTTCCAAGATAAAATGCAAATGTATAAAATTGTATGTAGGCAGAGGCAACGATCGCGTAAACACGTAAATGTAATTCAACACTGTTCATTGTTTGTGAGGCCCCTAATCGAAAATAACACGTTCCAATGTACGTACACTTGCTATCACAGGTCAGTCTACATGTCAAGTGAATATAATCGTTTCAACCAATGAGATAGTTTCATTTCATGAAATAAGGATCAGATGTAAGTAATGTTTTTCTCACTTACAAGAAACTTACGCTTTTCTTCTCTTCCCCAAAGCATTTTCTTAAGGAACTTGAACATATTGTTGACTCTAAAACAAAACACGTTGCGATTACATTAATACTACTATTATTCCCTGCATGGTGCCATTTTTCACGCAAAAATAATATTAAACATTTCACTTGAAATATTATTGAAGGTACATCCATGACCTTCGATCCACTATGTGATGATTGGTTCTTTTCGGCGATGGAAGCATCGGTAGGAGGAGCAACTCTTTGTACGTTTCGACTCTATATTTCTTTTGAGTCCTCTTCAGCTGATCGTGTACATTTCGATTAACTCGTATAAGAAAAAACTTTCGTGGTGTTACATAATTTAAAAGTACTTACATTGTTTGGGAATCGGTGGATACATGCTTAAGTTTAAATTTAATTATGGGTGGATTTTATGGAAGATTCATGTGGACTAAGTGGATTAGAATGTATGACCTGAGTTACAATCATACTCGATTTTGTTTTTCCTTTTCTTCTTTTGTGATTAAGCTGGGTGTGTTGGTTTATGTGTATTTATTGTCAGGCTAGGATGAAAAAGTATTATTGTAATATTTTGAGTGGATCCTATGTGATGTGTTAATCTGCTTACCTGATTATATGGGTTGTGAGGTATAGAATTACTATTGTAGGCTTCGTGAATATGTACTATTTTTTCTCCTCTCTTTCTTCCTCTTATTTTTTATTTATGATATCGTACTTCTCCCTAGTACATAGCAAGATTCACCGGAGTGAGATCATTGCGTTAGTACTAGGGTGGTTACTTTGACACTTGTTTCACTTTCGGTCGTTTAGGTGCAACTGAAATGTATGTGGTAACGGTGATGCTGTGTCAGTTTCGTATTGTGGATGGGTACGGTGATTGGTTCTTGGCTGTGTTTATATCGTGTACTGTGGTGGGGTGTATCTGTTTGTGTATCTGTGTATTGAACGTTGTGTGTTGTATGAGTGTATTATGATCAGAGTTATAAACTGTAATAAAATTTGTTAAGGTGGTCAGTGTCCGTTCTATAATTAACTGTATTGGTGTGTTGGATGATATGTAGCATTTCTGATATTAGTCTTTTCCTGTAGTTATTTTCTATGTCTAATATTTTTACATTTTCAAAATCGAATTCGTGATGGTTTTGTATTGAGTGTTCAACTAGAGCAGTATGTATTAATGTTGCTGTGGCTGTTCGTTTGTGTTCTTTAATTCTGTCTTTAAGTTTCCTTTTTGTTTGTCCTATATATGTTTTGTTGCAATCTTTGCATGGTATTGAATACACAACATTGGTGTTGTCCATTTTATATATTTTATCTTTAGTTGAGCCTATAATGCGATGAATGGTGTTATTGTTACTGAAGTGTAGTGATATGTTGAACTGTGATAGTAATTTATGACTTTTTCGTGCAAATTGTTCTATGTAGGGTATAGTGATGTGTGTGGTTGTGTCATTATGAAAAGGACGTGTGCTGTTCTGGTTATTGTTATTAAGTGACATAATGGTTGAGGCTATATGTTTGTTGATGAGTGTGAATGGGTAATTATTATTAATCAGGGTTTCTTTTATTAATTTTATATTTTCGTGGTGGAATGAAGGATGAGAAAGACGTATGGCTCTGTTAATTAATGTGCGGATGATGGCGATTTTTTGACCGATTGGGTGGTAGGAGTGGTAATTTAAATATCTGCCGGACCACGTGGGTTTCCTGTACCAGTTTGTTATTATACTATTATTTTTATGGATGAGTAGTAAATCAAGGAATGGTATATTGTTATTGTTTTCTATTTCATATGTAAATTGTAGTCTATGGTGGTATGAGTTGAACATTTTTATTGTTTGGTCTATTTGTCCTTCTGGTAGTGCTGTGATTATGTCGTCTATATATCGTTTGTAAAAAGGTAAGCTAAAATTGAGTCGGGATGTGCAAGATATTTCAAGTGATTGCATAACTATGTTTGCTAATACTGGTGCTAGGGGGGAACCCATGGGTAGGCCATATATTTGTTTAAAGTATCTATTGTTAAATGTGAAAAAAGTGTTATCTATGACTACTTCTATTGCTTTGCAAATTTCATTGTGTGGTATTTCTGTTTCTGTTAACAATGTTTTATGTTTATTGATATTAGCGATGACTAAATTTTTTGGTATATTTGTGTATAAGGACATGACATCAATTGAAACGAGTGTATAATTATCAGGTATTGTTACGTTATCTATGAATTCTTTAAATTTGAAACTGTCTTGTGTGTATGAAAAAAGAGTTTTGTCTATAATCGGTTCTATTATTTTTATTAGGAATTTTGATAGGTTGTAAGTAGGTGATTTTATAGAGGCCATAAAGAAATAATAGTAACAAACGCTGACAAAGGTAACACTACCATTATAATGGACAAAACAGATTACATAAACAAAATCAACGACATACTAAAGGATAATGATACTTATCTAGAAATCAATAAGAATCCACTAACAAAAACTGCAAATACAATAAACAACTTGGTTAAAAATTGGCACAGTAAGAAATATATTGACTACAAAACATATAAAAAGTTACAACCTAATTGCATACTACCGAGATTATATGGGCTCCCCAAAATTCACAAACCGAACATACCGATGAGACCAATAGTATCCAGTATAAAATCACCTACTTACAACCTATCAAAATTCCTAATAAAAATAATAGAACCGATTATAGACAAAACTCTTTTTTCATACACACAAGACAGTTTCAAATTTAAAGAATTCATAGATAACGTAACAATACCTGATAATTATACACTCGTTTCAATTGATGTCATGTCCTTATACACAAATATACCAAAAAATTTAGTCATCGCTAATATCAATAAACATAAAACATTGTTAACAGAAACAGAAATACCACACAATGAAATTTGCAAAGCAATAGAAGTAGTCATAGATAACACTTTTTTCACATTTAACAATAGATACTTTAAACAAATATATGGCCTACCCATGGGTTCCCCCCTAGCACCAGTATTAGCAAACATAGTTATGCAATCACTTGAAATATCTTGCACATCCCGACTCAATTTTAGCTTACCTTTTTACAAACGATATATAGACGACATAATCACAGCACTACCAGAAGGACAAATAGACCAAACAATAAAAATGTTCAACTCATACCACCATAGACTACAATTTACATATGAAATAGAAAACAATAACAATATACCATTCCTTGATTTACTACTCATCCATAAAAATAATAGTATAATAACAAACTGGTACAGGAAACCCACGTGGTCCGGCAGATATTTAAATTACCACTCCTACCACCCAATCGGTCAAAAAATCGCCATCATCCGCACATTAATTAACAGAGCCATACGTCTTTCTCATCCTTCATTCCACCACGAAAATATAAAATTAATAAAAGAAACCCTGATTAATAATAATTACCCATTCACACTCATCAACAAACATATAGCCTCAACCATTATGTCACTTAATAACAATAACCAGAACAGCACACGTCCTTTTCATAATGACACAACCACACACATCACTATACCCTACATAGAACAATTTGCACGAAAAAGTCATAAATTACTATCACAGTTCAACATATCACTACACTTCAGTAACAATAACACCATTCATCGCATTATAGGCTCAACTAAAGATAAAATATATAAAATGGACAACACCAATGTTGTGTATTCAATACCATGCAAAGATTGCAACAAAACATATATAGGACAAACAAAAAGGAAACTTAAAGACAGAATTAAAGAACACAAACGAACAGCCACAGCAACATTAATACATACTGCTCTAGTTGAACACTCAATACAAAACCATCACGAATTCGATTTTGAAAATGTAAAAATATTAGACATAGAAAATAACTACAGGAAAAGACTAATATCAGAAATGCTACATATCATCCAACACACCGAGATTTACGCGGCGGTACTGGCCGAAAGACTGAGAGTGGAGGTGGAGGGACGGGGGTTGCTTCCACCGAGTCAGGCGGGATTTAGGAGGAGGAGAGGGTGCATTGATCAGGTATTCGTCCTGAATTACCTGATCAATAGGCAGATCAGACGTAAGGGAAACAAATTAATCATTCTGTTTCTAGATCTGAGGGCCGCATTTGACTCGGTGGATAGGGAGGTGTTGGTGAGTAGTTTGAGGGAGAGGGGGGTGAGGGAGGGTCTGGTCAGGAGGTGTAGGGAATTGGTGGAGGAGACAAAATGTAGGGTGAGGGCGGGAGGAGTTACGAGTGACGGGTTCTGGACGGCAAGAGGGGTCAGGCAGGGGTGTCCGATCAGCCCCAGTCTGTTCACACTTTTGCTGGCAGACTTAGACGAGGAGCTGGAAAGGGGGGGATGGGGAGGGGTTCAGGTTGGAGGAAGGAAAGTGAGATCGCTGGCATACGCCGATGATGTGGCGGTGCTGGCGGAGAACGAGAATGGGATGAAGGGGGCGATCTCCACACTGGAAAGGTACTTCAGAAGGAAGAGGTTGCAGGTTAATGTGGGAAAGACCAAGGTGATGAGATGTAGGGAGGGAGGGGGGAGATGGAGGAAGGTGAGGTGGAGCTGGGAGGGGAAGGAGTTAGAGGAGGTGGCTCAATTTAAATATCTGGGATATGTTGTGAGAAGGGATGGAAGGCAGGATGGGCAGGTGGAGGACAGGGTGAGGAGGGGGGCGGCGGTGATGGGAAGAGTGTGGGGGCTGGGGAAGAGGGTTTTTGGGAGGGACTGGGGGAGAAGACTGTGGCTCTTTGACAGACTGGTATGGCCCGTGGTTAGCTATGGTGTGGAGGTGTGGGGGTGGAAAGAGAGGGGAAAAGTGGAGGCCTTGCAGGAACGATATTTAAGATGGGTGCTGGGGGTAGAGAGGAGCACACCGGGTTATTTGGTGAGGGAGGAGGTTCAGAGGGAGCTAATGAGGGGAAGAATGGCGCTGGGGGCCTGGGGGTATGAAAGGAGGGTGGAGGAGGGAGGTGGGGGGGAGTTGGTGCAGGCGTGCATGAGGGAAATTAAGGGGAGGATGGGAAGAGTGGAGGGTGGAAGGGGTTGGGAGGGAGAGAGGAGAGGGTTCTGGGAGAGGAGGGGCTGGGGTTGGGAGGGAGGAGTGGGGGGGTTAAAGGGAGAGGAAATAGTGAAGTGGGAAAAGGTAGAGCAGGAGAGAGAGAGATGGGAGAGAATAGGGGGTTCAAGGTATAACCAGGAGTATGGAACGATTAAGGAGAGGGGGGTGCCAGAATACCTGAAGAAGGGTTGGGCTGAGGAGAGGTGGGGGAGGGTAGCGAGATTTAGACTGGGAAGTGGGTTGAGGGGGGGTAGGTACTGGTTGAGGGAGGAGGAGAGATTGTGCAGGTTGTGTGGGGGGGGAAGGGAAACGTGGAAACATTTATGGGAGGTGTGTGTAAGGGGAGGGGAGGAAGTGGGGTGGCAGGAGGCGAGGAGGTGGGTGTTGGGGGGGGGGGGGGAGGGTGAGGGTTTATTTCGGGAGGTTGAGAGGAGATGGGGGGAAGTGGGGGGGAGGGAGGGGAGTGAGTGGGTGAGTTGAGTGTGTGAGGAGTGTAAGAGTGTATGAGGAAACGGAAGTCCGAGGGAGAGGTGGTGTGGGGGGAGAGTGTGAGGGGTGAGGGGGGAGTGAATGAGTGAGGGATGGAAGTGTGGGAGAGAGAGAGAGTGGGTGAGGTGCGAGGGGGCGAGCGGGCGGCGAGCGGCGTGCGAGCGGGCGGGCGTGCGAGCGTGCGGGCGTGCGAGCGGGCGAGCGTGCGAGTGGTGGGAGAGGTGGCGAGGTTGGAGGTGGGGGCGAGAGTCGATAGGTTAAGTGTAGGTTAAGTTTAGGTTAGTTAAGTAGGCCCCCTCGTGGTTGCCACCTTGACGTGGTGAGGGGGCTTGCGAGTTGCAATGATCCTCAGGGCTATGCCGGATGGGGTTCAACCGTACCGGACAGGCCTGGGGGGAGTGACCAGACTAAGAGCAACCAGCACACTTACACGCACTTACACTGACACATTTACAAGCACCTACACGCACCCGAGGAGCCGGAGGCCTTGGCAGCCGGTTCGGGAAGTGGCGCCCCCGGGGTTCTCCTAGCTGGCGGTCCCAGCCGGCGGGACGGAGTAAGGAGTTCATATATATCATGGAATTACGACCAAGGGGAGAGAAAACTTACCGCGCAGGGGGAGTCGGAACCCCCAGGGCCGGCGATTTGGGCGTTGTCGAGCGGGCGCCCAAACCGTCGTCATCAAACGACCGCGAGGAGTGTGGGGTGGTGCTCCAGGCCCCCACTCCGCCATTGGCTACTGGAGCTGGTGGAGGAGCAGGGGAGAGAGGAACACCTACTTTCCGGAGAGGTAGCAGTGAGAGTCTCAAGAGTATCCCGCCTCCTGACGACAATGCTTCGATGTTTTGGGATCCGGAGGGTGAAAGCCTCACGAGCAATCCATGTGTGGGGCTCGCTAAGTCACAGGAGCCTGGAGACACGGAGCTGCCGACAAAGGAGAGGCCCAAGAACATCGGGAGATCATCCAGGGGAGGCGCTGGTGAGGACACGGATGCCTCATCAATCCACTCTTGGTCTATGAGTAGAAGCGAAGACACTGCAGCTTCTAAGGGGAAGAAGCGTGACAGGACAACTGCGGCGGGTGAATACCTGGGCTTAGCGGAGGCTAAACGAAGGTTTAATGAGCTAACTTTGGCGGAAAGGTCCAGATTGGACGATCTGGAAATTTGGGACCCAAGTGTTGAGCCCGAGCCGGTTTCTAGAAGTTGTCGTCCGTTGAGGGACTCTAATGAGCTGGCCCAGGAGATGAGACAGGCTCCTGCGGCGGAACTAAGACTCACAATAATGGACAACCTCAAAGGGATCGAGAAGATCGCGCGTTGTTCCAAGAACTTGAAAGGGACAAGCGTGAGAGCCCTGAGGGAGGCAGCGCAGACAATCAAGTTTGCATCGGCTGAACAGGCGAGGCGGATGGTAGCTGATGACCGAGCAGCTGAATTAGAGGCCATCGTGAGGGAGCTGAGGGCGAGGATCCAGTCGCTGGAGCAGGAGGCGATGAAACGTACCAGTGAACATTTGACTACGGACAGAATGTCCGAAAAAGGTACAAGTACTAGGGGACTGGAGGGTGATGAAAGCTCCTTTGGAAGTAAAGGCAGCATTGGACCCAGTGGCAGAAGGAGGCGTGTCAGGAGAATGGTGGACGCTGGCAGCTCCGGGGAAGAAGAGGAGAGGGTCGGAGCGATGAGGGGCCCGGAGTTAAGAAGGGGGAGCCTGAGGGGGACGGCTACGAAGCAGGGACGGGCAAGAGGGGAGCCGAAGCAGACGGCGGTGAATAGAGTCAGAGAGCCGATTCCGGTAGCTGTGAACAGGGAAAGGGATATCTTGCAAATGGTCGAGAGAGTGGTAGTTAGGTCGTGCACGGAGATGGAAGCGCGCCTAAGGGATCATTTTGAGGGTATTTGCTTTGGGTCAGCTCGGGGGGCTGAGTACGATCCACAGGATGGGAGGCAGGCAGGGAGAGAGCGCTACCGCAGCCGCAGTGGAAACCGGATAAGTGGGAATAGTGGAAACCCGGTGCGTTTTGAGGAGAGGGAATTTCCACCCCTAATGAATAGGGAGAGAGGACGGAGGGAGGCTAATTATCCTGGGCACCTCTTGGACCAACGGCAGCAGGAACAAAGTGATGTAGAGGTTGCTGTGAATGAGGGAAGAAGAGAGCAACCCGTGGGAAGGCGTCAGAGGGAGGTAAGATATCCTGGAAGTGGGGAAGAGGGCAGGGCGAGCTGGCCCATTCCTCCTGGAAGGGAAGCCGGGGCAAGGGGACCCCTGGACACAAGAACAAGAACAAGGGCAAGGTCCCAATCTGGGAACCGCAGGGTGCTGCCGAGGGGACCGCGCAGAGAGGCGGTGGCGCTGACGGTTGCGCCAGGTAGTGAGAGTACATACGCAGCGGTTATGCGGAAAGCTACCGAGGGAATAGAGTCGGCGGGCCTAGAGATTCCTGCGATTCGGTATAGAAAGACATTGTCGGGGGCATCAGTTCTCGAGATTGCTGGTCCGGATAAGGCGAAGAAGGCGGACGATCTCGCCAAACATCTACGGAAAAAGCTTGAGGGAGTGGATGTCAGGGTTTCTAGGCCCTGTGTCAAGGCGGAGGCCAGGGTGACCGGTCTGGATGAGGGGGCTACCACCAGTAACGTCAGGAGTGCCATTGCGTCGACCGGAGGATGTGAGTTGGAGGACATCAAGACCGGGGAGATAAACTTCACCCCTAGAGGGCTGGGAACCGTGTGGATTCAGGCTCCCCTACCTGCAATGAGGAGGATAGAGCGCCTGGGGGGGAGAATTAAGGTGAACGGATTGTCGGTCAAGATTGCGATGTACGCGCAAAGGCAGATGAGGTGCCATAGGTGCCTCGAGTTAGGTCATGCGAGGGTGAATTGCAGATCTGACGTAGACAGGAGCACTAGGTGCTACCGCTGTGGGGAGGAGGGGCATATCGGTAAGGAGTGTAATGCCAGGCCGAGGTGTCCACTCTGTTCGGAGCTGGGACGGGTGGCAACACACCGTCTGGGGGGAAGAGGCTGTGCCCCTAGGCCGTCGCAAGGAAGGGGCAGAGTGGCGAATATAGTAGCCAGGGTTGAACCCCAGGAGAAAGAGTCGGAGGTCGAGCGACCGCAAAAGTGTAGAGAGGATGTTGTGGCGGACCGGGAGAACACAGGCCGGGAGGAGGCCATGGATCTGGAGACCAAGTAATGAAAGTTAGACTAATGCAGGCAAACATAAACCACTGCAGCAGAGCGCAGGACTTGTTAGTACAGACCATGCTGGAGTGGGGTGTTGACTGGACAGTTGTAGCCGAACCCTACAAGATATCTAAGGGAACGAACTGGACGGCGGATAAAGAAGAGTCGGTGGCCATAATAGCCAGCAATGGTAAGCGAGCCAGATCTCTGTATCGTGGGTCCGGTTTTGTTATTGCGGACTGTGAGGGTGTAGTGGTGGTGGCCGTGTATGCGCCCCCCAGATGGAATAGACTTGCCTTTGAGTCCTGCATGGCGCGGATTGGGGTCAGGCTGCGTACGCTGGGTAATCAAGCAGCCCTAGTGATGGGGGACTTTAATGCATCCTCTCCCATGTGGGGAGGGAAGCGAAGAGACACGAGAGGCAGATACCTGGAAGCATGGGCAGCGGCTCTGGGTCTGTCGTTGATTAACAGAGGGAAAGAGCCCACGTTCGAAAGAATGGGTGGGAGGTCGGTAGTGGATCTGACTTGGGGGAATAGGGCCCTAGCCAGCAGGGTAACCCTGTGGGAGGTAGTTAAGGAGGCTGAAACACTTAGCGATCACCGGTACATCCGTATGGAGGTGAGTGGCTTGGGGAGAGGGATCAGGCCATGGATACCAAAAGGCTGGTGTACAACTTACATGGACAAAGAGGAGTTGGAGGCGGCGGCAACGGCAGTGGCATGGCCTAGAAGAGGGGGCCCCCAGATAGCTGATGTGGATAAAGAGGCGGAGTGGATGGGAGTCGCCATGCAGGATGTCTGTGACGCGGCGATGAGGAGAAGGAGGGGGTCTCACAGGACTGTAGTCCATTGGTGGAGTGTGGGAATAGAGAAGAAGAGAGAAGATTGCTTAGCAGCCAGAAGAGCTTTGGGAAGGCTCCGGAGGAGGCCTCAGTTTGACCGGAATCGGGAGAGGGGGCTATGGGTAGCATATAGTAGGAAAAGGGCCATCCTAGCGGATGAAATCAAAGAAGCGAAGAAAAGATCCTGGCAAGAGTTGATTGAGGGGTTAGAGAGGGACCCGTGGGGGAGACCCTATAGGGCGGTCTTGGGCAAAATGAGAAGGTGGGAGATTCCGGTGACTCAGGTACTCCAGAAGGAAGAACTGGAACAGGCGTTGGAGAGGTTATTCCCGGGGGACCCGGCCGAAAGAAACAACGAGGAAGAGACTGAGGAGATAATGACATCGGTGCCTGAGGTCACTGAGGGTGAAATGAAGCACGTGGTGGGGAGACTAGGGGCCACAGGAAAGGCGCCGGGACCGGATGGTGTACCGGGTTGCGCATGGGCGAGAGCGGGAGATATGTTACAGGCCCTAAGAAGGGTAATAGATGCATGTCTTGCTATGGGAAAGTTTCCTAGGGGCTGGAAAGTGGGCACCTTAGTGCTGATTCCTAAAAACCCAAGTGTTCGGGTGCCGGGAATAGAGGATCTTCGCCCGATCTGTCTTTTGAATGAGGCGGGGAAGGCGCTAGAAAGAGTGATGGCAGGAAGACTTGAGGAACATCTAAGGGAGCCCGGAAAGGAGTTGTCACCGAGACAGTTTGGGTTTAGGCCTGGAAGGTCAACGATTGATGCAGTGAACGCCCTTAGGGTTCTCACTGAGAAGGCTGTGGCACGGGGAAAGATAGCGATTGCCATCTCGGTAGACGTGAAGAATGCCTTTAATTCGATCCCCTGGGGAACGATCAGGGAACAAATTAGGAGGAGGCAGTTTCCTGCATATCTTAGGAACTTGGTGAATGACTACCTCAGGGACCGAAGCATTGAATTCCCCACACGAGACGGCAAGGGAACCAGGATGATAACGCGAGGAGTCCCGCAGGGATCTGTGTTGGGCCCATTACTATGGGCTATTGGATATAATCCCGTTTTGGAGACGGCGGTTCCGGATGGGGTGACGGTTCTTTGTTATGCCGACGATACGTTGGTGGTGGCTGTTGGGGAATCCTGGTCCTCGGTAGCGGGAATGGCGGAGGTCGGGATGACTGCGGTTGTCCGTATGGTCAGAAGACTGGGGCTGGCAATTGCTCCGCAAAAGTGTGAGGCTATGTGGCTGCACGGTCTCCCACTGGCGAGGAATCCACCCAATGTAGAGCTGGCGGCGGGTGGCATTGAACTAATGGTAGGCGGGACAATAAAGTACCTGGGCCTCCACCTGGATAGTAGGTGGAGGTTCGAGGAGCACTTTAATAAATTGAAAGTGAAAACCATGGGAGTGGCGGGGCGCTTGGCGGGGTTGCTCCCAAACTTGGGGGGCCCAAGTGTCAGAGTGAGGCGGGTGTATGCAGGTGTCATCAGGGCAATGGCCATGTATGGGTGCCCGGTGTGGGCGGAGCAGGCGGCGAGGAGCCGTGTATGCAGAGGTGCGCTTGCAACTATTCAAAGAACAATTAACATTAGAGTAGTCCGAGGGTATCGGTCTATATCACATGAGGCTGCATGCCTTCTTGCGACGGATCCGCCCTATGATCTACAAGCAAGGGCTTTAGCAAAGTCCTTCTACCGGGTGAGGACTATGGGAAGGCATCCGGGAATGGTTGATACGGATGTAATCAAGATGAGAAAGGAGGCCAGAAACCAGGCTCTGGCGAACTGGCGGATTAGGTTGCTGGAACCGGGGGCGGCTAGGCAGAGGGTGGTAGCTGGGATCGACCCCAGCTTCTGGCAGTGGGTCAAGAGGAGACATGGAGAGCCGACGTACCACCTGACCCAGATGATTACCGGGCATGGAGCGTTCTGTAGCTATCTCCATAGGATTGGAGCGGAAAGGACACCGGAGTGTCGTGAGTGCGGGGCTGAGGTGCAAGATGCCCAGCACGTGTTAGAGGTGTGCCCGGCCTTCTCGACCCAGAGAAGACCTCTCAGAAGTACTATAGGATGGGACCTTTCCCTGAGGGCGGTTATTCAGGCGATGGTTGAGGGTCCGGCAGTTTGGGGCCTGGTGGAGAGGTTCTGTAGTGAGGTGGTCAGGCAATTGGAATGTCTGGAACGTGGTAGGGAATTTGGGCAGGACCCAAACAGAACTAGACGGTGCAGGGTGAGAAGGAGCCGGAGGAGAAGAGGGAGGCCTCCGAATTAGAGGAGGCGAACTGTGAGAGAGAGTGATAGTGCGGACTAGGTGATCCGGAAGTGCGGGAGTGATAGGGCGGACCTAGTGACCCGGAAGTGCGGGAGTGTAAGGACACCCGGAGGGGGTGGGGTGCGGGTGGTGATGCCTGGTAGTATGGCATTGACTGTCGCGAATGGTGCGTACAGTGAAGTGGCCGTGATCGACGGCGTGGTTGGTCCGAGGGCGGTGAACAGTGTGTTTGGTGATTTCCTTCCCTTTTCCTATTCCTTATCCTTGTCCTTCCTTTTCCTATTTATATCTCCCTGTTCAGTACACTTTGTACATTATGTATGTATAGTAGTGATGGGGGGGCAGTGTCGGCAAGGTGCATGGCCTCCCTTGTCGGCAGTTAGAGTGTTGGGCTTGTAGCCCAGATATTTGTTGGGAAGTACTCGCTATTGCTCAATAGCGAGGGGATGGCGCCGGAAGCGGAGAATCGTCATGTTCGCAACCCGCTCCGGCGCCGAACATCTAGGGTGGCTATTTAAAAAAAAAAAAAAAAAAATAGGTTAGTTAAGTAGGATAAGGTAGTGGTAAGTTGTAAAGTAGTTGTAAGATGTATAAGTTTGTAAACCCTTCGGGGAGACAAATAAAGAATTTATACATACATCCAACACACCAATACAGTTAATTATAGAACGGACACTGACCACCTTAACAAATTTTATTACAGTTTATAACTCTGATCATAATACACTCATACAACACACAACGTTCAATACACAGATACACCCCACCACAGTACACGATATAAACACAGCCAAGAACCAATCACCGTACCCATCCACAATACGAAACTGACACAGCATCACATACATTTCAGTTGCACCTAAACGACCGAAAGTGAAACAAGTGTCAAAGTAACCACCCTAGTACTAACGCAATGATCTCACTCCGGTGAATCTTGCTATGTACTAGGGAGAAGTACGATATCATAAATAAAAAATAAGAGAAAGAAAGAGAGGAGAAAAAATAGTACATATTCACGAAGCCTACAATAGTAATTCTATACCTCACAACCCATATAATCAGGTAAGCAGATTAACACATCACATAGGATCCACTCAAAATATTACAATAATACTTTTTCATCCTAGCCTGACAATAAATACACATAAACCAACACACCCAGCTTAATCACAAAAGAAGAAAAGGAAAAACAAAATCGAGTATGATTGTAACTCAGGTCATACATTCTAATCCACTTAGTCCACATGAATCTTCCATAAAATCCACCCATAATTAAATTTAAACTTAAGCATGTATCCACCGATTCCCAAACAATGTGAGTACTTTTAAATTATGTAACACCACGAAAGTTTTTTCTTATACGAGTTAATCGAAATGTACACGATCAGCTGAAGAGGACTCAAAATAAATATAGAGTCGAAACGTACAAAGAGTTGCTCCTCCTACCGATCCTTCCATCGCCGAAAAGAACCAATCATTATTGAAGGTAAATACGCGTCTTCTTACACATGCGTAAGAGATAGTAAAAAGGCAACATCGTAACCAATGACGCAAGCTTGATGCAATGCACTTTGTATTTCGAAACACAATCAAACCACACAGAGTATGTGTTTTAGGGATCAACTCTCCGCGTATGGTGGGAAGAGGGATACCTGATTCCTTTGGCGATTTCTTGCGTTCGGGATATTTTTTGAACTTGAGTTGGTTAACAAAACTAATATATTTAAACTATTGTACAATATGTAAATGTGTAATGAAATATGTGATGCGAGTGATGAGCAATGGTGAACTGTCCGTCTCATCGCATGTCTCTGTCCAAGAAAATTCTGTCGTAGGAAAGGAAAGAGAGTGGTGGAAACATATTGGTAGAGGGGGACTGTAAAAGGTGAGGAGGTGGATGTTAATAACAATTGCGTCATGAGGGACGTGGTCAGGGTAGAGATTTGGGAGGCTATTGCAAGGGTGCCGATATGTGTGAAAAGAGTATTGTATTGGGGATTAAGATATGGGATAATGAAGGGTACGGGACGATAAAACTTGAAGAAAGAGATGAGATATGAGGAATTGTTTATGAAGTGTGAATACTGTCCCGTCCGTCGTGTATCGTAATCCGGGGTTGTGTAATTGTGCTGGTCATACTGTCGTGAGTTCTTAACAGTATGCACTACCAACCTCGATATATCCTCTCTGGCGACACGAACTGTAATGGTCATTTCGACCGTTTATGTCTTTTCGTTGCTTACCCTGGCCCATTGTCTTTTCTTCCCCCGACGTACTTCACAAGGTGCCCTAGCGAATGTAGGGGGGGGGGGGGGAAGTTACGAACGCTTCTACCCAAGGATGCTACCGTAATGGAGCGTGTAGTATTTATGCGTTTACCTGATAGGTATTCCTTAAATGTACATACATTGCAAACTAATGTTACAATTATAAATTGCCATGTACATACATTGCAAACTAATGTTACAATTATAAATTGCCATGATTAGTAGCTCATTCGATTGAATACGCTAAACATTATAGATGTTCATAAAAGCGTACTTACCAGTTCGCGTGTGTTTGCAACGGACACTACAGTACACTGCACACACACCATTACTACGGGTAATAAGTCAGTTCGTAGTTTATTATTGTCGTTTCAAAAACACGTCCCAAAATACGTAGATCGGAAACGCGGTTGCCGAAAGCGCGTTTATTCCCCCGCCGAGCCCATTGCCGATAACACAAACAATAGCCGAAAGCGTTATCTGCGACACATTTCGCAATATACAAGCGAACAGGGCTCACAGATGCATTATTAGCTGCAGTACCGATCATTTCAGCGTGAACAGTCGTGACAGTTCGTCGCTGAGATAGTACATACTGCGAAGTGGAAAACACAAACTAATTGTAAGTGTATAGTTTTATTAAAAACGCATCGCAGTTTTAAGTGCAGTGGGTGTTAGGTTTAGTGCGTTTTTCATTCAACATACTGGACCAATTCTAATAGACGTAAGTTTTTCTACTTTATTTTCCATTTATTTGTCTACTTTCTTTTTTCTCTCTTACTTTTCTTACTCATTGTTTTTTGTTTATCCCTTTTCCTTCTCATTTTGTTTCACTTTTCGTTACTAAGTTAGTTGTACTCCTTTGTTTAGATTAATTTATTGTGATATATACAATTACATAGGAAACATAATGCGGACTTCCGTTTCCGAGTGACTGGAGAGTGAGTGTGGTGTGATTGTGGAAAAGGGAAAGTGTAAAAGAAAAGGGTAGGATAGGTCAGAGAGTTGCGGGAGGGGGTGATTAGGGAAGAGGGGAAAGGGAAGTGGGGGTGGAAGAATTGGTGGGAAGTTTAGTGAGTGTGGGTGGGCGGGAAGAGTGAAAGAAAGATTCAGAAAGAGTAAGAGGTTAGGACCGGGAAGATAGGCAAGGGGGGCAAGAGGAGGAGGGAAGGAGGAAGGGCAGTGACGCCTGGCGGTCTCTGGGAGAAGTAGAGAGCCGTGAAGGGAAAGAGGGAGGGATAGCGGAGGACTGAGCGGCGGCTAGATGGAGTGCGAGGCGGAGAGGGCTGAGGGGGGGAAGGCAGCCGTAGGAGAGAGGGGAAAGGGAGACGTGGCGACAGAGAGCGGTTTGAGACAGAGGAAATTAGACTTTGCGAGAAGGAGGAGTGGGGGGGAGGGGGGAAGCTTGGACAGGGGGCTAGGGAAGAGAAGGAAGAGAAGCGAGGGGGCCAAGGGAGAGACGGGAGAGGGCTGGGAAGGGGAGGAGGAAGTAGGGGAAGGACCGGGGACAAAGTCGGTGAAGGAAGCTTTGGGGTGGATCATGAGGGAATTAGCGGAGACGAGAAGGGTGAGGGAGGAGGGGAAGAAGGAGAGCGAGAGGGTGAGGAGAGAGAGGGAGGAGACGAGGAGGGAGAGGGAGGAGTGGAAGAAGGTAATGGAGAATTGGGAAAGGGATAGAGAGAAGGAGGAGGAGAGAAGAAGGAAGAGCTGGATAGAGGAGGAGGGGAGGAGGAAGAAAGACTGGGAAGAGCAGGCGAATTGGAGGAGCGGGATAGAGAAAAGGATAGAGGAAATGGAAAAGAGGGCGGAGGAGGAGCAGAAGGAGAGGAGGGAGATGGAGGAGAGATTAAGAGGGGGGGAGGGGGTGGGAGGGGGAGCGGAGGAGCGAAGAGAGAGGGAAGGGAGATGGAGGCAAGTGGAGATAAAGGTGGACAGGGCGGAGAGGGAGAGGAGGAGAGAAAATGTACTGATAAGGGGAATAAGGGTGGGGAAGGGGGAAGAGGAATGGGAGAAAGAAGTAAGGAATTTATGGGAGGTGATAGGGGTGGAGAGGGGAAGTATTAAGGAGATGAAGAGAGTGGGCAAAGAGGACAAGGAGGGAAGGGGTCTGGTTCTCGTGAAGCTGTCAGGGAGAGAGGCAAAGAAGAGGGTTATGGAAGGGAAGCGAAAGCTGAGGGGGAGGGTGGAGAGGATTGAGGATGATTTGACTGGGGAGGAGAGAAGAGCAAGATGGAAGATAGAGAGAGAGGCGGAGAAGGAAAGGGAGAGGGGTAGGCAGGTCAGAATAGGATATATGAAGATGTGGGTGGACGGGAGACTTAGAATGTGGGACGAGATAAGGGAGAAGTGGAGAGGGGCAGGGGAGCTGGGAAACGGGGACAGGAGGTGAGGGGGACGGGGAGGGGTGGGGGAGGGGGAAGGGTGGGTTTTTGGAACGTGGCAGGGTTAAAGAATAAGGATAGGGAGTTTTGGGGACGGCTGGGAGGATGGGAGGTGCTGGTTCTGATGGAGACATGGGTGGAGGAGAAGGATTGGGAGAGGGTGAGGGGGAAGCTGCCGAGGGGGTATAGGTGGGAAGCTCAGTGGGCAAAGAGAGAAAAAAAGAAAGGAAGGGCGAAGGGGGGGATGCTAGTGGGTGTGAGGAGGGAGTTAAGGGTTGAGGGGAGAGGGGGGTACAGGAGGGAGGGTTTGGTGGTGAAGAGGTTGGAGATGGGGAGGGAGTGGTGGAACGTGGTGGGGGTGTACGTGAGTGGGGACCTGGAGGAGAAGTTGGAGGCTTTAGGGGAGTGGGTGGGGGAGGTGGAGGAGGGGGGCAGAACAATGATAGGGGGGGATTTTAATGTGAGGACTGCGGAGATGGGAGGAGGAGTGTGGTTGGAGGGGGAGGGGGAGGGGGGAGGAAATCGAAGGATAGTAAGGTGGATGCAGGGGGAAGAAAGTTATGTGGATTTCTGAAGGAAAGGGGGTGGGGCATTTTAAATTGAGTGCTCAGGGGTGACGAGGAGGGACATTGGACGTTCGTGGGGGAGAGAGGTAATTCGGTGATTGATTATGTCTTAGGGAACAGGGGCACGAGGGAGGGAGTATGCGAGGTGAGGGTGGAGGAGGAGACTGATTCGGATCACTTGCCAATAACAGTGGTGGTAGGGGGGGGGAGAGCTGAGAGAGGAGGGAGGGGGAGGGAGGGGGGAAGGGGAGTAGGGAGATGGAGGCAGGGGGATGGGGAGGTATTTGAGAAGAGGTTTGGGAGGGGGGAGGGAGGGGAGGGAGGGGTGCAGGAGGACTGGGGGAGGCTGGAGAAGAGGGTGTGGGGCGTGTTACGGGGAATGGAGGAGGGAGGAAAGAGAAAGGAGAAGGAGGGCTGGTGGGACGAGGAGTGTAAGGAGGGAAGGAGGAGGTTAAGAGGGGAACTGAAGAGATGGAGGAGGGAGGGGGGGAGGGAGAAGAGTATAAGAAATGCAAAAGAGGGTTCAGAGAGTTGTGTGAGGAGAAGAAGAGGAAGGAAAGGGAAAGGTGGGAGAGATTGGTGGAGGGGGTGAGAACGGAGGAGCAGGCATGGAGGGTGATAAGCAGGTGGAAGGGGGGAAGGGTGGGGGTGGATGAGGGGATTGAGATAGGGGAATGGGAAGAATATTTTAAGGGGCTGCTGGGAGGAGTGGAATGGAGGGTCAGGCTTGGAGGGGGGAGGGGAGGAGAGGAGGACGGGGAGAGGGAAATAGGGAGAGAGGAATTCAATAAGGTGGTGAGGGGACTGAGGGACGGAAAGGCACCGGGGGGGGATGGAATAAGGAATGAAGTGTGGAAGTATGGGGGGGAGGAAGTGAGGGAATGGCTGAGGGGAGTGTGTAACAGGGTGTGGAGGGGCGAGCCATGGCCGGAGAGGTGGAGGGAGGGGGTAATAGTCCCGGTGAGGAAGAAGGGGAGGGGAGGGGTGGTGGGAGATTACAGGGGGGTGGCCTTGACGCAAACGGCGTATAAGATATACGCGGCGGTTTTGGCGGAGAGGTTGAGGGTGGAGGTGGAAAATGAGGGATTGCTTCCACCGAGTCAGGCGGGCTTCAGGAGGGGTAGAGGGTGTATTGATCAGGTATTCGTTTTGAATTACCTGATCAATAGACAGATTAGGAGGAGAGGGAAGAAGATGGTGATTTTGTTTTTGGACCTGAAGGCTGCCTTTGACTCGGTGGATAGGGAGGTTTTGGTGCGGAGTCTGAGGGAGAGGGGGGTAAGGGAGGGCCTGGTGCGGAGGTGCAGGGGGCTGGTGGAGGAGACCAGGTGTAGGGTCAGAGCGGGGGGAGGGATGAGTGAAGGGTTCTGGACGGCCAGAGGGGTAAGACAGGGGTGTCCAATTAGCCCCTGTCTGTTCACCCTACTGCTGGCGGACATTGATGAGGAGTTGGAGAGGGGTGGATGGGGAGGGGTTAGGGTGGGAGAGAGGAAGATTCGGTCGCTGGCGTACGCGGATGATGTGGCGGTGATTGCGGAAGATGAGGAAGGTATGAAGGGTGTGATTTCGGTGTTGGAGAGGTATTTTGTGAGGAAAAAGCTGCAAGTTAAGGTGGACAAGACGAAGGTAATGAGGTGCAGGGAGGGGGGTGGGAGATGGCGGAGAGTGAGATGGAGGTGGGAGGGGAAAGTTATTGAGGAGGTGGCCGAATTTAAGTATTTAGGTTATGTAGTGAGGAGGGATGGGAGGCAGGAGGGGCAGGTGGAGGACAGGGTGAGGAGGGGTGCGGCGGTGCTGGGAAAAGTGTGGGGGCTGGGGAAGAGGGTGTTTGGGAGGGATTGGGGGAGAAGGCTCTGGCTGTACGACAGGCTGGTATGGCCTGTAGTAAGTTATGGGGTGGAGGTGTGGGGGTGGACAGAAAGGGGGAAGGTAGAAGCCCTGCAGGAGAGATATTTGAGATGGGTGCTGGGGGTGGAAAGGAGCACTCCGGGTTATTTGGTGAGGGAAGAGCTACAGAGAGAGCTAATGAGGGGAAGAATGGCGCTAAGGGCCTGGGGGTACGAGAAGAGGGTGGAGGAGGGGGGAGGGGGGGAGCTGGTGCAGGAATGCCTAAGAGAAATTAAGGGAAGGATGGGAAGAGAGGAGGGAGGAAAGGGTTGGGAGGGAGAGAGGAGAGGGTTCTGGGAGAGGAGGGGATGGGGATGGGATGGGGGGGTCGGGGGAATAAGGGGGGAGGAGATAGTTAAATGGGAGAAGGCAGAGCAGGAGAGAGAGCGATGGGAAAGGATAGGGGGTTCGGAGTTCAACCAGGAGTATGGGAGGGTTAAGGAGAAAGGGGTGCCGGGTTACCTGAAGAAGGGGTGGGCGGAAGAGAGGTGGGGGAGGGTAGCGAGGTTCAGGCTGGGAAGTGGGATGAGGGGGGGTAGGTATTGGATGGGGGAGGAGGAGAGGCTTTGCAGGATCTGCGGGGGAGGAAGGGAGACGTGGAGACATATGTGGGAAGTTTGCGTGAGGGGAGGGGAGGAGGAGGGATGGCAGGAGGCGAGGAGGTGGGTGCTGGGGGGGGAGGGAGAGGGCGAGGGGCTGTTTAGGGAAATTGAGAGGAGATGGGGAGAGTTGGGGGCGAGAGGTGTGAATGAGTGGGAGAGTTGAGAGTGAGAGGGGGGTGGTGTGATTGAGGAAACGGGAGTCCACGGGGGGGGGGGGGGTGAGAGTGAGTGGGAGGTGATGAGAGGGGGTGGGAGTGTGGAGTCGGAGTGGGAGAGGAGCAGGCGAGCGAGAGAGCGTGAGAGGGGCGGGAGAGCGGGGGGCGTGCGGGCGGCGGAGGACGTGCGAGCGTGCGAGCGAGCGTGCGAGAGAGCGTGCGAGCGTGTGAGGGAGCGTGCGAGTGTGCGAGCGGTGTGGAGGAGAGCGAGGGGGCGGTGGCGGCGAGCGGCGTTAGATTAAGTATAGGCTAAGGTGCGGGTGGTGGCGTTAGGGTAAGGTAGTTTAAGATTGTAATTAGGTTAAGGTTTTGTAAGTTGCAAACCCATTAGGGACGCAAAAATAAACTATTATTATATACAATTACATAGTACATTTACAGTTTCATACCTGGCCGCAATTGTACTAGATTTCACCTGATACTAAATTTCGCAAATTCTGACCATACAGCTTTGGATCGAATAATCTGTCGAAGACATTTCTCTGATCTCGAATCAAACTAAGTCAAATCAAATAACAGTAAAATATGTCTTTGCCAATTCTATCTTTATCGGAATCGGCAATTCGTGAATTGTTAAACGGTGATGTACTCTCCACTGACCACATCAGTAAATTTAACGAAATTTTGGCTGCTTTCACCGAATTTAAGCCACGAGAGGTTTTGTTGATGTGGAATTTGTATAGTGATATTGCACCCGTAAGAAGAAATGAAAAACATATTCAAATTCTGCCGTCGGGTGCCACTCATCGTATTACACATTGGATATGCACATATTTCGATGGCAGTATTATTCATGTATACGATAGTTCAAACGCGGATAGACAATTCCAATTAACACATGAACAACAAATGTTTCTTGATGCTCTATTTCCATGGAAACCAGAAATTGTTTATGATAAGGTTCAACAACAAGAAAATAACACCGATTGTGGTGTATTTTCAATAGCGTCTGCTATTTCTATTGCATTTGGAATGGACCCAAGTCGACAAGTGTTTATCATTTCGTCAATGCGGAACCACCTAAACGCAGTCTTTGAACGTAAGCATCTCATTGCATTTCCTGTCCAATCGAATAATAATAATATCAACGTTTGCGAGTATCATATTAACGACACGAATGTTAGGAACACAGTTTCGGCTAATGGAAAAGATTGCCGGCCGTGTTCGAGAAAACGGGGAAGGCCCAAACAGTTGAAAAATCATGCCGCTCCACTGCGTATACGTAGCATAGAAAGGTTAGAGTCCGCCAGAAAAACACGCGGTAATTTATTCGCGGTTAACCCGTCCAATGATAGGGATGCACATAATGACAATACCAGTAGCAATATTAAGGTAGTACCTTCGCGACAATCCAGGTAAAAAGTTTTGACTCAGTACCCACATTAAACATATCAGCAAATTCAGTCTGTAGCCTGTGGTTTGTTTTACGAGATTGTACCTCTTACACTATCATATTCTCTATACGAATACACACATACTATGAAATATTATTCTGTGTGTAAATGTGACAACGTCGCATATTCTTTTTCGGTTGTTAACGTGGCCGGCGACGAAAAGCCACACACACTCGCCCAGCGCCGACAATGCATCGTTGCCGCATCATTTCTACGCGACTTCATTGATATCCCCACCACAAAAAATAATCGTCTAACTATGTTATTCTTTCCAATGTTTGAATAAAACTACGTGGTGAACAATTTCCATTTTTTTTTAAGATATTCCGAATATATTACTCTAACAAATATTAGTTTTTCATCAAGATGGCCAAAGTCCTTCAATGCAAAAAAATTAAAAATATGTAATTTTCCCACGCGTTTCCTATGTTATATGTACAAAACATGTCACTTTTAATTGCAATTATCTCATGTTTGGTGTGGTCAAACGTCTCAAAATTTTAACATCGTGTGTGTTATGCATTTAGCTACTTACACTCCAATTTTTGAAGATTTCTACCAATGTTGCAAATGCGAAGGTACTACCTTAAAGAAAGAGAAGTTGCTAATGCAAGTTCAGAGAATAAGCTATCCGGCCGGCCGTGCGGGAAAAAGCGTGGAAGACCCAGACAGTTGAAAAATTGTGCCGTTCCTTTGCGTGTCTGTAGAGTGGAACGGTTAAAGTCTCTAACATATAGAAGCGGGAATTTATTCGCGGTTAACCCGAACGATGGTAGGGATGTAAATAATAATAATACCAATAGTAATATTAAAGAAATTCAAGAAACAGATGTTGCTAATGCACGTTCAGTGATTAGGCTATCCGGTCGGCCGTGCGCGAGAAAGCGTGGAAGGCCCAAAAAGTCGGAAAATTATGCAGCTCGATTGTGTGTCCGTAGAGTGGAATGGTTACAATCCCCAACAGATACGACCGGTGATTTCATTAGGCATAACACCAACAATAGCAATAATGCAATTAATAATCGTGACTGTAGTAATACTGATAAAACAAATGTTGCAAATGAGACTACGGGTATAAACATACAGGGTCAGCTATGCACCAGAAAACGTGGAAGACCCAAACAGTTTGAAAATGATGCTGCTCGAAAACATTTCCGCCGTAATGTAGGGTTAAACACCGCGCAAGTTTCAACGGCTGACTCAATTACGAACGACCCGAACAGTAACCGGAAAAATAACGATAATGATAATAGTGGCAGTAACAACAATAATAACATCAATACCATTTGTAGTATTAACCATAATGATAATAATACCACGGTTTCGGTGAATCATGAACTGGCCCAGTCGCGCTACTTTTTAAGGTCCAGTCACGTCGAAAATGATGTTTCACGAATACGATTGCGCGAAATCATAGAATCAGAGCAGCTAACCGATACAAGACGACTGTCATTTCGATTACCCGTGACCTTATGCCAGCTTCCCTGGAAATATACAGAGAAATGTGCATTCAATTACGATCCACTTATTTCATACGAGAACGGTTCTCACGTTGCAATTGATTCGATGACGGTAGTGTGTTCGCATTGCCAAGCTTTGAAATTTAAGGACGAGAGTCCAGGTATGTGCTGTAGCAGTGGAAAAATTAAACTCGAGCCTTTATCACACCCCTCACAACCGCTCGAAGGGCTTTTGTTAGGTTCAGACATTCGTTCGAAACAGTTCTTACAATCAATAAGAAATTACAATAATGCCTTGCAAATGACATCATTTGGAGCAACCAATATAGTGTCTGATAATTATATGCCAACCTTTAAAATTCAGGGGCAAGTGTATCATTTAGCTGGTTCCATTTTACCCGAAAATTCTGCTGAGGAACCCAAATTTCTCCAACTGTATTTTGTCGGAGACAATGCAGTCGAAGCCAATTTGAGGTGCAAAAACTTTCCCACTTTGGATTTAAATATTGTTACGGAGTTGCAAGAAATGTTGCATTCTGAAAATAAGTATATTAGAAGTTTTAAAACCACGTTGGAAAATGAAATTCATAATTCGGATAATAATTTCAAAGTTGTCATTCATGCAGATAACACTACGCAACAAAATAAAATTTTTTCTCTGCTACTAGGTTGAAAATAGGTTCCTTATAGTAATTCATGTGCGCTGAATACAGAAATGCAATCAGATTTGCTCTGGCACGTCAGGAAAAAAAGTTATGTACGTATAAACCTTTCCGAGAATAATTCTATTAACTACGTTGAATTGCGAATGTGAGAAATTTTGGGGCAATTAATGTGCGTACTTTGGGATGAAAATGCTAAATATTATAATTAATAAATTAATTATAAATGTTTATTTGCCTCTGAAATGAGTCAGAGGCCCCTAGTTACACTAACATTGGCAATACCTTGGTTTAAAAATGCGCCTATTCATCTTTCGTTTACTGAATCACCATATACCGAATCACCGAATCTTCTTATATGAAATCAATTAAATACGTGTTATTGCGACTGTTGCACTGAAGTAATGTAGGGTTTAAGGCGAGATACGTGTCGATGGAGAAGGAACATGAAAGCGTTTTGTTTGTCCGATTTGGAAGTGGGGCTGCGGCGTCGCCTCACAAGACTCGATGGACATTTATTTGACAACAGTCGTACCTGCTTATTCAAATCATCACTCCTTAAATAAACCATCTTTACGTTTATTAATACCTTCGTTTATTTTCCGTATAAGATCCCACACTAATTTTATAAAACATGTTGAATCCTGCCCGCATGCTCTAGCTCGAGCGCAAGTTAAAACTTGTCAAAGTCTGCTTATTTGTTTTTACCACTGCAACTTTTTTTTTTACAGACGCATAAAGCAGAGTAACCTTGAGATTACACACACACATTCGTACGTTATACCAAATAATACGGCTGATTGATGCAGCTATACAATAACGCATGTAGAAGGTTTTAATGATCATCTTATGACTTTATTATTAATATGGTTTTTAGCTATAACTTTAAATCCAGACGTGCTACGACAATTCTGATTGCAAAATCAGAATCAGCGCACCCAATTACACAATACTCACATTCATTTCAACTAGTAGCGAATTCATTGTTGCATAGTGTAATTAATAAACCAAATGCCTCGATAATCAGTCTTGAGACGCCTGCTCGAATGGTCGGAGCGAATTAAGTTAGTGCTGTTGACACCTCCAAGCGCTACATTAAAAAAGGCACATAATTCCTTCTCATGCCCCACTGTCTCACTTCTCAATCCTTTCTGTTTTGTTAACTCGGTCGACTCCAATAACCTCTGCGACATGCACTTGTGTGCATCGCTCGGTGTTGGAGTCGAACGCTTGTCCTCTATAACCCTTTTGTTGTAATCCTGTCCCAATCCACCAGCCCTTCCCACCACCACCACCTGCTTGCTTCCACCACTCCGCCAAGACATTGCACCGAAAGAGCATTCGTCATTCGTTATTCGTCTCCCGTCTTTGGACCGTTTATCATTGTATAATAATTGAGCAGATTTTTCGAGTCAGAGATTCCACATTATACAGTATTGAAAATATATAACAGTTTTGTCCTCTCAGTACAGTGTCATTGATTAATCAGTCACAACCGCATACACATAAGTCACAAGTGACAAGTTGCGCGTTGCAACAATTCAGTCAGCACGCGTAAAGGAACAAGTGCTTACTGCAGGAATAGAATTAACTTTACTTTTCCCCCAAGAACAGATAAAAAGGTATGTTTTATTGTTTGTCAAATTTGGGTAGCTTTATTGATAATACTTAATTATTTATAAATAGATTTTACCACACCCCTCAAAAAGATGTCGAATAACAGAAAAAGACGAATTGACATAAATCAGAATTATTTGGATCTGTCAGAAAATGAACAAATAAATTCAAATTTGATACGAGAAAGACGCACCCGAAATTGTAAAAGATTTCGGCAAATCATATTCAGCACGTCCGAATACGAAGATGATACTTCAAAGGAATCTGGCAGTGATCTTACAAAAATTACATGGACCAACGAACTATTCCGGCCAATTATTCAATTTTCAATTATCAATTTTAGAATTTTTTCAATTATTCTGTTCTGAAAACTTTATAAATTTCATTGTCGGTACGACAAAAGATTATCGGAATAACCTTGATGAGAGTACTAATAACGTAAATTGTCAAAGCACTTCTGTCCCTGAAATGTATTGCTTTCTCGCCGTCAAATTATTAATGTCACTAAATAAAAAACTGACATATTCTGAGTACTGGTCTAACGACATACTGTTGAAGAGCAAGATTTTTGGAGAAGTTATGAGTAGGGATCGATATCTTTATTTGTTAAAAATCTCACATTTTAACACGAATAATGTAACTGCAAATTCTGACAAATTATATAAAATTACGGGAATTTTGCGATAAGCACCGACAAAGTTTTCAGCAGGCATTTCATCCTTTTGACAACCTATGTATTGATGAAAGTCTACTCCTTTACAAAAACAGATTATCGTTCAAGCAATACATTCCATCCAAGAGGAATAGATTTGAAAGTAAATCCTTCATTTTGTGTGATACCCAATCTGGGTTTGTACAAGATTTTTTTATTTATAATGGATGACTGACTACAGTAAGCTGTGAAAATGACTTTATCGGAAAGTCGGGCAATATAGTAATGGAATTATTAAAACCTTACTTAGGCAAAGGCCACACACTGTACGTAGATAATTGGTATACTAGCCCGGCACTTTTCATACTTTTACATAAAAATGCAACTAACGGAGGTGAAACTGTCCGAGAAAGACGAAAGGGCATGCCGATTATCCAGGATAAATTAAATACTGGTGAAGCGAGTTTCCGCTCTTCTAGGCATTTACTAGCAATAAAATGATGTGACAAGAGGGAAGTGTACATGCTATCTTCTTACCACAATCGTTTTGTCAATACAAAACTTCATTACCGAACGCGGGAAATGATAAAGAAACCAAAGTGTGTTGTCGACTACAATCGTTTTTGATGGGAAGTGTGGATAAAACAGATATGGTTATCAGCACCATTCACTCCCAACGCAAATCTATGAAGCGGTATAAAAAATATTTCTTCCATCCAACCGATATGTGCGTTTGGAACGCTTATTACCTATATAAATTAAAAACTAGCAAGCAAATTTCAATGGCAAAATTTCACCAGGAGTTAATTCGGCAACTTTTACATCATTATTTATCAAAACTTTAAGAATAATGTCGCAAATAAATCAGGATAAACAAATCCACTTCGCCTGACTGGAAGGTACTTCCCGTCGCTGTACACATATGAAACAACAAATCGAAAGAATCCGTTACGAAAGTGTGTAGTCTGTGCGAAAAATGACAAGAGGAGCGAATCGCGATACCAGTGTAAGATTTGCGATGTTGGACTATGCGGAACACCGTGTTTTGAAAAATGCCACACACAGTATCATTATTAAAATTAATTGTAATCATACGCTTGTATTATGTTGTATAATATTATTATATTATGCAATATTATTTGATCTCAGTAATTAAAAGTGTGCATGTTAATAAATTATAAATACTCTATTTTGAGACAAGTTTTTTCGTCGGAAGCACCAGCCAAGCAACGCACGCTACAATGAGGCGTAGACGCGACCGCTGACGATCGGTCGCGTGCACTGTTTCGTTGCGGCGCGCCGTACAGCGGGAGCACCGCGGCGGAGAATCCGCCCGTAGCGAAAGGGTTAAATAATATTCTATGATTTAGTATGTCTTGTTGTATATAAGAGAGAGAGAGAGAGAGAGAGAAAGAGAGAGAGAGAGAGAGAGAGAGAGAAAGGGAGAGATAGAGAATAGTAAAGTAAAGAAGAAACAGTTTATAGACTGATTTTGTCAAGAGCGTCATAGGGATATTGTTAAGAAACAGTTTTAAAAGAAATAGTATTGACGATTATTTTTCGTTTAATTTGTGCAGAAAAGAAACTATTTTAATTATACATATAAATTTTGGGGGCTAAAGGCGTTATTTTGGATCAATCTATAAAAGACTAAAAAGTAAATCAAAAATTTCGTTTCGTCCTGGATCTACTGGCGGACTCATCAGTGGGGCTATGCCAGTAGATTTTAATTATAGTGGTGAGAATGCAAATATTCGCGAGCATCTAGTGTTTTAAGTTATATTATATTATAACGTAAGGTACGGCCGCTGCTACAGCTGTGTCCGCTGTACCGGTCGCTCCTTGCCTTTGTTTTGGTTTGTGTTTCTCATCTACGCGCTGTGTGTTGCCTAGCGGCCATGCTTACAGGATATCAGTTACCGCGTAATATGTAAATTATAAGTTCTTCCTCTCTCCTTGCACGTATTTCCTTTAATTTGAATCATGTAAAGTCTAGCTGGCTATCCGCTTGCGAGTAATTTAATTATAATGATATATTGAAGCGAGTATTTATGTTGTGGCATGTTAGTGGTTTTTAGTTTTAACTTTTACAGAACAAATTATCTCTCTTACCTTTATTTGTGCGTAGTGTATATATATATACATATGGCGATTGCTTTGGTGTGTGTCTATTCAGTTCACTGGCGGGTTTGTGTCCGTTCGTTTATGCCGCTAACCGCCACACTTCCGCACGTTCGCATTACTTCCTTGCTATTATTATATTAGTCATAAACTAAATTAATGTTACTGCAGGCTATTTTATCCTGTCACAGAAAACTTATTTATTATTAACTATTGATTAGCTATTTAGACATCACTCATGACCCGATTGCGCGGTATGAGTTCTTCGATGGTTACTTAAGTGTATTGTCGCTCTGTGTTTCACTCCCGACTCTTAACTTTAAATGTAGGTGCGCGTTACTCGGCGGTCCAAGTATGACTGTAGCTTCGTTCCATCTGCCACGTGGCGCGAGCGGAGTGCTACTCCCACCGCTCGCCTCGCTACACAGCACGGGAGAGCATCGCGCATCCCTACTTTCGCGTTCAATGCCAGCGCGGTACACTCGTTATGATCCCTTAGGTGCGCGTGCACTGCGGGCCTCCTGTTTGCATAACGCTCGACTTTATTGACTGCTTTCGCTGTCACGAGTACGAAATTTATTTCCCTATGTTATATCACGGTGCTTGTTTTTCGACAAGGGTGCCCGACCGTACGGAATTAGGCGCCGCCAAAAGTTTCGTACAGTCGGTCACGACATCATTCGGACACTACTGTGAATCCGACTGTTATACTCTGTATTTAACATACACATACAAGAACAAAAATTAAATACAAAACATGTATTACAATAGAGAATGTAGTTACTGGAAAGATACGAAACATTTTTTTCTATTACCTGTATCGGTAAATAATACGGGAAAAACAAAAAGGTCGCTCATTTTCACCTCACGAAAACATTCGGACACTCACGGACTACGCACACATATTAAACTAAATTCTAGTTAAATTAGGTCGGTGAGACAATGTTTATATACACAGTAACTGGCCTTGTACTAAGGAATAGTAAAGTCTCAATACGTGTTATTCTTAGTTCAATCTTTTTCGTAATGGGTCGCAAATGTAAAAACACGTCGTTCAATATGTGGCAGTTAGTAATATTTCATTACGAAAAAGGAAATTCTTATAGAAAAATGTCTAATATGTTAAATATTAGTAAAAGTACAGTGTGGGACATTGTACGAAGGTATAAAAATAAAGATCGAATTGAATCTGTCCCTCTAACTGGACGAAAACCAATTCTAAGTATTCGCGACAAACGGTCCGTTATTCGAAAAGTTAAAGAGAATCCAAGGATAAGTTTTCCAAAAATAGCAGCCATGCTCAATGAAGAACAAGGAATCTCTGTGTATCCAGAAAATGTGACAAGAGTGCTTTGAACAGAGGGCTATGATGGAAGAATGGCCCGAAAGAAACCGTATATTAACGGAACAAATAGGAGGAAGAGATTGCAGTTTGCTCAAGAGTACATTTCAAACGACAGTGAGTGATGGAGCGATGTAATTTTTGCGGATAATTCAAAATTTAACATTTGCGGATGCGATGGAAGGGTCAGACTGTCATTATACCGTTATCCTTGCAAGAGACTCATTTTTCGGCGCAGGTCTTTTCGCGTGTATTCGCACTGTAAACATTTCGTCGACGACTTTCGTTGACCGTAGTGGTTCCGTAACGTGCAAATTGACTTTCATGATATCTTTTTCAGTGAAGAATAGCACCATGTTCTCCTGAAGCATTTTGTTCGCGTTCCTAATAATTCTACCGAAGTCGGCAGCTTTTTCTGGGCAGTCTGGGATTTTTTTTATCCGGTAAAAGAACAAGTTTAAATTTTATATTCTGTGAGATTTACAGGTCGGGGGGTTCTTAACCCAGGGGGTCTCTCCCTAACCTCGCAAGCCTTGTCTACTCCCAGCCAGTCATCGCCCAACAATGGAGGTCATCCCCACCCACAACCGTGGAGATTATGCTCACCCACACCCCGCCAGGCACTGCACGGGAAGATGTATACCGAGGCCCGAAGGCCCAATCATTGGAGCCCGAGTATCTACCTCTCTTAATACGGCACTGTCATTTACGCGGGGTATCTCCAAGCGTGAGGCAGTGAACTCGTTCTATTACTACTGCGCGGCCTTCCCACTTTTTATCGCCGTGGTCTAGAACAATTACCAGGGAAATGACGCGACGTAGTGGAGAAGGCAGGGAGGTACTCCCTTGATTCAATTCGCGTCCAAGATCGCGTTGCGCAGCGTGATTTTAATACGATTGGGGACCAGACCCAGGTGTGCTTTTTGGATGACCCTCCAGCAGGGGGCCAGATCGACACATTTTGTGCTGAGGATATACCATTAACTAGTAGTAGCAGCAGCAGTAGCAGTAACGGTGGCATTGTTAACAATACCCTGTGTGTGTTACAAATACCCAGTCGATCATATGTATGCAATAGCTTAATTCTACGCCATAGATTTTCGACTATGTATTGGTACATCCGTTATACATGGTGGTCGTGAACCAGTGGTACAATCGAAAAGGAGGTAAATCTACATGCAAAGATAAGTCGAAAAAAACGTATAATAATTTTTTTTTAAACGCTCCGTTTTCGAGAAAATCGACTTTAAATTTTCGCAAAGTGCAAGCGCACCCGAGCGCGGCGTGGTATAGCAGGTGCCGCTGTAGGACCCTTGGTCGCGGCGCGATCGTTTATCTCATTGCGTGACATCGAAGCAGGTCCAGCATGGAGAGTCTCGTCTCGACCGCCGCACAGTGGGTTATTTGACCGTTCTAGCTGGCCAAAAGTCGGTTTTGTCAACTTTTACCTGGAGTCATCAAAATTACATAATGGGGTACTTAAATAGTGGGGGAATATGTATGGGTAGTATTTTTTTTTTCTTCGTACCATTCGTCTGAAAACTTAGTCTGAAGTTGACGGTTGCTACTAGTAAACGTACCTCTTTCGGACACTCTCCGAACGTTCACGAGTTTGCTTGCATTTTTTGTGTTATCCAGGAACCAGTGTGAAGTGCGGCGTTATGGCGTCTTTAGAGGAAGGTAAGTACTTAATTTTGGAATAGGTTTCAACGGTTTATTAAGTACCTATGAAAAGTTGTTGTGGTTTGAAAATAGGGTTTAAATATGAAAATTTTTGTTTGAAGATGTATCTTCTGCAATGATTTTGTTATATAAGACCCCTTTATTCCGCAATGTTTCTTACGCCATTGTCGAGAGTGAAGTGTCGGCTTCCTAGCGCAAAAAGAATTTCTTGCAAATATTTGCGAATTCTGTTTTTACGAGGAATTTTCTAAATAAGGACACTTTTCAATGTTTCGGACTTTATCATAAATCGCACTTTTTTCTGACCAGGATCATCAGGAATCAAACGAAGTAGCCGCAGACATTTATATGATATCATGGAACAAAAAGTAAACAGTAATATTTCCCAAAAATTGGCATATTTGAAACATATTTTGCAAAATCGAGAAAATTATTCGGACGAGCAGCAAAAACGTCTAGAAGCATTAATAGCATGCTTTAGGTATCACTTTCTGCAAAGATGGAAAGCTGCATCCAGAAAGAAGCAACTATTTGTAAAAAAAAATGCTAAATGGTTCCAGGCTATTATATAAATACCCGCAGTGACGACTCGATCAGGACGGCTTGAGAAGTCTTTCGGTGACTCGGGTGAACGCAGCAACAGAACGAAAACGGAAGATGTCCGAAAAACAACATCGAGTGAAATGTTAACTTTTGCCACAGGGATGAAATTGCGGGAAATTGGCAAACGAAATGCTTCAGCGGTTTTGAAAGAAATTACAGAAACACCGCGTCGGGCAACAAAATATAGGAATGCGTACATTCGTAGCCTACAAAAAACAGAAGAACAATTTCCACCTTTACAAGCTCTCTCCATATAAAACCATCATAATTGATATCGATGTTACGAGCCCCTTGCAGGGGTGAGGTTATCCTGGTAGGGATACGGTGGATGAGTCCTACGACACCGAGCGGAAATGCCGTAAGGATCGTCCGTGGAGGGAAGGGGGGTTCCCGTGTGCGGATTCGTCTGGATGTCGTTGGGATACGCACACGTTGTCAGTCTGCTGGATCAACGAATTATATAGTGACGACTGAAAACACTTGTTAACCGTTGATCAGACAACAGACCTGGTAGCGACGAATCATGCAACAACGAGTGGATGTTCGTTGACCGTCACTACACTTAGTCAACTCGCGGGCTCGAACCCCGAGTAACAACTGTTACTCATCGGCCGTGCACCTATTCGAGTCGACGGTCGTACACTGTTCTAATGTAACCTGAGTTACTTCGAACAGGACGAAATTTAGGATAGGAAGAAGGGACGACCACGTGCGATAGACAACGGAACGTTGTACGGGAGGCGCATGTGTTGACGGTTCTGATGGGTCGACGAATTATATAGTGACGACTGGAAACACTTGTTAACCGTCTCTCTACAGCAGAACCTAGCCGCAGCGAATTATATAATGTCGATTGGACATTTGTTAACCGCCACTGCGCTTGGTCAATTCGCGAGCTCGAACCCTGAGTAACAACTGTTACCCATCGGCCGTGCACCTATTCGAATCGACGGTCGTACACTGTTCTACTATAACCTGGGTTACGTCGAACAGGACAAGTAGAAGGAAAGAAGGGAGGGGGTACAAATGGTATCTTAAAAGAGGGCTCGTTTTGTTACTCTATACGATCCGCTTGACAGCAATTGCGGATCGTCGTGGGCCCTGGCCCTGTCGTGAATTTAAGATTGAATAAATGGCAATCCGGAGTTAAGGTCTTTTGGGAATGAAATTGGCAAATTCTCAGACAATAATATATTCTTTTGGCAAAATATTACAATGAAAGAAACGCGGTAACTATATACTACTAACCCGTGGGGTTAGGCTCGATTTGTTCTACAATTTAAAGTTGTTGCGCGATGAGGGCTGGCTCGGTCTTGCTAATAATCCTCTCTAGCAGAGAGTATGGATTGGGGGTGTGCTCGAAGGGAACTAATGTCCGATCTTGCTGGAGGCACTCTGGAGTCTAGACGACTAGGTTATGACCTACTTACTCGTAGTCTTTAACGGAGTACTAGCGACAGAGATTCGTCATCTGGAATGGACTACTCAGGAATGCTCCCAGAGTCCTTCAGTATCCGGGTTTTTATACACGGATTCTGAGAGGAGTGGGAGAGTAAAGGAGCGGGAAGATACTGTGGCTGGGTACTGTGTTTGGCGGGAAAATCAGGCGGGAAAATATAGAGGAGAGGTGAAGAGAGGAGTGTGTGTAAGGGGCTGGCTAGAGTGGCTAATTGCTTGACCTGGCCGTCCCTTTCTTGTATACGAAAAGGACAGAGCGCTCTTATCTCCAAATGAAGGCTAAAACTTGGCGAGAAATATTCGGAAGGAATATTTCCTTTAATATTTATAATATGGGAGTTATCGCACGTAACATCGAATAGGTGTATTTCGTCTCGTACAGAACTGACATAAAGAAATGTACGCGTTTGGGAGTATATGGACAGATCATAGATATTTATTACCTTTCAGACGGTGCGTTTCTTATTTAGCATATGCAACTTTAAACTGTCTGAAATACTTCGGTGGATGGTCACGGGGATTAAGGGGATATTATTGTCTTCAAGTCGCTTATTACTATGTAATGCATTTAACGCTGCGGCGAGCGTAATTGTTGTACCTATAAACGGTCCGCGGATTTTCCCAACATGGGTGTTCCAATACATCACCGGTTTTGTCTAGCCAGTGAAATTTTATTGGACAACGAAGGAAGAAATTCTTTCCTATATTGGCCACTGCCATTATTTTAAATATAACTGTAATTTTTTACTGTGCATAAAAACAAAAATTTATTTAAAAAAATGAAAAAAATTGTTTTTTTTATTGCAAAAGTGCTTTAAAAATTTAATCACTTCATACTCTAGCAAACTATGTCAATAGAATTTGTCTAAAGTTGAAAAATAATTTTGGCCAGCTAGAACGGTCAAATACCCCACTGTGCGCCGTAGCGAACGGACGTGTCGACATTCCTCTGCACTCGAGCGTGCATCCTACCTAACTACTACCGACATCGGCCACAGCGAAGATAAGGAGATTTCCACAAGTGTTGTGAACAACGACTAGTGACAAACAATAATTAATCATAGTGTCGTGCAGCAATAATATCCTGCATAAGACAAACCGGGTGCGAATTAAACGAGAAACTACGGTTTCTCGCAAGTGCCGTCGTTAATAATCGCACAGCAACCTGGCGATAACTGGACATCGCCGCGTATTAATCACACTGCAACCGCGTAAAAAAAATCAACTCTAGCCGATTATAAAAATAAACAGTCAATAACCCGAAACGCGCTAAAATTCTCAAAATACACACAAAAATTCAAAGACATCGGCCGACGGACAGCCGATCATGCGATACATCCAGTTCAATAAAATGAAATCTAATATTGATAGTTAAGACAAAAATAAGAACCGTGCCGCGAAAATATTAACCAAGGGAAAAAGGAGCAATCAAATAAATACTCCCGCGTCAGGATCGTGTAAACATAAATAGTAATCGCGAATAAATCCGCCTAGGAACGAGTCCACAGCCCAACCCGGCACAGTCGTTAAATCAATCGACGGGTCACAATATAATAAATTCCCCTGCGTATTCAACCCTAAACATTCGGAAACAAATAGATAAATAGATAAGTAAACAAAAATAAAATAAAATCTAACGATAGAAACCGATTAAATGCCAGGTAATCGCAGACAACCGACGATCAAACGGCAAGGCGTAGAAGACGGCAAAGGTAGGAGATTTAACCCTTTGCGGTCGGCGACTGTTTCGGCCGGGCGTGGTGGCAGGTCGACGCGATTTTCGCGAATGAGGCGGGCGCATTATAGGTACAATAAAATAATCTTACACATGAATTATCTTACAAAAACGTCATATTTTGACAGTTTATCTATATTTACACCTTTAAGAATATAATTTCGCAAACCTAATCTCTGTATTTTACTTTCGTGTTGTAATTTTTAAGACATTGACCAAGATGCATTCTTGGTTTGTCTGGACATGTGTCGCAGTAAAAACTCGTCTGGCGTCTTCCACCTGGTGTGTTTCGGCAACACCCAATTTTGCAATCCTTTTTCGAACAAAACCACACTATACAAAATTTCGAGATTGTTTCGCCACGATCGTTGAGTCTCAACTGTGGTCGGAGACATTTTCAGAGCTACAGTCTTGGAAGGACCCTTTGCTAATTTTATCTTACTTCTGTTAAGATGTGTAATTTGACACTTCATATGAATGAACATCAATAGCTAAAGAACCTCTTCAAGTACCAATACTGCGTTCCTATCGCTTGAAGATAACGAAATCTAACAAAAACTCAAATTGAAGGGGAAAAGCGAAAATTATAACCCATCTTCCATTTCAAGAAATAGGAGTAATAATAATTAGAGATGAATGAAAAGTATGTCACCGGACACACAACCGTAAAACCGCGAATAATCAGTAAATTAGTTACCGCAAAGCGCGACGACGTGCCACCGGGCCGATCTCAGCGGAAGGGGAGGGCCCTGTGAGGAGGAAGTGCTACAGAGCGTCGGTTCTATGATGAGTAACTGTGAGAGTTCTGGCCGGGCCTACCGATCGGGATTTAAACCACGCAGCGAAGCCCCTCGGCAAGTGACAGCGGGTCACGGAGCGAGTGACGTGTTAATTTATCAATTTGCTTTAGAATTTAGAGGCACGCAAGAGTCTGAATGTGTATCAACGCGACCGAGTATGAAGGGCCTATAACCGAAATAATTTAGGTAGAGTAGCGTAAAACAGGACTTGAATGTGAGATGTGCATGGCCCGAGCACAACAAATGGCAATGCATCACCGGATGCAATGCAGGCGACTCTATATGCGGGAGATCGTACAGGTGACAGGAACAGCGGGGGTGGGGCCCTGATCGACCATTGCACGCTCACCTCGGAGGCATGAAGCTGTGCACCCTTACTCCGTGCACCGCGGTGTGCAGTGTTGCGAAACAAGTAGATTAAATGCCTCAGAGTCCTCCCTTCTCGGACGAAATGCGTACCGGCGTGCGAATTAAAATTATAAGTTAAATATTCTATTAAGATAAGAAGTATTAAATAATCTGAATAGCTAATTTGGAAAGTAGAAATTAACACAAGGGAGGACGTCTGTGACTGCCCTCCGGGGCCGCGGAGGAAAGCTCTTCAGAGCTAAAGGCATCACCGGGGGTGCCTATTACGCGTACTCGGGAAACCACAGCGTGGTTTGCAGAAGTAGATTCAACATGAAATAGCCGAGAGTTAGTAATGGTGGATCGAGCAAAAAACCGTCAGACTACTGACCTCCTAACCCTAAATTGATTTGAAAATAATAACATTGAACCGGCGCGAAATAGCACTAAAAATAGTAACAACAGTCATGTCCCCTCAGGACAAACAGCGGCAAAAATTCAACGATTTTGGGGATTTGGGGATATTGTGCTTTAAATAAAAATTAAACAATGAAAACAATAATTTCGATAAAAATTATATTTTTTTCTGAAAGGGCATTCAAAAACAAAAATTTTGCAAAAAAAAAAAAAAAAAATAAAGAACGATCGAATTGGTGCATTTTTCGCAAAGTTATGAGCATTTGAACAATAAGAGCCCATGTTTTAAGAAAATTCATATTTTCGAAACGGATTGTCAAAAAATCTGAGAAAATTCATGAACGCATGTCTCATCGGTCTTAAAAACATAAAAAATTTCGAAAACAGTCGAAGGCGGTGAGGTACAAGAGTGTCCGATTTGGCCTCATAATTGGCGAATGCCTCATATATGGTATATTAACAAGTAACAATAATTAACAATAATAAGAGATTCTAAGTGAGTGAACTGTGTCTGTGTGTGTGTGTGAAGAGATCTGTGTTTAGGTGTGAGCAATGTTTAAGAATAACGGAGGACACGAAGTGTGTGTCTGTTAGATTTATTAATATGAATGCGATGAGTGAGAATGCGGTGTGTAACGAGTTATGATTGCGGTATTACAGTTTTTCGTGATACTGCGGTGTGCTCACTACCATGGTTCCTTGATAAGTGCCTTACACCGTGGTCATCGCGACACGGCTGGAGACTGCAACAAATGACAACCGCCAGTGCGCGCCCGGTGGCAGCAATTGATGGCCGTTGCTAACGTGGGCTTGCGCCGAGCAACGGTGCCGGTGTTTTGCCGCCAAAGTCTTGCATGTTGGAGTCATATCGCGACGCGACATGCTCCACCCGTTGAGAGCCTCTGCGATCAATCCTTGCGATGTTGGGCTGTGGTATGATGCTCGTCCACTGGCAGTGGAGCTACCTTTCTGACATTGCGTGTCAGCGTGTTGTTGGCAGTCCTCAGGGTGACATTTCTGGTTACTCCGTCCTCTCCTGGATGAATTTGTGTGATTCTCTCCAAATCCCATTGGAGTGGTGGGAGACGGTCGCTCTTTATGATGGCTATGGATCCCTCTCGCAGGTTGTGGTCCCTTTGTTCCATTTTTGTCGAACGTTGAGTTCGTTGATGTATTCCTTGCTCCATCTGGTCCAGAAGTCTCGCTTGAGTTTTTGTATGTACTGCCATGAAGATAAGCGATTAGTCGGTTTGTCAGACAAGGTGTGTTCTGGTATTCCCTTGAGGTGTCGTCTTATCAGAAAGTGTCCGGGTGTCAATGCTTGCATGTCATTAGGATCAGATGACAGTTGTGTGAGTGGGCGTGAATTCAGGACTCCTTCGATTTCAATAACTAATGTCTCCAAGTGTTCGTAAGTCAGTAGTGCCGTGCCGACCACTCTCTTCAGTTGGTGCTTGAAGGATCGCACCACTGCTTCCCATATTCCGCCGAAGTTTCGACATTATTGTGGAGAAAAGTGCCACTGGATTTCCTCATCTGCCAAATGCCGTTGGATTTGTTCGCGGGATTTTTCGGAGTGTACGGTGTTGAGTATTTCCTTCAGGTCGGTGTTTGCTCCTATGAAATTTGATCCATTATCGGAGAATTTGGATGAGCACTTACCTCGTCTGGCCGTGAATCGTTTTAATACGGCTAGAAAAGCTTCGGTGGTCATATCGCTGACAACCTCCAGGTGTATGGCCTTCGTGGAGAGGCATAATGAAGACGGCAACGTAAACTTTGATCTTGCACCGGTTTCTGTAGCGTTTCTCCTTCACGTTGAATGGCCCACAGTAGTTCACTCAAATGTGTGTGAAGGGTTGGTTTCGGTGACTCTCACCTTTGGCGGATTACCCATCACGTAGTTGACAACCTGTGGGTTGGCACAGCAGCACCAAATGCAGCGTCTGATGATCTTTCGGACTTGGTTTCTGCCGTCGAGAGGCCAATACTGTTCTCTCAAGTTGCGTAGCGTGGCTTGAGCTCCGGAGTGGTGGTTGTCCGTGTGTTGCTGTCGAACGATCTTGTCGGTGATGTGGTGTGATTTTGGCAACATGATTGGGTGTTGGCTGTTGTATGGTAGGTGGCTGTTTTGTCCCGGTTGTTGATCCCGTTGGTGTCTAGAAAAGCATTGAGTGAGAGTAATTTGCTATTGTTCTGCAACGGCTTACCCTGTCGTAATCGTTGCAGTTTTTCGGGAAATGTTTGCTGCTGTGTTAATCGAATGATGCAGTCGTGTCCACGTTGGAGTTCCGGTGTTGTGAGGGGACTCTTCTGCCGATGGCTTGGTTTGAATCGGAGGCAGAGTGCTGCTATGCGCACGAGTTTCTTGATAGAGGTGTATCGCTCCAATAAATTTTTGAGATGGTTGTCTGGGTGACCAGGCACTAAACTGTCTTGGTTTCGGGTATGTTGGCTACTATTTCAATGTTACGAATCGACCAGCGATCTTCGCTCTGTGTCAATCATGCAGGACCCTGCTTCCAGGTGGTAGATGCTGTGAAATCCCTTGGTGTTATGCCGCGAGATAGAAGATTTACGGGGTTTTCGTGTGTCCGCACGTGTTTCCATTCGGCATTGTCAGATAGTCTTTCAATTTCAACTACTCGATTTGCCACAAACGTTTTCAATGTGTGGGTTGGGGTGTGTATCCAAGTCATTGGAATAATCGAGTCGGACCATAGGACAGTTCGCATCACTGTGATGGTTTTGATAATGCCTTACGCACCATCTGGAGCAGCTGTGTCAAGAGGTCTGCCGCGCAGAGCTCCAGACGAAGGATTGTTTCATGGTTTTTCAAGGGCGCGACTCTGGATTTGGCGCAGAGGAGGTTGGTGTGGATATGTCCGTTCCTCCCGACTGCTCGTGCGTATGCCATCTCGCTCGCATCGCAGAATCCGTGGAGTTGAATTAATTTGAGACCTGTGCTGGCAATCTTTTCGAAAAATGATATTTTGTTCAACAGTGAAATCTGAGATCGGAAGTTTTCCCAGCGGTTGTGGATCTCAATTGGGACTGATTTGTCCCATGCTAGATCCAGCTTCCACAATTGCTGCATGAGCAATTTGGCAGTGACGTTCACTGGATTTACCAAACCCAATCGGTCGAAGATTTTTGCCACTTCGGAGAATATAATGCGTTTTGTCGTTTTTGTCGGCTATGGAATGGGTTGAATGGTGTACTCTATGCTGTATTGTGTTGGATACCAATGTACTCCCAGGGTCCTCAGGCTGTCGTTCTGGTTTCTGAGTAGTTGCAGGTTGATGTTACAGTCTGGTAATCCTTTCAAAAGTGCTGGTACATTTGAGGCCCATTGCCTGATGTTGAAGCCACCCTTCTGCAGAAGCTGCATCAGTTGTATGCGCTTCGTCGATGGTGTCACTCCCCATCAAGAGATCGTCGAGTTGCAAATCGCTCTTCAAGGCTGCTGCTGCTACTGGATGCTTGTCTCTTTCGTCATCTGCCAGCTGGTGCAGACATCTCACTGGGAGGAAGGGTGCTGCTGATACCCCGAATGTCATCATTTGCAGCTTGTATGTGGACAGAATACTATTGTCTTCCTCCCATAGAATTGTTTGATACCGACAGTCCAGTTGTCTGACTCAGATTTGACGGTACATCTTCTCGATGTCTCCTGTGAGCACGAATTGGTGTTAATGAGATCGGAGTAGCAGAGAAAAGATGTCATCTTTGATGGTCGGACCAACTACAGCGCGTCATTCAGTGAGACAACCGTGCTGGATGTTGCCGACCCGTCGAAGACAACTCGAACCTTTGTTGTGAGGCTTGTGTGATTGATGATGGCGTGATGGAGCACATAGAAGGCGTTCTCCTGGTCGTCGTCGTCGTTGACTAATATGGCGTGTCCGAGCTCCGTGTATTCGTTGATAACGGTGGCGTATTGCTCCCTGAGTTCTTGATCGGGAGACAACCTGCGCTGTAAGGAGTTCAGTCGTTTTAGGGCAATGTCTGTGCTGGCTCCAAGGTGTTGCAGTTTGTTTTAGAATGGCAGCGTTGCGACGCAGCGGTCGTCGCTCTGTCGTTGAATGCTCCCTTGAAGGTGTTCTTCGCAGAACTGTTCTTCCTCAGAGAATCTTCGTGTGTGGCTGGTTGGTTTCCTTTAGTTTCCAGAATCGGTCGATTTTTTTTCACAGCTCGGTGTCATCTTATTGATGGCGTATCTTCGTCATGACATGCTTGTTGCCATTGTTGAAATTGTTAGTGTATTCGATGTTGTCCGTGTTCTCGATGTTGACGGTGTTCTCGATGTTGTCGGTGCTCTCAATGTTGTTGGTGCTCTCGATGTTGTCGGTGCTCTCGATGTTGTCGGTGTTCTCGTTGTCGATGTTGCTGCCGATTAGCCATCCAATCAGTGTCTTTTGAAGAAGTAGATTGGCTCCGTTGGGGCGTGACAAGTCAATCTGTTCTACGAAGAGCGTTGCGAGGGTCAGACCTGAACCCATTAACATCCCAACGGTTGGTGGCTTGTGGAACTCGGTGTCTGGATCAGTCGATCTGCTCCTCAGGTACTAGTCCAATTATTTGTGGTACGATTTAGAAGGAGAGTGTTCTTTGAAAGTTTTAAGGGGCGAGCTGACAGTGATCGTTGTCCGTTGTGACACGTTGCATGCTATGTTGCCCATGGTGATGATGTTCAGGCTGCATTTGTATCGTGGGAAACGCAGGGCCCTCGCGAAGTCGTCTGTGACATAGTTCGCTGTTGCGCATGTATCGAGCAATGTACGACAGGTCAATTTTTGTTTGTTATGGCTAGTAGCATAAATTTTGGCGGTTGTCATAAGCTCGTGCACTGACCTTTGATGCGTGTTACACTTCTGGGTCTGTTTGCCCGATGCATCCTATTTGCCGTGTCAACTGTTGTTGACGGGGTTGTCCTTATGCAGGAACGTGTGATATCGTTCGTTACACAAGAAGCAGGTGGTGGTTGATCAGCAGTCTTGTAGTTTATGTCTGGCTCTTAGGCAATTCGTACAGAGTGCTGCATCTTTGGCTGTTTGTCCTCGGGCTAACGGTGTGAGGGCCTTGAAATTTGGGCAATTGCAAATGCTGTGGTTATCTGCGCAAATCTAACAGAGACGGCTTTCCCGGTGGCAGTTGTCACGAATGCGTGTCGTTTGGGAGTGGGGATTTCTGGCTTGGATAGTGTTATTTGGAATTCCCTTTTGGGCTCCGGTCGTACGTCCTTGTTACACGTTTCCCGTCGTTTGCTGAAGTCCAAAAATCTTTCATAGCTGGGCATTTCGCTGTCCTTGGTGGTGCATTCAAATTGGAATGATAAGTCATCGCTCACCTTAGTTGCAATTAGGCACACGAGCACGGTGTTCCAGTGGTCGATGCGTCCGCCCAGCAGACTGACAATGAGACATCTCAGGTGTTTCCGGAAGGTGTCCACCAATCCTTACAATGTGGCTGGCGTTTCGACCTTCAACTTGGAAAGGTCCGTCAGTAGGGTCCAATGTCGCTTGAGTATTTTGCGATTGTTATCGAATCTCTTCAATAGTAGTGCTCATGCTTGTTCGTAAGCGTCGGGCGTTTCGGCGATGGACACGATCACATTTGCGGCCCGTTGCGGTGAGCGACGACATCAGGTAGTGTAATTTTTCAGTGGCAGAAAGTTGCCCGTCATTGTGGATTACAGATACACACCTGTTTTTGTAAGAGACCCATTTGTCGCAGTCTCCATTGAACGTGGGTAGTTCCATCTCGGGCAGTCTCCGTCCGGTGGTTGCTGGTACGGGCGAGGAATTTTGGCGGGCTGTGATCGGTGACGGTGAACTGGTGGTGCGGTTGAGCCTTTTCAGGATTTTTCTATAGATTACTTGGACTCGTTGATATTCGTCGTCGAGGCTGCACCTATCCGCGTCGTGATCGTCTTGTGGACACAGACTCTCGATCGAGTCCTGGAGCGATCGAGTAGCTCGATAATGTTCCCCGAGCAGCTACATCCTCGTTTGAATCTCATCCATATCAGGGTTGTTAGTGTTGGCGGCGAAATAATACATCGTGTATGTTATCCGACCCTTCTGATAGGCGCGCTTCTTCTTGAGACTGATGACCGCCTATGTGTTATCCGAGGTGGTCGTCTTCGAGGTGGACATGTTGTTTGTCATTACTGCACTTCACTTTCTTTACTACACCGCGGTTGTGGATCTTCTTGTCACAAGAAAAATCCGGCTCGAAGGACCAAAAATGTTCCGATTAACGCGGAACTATCGCGCAACTATGTACGCGTGTGCGATTGATTTGAGTATCGGTAGATATGAAAAGGAGAAGGGGTGATGAAATGTATATGAGGCATTCCATGACAAATCGGGCACTTTTCTACCTTACCCCCTTCGATTTTTTTCAAAATTTTTTATTTTTTTAAGGTTGATCAAAAACGCGTTCTTGAATTTTTTCAGCTTTTTTTGACGGTCCGTTTTGGAAATATGAATTTTTTTAAAATTTGGGCTCTTTTTTTTCGGATGCTCATAACTTTGTGAAAAATGCACCAATTGGATCGTCCTTTTTTTTCACAATTTGTGTTTTTGAATGATCTTTCAAGAAAAAATATAATTTTTATCGAAATTTTTGTTTTCATTGCTTAGTTTTTATTTAAAGCACAAAATATTTTTTATCTCAAAACATGTCCCCTTCGATTTTTTTTGAAAAAATTCTCAAAGAAACTTTGAAGCATGTAAGAACTTAACCTTCCGTTAGTCGCGGCCTCTATTTCTACACGAATGGTCGCGCGTATCTCCTAGATACGCTATTGTCAAAATCGAAGATTTGATAATACAATTATTAAAATTTTGTTGCGTTAATATATTATGAATAATCACGCTTCATTTATGACAAAATTTATTTTTCAAAACATACACAAAGTATTATAAATCTATATATAAACATACAGTCACATCACGGTCACGTAGAATCAAGTCTTCTATAGTATCAAAATCACTATGATCTTCCATCTTGTTTTAACTGTTGTCTACCTCTCTTGAAAAAACAACAAGTGCAAGAAAACAAATTAGATACCACAAACCACAAAATTCGGAAAAAAAATCGACACAAAAAACGGATGATTAGAAACAGAATGAATGATGTGGGAAAGGCTTACCGGAAAAGTCGCATGTATTTCTCAGATATAAATGTCGATTTGCTGAAAATGTGTATTCGCTTTGAACTCTAAACTGATACTGGACAGATGGTCTAGAAGAGAGGGAAGAATACCTGAAAAGTGCTTGTCGCAGCGGGATTAGACAAAATGATATTATACAAAACATATCTGCAGTGTATCCTACAGATACGCGCGACCATCGGAAGGTTAAAAAAACTTCCCATCTTGGGAAACTCTTCTTCATATTTTTTTTCTTTATTCGAAAATATCTATTTGTTCGGGAATCTCCCGAATTAATTAGGGCACCGGCCACAGGGCTTCGGCGGCAGCAACTCCTGAGCGCCCGAAGTCACATGGTGTGACGTCACGCATCTCGCGGGCTACCGGTAACCCACGTGCGGCCGGCGCCTCACTCTCGTAGTTTTCAAATTACGTGTATGACGTGTTAGGATAGCTTTGTTATTGAACTATTATTTGTGATTGTGCTGCATCATATTTTGTGAGCCACGAGATTATGTAGGTTTAACAGTTACAATCTCAATCAAAATCAAATATACAACTCGATCTCGAAATCTCACTAACAAAGCTCGCGCGATCGACGATCAAACTCTCAAAATGTACCTGAGAATAAACAACATCTTAGTCATTAAAAATTGTACTTGTTTCAACCCCGGCTCAACACCATCCCGGAAATTCTCTCGAGATAAAACACCAAAATCTCGAACACTATTCTATCAAATCGTATGTTCCGTTTCAATGAAAAATGTTTTTTTTCAACATGTATGCCTCGTTCGATTTTTTTGAAAAAATTCTCGAAAATACTGCGATGAATATAAGAACTTTTAAAATTTGTCCGATCGTTGGGAAACTCTTCGTTCTATTTCTTTTCTTTATTCGAAAATATCTATTCTATCAAATCGTATCCCGACTAGAAATTCAAGTAGGCATGCCTAAAGACAAATGCGGGCCGAATGTGGAAACGATTAGGCATACCTAAATTGGGCAAGCCTAATCGTTACCGCATTAGGTCCTAATTGGGAAGAACCAATTGACGCCGAACTTAGGCACTCCTAACAATTGCCATACGCGGCCCAAACAAGGGTGGCCGTGTCCACGCCTAATTTAGGCATTGATAACAATTGCCATACGCGGCCCAAACAAGGGTGGTCGTGTCCACGCCTATGTTAGGCATTCCTAACAATTGCCATACGTGGCCCAAACAAGGGTGATCGTGTCCACGCCTATGTTAGGCATTCCTAACAATTGCCATACGCGGCCCAAACAAGGGTGGTCGTGTCCACGCCTATGTTAGGCATTCCTAACAATTGCCATACGTGGCCCAAACAAGGGTGGTCGTGTCCACGCCTATGTTAGGCATTCTTAACAATTGCCATACGTGGCCCAAACAAGGGTGGTCGTGTCCACGCCTATGTTAGGCATTCCTAACAATTGCCATACGTGGCCCAAACAAGGGTGGTCGTGTCCACGCCTATGTTAGGCATTCCTAACAATTGCCATACGCGGCCCAAACAAGGGTGGTCGTGTCCACGCCTATGTTAGGCATTCTTAACAATTGCCATACGTGGCCCAAACAAGGGTGGTCGTGTCCACGCCTATGTTAGGCATTCCTAACAATTGCCATACGCGGCCCAAACAAGGGTGGTCGTGTCCACGCCTATGTTAGGCATTCTTAACAATTGCCATACGTGGCCCAAACAAGGGTGGTCGTGTCCACGCCTATGTTAGGCATTCCTAACAATTGCCATACGCGGCCCAAACAAGGGTGGTCACCCGACTAGAAATTCAAGTAGACATGCCCAATGGTGAATGCGGTCCGAATGTGGAAACGATTAGGCATACCTAAATGGGGCAAGCCTAATCGTTACCGCATTAGGCCCTAATTGGGAAGAACCAATTGACGCCTAACTTAGGCACTCCTAACAATTGCCATACGCGGCCCAAACAAGGGTGGTCATGTCCACGCCTATGTTAGGCATTCCTAACAATTGCCATACGCGGCCCAAACAAGTGTGGTCGTGTCCACGCCTATGTTAGGCATTCCTAACAATTGCCATACGCGGCCCAAACAAGGGTGGTCGTGTCCACGCCTATCCTGACTAGAAATTCAAGTAGACATGCCCAAAGGTAAATGCGGGCCGAATGTGGAAACGATTAGGCATACCTAAATGGGGCAAACCTAATCGTTACCGCATTAGGCCCTAATTGGGAAGAAACAATTGACGCCTAACTTAGGCACTCCTAACAATTGCCGTACGTAGCCTAAATGGTGTGGTCGTGCGTACACCCAAGTTGGGCGAAATTATTATAATTATTATATATATATGCCAAATAACAAATACGTTTAACTCTGAGAGTTTTAATTATATTTTTATAGAATAAATTAAATTATTTTGATTGTGACGGCTAAAGGTCAGCACAATATGCGTACAGCAGTTATACATATGAGGCATTCCATGCCAAATCGGACACTTTCGGACCTCACCCCCTCCGATTTTTTTTTTAATTTTTTATGTTTTAAAGACTGATGAAATACACGTTCATGAATTTTTTCAGATTTTTTTGACCATCCGTTTCGAAAATATGAATTTTCTTAAAATTCGGGCTCATTTTTTTCAAATGCTCATAACTTTGCGAAAAAGGGACCAATTTGATCGTTCTTTTTTTCAAAATTTGTGTTTTTGCATGCTCTTTCAAGAAAAAAATATAATTTTTTTCGACATAATTTTTTTCTTTGTTTAATTTTTATTTCAAGGACAAAATATTTTCTATCTCGAAACACGTCACCTTCGATTTTTTTGAAAAAATTCTCAAATAAACTTTGATGCATGTAAGAACTATAAAAAAATTTCCATCGTGGGGAAACTCTTCGTTCTATCTTTTTTCTTTTTTTGAAAATATCCATTCTCTCAAATCGTTTGTTCCGTTTCAATGAAAAATGTTTGTGCGCGCGCGCGTGTGTGTGTGTGTGTGCGTGTGTCCAAGGGCCGACCGAACAAAAGAGCGCGACGAACCCGATGCGATAACATTGTACGGTTGTCGAACGCACGTGCAGTCGTTAAGAGCTGCGACAGTCGAAGAAAGTCTACGAAGACGAACGGACACGAAATTACGACCTACGAACACGAACTTTGTATTTTGATTTAATATATAGTTTTTATTAATTATCGGGGATTTCACTAGTATTTGAAGAACTTTATCCTCGACTCGACTATTTGGTTATCCTCGACGATGTCGGATGATATGCGAGCGCTGAGAACTCGTGAACTCACACGTCTTAGAGTCGAACGACTTCGTGAGCGGCGTAAATTATTATCGAGTGATCAACAGTGTGCAGATTTTGTAAATTCCGAAATATCCGTGATGGCAAAAAACATCGACTCGAGGATTTACGAAGAATGTGGAATTGCAATTTCAGAAAATTGTAACTCATCGGGCATTGGAAACGTTTCGAAAGACAATGAGAATGTGTTATTAAATTTACAAATAAATAATAATAATGATACTGCTGACGAATCAGCACAGAAAGACGAAAGAAATAAACAGGATACAGTACCTATCAGAACAGATGAAGAAGACACTCTTGTGCATCATCATCAGATTATTATGAACAATGAGATAGGAAAAGAGCCTGCACAGAATAATGACATCCAATATATACGGCAATGGGCTTGTTTGACGCGAGAACTTGCGTTAAAGTTCAATCCTGTGAAAGCATCGGATGGAAAATTATTCATTTTCCGAAATACGAATTTATTTATTATTATCAAAGGTACGTTATCATGTTTCTATTTATACGATTTGCGTTAATTAATTAGGATTTATGAAAAAAAAACTATTTAAATCAAATAAGATTTCTTCTTCTAGCATCGTTTTCATCAACTTTTTCCGAAAATACCCTGACGGACAACGACGTAATAAAAGTGTACTGCACATAAAGTACGAAGACGGAGTCAGTTCTGACTCGTCACACAAACATTCACTAATACATTCTTAAGTCGCTCGAGCTCCTCACCGATATGTGACTCATGAAACGCTTGCTCGAGCCCAAAAGTCTCACGGACACACTACTACTGGGTAATCTACATTGTCGGATAATTCAAAGGAGTTGGAACAGCAGTCTGTCGCGGAGTTTCGGGTTTCTGGCTACATATATACACATTGAGTAATAAGCCGATGTACAAAAAATATAATTTTATTTTTTTTGATTTTTTACAATTCATTTTTATCTTCATTCGTCTCGTAGTAAACTTCACGTTCAACGTTTCAACTTCAAACGTTCACGTAATTGTACAAGTTTGTGCAGAATGGTTACCACACACATGTCTTGTACATTTATGACAGGTGTTGAGTAACGGTTGTTACTCCCAGGACAAAATGAATATCGCGTACGTTGTTTCCTTGTATAGTGGAATTTATTAAAATTATTCTTCCCGTTGACCCTATAGCCCAAAGGTGCGAACTGTTCAGAGATATGTGGCGAACTAAATTTCTTTTCCGTATTACATCGCATGTGATGGGACAACGTTAAGCCTGATGTGTCGCCGCTCGAAAGCGATAACGCACACTCTCACGCCGTTCGGCGGTTGCCGCCAACCATGACAGTGTGTGCCTCACTGCTCTCGGATTGCGAGTCAAAAATGACTCCGGCACCGTATTCGGAGGGTTACGCCAGAAGAGTAAAATGCAACCGGATGAAGATGCATCAATCTTACATCAAGATTGATATCGACGATATTTAATAAATTATAATTCTTTGTTTTATTATATAATTCCCTAATTTTTCTTATTACATACTTTTTCCAATATTCATTAATAAATTAAAAATTGTAACTAAAACAGCTTTATTTCATTCGCTAATAAACCAACCCAATTCTCCCAGCAAAGTTCCTATATATATATATGAAAATTATTCATGTCTCCCAATGACACCCTAATAAGGCTGTTCTAATATGGGCCTAATGGGGTTGACCTCATTGGATAGTCATTGGCAAAACCTAAGACGGCCCTACTGCGCATTTCCTAAGACGGCCCTACTGCGCATTTCCTAAGACGGCCCTAATGCGGCTTTCCTAAGACGGCCCTAATGCGCCTTTCCCGGTTAGGAAGGCGCTCGTATTTCGCGTTACACATCCAATGCGGACCTGATGGGGCTGCCCCATTGGGGCCTAAAAGAAAATTAGGCTAGCCGCATTAGGACCTAACGTGTGCCCAGTTAGAATTTCTAGTCGGGAGTGTTCTGATATGAAAGTTTGGTATCTTTCCCAATCAGCTTTGTTGAAGATCCAGTTCCTGTGGCGTGGTGAGTCTTTATCCATGGTAGGCATTTTTATGATTATTGGGAAATGGTCACTGCCATGCAGGTTGTTGTGAGGTAGACCAGTCAAAGAGGTGTGCAATATTTGCATTACACAGTGTGAGGTCAATCGCGCTATGTGTTTCGTATGTGTTATTGATGTGGGTAATTTGTTTGTTATTTAGTATGACGATGTCTGGATGTTCCAATAATAGTTCAATAACCCTGCCTCTTGCATCTAGTTTGTACGAACCCCATGCTGGATTGTGGCTGTTGAAGTCACCCAACATTATGTACGGTTTCGGGAGTTGTTGTATGATATCAGTGATTTCAGTTAGTGAGAAATTGTAGATGTTAGGTATATAGGTGTTGCATATCGTAAGTCTACCTGCAGGTAAGAGGACTGTTGTGGCTACTGCTTCAATGTTGGTGTTTATGGTGATTTCTTGGGAGTTAAGTTTGCTATTAATGTAAGTACAGACTCCTCCCCTAGCCCAGTTTGCATTTTGGCTGTTTTTGTTATATGCTACGTAGTTTTTGATAGGTGCGTGAGCATTTTCTTTAAAGTTTGTTTCTTAAAGGCAGATAATGTGAGGTTCGTATTCGTTGGTAAGTAGGCTGAGATTCTCTTTTTGGGGCCTGAAACCGTTTATATTCCACTGTATAATTGGTTTCATTGGAGAATGGTGATATGTTGTGTGTTTTTAGGAAGTGTCTGTGTCTATATCTGATGTATAAGATTCCGAGTCGTTCGAGTTTTGTTCCGTAAGTTTTTTACACAGTCTGTGTATTCTGTTTTTTATACTGCGTTCCTTTAGCAGAGGGTATATTGTTCTTAGCATTTCAATTAAGTCTGGGGTGTTTTCGGTATAGTCCTTTGATATTTCTTTAGGGTTAGCCACGCCAAATGCATTTTCGAGAAAACTTTTTACTTTGCGGTAGTTTAGCACGAATTTGTTTTCTGGCTTTTCGATTTCACTCTTGGCAGGGCTGAGCGTTTCTTCTAATTTTAAATTGGTTGGGACAGGGGATACTGGACAAATTTTCTTTTTTTTAACACTTATGATTTTTTTCTTTGAGACTGTGGGTTGCTCCGGTATGTTGAATGTTGCGTTTTTGCCATTTATATGCTCCAGTGATGGTTCGGAGAACTGGGAGAGTGGTCTTTTTCCTGTTGGTTTAGTCGGTAAAGTTTCTGAGGGTTCGGAACACTCGATCGTCATTTCAGTTTCCATATTTATCGTTGTTTCTGTCATTCCACTATCTATAGGCTGAGTTTTTGTTTTGTTATTACAACTAGCTTCAGGTTGTGTCGTGTTTGGGCACTGCTTGGCGACATGACCCTCTTTTTTGCAGAGAAAGCAGTTAAGTCTATCCGGGGTGGTAAATATCCTGTGCGATATGTCGTCAAGAGATGTTATGAACGAGTCTGGGATCCTTTCGACGTCATCCGGGTGTACATATACTTGTTTCCTAAAGCTCAAAATATGTGCGAAATCAGGCTCGGACATTCCTGCTTTTAAGTGTGTTATTCTCGAGTAGAGTCGTATATTGTTTGTTTTCATGATACTTTCAATTTCAATGTTGGGTATTGTGGGGGAAATGTTTGAGAATATAATCCGTTGTGCTGGTTTAATCATTGGCCTAAATTCTATTTCTATGTTGTTGATTGTTATTGTCTTGAACTCAGATGTTAAGGATGTGACGGTTTCTTTTTTGTCTAAGTACATACATATTCTGCTGTTGGATATTCTGGATATGAATTTAATGGCTTTTGGTCCGATTATATTGCGTACCGTACGTGGGCGTATTCTCTTATGGTGATTCCGTCTACTGATTGAAGAATGATAGCTTGTTCTTTAGTTGGAGGTTGTTCACGTTTCGTGGCATTGGCATAAGATTCTGTGGATCTTGTCGGTTCATTACTTTCGGGGTTATACGTGGTCGTGTTGTATTGTGAGACGACCCTGTACTCAGAGGTTTCACTTGTTTTTCGATTTTGCAAGTTCATATTGATTTATAGGTTATCCTGTTATCACTTGTATTGTGCCGGTTTTCATCTGCCCCGGCACACAAGTGCACAAGTGCACAATAACCACTATGACTATAACTATAACTTTACTTGGTTTTCGGTACACGTGATCTGGGTCAGTTTTCACAGCACAGCGGTTTTCGACACGACACGGCACGGCACGTCTTACTGCTGTTACGTTACTGCGTAAACTGCCTTTGACTTTTTTTTACATACAATTAGTTTATATAGAATTAGTCGCCATCACTTTCGCAAGCATCGCACGTAACTGTGCACCTTTGTTTGGAATGTTTAGCGGACACGTATCTACTGCATTTGTGGCAAACTGTTGAGTGACGATTATTTGACCCTCGGCAGAATGAGCATCTAGCTCGTTTTTGACCCTGCTTGGCGGGTTTTTTAACCATTTTTCTCCCTGTCCATTCAAGCGCTCTTAGCACAGATGCATGTAATCCCGACGGCTCATTTGTGAAGGCAATCGTCCTTGCATCCAGATGTTCCCGTGTCAATTCAACAACCAAATTTTCTAAAAATTGTTTTCTTTTCATTTCTAAAGAGTCTCTGTCTTGCCACGAAGGATTCTTCGTGTTTCAAATGATAAAGGCATTGAATGCCGCAATGTCTACTAGGTGTAAAAATAGTGACAGGTGACAGGTATATTCGCTTACCATCTTGTCAACACAATCCACTCCACCTTTTGTAGTGTAATAATATTGTATAATTTTCGGCTTGAATTGCTCCGCTTCTGTGGCTATGCTACGTTCGTGGTGTAATGTGGACAGTAGAAGCACACATTTTCTCGGCTTGGTAACATATGATACCAAAGAAATCTTGCAAAAATTTAGGTGACAGTTTGTTTCGATTCCGTACATTCACCAGTGATTTTGGCAACTCTCGCCTGTTTTTCCGAACAGTTCCCACCATAAATATTTTCTTCTCAAGTACCTCTTCTGCTAAACTTATATCCGTAAAAAAATTATCCGTGGTAACACAACGGTCGGAGTAATTCCACATAGACGTTAGTTGTTTTACGACGCGTTGTCCTTGTCGCTTTTCCGGGCTATCTCCAATTTTTCCTAAATAAATGTCCAAATTGCAACAATAGTATGTGCGGGAATCGCACAATGACCAAACTTTGATTCCGTGCCTTCCCGGTTTACTAGGCATGTACACTTTGAATGAACAACGGCACCGGAAGGTGACCAATTGTTCAGCGACGCATCCAACGCCTTACGCATCGTACGAATTTTTACAGTTATTTGTAAAAATGTTAACAATATCGTGAATTGGCGCCAAATTGTCTGTTTTTTTCCTTTCCTCTCTGGTGCCTGAATAATTAAAGCGGAGGAATCGCAAAATGTTGGCAAAACGGTCGCGTGACATGACCGCTGCATAAAATCGCCGCGACATTGCTTCGTTCTCCTTTTATAGATGCGCCTTGCATTCTTACGGTTCACGATATCGCCCTATCAACAATACTAGGCCAAAAAATGCCTTCAGTTCATCACGTTCAAGGGGCTTCCAATTCCTGGTCGGTGGAGTATTATCTCTTGCCTGTTTATTCGTATACAAGAGGATAATGTTTATTATTTCATCGTCCACGAATAAATTGAAGCAGTCTGCGACAATTTCTACGTGTTCACTCTTAGACGTCAATTTTGGTTTGCGTCAAACATCCTCTATAATAGACCTGCAGTTTGGTGCAACGCGTTGCCAATTACGCCCCGAAACTGTTTCACTTGTTGATGGTGTACTGCCTTCAATATCTTCGGCGGATTCATTATAAGAATCCTGTACTTCCGGCTCAGCGTCACTGTTTGACGCGCTTCCACCGTCGGCTGACTGGTCGGCATTATGTAGACTTGTCACACAGCTTTGGAGCACAGACTCTTCGTTCGTATTCAGACGTGACATAGTGAGAAGAACAATAACGAAAAGAAAAACAACAAAACGAAAATAATAACAATAATAATGACGTAAACTCAAACACATAACCTGTTGAATCTTTGATATGTACTGCTCACGGCTCTGTGGCAACTGACCTATTGTTTCGCATAGTTACCAAACACTTGCCAACATGTAGTCGGCAACGCTAATTGTAAGTCGACTGTTGATTATTTTTCGCGAGCCGCGAGCTGCGAGCCGTGTGAATGTGTGCGTTCTGCGTCTTGCGTTGCGAGTCAAAATTGACTCCGGTTACGACGACAGAGAGTTAAGGTAATTGTATCCCGTAAGGGAAATCAAAGTAAATTATACATACGTTCAAGTAATGTAGCCTTTTAGCCCGAGGCGCTGCATCCACGTTGGGCATGAACTTCAGTAGCCCGACGTAAGTTTGACTCCCCTTCCTCACCGTGGTGAATATGTGATTCTTAAATGTTAGTTTCTTCTCTAAGTTAAACCCCAGGTATTTGGTGGAGTTCCCGGATTCGATGGATTGTCCTTTATATTCTACTGTTAGTTCGGAGATTTTCATCCTTCTCCAGAGGGGTAAGCTCTCCGTCTTCGCGAGGCGCATAACAAAGGAGTTTTCCTCAAGCCAATCATCCATTGCTTCTAAAATGTACAAAATTAGCTTTTTAAGCTCGTCAGAATTTAGTGCAAAAGTAATTACCGCCATCTTGACCGTGTACGCGATAATATTACTGTCTATCGAAAGTATAGTTTTTAATATCCTATTGTACGCGATATCCCGCAGAGTGGGTCCAAGAACAGATCCTTGTGAAACACACTACTAATTATGCGAAAGGGTTCATCGGCAATCTTCACTAATTTTTATTGGAAGGGATAATATAATCTCCGAAAAATTTATTAGCGTTATTATCCCGGGTCCATTACTCCTTCTAGTGCGCTCCGATAGAGGGCTTGTTTGTCACCTTTAATTTCGCGCATTAGTTAGCGAAGCGTTACCTCCTTATGAGGGACATAAGCACGAGCAAAATCGTTCGTCTAGGGCAGGATCCACTGGCAAAAGCCCTACTGATGAGTCCGCCAGTGGATCCGGGACGAAACGAAAATTTTTCGGGGATTATATTATCCCTTCCAATAAAAATTAGTGAAGATTGCCGATGAACCCTTTCGCATCTTAATGATCATTAAACTATAAATATTTCTACACTACTAATTAGGTCGGCTCTGTCGAAAGGCGTGCTCTGAGCCACCGGTGCTCGCTGCACGGGAAAGGGGGAGCCTTTTCTGTCTAGTCTACTCCTACTGTCTTTCACCAGATAATTGTTGATTGAATTCGCCATGGTTAATAATTTTTTTGATTAACGACCGTTCGGCTATCGTGGCACCTTTACCGCAGAAGAGGATCTACCCCCGCCCGAAAACAGTTTATGCAAGTTCAGGATACAGCGGAGAAGCGACGTTTCGGGTGGCCTTTTTTTTACGTCAAGGAAATCTCCGGGAGACTCCTGGCCACCTTGGGGGGAGTACAGCGTATGTCAGTTACCTATTGACGGAAACCCAGACGTTACTCCACGCGTAAGGGTGCTCCCTAAACATCACTGTCGCGCCGCCCCGGCCGCGTGAGGCTGCCGCGGCCTGTGCTCTCCCATTCATCACACAACAGCTCCTCCTCCTGGGAGCTGGTTTGGACGTCCCAGCTCATATTTTTCTTCCGGAGCCGCTACCCTTTTGTAATATTGTGATATATTTGGTGTATGCAAAATCTATTGATATGTTTTAACCGTGTGGGTTAGGAGGTTCCGGATTGTTTTTTGCTACTTTATTCGCTTCGAATCGGGAAATGGTCCGTTTTTTCATTCTGGCGGTTTTCCTCATTCTTGGTCTAGGTTTTATTCCCGGTGGGTGGCCGCGTTTGTTATTGCGTTTCCAAATTGGGTTCGCTCGGATGTCCCTCGATATATCGACCGGCAGCCGAGACAGTCCCCTTCTCGGAGGCGCATAACTTTGTTTCTATCATGGTGCAAGAGCAAGGAAAAAGACGGCGGCCCAAACTGCTGCAGACAGCCAACATTTACGTTATATTGTACATTTTGAGTCTACTTATCGGTGACCCGGTGGTCATGGTACTGTCCTGCCTGTCACTGCCCGCACCCCGCGTGCTGAGAGCCCCCCGGCTCTGAGAGGCGAATCAATGGTTCTCTTCTTTTTGATTTGACATTGCTGCACACATCGAGTGCTAACAATTTGAGTTGTAAATTTTGATATCAAAAGTTGGAGATCCATGAATTGGTTTTGTTAATTCCACTACGCTGCATACCGCGATGCACGGAGTAAGGGTGCATCACTTCATATCTCCGAAGTGATCGTGCAATGGTTTTGCAGGGCCCCAACCCTGCGATCCCCGTCACTGTACGGTGACGTTCGTCTGAAACCGCCTGCGTTGCACTCGGTGGTGCGCCGTGGTACTGTTTCGCGTCCGGTCGTTGAGTATATCTCGCCGTGGACATGCTCAGTCGACCCGCACGTTTTCGTTCGTTCGCTTGCTCGCAGTTCGTTGGGATCATGTCTGCTCACATTCTCCCCTGTCATTCCAGAGTTAAGGACTCGGGTCGCTTTATGATTCACGATACTTACTCGGCGATTGGCCTAACTTCATGCGCGGTCCCTATTTTCGTTCCAGTTATCATACTATCATACTATTGGGCGCGAGTACCGTGCTCGACAGTAGCGTCCGCCGTTTATGGCTTTCCCCATAGAAGAAGGTATCCCCGCGGTCCAGAGCCAGAGCTTTAAATTTACTGTCGGCTTGTTATGTTATTTTGATTACTGTGTTCCGCGGTGTTTGACTCTGTTTTCTGTTTGTGCTCGTTTTTGTCCATTCACGTTTTTGATTGTTCCGCGTGATTGTTCTGGTATCTCTGGCTCTTTTCTCGCGGGTTTGTGGCGTTTTATGTGTCCCTATGCTTAGCGCATGTAGGCACTCTTCCGCCCGCCCGTAGTGCCTCACGGCCCTGTGTCGGTCGTTCCCGGAGTCGTTGTTATCAGCGCCGCGGGGCGGTGGTTAGCCCCCCCTCTCTCCCCCCGTCTACTCGATAGCGGGTCGCGGTCCCTCTCCCATTCCCTGGCTTCTTTTTTGTTGATGACGTCCTTGCAGAAGGCGCCGAACGCATCCCAGACCTCGCGGTTTCCGGCCACAGCTCTAGCCACCGCTGGAAGTGATATATCCGCCCCAGCCACCCTACATAGCACCGCTCTTTGCTCTGTCCGTTCCACACATTGTGTGAGTACATAGTCCGCATTGTCTCTACCCCACCCGCAATGTAGACTCAATTGGGACGGCTCTTTTCTTATCCTGTGCAGGTACTGACGAAAGCATCCATGTCCCGTGACGATCTGGATCATTCGGAACGTGAATGCTCCCTGCCCTTCACCCATCCACTCGCTAAAGATGGGGAGGAATGCGTCAGCTGCTCTTTGCCCTTTTTTTTTGCTTAATGTCCAAGAAATCTTCGGAAGACTTCTGGACTGCTCGTTGCCCTTTTTTTTTTATCGTCAAGGAAATCTTCGGAAGACATCTGCCCTCGGGCTGCTCGTTGCCCTGGCTTGTTCTTGTTGTTTTGTAATTCTGCCTGCCATTTCTGCAGGGATTCTGTTCACAGACGGCATCTCCTTGAGCTAAGATTTCCTGTCGGGAGGTCGTATTCGGATTCCGCGAGTGACTTTTTAATTTTATACAATTTTGCGTGTTCAAGTGCTAGTAGCTTGAACGGTATTACTCTAGCTGGAAGGACGGCCGCGTCGAGAGACACCGTCCTATAATCCCTGATGAGAAGCAGCGAGATTTGCCGCTGCCCTGTGTTAAGGTAAACGTACCAGTAGTTGACCAGTTAAAAGAAATTTTCCATCTAAACAGCAATAACTACTCGAACTGATATTAAATGTCTGGTTTCGATGCTTCAATATACAGCGCAGACCTTCTAAATCATGATAAGAAACTTTTTTTTGTCGGAAATTTATGTTGTATAGTTTTTAGAACAGTTTTAATAAACTCTGTTACTGTTTCAGTAGTTGACCCCTTTGAGAGTGAAAGAATCAGTAATTGACCGTCGGACGAGTCAGTAGTTGACCATCTTACTAAAAGCAGATTAAAGACAATGAAGTTGGCAATTATTTTAATATCGTTTATTTAACAATCCTACGTAATAAAATAGATCAAACAATGAATCATAAGACAATCATAAATGCCACGTAAAATAATATAAGGAGCGTTCAATGCCAAATCGGACACTTTTGTACCTCACCCCCTTCGTTTTTTTTCAAAATTTTATATGTTTTTAAGACCGATGAAAAACGCGTTCATGAATTTTTGAGATTTTTTTGACCATCCGTTGGGAAAATATAAATTTTCTTAAAGTTTGGACTTTTTTTTTTAGAAACGCTCAATGCTTTGCAAAAAATGCACCAATTGGATCGTTCCTTTTTTCAAAATTTCTGTTTTTGAATGCTCTTACAAGAAAAAAATATGATTTTTATGAAAATCATTGTTTTCATTGTTTATTTTTAATGTAAACCATGCCGGCCAACTACTAGAAATGATCAGAATGAACTGATCCCGTAGTTGACCCTTTGGTCAATTTGATCTTTGATATTTGAATGAGAAAAACAACGTATACAGTAAATAGAAAATTTAATGCTGATTAAAATGGTGTAAGTTTCAGGCATATAAAGTAAAAAACTGAAATGTTATTAACTGTGAACTGCGCGCCTACTCTTAGCGGTAGCGTTGAGAAAACCACGATATGGAGAAACGCGACTGACATTAATGGTATAAATCGTTCGTAGTTATGTTAACCAATCGTATTCAAAGAAAAGTATTCTAGCATTGCATCAACAAAGGCTTCAACAAATCTGCCGTACTTCATGCGAAACATCATTGCTTTAGAAAAGCTTATTTTGCATGGTTTACTGTAAAGTGGTCAACTATTGGTACGTTTACCTTAATAATCGCTTGACAGCGCTTATCTCCCTGTATATCCTTTGCCTACACTGGCGCTCCGTATAACGCTACGGTGTGTGCCGTATTACAATAGAGCCGGCGTATGATTTGGGATGGACCGCGTAGGTTCGGCAGTAGCCTTCCAAGCGCAGCTGCCACCGATTCCATCCTCGTAGCCACTGCCGCAAAGTGTCGTTTCCATCGCCACACGTCCTCTAAGTGCAATCCTAAGTATTTAAACCCTTCCCTTACTAGGATAGGCCTATCACCGACGTCAATCAGCAGCGGCCTGGGCGGCCGCCGAGCGACCGGTGAGCCTCAAACGTACTGAGCCTAATTTGAACCGGGGTCAGTTACGCAAACCGTCTCGAACTGCAAAGTACGTAGAAATATTCATCTCTAGAAAATTAGATCATTGAGAAAGAATTAAACTACTCCTTTTATTGCCCGACCGGTCAAAGTTAAAAATTAAATTTCTAGTGCTTTATATTCATATCGATCATATGAAAAATTAAGGTCCTTCGAGCCGGATCCTGGGGCATAGTTAAGAAATGGGACGAAAGCACTTTTCAAAGGGTCTAAACAACATAGTGTAGTGAATTAGCGAACTGTTTTGTGCTTGTGAGTGTAGTCCACAACGTGCGTGTTCTAACACCCGTTAACCGTTGTCACCGGACTCATCTTGCGGCTATAGACTAGGCGAATTAAGAGTGCAAGCGGCAAAAGGGCATAAGCTAGCGGACACGAACTGTGTCAATACCCCGTATTTTGAGTGAGCAGTACGTTCTTTCAGCTACGCAGCTTTCCGTCACTACCTTACGGCGGGCGGCATCTACAAAATAGCCGACTTACATTTAATAATTCGCGGACCACGAAACGCACGACGTTAGCGACGATCCGCCATCTCTCTCCGGCGCTCCCTACCACATCGCCACTAGAGACTGTTGTCCCTCTACGATACATCGAGACCAGAGACTCGGCGGTAGTGGGGGCTAGACAAGGAGCAGTCAGCTGTTGACCGTCATGACGACCAAAACAACCAGCCAAGAAGAACGGGCAATGTTCGAGTGTTTGGTAATCGAACAGCGGTCAACCATCGAACAAATGAAATAAGTAGTGCCAAACTACCGAAAATTAGGCAAGGAAAAATTTACTGCCGTCAAAACGCGAAACCGCATTGACACCTTCCGTGAGCTATGGGCGTCGTGCAAAACATATACCATACGCGATTGGAGTCAGCGGCGACGGACCGAAAAAATGAATATTTTTCGCAGTAGGAGTTTATTTCCGCCGAAGTCCGGTACGAGGAAGCTCTCAACTTCCTTACGGAACTCCTCGATCGGCTCAAACGATGGTCCAACGCTGCGGCTCAACACTACGACATCGCGAACACCTCTGCACAGCCCACGGCCTCGGCGTTTGAATTACCGCGCATCACCATTCCGCCCTTTAAAGGAGAGCCCACGAGATGGGAAAGCTTCCGCGATTCGTTTAAGTTACTGGTCGGCATGAACAACGGCCTGACCCCGGGTCAAAAATTGGATTTTCTAAAATCATTTCTGAAAGGTGAAGCTGCGGTCCCAATTGAACATATACAAGTGAGCGACACCAATTATCAAGGCGCGTGGGAAGCACTCATGGAAAAATATGACAATCCTCGCGCTCTGGTAACTGTCCATATTCAGGCGTTCGCGAGTCTTCCGGTTATGAAAACCGAAGCGGTGACTGAGCTCAATCGCCTGCGAGACACCGTCGGCACCTCGTTGTCACCGTTGACAAACTTAAAACGTCCAGTCGAGCATTGGGATGACTTGCTCGTATATTTTGTTCCGTCGTAAGCGGAACTTCGCGGCCGTTTTTACGCGTCCACGAATAGTTTGTTGTAGATTTTTGGTAGTTAGGGAGGAGTGATTTTATGCGGAGAGACAAAGATAGTTTTGTCAATATATTTAACTATAAACAAGAAACAAGGATAAACTATAATTATATAATAAAAGGAAATATATAAAGAAACAATACAAAGAACGAATAAGGGATAAACTATGATTATACAATACAAAGAAATATATAAAGAAACAATATAAAGAACGTATAAGGGATAAACTAGGAGGTGTAGTGTACGTAGGTGTCGTGTAAATGTGTGTAGTCCCCTTTTTGGTGTATACTTGTAAAGGGTGTTACGTATGCATCCAGCCTACGTCTCCCTCGCAAGCAAGACGGCCCCTTATCTACAAGCATTGGATACACATCCCCACCACCGCCGACTTTCCCGAACGGACCCTACGGGGTCCCACCGTATATAAGGGCGCCCGAACAACCCCAAATCGGACTATTACGGAATACGCTCTTGTGCCGACACACTGTCCAAACGCACCTCGGTGGAATTAGGTTCCACAGACGTAAGTCCCAGTCTCCGCCTCTGCTCCGAGGCGTCACCTGAGGAGCAGGACTTGTTAGCCAAGCCCGACCAAAACCTTCTTTCCAAAACCATTGCCTCGCGAACGCTCATTCGACCCTTCGCTTGTACATTATAAGTCGATAGAATATATTCATTATTAAAAGAATTGCATTCTATTATTTAACCCTCCTATACGCATCACATACGGACAAAACCCACAGATACGTTTCAGCCGCTCGAGACGTATCGCATGTTGCGACCTTGATCAAAACCCTCCTACTATCCTCAAGACTGGGGAGGCTACCGACGAGCCTTTCTTTGAGACACGCCAGTCTCTCTGACGAGACTCGTCCGCGTCCCGACCAGTCATCCTCTCTTCCGCGAGCTACGTTTCCGGTGAAGACAGATCTCTTGTCTGATCCCGAATTCGGACGCTTGCACGCCTTGGTAGATTTAGACGACCGTCGAGCCTTTCTTTGAGACACGCCAGTCTCTCTGACGAGCCTCGTCCGAGTTCTGAGTCTATCTCCCTTGGTTAGTCCACGACAGCTACGGCAAAAGGGTAATTCCTGCTGCCTGCGTCTGAAGGGGCTAACACCCTCCTAAGAGTCTACGTCTTTCCCTATACGAGACTCTGAACTCCAAATCTACCTATTCACGCTCAGATCGAGATCCGTAACAAGGGCATAGCCGGGTAAGATAGTGAAATGTGCCCCCAAACCGATCAAAATTCTGAATGAGCCATTCGATAGCTTATGAAAAAAGAAACATTTTTGTGAATTTTCAACTTCGTATCTCGACCGTGGGGGGCGAGGGGGTGTAAAATGTACTGTCCGCTTCTCCCACCATTTTCTCGGAATCTAGTGCACAAAAAAATTCGAAAAAAATCAGAGGTGTTTCTAGTAATGGCGCGCATATTCCAGATTTTTTTCAGATTTTTAAACAAAAAATTCAATTGATAAAAGAATAAAAACCGAAAATTCAATCAGAAAAAAATCGATTTGATACCGAAGGAGGTCCGGATCAGTGATGCCGATTTTTTCTGTAATGTAATATTACAATCAACATCTCTCTGATTTTTTTTATAATTTTTGCTCACCAGCAACAGTGTCGGAAAAATGAAAAACCCGTTTTTTCGTCAGTTTTTGGGTTTCAGAACAACATATGTGAAAAACTTTGGTTCAATTTTTGTCACTAACTGTTTTATGCAATGTTTAATGTTATTGATTACATTCCACAGTCATAATAATGCAAGAAAATTAAATAAATGGAAGAACTCGATGTCACAATGTATGCCTTATGTTCTGAAAAATTGAAGATCATCCAAACATCGTTGGTAGCGACACGCGTAAGGTGACAGTCTGTTTTGTCGAAGCAAACTTTTTCTTTGGGTTCGAATCCTGTTAGGTGCCTTTTTTTTCATCAAATCGGTGAGCAAAAAAAATCGGTGAGCAAAAATTATAAAAAAAATCAGAGAGATGTTGATTGTAATATTACATTACAGAAAAAAGCGGCATCACTGATCCGGACCTCCTTCGGTATCAAATCGATTTTTTTCTGATTGAATTTTCGGTTTTTATTTTTTTATCAATTGAATTTTTTGTTTAAAAATCTGAAAAAAATCTGGAATATGCGCGCCATTACTAGAAACACCTCTGATTTTTTTCGAATTTTTTTGTGCACTAGATTCCGAGAAAATGGTGGGAGAAGCGGACAGTACATTTTATACCCCCTCGCCCCCCACGGTCGAGATACGAAGTTGAAAATTCACAAAAATGTTTCTTTTTTCATAAGCTATCGAATGGCTCATTCAGAATTTTGATCGGTTTGGGGGCACATTTCACTATCTTACCCGGCTATGCCCTTTCTATGTTGTATCGATGCACGTTGGACGACGACTGACTGAGCGGAGCGGCAGCAACGCGGTTGAGATGTATAAACAATTGAGATTCGTTGCTACCCGCTCGCTCACCCTCGGCAACGAAAAACGCGCTTTACCCCGCCAATTCCTTAACCCTTTCGCGCCGAGCGCCGCATATATGCGGCGTCCACTCGACGACCTGTGGGTACGGGCGCCGCATATACGCGGCATCCACGCCACGACTTCTGGGTACGAGCGCCGCATATATGCGGCATCGAAATGATCTGTACAAGTGCCACCTATAGTCTATAGTATTTTAATAACTTTGTAAGTCTTTTCATATTAAAAATGTAAATATACTTGTTACATTAGAGCAATGATTGTTTTATCCACAGTTCCTATTTAAGACTTCAATCAACATATATACAGAAACCACGCGCACTGTGCATATTTTCGGCGCGAGTTTCCGTTCAGTGACGGTACTTCGGCGGACGGGGCTGCCGTAGCGAAAGGGTCAATCGAGAAAATTGACAGGCGCTGCCATGCACGAGGTCCTGCATGTTAATTCGCGCCAAATGATCACGTCGCTGCGTTCTGTGTGCGTGCGTGCGTGCGTGTGTGTATGTGTGTGTTTGTGTGTGTGTGTTAGATCGCGCGGAGTTACATATTACTGGTTTTGGCGAAAAATACCAAAGCACTGGGAAATCTAAAGTCCTACTAAATTTAGAATCGCGTTACAGTCAGGACTCGGGGTTGCCCATAGTTACTTATATTTCTAAAAAATTATCAGCCCATGCCGCCGAACGTATCTGCAGCCTGAGCTCATGGGAACACCTTCGCGATTTACAGCTGGCGGACACGGACCCGTTGAGCAAGGAAAGGATCGACGTGTAGATAGGAGCTGATCGGTACGGCGCTCTATTACAAGGACCCCTGAGAAAGACACTGTTAGGTACGCCGACCGCGCAAATAATCCTTATGGGTTGGATTATCTCCGGCCCTACGGGCGAGTCTAATTCCGGTCCTCCTGCAATCCAAGCTTCGATCAACTGCGTTAGCGCCCCCAATCTCGACGCATTGTTAATCAGAGTTTGAGAAGTCGAGGAGGTCCCCTGCGAGCACCGTCTTTCTCCTGAGGACAAAAAATGTGAGTCTTACTTCCGTCAGACATTGCCGCGCGACTCCACTGGGCGATATATTGTCCACCTCCCTTTTCGTGAGGAATGTTCTCCGCAGCTCCGCAATAATTATGAGTCGGCAGTACAGCGGTTTACTCGTGACGAACGTCTAGCTAAGACACCGTCACTAGCCGCCGAATATAACGGTTTTTTGGCGGAGTATCAGGCATTGGATCAGGAAAGTTATAGAGCGACTTTCTCCAGTTGGGTGGGTTTTTCGCGATGGTCCGCTTAACGGTGTCCACCATCCTCTCCGCCTGAATTGGACTGCAGGTGGTTTACAGCCGACATGAGGTGCGTGCATTGCACCTCCTTGCAGAGGGCCTCGAAGACCTGGGATGTAAATTGGGCTTCATGGCCCGATACCAAGATTGCCGGTGGGCCGAACCTCGCGAAGATCTCTCGGCAGAGGTCGACTGTCCCTGCCTCTGAAATTGTGGGGGTGACTGCCACTTTCAAGAACTTAGAGTATGCGTCGACCACGGTCAACAGGTATTGGCCCTCGACGGGCCCGGCGTAATCAATATGTACACGCTCCATAGGTCTGTAGCTTTTGCGCAAGCAAGACAAATTGTCGAGCGAGCTATTTTGACCTCCTGACACCGGGGTGTCCTTTGTAGAGAGCTGTCGCGCACTCGTCAAACCTCGACTATTATTCGAACCTTGGAATTGAATACGCTTCCTTCGCATGAAACTAATCGGGGAAGTCGAATGTGCGGATTGTAATAAATAATACACACGCCAGATTGGGTTTAGAAATTTATAATATTAAAGGTGTATGTGCGCCTCGACTGTCTATAAGAATCTGACTTGTTGCCGTCACGGCTGGTGGACAAGTGACTCTGCTTATGGCAATGAGTCTAGCCTATGCTACGCGAGAAAAATGACTATCGTTACCATGCGCTGGCCCGCGCCGGCAAACGGGAAGACTCGAGGATCCCGCCAATTAGACAAGTGTTACATGTGTTTGTGTATAGAAATGCAATTGCGTCGCAACAAGAGCCTCGACAACCCTGTCATCCAAAAGTAGAGTGCCGTCGACGACGTTCACCTCCTCCGCTCGCTGTTTATATAGTCCCTGCTTTTCTTTGCTCTCCGTGGAGTTTCAACGTCCGTCGCGGACTCCCAGGATGACGGTACTAAACAATGGGCCGTCCGCTGTGGCGCTGTTGAGTTGCTGCCTCAGCTTCGCTCCGAAATGATCGTTAGCAAGATCACGGATTTGTCGGAGCTCCGTCTTCACGGCACGCACACTTGGGACTTGGAGGTCTTCTATGTTGTCCTGGCGGAACTTTTTGATGAACCGGGACAGAGCGTCTGCCTGACCGAAGTCCTGCGTTGGGACAAACTCGATGGAAAAATCGTATCCCAGGAGTCGTAAGGCCCGGCGTTTGAACCTAGCCGCTGTCGTCGGTTTGAGGCCGGTGGTGTTATCTGTGCGCATCAAGGCGACAACTGGCTTGTGATCTGTTTGGAGAATGAATTTTCTACTCCACACAAATGTGCGAAACCGCTCCACTGCCGTGACAAGTGCGGGAGCCTCCTTTTCCAGCTGTGAGTAATTCCGCTGGGATTCTGGAAGACTGCGATATGTGGTATACCGCGTGTTCCCTACCATCTGATGCTCGTTGCAGAAGCACCGCTCCAATTCCGGTGGAACATGCGTCGGCCGCCACCAGAAGAGTATTTTAAGGGTCGTAATGTTCGAGAGCAGTGGACTGGTTACGACCCTCTTGATTCGGTCCACCGCGTTTCCTGGACCTGAGTACAGGTCCAAGGGCAGTTTTTCCGCGTGAGCTGCTCTAAAGGTTGCTTAAACTGGTGGAGGTGTGGGATGAATTTCCCGTAGTGGTTCACCATGCCCAGGAAGCTTTGCAGCTATTGTACGCCGGACGGAATGGGCATTGTAGCGATAGCACGGGTAGCCTGTGGGTCGGCGGAAATACCTGAAGCATTGATGTTGAACCCCAGATACTTGATTTCGCGCAGCCCGAAGAAACACTTCTCCCAGCCGAGCCGCCAGCCCTTCCCCTGCAGTCTTCCCGGCGCTGCACGGAGACGGTTGTCGTGCTCTTGTCGATTGGATCCTCGAATGATGACGTCATCAATATAGGCGTCAGTGTCTGCCAGTCCCGAAAGAGTGCGATCCATCGCATGCTGGAAAGTGGCGGGGGCCGTTTTTATGCCGACAGGCAAGCGTCTGAAGCGAAAGAGCACCATAGACGTGGTGATTGTTGTTATATCTCTGCAATTCTCAGCCACCTTGATCTGAAAAAAAGCGTCGCTGAGGTCCAGTATACTAAAACGGGAGCCACCGTTGAGCCTCGCCAGGATGCCATCGACGCTGGGCAAAGGATACCTGTTGTCCATGAGGACGGCATTGACGCCTGTGGAAAAATCTGTGCAGAGTCGGATTCTACCGTTGGGCATCTTTGCAACGACAATGGGCGATGCCCAATCCGAAGACTCCACGCGCTCGATGATTCCAGTGCGTTCCAGGCGTTGGACCTCCTCCTCTAGTAGCTCCTCCATGGCGAATGCCACTTGGCGGCACGGTCTCTGGACCGGCTGCGAGTCGGCCTTGATGGTGAACTTCGCGTGGAAGTCGCGGCACAACCCTAGCTCCTCCTCAAACAGATACGGGAAGCTTTGACGCAGCTCAGCCAGGTACGCATCGTGCGTGGGTGGGATGGAGCTCGCGCTGCTCTCCGGACGGCAGGATACAGCGTTAACCTGTGGCCCCTCCAGGGCCAACTTGGGCCATGGGCTGAAGGCGTCGATGGCGTTGAGCCCTAGGAGGTTCAGGCCGTTTCGGTCCGCAACGTCCACCTCCATATCGCTGCAGCGGTTGTATAGCTGTGCGGTACAGCGAAATCGGGCAATGAGGGGCAGATCGCACTCCCCCCCCCCCCCCCGCGTGCTCGACACCCTTAGCCGCTTCCAATGTCGGAGATCCGATACGCATCCACTCGTCCCTACCTATAATAGTGACATTAGACCCAGCGTCATACTGTAGGGATACAGACCTGCCGTTGATTGTGAGTGTGAGGTAGAGACGGCGACGTCTGCGCGCCGCGAAGATCGCTTGCAGCACAATGTTGCCGGTCTTCGCCGCCGCTTTTGAATCTTTGGGTGCGGATTTACACACTGCTGCGATGTGGCCCCTTTTGTTACAGCTGTGTCACGCTGCGTCGCGAACGGGCACTTTGATCGAGAATGTGTCCCCCCGCATCCCTTGCACCCTGAGTCCTGCTTCGGCGGTGGCGTCTTCTGTGGATTACCTGACGCTACTTTCTTTAGTTTCCACTTAATTGCGTTGCAGCCTAAAAGCGCTGCAATTGTAACCGGATTTTACAAGATTTTCACGCTGGGCGGCACGTTTAGGTGTGCTTCTAGCTCAGCCACAATCTTCTTCAACGAAGCGTTGTGGTTTCTCTCCACTACACGGAGAGCCAGCCTCTTCAGCTCCTGGTTGTCCTTTGAGTAACAAAAGGACTGGAGAAGAAGCAAAGTCCGCAGGCGTATCGTATCGGAAATTCAAAATTTCGATACGTCGCCGCGTGATCGATATCTTGTCACGGAAGAGCTCCTCGAGCGTGTCCAGCAACCCTCCCGAGGCATCTTTGTTGGATCTATTAGGGCCACGTGGTCTACAAGTCGGTCGAACTCAGATTGTCCGAGCTTGTCCAAGACCAAGCGAGTCTGCATTTCCGAGGGCAGAGACACTGGGTCGGAAATTACCGTATATTCATGGCGCATGAGCCATTTCGTAAATGGTTTCGAGTCCTCATCAGAGCCGTCTGAGTTCCTGATGTGACGTCGACGCCGCAGATTGGCATTGTTGTAGCTGCAGATTGAGCAGGCTGTTTACGGTCTTTGTGAGCGTTTTAAGCTGCTGAGTAACGTCTGCCATTCTCGGATGCACGTGAACTTTTGACAAATCCAAACACTAATTGAAATTAAAACAAATCCGTAGTGTCAGTGTTGAGGTTCTATTTGTATGTGTTTATTCGCTATGGTGTTGGTACGATCCGAGGAGGGTGCCCTCGTCACCCTCATGTTATACAGCACTGTATCGATAGGCATAGTTTGTTTAGAACATTCTAAACTGTTGTCATATTAAAATACACATCGTTGCGAAGGGATGCAACGAGCAAGAAAAGCAACCCTCTCGCAATGCAGTCTGATAACGGCACCAAAGGACGACCGACATAATAAAACGGATTCTTATTATAAGCAATTCCATTTATTCATTCCGGACTTCCGTTTCCGGAGCGATAGAGAGACCGTGTGATGTGACTGAGTGCGTAGAAAATTAAGGCGTAGGAATGGCAAAAAGGGAGAAAAGGGTGCGGAGGAATAGTGGATTAGTTGGAGGGATAGGTGAGGGAGCTGTGAAGGTGAAGGGAGATAGGGAGGTGCAGGAGTGAAGGAGAAAAGGAAGGAGAAAGGAGAGAAGGAAAAGAGTAAGGTTAGGAGAGAAGAGAAGATAGGAGGAAAGAGGAAAAAGAGAGCGACAGCCAACGGAAGAGGCAGTAAAGAAAATAAGTGAGGAAGGGGAAAGAGGAAAGATAGAAAGTGAAAGCAAAAGGAAGTCAAAGGGCAAGAAAAATAATAAAGACGGGAAGAGACTAATAGAATTTATAGAGCAAAGGGGATGGGCAATTTGTAACGGAGGGATGGAGGGGCATTGGGAGGCGGAATGGACATTCACGGGGGGGGGGGGGGTTTATAGATTATATAATAGGAGACAAGAACACATGGGAGGGGCTAGAGAGGATGGAAGTGGAAGATGCGAGTGGAATCAGACCACCATCCGTTGGTGGCATGGATCAAGGGAAAAAGAGGAGTGGTAAGAGGAAAGACAAGAGGGAGTAAGAGAAGAAACAGGGGGAGATCGGACGTGGTGGGGAAAAGGGAATTCATGGAGAAGATAGGAGAAACAGAAAGAGGAAGGGAGAGAGGAAGAGTGCAGGAAGATCTAAAAGAATTAGAAGCTAGGATAAGGGAAGCAATAGGGAAAGAGGAGGTGGGGAGGGGGGGAAAGGGGTGGTGGGATGAAGAGTGCACCGAGGAAAAAGAAAAGCTAAGGAAGGAATTGAGAAGATGGAGGAGGGCAGGGGGGAAGTACAGTGTAAGGCGATGTAAGTAAGAAATGGTAAGATAGGAGTAAGGGCGAGATACGAAAAAAAAAAATTGTAACCCGGAAGGAAACCAATAAAATACATGCATACATTTATTCATTTCGCACATCGCTCGCCACAGAATACAGAAGTGGGATAAAGATGAAAAATAAAATAAAATGCAAGTCTGCCACGCCACATACTGGATCTGTATGTCTGGTTTGTAAAAGCCGTGCCGTTGAAGATCTCTGTCCACAAGTTTGTGATGTGTTGTTCCACAAGTTTGTAAGATATCTGTTCGCTGTGTGCGAAAATATCTGTTCGCTGCGTGCGAAATCATTTGATCGCTGTGTACGAAATCGTCTCTTCGCTGTGTGCGAAATCATCTGTTTGCTGTGTACGAAACTATCGGTTTACAATTTTGTGAAAAAATGTTGTCTGTTGAGTTATATTCATGTCTGCCCAGGAACCAAGCAGCTACACCGTCGCAGAATTAAGGGCCGTGTTGCGTGCGAAGTATTTAACCACGAAGGGAACCAAGAATGAGTTAATTATCAGGTTAACGGAGTACGACCCGGACATATGGAACCGTATGGAAACTGAGCTTCCCTGTATAACCAGTCTAGAGGACGACACCACTGAAAATAACACCGATATTTATTACAAAAGGAAATGGAGCTAATGAAAAGGGAACGGGCAATATCTTTAACTTCTCCGGTAACTGTTGAGAGCGCAGAGCGGACGAGCAACGCGTTGGGAAACGGAAATATAAACGTGAGGAGTATCAGTGGGTTATTAGGTGAATTCAACGGCACCGATAATTGTTTTTCAACATGTGAAAAACAATTGTGATTAATACGAAATTTATTTATTTATTTATTTAATTAAATTAACGGCAAAGTAAACGCCTTTGTTACAATGTGAATAGTTGATACAGACATGAATGAAAAAAACAAAATAAATAAAAGTTGAAAGTAAACAGAGGCAATACGGAATATATAATGTTAAGAGCTAAAAAATGTATATAATTCATTTTTTAGCCGAGATTTGGTTATGGAGAACAAATCTATTGTGTTGCTGCATTTGTTGCCTAGCGTACACAGACGAGATATGGTTGAATTAAGACCATAATTCGTTTTGTGCTCGACAACATAGAATACTGTACTGTTTATTCTCAGATTTCTTGCAGGTACCGAATATTTAATCATACCTATTAAGTCCGGACCGTTAAATTTGTTATTTATAATATCATATAGATATAAGACGTCTTGCATATGTCGTCTGGTCGACAGTGAACATAAATTGAGTCTTGTTTGCATCGAAGTATAATTATGATCAGTGCGAGACATGGGACAGTTTAACTTGGTCGCCATAAAACGCAAAAATTTGTGTTGTACTTTCTCCAATTTGTATATTTGGTAATTTGTGTACGGACTCCATATGCTTGACTCATACATTAGAGTTGGCAAAATTAAGGCTTTATATAAGTAAACTAAAGAATCGATATTAGTAAATTCATGGGCCCAGGGTTCCGCTTCCGGGGCGAGACAGTGAGGACGTGTGTGGCAGGTGTGCGAGAGAAAGGTGATGGAAAGAGGTATACGGTGACAACAGAGGGCGAAAGAGAGAGGTGGGGTAGAGGATAAGGAGAGGGTGCGGTGGAAGCGTGGGCGGAACGGGAGAGGAAGAGGAGGAGTGAGAAACGAGAAGCAGAAAGCGAGGTTAGGAGGAAACGTGAAGCTGAGCAAGAGAGGGAACGGAGGAAGCGACACCTGGAGGGAAAATAGAAGAGCGGTGAAAGGGTCGGTAAAGAAGAGAGAGGAAAGCAGGTTAAGGCGAAGAGAGTGAGGGAGATGGGACGGACAAAAAAGGGAAGGGAGGGAAAAGTGGAGGAGTTATGGAGAAGGAACGAAGAGGAAGGAGGGAAGTGTGGGAGAGGAGAGGAGGATGAAGCAGGGAAAGCAGGGAAAAGGGATAACAAGACACAAGGGGAGGAAGAGGGAGTAAGAAGAAGAGATGGAATGGAGAAGGAAGAGGAATCAGAAGGGGTTGAGGAGATGGAGGAAAAGCATGGGGAAATGGTAGAGGTGATTATGAGGTTCGTGGTGAAGAGGATGAACAGGGAGATAGGCAGGGAGATAGAGCAGAGGGACAGACGGATGGACAGGGAGTTAGAGCGGATGGGGAAAGCTGTTATTGAGAGGGTGACGGAGTGGATGGAGGAGATAGTGAAGGAGGTAGGAAGAAAGGAGCGGGAGGTCGAGGAGCTGAGAGGAATGCTGGAGGGAGAGAGGAAAGAGAGAGAGAGAGGATGGAGGAGAGGTTAAGGAGAATTGAAGGGAAAATGAGGAAGCTGGAGGCAGAGGAGAAGAAAGGAGAAGGGAAATTGGAGGAGAGGACAGAGCAAGGTGAAGAAAGAAAAGAGAAGCACGAGACAGAGGAGAGGAAAGGAGAAGGGAGGTTGGAGGAGAAGACAGAGAGAGGCGAAGGAAGAAAAGGGAGGATGCTGACAGAGGGGAAGAAAGGAGAAGGGAGGATAGAGGAGAGGATGGAGCAAGGCAAAGCAGGAAAACGGATGCTGGAGACAGAGGAGGAGAAGAAAGGAGAACGGAGGATGGAAGAGGGGACTGAGCGAGGTAAACAACGAAAAGGGAAGCTGGAGATAGAGGAGAAGGAAGGAGAAGGGAGGAGGGAGAAGAGAACAGAACGAGATGAGGAAAGAAAAGGAAAGCTGGAGAAAGGGGACAGGAATGGAGAGAAGAGGTTAGAAGAAGAGATGGCTGAGAGGTTGAGGAGGATAGAAATATGGAAGGAGCAGAAGGAGAGAGAAGGAAGAAGGAGGAACATGATTGTGAAGGGGCTGAGGAGAGGAGCAGAGAAGAGGAGGGAGGAGATACGGGAATTGTTGGGGGAATTGGGGGTGGAAGGGGAGGTGGAGGAATTCAGGGAACTGGGAAGGAGAGGAAAGGAAGGGGGAGATGATAGGGGAATGGTGGTAGTAAGGATGAAGAGTGTGGCGGAGAAGGAAAAAGTGATGGCAAGGAGATGGAAAGTGAGGGGGAGAGGAGTAAGGATAGAGGAGGATCGTACATGGGAAGAAAGGAGGATGAGGTGGAGGGTAGTGGAAAAGGCATGGGAGGAAAGGAGGAGGGGGAAGAGGGTGTGGATGGGAGATGGAAGGATCAAGATAGAGGGGACATGGTGGAGGTGGGAGGAAGAGAAGAGGGAGTGGCGGGAGGGGGAGGGGAGTGTTGGGGGGGAGGTGAGAGAAGAGCGGTGAGGGCCGGGGGAGAGAGGGGTTTAGGGGAAGGGGTGAGAGAAGGGGGCGAATGGCGAAGAGGAAGGAAGCAAAGGAAGAAAGGCAGGCAGAGGGGATGCGGTAGTCCAAGCCTGAGGAGAGTGGGACGGCGTTGGAGAGGATTGTTGTTATTTATTGTTGTTTGTGTTTTTTATTGTAAAGGTGTATAAGTTGCAAACCTGAAAGGGACGCAAATAAAGATGCTAAAATTGATGGGCCCATCTTTTTATAAAACCTAGCGATCTTAGTGCTTTTATTGAGATATGGTCGATGTGTATGTATTTGGTACGGATCGGTGTTTCGTGGTGGCGGTCTTACGCGCGGCGCGGTCGGAATGAAACAAACGAAGGACACGGAAGAGACACGCACAGTTAAATAGTCAATTACGTTTATTGGCACAATCACGGAAATGTACAAGACGAATAGCACGCAAGACGAATAGCACAAAACACAAGCAAATATGAAAGTCTAAATGAACAAGCGGCACAAAAGTAAAAATGAGGTTAAAGCACAGGCAAGATTGCGAAGCACAATGTTACTGTCTCAGCGAACGCACTGGAAAGACTGACTCAAAAGATACGTTAACGGTCGCTCGGTGACCTATAGGTGGCAATGACCCGCCGAAGGCTCTCGAACCGTCTCGTAACTGACATTTCTTGGAAATCAAAACAAGCATACGCGACGATTCGGCGTCGAGAGCGTTCGGCGGGTTCCCCGCCCCGACGATAAGGCAGAGGTCGGGACGGCTGGACGCGCTCGCCGACGGCTCGGTGAGCACCGCATCGGCGACGCGCGGGGCGCGGGGTGCCGGCGCAAACATCAGGGTCGCCTCACGCAGCGTGGTTCTCTAACACGATGTGTTTGTCAAACTTGAATTTAGAATCAAATATGACACCTAAATCTTTTATAGAATCTACTTTCGTTAATACTTTATTATTAATGTGATATGGGAAAGAAATATTTAACATGGATCTATTGAAACTAACTATTTTGCATTTATGGAAATTTAAAATTAAACAATTTGCTTGACGCCAATCGCTAAGTCTTACAATATCATCCTGTAAGAGGAGCGCATCACGATCCGAAGATATTTTCTTAAATACCTTCAGATCATCCGCAAGCAACAGAAATTTGCTGTGTTTAAAACAATGCGCAACATCGTTAATATAAATATGAAATATTAGTGGACCTAAGTGAGAGCCTTGGGGTACACCGGATATAATAGATATGGGTTCGGAAATATAATTTTTAAATTTCACATGCTGAATTCTATTGCTCAAATAATCCTCAATCCATTTAACAATTTTTATGGGAACTCAATAGTTTGTAAGTTTAAGCAATAGACGGGCATGGTTTACCTTATCGAAGGCTTTGGAGAAATCCATGTATATGGAGTCCATTTGAGCACCAGATGTCATAGTATTCACCAAGAATTGATCATACATGGTTAAATTCGTTAACGTAGATCTTTTGCAACGGAAACCATGCTGCTCATTTATTAATATGCGGTCAAAAAAACATGATATTTTATCCATTATTAACTCTTCAAATAGTTTCGGAATTATGCTAATAATGCTAATGGGACGATAATTTTGAACATTCCTTTTATCACCAGATTCAAATATAGGCGTAATATAACTTATCTTCCATTTATCCGGAAATATGCCAGACTGCAGGGATTTGTTAAATATTAAATAGAATGGTCTAGCTAAGAAATAGTTGCAAGCCTTAAGTAAGCAAGACGGAAAGCCATCAGGACCAGGATTAGCATCTAATTTTAAATTATCGATTTTAGTGAGAACATCAGAAATTGAAAGTCGTATGTCTGGAAGGTCAATAGAGTCAGGTTCACCCATAATGCAATCAGAGGACTGGGAATATGTGTAAGTTGAGGAGAAATATTGTCCTAGTAAATTAACAATACCCGAACCATCCAATACCTCCACATCATTAAAATACATAGATCCTGGCAGACCTGAGCATTTACGTTTGGAATTAACGTATTTCCAGAAGGATTTGATGTTATAAGTACAGTTGTTTTGAACTTGTATTAGATAGTTATTATAAGAGTTTCTGGTGCTCAAATGACACGCAGTCCTAAGATCTTTGAATTGTTCGTAGTCATGAGGACAACCCGTTTGCTGTATTTCTTATGAACTAGTTTTTTCTTAACTATTAGCTGTCTGGAGCGCTGATCTAGCCATACAAGATAATAGGAATTTTTAATTATTTTAGTAGGAACATAAAGAGAAATGGCAAAATTAATGGCTTCGTATAGTAAATAAATAGATAAATTTATATCACTATCAGAGATGATAATATCCCAATTATATTGTTTTAGATAATCGATTATTGCTGGGAAATTAGCTCTTTTGAAATCATAATGTTGCTGTTCAAAATTTAAATTACTCGTTGGAACATCCATTAGAAACGAAATATCCAGTGATGGATGATATAAATCCTCAGAGATTAGAAAATCGTGGGTCCTTCTAATATCGGCATTATATATATTTAACCATACTAGATCAAGTAAATTACCTTGAAAATTATCTATATGATTCATTTGGTTTAAACCAAGGTAGGAAAATTCATTATGAAGCAGCAGAGCAGTTTCCTTATTAATTGATGAAGCATTATGTGAAAATTCCAGAGATGAGGAATGTGAATCGGTATTCCAAGATACTTTGGGAATATTATAGTCTCCCATAATGCAAAATTTAGCGCCAGGACAGGACTCCATTAAAATATCAATTTGAGAGCAGTGGTCTTGATATGTCTCTATAGTTGAGTTTGGCGGTATATAACACGATCCAATAATTAGGATGCCATAACTCATTTTTAATTTAACACAGCAGTGTTCTATATTGTTATATGATAGGATGCATGGTTCAGAATTATATTGCTTGGACACAGCTATCAGTACTCCACCACCTCTCGTCAGAACACTAGTTAAGGGACTGCGATCACACCTATATATATTGTAATTCGGCAGGTTCAGTTCCACATTATCGATACAGTCAGTGAGCCAGGTCTCCGTCAAAACAAAAACATCGAAAGGAGAACATAAGTTGGTGACACAAATATACAAATCAGTTAGTTTGGTGCGAAGACCCCTCACATTCTGATAATAAATTTTTAAATTTAGTTTTTTGAGCATGAAGGAACAGCTTCCTGATGACCTCTGTTGGTGTTCGAGATGGCATTAACGATGGTGGGAGTTCCATTAATAAATTTTATTGTTTTATTATGTTCGCCTTTAGCTTGCAGGTCTTTTAGTTTGTCTTTGATAGTTTTAAAATAATTTCTTTGATTTAACGTAAGATCCGCAGTGAAATGGTAGGGTCCCTGATAAGATTTTTTCTTACGAAGAATTTCTTTGGCATCTTTAGAATCGGTGAACATCAACTTGATGGGGCGAGGTTTCCCTGGCTTGGACTTAGACTTACGGAGTCTGATGATTTTTGCGGAACTAATGTCAATATTGCTAAAAGACGAAATGGCGTTTTGCAGTAGACTCCTGTCTTCCTCAGTTCTGACGCTTGAGCTACTACCGGATGATTCTTCAACATCATAACAAATTATGTTTTTTGCACGGTTGTCGCGATCAGCATTCTCGAACAAGATGCTTTCCATGGTTGGCAATTGGTCAGTTAATCGTAATGAATCAGCCGGAGACGCTATATTGTTACCTTCACCGTCTTTCATTTTCCGTTCTATATCTGAGATCCGCGCTGACAATACTTGAACGTCACCCTTCATTTGTTTTATTTGTTGGTCGTAAAGATTTCGTATTTCATTTTTGAAGGAAGTCAGTTCATTCTTAAAACTGTCAAATTCAATGGCCAGAAATGATTTGATCGTCGTGATGATTGCCGATTGTGTAGAAGAATCGGTTGAAACAGTAGGATCGATTGAGGAACTTCCACAACAGGATAGCTCGCCTATGTCATTTAACATATTTGATTTCGCAGCACAACTTGGATGGTAATGTAGGCTACATTTTTCGCACGTCACTGATTTAGCCACCGATTTGCGACACCCTCTGCATAGTTTACTTCCAGTAGATGGCATTGTCAACTGAAGTCTCGAACGACAGATGCTTTGAATCAAAACAAATTCAAACAGATTCAAAACAGCGACACCGAAGACAAAACGGTACGCTGACAATGACAGGCAACCACCAAGTTAATATAACGGTTGACAAGAGGCAATAAACTCGAATTACTAATAATCCAAAAAGTAATAGATTATAGGAGATACTGCAGTCGGTAGTCACTGTTTATGCAAGTATAATGTTATGCAACACCATCCAATACGAACACTATGAACCACTTAAAATTCACTTTTGGCAGGAGCCACAACAAACACGTCTATATCGATGAAGCGTGACACAATGATGAAATACGTATAATTTGGATGACAACACCACTGCATTGTTAATCTCATCGAAATTGAAGGAGCAGGCTCTCAACTGGTTCCACTCTAAACCAGAGCATATTAGTTTAGCCGTCAATGATCTTGTTCAACACATGAAAGTGATGTATGACCATCGCCAAAGTAAATTAGTTCTTCGGAGAGAATTTGAAGGGCCAGTATGGTAATCAAACGAGTCATTTAGTAATTACTATCATGAAAAAGTTGTACGCGCGATTCGCGTCCCAATACCCGAAGACGAAATAATCGACTATGTGATTGACGGAATACCAGATACGCGACTCCAGGATCAGGCGCGCATGTCGCGGTTTGAGTTTCAGTCAGATTTGCTGGAAGCATTTAGTAAGATTAGCCTGCGTCCGAGGAAACCATTCGACCGTAGTTTGAAGGGCGAAAGGGCGAGGAGACTTGACAACGCAGAGGGGACGTCAACGGAACGGGCGACAAGGAACCAAACAGTCCCAAGATGCTATAATTGTGGGGAAGATGGCCACATCATTCCACAATGTCAAAAACCAAGGGGATAAAGTAATGCGTACTATCGCTGTGGATCTACCGACCACCGTCTAAAAGACTGTCCAGAGAAGAAGACGCCTTCAGCACCAGCTTGGACCAGGCTTCGACGAATCTTGTGGAAGAATCACCAATACATCCACCATATATGGTACCGTTAACATTTACAGCATATGATGAAAATGGCGATCGTTGCAAATACGTATTTTCTGCAATAGTAGATCCGGGTTCAGGGATAAGTTTAATTAAAAAAAGCTATGCGCCGGAAAATTTACTTTTAGCAACTTGCTGGAAACATTATGATTTTCATGGTGCAAATTGTTCTAAAGTAAAAATTTTAGGCATTTTTGAAGCTAATGTTACCGTTTGTAAAATCAGTATAGATTTGAAATTCGGCGTTGTACTAGATAACACAATGGGTCATAATGTTTTGTCCGGACGAGATTTTTCTTCAAACCCACGAGTAAAATTAGTCTTAGGAAAGGATATTGAGGTCTTGGAAAATAATTTCAAAATATCGGGTAGCGAGAATACTTATTTTGGTAATGAGTTGCTACATATTTGTTAGCGCCAGATCAGAAATCAATAAATCAATAGTAAAGGAATAAGAAATTAAGATAATAAATAATTGTGTGGTTGCCAAGGTGGTAACAAGGGGCCCGACGCCTTGTTGTATGTCACCGCGGCAACGCGTTATTCTTTTGAGAGGACAGCTGATTGCTCTAAGGAGGCAAGTGCGCGAGGCCGATGACCCGACGTCATCGATGCTTCGATTACGCACGCCACGTAATAAACATATGAATAAAGGATCTGGCAACGAAGTGTGGGGAGCGGATGCTCTCTGGCAAGAGGACCGAGTCGAAGGACGAGGCACTTACCCCAGAACCTTGATTTCGAGTAGACTATTCATTTTCATATCTATAATTATAACATATTGACTATATCGATAAACCCGTAAAAGTGCGTGAAACGCTACAGATTAATCCAAATATAACTGTCGATGACGAGAAACAAATTACGAACCTTTATGACCTTGAATATGAAACAAAAGTTAATTCATCCGTTCAGAAAGAAAAGCACGAGTACGAAATAGTGATATCTTTAAAACACGATCAACCGATCTCGTTTCGTCCGAGGAGGTTAGCGCACTCCGATAAAGAAAAACTACGCGTAATTCTAGATAAATTGGTGGCTAACGGTACAATTAGACAAAGTAAATCGCCCTATGCTAGTCCCATTGTGCTAGTCCGGAAAAAGAATGGTGAAAAATAGACTCTGTGTAGATTTTCGTGAGTTAAACAAAATAACAATTAAAGATAATTTTCTAACAGCATTAATTGATGACAATTTAGATCAACTAAAGAATAAAAAATACTATACGACACTTGATTTAATGGATGGTTTTCATCATGTAAAAATGTCTGAGGAGTCTATTAAATATACGTCGTTTGTTACGCCGATTGGTCAATTTGAATATCTACAAATGCCATTTGGTCTACCAAACACGCCTCGTGTATTTCAGCGATACATAAACAATTGTTTCGATGATTTTATCAGAAAAAATAAGGTTCTTATGTATATGGATGATATATTAAACGCGTCAGATACTATGGAACAGCACCTTAGCTTACTGCGTGAAGTTTTTAAAGTAGCTTTAAAATATTCGTTACGTCTACGTCTTGATACATATTTCTTTGCATATAATGAAATCACGTATCTTGGGTACCGAGTAAATAAATATGGAATTAGTCCAAGTGATGAACATATAAAGTCTGTAACGAATTACCTGGTACCGCGCAATGCAAAAGAATTACACAGGTTTGAATGTTTAGCAAGTTACTTACGACGATTTGTGCCAGAATTCTCGGTAAGGATCAAGCCTCTCTATGATCAAATTAAAACCGACAAGAAATATGTCTGAGGTGCTAAAGAACAAGAAATATTTAACGCCTTAAAAACCCTGTTAGCAACGCGACCGATATTGGCAGTCTACTCACCGAGATTAGAAACAGAGTTGCACTGTGTTGCAAGTTCTAGCGGGTTCGGAGCTATTCTATTACAGAAACAGTCTAATGGAAAATTTCAACCTGTATCATATTTTAGTCAACGGTCTACACCTGTCGAATCAAAATTTCATAGTTTTGAACTCGTATGTTTATCAGTTATTTACGCGATTAAAAGATTTCATGTTTATCTGTTCGGTATAAAATTTAAAATAATAACCGATTGTGATAGCTTTAGACTTACACGGGCCAAACCTCATGTAAACCCCAGAATGACACGATGGGCTTTGTTTTTAGAAACTTATGATTATGAAATACACCACCGACCAGGCAAACGTATGGCACATGTTGACGCTTTGAGCCGGTGTCATAGTATCATGGTCATAGAAGGTAATAGTTTTGAACAAACTTTGTCAATTAGTCAGGATCGTGATGAAGAAATCGAAAAGATTAGAGAAAAACTAGAAAAGAGTGAAGATAAATTCTTTAATCTACGGGATGGTCTCGTTTACCAAAAAGATAAGGCGAATGGGTTATTGTTTTATGTGCCAAGTTCTATGCAAAACAATGTGATACGTACTTGTCATTAAGATTTAGGCCACGTTGGGAGTAATAAAGTCATCCAAAACATTACCAAAATTTACTGGTTCCCATCAATATCTGAAAAAGTAAAAAATTACATCGAAAATTGTTTAAAGTGTATGGAATTCTTTCCGATCAGTGGTAAGGGTGAAGGATATTTACACTCAACAGAAAAAGACAAGCTTCCGTTTCGAACAATCCATATAGATCATTACGGTCAACTGGAGAAAACCAGAATGGGTCATAGACACCTTCTATCGGTTGTAGACAGGTTTACAAAATTCATAAAATTGTATCCATGTAAAGCAACTGCGTCATGGGAAGTTGTTTATCATCTGAAAGTTTATTTTTCTGGATATAGTAAACCAAATCATCAGCGACCGAGGATCGGCGTTCACTTCCGAAGAATTCGAAGAATTTTTAAAGCCCGAGACGATACACCATGTGCTTGTTGCAGTAGGCACTCCGCGTGCGAACGGGCAGGTAGAACGATTTAATCGCGTAATCACACCAATGCTCGCAAAATTATGTGAATCTCCGGACAAATGGGATTTCGTAGTTAGAGATGTGGAGTTCGCACTGAACAACACAGTTTATCGTTCGACAGGTGAAACAACTAGTAAATTATTGTTTCGTATGGATCAGGCAGGGAAAATTAATGGTTTTGTAAGGTTGGCGTTTGATGAGAATCGCGAAGAAGCTCATAATTTAATAACCATACGAGAGAACGCATCGAATAAAATCATAAAGATACAAGGTACGAACGAACATAATTATAATAAAAACCGGAAGAAAGCTACTACGTATTTTGTCGGAGACTTAATCATGATCAAAAATGTAGATACAACCGTAGGCGTAAACAAAAAGTTAATTTCCAAGTATAAAGGACCGTACGAAGTAGATGAAGTTTTAGATAAGGATCGATATGTTATCAGTGATATCGAAGCATTTCAAGTCGCTCAAAAACCATATAAAGGCACTGTTAGCTCAGATCACATGAAACGTTATCTGCGTCCGCGATCGTAGTAGAAATTATATATGTGTGTTACCTTATTCTGTTGTACGTTGTAAAACTAGTCTAATAGAAATTCTCGGCGTGTGGACTCCAGGGGTTTTATAGGAATAAAAGAACTGATGATGTGTTCTAAAAATCGTTTCGTCCCGGATCTACTGGCGGACTCATCAGTAGGGCTATGCCAGGAGATCCTGCCCTAGACGAATTTCTATTAGATTATTATTCAAATTGTGTGTGTAAGAAAAGCCCTCTTCTTGGTTGAATATTCTATATTTCAATAATTCCTTGGAATTATTAATCTTACTCTACATGTTTCGGAACTCTTAGGGTTCCCTCTTCAGGAGTCTAAAATTAATCATGAATATTAACTAACGTTTTTTTAACTAAATATTGTGTGTTCAACATAGCTTAAAATTAAACGGTATACATGGGTTTTTTTATACTTGTGTTACTTACAATAACGCCTATTGTTCTCGCTTATGGTTCCCGTAATCACGTCATTGTCGCATCTGGTTTTATTGCGTACATCGCTTCCTATCTTGCTATTTAGGGTGTCAAGGTGTTTGGACCATTTTTGAGACTAACGGCACGGATGGTAGTTACCGCTAAACTGTTTGTACCTCTATTACCTATACCATGTCCTTAACGTTGTACTGGGACAGTGGTGGGGGTTTCACTGTGATCTGTCCGTTTTGTTTTATCACGGTAACGATAGATGACGCATTAAACAGTGGCCCGTGTCACGCGGTAATTTTTGAAATTGGTGTCATGTTCGTCTCCTTACAATGACGTGCCCTGAGCTGTTGGTCGGTCGCGTTAACATAAATTTAATATAAAAATTTTAATATAGAAATTAGCGCGGAACGTGTAAAGTGTGCGATTCTAAGTTTCAAACTAACTTTCTTGTACTCGGAGTACATCTATCGCATTCCAACATTGTGCATCTTGCGTGCCAATGATGGAATGCGGTAGAGGTTGTGTTACTCACACCTCCGATCCGGTGACTATTTTTGTGTGTGTGGTGTGTACGCGAATTTGTGTGTTGCCGTGTTACAATATAATGTTTGCGATGGGTTACTCTGTGTGTTACAAGTGAATTCTCTGTATTGAATTTTGTATTTGTGTGTGCTTCTAAGTTAAAATAATATGTGGTGTGTTCGGAGTTCATCTATCACTTTTCGTCATTCACCATTCATATGCCGAATGACGGAAAGTGGTAGAGGATGTGTTACTCACACCTCCGATCTGGTGACTATTGTGTGTTGTAGTGTTATGTGTCTTATTTATTAAACCGGTTATATTAAAGAGATCAATGGAAGGTATGTGTTGCTGAGGTTCTGTGTGTCTGTTTTTACATTAACTGTATTTTCCTTCTGTATGTGGATCATTTCTTTAAATAGTCTTTTTTTGTAATTGGATTCTGTCTCTAAAATTTTCACGTTACTGTAGTCAAAATTGTGGTCGAATTCTATCTTGTGTTTGGAAAGTGCTGTGAGATTATTGTTTTCTGCTTTTATATTATTTTTGTGTCCTGCAATTCTATTTTTTAAGTATTGTTTGGTTTGCCCTATATAACATTTCCCGCAACCCATGCAAGGGATCTTGTAAACCACGTTTGAACATAGTTCTCGCGCAGTTTTATCTTTAATCTTGCTGTAGACATTTTTGTACAGGCTTATTGAAGCTTTAAACACCGTACCAATGTTAAAAGTCTGCAGCGTGCTCCTGATCTTTTCACTTAACCCTTTTACGTAAGGGATGACACTAAATTTGGTGAAGTTATTCCCCTTCGCATTTTTGCTTGTTGTGTTATATAAGGCATGTACTCTTTTTTGAACAACATTATCAACTATTGGTTTTGGGTAACTGTTATTACGAAAATCTGTTTTGAGTGTATCGATGTGTTCTTTTCTGAATCTTGGTTCTGACAATGTAAGAGCCCTATCGAAAATATTTCCCATGGTATTGATTTTTTGGGTCGTTGGATGGTGTCACCCAAAATTTAAGTATCTCCCTGTGGATGTTGGTTTTCTATACCATGAGTATGAAAGCGAACCATCGTTATTGTTAAAAATAGAAATATCTAAAAAACTAATCTTATTTTCTTTTTCAATCTCACATGTGAATTTTAGTCTATCGTGGTATTTATTGAAATGTTCCAACATACTGTCTATCGTATTGAATGGTAACTCGAGTAAGATGTCGTCCACGTATCTCTTTAAAAAGGTCGGTTTATACGGCGCTTTCTTTAGTAAGTCAACGATTGTGTACTCCATTACCAGGTTAGCTAAGGTTGCTGAGATTGGTGACCCCATCCTTGGGGTGACCCCAAGGAATTATTGAAATATAGAATATTCAACCAAGAAGAGGGCTTTTCTTACACACACAATTTGAATACATAACGGTTGAAACTACTACGTAGAAATTAGATTATTATTATTAATCCAGGAAGGGCTAAATTTAGTTGTAAATATAATGTTAATTTTCGTATTACTTTTCGAGTAACTCAGGTTATTTTTATCTTATGTATTGTGTATTTGTACAAGGTACGCTTGCCCTGTAGTCACGCTATTGCTAGCGTCACAGTCTCTTGCTGCGCGAGGTTTTCTCAAATAAAAACAAAACACTGACTAGTAACACTTTATTGAACACGACGAAACGTCTCTTCCTTTTTACTATGCCAAATCAATGTCAACTCTGGCCCTCTTGTTACCGCTTTCTTATATATAATATTATACTGCCTTCCCTCTTACATCGCGAAGTCTGGTAGGTTCCAGCCCTTGAGGGAGCGAGAAGCGCAACGCCTCGCGCTCCGAAACGCCCGCATGGCAACGAGCGGGACTACTTCCGAGAAGCGGAGCGCAGTGACACGGTCACCTTCTAACACGTTGTTTACTATCAGCGTGCCCCGCTCCACGCGCAACGGTCCGGCCCGGTGACCGAGAGCCATCGCTCCAAAAAACTGCTCGCGCCAACCTTATGGCGCGAACATATTGTTTGTTAAGTACTGAATGTGTTCAAATTGTTATCAATTGTTCGACGACGACCAAAATGTCAGGATGGCCGAACTGTAGGTACGTCCGAGTAGAGCGCCCTCGTCGCCCTCATGGCATACAGCACTGTATTGATAGGCATAGTTTGTTTAGAACATTCTAAAAACTGTTGCCATATTAAAATACGCATCGTGGCGACGCGATGCGACGAGCAAGAAACGCAACCTTCTCGCAAAGCAGTCTGATAACGGCACCAAAGGACGACGGACATAATAAACAAAACGGCTTGGAAAATTGTTGAGGTTCTATTTGTACAGTGGCTCTTATTAATATTCGGACACCAGAGTGTTCTATCCATTATTACTCTCTATATTTAACCAGAATTAAATTAACATATTTTTTGTGTGTTATTATGATAAACTGTAGTCTCTTTTCAATGAAATCATAAATTGTATTTATTTAAATTAATTTGTTTATTGTATAACTAATAATATCTAAGGGAATGTGATATTCGTACGTCGCAAAAATATTCGGACACTTAATGGGAGACAATGATTTTACATAAAAAATACAGTTATATTATATAATTTTCAAAATCTTAGTATTTTGTGGGATAGCCGTTTTGTTTTATTACACATTTTAATCGATTGGGCATGTTAGTTATAATTTTTTCTAAATAATGTTGTGTGATACGTTTCCATTCTTCTAATAATCTTTGTTTTAGTTCTTCTTTTGACCTGATTGGTGTTTGTCGAATTTGTTGGTCTAGGTGATCCCATAAGTTTTCAATCGGGTTTAAATCCGGTGACTGCGGTGGTGGATGTAACACGTGGGGGCAATTATACAATAAGTATTCCTGAACTATTCGGGCTTTATGTTTTGGGTCATTGTCTTGGTAAAATTTAAATGTGGTTTCAATGTCCATTGCAGTTACGCTTTTTTTTAGATTTTGTTTCAAAATATCCAAATACTTATTTTTATCCATGATTCCATCAATAAAAACCAATTCTCCAACTCCTTTTGACGATATACAACCCCAAACCATGATACTTGCACCTCCGTGTTTAACTGTCGGATTTAGATTTTTAAAATTGAGCTCTTGATTTCGCTTACGCCACACTATTTTTCGTCCATCTGATCCATATAAGTTAAATTTGCTTTCATCGGCGAAAACAACATCGTTCCACCACGATTGTTCTTTACTAATAATTTGTTTTGCAAAGTTTAATCTTTTCTTACGATTCGCCTCATTTATATAAGGCTTTTTGCGTGCCACTCTACCGTTGTAACCATGTTCTTTTAACACCCGACGTATCGTATCTGGATGAACTTTTTTCCCTGATTCTTCCAATAATGCAGCACTTATTTTAGGAGCACTTAAACTAGGATCTTGTTTTATTTTCCTCACAATTTTCCGTTTGTCCCGATCGCTAAGTATCTTTGGCCGCCCCTTTTGAGGAATTGACTCAATCCGATCCTCATGCTTGTACCTATATATAATATCTGCTACGGTACTCTTGCTTAAATTTAGCAAAGTGCCGATTTCCCGATAAGATTTTCCTTTTTCGCGGTGAAAAATAACTAATTGTCGCACGTTAGAAGAAGTATTTTTACTTTTCCGACCCATGTTCAAAATTTCTAACTGATTACAACGTCTTTCGAATAGTAACTGATGCTTCGGAGACTGATCTACATCTATATCAACATATGTTTGTAAACAATATCAAGGACGAAGAATACTGCTTAAGAAATACAGCTAAATATTGGGTGTCCGAATATTTTTGCGACGTACGAATAACACATTTCCTTAAATATTATTATTTATACGATAAGCAAATTAATATAAATGGATAAAATTTGTGATTTCATTGAAAAGAGACTATAGTTTATCATAATAAAAAACAAAAAATCTGTTCATTTAATTCTGGTTAAATTTAGAGAGTAATAATGGATAGAACACTCTGGTGTCCGAATATTAATAAGAGCCACTGTATGTGTTTATTCGTTGTAGGAAGTACAGGTTTCTCGTCTCGTGTCTATCACAGAACTGCCCGCGTGGCCACACGCGGCCACGCTCCGCCACCCGGCGCGAGTGTCACTTGTCTCAGTAACAGATCGGGTGGCTAAAACAACCAGTGCCGGACCTAACAAAAATATTATGTAGCGGTTTTCGTGTGTTCCGTTATGCGTGCTATACACCTGGAGTACGCCGAGGACCGCTAGCTTCATTTCAGCTTTCCGGCGTTTCGACAGCCGTCGAGGAATTTCATCGGACATTTATAGCGGTAACGGTACGAATTCTTAGGGGCTGATCGCGCGCTCTTCCACACGTTCCTGGCAGCAATGAAAGACTCCCAATTACACGGATTCCTCGCGGACTAGGGAATCACTTGGCATTTTATACCCGCGTCCACCTCACATTTCAGTGAGCTTTGGGAAGCGGGCGTGAAAAGTTTTAAACATCATTTTAACCAATTAAGTGTGTTTGACGACTATATCCGTCATGGAGATGAATCAGAAGTTTGTGTCATGACGACTATATCCGTCATGGAGATGAGGCAGAAATTTGTGTCATGACGACTATATCCGTCATGCGTAAAATTTTATTACAATTGATGCTTAAATTGTAATTTTGGTTAAAACTAAATTATATTCGTAAATTTTAATATGTTTAGAATGTTTAGAAGTCAAGGCGAAATGAAACAAACAAATAAAAATTATAAATAATTTGAGTTGCATTCATAACTTCCTGAGAGCTAACTCGTAAGCAGTGTAGTAACATTAAACCAAAATAAAAAAAAACGTATATTAGATTCTCTATCTGCGGTGATTTCTGGCAAGAGCTCAGTGCGCGTATCTCACTTCTTTTTTTTTACTGGTCCTACTTTCGTGTAATCAAAAGTGTTGAGGGCATCTTCACTTTGGAGCAGGCAATATTTGTTGCTATGAAGCGCAGTTCCATGACTCATCGGGTATGGAGAGGAAAGGGTTGGCGATTTATTCGTTTTCAGAGAATTGGATTTTCGCGTTGCGTGGTGACACACCTGAGGTGCGGGCCGCGATAAGTCCCCCACTTAGGTTCACGGGTAGCCGCGATATCCGTTCATTGGTTCTTACGCATGCCACTGACCCGCCCCTCTCCCCCCACCCCCACTAATTTAGATCACAGGAATGTAAATCTGCTCCGATTTGCCTTTTTGTCTTTTATCATTTGATTTATGAAATCTCGGTGCGATGTAAAACTTGAACGGTGCAGTGGATTTCAGTGTGTATCAAACAGTCAGTGAATCGTACCAAGTCAAGTAAAGTGCAATATAAGTATTTCAAGTGCCTAATTATTATAAAGTTATCCAGAAAAGTTTCGTAAACCACTATTTTTTTTCAGTCTTAGCTTATTTTATCCACAAAATGAGTGATTACTCCAGTGACGATGACATTGTTTCACCTATAATGAAGCGAAAACGGTTGCATATATTTTCGTCTTCTGAGGATGTTAGCGATGAAAACATTAAGTCTGGTAGTGAATCCGAACGCTATGAATCTGATGATAGCTATTCGAGGATAATGAAAGCGACAACGAAAATCAATATACAAATGTTACGTGGAAGAGTACAGGAAATAACAGAAAACCATTTAAATTTCTTGCCAACCATGGTCAGCAGGAAATTGTACGAGGAAGATTCCGAATCAAGTGTTCATTTTATATAGAAAAATATTAAGACGATTATCTTATTAGCATTATAGTTTATATTCGGGTCAATTTTTGCAAAGTCACCCGAACTTAAAACCGCTATCAAGGATGAAAAAATGGTATTCAACAACTAATAATGAAATTAGATGTTTCATCGCGATGTTGATTTTGCAAGATATTGTAAAGAAGCCAGCATGCCATATGTATTTTTCGAAAAGGGAAATCATTACTACCACGTTCTTTGGCAAAATTTTCTCTGTAAACCGATTTTTACTATTATGCAAATTACTACATTTTGAAAATAACGTACACCACAATAATATGCCACCAAAAAAGCTCTCCGGATCAAAAATCATACGGAACCGCCTCGTTCGGCATATCTTCGCGAATGGTCCTGATTTGGGCGACAGCCAGTTTGACTTCCGAGAGTGTCGGTGCACCGTGGATACCATAGACCTCGTCCAGTCGCACTCACAATCAGTTGCCGTCGGGGCGCGTGGCAGGATAGTGTTTGCCATTAGTTCAGATATTGTAAACGCGTTTGACAGCCTGCCCTGAGAGGAGATCAGGGGGGCACGCGGTCACAAATGGCCCGCATGGATCCATGGAATCGGTCGGCATGGATTTCGAGAGATAAGGACTAAAAACGGTCTATCACGCGATGATTCGAGTAGCACATACATATTTCGAATCGTAAGTTGGCGCGTGCGATTGGGAATGAGGTAACAGCGCAGATGCAGTACGGCGCCGTAGGTGGGGTTAGCGCTCCATCCGCGCGCGCAGACGCGTAGCGACACGAGACGCTCAGTGTTACAACGGATGCCGGACTACGTGGATTTCGTCGCGATACAGACATAGTGAACGGTGCGCGTGATGCGTCAGTGAAGCAACGTAATGGGTGAAACGATATATAATACTTGCGTGAAACTGCTGGCTTAACTTACTTCTACAATGTCTTTTATTAGGATTGAAAAAGAAATAGAGGACATGAAACAATTAACTTCATCGGTAAGCAAAAATATTCAAAACAATACTTCTAAAAACCAATATAGTAGCATACACGGTAAACGCGCCATCCACAGTTAGGCAGTTTTAAGCTTTTTGATTTCTTGACATATTATTTTAAGTCTGCGTATTGCATACGAACTGCGAATAAGGGCAACGAAATACCCATTGCTTAGCATGCCGCTGCCGAACGCGTTGCAGGCACGTTGTCAAATAACGCGCGCGCGCTAAATATTATGTGACCGCCGCGAAGGTCGTACACAAATAAGCAACGGCTGTTCGAAAGTAAGTAAACCGCGATAATTAGAGTTTAATATTTTCCTACTTTTGGCAGCTATAGCATCTTTAAAACATTCTTTAATTTCCAAATTCGCGACATAACAAACAAGAAATACATGTAATAGAACCGGGAATAATGTTTACGAAATTACGCTTTTATGTGGATCGGAAGGGCTGGGACAAACTGGGGACTGTTGGGGAATAGGGAAAATTAAATAATGAATGGGAGTGAAGAAAAGAGATGAAAGAAATTGTTGAAAGGAGTTAAACAGAAAAGAGAATTTTATGAGACGCAATGAGTGGGAGGTGATATTGAGGAGATCAGAAATGGATTAACGGGAATTCTAAGGGGAATTAAATGCCAGTTCTTTTAGATCATGGATGATATATTATGGTATTTACAATGAATATGTACAATGACAAATGGACCCTCGTGTCCGAGAATGTGGTTTACCACTTACTGCCACGAATTACAATAAAAAGAGTTTGTTATAACGTTTAATCGAGAGACGAACTCCCTTCCGGCCCTGTATCGGTCACACTGGACGCCAATGTTTTCAAAACATGTTTTTAACCTTTCCTTCCAACGTTTCGATCCTGCTTTGGATCCTCTTCAGGGAATATTAATTATGTCGGAAATATTTGTAATAAATGAACAAAAGTATACATACAACAAACCAGTTAAACAATAAATCAGAAAGGCATAGGAAAGGCACATCGGGAGACCACTGAGATACTTACTTATCATGAAACAAAAGCGGCCTTATAATTAACGAGATGGTCGTACGTGTTGTTAATAACGGGAACTTGTAACGTTTAAAATGAATAAATTTTGAAAATAGATTTAATGAAAAAATGAAAAAACTTTTGTCGTCACGTGAACAACTTTTGCATGATGGAAACCCCCTCCTCTTTCACCACGATCTTTCTTGGTACTGTGCTCACATGGTCGCGTTTCGAGGCCGACTGACCTCTGCTCTCGCGTGTCGCGTCCCAAATCAAAGGTACTATATTCGCACACAGGTGCTCGGTGCTAGGAGTGGGGGGAAGAGGCAGTCCATTTGCGCGTCATTACCGCCACTTATATGAAAACTCAACAATAACGAAAATTATTAAATTGGAAGCACGTATTCAATCGGACGAATAACGTGAATAAAAATGGAGTAATATTATTTAAATCCATTGCTTCATAGGGAGTAACGCGGTACCTAACTCCAACAACGCGAAGCAATTAAATGTTAGGAAAGATGAGTCTTGCCATTATGTAGGACAAACTACAAAATGAGCAAGACCGAAGAAAAAGGAAATGACTCTAAGTTATTGGAAAACAAATAGAAAGAAAGAGATAGGAAAAGAGTATCAGAGATGGAATGTAGTTAGCAATAGAATTCATACACATAGTCAAAGGATGACATTGTGCCAATTCCCTTCCGAAATAGATCATTGTTCCAAGGAAGTAACACGGAAACTAACTTTCTCACAGAAACAATTAAATGATAGGAAAGTTGAGTCCCCTTAGTGTATTGAGTAACAACACACTAAGGAAGACCGGGAAAAATGAAGTGACTCTAAGTTAATAATAAAAAAACCGGGAAAGAGATAGGAAAGCTGTCGGAGAGAGAAAGTGTAATTAAAATAGAAGAAAAATTAATAATGAATACAAAAGGCCTCCAAACAAGGTAACAATACACTAACCGAAATACTCAGATGAACCCACGTCGATCATATGGATAATGAAGTTAAAAATGAAAAAATATATATACTGGCCATCAAAAAACAGATAAACGGGAAAATACTAATAAACATAAAAATAAAATGAAAGGAATGCTGGATATTTATACACTTGACAAACAGTAAAGTTGCTGAAAGACAAATATTTAATTCAAAGAATGTGTAAGAAAATACCGAAAATAAAATAAACTAATGTGAAGTTGAACGGAAATAAAAAGAAAGAAAAAGGAACTTAAATGAAATACTCGTGTTTTTAAACTTAACTGAAATAACTAGTATATACAGAATTACCAAACCAACTAAGGAAATAAACTCAAATGGATGACTGAAACTTGCTGGAATTTTGTTACAGAATATAATGACAGACGTACTTGTAAGTGTAAATAGAGGAAACGAAATGAAATAATGTTATAAAAATTAAAACCCAAACTCAAGTTCTTCTTAAAACGTTCCCAATATCGTCATAATACAGATATCAGTATCAGATGTCTTTGTTAACTTAGAACAAGTGGACATAATAATCATAGATAATGGGTCGTTCGTATTTTAAGTTAACGCAGTTGTTATGTCGTATAATCTCTATTGTTTCCTGTAATAATCGTAGTGAGTAATCATTTTGTACATCTAATATTTCTGCTTTACTGAAATCAAACAAATGGTCCTCCTCAATGCTGTGTTTCGTCAACGCTGTATATTGCGTGCTATTAGTGAATTTATTCCTCTTATGTTCCTTGATTCTAGTTTGCAACTTACGAGAAGTTTGACCAATGTAACATCCTGAGCAGTGTGAACATGGAATTCTGTAAACTATATTATATTTATCTGTGTATTCTATTTTATCCTTAATCAGTAAGGTATCCTTAATCGGTAAGGATAGTAACAGTGTATGTTATACTTTTTGAAAACACGAGCTATCTGTTGAGTAAGTGACTGTATATAAGGACTGTATATAGAGAAATCGAGTTCTGCCATGTTATAGGACCCCTATGTTCCAAGATAGAATCTTTAGTCTTTTGTTTATTCCAAGGATGGTAGGTGTCGTATATCCTTTTTTTGAAACACGATGTTATGAATTCCAATGGGTACCCATTCTCCAGCAAAACTGACTTGATTAATTATAAGTTTTTTTCCCTGTAAGTAACGTGCGAAAGTTTCATTGCTCTGTCAATCAACCCATAGATTAAACCAATTTTTTGTTGGACAGGATGGCTAGAAAAGAAAGATGTATAATATACGTATTCTATGTATGTATGTACGATGTATATAACGGCGCGACCAAGTAGGTTTGTGGTACCAATCTGTTTAAATGGAATTGTCACTTTTTCGATGTAAAGAAATATCAAGAAACGGTATACTGTTGTTAGTTTCCGATCCGTGTGTGAACTGTATTCTATCGTGGTATGAGTTAAAGGTCTTTAAAGTCTCATCCAACTTGTCTGATGGTATGACGCAAAGTATGTCGTCCACGTACCTTTTGTAAAAGGGTAACGGAAAAGATAACTTCGATATACAACACTTCTCAACCTCTTCCATCACAAGGTTTGCCACAACCGGCGACAGAGGTGAACCCATTGCACAGCCGAAACACTGTTTATAAATGATATTATTAAACTTGAAAATATTGGCATTTAAACAAAATCTGACGGCATCACAGAAACTATTTTCCGGAATTGCAGTTAACACTTTGATTTCCTCCCATCTACTATGAATGACCTCTATAGCCTTATCAACCGGAACGTTGGTGAATAGTGAAGTAACATCCAACGAAGTTAAAATGTGATTAGGCGGAATTATTTGGTCTTTAAGGAAATCGGCCATGTGCCAACTGTCAATTGCAGCGTACGGTGTTTTGTCAATGATTTTGATAAGAATGGACGAAAGAAATTTTGCCAAATTATAAGTAGGTGTGTTTACAGCCGATACAATCAGTCTCCATGCCAAAGATGGTTTGTGTATTATATTTTAGGCAATGCATACGCCCTGGCTACAATCGCCGAGTAACAATGTAGACTCTTAGATAAATTGTCCCCAATGTAACCTTTCCTATGCTACTCCGTCACAATTTTATTATTCTTCAACTGGTTTGTGGCCGTATACTCGAATTTAATCGGTGTGTAAGTGTTACGGTCACTTAACATCAATTCCACATCCCTAACATAACTGTCCCTATGCGCTACCACAGTCACATTCCCTTTGTCTGCTTTTAAAATCATTAAATCTGGGTTTTCCTTCAAAGATTTTTTTGTAACTATAATGTTTTTAAAAAATGAATTGTAAAGTTTCTGAAAATTAATACTATCTGATTTGTAACGAAAGTTTTGCAAATGGTGTAATACGTCCTGTCTAATCTTGTTTTTTTCTGCTAGTGGAACCTTAGTTAATGCTTTCTCTATGGTAGCGCCATAGAGTTTGTATTAATAACTTATGTAAAATTCGTGCCGGCAACACACCAGTTCGCTACACTAAGTTATATGAAAAATGAGTTGGTTTACATGATTGCAAAGCAAGGATGAAATCGGCGTAGATGATACAAAGCTTGGGAAAGTTAAGGAAACACGTGCGACTTCTTTAAGGTTCACTAACAATAAGCGAAAGAGGACGAGACTGTTGCCGAACGGACCTCGCCAAACGTAAGATCTACGGAAGTTCCCGGAGTCACACGGGATTCCCCGAACAGGTGTTTTTATGACATGTGTATGAAGCGATGACTAATAAGGTGCTGCCGCGGACGAAAGTTCTGAGAAACAGCTCGCTGTGCTGCGCAACGCTTGATATAAGAGAGCTGAGGACAATGCGCAAGGATAAATTTTCAGGATGAAATTTTGTGTATCGGATTTGTGAGGAAAATTATGTTAAAGAAGAGGTTGTAAGAACTGGATTAATAATTTATAAGGATGGAAGTACCGCACTTTGTACAACTTATCAAAATGATGTCTACTCTTCATGCTCTACACAAGATAAGTGAAGCGCCGGTTACAGATCGCTTCGCGGCTCTTTACATGCCCCAAAAGAGGGGGATTGTGTACACCAATTAGCGTTTACGTTATGCCCGCACACATCCTCGCGGATAGATGAACGCGGGAACGCGGTCCGGTTGACGTGTGTGGCGTTCAAGCGGCCAGCGCGTCGGATTTAACCCTTTGCGATGGTATGTCTACTCTCAGCCACCAAAACATTTTTACCGTTCCGGTCGTATGTCTGCTCTCAGCCACCACATAAAAGAACCTCACTAAACCTGTATTGTATTTGAGACTTCGGTTTCCGGAGCGAATGTGTGAGAGAGTGAAGAGCGAGTGTGCGAGGAAAAAGAGCGTGGAGAGTGGATAAGGAGAAAAAGAGGACGTGAGAGTGTAGGACTAGATGGAGGGATAGTAAGGGAGCGGGAAAAGTGTAGGGAGAAAGGGAGATTTGGGAGATAAGGAAAAAGAGAAGGAGAATAGAAGGGGAGTAGAAGCGAGGTTAGAGGTGAAACGCGGGAGAAAGATAAAAAGGGGGAAGAGAGCGACAACTGGGGGCAGTGAAAGAAAACAGCGAAACAGGAGAGAGAGCGACGCGAGAAAACGTTGTGGGACAGGTCAAGCCGGATTGGACAAGATTGCTATCGGTCAGGAGATCTTATAACACACTTAATATTTCTTATGAACTTTTATTACATTATTCCTCGAGAATTGGCGGGAGACTCATAAATCTTTTCGAGTTACTTACTTTTGTCAGTACATTGCCTAGATGAGGCACTCGGGGATATTATCCTTAGGAACATTTACAAGTTTGTCCACGCGGGTGCGTGTATTTTATTTTTTTTTGTATTATTGCATTTCAAGCTTTATATATAAAGCTTATATAGCTACATAAGAGTTTGCATGTTTACATGGATGTCCAAGATTTACATATTTGTGGTACTATATACATAATATACAATTTATAATCACAAAAACAATGTTTGGTTCGTGCTCACGTATAGCCCGGTCAAAATAGACGTAAAAATAGTGGTAAAATTGCAATAATTCGCATAGAGCTGAAAATTGGTACAGACCTTGGGGAAATTATTTCAAATAATATACTAAAAGTCCCCTCCGATCCCACATCTGCAAAAAAGTTATTCAAGGTAAAAGGTCAAAAAAAATGGTTTTTCCTACTTTTCCGGTAAACAGTAAGTTTTATCATAAAAATAAATTAGACAAAAGTTGTAGATCATGAAATTATCTACAAAAATTGTTCTTATACTTTTTTTTTTCTAAAAATCACTATTCCTGAGATATTACGATCCTAAATCACCGAAAACAATAATATGTACGCTGAACCGCCTATACACACCATCCGATGTCTCATATGAGGAGAAACATTGGTTTGTGTAATTTATACATACAAATTATACGACTGTGAGAATATACACATTATAAAAGAAACTCACACGGCAACACGCCACCTGTGGGTCACCGATTTTGTTCAAATTTTGCACATAGCATCTATACCCGAAAATTTTCGACACGTGCTTTGCCAAAAGTGACATTACTCCCCCATTTTTGAAAAAATCGGCGTCTAAAATCAAAATTTTGCAATCGCGCTGAAACTCTGCGGGCGTGTTTGAAATTCAGTTTTGAAGGGTATGTATATAGGGTTACAATCTTATTGTGTTTTCATTTATGGCACCGTAATTTATTGCGGTAATAAATGGCGGGTCCGTTGATTAAAAACGGTATACCTAGGTACGTCTCGTACGCCATGAGTTTCTCGAAAAAGAGATAAATTTCAGCAGCACTTTGATTCAATATATATGTCTTTATTTGCGTCCCTTTCAGGTTTGCAACTTATACACATTTACAAAAAAAACAACAAACAACAACAAAAACAACAATCATCTCCAACGCCGTCCCACTCTCCTCAGGCTCTCCTTGGACTTCCGCATCCCCTCTGCCTGCATTTCTTCCTTTGCTTCCTTCCTTCTCGCCATTCTCCCCCTTCCCTCACCCCGCCCCCTGCTCTGCCCCATCCCCTAATCCTTTCTCTCCCCCGGCCCTTTCCTCTCTTCTCTCACCTCCCCCCAACACTCGCCTTCGCCTCCCGCCACTCCCTCTTCTCTTCCTCCCACCTCCACCATGTCCCCTCTATCTTGATCCTTCCATCCCCCATCCACACCCTCTTCCCCTTCCTCGTTTCCTCCCACGCCTTTTCCACTACCCTCCACCTCATCCTCCTTTGTTCCCATGTACGATCCTCCTCTATCCTTACTCCTCTCCCCCTCACTTTCCATCTTCTTGCCATCACTTTTTCCTTACCCGCCACACTCTTCATCCTTACTACCACCATTTCCCTATCATCTCCCCCTTCCCTTCCTCTCCTTCTCAGTTCCCTGAATTCCTCCACCTCCCGTTCCACCCCCAATTCCCCCATCAATTCCCGTATCTCCTCCCTCCTCTTCTCTGCTCCTCTCCTCAGCCCCTTCACAATCATGTTCCTCCTTCTTCCTTCTCTTTCCTTCTGCTCCTTCCATGTTTCTATCTTCCTCAACCTCTCGGCCATCTCTCCTTCCAACCTCTTCTCTCCATTCCTCTCCCCTTTCTCCAGCTTTCTTTTTCTTTCCTGACCTCGCTCTGTCCTCTTCTCCCTCCTCCCTTCTCCTTTCTTCTCCTCTGACTCCAGCTTCCCTTTTCCTTCTTCACCTCGCTCTGTCCTCTCCTCTATTCTCCCTTCTCCTGTCTTCTTCTCTGACTCCAGCTTTCTCGCTCTCCCTTCAATTCTCCTTAGCCTCTCCTCCATCCTCTCTCTCTCCAGTATTTCTCTCAACTCCTCGATCTCCCGCTCATATCTTCCTACCACCTTCATTATCTCCTTTGTCCACTTCCCCACCGTCTTCAAACCAACCGTTTTAACCGTCACCTCCATTTGCCTGTCTATCTCCCTGTCCATCCTCATCCACAGAAACCTCAAAATCGCCTCTGCCATTTCTCCATACTTTTCCTTCACCTCTTCAGCCCCTTCCGCTTCCTCTTCCTTCTCCCGTCCATCTCTTCCTCTCTCTCCCTCGTCCTCCCCTTGAGACCTCTTATCCCTTTTCTCTGCTTTCCCTGTTTCAGCCTCCTCTCCTCTCCCACACTTCCCTCCTTCCTCTTCCTTCCTTCTCCATAACTCCTCCACTTTTCCCTCCTTTCCCTTTTTTGTTCTCCCCATCTCCCTCACTCTCTCCGCCTTAACCTGCCATCTTCACTCTTCTTTACCGACTCTTTCACTGCTCTTTTCTCTTCCCTCCAGATGTCGCTTCCTCCGTTCCCTCTCTTACTCAACTCAACGCTTCCTCCTAACCTCACTTTCCGCTTCTCGCTTCTCACTCCTCCTTCTCTCGCGTTCCGCCCACGCTTCCACCGCACCCTCTCCTTATGCTCCACCCTCCACCTCTCTCTTTCGCCCTCCCTATTCACCACACACCTCTTTTCATCTCCTTTCCCTTGCACACCTGTCACACACGTCCACACTGTCTCTCCCCGGAAGCGGAAGTCCACTTTGATTCAATATAAAATAATGAATTAATACTTCTCGCAAATGCTCTTTTCTTTGCACGAAATTCAACATTTTCAGCACAAAAATATATGCAATGTAAACACTATACAAATTCTTGACATACGAATTTTGAATACAGGTGCTGCTGAAAGTTAATGTATTTTTCGGAAAACCCATGGCGTACGAGACGAACCTAAGTCTACCGTTTTTAATCACCGATCCCGCCTTTTATGGCACCGCAACAAATTGCTACTCTATTTTCCGAGTGGCGACGGTCGTATACCTGCTCTTGTTTCTGCAAGGCATAAATAAAATACTTTTAGTGTTGAACGTTCCTTTGCAGTGAATACACGTGGTTATTGAATAATATTTCTTATTACGATTTGTGCAGTTTAATACATTTTTAAAAATGTCGCAACTTTGTTTTATTTGTAGTAAACTTTTAACAGCAAGTGAAACAGTCGTGGTTCATCGTGGAATGAAGACTCTGATTGATTCGAGTGTTGAAAGAAATGACAGGTTCCTTGAATACCAATAAAGGTCAGAAGTTTGTGACAATTCATGTGCAGTGCCGTAAAATATATACTCGGAAGAGTACCATTGCTGCATTTAAAAGACAGCATGAGATGGATCAAGCTAGTACATCCAAAATTACTCCACCTCGCACTAGAGCGCGTGTAAGTGAATCCGAATTTTGTTTTAAACAATATTGTTTATTTTGCGGTGATCAAGCGAATGAAGAGGCTGAAAAGAAGAAAGTGCAGAATGTACGGCGTAAAATTTATAAAGTTGCTACTCTTGAATTCAAAGAATCGATTCTGAAAGTAGCTCGGACTCGTTGTGATGATGTAGCAAAAAATGTTTCGGCACGGATTGAGTACGAATATGATTTAATTGCTGCTGCGGCTAAATATCATAATAATTGCTATAATTCCTTCTTGAGACCAACCACTGGGGGTAAAATCGGTCATCCTCAAGATGAATACACCAATCTTGCGATGGAAGAAATATTTAAATACATTGAAAATAGTGATGATTGTCAGTTTTTATTAGAAGAATTAAAAAATATTTGCAAAAATCCAGATTTAGATAGCAGAACAATTAAGATGCGAATGAAGTTGAAGTATGGTACTAAAATTATTATCACTGACAACCCGGGAAAATTAACATTCGTCTGTTTTATTGACAATCATCACGATATTGTCAAGCAAGCTTGGTATCAGAAGGTAAGCCAAAATGAAGCAGAAGAACGATTTCGAATCTTAAAAGCTGCGGCAGCAATCATTCGAGAGGACATTCAGTCATCAGTATTTGATAATACCAATTATCCCTCGCCTAGTCGAATGTTTGAAGATATTAACCGCAATATTCCGGAGTCATTGACTTATTTTTTGGAGCAAGTAATTCTTAAATATAAACGATCTAAATTAGAACATTTAAAATTAGTTTGTACAAGTATCAGCCACAGTATTATGTCTGCTATTAGGCCGAGGTCTTTTAAATCAAAAGTGCAATTGGGTCTCTCAGTTTTATTTCATCGGCGCTTTGGTTCAAAACGTCTTATACAAATCTTTTCATCTTTTGGTTTATGTGTATTTTACAATGACACTGTGATCTATGAAGCAGCAGCAGTTCTTCACCGTCCACCTTTTATCTTACCACCACAAACTGGCAATTTTTTCAATATGTTGCAGACAATGCTGATATAAATGTAAATATTTTAGACGGTAATAACACGCTTCACATAATGGGTATTATTCAAATTGTTACACCAAAAAATTCAGTTACGCAAGAAGATCCTATACCGCGAATAAAGGAAGTCCCTTCAGCAAAAGATTTCGCGGCAATAGCTCATGTGCCAATACAAATCTATCAAAATGATAGTGTAGTCGGTTATACTAAAATAAATGTGCAAAATTTTGTTTATGAAAGTGAAGCACCAATATCTTTACTCAAAAAAGTCGATGTGATATGGTTCTATGGTAAATTCAAGAACTTTTCGTTACCCGGTTGGAATGGTTATATCGAACGTTTAACAAGTAATATTATGAATTTTTGTAAATCCAAAATTTTTATTCTCACCATTTATTCACCAACCAGCAAGTAACTACAGTACTATATACACAACGTTACTGTGTGCTTTAGAAAATGCAAAACATTATGGTCACGACGTATGCATTATTACTTTCGATCAACCTTTATATGCAAAAATTCGAGAAATCGTATCTGCAGCACCTGAAGGATCTGAGTTATCCAAGATCATAATAAGTCTTGGAGGATTTCATTTACTTATGTCATTTTTTGGATCAATCGGTTATATTATGCAAGGAAGTGGAATACAAGATGTGCTTTCGTTAATTTATGCACCTAACATAAGTCATTAGAAAAAATGCTCAATGGCCATGCTTACGGTAGAGCTGTTAGAGCCCATACATTGCTTCAGCTCACTTTAGCAATAATAATATCAAAAGATCTTGGTATTGATGACGAGATGGTTGCAAATCTTAATACAGCCATTGAAAATGTCATAAATAGCATAATATCATATCATTATATTGAAAGCGGTGATGAGATATGTGAAGCATTAGTTTATCAATTCAATGAAAAGCTAAAAGAATATGAAAAACGAGGACCTACAGCAAAACTATGGATACAGTATTTTAATATGGTGTCGATTGCAAAGGAGTTTGTAAGAGCTGAACGCATGGGAGATTGGCAAGCTCATTTGAACTGCATTAAAGAAATGCTTCCTTATTTCCACGCATCAGGACATTTTCTTTATGCTAAGTCTGCGCACTTATATCTGCAGGATATGCTACAATTAGAGAAGGCAATGAATCCTAGTGTTTATCAAAGGTTTAACGAAGGATTTTTCACTGTTAGACATTCTGATAAATTCAATTGTGGTACTCCAACGGATATAGTGATCGAACAATCAATGATGAAATCAATGAAAACAGATGGAGGTATTGCTCGAGGAAGAAGTACAAAAGAGAGTGTCATAAGTAAATGGATTTATGGCATGCATGCAATGAATACTGTATGTGAAGAATTGGAAGATCTCGTCGATATTAGAATGGATACAACAGATCAGCATGTAGATGCAAGTGATTCACGAGTAAAGAAGGATGCTAAAGATACTGCAAAACTTCTTGAGTGGTTTTCATCACATGATCCTTTTCCTAAAGTTAATGAAATCATGTCAATTGCCAGCGGAGTCGTCGGTAATAATTAAATTAACTGTCATAGAGCTCGTGAAGTTGGGATTACTTCCATGTCTAAAATGGCAGGGGAAACATTTAATACTATCAAATTAAAACGCGCCGTAGATAAAGTACTTCCTCTTTTAACCATGCGTAGCACCATAAAAGTTCATGATGAGAAAGTACCTGTACATCCGGTATTATTATTTCAACGTATGAGTGTTACTAAGACATTTGAGGACGAACTTGAAAATTGTTTTGAATATGAATTAGCCCCCTATCCATTATCACTATTCGATGAAACTGGAATGCGTAAAACACAGAAATCAGTTATTTACGATTGCTTTCAATCAGTGAACATTGAAATTGACAACACAAATACTAGTTACATCGTCGATGGAGGATATTTATTACACCGCGTTGTGTGGGATCGAGAAGAAACGTTCAACGTTATTTTTGATAAATATATTCAGTATGTACATAGACATTTCGGTCATAGAGTGGCTATAGTACACCTATCCCCCGATTTACACGGTACTCGATTTACACGATTTCACTTTTACACGGTTTTTAAAATGTACATATTGTTCGGCCGCTTTCGATAGCGCGGCCGACAAAAGAACATCGGTTCTTTTCCTCGCCTCGCGCCTCGCACTTTTCGGCCTAGCGATGCACATGTGCGTCCCCACAAAATGCGGCGCTGAGTTGGCCCTTCAATTGTTTAAAGAAGAAGATATTGAAGCGTCACCAGCGGCAGTTAACATCCGACCACGCGACAGTGTGCTTCGTCTTCATAAAGTACCACAAAACCGAACTGTTGTTATCTTCACTCGAACCCGCTTTCCACTAAAGTTGCTCATCAAGTCGACATATTAGTTATTAAAATCTTACGGGTTTTACCATGCCAAAAGAAATTAAAAACAACAAATGAAAAGAAAAGTTATATCTTTAGAAAGCAAAATTAAAATTTTAGATCGCCTAGAGAGTGGAGAAAGAGTAACAGATATTGCTAAATGCTATTCCATGAATGAAGCCACAATAAGGACAATAAGAAAAAATGAAGACTCCATTAGTGTTGGATTTTTCTGAGGTTTTGACAAACAGAAACAGTTCTTGGTTAACTAATTAATACTTTATTATCACTGAATTGCGTCACTACTTTTACAAAGGTCTATACCACTCTAATTAGCGCAGCCGCGAGCTTTTACCGGTAGCCCCCGCGATCGCGAAGTCGGGCATGCGCAGTACAGCCCGAGCCTCTCAGGGCCGTACGTACGAAATGTGCAATTGAAAGCTTCCATTTTTCACAATTAGAAAACGTGTAGCAGCTGGATCTTCTACGAGCATAAGCACAGTTTCATATGTAAGAGATGCTGCAATGGAAAATATGGAAAAAGCATTAATGATATGGCTAGAAGACACCACTCAAAAACGGATTCCAATTGATACTAATATAATTACAAATAAAGCATTGAAGATATATGAAAAAAATTAAAAATCAGTTACCATCTACTTCTTCAGCTGAAAAGAAGCCTTTTTCTGCAAGCCATGGTTGGTTTGAAAGATTTAAACAAAGGCATTCTTTACATAATCTAAAATTAGAAGGAGAACAAGCATCTGCTGATTCAGATGCAGCGCAACAATATCCGACAAAATTTGGTGAGATTATAGCCGTTAATTCCTACACTCCTGATCAGGTCTTCAATGCTGATGAGTTTGGGTTATTTTGGAAAAAAAATGCCAGAAAGAACCTATTTGGCTAAAGCTCACAAATCCGCTAGTGGGCATAAAACGGCGAAAAACCGTATCACAGTTCTTTTCTGCAGCAACGCTTCGCTCATTTAAGGGAATAGATCTTAAAAACCTTCCCGTTTATTGGATGACCAATAAGAAGGCCTGGGTTACTGCCACACTTTTTAATGAATGGTTTCATAACATTTTTGTTCCAGACGTTAAAAGGTATTTAAGTAAAAAAGCGTTGCCTTTTAAGGCTCTTCTTTTAATTGATAATGCACCAGGCCACCCTCGAGACTTACATCACGAAAATATACAAGTTGTATTTTTACCCAAGAATACGACTTCTGTATTGCAACCCTTAGATCAAGGGATAATTTCGACTATTAAGGCACTGTACATCAAGCGAACCTTCAAGTACATTTTAGATCAAATGGAAAATGATGAATCTCTCTCAATTTCGGATGCTTGGAAAAAATTCACAATCTTAAATTATGTTAAACATGTTGGTATATCATATACGGAGATTAAGCCATCAACGCTGAATGCGTGCTGGAAAAAATTATGCCCAGAAGTGGTAAAAAGTGGAAATTCCGTATTACCATTGGAACACGAATATTCTCAGATATCGGAGATAGCGCATACAATAGGAGGAGGGGGTTTCGAAGATTTTGTTGAGGCAGATGTCGTAGAACTAATGGCGGACAAAAAACTAGATGAGAATGATTTAGTTGACGTGGTTAATGGAAAAAATACTCGTGATAGTGATCCTGATGAAGAGGAGTCTGACCCAGTAGCGTTCACAGCAAAAGTTATCCGTGAAGGACTTGTATTAGGGCAAAAATTGGGTAATCATTTTGTACAAAATGACCCAAATGTTGAACGCGCTCTTCTATTTCAGCGAAATATTAATAAATATTTAACTCAATATGAGGAGGTCTATAAGGATTTGACCAAAAAACAAACACAATTGTTAATTACGGATTTTATAGTAAACAGTGTATTGTCCACGCTTATGTTACGCGGACGTGTCACTTGCGACTTATTTGTTTGCGGTCGTGACTAGTTAATATGGACACTGTATTTGAGGTGAACTATACTTTATTGAATTTATAACTATTATAACTGGTTAAAATGAACGCTGCTCTAAGACAATGCTGCGAGTATATATAACTCCGAAAAGATGTTGTGCAATGACGAAAAGACCAAAGTCGAATGCTTTGGAGCAATGCTGTTGCGGAGTGCTCGAAAATGAGCAGGTGGTGATGGTAAGAGGTGGCGTGTAGGGAGAGGTGGTGGAGTGGGTATGGATTATGACAAAAAAGGGCTTAGCGTACACGTGTCGATTCCAACACAGAGCGATGCACACAGGTGCATGCCGTAGAGGTTATTGGAGTCGATCGGGTAAACAGACAGAAAGGATGAGGAGTGGGACAGTGGGGCATGAGAAAGAAGTCCTTTTTATTGGAGGTGCTAACAAACAGAAAGAATAGAATAGAATAGAATACTAAAGATAGCAGTACATAATGAAATTTTTGGTTCAATTTTTTTATTTATATTTCTTGTTTGAACACATAAAATGTATTATATACACTATTATTATTTTTATGTTTTTTAAGATGTATTTACTTTTATTTTACTTTGAAATAAATAACTGAATTATGCACATTTTAGTTTATTTTCGATTTACACGATTTTACGTATAAAAATATTAAAGCTGCAGAACAGCGTCGTCAAACCACAAAAACATCTTCATCTTCTGATGTAATTTTTGTTCAATTTATGACAGTTCAAACAAACCAGCAACAATTTTGTCCGGTCCCACCGTACACCCCACTGCCCTGATGTACATATATAACACTCCCAAAAATATTACCGGACCAGTCGGTCATTACCTAATCCCTTGTGTCCCTTCCACAATCCGTTAATCCTCTCCACACGCCCAATCCGCTCGACATTTTTTAATCTTTAACCCACAAGAGTTACAAAACACTTTAATCATCCTCTGCGCCGACCGACCGCGACCTTACCATAAAACCGAAACACCCCGAAGTACCGCTACTTTCGCCACCCATTCCTCCACCTCCTCTCACCTCAAATTTTCACAGCTTCAAAACTACCCCTTCTCCACCTTCCTTGATCAATCAGAATCCTTCCTGCATACTCAAAAACATTTAAAAACAGACAGCCACCACACGTCACTTCACTCTTCGAGCAACCAGCATTCAACAAGTTTTCATCTTTGTATAAAAATAAATTCATTCAAACCAACCAACTTTGAACACGTACCGTACTTCCATCGTGGAAACCCAGTCGGTACAACGAAATTTCTTGCTAATACTCATAACAAGTCCCGCTTTATTTTAATGTTATGCGAAAAATGTACAGCTGCAAATATTTTAGTGAAACAAGCTGATAATGACGCTGATGTCCTCATAATTGAAACAGTCATAGAACAATCTAATACAGCAAATACAACTATCGTTGTCGGTGAAGATGTTGACTTATTAGTACTACTGACTGCACGAACTCCAATTGATAAGATTATTTACTTTTTGAAACCCGGGAAAGCTCAACAACCAACACAAATATATTCATCGAAAAGTTTTTCTGCTTATCCAAAATGCCAAAAACATATCTTATTTTTACATGCAATAACTGGCTGCGATACTACATCATCATTTTTCAGAAGGGGTAATAATAACAGTATTTAATATTTGTGACAATGGTCCGTCCTCAAGGTAATATTGGGATTTTTCGGCGTGTATAAGACCAAGGTGGCATATAATTGTGCTCAACGTTTCGACAATTTATTTATGTCCTTTTCAAGAGAATTACAACTATAAAATTAACATGTATCACAATATTATTATGTGGTTTGTTATAAATCTTATGTCTAGGTTACAAAATGATTTCTTTATTACTATTGTATGATTTGTGTGTTATAGTAACTATTGAATGATCGAAAATTTGTGTGTTTTTGGTTTAAATGATAAAAGATATTTTATGTATTTATGGAAGCATACCTTGGTGTATATGGAAGCTGGTTTTTTATGGACCGATTATGGTTCGTGTGGTTTGATAAACGTTCTCTTGAAAAGGACATAAATAAATTGTCGAAACGTTGAGCACAATTATATGCCACCTTGGTCTTACACACGCCGAAAAATCCCAATATAACTGTTAAGTGTGGCAATAATTCCCGCGATTGATACGCGAGCGCCTGAGTTCCGGTGGCGCTCCTTTGCCGCGTTTTTCCTTAGCGCAGCGGAAGCGGTAGGACGAAGGATCGCGGGTTCTCTTCTTCTCCGAGCTAGCGCGGTGTCAAGACGCAAAGTGTGTGTGAGAGCTTTTATAGAGATATTAAGAAAGAAAATATATTGTAACATTAAAGTGAACATTTGTGCTTTACCGAACCCCTCCTCACAGAAACGACCGAAAAACCTAACAGGTTATGGGCCCAGAGCACGAGTAAATTAAATCAAAAATTCGGTCGATCAAGAAGTGAGGTTAGGATTACACGCGCCACGTGTTCGGCATAAAGCGAAAATGAATATAGGAAAGATAGACCACATCCAACGCCTGAACAGTACAAACTACGAGACATGGAAGATCCAAATGAGAAGCGTACTCAGGTATAATGATTTGTGGGGCTATATCGACGGAACCATAGTAAAACCTGAAGCAAATGCTGAAGAATGGATCACAAAGGACACTAAGGCGCTGGATGTAATTACGCTCAGCATACAAACTGATCAATACAATCATATCAAAAAGACAAATACATCGAGGGAAGCATGGGAAGCGCTTAAAAGTACGTATGAATCAACAACTCCTATGCGGCAATGTGTATTATTCAATCAGTTGTATCGGCTAAGAAAGACAAATGAACAGACAATGTCTCAATATATAAACGACTTCATGAGAATAGCTGAACAACTCGAGGAGTGCAACATGAAAATACCGGAGAATCTCCTGTCGATCTGGCTCCTAAACTCACTGCCAAGTGAGTATGAAACAATAAGTATAGCAATACAGTCAAGAGACACGATGCCACTGTTAGAGGAACTAAAAACGAAGTTACTTGAAGAAGAAGCAAGAAAATTAGAAAGTACGAAGGAACATGATACAGAAAAAGAAGAGGACGCCCTACTTACTAAACGACACACCGCGCAGAAGAAGCCACATGAACATATACCAACAACGCAAAGGAAAAATTACAAGTGCTATAATTGTGGTAAGATGGGACACGTATCCAAACACTGCAGGTTCAGGCAAAATGGAAAAAGATATGAAAGCAGAGCAGATGCCATGACTGCCATCGCTTTAAAGGCCAATGATGAAAATTTGAATACATGGTGTCTTGATAGTGGTGCGACAACCCACATGTGTAATAACAGAGAAAAATTTGAATACCTAAACCCCCATCAGACAACCAAAGTTTATACAGCCACAAATAAATGCATCGACTCAAGAGGAAAAGGCAGTGTAAGTTTGCAGATACAAACTGATACTAAAGGAACACGTACAATAAAATTAAAGGACGCAATGTTTGTACCAAACTTTAAAAATAATCTACTATCTGTATCAAATATTACAGAAAATGGATACAAAGTAACCTTTTACAGAGATCATGCCAGAGTGATAAGAAAGAATGGATCAACAGTGCTTACTGCCAATAAGGAAAATGGGCTGTACATAGTAACGGAGGATCGAAATGAGTATGCAGGGATAACAGAAATCCACAAAGATGCCTTGACGAAATGGCATAACAGGCTAGGACATATAAATTTCAAAGACATAAAAAGAATGAGGGACATGGTTGAAGGGTTAGATAAGAACTTAAGTGATGCATCACATCAACGTGAGGTGTGCCACAAATGCAAAATACACCAACTACCCTATAAGGCATCGACGAGACGAGAAACCAACGTATTAGGACTTGTACATAGTGACATTTGTGGCCCCATACAAATAAAGTCCCTGGGGGGCGCCAGATACTTTGCAACGTTCATTGACGATAAAACCAGGTACATTGAAGTGGCAATGCTCAAACAAAAATCAGACATTTTTCAAGCCTTTAAGGATTATAAATGCAAGGTTGAGAAACAGACAGTGTTAATTTTGTTTTCCGTGGGCATAAATCTTCATTCCTTGTTTCGCTTATCAGTATATTTTATTGTTTCACTTATACATTATGATCTCCATACTTATACATATCACACTACATACTTCGAGAGAACTGAAAACCGACTTGCTCACCACCATAATCCCTCGCGCAGGTGGCGCTTTTCTTAGTACAGACCGGAAAAGCAATATTCTCAACACCCTCTCTTATTGCTTTTCCTCAACAAAATATTCTTCTTCTTTTTACTATTTTACTCCTATGGCATATCTCAGTTTATAAAATGAATCTTTCATTAGACCTTTGGTAAGAATATCTGCTTCTTGTTCCTCGCTACATATGTACTTAATCTCTATAAGACCTCTCTTAAAATACTCGCTTACAAAATTAAACTTAATATCTATATGCTTGACACGGCGGTTATTTTCCGGATTCCTGATCAAGGCAATACAACCCTGGTTGTCCTCTAAAACTGTAACACTATTAAACTTTATACCTAGATCGCATAGCAGATTTTTCGGCGTGTATAAGACCAAGGTGGCATATAATTGTGCTCAACGTTTCGACAATTTATTTATGTCCTTTTCAAGAGAATTACAACTATAAAATTAACATGTATCACAATATTATTATGTGGTTTGTTATAAATCTTATGTCTAGGTTACAAAATGATTTCTTTATTACTATTGTATGATTTGTGTGTTATAGTAACTATTGAATGATCGAAAATTTGTGTGTTTTTGGTTTAAATGATAAAAGATATTTTATGTATTTATGGAAGCATACCTTGGTGTATATGGAAGCTGGTTTTTTATGGACCGATTATGGTTCGTGTGGTTTGATAAACGTTCTCTTGAAAAGGACATAAATAAATTGTCGAAACGTTGAGCACAATTATATGCCACCTTGGTCTTACACACGCCGAAAAATCCCAATATAACTGTTAAGTGTGGCAATAATTCCCGCGATTGATACGCGAGCGCCTGAGTTCCGGTGGCGCTCCTTTGCCGCGTTTTTCCTTAGCGCAGCGGAAGCGGTAGGACGAAGGATCGCGGGTTCTCTTCTTCTCCGAGCTAGCGCGGTGTCAAGACGCAAAGTGTGTGTGAGAGCTTTTATAGAGATATTAAGAAAGAAAATATATTGTAACATTAAAGTGAACATTTGTGCTTTACCGAACCCCTCCTCACAGAAACGACCGAAAAACCTAACAGGTTATGGGCCCAGAGCACGAGTAAATTAAATCAAAAATTCGGTCGATCAAGAAGTGAGGTTAGGATTACACGCGCCACGTGTTCGGCATAAAGCGAAAATGAATATAGGAAAGATAGACCACATCCAACGCCTGAACAGTACAAACTACGAGACATGGAAGATCCAAATGAGAAGCGTACTCAGGTATAATGATTTGTGGGGCTATATCGACGGAACCATAGTAAAACCTGAAGCAAATGCTGAAGAATGGATCACAAAGGACACTAAGGCGCTGGATGTAATTACGCTCAGCATACAAACTGATCAATACAATCATATCAAAAAGACAAATACATCGAGGGAAGCATGGGAAGCGCTTAAAAGTACGTATGAATCAACAACTCCTATGCGGCAATGTGTATTATTCAATCAGTTGTATCGGCTAAGAAAGACAAATGAACAGACAATGTCTCAATATATAAACGACTTCATGAGAATAGCTGAACAACTCGAGGAGTGCAACATGAAAATACCGGAGAATCTCCTGTCGATCTGGCTCCTAAACTCACTGCCAAGTGAGTATGAAACAATAAGTATAGCAATACAGTCAAGAGACACGATGCCACTGTTAGAGGAACTAAAAACGAAGTTACTTGAAGAAGAAGCAAGAAAATTAGAAAGTACGAAGGAACATGATACAGAAAAAGAAGAGGACGCCCTACTTACTAAACGACACACCGCGCAGAAGAAGCCACATGAACATATACCAACAACGCAAAGGAAAAATTACAAGTGCTATAATTGTGGTAAGATGGGACACGTATCCAAACACTGCAGGTTCAGGCAAAATGGAAAAAGATATGAAAGCAGAGCAGATGCCATGACTGCCATCGCTTTAAAGGCCAATGATGAAAATTTGAATACATGGTGTCTTGATAGTGGTGCGACAACCCACATGTGTAATAACAGAGAAAAATTTGAATACCTAAACCCCCATCAGACAACCAAAGTTTATACAGCCACAAACAAATGCATCGACTCAAGAGGAAAAGGCAGTGTAAGTTTGCAGATACAAACTGATACTAAAGGAACACGTACAATAAAATTAAAGGACGCAATGTTTGTACCAAACTTTAAAAATAATCTACTATCTGTATCAAATATTACAGAAAATGGATACAAAGTAACCTTTTACAGAGATCATGCCAGAGTGATAAGAAAGAATGGATCAACAGTGCTTACTGCCAATAAGGAAAATGGGCTGTACATAGTAACGGAGGATCGAAATGAGTATGCAGGGATAACAGAAATCCACAAAGATGCCTTGACGAAATGGCATAACAGGCTAGGACATATAAATTTCAAAGACATAAAAAGAATGAGGGACATGGTTGAAGGGTTAGATAAGAACTTAAGTGATGCATCACATCAACGTGAGGTGTGCCACAAATGCAAAATACACCAACTACCCTATAAGGCATCGACGAGACGAGAAACCAACGTATTAGGACTTGTACATAGTGACATTTGTGGCCCCATACAAATAAAGTCCCTGGGGGGCGCCAGATACTTTGCAACGTTCATTGACGATAAAACCAGGTACATTGAAGTGGCAATGCTCAAACAAAAATCAGACATTTTTCAAGCCTTTAAGGATTATAAATGCAAGGTTGAGAAACAGACAGTGTTAATTTTGTTTTCCGTGGGCATAAATCTTCATTCCTTGTTTCGCTTATCAGTATATTTTATTGTTTCACTTATACATTATGATCTCCATACTTATACATATCACACTACATACTTCGAGAGAACTGAAAACCGACTTGCTCACCACCATAATCCCTCGCGCAGGTGGCGCTTTTCTTAGTACAGACCGGAAAAGCAATATTCTCAACACCCTCTCTTATTGCTTTTCCTCAACAAAATATTCTTCTTCTTTTTACTATTTTACTCCTATGGCATATCTCAGTTTATAAAATGAATCTTTCATTAGACCTTTGGTAAGAATATCTGCTTCTTGTTCCTCGCTACATATGTACTTAATCTCTATAAGACCTCTCTTAACATACTCGCTTACAAAATTAAACTTAATATCTATATGCTTGACACGGCGGTTATTTTCCGGATTCCTGATCAAGGCAATACAACCCTGGTTGTCCTCTAAAACTGTAACACTATTAAACTTTATACCTAGATCGCATAGCAATTTCTTTAACCACAATCCATCTCTTACTACACTGCATAATGCCACTAATTCAGCTTCTGTGGTCGATAAAGCTACACATTTCTGTTTTCTAGTATTCCATGCTACTGTACATCCAAATACCTTAATCAAACTTCCGGAAACCGATTTTCTGTCCATCACATCTCCTCCCCAATCTGAATCTACATAACATATCAGTGGGGGGACTTCCGTTTCCGGAGTGGATGAGTGTGAACGTGCGGTGAGAGAGTGTGGTAAAGAAAGTGTGGGAGAGAGAGGATAGGGGCTTTAGGAGAGGCGTGGGAGAGTGTAGAGGGAAGAAGAGAGGGAGTAGTTGCATAGAGAGTGAAGGGAGTAAGGAAGGTGCAAGGAAAGAGGAGATAAGAATAGGAGGAGAAGTAGGGAAAAGAGAGAGGTTAAGGGCCACGTGGGGAGAGAGCAAGAGATCGGAAGAAGCGACAGCTGGTGGAGGCGGGTGACAGTCAGAAAGGCGTGGAGAGGGAGGGAAGGGAAGAGAGGGAAGGAACAAGGTGGTAGGCCATCTATTGAGTGAGGCGGGAACGAGAGAGGGGGCAAGCAGAGTGGGTAAGGTAGGGAGGAAGGAATGGATAGGAGCGCAAGGGAGCTGTCAGGGAGTGAGAGCAGCTTAGGCAGCGCAGGGGAATTGTCGAAGAGGAAAAGAGGTATAGAGATGGAAGGAGGGGCAGGGGAGAGGGAGGAGGGGAAATGGATCTTTAAACAAAGTAAAAAGGTGCAAAGATCGCCGAGGAAGGAAGAGGGAGAGAGGAAGCGGGAGGATAGTAAAAAGGGGAAGGAGAGGGAGGAGGGCGGTGAAAGAGGGGACTGGGGGGGAATTGCGGAGGTGGTGAGAAGAACGATGGCGGAGGAGATGGGAAGGTTAGGAGGAGAGCTGAAGGAAGAGCTGAAAGCGGAGATGAAAGCAGAGTGGAGGAAGGAAGTGGAGGAGTTAAGAAGAGAACTGAAACAAGAGAGGGAAGAAAGAAAGAAATGGGAAAAGGAGAGGGAAGGAATAGGCAAAATGGTAAGGGGAATGGAGGAAAGGATAAAGGAGTTGGAGTTGGGGAGAAAGGAAGGGGAGAGAGAGGGGACGGGGGGTTGGGAAGAGAGGATGAAAGTGATGGAGGGGAAATGGGAGAGAAAAGAAAGAGAGGAAAGAAGGAAAAACGTAATTATAAAAGGGGGTAAGAAAGGGGGGAAGGAAGGGAGAGAGGAGGTAGAAGGAGTTTTGGAAGAATTGGGAGTGAGCAAGGATGAAATAGAGGGAATGAAAGAGATAGGAAAGGGAGGAGGGGAAGAAAGGAAAATGTTAGTGAGGTTGAAAGAATTAGAGAAGAAGAAAGAACTAATGAAGAACAGAGCAAGAATAAGGGAAAAGAGCATGAGGGTAGAGGATGATCTTACTTGGAAGGAGAGAAGGACAAAGTGGAAGATAGAACAAAAGGCATGGGAGGAAAGGAGGAAAGGGAAAAGGGTGTGGGTGGGATACGAAAAGATGCAGGTGGAAGGAATATGGTGGAGGTGGGACGAGGAGAGAGGGGAACTGTTGGAATGGGATAGGGGCAGGGGACAGAGACAGGGGGAAGAGAGAAGAGGGGGGGGGGGGAAGAAGGGAAATAGACGAGGAGGGAGACGAGGAAAGGGAGAAAAAGGGAAAGGTCAGGGAAGAGGAAGGAGAAAGGGGACAAGGGGAGGAGAGGAGAAAGGAGGAGGAGAGGAAAGAAAGGAGGGGGAAGTGGAAGGTGGCATTCTGGAATGTAGCAGGATTAGGAGGGAAGGACAAGGAGTTCTGGGAGGGAATCAAGGAATGGGATATTATAATGCTTATGGAGACATGGGTAGAAGAAAGAAGTTGGAAATGGGTGAAGAAGGGACTGCCGAAGGAATATGACTGGGAAGTTCAATTCGCGAGAAGGGAAAGAATTAAAGGAAGGGCAAGAGGGGGGATGTTGAAAGGGGTAAGAAGGGGTTTAATGTGGGAAGAAGAGGAGGGGAAGAGAAAGGAGAAGGAAGGGATAATGGAATGTGGGGTAATACTGGGGAAAGAAAAATGGAGAATAATAGGCGTATATGTGAACGGGGATTTGGAGGAGAAGTTAAGAGAATTGGACAGATGGATGGGGGAGGTGAGGGTGGGAGAGAGGGTGATGATAGGAGGTGATTTCAACGCAAGAACAGGAGAGGAGGGAGGGATGTGGGATGAAGGGAACTGGAAAGAGGGAGAACAAAGGATGAGGAGGTCGAAGGACAAAAAGGTTAATGGAGAAGGAGTGAAACTACTGAGGTGGTTAGAACAGAATGGAGGTGTGATATGTAATGGAGGGATGGAAGGGGATTGGAATGGGGAATGGACGTATACGGGGAGAGGGAAAGGAACGGTAATAGACTACATCATAGGGGATAGGGAAACATGGGAGGGGATAGGGGGAATGGAGGTGGAGAGCAGGGTGGATTCAGATCACCAGCCCGTGGTAGCTTGGATAAGGGGAAAGGGGAAAGGAATGGAAAGAAAGGGGAAAGGAAGGGGGAAAAGGAGTAGAGGGGTGTGGAACGAGAAGGGAAGAGAGGATTTTGAGGCGAGGACGAGGGATAAAAAGGGGGAGGAAGGGGGGGTGGACGAAGTACTAGGGGAATTAGAAGGAAGGATAAGAGAGGCAATAAAGGGTAAGAAGGAAGGGGGGGGGGGTAAGGGAGCAAAAGAGAGTGATGGGGGGATGGTGGGATGAGGAATGTAAGGAGGAGAAGAGGGGGGTAAGAACGGAACTGAGGAGATGGAGGAGGGAAGGGGGAGAGGGAGAAGTGTACAGAGAAAGGAAAAGGAGATACAAAGAGTTGTGTGAGAGAAAGAAAGAGGAAGAGAGGGAGAAATGGATAAGGATAGCAGGGGAGGCAAGAACGGAAGGAGAAGTATGGAAGGTAATAAAAAGGAGAAGAAATAAATGGAAAGGGGTGAATGAGGGGATAAAGAGGGAAGAGTGGGAGGAATATTTCATGGGGTTGTTAGGAGGGGTGAAGGAACGGGTAAGGTGTGGGGGGGTGGGTAGAAAAGGGGAGGGGGAAAATAAGGAGGAGAGTATAGGATGGGAAGAATGGGAAAAGGTAGCGGATAGGCTGAAAGAGGGGAAGGCGATAGGGATAGACGGGGTGCCGAACGAGGTGTGGAGGTATGGGGGAGAAAAGATTAGGAAGGAAGGGTGGGAGATATGTAGGAAGGTGTGGGAAGGGGAGGGATGGCCGGAGGGATGGAAAACGGGGGAAATTGTGCCGGTAATTAAGAAAGGGGAGGGCAGAAGGGTAGAGGAATACAGGGGAGTGACAGTGATGCCGTCACTATATAGGACTTACACGGCGATATTGGCGGGGAGGCTAGGGGAGGAGGTGGAAAGGAAGGACATACTGGGGAAAGGGCAGGTGGGATTTAGAAAGGGCAGGGGGACGATGGATAACATCTATGTGCTAAACTACATAATAAATAGGCAGTTAGGGAGAAAGAAGAAATGCACAATACTATTCGTGGACCTCAAAGCAGCGTTCGACAGCGTAAACAGGGGAATAGTAATAAGAGTAATGAGGGAGAGAGGAATAAGGGAAGGGTTGGTCGAGAGAGTAGCGGAGGTGCTAGATGAAGTGAAGTGCAAGGTGAGGTGCGGGGGAGAAGAAGGTGAGGTTTTCTGGTTGGAAAGGGGGCTACGACAAGGGTGCCCTCTGAGTCCAATATTATTTAATATATTAATAGCGGACTTAGAGGGGTATATGGAAAAGGGGAGGTGGGGAGGGGTGAAACTGGGGGAAGGGAGGGTATACACGATGGCGTACGCGGACGACATCGTGTTATTGGCTGAGGAAGAGGATGACATGAGGGCAATGATGAGGAGATTGGAGCGGTATTTGGAGGAGAAGGCCCTGGTATTAAACGAGAAGAAATCAAAGATAATGAGATGTAGGGAGGGGGGAGGAAGAATGAGGAGGGTGAAATGGAGGTGGAAAGGGAAGGAGATAGAGGAAGTAAAGGAATATAATTATTTGGGATACATGATTAAAAGGAATGGAAGGCAGGATGCACAGGTGAGGGAGAGAGTGAGGAAGGCGGTGGTGGTGATGAGGGAGGTATGGGGGTTGGGTAAGGGACTATGGGGGAGGGATTGGGAAAGAAGAGTATGGCTCTTTGACGCGTTAGTTTGGCCGGTGATGGGATATGGAGCGGAGATCTGGGGTTGGGAGGAAAGAGAGGAAATGGAGAGAAGTCAGGAGAGGTATTTAAAGTGGGTGATGGGAATAAGCAGGGTAACACCGGGGTACATGGTGAGAGAGGAGATGGAAAGAGAGAAGTTGAGGGTGAGGATGGGAAGGAGGGCGTGGAAATTTGAACAGAGATTGGAAGAAGGGAAGGGAGGGGAACTGACGAGGAGGTGCTGGGAGGAGGTAAAGGAGAGGGAAGGAAGGAATAAGACGGTAGGGAGATGGAAAGAGGAGAGGAGGGGATTCTGGAGGAGACTAGGGATGGAGATGGGAAAAGAGGAGGGATTTGAGGAGTTGGAGAGAAGAGATAGGGAAGAGCAGAAGAGGGAAAGAAGGGAAAAGATAGAGTCATCCAGGTCAAACAAGTGGTACAAGGTGATAATGGAATTGGGGAAGGCGGTGTACAGAGGAAATAAAAGATGGTCGGAGAAGAGAAAGACAAGAATAGCAAGGGCCAGGATGGGGAATGAGATGAGGAGTGGGAAGTTCTGGAAGAAGGAGGAAGAGAGGGTTTGTAGATTGTGTGGAGAAGAAGAAGAGACATGGGAGCATGTGTGGGAGAGATGTGGGAAGTGGGGAAGAGAGAGGGAGGAAAGAGGGTTATGGAAGGAGAGGATAGGACAGGTATTGGGGGGAGATGGGAGGGGGGAAGAGTGGCTAAGAAAGATAGAGGAGATAAGAAGAAAAGAGGAAAGTAAGAGGGAGGAAAGGGAGAGGGGAGAGGGAGGGAGGATGGGGGGAGATGGTGTGAATGAGAGGAGGAGAGAGGGTGAGGAAGTAGCGGATGAGGAGGAAACGGAAGTCGGGAATGAGAGAGAGGGAGAGAATGGAAGGAGAGCGGGAGAGAATGAGGAGCGGAGAGAGGGGGGGGGGAGGAGAGAGAGAGCGAGCGAGCGACCGAGCGAGCGAGCGAAGAGAGGACGAAGCGAAAGCGAATTAGGTTAGGTTTAAGATTAGATTAGGTAGGTTAAGGTCTATGTAAGCGGCGTTAGAGGATAAGATAGGTTTTGGATTGTATGTAGAGGTAAGGTAACATAAGTTGTAACCCCGCAAGGGAAAACAAAAAATAAATACATACATACATACATATCAGTGGGGTTTTACAATCTTCTATTCTCTGATAAACTATACCTAGATTAATTGAACCTTTTATATACTTCAGTACTGTCTTGAGATATGTCCATGTTTCGATTTTTGCCTTATCTTGGTATCTACTTAAATAATTAACTGCGTAACTAATATCCGGTCGCGTTCCTAACATTAGATACATTAAACAACCAATTAGTTCTCTTACTGGCTTATCAGTCTCAGTATTTCCATTTCCTATCACATTCAGTTTCGTCTTTGGATTAATAGGAATTGAACAGCCTTTACAATCCTCACAATTAAACCTTCGTAAAATTCCTAACGCGTATCTTTCTTGACTAATTTTCATCGTGCCCTTTTCTCTGTCATAATCAATTTCTAATCCTAAAAAATATTTTAATTTCCCTTTATGTTTAACCCTCCGACGGCCGCACTTCGACGGCCGGGACAGAGTCAGTTCTGACTCGTCACACAGATTTTCACTAATACATACTAAAGTCGCTCGAGCTCCTCACCGATATGTGACTCATCGGTCGGTTGCTCGAGCTCAAAGGGCTCACGGATACACTACTACTGGGTAATCTACATTGTCGGATAATTCAAAGGAGTTGGAACAGCAGCCTGTCGCGGAGTTTCGGGTTTCTATCTACATATATACATAAAGAGTAATACGCCTATGTACAACTAAAATAATTTTATTATTTTTGAATTTTTACAACTCATTTTCGTCTTCATTTGCGCATAAGGGGCACATGCGAGTTACTCTGGAATGGTTATTGCAAATATATCGTGCGCATTTGGTGCACGTATTCGGGTGTCTATTGTTGCTGCCATAACAAAATGAGCAGCGTGCTCGTTTTTGTCCTTGTTTTGCAGGTGGTTTTCTAATCAATCTCCCCGTCGACTCGATCGCCCTCAATACTGATGCATTTAGCCCTGTTGGGCAATTTTCGAAAGCAGTGGCCCTCTCGTCAATTTGTTTGGTTACTAGTTGAATTCCTAATTTTTCAATGAAAAATTTCCGGCGCCTCTTCATGGAGTGCCTCTCTTCCCAAGTAGGGTTCTTCGTGTTCCATATCACGAACGCGTTATAGGCTGCGATGTCTACATAATGCAGGAATAACGACAATGGCCATCGGCGGGTGCATCGCCTGCAGGTGTATTCCCGCACTAACTTATCGAGAGCATCAACTCCACTTTTGGTCGAATTATAATATTCGATCATCTCTGGCTTAAAATTTTCCGTGTCTGCCAGTGTGCTGTTATTACTGTGCAATGTTGATAACAGTACAACAGATTTCTTGGGTTGTACGATGTACGACACCAACGTGATGTTTTCGCTAAACAAAAATTCGGACGAAAATTTTTGACGGCCCTCTGTCCGGACTAAAGATTTCGGCAACTCTTTCCTATTTTTCCTCATAGTCCCGACCAGCAAAATTTTTTTCGACAACAAATCTTCTGCCAAACTAATGTCGGTGAAAAAATTGTCCGTGGTCACGCAGCGGCCAGAATTTGTCCATATCCCAGTCAATTGCTTTACAACGCGTTGTACTTGTTGTTTCTCTGGTTGCTCTCCACGCCTTCCCAAATACACATCCATATTACAACAATAAAATGTTTCGGAATCGCATAAGGTCCATATTTTGATGCCGTATTTGCCAGGTTTGGTCGGCATATACACCTTGAATGAACATCGACCTCGGAACTTCATGAGCTGCTCATCAACACATCCAGTGCCCGACGCATCGTATGATCTCCTGCAATTATTCGTGAAATGTTCGGTGACCTCCCGTATCGGTGCTAATTTGTCGTCTTGTTTTCGTTGGTCTCGGGTTGCTGCGTCGTCGAATCGGAGATACCGCAAGATTTCTCTAAATCGATTGCGCGACGTAACAGCCGCATAGTACTGCCGCGTTAATCCTTCTATTTTCCTCCATAAGTCGTCCTTGCACTCGCGTGAGTCGCGGTATCGCCCAATGAGCAGGACCAAGCCAAAGAAGGCCCTGAGCTCTGTGGGTGTCACTGGTTTCCAGTTTCCATTTTCTGGCATGCTCTCGCGTGCCTTCTTATTTGTGAAACGAACAACGATATCAACTACGTTATCGTCAAAAAATAAGTTAAAACAATCCGCGATTGTGTCCACATTTCTGCTATATTCGGTTAGCGATGGTTCGCGTGAAACGTTCTGAGGATTTCCACGCCTTGGTCCTGTAGTACGCCAAGTACGTCCACAAAATATTTGGCTGGTTGAATCGTCTTCTGTATCTGATCGTTCGTCTTCACCAGATTCATTATTGCGATCTTGTTGCTCTGGCTCAGCGTCGCTGTTCGAAACGATTACATCGGAATCATCCGAAGATTCTTCAGATGCACTATCTGCCAATCGTTGGTAAACGGACGTTCTCCTTGCTCTCGACATTATTTCAATAATTGAAATAATGAAAACAACAAATAACAAGAATAACAAGAATAACAAGAATAACAACGATAACAACGATAACAGCAACAATAACAGCAACAATAACAGCAATAAAGACAGGAATATAAACTGGATAAAACTCAACGATGCGCACTGCTCACAGATTTGTGGCAAACTGAACTTCTTTTCCCTATTGCACGGCATGATTGACAATGTAGTGTGGCATTGCTAAGCCGGATGTCGTCGCCGCGCGAAAGCGATAACGCACACTCTTATGTCTTTCGGCGATCGCTGTCAGCCATGAGAGTGTGTGCGTTACCGCTCTCGAATCGCTCTGCAAAGTGACTCCGTCCTGGCGTTCGGAGGGTTAATTTGAAACTCCTTTGTTAGTTTTGTTTTATAATCATTTAACAAATTCAGTTCTGGAGCGGCTATAATAATATCATCTACATACAAAAGCAAATAAACCTTTTTTTCAGATCTCTTTACATATAAACAATAATCATTTTCTGATCTTACAAATCCTAATTTTATCAAAACTCGTTTATCCTGTCATTCCAACATTTAGCTGCTTGTTTTAAACCATATAGGGATCTATTTAGTTTTAATATATGGCCCTGTTTGCAGTCGACACCGTCTGGTGGGTGTATATATATCTCTTCCTTTAGTTTTCCATTTAAAAACGCTGTTTTTACATCTAATTGTTCAAAATAATACCCTCTCTGGTTTCCTATAGCTAGTAATGCTCTTATTGTTGTCATTCTCGCCACTGGTGCATATATTTCATCATAATCAAAGCTATCCCGTTGTGCACATCCTCTGACAACCAATCTGGCTTTATATCTTTCGTTTTCTATTTCCTCTAATGGTTTATACGCATATACCCACTTAGTATCTAATATTTCAGTCTTATTATTTTCTTTATTATTCGGCATAGGAACTTGGTTCCACGTGTTGTTTTGATTTATTGATGCTATTTCTCTATCCATTGCCTGCACCCATAATTCTTTGTCCTTCCTTTTATTTACTTCTCTAAAATCATTTGGCACTCTTTCCACAAATGATATCGCATCAAATGCCATATACATTTCAAAGTCTTTAAATTTTGAGGGTAGTGTAACGTTTCTTTTTCCTCTTTTATTTTTATCATCAACCGGTTCTTTTGTTTTAGTTTGATTACTTTCATCTTCATCCTCCACGCTGTCATATTCCGAAATTGTATCATCATTTTCCTCATTTTGTTCTGATGGTTTTTCTTCTTCTTCATCATTTTGTTCTAATGGTTTTTCTTCTTCTGACCTGTTTCTTTCCTCATCTAATATTTGCACCACACATTTCCTTTTTTGTATATTTTTCTCGTCAAACAGTACATTCCTGGAAACAATAACCATTTCACGATTTATATCCCACAATCTATATCCATTTTGTGCATATCCTATCATCACACATTTTTTTGTTTTCGAATCAAACTTGTGTCTCAGTTCTTCTGGTATGTGTGCATAGGCAATTGAACCAAAAACTCTTAGATTGCTCACGTCCGGTTTTCTACCATACCACACTTCTGCAGGTGTGATACATAATTGGTTGGCACCCAGTGTTCTATTTATAATATATGCTGCCGTCCTTATTGCCTCATTCCAAAAAACTTTTGATATGTTTGCATCACTAATCATGGACCTTGCCTTTTCTACTAAACTTCTATTAAATCTCTCTGCTTTACCATTTTGTTGCGGTGTGTAAGGGATTGTGTAATCAATGGTTGTCCCATTTTCTCTGCAATAGATTCTGAACTCGTTTGAAATGTACTCTCTTCCATTGTCACACCTTAGCACGGATATTACCTTGTTAAATTTGGCCTGTGCCCACTTACTATATTCTCTAAATTTATTAAACACTTCGCTTTTGTTTCGAATTAAATATACGCATACAAATCCCGAATAATCATCAATGAATGTTAAAAAATACTTGCTGCCATCGTGTGCTACTGGATTTATCGGTCCACATACATCGGAATGTACTATTTCTAATACCCTTCTACTCCTATTTCTAGTTCCAAAACTTAGTCTAGTCATTTTCCCTTCTATGCACGACTCACATAGTTCATTATTGTTTATTTTCAAATTAGCAATGCCATCAACCACTGTTTCATTTACCATTTTTGTAAGAGTTGAATAACTAATATGCCCATATCTTCTATGCCATAGTTTTGCTTTCTCATTCTCTGTATCTGCGCTCATGCATTCACCTTCCACTCTTCTAAAGTTAATCTCATATAAATTATCTCTATATCCTACACCTATTAAATTTCCATTGTATGTCAATTCCACTTTCGCTTTTCCGAATGTTGATATTATATTGCTTATGTCTAATTTCTTAACCGACAACAAGTTTCTCTTTAAGTTTGGTACGTACAAAACGTTTCGGATATTACATTTAATTTCTTGTCCATTTACCATACTTACTACATTAATATTTCCTATTCCTTCTGCGCTCAAATACTCTTCATCTTTTGCAATTCCTATATCTATTGGTTCATTTAACATAATCAAGTTTGAAAATTTTTTCTTTTCTTTTACTAAATGATCAGTGCAGCCCGAATCGACAAAAAAATTAATCTTGTTTGCGCTTTCAGTCTTTTGATTTCCCTTAATTTCACTCAGGAAACTTATGCTATTTTCTTCCTGTCTTTCTTCCGTTTGGTTACATTCCATATAGTTTCCTCCCCTAAAGTTTGGATGGCCTCTGCCTCTCCCTCTTGAGTATCTGAAATTTGTTGTCTGCTGCATTCCATCTCGATTGTATCCATGAAACGCTCCTCTGGATCGACCAATTCCCCAATGATTGTTTCCACCTCTCGATTTCCTTCCAGTCTGTCCATACGTTCTTGTTTCCATTCTTTGCATATTTGTACAATTCCTTTTTATGTGTCCATGTCCTCCACAGCCATAGCAAATTATGTTCTTATTGGATATGAATGCAGTTGATTTAATCATGTCTCTGTTTCCTGCGTAAGGTCCCTTTCGTTTCTCAGCTTCATACCTTAACTTAGATTTTACAATTTCGAATGTTAGGCTCTCAGCTGGCATATTCTCAATTATTGTTGCTACGGTCTCATATGACTTAGGCAAAGCAAGAAGCAGGTTACAAATCACATCCTGTTCCTCAATCTTTACACCTGATTCCTTTAAAAGATGCAATGTCTCTTCAAATTTCAAAATAAATTCGTCTAGGTCATCTCCTTCTTTTAATCTCATTTGCATTAACTTTTTCTTCAAAAATAACTGACCCGGGAGACCCTTTCTCTCGTACATATGTCGTAGCGCTTCCCACATGCTATATGCCGTCCTTTTGTCTCTTACAATATCTATTTGGCTGTTGTCTATACATTGAACAATTATCGATTTACATTTATCATCTTTCTTTTTCATTTCTTTTCTCACTGTTTCGTCACTGTAATTTCTGTCTTTGTATTCTTCGTGGACCATTTTCTCTACATCTTGTTCAATAAGTAGCGTAGTAATTCTAAATTTCCACGTATGGTAGTTCGTGCCGATCAATGGGTCAATATTAAAATAATTCTTTACACTTACAGCCATTTTTCTTCTCAAATTTTCTCAGGTCGTTTTCTAGCACGTGGTTAACCTCTTTATTAATTCTCATCCACTTAAATCCAGCGACCTGGGCCCATAACCTGTTAATTTTGTTTTCCGTGGGCATAAATCTTCATTCCTTGTTTCGCTTATCAGTATATTTTATTGTTTCACTTATACATTATGATCTCCATACTTATACATATCACACTACATACTTCGAGAGAACTGAAAACCGACTTGCTCACCACCATAATCCCTCGCGCAGGTGGCGCTTTTCTTAGTACAGACCGGAAAAGCAATATTCTCAACAGACAGGAAAACAGATCAAGAAACTACGTACAGACAACGGTAAAGAATACTTATCGAGTGAATTTAGCAATTTTCTTAGGAGCGAAGGGATAACAAGGGAGCTGTCTGTTGAATACACCCCTCAGCAAAATGGAGTGGCTGAGAGGGCGAATAGAACCCTGGTGGAGATGGCGCGGTGCATGATACTACAAGCAAAGGTACCGTTCACTCTATGGGCTGAGGCTGTCAATACGGCTGCCTATATAAGAAGCAGGTGTCCAACAAGCGCTCTGAGTGGCACCACCCCATTTGAAGAGTGGACAGGAAGAAAACCATATATAGGATTTATGAGAATATTTGGAAGCCGAATCATCGCATTGAACAAACGACATACGTATAACAAATTCGCACCGAAGGGAAGAGAATTGGTTCTGGTGGGATACTCACAAGAAGCTAAAGCATACAGGCTCTGGGAAAGAGGGACAAATAAGATTGAAAAACACAGAGATGTAAGATTCATAGAAGACAAAGAAATAGAACCTCTAGAAGAAGAAAAAGAGCTTTTCAAATTTACACTACATGACGAAGAAATTGAAGAGAACGCTGATGAACAAGTGGATGAGGAGAAGACACCCCAAACTGAAACCTCACAGAGAACAGCAGCAGCAAATATACGCAGAGGACCAGGCCGCCCCAAAATTGAAAGAACTGGAAGAAGGGGGAGGCCGAGAAAAATATTCTCGTCAAATCCTACCCAGGAGGAAATATCTATAGAACCAAAGACATTTGGTGAAGCCACAAGTGGATCAGACCAGGACTTATGACTAGAGGCGATGCAAAACGAATATGACGCCCTGACTGAAAATAAAACCTGGACACTGGTAAGTCGACCAAAAACAAATAAAGTCTTAAAATGCAAGTGAGTTTTTAAGGTTAAGAAGCATCAAGACGGCACGATTGAAAGATACAAGGCCAGATTGGTTGCGAGAGGAGATCAGCAAATACCAGGAATCGATTTCGACGAGGTCTTTGCACCTGTCGCGCGGTTGGAGACAGTCCGAGCCCTCCTCGCATCGAGTGTGACCAGACACATGTATGTCCATCAACTGGACGTAGTAACGGCCTATGTCCAGGGAGACCTGCACGATGACGTATATATGGAGCAACCGGAAGGATTTGAGCGAGCCGGACAACGAGACAAAGTGTGCAAGTTAAACAAGCCATTATATGGACTTAGACAAGCAGGCCCCGGAGGTCCAATTAGTTGGAATAGTAAAAAGCAGCGGACGGTTGCCCTATCCAGCATGGAGGCGGAATACATGGCGTTGTCCGACATAACCAAAGAAATAATATACATAAGAAGTTTGTTAGAGCATATCCGGCACCGTAGTGTATTAACCGAAGCGACTGAAATTTTCTGTGATAACCAAAGTGCAATAAGTCTCTGCAAGAACAGCGTATACCATGGTCGAAGCAAACACATCGACATAAGGTACCACTTCTCGCGAGAGGTACAAGAACGAGGCGACATTAGTGTAAAATACATTCCGACAAATGAAATGGCTGCTGATGTACTTACGAAAGCTGTACCAAAGACTAAGCACGACGAATGTGTAAAATTGCTGAGACTGAGCGAATAGAGAAAATGCGTGCGTATTAATGCGGAAATTAAGGGGGAGTGTTAAGTGTGGCAATAATTCCCGCGATTGATACGCGAGCGCCTGAGTTCCGGTGGCGCTCCTTTGCCGCGTTTTTCCTTAGCGCAGCGGAAGCGGTAGGACGAAGGATCGCGGGTTCTCTTCTTCTCCGAGCTAGTGCGGTGTCAAGACGCAAAGTGTGTGTGAGAGCTTTTATAGAGATATTAAGAAAGAAAATATATTGTAACATTAAAGTGAACATTTGTGCTTTACCGAACCCCTCCTCACAGAAACGACCGAAAAACCTAACAATAACAGTATTTAAATTATTTAAAAATCATGACTTAATTAATGGCGCTAAAGTATTTCAAAAGATCGACTCTTCTCCACACGACATCATCACAAACGGGATTCGTTTTCTTCTTGCTCCATATGGAGCTCTAAAAAAAAATGATTCTTTAGACAAATATGTGGAAGGTTATTGGGTTTTGCGCATTAACGAACAGTGGGTAATATTAAGAAACTTTTATTTTGGTTGCTGTCTTACTGACTGGCCAAGACGGACTACCGTCTCCGGCTCGCCAGAGGTCAGTCTCCCCCCTCCAGACCGTCGTTTGTTTTGGTCTCTACATCGACACATTCCCTGAGACCACACAATACGACTCACGCACAAAACATCGCCTTACAGCTACAATAAAACACGCTGACTGACAAGTCCCAACATTTTACACATTTCAACAAACTTAGGTCTAGCAAGTGGCTTTGTTAAAACATCGGCACATTGTTTGTCGCTCGCAATGTGTTGCACACTAAAAATACCCTTACTATGTAAATCTCGTATAAAGTGATAGCGCACGTCAATGTCCTTGCTACGCTGGTGAAACTCGGGATTTTTAATTAATCTGACCGCACTCGCATTGTCGACATACAAAATATTTGCCTTATTTTCTATTTTGATTTCATTCATTATTTGCGATACCCATACTATTTCTTTTGCTGCTAGAGATGCACTAACGTACTCTGCCTCAGTTGTAGATAACGCAACACTATTTTGCTTTTTGCTTTGCGAGATCACAGCAGCATTACTTAATTTACAAAGAATACCGCTCGTTGATTTACGCGTTTCCTTGTCACCCGCAAAATCGGCGTCGCTAAAACATTCAAACTCGCCAGTTGTCTTATAACATAAACCTAAATCGCTTGTTCCTTTCACATATGTAAAAATACGTTTCTGTTTGGTAAAGTTCTAAGTGGACTGTATTTTTTGTTAAGGTGTTAATGAATTATACCGAGCCGGATTTCGAATGAGGAGTCTCGTGACAGCTGTGGGGAAATGAGTGCACACAATTAAAATAAATATGAGTTTATTGATCAGTGCATAATTAATAAATAGATCATTTTGACTAATAAATAGATCCGTGTAGCGTGTGACGTTGATCACTCTTGGAATTAAGAATAATTCGATCATGTATTGATCCGGGCTCTCCCATTGAAATAAATAAATATGTTTTGTCACACGCTTTCTTTTTGATCAGTGCGAGCAGAAATCTTGTCTTAATTTACCGTGCCAAGGTGGTGCTCGCACGTGGCCGTTACCAGTCGGTTTGAGAGACGGGCGTAAATCGTCCTCCTCGTTCTGGCTCTGCTCTGAAGTTGATCTGGACTTTATGCCTGTAGCCTGGCTGATTGTTCAGTTCTGATCTGATCCTTATTATCTGCTCTTGCCTCACAAAAGATCACAAATTTGCTTGAGCTGCTCAACGAGATATGCTCCTTGCCACAGTACAAGTAACAGAAGAATGGCCGACTTCCTGTACCCGCTTTCTTCTTGCGAGGAAGAAGGAAGTGGCAAGAACATGTGATCCTGTATCGATCGGTGATTTGTCACCGCATTTGGACACGCAGGAGTCGTGTCCACTCCCGATTGGCGCGTAACGAACAATAGACAGTCGGCGCGCTATTGATCGATGATCACAGCCGCTCGCGCGTGTGGTATGTTTATGATCCGCGCTTAAAGAGCTGCGGGTATGCTGCTGCCGCCCGCCATGTACTAGATCAATTCGCAACAGTTTCACTAGGTTCCAATGGACTTGTGTCGGGTTTTCCACAGCCCTAGATGCTACATTTATGGCAAAAGCAATGTCCGGCCTAGAGACTACTTGGAGATACATCAAACATCCCACAGCCTCTCGATATGGTTCCTCTGTCATAATTTCATTGGAACCATTTTCGTCCCATCCTGGGTCAATCGGAGTTAACACCGAGTTCGCATCTGCCATCCCAAAGCGATTCAAAAAAGTTTTTATATATTCAGTTTGATTAACAAAAATTGATCCATCGTTTAATTGGCAAATCTGTATGCCTAAAAAAACCTTAACATTAGTCGAGATTGTTGCCTTAAATCTACCCCGCAATCTCAATAGGAAGCTATCTATTTCTTCCTCGGAGGACCCCGCTATCAGTCCGTCGTCTACCCAGAGGACAAGGAACAATTTGCTTCGTTTGTCCACGCGGTGAAACAGGCACGGGTCGGCATTACTTTCACTCAAATTGCATTCCCTTAAAAAATCTGTAAATTTTTCAGACCATCGTCTTGGCGCTTGTTTTAGACCGTATAGGCTTCTTAGCAATTTACATACTCGTGCCGATCCGTCCTCAAAACCTTCGGGTTGGTGCATACAGATTTCTTCATCTATAGAGGCATAAAGAAATGCGGTTTTTATATCGAATTGTCGAAGATACAATTTTTCGCGAGCAGCAACACTGAGGACAATTCTGATCGTTTCAAATCTCACAACAGGACTAAAAGTCTCGACATAGTCTATGCCTTCCTTCTGGGCACAACCTTTAACTACGAGTCGAGCTTTGTATTTAATGTAATGTTCACCAATGCCCACCTTACGTTTAAACACCCAACGGCACTGAATTGTATTCTTATGTGTGGGTTTCTCTACCAAAACGTACGTGTTGTTTTCGCGCAACGACTGCATTTCCTCATCCATCGCTAATTTCCAATTTTTCGCGTCTGCGGAACTTATTGCGTCGTCGTAAGTCATCGGTTCTACGCTCGCCAGCATAGCAACAGGGTTCCCATAGAATTCTGTTTGTTTAATTTTTGACCGATCCCTCAATACTCTTCCGGATACGTGTCCCTCATTGTGCTGTTCGTCACCGTTCTCGGAAACTTTCGGCTGGCCTCTTTGATGCTCACCCGGATCGGCTATCTCGTTCGATTGTCCCGCAATGCAGCGCTAAGTCTCTATCTCTATCGCGGATGTTGATGCGATTTCGTCTCCGAATGATACATCTCGACTTACTACAACGTCATTTAATTCGGGAACCCAAACGCGATAACCACGAATTGTCTCCATATAACCGACGAAGATACCCTTGTAGGCCTTTTTGTCTAATTTGCGCCTTTTCTCTTTCGGTATATGAACGAAGCATTCGGTGCCAAAAACTCTAAAATAATCTGTACGCGGTTTCTTGCCGAACCACAATTCATATGGGGTCTTTCCTGCCACTCTAGTCGGCCCTGTGCGATTTAAAACATGAACCGCGCAATTTACAGCTTCTGGCCATAAATACCGCGGAAGATTAGATTTCGCATATAACATTGACCGCATGGCTTCGACCAATGTACGGTTTTCACGTTCTGCGGAACCGTTTTGCTCCGGCGTATACGGAACAGTTACCTATGTCGAATGCCAGATTCACCCAGAAAATCGCGAACGAATTTATTTACGTACTCACCGCCTCCGTCAGTACATAACTCTTTTATATGGCTCCCAAAACGAGTATTTACTTCATTACAAAATATCTGAATCGTTTTATTTACTTCCGACTTTTGACGCAAAAAATTAACTACGCGATACCCACTATAGTCGTCCTTAAACGATACATAATATTCATTTTTTGCGACCGATGGAACATTCATTTTTCCACAAACGTCTGAATGGATCTGTTCCCTGGGCTCAGAAGCGCGTTCCGTTATACTTATAAACGGCAGCCTATGATGCTTCCCATACGCGCAACCGTCACAAAATTCATTATCTCAACTTACTTCAATTCCTTTATCTTTCAAAAACGCTTTTACGAGTCTCTTGTTTTGATGGCTCAACCTTTCATGCCACAACTGCAGTGTATCTATTTTATTCGCAATGCACGCGACGCTCCGTACTATTACACGCACATCTAGCCTGTACAATTTACCAAATTCATAACCGACAGCTATTGTTTTGTTTTCTCGTGTAAAAATACATTCCTTACCGCTGTTGCAGATCAAGAAATCGACATTTTTCTTCGCTACTGCTCGCACGGATAAAAGATTGTTTTTCATGTCAGGCGCATACAGAACGTCGTACATTGTTTCTTGAATTCTTCCGTCTTTTGTCCTCGTCTCGATTCGGATGTTTCCCCGTCCCACCGCTGACACAGACCGACCATAGCCCATATATACCTCTAACGGGTCTGAAAATATATAATAATCAACAAACCATTCCCGTCGATTTGCAATATGATCCGATGCTGCCGAATCTATAAACCAGCAGTCTTCCGTGTCATTGTTCTGGACGTTTATGATCTTTTCTGCCACACAGGAAACATCCAACTTTTCCTTTTGCGCCTGCTTTAGATGGTTTTTCCTGTTTAGAACTGTTTGGCCTCTTGGAAATGTTCCCTTTCAATTTCATTCTCGAAAACAGGGCCACCGTAGACACTTCAGTTCCGCTCTGCATGCGTAGCTCTTCTGTCATGAGCCTCGCTGTGAGATTTTCCACTGTTTTTCTTGATTCGTCCGTCGAATCCCAAGCACTATGAAAATGATTAAATCTCGGCGGCAGCATCGAAAGGACTTTTGCGATAACCATGGATATTGGGATTTCTCCGCCCAGTGCCTTCATTTTACTCGCCATTTGTTCGAGTTTTGATACGTGCTGCGCCACGTTTCCTGCTGAATCCCATCGGAGTTCGAAAAATTCTTTCTGAATCAGAGACAGGCTTTCATCCGATCTCATATCAAAAACACTATGAAGTTTATCCCACATTTCTTTAGCGGTTTGGCAGTTCATTATTAACTGCAAAGGTCTTGTTTCAAGAGTTGTGACCAAAAGTTTCCGTGCAAGTTTGTCCGCGCTCGCCCACTTTGCCCATTGCGCCGCATAATTTTCGGCTCCCTGCATAGGCATAGGAAGAGTACCGTCACATACCTGCAGTATATCTTCACTATACATTAGTGTGCGAACGACAAACTGCCACTCTTGCCAGTTATCAGCATCTCTTAGCTTCTCAACCCTTATTTTTCCGATTTCCATCTTTTCTTAATACAATAGTACTTGATTTTTCTAGCACTGAGTACACGTTTACTACTCTGCTTTCACAAATAAAAATCACTTTTATACTATTTGTACAAAGACTTATCACTTTCTATTACCCAGTCACGAAAAGAATCTGGGCCCATAACCTGTGGAAGGTTATTGGGTTTTGCGCATTAACGAACAGTGGTTAATATTAAGAAACTTTTATTTTGGTTGCTGTCTTACTGACTGGCCAAGACGGACTACCGTCTCCGGCTCGCCAGAGGTCAGTCTCCCCCCTCCAGACCGTCGTTTGTTTTGGTCTCTACATCGACAAAATATAGATATTTTAGTTTTGTAAAAAATACACGGAACAATAAAAGAGTACAATTATCTTGTCTTCCTCCAACATCTGCTTCTGCAAGTCAACACTTGTGTCGGGTATATTATCAAATTCAAGTATGGTTGGGCAATCAACTGGACCCAGCAGACTGGGGTTGGAAATTAGTAGATAATACTTTGGAGCCAATTCAAACTTTACTCCCACCTACTCCGGAAAGACTGCTCAACATCATCTTTTGCAATTGCAAAAAGGGTTGTAGTGCAAAATGTAGCTGCAAAAAAGTCGGATTATTTTGTTCACCAGTATGTACTAATTGCGAAGGCCAGTTTTGCTCCAATGTTGAATCAACTTCAACAAATAAAGATTTTTATGGTATTGATGAGGAGACCATAGATGTATCTTCTTCATACATCCAGCTAGAAGAAGAAGAAGAAGAAGAAGATGCAGAAAGTGAAAAAGATATAACTGTTGAAGTGACATTTGAAGATTATCAATCAGAATAACATTTTTCCGAAAGCAACAATAATTCGTGCGATTTAAATCATTTTCAATAGAATTATTTTTTACTTAATAGAATATTTTTTTATAAAACAGTCGTAATAGATGGTGGACTATGCCTATCGGGGACACCACGTTAAAAAAAATGCACCAAGTTCACAGGTGGTGCGGAAATGTGTCCATATTATAATATGTTGAATACGGTTTCTGCAACTTTTAGAATCGCAATACCTCAGGAATAGTGATTCTTAGAAAAAAATGTACTAGAACAATTTTTGTAGATAATTTCATGATCTACAACTTTTGTTTGATTTATTTTTATGATAAAACTTACCGTTTACTGGAAAAATAGGAAAAACCATTTTTTTTTACCTTTGACCTTGAATAACTTTTTTTGCAGATGTGGGATCGTTGGGAACTTGTAGTATTTTATTTGTAATAATATCCCCAAGGTCTGTACCAATTTTCAGCTCTATGCGAATTATTGCAATTTGAAATGTCTATTTTGACCGGGCTAGTAACTCAAGAGGCTAGTAACGTATGGCTTTCTAGCGCGAGAAATAAAAGAATTAAGATTGATGGAAAAGCCCCCTAGCGGTAAGCGCCAGAACGATTCCATTCCATCAATCTTAATTCTTTTGTTTCTCGCGCCAGAAAGTTTCTTTGAGAATTTTTTCAAAAAAATCGAAGGGGTCATGTTTTGAGATATAAAACATTTTTCATCGAAATGGAACATACATTGTGACAGAATAGATATTTTCAAATAAAGAAAAAAAATAGTAGAAACGTTTCCCCACGATCGGACAAATTTTAAAAGTTCTTATATCCATCGAAGTATTTTCGAGAATTTTTTAAAAAAAATCGGACGAGGCTTACATGTCGAAAAAAAACATTTTTTATTGAAACGGAACATACGATTTGATAGAATGGATATATCCGAATAAAGAAAAAAAATGGAACGAAGAGTTATCCCACGATGGGACAAATTTTAAAAGATCTTATATCCATCGAAGTATTTTCGAGAATTTTTTCAAAAAAATCGGACGGGGCTTACATGTCGAAAAGAAACATTTCTTATTGAAACGGAACATACGATTTGATAGAATGGATATTTCCGAATAAAGAAAAAAAATGGAACGAAGAGTTATCCCACGTTGGGAATTTTTTTTAAGTTCTTACATGCTTCAAAGTTTCTTTGAGAATTTTTTCAAAAATCGAAGGGGACATGTTTTGAGAAAAAAATATTTTGTGCCTTAAATTAAAAATAAACAATAAACAATTTTTTTTTGTTAAAGTCATATTTTTTTCTTGAAAGATCATTCAAAAACACAAATTTTGAAAAAAAGAACGATCCAATTGGTGCATTTTTCCCAAAGTTATGAGCATTTGAAAAAAAAGAGATCAAATTTTAAGAAAATTCATATTTCCAAAACGGACCGTCAAAAAAATCTGAAAAAATTCATGAACGCGTTTTTCATCGACCTTAAAAACACAAAAAATTTTGAAAAAAATCGAAGGGGGTGAGGTACAAAAGTGTCCAATTTGGCATGGAATGCCTCATATATTTATTATGCTTTTTTTTTAATTTCAAGTACATGAGGGGTGATCCCGGCAGCGAATTTGGACGAACTGAGACTGCTAAGGGCGCTAAGAGAGTCGGAGAATATTGAGAAGTTACGCCCCGGATTTCGCATTGCTATGTCTAGGCTATTCGAAAGTGCAGTGCACTCCGCTGTGAATATTGAGGCAGTTTTGCTTATGGCTTGTTTCATATTTATATTAAGATCTGGACAAAAACTTGCGACGCTAACAAAATTAGTTTTAGGTTTCTTACTACCATCGGTGAATATTGGGTAGGCATTGCGACTTGCGATAAGTTGACTTACAATCAGAGCAACCGGGAAGAATGAAGCGACTCTAAGTTAAGCACAAGTTTTTACCAAAAAGAGATAGAAAAGCGTTCGGAATGTGTGGGTAGGCCTGAAATGTGAGATGAGAAAGGAAATTGAATATAATGCGGCGTAAATCGAGAAATCATTACTAACAGAAAGAGTTTTCAAAAATTAAACAATAAACGAACAAAAAGTTATGTGGTGTGTAGACTAATCTGACCTGTAATGTGCATGTGTTAATTTATATGTAGTAATAAAGATGGAGGTTGAGACTCAAGATAACCTAAGAACAAGAAAAATATATACAAAAAGCAGCAACAAGCAAAAGAGGTAGGTATAAGATCAATAGAAGTTCGTGTGTGTGAGAATGTAGGTACCTATTTTACTAGAAACAAAGAAATTATATAAAGACCCGAAAAAACAATGCACAATATTAGGTGTGTATTGTGGCTGACAAACCAAGGAAACCGATTACCATAAGATCTCAGCTATTAAAAGCAATGGAATTTCACCACATAACCGTCATAATACCGATCTTGGTATCTCCCGTCAATGTTCAATGTTAGAACATATGGACGTAATAATCATGGATTATGGGTTTTTCGTATTTGAGGTTTACACTATTTTTATGTTTAATGATTTCAATGGTTTCTTGGAATGTTCGTAAAGTTTGGTCATTTTGTGTATCTAGTATTTCAGTATTGTCAAAATTAAAAAGGTGATCTTCCTCTATGCTATGTTTAGTTAGAGCAGTAAATTGCGTGCTAGTCGTGAACTTGTTTCTTTTATGTTCCTTGAGTCTCGTATGTAACTGTCGCGAAGTTTGACCAATGTAACATGCAGGACAATGTAAGCACGGAATTTTGTAAACTATGTTTGATTTAGCCAAAAAGTCGATATTGTCTTTGATAGGGGGGAAAAGAGAACCTAATTTATATGGGATTTGAAACAAGCAATGAACATTGAACTTTTTTAAAACTCTAGCTATTTCATGTGAGAGAGATTGTACAAATGGAAATGAAAACGAATTTGACGAGTTTATTGGACCTCTACGTGCCAATCGTGACTCTTTTTCTTTCTGTTTTAACCATGGATGGTAGATCTCGAAAATTCTATTTTATATACAAGACTTTATGAAATTGGAAGGATAACCGTTCTCAATTAACACACTTCTGATTAGATTCAAATTCTTTTCTCTGTATGTAATATGTGACAATGTTATAGCCCTGCCTATTAAACCATAAATTAAGCCTATTTTTTGTTTAATCGGATGACTCGATAAGAATGATATGTATCGTTTGGACCAAGTTGGTTTGTGGTACCAGTCTGTTCGTTTTGAATTGTCAGGTAGCCGATGGATGGTGATATCAAGAAAATTAATTTTGCTTTCAAATTCGGTTTCATGTGTAAACTGGATTCTAGAATGGAAAGAGTTAAAATATAGTGATATACTTAACGACCGTTGCGAGAGTTATATAAGTAGGTGTTATCCTCGGCCACAATACGGTCATATAGGACGAACAAAGTTTTCAAAACATTGCTATGTTTCCTCCGACGTTTCGATCCGGATCCGGATCCTCCTCATGGAGAGAAAAATTATGCCTGCAAAAATGTGTTAGTGAAAAATATATCGAGTGAATAAACACAGGAAAATGTGAAGTATATCAATATAGAATTAATACGCGTTTGACTGTAGAAAAATAACCAAAAACAACCGTTAATTGAATATCTAACATTGATGAATATAAATTATACTTACTATCATTAAACCTTGTCGAACGTAATGTATTGGTTTTGACTATTTTGTAAACTGTTAAAAGTGGTACATTGATAGAAAAATGAATTTAAAAGTGAAGTGAATGAAATAACGTAGCAGTATTGTGCGATACTTTGAAACTGTCCTTCAGATAGTTACGGCACATGGTGATGTTGTGCGTTCTTTCGACGACTGAACAGGCGAGGTACACTGGGACAATTCTTTGACCAATATGCAGTTCGGTCATCCCCCCCAGTTTATCCCTTTTAGGAATACGACGTATAATTGGTGTTCCTATTATGACGTACTCAAACCAATATGTTAATCACCTGCAGTCTTGTTGTAGGTCTTAAAACCGAATTCAAGTAATTATATTCTAACAAGACAGTTTAATACAGTAATTAATGAATAAAGATAACTAAGAAGAAGGCTTATTGTATGCAAATCAAGGCTTTTGTTATTTTGTATTAATTTGTAACAAGACTATTGCACATACGTAATATATCAATAAATTTAGAAAATGGATATCATATAGAATCAAATATAAAACAAATAACCCGGAAACAATATACTGCAAAAAGATAAAGTGAAGGATGAACTGAAATATTAGAAGCACAAAAATAAATCATGTAACCATGAAAACCTTCGACTAAGAGGAAAACGGTTTGTTTCCAAACTCCTTGGAACACCCCCCGTCCGCCCCTCAGGAGGCCACTATAAGATCTCACATATGTTCATGAGATCTATTTTTTAAGCCAAGTTAACCCCGGAAAGCCACAATGGATGTGGCACTTTACACCGGAGGTTAACCTGGAAATGACTACCTCTGTGGGTAGTCATTCTTCGTGCAACCACAGGTTTACACGGAAACTAACCTAAAGACTCTAAGTTAACAAAAAGAAAATTTGACTTAAAATAAAGTAAGGCACAATATAAAAAGAAAAAATTAGAGGCCAGACAACGTATAGTAAGACTCAATGGATGTTAATATAGTCATACCTCGCACCTCTCACAACGCTGATAGATACGATATCGCAAATGATAAGAAAGCAAAGCTGAACCCATGTAAAGATGTAATATGCCATATGAAAATCAAATTAGAAAGATAGCCAACCGCCTTCATAATACCCCGTAGTTGGAATCGGGCATCTATGTTCATTCGAACAAATGGATGTAATAATCATAAACAATTGGCTTTTCGTACTTAATGTTCACGCTCGTACTATGTTTTATGATTTCTATGGTCTCTTGAAATTTTCTTAGGGTTTGGTCAGCCTGTGTATCAAGAATCTTTGCGTTGGCGAAGTCGAAAGGATGGTCTTCATCAATCATATGCCTAGTAAGAGCGGTATACTGGCTGGCATTACAAAACTTATTACGTTGATGTTCTTTAAGTCTTGTGTGAAAGTGTCTAGCCGTTTGCCCTATGTAACATGCGTCACATTGCTTACAGGGGATCTTATAAATTATGTTTGTTTTTTGCATATGATCGATGGCATCCTTATTAGACGGTAATAAGTTGTGCAAAGTACGAGGTATATTATAGATGACATGTAAATTGTGTTTACGAAAGATTCTAGAAATACTATTTGACAATGTATTAATGAAAGGTAGGGTAACAGTATTGTGCCATGTTATGGGTCCTCTCATTCTTCGTATATTGTCCCTCTCTTTACCAACGCTCCACGGATGATATAAATGAAAAATTCTATTTTTAATACAGGTGTTGATGAAATCCATAGGAAACCCATTTTCTTTTAGTAAGTCCCTTATCATTTTTATATTGTCTTCTCTGAAACTAATGTCCGATAAAACGAAAGCTCTGTCAATTAGTCCATAAATAAGTCCGATTTTGTGTTGAAGTGGATGATTGGAAAAGAAAGAAATATACCTTCTGGACCAAGTTGGCTATTAAGTACCAGTTAGTAATTACGTTATTGTTGGCACCCCGAATAACATCAATATCAAGAAACTGTATGTGTCCATCCCCCTCCCTTTCATATGTGAACTTTAATCTTTCATGATAGGAATTGAAGATGTTCAGAATTTCATCTATACCGTTTTCGGGAATTACACATAGAATATCATCTACATATCTCTTATATAAAGGTAATTGAAAACTAAGTTGCCCAATGCACCTCTTCTCCAGTTCTTCCATTACGAGATTAGCTACGACCGGTGACAATGGGGAGCCCATGGCACATCCGTAAGATTGTTTATAAGTTACATTATTAAATTTGAAGATATTACTGTTTAAACAAAGTGCTACTGCCTCAAGGAAACTGTTCTTAGGAATGTTAGTATGTAATTTAATTTCGTCCCATCTGGCATCTATGACCTCTAAAACTTTATCTATTGGTACATTTGTGAATAAGGAAGTTACATCAAGTGAAATAAGTGTAAACCCGTCAGGTATATGAACATCTTTCAGGGACCTGGCCATATGCCAACTGTCTATCGCCGCATATGGAGATTTATCTATGACTTTAATAAGAATTGAACTTAGAAATTGAGCTAATTTATAGGTAGGAGTATTCACAGATGAAACGATCAGCCTCCATTGTAATGTAGGTTTATGAATCTTCGGGAGTGCATACGCTCTTGCCACGTTAGCCGAATAACAGTGGAGAGACTTAGAGATGTTGTCACTGATATATTTCTTTTTATGCCACAAGTTAATTAAATTATTATTCTTAAGTTGATTAGTAGCAGTATACTCAAATTTTGTTACTCTGTATGTACTTTCATCCTGAAGCATAGTTTCAACCTCCTGTATATATTTATCTTTATCTACTATAACCGTTTTATTGCCTTTATCTGCCTTAAGAATTAATAAATTGGGGTTGTCTTTAATAAATTGTTTAGTGATTTTAATATTTTTGAAAAAAGGTTCGTAAGTTTTGCGGAAATTATAGGTGGGTTGTCTATGCATAAAACTTTGCAAAGTATGGATTACTTTTTGACGTACACGGTTTTTGTGTTCTGGTGAAATCTTTAATAGTGCTCTCTCTACGTTTGCACACAACCTCGTAATAGGTATACTATTCCCTGTAATCGGGATGGCAAATTTCGGTCGGAGTGCCAACACCCTTTGCAGTTCCAATGGGATGGTCAGTGTTGATAAATTTTTAATCCAAGTATCAGTAACGGGTATCTCAAAAATATTACTGTTTCGCTCATTCACAAGAGATTTAAACTTATTAATACATTTCTTTTTATGTACTATGTGAAAATTATTAAGACTATGATTTTGATATAAAATGATATACTTAACGACCGTTGTAAATCTTAAATAAGTGTGTTATTCCTCGGCCACAATACGGTCAAATAGGACGATCAATGTTTTCAAAACAAATCTATGTTTCTTCCGACGTTTCGACCCGGATCCAGGTCCTCTTCATGGACAGAAAAATTATTGCCTGTAAACATGTGTGTAATGAGTAATATATCGAGAATTTTAAACTTTAACAAAGAAAAATATATCATTTTGCGATTAACTCGTTTTACATTATTTAACCCTCGGAGTACCACAGGCGCGAGGTCCCAGGCATGGGTCCTTAGCGATCTCACAGACAGTTCACTAATACTAATTCAATCGCTTCACCGGGCCGCTCGTCCGGTCGTCGGTGCGACAAAAGAGCATCTTAGGCCGCCGAGTATCGCTGATACAATAGAGTGACAGTGTACACTTATTGTTAGTTATATAAGATTTGTCATGGAGTTATAAGCGGAAAAAGGGATTGTGCATTTTTGAACGAAATTTATTTTTAAATATTCGGTTTATTGCACATCGTGCATATGTTCCATTTGATATGGATTATAGTATTCCCGAAGTTGCGAAATAAGACGATTTTTTAGCAATGTGTACATTTTGTACGTAAATGTACAAAAAAATACTATTTTTCACAACAAAACGCTTAGAACGATGACAACAATTATAAAACACACGAATAATAGAAATATACTATAACTCAGATAAAGAAAATATACTATGATACTCGGATAACAAAAATATGCAAACACAAACTAAAAAAAATAATGAATTATAATCGCAAAATATTTATCTATTCTCTCTGAGTACGTCGTCGTAGTTCCAAGCGTTATACCGAACTGAATCTTTTCACTGCGTGCGTTGCGTTATAGCTATGAAAACAACCGAGCATCGCCGGTGCCGTCGGACTTTGTGTCAGCGAGCCTGTTGAAATGTGTGTGTTAGCGCTGCCAAGAGAGCGCGAAAAAGAGACCCAGGCCTGGGACCCGGAGGGTTAAAGAACAAAGTTAAACTATTAAAAATAAAATACGAAAAACCGATTAATCAATTATAAAGTTATAAGAACAAAATAATACTCACAATCATTAAACTTTGTCGAACTTAATTCATTGGTTTGGACTATTGTTAAAGTGGTTTTAAATCATATACTAATGTGGTGGTAAAAATGGAAACTAAACTGAATATGACGAAAAGCTGGTATATGCCATGGCTACGTGAATGTCCTTTTGTCTAATGAGGCACATGGTTACTGTTGTGTATCCTCTCACCGACTAACCTGGTATCGTACTCAGGGCACTGTTTTGACCAGTATGTAATGCGGTCGCCCCCTTCCACAAGTTATATTCATTTGAGGAAACCGACATATTATTGGTGTTCGTAATATGACGTATTAGTAACCGTAACCCAATCACCTGTGGTCTGTACATAGTGTGGTCACAAAAGTATTGTAATTAATTCCAAGGCAAATCAAAGCAATATGTAATTAATTGTAGAAAAAACAGAAAAAAACTTCAATATATTAAAGAGAGTCGCTATTGATTGTGTGGTAAAGGGTTGAAAATTAACAAATAAACAAACCAAAAGTATTATGTGAACATAAAAATCAGTCGATAAAGCCAACTAAACTAACCCGGAGAAGTTAAAATATAAGCAGGATGAAGCAAGATAATAAATGAACTATTGAAGGAAAAATATTTAAATTAAATAACTATTGAACCCTTCAACCAGAGGGAAGACCGTTCGTTTCCAAACTCCTTGGAACACCCCCGGTCACCCCCTAGGAGGACAGTATAGGATCCCACGTGTGTTCGTGGGATCATTTTTAAACTGAGTTAACCCTGGAAAGCTACTATGAAGTAGCCTTTACACCAGAAGTTAACCCAGAAATGACTCCCTCCATGGGGTAGTCATTCTTCATGCATACCCGCAGGAATGCATGGACTTAACCTAATGACTCTAAGTTAAAAGCAAGAAAAAGAACGAGATAAAAAAGACTTCAACAACGTATTGGGCACGATGTAGGCGAGAAATTAGAGGTCATGCCAACCATAATGAGATTAATAAAGATGTTCACGGAATCATAACTCATACTTTACACGGTTCTAATTTGTACGATGTTAATAGTGCCAAAAATAAGATGAGCCCAAATGAAAGTAAACAGTACCATATGGAAATCATATAAAAAAGGTGGAAGGGCCAATCGTCTTCATACATAACCCATAGATGAAAATTGGGCATCTATGTTCGATCGAACAAATGGATGTAATAATCATAAACGATTGGCTTTTCATACTTGGCGTTTACACTTGTACTATGTTTAATGATTTCAATGGTTTCCTGGAATTTTCTAAGGGTCTGATCAGTCTGTGAGTCTAATATTATGGCGTTATTGAAGTCAAAAGGATGGTCCTCATCAATCATATGCTTAGTGAGGGCTGTATACTGGCTAGCATTACAAAATTTATTCCTTTGGTGTTCTTTCAATCTTGTGTGAAAGTGTCTAGCCGTTTGCCCAATGTAACATGCATCACATTGTTTGCATGGGATTTTATAAATTATGTTGGTTTTTTGTAAATTATCAATGGCATCCTTATTTGAAGCCCTTATCCTTATTTGAATCCGGGTCGAAACGTCGGAAGAAACATAGATTTGTTTTGAAAACTTTGATCGTCCTATTTGACCGTATTGTGGCCGAGGAATAACACACTTATTTAACTATGATTTTGAGTTTGATAAAATTTAGAAAAAATTGATTCAGGGAAAGTCCTACGAATAGTAGGAAAGAGTTAAAGATCTGAAGGGTTTCCTGTACTTTTTCCGGTGGCAAAGCGCACACGATATCGTCCACGTAACGTTTATAAAAAGGTAACCGAAAATATAGTTTTTCGACGCACGTCCTTTTCAACTCCTCCATAACCAGATTCACCACCACTGGTGATAGGGGCGACCCCATGGCACAACCGAAATTTTGTTTGTAGATTTTGTTGTTGAATTTAAAAATGTTTGAGTATAAGCAAAATTTAACCGCTTCACAGAAACTGTTTTTTGGTATATTAGTAAGATCCTTGATATCATCCCATCTTTTGTTTATGACTTCTATGACTATGTCTATTGGAACATTGGTGAAAAGGGCAGTTACGTCTAATGAGAAAAGTAAATAATTTGGAGGTAATCGGATGTTATTTAGAAATTCAACCATATGCCAGCTGTCTCTCGCCGCGAATTGGATTTTGTCAACTATTTTTATTATCATGGAGCTTAAGAATTTTGCCAGATTGTAAGTCGGCGTGTTTATGGATGATACTATTAATCTCCATGCCAAAACCGGTTTACGAATTTTGGGCAAAGCATAAGCCCTTGCTATATTGGCCGAGTAACAGTGCAATTCTTTCGATAGATTATCTCCTATAAGTTTTTTATTATGCCAGTTGGTGATTATTTTATTATTTCTTAATTGATTGGTAGCTGTGTATTCATGCTTAATAATGGTATAAGTAGACGGGTCATTTAACCGGTCATTAACCATTTTATAGGTAATAACTGAAACACTCCCTTTATCCGCCTTGAGAATCAAAATGTTTGAGTTGTTTTTGAGAAAGGATTTTGTAATAGAGATCTGTTTAAAAAAGTGTGTATATGTGTTAACAAAATTGTGAGTAGGAGTTCTCCTCCTAAAATTCTGTATATGATGTATAATTTCCTGTCTGGTTTTATTTTTGGATTCTATTGGAATTTTTGTTAAAGCTTTTTCTACACTGGCGTACAATCTGGTGAGTTTGACATTTTTGCGGTTGATGGGTAACGCGAAACTAGGACCTAAAGCTATAATTTTCTTGACATCCTCATTTGGCAGAATGTTATTAGTCTAATGCTTTTTCTTTTTTGCTCAATAGCAATAATTTTTTGTAATTATCTTTAATTTCCAATAGTAAAGTTCTTCTGAAATAATTTAATTGTACATTGTAATATTTAAAATTGATGTTTGGACATTCGAACGAACTACTATTGCTGTTTAATATATGTTGCGGTATGATATTTTTCTTTTTTCAGTGAACTAAAAATTTGCATTGGTTGTCAATAATGATTAATTTATTCTTTGTTTTAACCCATTCCTTGAGTACCTGGGTATAGGCAAGGCCGTATTGTGAAGTAATAAGTTGAAAAAAGTTGTTTGTGTGACTGTTTTGATTGTCCGAACTAAAACCAAGATTCATAGTGTAAAGATTTTTTGGTCAAAAAACTTATTCTAAAGTAATACTTATCGACCGTTGTGGATTTAATTAAATATTGAGTAGATACACTCAACCGGCCCTGTATCGGTCAGTAGGACGAACACTTGTTTTCAAAATAATTTCATCATTTAATCCGACGTTTCGACCCACGGTTTCGGGTCCTCTTCAAGGAAAAATAATATTTATCTGAAAAATAACAATAGTAAGCAAAAAGAATGGTTCGGGAATAATCATAGTTTCATTACGGGTCTGATGTTACAGTTAAACAAATACATAATCGAGCATGAATAGTAAAGTATGAAACGAAATAGTTTATCGAGAGAATTGCAAAGTACTTACTTATTACTAAACACAGTGGTCCTTTTGCATTGGTTTTAGTTTCAAGATTATTGATGACATCAAATTAATATTGTAATTAAAATTCTCGAGCTGGTATATCGGAATAAAGAACGAAAAAATTATGTAAGGATCGGATGTCCTTATTTGTCTTCTTAATGGTGCACAAATCGTTCCTCTTTTCTCCTATGTTCCTTCAGATGTTACTTTTGCAGTGTCCCGAGGCCGACTGACCTCTCTGTTTCTAAGGATATACGTTCTTTTGTATTATTACCGAGGTATACCTCATCGTAAGCCAATACGGCAACCGAAACAGTCAATGTTGTGAGGAAGGGGAAGACTTGGTCCAATCTTTTAAACGAGTAATCTCCTAAAGGATTCAAACGTAATGCAAATTATTCTCAAGCCGAAACCGGTGGCATATAGAAATTGAAACATATCATGAGACCAGTGAAAATAAAGGGAAGAAAAAACGACGCGGAATACACAATTTATTTTTCCTAGATGGCTTTTATTTTTATTTGACACATTGTAGTATTTTGATATTATTTCTTTTGTGAGTGACCTTTTGTTACTGAAAGTTCTACTGATAAAGCACTTGCATAGACATTTCGCATGTTATTCAAGTGACGGAAGTTTGGATTCGGCAAAGAGAATATTGGTGGGAGTGCTGATGCGAAGGCCCAAAGCCTTTCTAGGAGCGGCGTACTGGATTTTTTCGATTCTATTTGTCTGTGTAATTTGGCTGGGAAAGTATATAAAACCGCCGTATCCGATGGAGGAGCGGACGAAACTCTTGTACAGTGTTAGCAATGTGTGAGGGTCTGAGCCCCACCAGGTGCTGCATAGATATTTAATAATATTTAAGCCTTTTTTGCTTTTCCTTACTATGTAATTTATGTGTTCTGCAAAACTGAGTTTGTAGTCAAATTTGACCCCAAGGAATCGGATAGATTTGCTGAGTTGGACCACATGGCCATCTATGCTTATCGAAATCTCACCTGGTTTGATTTTTTGCTCATTAAAATAGATAAGTGTGGTTTTCTCAGGAGCAAGATCAAGTCCGATGTTTCTTAGATTTTGGTGAACAATGTTTATCGCTTTTTCTACAGTACTTTTGCATTTTTTGAGAGGAGAGAACTTGGAGTAGATTACTATATCATCAGCAAATTGTGATATTTGTATACATTTTGGAAGGCTGTCGATTATATTTGATACATAGATCAGGTATAATAGCGGACTGAGAACTCCTCCCTGGGGAACACCTTTGCCGGTTGTTCAAAATTCAGTCCTTAAATGGTCTGAGTAAATAAATCTTTCATTCGTTACAAACTTTATAAATTGAATGAGGTAGTCAGAGCAACCAATATCGGCTAGTTTGTCCAGGAGGAGGTCACAGTTGACATTGTCGAATGCTCCAGTTACATCCAAGAAGGCTGCTAAAAGACCGTTCTTTCTGATAAAAGACTCATTTATATGAATGGATAGATTTGTTAGGTTATTGATAGTAGACTTTCCCGTTCTGTAACCAGTTTGATTTTTCGGTAAGATTTCGTTACAGATGTCTAGGAGTAGAAGGCGGTACTTTATCGGTAGTTTGTTAATGATTTCATAGTTAACCCCTTCCCGTTCCATTTACCTCGACGAAACTCGGGCTCAAGCGGTAGGCATCGACGCGCGCTAAACAGACCAGACCGATGCTTGTAAACAATCGCAATACGAACCGAAATGTAGATGCTCACGATACCTGTGGTATAGTCAATTTTACGCGATACTGCTGTTCAGGAAGGAAACTCTTACGCTTTTACTTTTGTAGGTATTATAAATTTATTATATTTTGTATATAATATTGTAGTACATATATGTATAATAGCTTGGTCCTCTGAGAAATGTAATAATACTACGCCTAAAAGTAAATGGCATATTATTTAAAAAAATTTAATCATAAAGTTGAATGAATATCTAAAAAGGAAATACGTACAATTCTAGAAATTCTCCAATGTATGATACTTCTCAAAACATTTTAGCAGATGTAAAGCCACTTTACATTTCGCGCATTCCCATTTCGTTGCGCTTCGAATTTTATGTTTATAGCAGACTTTGCACGTCCTTGTTGGATGCTTATTCCGAGGTGTTGGCTTGATATGCTTACGTTTGGCCCAAGTATCTGGTCGCGATGTTTACGTTTGGCCTAAGTACTTGGTCGCGAGTCTGACTCGCGATATTCATGTTTGACCTAAGCACCTCGTCGCGAGTCTGACTAGCGATATTCATGTTTGACCCAAGCACCTCGTCGCGAGTCTGTCTAGCGATATTCATGTTTGGGCCAAAATCGTCATCGCAAGTCAGACTCGCTAAAGTACGGAAAGGGGTTAAAGCCATCTGTGCCGGGAGAAGTCTTGGTGTTTTTAGAAGATAGTGCTGTGTTGAATTCGAGAAAGCTGAATGCGATATCGAAGAATTCATTTTTGGGACAGGCAGGTGTGTAGGACGGATCAGTATTTGCCCAGGGAGGACATATTCTGTATAGCGCAGTTTCGATGTTGGTGCTTTGTAAATTTTGCGAGGTGTGATTCGGATTAATCTTGACCCACTTATTTTTGAGGATTTGACATTTATCCCATACATATTTCTGTCACTCCGAGAGCTGTTAGTTGATAGCGCGCTGGACTTGGGCCTTTTCATCGGAGGAGGAATTGACTTTGAACTTGCCGGGAATTGTAATTGAGCCGAGTCAGGTAGTTTGATGGAATTATTTGATGGCATTGGGACTGTGGTATCTAGAGGAGGAGTTTCTAGGTTCTTCACTGACAAGGGAACATAGGCAACCCGGAAATTCAAAAAAATATGAGCTTTTGCACACATGTAGTGTGAACCATCCCTAACACGAAAATATTTTTTTTACGTGCTGAACCCCACATGGAAGGGAGAAATCACCCCTTGAAAAAATATTGAAATTTTCGTTTTCATGAAATATCTCCGAAACGGTAAGAGATATCGAAAAAAAGTTAAATTAAAAATTAAATCGTTCGATAGCATCTGCAAAACTGTGTAATCAATTTTTGAATTTTTTTATTTTTTTATAAAAAACAACCCCCACCCCCATCCCCGTTTCAAATATTTGTTTTCTTTGTTCCGCAATAAGACACCTCTGAACAACCTCTTTTCACACCTGTAAGCGATTTTTGCGTTAGAATTTTTTTGGGGGGTTGTAAAGGCGAAAAACTGCCGACAGTAACAAGGAGAGGACCAGAAGTGTGGGTCACCGATTTTGTTGAAATTTGGCACAGACCTTCTTTAGCCGAAAATATTGGACACGTGTTTTGCCAAAAGTGGCACTTCTCCCCCATTTTTGAAAAAATTGAGGTCAAAAATCAAAATTTTTCGATCGACCTGAAATTTTAGATACACGTTTAGAATTGAAAAATACACAATACGTACTATTTTATTTTGCAAAATATGAATGTTAACAAATGATATAGATGTTAAGTACTCTGTAGTTTATATGGTTTATATCGAACCGTGCTAGCCGAGTTGGTAAAGCGTCTGACTACAAGTCTCATGGTGGAGAGTTCGAATCTCGGTTTTGCCGTTTTGCACGTATATTTTTTTTTCGCGTTTTTTTTATGTATTTTTGTCGTTTTATACTTGCATGCATAAAATTATAATAATATTTCATTTATTTAATAATACTAATGTTATATTCAATACTGGGTTAGGTTGGATACACGTTATATATTGGAAATGGTAGGGATAAGACATATTCGGAGACAACAATAAAAAATACATCTTCATTGTACTATTCGAGACACATGACGAATACTGTTTATGTACGGATGGCGCTGTGTCAACTCCTCACCTAGATATTCTAACATTGTTCCAAGGAAGTAACGCGGCACCCAACTTCCTCACAGAAACAATTAAATTTAGGATAGATGAGTCTCCCTCAGTGGGTTACATAATAACCCACTAAGGCAGACCGACAAGAACGAAGTTTTCATACTTCCACTTTATTATTTGTTCCTATTTACACCAAATATTTACAAATAGATATAACATATAATATGTAACTTTTGGCTCCCGTTACATTTAACGGCAAGCACCAATAGGATATTGTTTATTTATAGATTATGTTAGAAGATCCGAAGGGTGTTTTCTCTTGAGTCTTCTCGCTATACCTTTGTAGCAGTGATTTGCTGATGGGTTGGGATGTCTCTCAATTCTATTTTTATGTTTCTTTGAGAATCGTATTATTTCTTCTTGTACTGTGGGGATATCTAATGTTTTAAGGATATCATCATTTCTGACGTACCAGGGTGCGTCAAGGATGGTTCTGAGGATTTTTGCTTGAAGGCTTTCCATTTTTTGAATGTGCGATTTGGCTGCCATTCCCCAAAGTTGGATTCCATAGCTCCATATGGGTTTGATTACACATTTGTATATTAAGATTTTGTTGCGTTGGCTAAGTTTGGACTTTTTGGATATTAGCCAATACATATTTTTGTTTAATAATTTTATGTGCTTAATTTTTTGCTGTATTTGGTGTTTCCAAGTTAGTCTGCTATCTAAATGCAGTCCTAAATACTTAACCGTTGCTGCCTTTTGTATAATTCTGTTATTTAGTATTAGATTTGTCTCATGCGTGATTTTACGTAGGGTAAAGACCACTTGGGTACATTTTGCGACGTTTACTTTAATTTTGTTAGATTGAAGCCAATTCTCTAATGATTTGATATGATTTTGTAGATTGTTAGTAGATATGTTGTGGTCGTCGTGTATGGACAGTATGGCTGTGTCGTCTGCAAATGTAAATATTTGTGTGTTCGAATCAGTAGTGATGTCTGCCGTGTATATCGTGTAAAGTAACGATCCAAGTACACTTCCCTGCGGGACCCCTGCTTTGATGGGACGAGTGTCTGAGGCAGTGTCCTTAATCCTGACGTAAAAGAATCTGTTTTCAATATAGGATGTGATTAGTTTGTATAAAGATATGGGAAGTTCTCTTTGCAGTTTGGCTAGTAGGCCGTGATGCCAGACTTTGTCGAACGCTTTTTCTATATCCAGAAAGACTGCTGTACAGTATTTTTTTTCTTCTAATGATTTTAATATCTGGTGTACCATGCGATGGGTTTGTTCTATTGTGTCGTGTCTTTTCCGAAATCCAAATTGGTTGTCGGGTATTAAGCCTTTGTCTTTGACTATAGTCATAATGAGAACGAAGTGACTCTAAGTTGAATAAAAATGCCGGTAAAGAGATAGGAAAGCTTTCGGAGAGAGAGAGAGGAAGGAAATACTAAACCCGATTGACTGAAAAATTATTGTTCCGTAGTACTCCATATAAGAGATACGCAATCCCCGCGCCAAATCTTTCATACCGCTCCGTTCCCAAAACATTCAAACATCATCACGACGCAATCCGATTCCGAGGCATTGGCCCGAAACGCATGCACGGCCAACGTGCAAGGAAAAATCAGCGCGACGTTCAAAACACTGCGAGCGCGTCAATACAGCGGTCATTGTTAGGATAAGAGACGATCGTAGCTAAGGGACCGGCGTTACGTAACGCAACTACGACCATTCTATTGTCAGCCGTAAAAGCGAATAGTCGATTAATTGTACCGTACAAAAGCAAATATATATACATACAACAACATCTTCGAAACCACGGAGTCAAATTATTATTATTGGGCTCCGCACGCATCCACGGGTGTGGGTGCATAACAATTATATAGAACACAAACTCACCCAAGTCGGTATTAAGGATAGTATAGAAATTATAAAGGCAAAAGATACAAAGTAATGACGTAAATTAAAAGAAAGACAAATGTTAATAATCAAAAAACGCTCGAGAGAGTACCAAATGAAAATATCTTAGATCGACTACTATTAAGTTGTTGGTAGATCCAAACTAAAAAGAGTGAAAAACCTTTTGGTGGAATAAACAAAACCAAAAACTCTGTGTACGCCGAACTAAAGAATGAAGGAGTTTTTCTTTATGTAAAAATAATTATTGAAGGATCTGAACTGAAATGACTGTAATATGTAATACTTTATAAAAGAAAAGAAACATAAATGAATGAGTTAGACTTATTGATCTGAAACACATATAAATTCGGTGGCAGATTATGGTGACAAAAAGTATGTGTAGTTGGAAAGATTAGGGAACGCAATCTAATAATGTCTTTAGTTAAGACTCGGTACTGTATTTAGTTATTATAGAACGTTCCCAACATCATCATAATACTGGTGTTAGTATCAGTTGTCTTTGATCAGTTAGAACAAGTGGACGTAATAATCATAGATATTGGGTCGTTCATATTTAAGGTTAACGCTGTCGTCATGCCGTATAATTTCTATTGCTTCCTGTAGTAATCTTAGAGAGAAATCATTTTGTAGACCCAAAATCTGTGCTCTACCGAAATCAAACAGATGGTCTTCTTCAATACTGTGTTTAGTCAATGCCGTGTATTGCGTGCTGTTTGTGAACTTATTCCTTTTATGTTCCTTAATTCGGGATTGTAATTTACGAGAAGTCTGTCCGATGTAACAACCTGAGCAGTGTGAACAAGGTATTTTCTATATTATATTGTACTTATCTGTGTATTCTATTCTATCTTTTATCGACGGGTATAAACTATTTAATTTTAATGGAATTTGATAGTAACAATGGATATTATACTTCTTAAAGACACGTGCTAATTGTTCAGTTAATGTTTGTATATAAGGTAGTGCGATCGAGTTTTGCCATGTTATAGGGCCCCTGTGCGCCAAGATAGACTCTTTGATTTTTTGTTTTTTCCACGGATGATAGGTATCATATATCCTTTTTTTGAGACAAGTTGTTATGAACTCAAGTGGGTACCCATTCTCTAACAAAACCGATTTGATTAAATTTAAATTTTTCTCTCTGAAGTTAACGTGTGAAAGTTGAATGGCTCTGTCGATGAGACCGTAAACCAAACCGATTTTTTGCTGGACCGGATGGCTAGAAAAGAAAGATGTATAACGGCGCGACCAAGTTGGTTTGTGGTACCAGTCAGTGTGCATGGAATTATCTGATGTTCGATGTAAAGAAATATCAAGAAATTGTAAACTGTTGTTAGTTTCCGACTCGTGTGTGAACTGTATTCTTTCGTGGTATGAGTTAAAGATCTCTAAAGTCTCATCCAGTTTGCCTGTTGGTATGGCGCAAATAATATCGTCCACGTATCTTTTATAAAAAGGCAACCAGAAGGATAGTTTCGATATACAATAATTCTCGACCTCTTCCATCACAACATTAGCCACAACAGGTGACAAAGGTGAACCCATTGCACAGCCGAAACATTGCTTGTAGATAACCCCATTAAACTTGAAAATGTTTGCATTTAAACAGAACCTAACTGCATCACAAAAACTATTTTCGGGAATTGCAGTTAACACCTTAATCTCCTCCCATCTCCTATGGATGACCTCAATGGCCTTATCAACAGGAACGTTGGTGAACAGAGAAGTAACATCCAACGAGATTAATATGTGATCAGGCGGAATTTTTCGGTCTTTCAGGAAGTCTGCCATGTGCCAACTGTCAATTGCCGCGTACGGTGTTTTATCTATAATTTTGATCAAAATAGAGGAAAGATACTTTGCCAAACTGTATGTGGGTGTGTTTACGGCTGATACAATGAGTCTCCATGCCAACGATGGTTTATGTATTTTCGGTATCGCGTATGCCCTAGCTACATTGGCCGAATAGCAATGTAAACTCTTGGATAAATGGTCTCCGATGTACCCTTTCTTATGCCACTCCGTCAAAATTTTGTTATTTCTTAACTGATTTGTAGCAGTGTACTCGTACTTAATCGATGTATAAGCGTACAATTTTAATGATCAAGATGTTGTTTATTCTCAGGTACATTTTGAGTGTTTGATCGTCGATCGCGCTAGCTTTCAGCTTGTTAGTGAGATTTCGAGATTGAGTTGTATGTATGTATATATATTTCATGTTCCCTTCCGGGTTACATATTTCTGTACAACTCCTTAACCTACTTAACCTATCTTAACCAATCTCTTATTCTACTCCACTTTTCCGCTCGCTCTCCCTCTCACTTCGCTACTCTGCCTATCGCTCTCTCTCTCTCTCTCTCTTCGCTGCTCTCCCTACCGTTCGCTTTCTCTCTTTTTTTTCGCCCGCTTTACCTCTCGCTCTCTCCCTCTCTCTTCCGCTCGCTTCATCGCTCGCTTCCTCTCTCTCTCTCTCTCCTCTCCCCCTCTCTCTTCCGCTCGCTTCATCGCTCGCTTCCTCCCCCCCCCCCTCTCTGTCTCACTCATCTCCTGGCACTCTCTCTCCCGCACTCCCTCTCTCTTTCTCCCTTTCTCACTCCCGACTTCCGCTTCCTTTCCTCCTTTCTCTCCCTCATTCTCTCTCCTCTTTTCCTCCCCTTCTTTTCCTAAATCCCCTTTCTCCCCCTCCCCAGCTTTCTCCTCCATTTCCCTCTCCTTCTCCTCCCGTGCCCTATTTCTCCTCTCTTCTAATTCTCTTAACCACCTCTCACCCTCTCCTCCCCTTCCCAAGACCCACCCTATGTTTTCTTTCCACGGCCCCCTATCTCCCTTATCTCCCTCCCTCCCTCTACATCTTTCCCATACGTGCTCCCACGTTTCCTCCTCTTCTCCACATATTCTGCATTCTCTTTCTTTCTCTGTTCCCCAGTATTTCCCACTTCTTATCTCATTTCCCATTCTCGCTCTCGCTACTCTCCTCTTTCTCCCGTCTGACCATTTCCTGTTCTTCGTATATTCCGGCTTTCCCTGCTCCCACACCTTCCAGCACCACTCATTGCTTCTTGATTTCCTTATCCTCTCTTCCCTTTCCCTCTCTTGCAATTCTATATCCCTCCTTTCCAGTTCCTCGTATCCCTCTTCCCTCCCCCCTGCTATATCTCTCTCCTCGTAGAACATCTTTCTTTCCTTCTCCCATTTTCCATTTGCTTTTCCCTTTTTCCATCTCTCCTCCATTTCCTCCCAACATTTTCTTGCTATTTCCCCTCCCTTCCCCTCTTTTATCCTTTCTCCGTACCTCCATACCCTCCTTTCCGCTCTTACCCTTATTAGTTCCCTTCCCATCTCCTGCCTTATCATATACCCTGGTGTGTGCCATTCTACCCCTGCCGTCCATTTTAGGTACCTCTCTTGTATCCTTTCCACTTCTTTTCTCTCTTTCCATCCCCATATTTCCACTCCATATCCCATTACTGGCCACACCAGGGTATCAAACAGCCACATTCTTTATTCCCAATCCCTCTCCTATAGCCTTTTCCCCACCCCCACACCTCCCTCATGGCCGCTGCCGCCCTCTTCACCCTTTCCCTGACCTGCCTCTCTTGCCCTCCATTCTTTTGTATTACATATCCAAGGTATTTAATTTCCTTTACCTCTTCCAGCTTTCTCCCTTTCCACCTCCAATCCACCCCCCTTCTCCTCCCCCCCCCCCTTCCCTAAACCTCATTATTTTTGTCTTCCCTATATTCATTTCCAACCCCTTTTTATCTAAGTATGTCTCCATTCTTGGTAGCATCGCTTTCATCCCCTCCTCATCTTCCGCCAACACCACCACATCGTCCGCATACGACAGGGCGTATACCCTCCCCTCGCCCAACGTTATACGCCCCCACCTTCCTTTCTCCAGGTCTTCCTCCATGTCCTCTATTAGTATGTTAAATAACGTTGGGCTGAGAGGACACCCCTGTCTCAGACTTCTCCGTAACCAAAACTCCTCCCCCCTTCCCCCTCTCATCTTACCCTGCATTTCACTTCTCGCATTACTTCTTCTGCCCTTTCCACCAGCCCTCCCCTGATCCCCCACTCCCTCATCGCCTCCACTACTTTCCTTCGACTTACCGAATCGAAGGCCGCTTTTAGGTCTATGAATAATGCTGTACAACCTCCCTTCTTTCTCCCTATTTGTCTCCCTATTAGATAATTTAGAACGAATATATTATCTATTGTTCCCCTTCCTCGCCTGAACCCCGCTTGCCCTTCTCCCAACAGCCCCTTCCCTTCTATCTCCTCCCTTATCCTTTTCGCCAAAATGCCCGTATAAATTCTGTATAGAGATGGCGATTGAGTTGTATATTTGAGAATAAAGTTCACGAGATTATATTAATGCACAGAGGACTGAAGGTGAGACTGAGAGGCACGAAATGGACCACGTTGCGCCGCAATGTAGCTGCCACATAATTATAGTATTGCACTTGGTTTGGAGGCCCTCTTTTTTTTCTGGTTGAAAATGTGTACCCAAATATATATATTTTCCTAAGTTATATATATTTAATGACTTGTCTCTACATGTTTCGACGTCCTTACAACGTCCTCTTCAGGAGTCTACAATTTTTGTTAACAAATGAGTCGTACATGCATACATTTTTCTTAAATTTTACTATGATACTTTTTGACTATTACTGTAATACGGTGTAGATGTTTACCTATTATACAGAAGATCCTGTTTTCCTTATTCCTATTGACTTTTTTCCCGCGTGCAAGGAATACTTCACTTATATATGGTTAGATGTTCTTCCGACTTATTTCCAATTTTACGTCTAGCTTAGACGGACCGTTGCGAGCGAGTGTCTTTTTCGCCGCTTCTTCTGGTAAAATTCTCGTTGGAGGGGGTAGTTCGTGTGTCGTATTCCCTGCCCGCGGATTGTCCTCTGTATTGTCGCTGTTTATTCGGTGGTGTTGTCTATTGCGTTTGTGTAATGTATGTGTGAGTGTGATTATGTTTGTGTGTGTGCATTCGTCGTATTCTTCAGGAGCGTATCCACTAATCTTCCTTTACATAAACATATTCTATACGAAAAGATGATTCCTGGTACTACGTGTCGATATACGAACACTACTCAAGATACATACTCGGAATGTTGTAGGCTTTTAATTGCTTATAAAATAAGTTTATATTCAGGAGTGTATGGAATATAACTTCCTTCCCACTCAAGTGTTGAAGAGAGTTGTATTCCATACCAAGACCACTGTTGTGCGTACCTCCTTACTATTCAATCCTTGAATTTCGGATTGTTTGCGGTGCTTCTAAATTTTGAGTTAATTTGGCCGAAAAGTATATGCAAAACGCGCTTATTCTAATGTATAATATGTGATGAGACCTCGCGATTAACAATTATCTACTAAACATATCTGCCCGGATATGGAGTCAACTAAGGTGTGGGAACACATACGCAATAATTACAACACAGACACACGAAAAACTTTCTCACGTATTATAAAGTTACACAGAAAATTAGCAGCAGCAAGAACCCAGAGGGATTTCCTACAGGAATGTAAACGTAGAAACATCTTTCCATCACACATCAAAAACAGCATAATCAGAAGACCATCGTTCGCAAATAACACATCAACAACAAGGATACAAAATGCAGAAAGGAAATTTAAACTAAGGACCCTAAAAATAGAAATAAAAGACAGCTACCATCGGATTCATAATTTAGAAAATAGAATCACACAGGACCAAAGGTATTTTTACACCATTATACGTAGTTGTGACCACGAACTATATCGCGATTGGCTTACACACACTCTCGTTACAGAACAAAACAAAAGAAACAAAAAACACAAACATAAAATAGCAAATATTGTCAATAGAACCTACACTAACCCTACACACATACACACACAACAAAATTGGATTAAAAACCTAACTAACGTCACCATACCGGAACACATCAGTAATATCCTAGTGCTAGGACCGAAATTCAGTATTCCGTACACCAAAAAAACATTACCGACTTTTGACATAGTTACAGAACTTGAAGTTGCCATCAAAAATTTGGGAAAAGACATAAAAAATAGCATTAGAACTGAAGTTGTACAGGACATAATAGATTTCAAAACTAAACTCAACAGAAACAACAAACATAATGATTTGTTAAAGAAGATAAAACACACACAAACTTTTCTAAAAGAACACCCGGACTTACACATAACTAAAGCAGATAAAGGCAACACTACAGTAATTATGCTAAAAAATGACTACATAGAAAAGGTTTCCCAAATTCTTGATGACAATTCAACATATATACCAGTAAAATCAGATCCGACGAAAAGAATAGAATCAGAAACCAATAAATTAGTTAAAGAATAGGAGAAAAAAGCGTATATAAATGAAAAGACAAGAAAACATCTAAAAAGTCACGCGTCGACTACACCGAAACTGTATGGTCTTCCAAAAATACATAAAGATAATGTTCCAATGAGACCGATTGTATCGTTCATCAACTCACCGACATACAAACTCGCGAAATTCGTTGCAAATATCATAAAACCCACACTTGGGAAAACAGTGCACGACGTAAAAAACAGCTTTGATTTAGCCAAAGAAATAAAAACATTTTCAATACCATCGGGAAATAAATTGGTGTCGTTTGATGTGGTGTCTCTGTACACAAATATAGATGCAAGTTTAGTTGTCAAATGTCTAAAACGAAGATGGGCAAAAATCAGGGGGCACACCACCTTACCACTAGAAGAAATATTAAAAGCAACTAAGTTATGCCTAGATTCTACATACTTTGCATTCAATGGGCACACATATAAACAAATCTTTGGATCACCCATGGGCTCCCCAATATCAGCTGTAACGGCAAATCTAGTAATGGAATACGTCATAATAGACCTGCTCAGAAAAGCGCCATATAAACCACAATATCTAAAAAGATACGTAGACGACATAATATTGGAACTCTCAGAAAACCTCATAGAACCTATGCTAACACATTTTAACGCGTATAATCAAAGAATAAAATTTACACACGAATTAGAACAGAATCACAGTATCAGTTTTTTGGACATGTCACTTATTAATAACAACAACAATAGAATCTCGTACAAATGGTTTAAAAAAGCAACAGCATCCGGTAGGCTACTCAATTACAAGTCACATCATGCCATTAATCAAAAAAAGAATCTAGTCATCAACTCAGTTGACAGAGCTCTTAGATTGACCGACCCGACGCATAGACCGTTAAGCATTAAAACAGTTAAACAAGACCTACTAAACAACAACTATCCGGAAGAGACAATAGACAGGACATTACATGACAGAGTAGACAGACTTTACAACACATTACAGACGAAAGACAATATACCAGTCACAGAACATGTTTCCACAATTACCATCCCATATGTGAGTGGCTTAGGCCAAAAGATAAAACGCACGCTGCAGAGGTATAACATTGGCACGGTTTTTAAAACATCTGTAAACCTGCACAACAAACTCTACAGCAAGAGCAAAGACATAACACCAAAAGAACTAAGATCTAATGTGGTGTACAGCATCCCTTGCTCCCACTGTGACAAAGTATACATAGGACAGACGAAAAAACACCTCAAAAACAGATTAGCAGGACATAAAACGAACATAAAATCGGACACAAATTTACATACGGCACTGACGAAACACATCACAGAGACAGACCATAACTTCAACTACAAAGACACAAAAATCCTGGACATAGAACCTAACTATCAGAAAAGGTTAATCAAAGAAATGTTACACATACAAACGAACAACACGGTCAATCTTCGAACAGACACTGATAATCTAAGCAATATTTACCTCCCACTTCTTAATAATAGACAAATTTAACATAACTGACAATAGAAAGTAAAGAAAGAAATTAGATACACAAATAGTTAAAACCGTACACACCACTAGAAACTTTACAATAACCAGAAAAAAGCACAAATTTATTTCAGAGATCACAAGCACCGAACAAAAATAATTATATATAATTTCAATATACATAAACTTCAAATGTAAAAATATTCTCCTTGGAAAAAGTTAGAGTCCCAATATTATGTCTACAATTTAAAGTAAAATTCAGTCATAGATGTCCGTTACATGAACAACAATTTTGGAAGACCATACCAAAAAGTGTCACAGTAATACGACTAAGGAGGCACTTGTAAATTGTACAGTCTTAGTATACAGGAACCACTTCTTACAATATAACAGTAAAGAGGAGGTTGCTGCATACACTCCTGAACATAACAAGATACAGATGTGTAAAAATAGCGAGGTCTCAATCACATATTATACATTAGAATAAGCGCGTTTTGCATATACTTTTCGGCCAAATTAACTCAAAATTTAGAAGCACCGCAAACAATCCGAAATTCAAGGATTGAATAGTAAGGAGGTACGCACAACAGTGGTCTTGGTATGGAATACAACTCTCTTCAACACTTGAGTGGGAAGGAAGTTATATTCCATACACTCCTGAATATAAACTTATTTTATAAGCAATTAACCCTTTGACTGCTAAAGGCGTATATATACGCCCTCTCAAATCCATCAATATATACGAAAGGCGTATATATACGCCCTCTGTATTTTTTAACTATAACTCTTTTATTACTGTTTTGCCAACTGATTGAACATGAAATTTGTTGTCTAATGTAACATTGCAACTAAATATCGGAAATTGTTTCAATATCGTTCAATCAATTGTCTTCATATTACACTGTTGTGGCCCAAACCCAACAATGGCACACCATATACAAGACTACTCGCAGCGACTGACAAGCGAAAAACGCGCCGTCCATATGGATGGATTCGTCCGAAAGCGCGCCGCAGTCAAAGGGTTAAAAGCCTACAACATTCCGAGTATGTATCTTGAGTAGTGTTCGTATATCGACACGTAGTACCAGGAATCATCTTTTCGTATAGAATATGTTTATGTAAAGGAAGATTAGTGGATACGCTCCTGAAGAATACGACGAATGCACACACACAAACATAATCACACTCACACATACATTACACAAACGCAATAGACAACACCACCGAATAAACAGCGACAATACAGAGGACAATCCGCGGGCAGGGAATACGACACACGAACTACCCCCTCCAACGAGAATTTTACCAGAAGAAGCGGCGAAAAAGACACTCGCTCGCAACGGTCCGTCTAAGCTAGACGTAAAATTGGAATTAAGTCGGAAGAACATCTAACCATATATAAGTGAAGTATTCCTTGCACCCGGGAAAAAAGTCAATAGGAATAAGGAAAACAGGATCTTCTGTATAATAGGTAAACATCTACACCGTATTACAGTAATAGTCAAAAAGTATCATAGTAAAATTTAAGAAAAATGTATGCATGTACGACTCATTTGTTAACAAAAATTGTAGACTCCTGAAGAGGACGTTGTAAGGACGTCGAAACATGTAGAGACAAGTCATTAAATATATATAACTTAGGAAAATATATATATTTGGGTACACATTTTCAACCAGAAAAAAAAGAGGGCCTCCAAACCAAGTGCAATTTAAATCACAGTGGTTGAATACTAACAATTATAATTATAGTATGGCATTTCTGTGCAGAGAACTACAGTTCGAGATTGAGATTGTAATTGTTGAACTTACGTAATCTCGTGGATCACAAGGAAGATGCAGCAAATCACAATTACTATTCACTAACAAAAACTGTGGTAACACGTGCTGTTCTTAATTTGAACGGTACGAGAGTGAGGCGCCGGTCGCACGTGGGCTACCGGTAGCCCGCGAGATGCGTGACGTCACACCGTGTGACTTCGGGCGCTCAGGAGCTGCTGCCGCCGAAGTCCTGTGGCCGGTGTCCTAATTAATTCGGGAGATTCCCGAACAGCCTTGTTTTGATTGTCGTCGTGTGTATCAATTAGGTTTGGGCATACCTTGGCTATGTGACCTTCCATAGCACAATGGAAACACTTTAAAATTTCGATTCCAGGATAAATGTGGTAATTAATATCGTCGAAATTCACTTTAATCATCTCTAGAATTTTGTGAGCATCTTTCGGATCGATGAACATTTGTCTTCGAGAGCTTAAAACGTGTTGGTATCCTTCTTTAGCGGTGGAGGCTTTTAGTGTTGTAACTGGGGAACATCGCTTAATTCCCAGGGCATCGGTTATGTTTTCGAGAACGAAGGGCGGTATTGGAGGAGCAACATTGGAGAATATAACTTTTTTTAACTTGTTAAATAGTGGCCTTGGTGTAACGGTTACATCGCCAATTGAAAGAGTTTCATTATTTCCAATGAATTGATTGACGAGTTCTTTGCTGGACAGGTAGATACATACTCGATTGTTAGAGATTCTGGTAGAGTACAGGATGTTTTTACTTCCAACCTTGTCTCCAACCGCACACGTATAATCGGTCAAGTTTAGATTTCCTGCTCAGACTATTATTAAACCTTGTTCTCTTGAGGGGCACTGGTTGCTCTGGGCAGCTGCCGCGTAGCTTAGATTTTTACACTTGCGTCGGGTTTGCCGGTGAGGGTTTCACAATGAATACGCGTGCACTTGGATACAAGAATCTTTTTTATTTAACTTTCGTTTACACTCGCTGTTCGATCGCCGGGTGCTTACGGGAGACTGACCCGTCGTCGCTTCCCCCTTCCCGACTCTTCGAGCTGCGAGCCGGGAGACTCGCAGCGAGCCTTTTGTTTCGGACCACCAAAGGCCCGGACTTATCTGCCGACGGTGTGTGTGTTACGATCGCGGCGCGTACGTGATCCGCGCCACGACCGCCACACACTTTTCTGACACTGAATATTCAAAAATTTGAACTGGAGCACTTTCGTCGTGCTGTCTTTTGGTTAGAAAAGCCATCACTGAATAGTAAAATCACAGTTCTGATCTGTGATTTTGCGTTTATAGAAAGGATTGAGAGGCCAAGGCCTCAGTACACTCGCGTTTGTCCTATTACCGAGCACAGCTGCTGTAAACACGTGCTGGCTCTAGGAAGGTTCATGCGAGACTCCCGTGCGTGTATTTCTTACCATTAGCACACCGCATCACGCCCCTCCAAATATCCTAAGTCATATTTGTTTGACTGTACAACAGTGATCAAAATATATAAAATAACAAAATGTGTAAGTATAGATATATGGATAACAAATATAATGGTTTTACCCAACCTTGTAGAATTTGTTTCTAATTCGAATAAAAGCCCATTTTTTCAAAGGTTGAGGTATCATATCAAACTTTAATTGTGTAATTCCTTCTCTACATGTTTCGATGCCATCTAGGGCATCTTCCTCAGGAGCCTGTATGTACATTATGATGGATTAACAATTGTTTGATAAAGATATCAGTGGACTGTATAGTTATTTCAAAGATGTTAAAGAGAGGGACAAGAGCCGGATTCAGATAAAGAGTCTGGTGACAGGCAAGCATAAATAATTGGACAAGATGCTGTGTTCTGTACTTTTATTCAAAGAACAAGCGCAGTTGAATATGAAAAGTACCTTTTCTCAATGTTGGGCGAAGTGCTTGTGAGCTGCTCAATCAGCCACTGCACGTGATTACAAGATGATGTTTTCTATTGTAGGAGTACAAAAACTGATAAGTTCACAATAAATAAATAAATAAGTGTACAGTGGAATCTGATCAAAACAGCAACAAAATGAATTACCAAGTGTATGAACCACGGATCGCTAACAATGCGAAACCACACGTTCGCCTGCGAACTGCTCGAGGAAAATGTGCTGGTCTTTTCGCTTATCTGAATACAATAATGCCAGCAAGTTAACAATAAGAATGAGTACACAATTTTTAAGGTGAATCTGCCTGTTAATCTGCGGTGATGTCTCTTAAACGCTCAGATGAATTTCTCGCTCTCTCACTCACAACTCAATTTGCACACGTGTGTACAGCACCAAGTGTAAGACGATAATGGCCGATCGCTTTCGCGGGAAAGATCCTCGTGCGGAATCGATGCGGACGGAAGCACGAAGTTTTTTCGAAGAGCTGTTCGCGAAGATGATTTGTCCCTTTGTGTGGACAATAGCGCGTCACGCGAGCTGTTGATAGGCGAGCTATTCATCGAGCAGTGTATCGGTTGCGATCTAGAGTGGGGCAGTGTCGCCAGGACCTGCCGTCACTCTTTATTCAAATGATCCGTGCCGACAGTGACATATAGTCACTACTGCTCTCTTCTGTCGAGCCGCTCTCAATACGCAACATTCCGCCCGCCATCAGCGACAGTGTCGCTGATTTTCTTGAATTGATCTGCTTGAGCTGGTGCAGGCAGAATCGCAAGTTTGGTGATCGGTCTTGTCAATGTTGTTGTGGCCGTCTTGAGCGACACCACACAAGTCAGCCCATCTTTTCCTGGGTGTAGCTCAGTGACTCTGGCGAGCGGCCACTTTGAAGGTGGCAGCCATTCGTCTGTGATCAGTACCAATGATCCAACCTTGATCTCGTGTGATGGGTGGTGCCACTTGGATGTCGATAGGTGTCGTTGAAGAGCTGACCATTTAGACCAGAAGTATTGGAGCCGTTGCTGGATGAATTGCCATCGTGACAACCTTGTTGGTGCAGTGTCAACAAGCGATGGCTCTGGAACTGTTACAATTGGTTCGCCAATCAGAAAATGAGCTGGTGTTAGTGCTGACACATCGTCAGGATCATCTGTTAATGGCTCCAATGGTCTGGAATTAAGAACAGCTTCAATTTGTGCAAGTAATGTGATCAGTTCGTCATACGTGAGCGCAGTCTCTCCTATCGTTCGGATCAAATGATGTTTGACAGATTTGACTGCTGCTTCCCATTTTCCTCCCATGTGAGGTGCTGCAGGTGGATTGAATTTCCACGTTGTTCCATTCTCGGTTAGCGAGTAGTGCAGTTTGTTCCATTCCTCGGTTCCTTGGGTGAACAGTTTCGTCAAGGCAGCATCTGCTCCAACGAAGTTTGTGCCGCAATCACTGTGTAATGTTCTACAGATGCCCCTTCGCCCTGTGAACCGTCTGAAAGCAGCTAGAAATGAGTCAGTTGAGTAATCACTTACAGCCTCCAGATGCACAGCTGAAGTGACAAAACACACGAAGATGCACAGCCATCCTTTCTGTTTCTTGGCGTCCTTTCCCTTCCAGGTCTTGATGGTAAGTGGACCAGCGTAGTCCACGCCTGAAGTGGAGAACGGTCGGGACGGTGTGATCCGCGCTGGGGGAAGCTGACCCATCAATTGTTGTGCTCGAGTGCCACGGTGTCGAGCACATGTAGTACAGCGAAGAATGTATGATCTTACTGGAGCTCTACCACCAACGATCCAGTATGACCTCCGAATGTAATTCATGGTGAGCTGCGTACCACCATGGAGCGTTTTTTGATGCGCATCTGCTATGATCAGATTCGTAAACCATGTCTCACGTGGGAGGATTGCAGGGTGCACTGTTTCAAGTTCCAACTTCGATTGAGCTAATCTTCCTCCAACACGAATGATGCCTCGTGTGTCAATGAAGGCAGTCAGTCGGTTGAAAGAATGTGATGGTGGTAGCTTGGCCGAGGTGAGCTGTTTGAGTTCAACCTGATAAAATGCTGCTTGCGTTGCTTTGATCCAAAACACTCTCGCACGTTCTATATCGTGTGGCGTAAGTGGATGCGAGAGTGTTGCCCGTGGCGTCTTTTTGATGATCTGGCCGACTCTAAAGCAAATTGCTGTCACTCTGAGCAGTCTCGTAAGTGACGAGAAATTGTAAATTATTTCCCAGTGATACTTTTGCTGAACTGTTGCCACGGTGAGAGAGAGCCCCGGACGCTCTTCTTGCCTTGATTGTGAATCCTGTTCTGTTGGTTGTTTCGGCCACGACTTTTCGTCGTTGTGTAACCACTGTGGTCCTGTCCACCACAGTTTATGCTTCTGGAGCTGGGAAATAGTAAGTCTTCTAGAAGCACAGTCGGCTGGATTTTCCTTGCCAGGAACAAACCTCCATACGCTGCTTGGAGTAAGATCTTGAATTGTTGACACTCGGTTCCTGACATAGTCTTTCCACCGTGAGGGATGTGATTTGATCCAGGTCAATGTCACTAATGAATCGGTCCACAATCATTTCTTCACGTCATTGATCTCAAGTGTGGTTTGTACATGTCTCATGAGCTTTGCGGCGAGTAGAGCTGCTGTTAATTCCAATCTTGGAATCGACATTCTTTTGAGCGGAGTGACTTTTGATTTTGCACAAACCAATGTAACATTCACTGCACCTCCTGGATCAGTCGTCTTCATGAAGATAGCAGCTGCCATTGCAAGTTGCGATGCATCTGAGAACCCGTGCAGTTCCATCGTTGAATCCGCTGTAGTTCGAATCCAGGGAGGGACTGCAAGATCAGGTACTTGTTCGAGTTCTAATCTGAACGCATTCCACTTTCCCGTGATGTTTGGTGACACCGTATCATCCCACTTCAGCTTCTCGAGCCATAATTCTTGGAGCAAGTACCTTGGCTCTCACGACAAATGGTGATAAGAATCCAAGAGGATCATATAGTTGAGCAGTTTCTGACAGTATGATTCTCTTCGTCACGTTGGAACTTGTGAGCGGTGGATTTACACAGTACTTAAAGGTATCTGTGTAAGGTATCCAAGACAGGCCTAAGATTTTTGTACTGCTATCTTCAAATAAATGCTCTGTGCTCTTTGGTGCTTGGTGATCCGGTTGCTGTGTGAATTCTTTACTGTTACTGTGCCATTTTGCCAATGGGAACCCGCCCGCCTTGCAAAGGTGAGTTACCTGTTTTGATATTTCGTCAAGCTCTTCATAGTGATCTGCTCCTTCAAATATATCGTCTACATATCTGCCCTTAATGATCGGGTCAATTTGTAATGGAAATCGATGACCTTCGTCTTCTACCAGTTGCAGAATTGTTCTGATTGCGAGGAATGGAGCTGATCTTGTTCCGTATGTAACGGTGGTTAGGTGATATGGCACTACATTGTGCTGGTCATCGATCCACAATATACGTTGTAGATCCCAGTCGTCATGATGTACGTTGATCTGTCGATACATTGTAACTGAATAATTTGATCTTATTTTATTTTGGGATCGTTGGGGCTATCGAGTACGAGGTAATCTACTTTATGACGCACTTTATTCAATTTCGCGAAGGAGTTCTTTGTTGTTTGTACTTCCCGAATTGTTCCCTCCTTCTCCGCGTTTTCGAAGCTGGAGCGACTCCGCCAAAGGCTTGGCCGGTTGCGATGTGGTCCGTTATAGATCCCGCAGTTCCGACGCCCGTCGTTCCTTGTTCGTTTTGTAGCTCGGAGGTGGTATGCGTGATAGGATGGCTGGCCCTTCCTGGTCTTCGGCACAAGAGGCCTATTGTCGCTCATCCAGTCCTTTTATGGACTCCTTTCTGGGTGCTTGGGGGGGGGGGGGGAAGTAATTGGTGTACTCCATCGGTCGGTAACGTAGGTTGATTCGTTACCTCGCGAGTGGACTTGTAACGTATTGTTCCGTTACAATGCCCTCCTCTGTGAGAGGAGCAAAGATAATTTGCGACTTTTATTATTTACAACTATTTACAAGGCGAAACTTTACATGATATTACAAGACGTTAAATTTAGGTATTACAACTCGGTGCATTATTGACACATTGTACGAGAGGATGATATTTTTTTAATAAAGTGACATGATATAATCCCTTGTCTTTGTGGGTTTTAGGGTACGCTATTAGGTAGGTTGTTGGTCCCTTTTGTTCTTTAATTATGTAGGGTCCCTCGTATAAATGGAAGAATTTTGCGATTATCCGTGACTCCGCATGTGACACCGGGTTACTCCGCACTAAGACGAGGTCGTCCTTGTGGAAAGTGAGCGAGGTTTTCTCTCGCCTAGCTCGGTCTTGTCTCTTGTGGGCTTGCCTCCGCTGCTCCTTCCCTGCCAGTGTGAGGATCGCTTGATGGTCTGCGTCTTCTTCTGTAGCCCAATGCACCCATTTTTTCCACGATCGTCTTGGTTTCTTCCCCGTCATGAGCTCGTATGGTGTGTATCCGGTGTTGTCGTGATGCAACTCGTTACAATATGTTTCAATTACCTGCAGCCGGTTGATCCACGATGTATGCGAGTCTTTCACCAGGGTCCGGAAGATTCTCCCCAATTCGCGGTTGACTCGTTCCACCGGGTTACTCTGTGGGTGGCGAATTGATGAGAAAATCTGCTTGACATTGTTTTCTCGTAATTTCGCCCGCCATGCCACAGATGTAAATTGCGTTCCGTGGTCCGTCAGGATGGCCTTTGGCGTCCTCACTTCTTCTAGGTATTTTTTAAAGATACATGTAATTGTGGCACGTGTGGTTGCGTGTCTTACCGGGTAGAGTCGAATATATTTCGTGAAAATATCTTCCGTCACCAAGATGTGCCGGTATCCTCCCTTTGATGTCGGGAGAGGGCCGAAATAATCGATCGCCAAGATGTCAAATGGAGCCTCGGGTGTGATGGCCATCTGCGGAGCGTATATCCCCTTGTTCCTTGGTTTGGTCCGTTGACAAGTATCGCAGGAGGTTAGTAACTGCCGGATGATCTTGCTTAGCCGAGGGTAGTGGAAATGTTCACTTAAAAGTCTCTCGCATTTCCTGCTGCCCATGTGCGCATAAAGTTTGTGGACCTCGAGAACTAACGGGCGAATCATTTCACTTGGAACACACGCCTTCCACATATTATCCTTTCCCTTACAACAAAGTACTCCTTTTACAAGTTCGTAGCGCGGATTCATCCCAGATAGGGTACCGTCACAATATATGCTTAATTTCGGATCGGCGCGCTGGAGGGATGGCAGGTTTGAGAGCATTTCTGTAAGCCGTTGCGATATCGGTTGTGTGAGAGTCATAAACATGTGGAACTTTGACTCCTGTCCGTGCCCTGACCTATCATACGTTTGTCCCGGTGTTCGACTCAGAGCATCTGCCACAGTATTTTGTTTTCCCGGACAATAATTGATCTTAATTGAATATTCTTGTATTAAGAGCGACCACCTTGTAAGCCGTTGGGTTAAAGGTTGTGTGTTGAGGAAGAAAGTCAATGCCTGGTGGTCCGTCGATGTTGGGGAATGGGGAAAATTAATTAATGAAACTGCAGTGAGGACGGAGATAAGGGAAATCTGTGCAACGGAGTTAAGCCGAATGAGAATTTATTGAAGAAACCAAATGATAAGATAGGATGAGTGGGAAGTAAATGTTGAGGAGATAGAATAGATTATAATTGAACTAATGGGAATTCTATGGGGGAGAAAATAGCCAGTTCTTTTAGATCATGGACGGTGTATTATGGTATTTACAATGATAAATTTACAATGATAAATGGACCCTTGTGCCCGAGAATGTGGATTACCACTTACAGCCATGAATTACAATAAAGAGTTCGTATTAAATAACTAAATTCGTGTCGGCAACACACCAATTCGCTACGGAGAGTTTACAGAAAATGAGTTAGCTTACATGATTCAAATCAAGGTGACGATGATACGGATGTAGATGATTTCGGATTCAAGGAAACACGTGTGACTCCTTTGAAGACTCGAAAAGCAAAGAGGAAGAAGCCGGTGCCGAACCGGCCGCGTGCGATTAAAAAAAAACAGCGAACATTGCCGGAGTCACACGGGATTCCCCGAACAGGTGGTTTCACATGTAAGCGAACTTATGACCAATGAGGTGCTGCCGCGGACGAGACGTATGCAAAGCAGCTCGCAATGCTTAATCCTAAACAGTCGACAAAATGATTTCGGCACCGTAGATATACGATCTGAATTTCCCGAGAGCCCAGACAATTCCTAATAGTTCTTTTTCGGTGGTACAATAATTTAACTCAGGTCCCTTCAGTACTCTACTTGCGAAAGCAATCGGTCTCAGTTCGCCTTGATTATCAGTCTGTTCTAAGACAGCCCCTAACGCAGAGAAACTTGCATCGGTGGAGATATGGAACTCGCGTTCAGGACTTGGAAAACCGAGGACTGTGTCCTTACAGAAGAGCAACTTTGCCTTTTCAAAAGCACCCTTCATTTCATCCGACCACGCCCACTTTTAAATCTTTTTTAATAACGACAATAAGGGTGTTATAGTGTTGGCATGCTGACTCGTAAATTTGCTATAAAAGTTGATTAAACCCAAAAATCCTCTCAGCTGTTTCACATTTCGTGGCTCCGGGTATTCATAAATTACTTTTAATTTGTCGGGGTCTTGCCTAATGCCCTCTGATGACAATACATGTCCTAAAAATCGGATCTCGCTGCGCATAAAGCAGCATTTTTTAAAGTTTAAAGTGAGTCCACATTCGGCCACGCGTTTTAACAAAAGATCGATATGTAATAGATGTTGTTCAAAACTCTCCGACACGCATAATAAGTCGTCAATAAAATTTACCACAAAAGATTCAAATCCTTTCAGGACCGGCCGCAAAGCTCTTATCAAACTTGCACTACTTGTTTTAAGACCGAATGGTGTTACCGTATATTCATAACATTGTCCTCGATACAAAAAGGCCGTATACTTCCGCGAGTCTTTACTAAGTGGCACTTGCCAGAAACTGCTCGTTAAGTCGAAACTTGACATGTATTGAAACTTAGAAAATCTCTGTAGAATGGTATCAATGGTTTCGGACATTTCATGGTCACTAATTAAGATTTGGTTTAAATTTCTCGCGTCTAAACATAACCGCAAAGAGCCGTCTTTCTTAACTACCGGAACAATAGGATTAATATATGGGCTTTTAGATGGTGTGATGACATTATATTCAAGCATTCTTTGAATTTCCCGATCGGCCTGTTCTTGATGTTTCAATGGAATAGGATAAGATTTTTTTATGAACGGAATATGAGTTGTAACGGCTAACGAGTGTTCATATGTGTTGATTCGTCCCGGTCTTTTTTTCCAGACCGCTGGATATTTGAGGAGTGTTTGCATTAGTAATTCCCGCTGGTTATCCGTTACACTACCTGGTAATTCGAATTTCTCGATTTCTTTGTTGGAAAACGCGTCTTCTGTTTCGTACGGGGATTGTATCAATCTTAATTGTGGCCTTGTTATTCGTTCGGGGCTTATTTCAATAGATTCTTTTATGTCGCCAATTTTAATGTGTAATAAATCGGATTCTAAATCAATATGTGCTTTTAATTTTCGGAGTAAATCATTTCCTATAATTACAGGTCTTATGAGCTTTGGGACTACCAATACCGCGAAATCAATTAGGACACCTTTGAATTTGAATTGTAAATATAATTGCTGGGTGACGCGACCAGATTTAGATCCTACTGCTCCCACAATATATGTATTAGCCACTGGTAAAGACAAGCAGTTTTGTGTAATTGTGTAATTTTCACGATACCATTCATCCGAGACAGCAGAAATTATACTCCCGGTATCTATTAATGCCGATATTGGCAAGTTTTGAACAGCGATGTAAATTTCGGGACAACCCGGTGTATCATCGAGACTATTGTCGGTAGTCGCCTCGACTTCGTCCCGTAGTTCGTTAAAAATTGACGCGGCGTATATTACGCACGGTTGATCCCCTGATTCGATGGGACTTTCGGGAATCATTTTCGGGGTATTTATCAAATCCCTTATTCGAAAATCCCATCCTCGTTTCCCGCGATCTCCTCGGTCTCTGCAACTTGGTCTATTCCATCAGTGGGTGCGTCCGAATGAATAACGGCTGTTCTGACTAATGGGACGTTTGTATCGCGTCTCGCGTTCGCGTATCTTTGCTGATGGTTATGAATCGAATGCCCTTGCGGGACTCTTTGTTGTGGGTTAGCCTGGTTTCTACCTGATCTGGACTGCCCGGAATTCGCGTACACGTACGGTTTCTCTATTTTATATTCGGAATTTTGGCCCGTCTTCGTCAAGGAGTAGTCCGGTCTTTTATACAGAGTCCTATTTATGCTGCCGCAGCTATCGTGCCTGTCGAGCAGGGTTAAAAACGTGTCCACCGTGCAGATATTCTGCGCAACGACCGCATCATCGACCGTTTGCGTAAAATGCTTTGCAAGCAGTTGCACGATGTCCTGGTCGTCGCGTCGCGGAGTTAGATCGCGCGCGTTCGCGATCCTTTTCATGGCGTACTCGACTCGAGATCGTCCGTGGCTCTCCTCATAATACCCGGATTCCAAATCCGATCGGATCCTTCGTTGTACCGACGCGCTCCAGAAACGAGCCAGAAATTGAATTTCAAAGTCTCGCCACGATTCTACGCTATCACTGACCAGATCCCACCATTCATTAGCGAGCCCCCTCAACGACTGTGAGATCATGCATTGTATCTCACGCCCCGAAACCCCCGTGACTTGTATATATCTTTCGAGCTCTCTCAGAAATTTCTTCGGTCGCTCGTCTGGTTTGCCTTCGAAATTTGGCAATTCCGGCTGTATGGTGATCGGTCTTACGGAATTGATCGCGGAAGCGGTGTTCATTCGCGCCTTTCTTTCGTTCACCGAGATATTGTCGCGGAAATTTCTAGGCTCGGTTTGCCTTTCCTGTGACTTGATCCGTTAAACACAACTCTCAGTTTTGTTGTACTACTGTCCTCTCGGACAACACCATGATGAGGAAGGTAGTATGGTGGTTGAACTGCACCGTGCTCCAACGATCGACTTTGTGAGACCCTCAACCCTCCTGACGCCGATGCGTCATGTGCTAAGGTCATCTCGTCTGATCGCTGAGCAGTGGTGAGCTCATGATGATGAACTGTTGGTGTGAGATCGCTTGGTGCGCGTCTCATGTGTCCCAACTCTTCATACTCCTTCATGAATGTGGTGTACAGTTCACTGTATGAATCCTTTGCTGAGACACGTTGAATGATCCGACGCAAACATCGCTCTGCTGTTAAAGTTGATGAACCGAGCGTCGATACAGGTGCTTCTTGTGATCGGTGTCAACAACAGGACTTGACAGGTAGCTAGTAACGTCAATGTGCAGGGTCTTGGAATTTGTGACCAGGTCTTCGAGCTTGTTGAGCAGAGGCAAAATGACACGGCGCCTACCTATTGCTTGGCTGACACTTGAGCACTCCTTTGCGCTGGAAAATGAATCATCGTGTGGTGCTTCTGACCACACGTTCTACAAGTCCTTGTAGATGAGCAGGCTGTCAAATTATGGTGCCCCAAACAGTTGAAACACAACCTATTAGCAACCACAATCTTGTGCCGTTCACTAGGGTGCAGATGTTTGAACTTTGGGCACGTCACAATGAAGTGATCACTTTGGCAGTGATCACAGGGATACTTTGTTGAGCCGCTTTGCATCATCGCTGTGTGTACACTGCGTGGTCCCACTGTTCCACGTGTAGTGTGCTGTGCCCTTGTTGCACTGTTCTGTTGTGGCGGCATGGCTTCTAATGCCTGTGCTCGAGCCTGAATCAACTTGAGCAAGTCATGATAAGTGAGCCGTTCTGTTGCGCCATTCTTACTCACCTCCCAGGCTTCCCTGAGAGATGCTGGGAGACGGCGAGCCACTGCATAAATTATGATCTGTGACCACTCCTCCACTGGCTCCTGGACCTGTGCTAGTGCGTCAATAGATTGCTTTACTTCAGCGAACAGCTCATTAAGGGCTCGTCCCGTGCGCTGCACTTCTCGTTGGTTGGAGAGCAGTCTGTCTAAAAAGGCCTGTACGAGTCGGTCTTGATCGTTGTACCGCTCATAGATCCGCTGCCATGCCTTAGTGAATGCCTCGGATGTCATGGGGGCAGCTGAGACCAATTTAGCTGCCTCTCCTTGCAAGCTCATCTTGAGGTACTGCAATCTTTCTACATTTGTTAGGTCTTTATCTTCTATGACCAGTGAGAAAAAGAGGTCCCTGAATTCCGGCCACGCTGTTGATTCTCCGCTGTAAGTGGGGATCTTAATTTCAGGTTTTGTTGCACGGCTCCTTTCCTGGTGAGCAGGTCCTGTTTGTTGTGCTGTAGCCTGAGCCGCTCCCTCTGATTGGAGCAGCGCATCTGCTATCTCCCCAGTGATCTTAAAATACTCTCCAAAGGCTTGTTGGAACAAGCCCTCTGTCACATACGGATGCCGGAGGAAACTGGTCTTTGTCGATTCACACAGGAGCTCGTGATCCTTGTTGAACGAGTCCCAGACTATTTTGGCCTGGTGATCATGCCTCATGAGCTGTTCTTTTGTAAAGCCAGGTATTTTCAACTGTTCACTGAGCTGCTCCAGCGTGCTCAGCCTCATCCGCTGGGTCTGGACGCGGAACTCATTTGCCACTTTCTGGCTGTTTCCTGGTGATTGGGGCCTTGCACTTTGCTTTGTGCCTGAAGCCACTGGCACTTCCAGGACTTCCTTGGCCTGCTCCTCTTCTTGAGGGTGTTGTTGGTCTTCATCTTTGAGCGGTTCTTTGATGGGTTCCTGTGACGCCATCGTTGCACAATCACTTGAACTCAACTGAACTTGCTTAACACTGAGCTTGTGTATTACGTACACGGGTATTTGGATTTGGCGAATATAGTTAGCAACTGAAAAACTGTCTTTTGTGTATGAAAATAGATTAGTATTTATTATTGGTTCTATTGTTTTAATTAGGAATTTGGATAGGTTGTATGTTGGGGAATCAATGGAAGATACTATTGGTCTTATTGGTGTGTTGGGTTTATGTATTTTTGGTAGTCCATATAGTCTTGGGAGTAAAGTGTTCTTAGGATTAAGATATTTCATGGTGTTTTGTGATATGAATTTTCTATTGTGCCTATTGCTGATTAGTGTTTGTACTCTATTTTTTATTTGTGGTAAAGGATTTTTATTAATTTTTATGTATGTGTTTGTGTCTTGAAGTAAAGTGTTGATTTTATCTTGATATGTTTGTTTGTCTAGTATTACTGTTACGTTGCCTTTATCTGCTTTTGTTACTACAATTTGACGGTTGTTATTCAAAAACTTTCTGGTATCGGTAGCTAACTGTAAGATGGGGTTGTATTTTTGCTTTTTATACTATATTTGTGAATTAGTTTTGCTGTCTGTAGTCTGATTGTGTTTTTTCTGTTATCTGTTAACTCAGCAATATTTAAAGCTTGTTCTATTTCAGTGATAATGTCATTTTTTGGAAAATTAGTGTGTCTGTATGGTAAATTGAATTTGGGGCCTATGGATAAGAATGTTTCTATTGGTGGTGGAATAGTTGTTGAGGATAAATTTTTTGACCAGTTTTTTGTATTGTTTGACTGAATTGAATTTAAGAAATAGTTATTGCAAATATTTTCTATGTGGTTGAATTTGTTAGTGAACTTTTTTGTAATTTTGTTGTGGAAATTTTGTAATTTGTTGGATTGTGATTCAAAAAATTGTTTTGTTATGGTTGGTCCTAGTTTATTGTTTATTTTGTTTGCAAGGAATTCTAATTTGTGATTTAGTCTTTTCTGTGTTATAAATAAATCAGAGATTTCTGTCGTTAGTATTTTGAATAGTGCTGTAGTAATAATATTGTTAAACGTTAATCGTGTTTTATAGTTATTAAAAATTAGTTTTGAGAGTTTGCTTCCATGTAAGTGTGGTGGGAGTACCTTCCCGACTAGAAATTCAAGTAGGCATGCCTAAAGACAAATGCGGGCCGAATGTGGAAACGATTAGGCATACCTAAATTGGGCAAGCCTAATCGTTACCGCATTAGGTCCTAATTGGGAAGAACCAATTGACGCCTAACTTAGGCACTCCTAACAATTGCCATATGCGGCCCAAACAAGGGTGGCCGTGTCCACGCCTAATTTAGGCATTCCTAACAATTGCCATACGCGGCCCAAACAAGGGTGGCCGTGTCCACGCCTAATTTAGGCATTCCTAACAATTGCCATACGCGGCCCAAACAAGGGTGGTCGTGTCCACGCCTATGTTAGGCATTCCTAACAATTGCCATACGCGGCCCAAACAAGGGTGGTCGAGTCCACGCCTATGTTAGGCATTCCTAACAATTGCCATACGCGGCCCAAACAAGGGTGGTCGTGTCCACGCCTATGTTAGGCATTCCTAACAATTGCCATACGCGGCCCAAACAAGGGTGGTCGTGTCCATGCCTATGTTAGGCATTCCTAACAATTGCCATACGCGGCCCAAACAAGGGTGGTCGTGTCCACGCCTATGTTAGGCATTCCTAACAATTGCCATACGCGGCCCAAACAAGGGTGGTCGTGTCCATGCCTATGTTAGGCATTCCTAACAATTGCCATACGCGGCCCAAACAAGGGTGGTCGTGTCCACGCCTATGTTAGGCATTCCTAACAATTGCCATACGCGGCCCAAACAAGGGTGGTCGTGTCCATGCCTATGTTAGGCATTCCTAACAATTGCCATACGCGGCCCAAACAAGGGTGGTCGTGTCCACGCCTATGTTAGGCATTCCTAACAATTGCCATACGCGGCCCAAACAAGGGTGGTCGAGTCCACGCCTATGTTAGGCATTCCTAACAATTGCCATACGCGGCCCAAACAAGGGTGGTCACCCGACTAGAAATTCAAGTAGACATGCCCAATGGTGAATGCGGTCCGAATGTGGAAACGATTAGGCATACCTAAATGGGGCAAGCCTAATCGTTACCGCATTAGGCCCTAATTGGGAAGAAACAATTGACGCCTAACTTAGGTACTCCTAACAATTGCCATACGCGGCCCAAACAAGGGTGGTCATGTCCACGCCTATGTTAGGCATTCCTAACAATTGCCATACGCGGCCCAAACAAGGGTGGTCGTGTCCACGCCTATGTTAGGCATTCCTAACAATTGCCATACGCGGCCCAAACAAGGGTGGTCGTGTCCACGCCTATCCTGACTACAAATTCAAGTAGACATGCCCAAAGGTAAATGCGGGCCGAATGTGGAAACGATTAGGCATACCTAAATGGGGCAAGCCTAATCGTTACCGCATTAGGCCCTAATTGGGAAGAAACAATTGACGCCTAACTTAGGCACTCCTAACAATTGCCATACGTAGCCTAAATGGTGTGGTCGTGCGTACACCCAAGTTGGGCGAAATTATTATAATTATTATATATATATGCCAAATAACAAATACGTTTAACTCTGAGAGTTTTAATTATATTTTTATAGAATAAATTAAATTATTTTGATTGTGACGGCTAAAGGTCAGCACAATATGCGTACAGCAGTTTTACTGCAACATACTATATACAGAAAAATTTTAATTTTAATTCAATTATAACCTTACTGGCACAAGAGGTATGCATATATATGAGGCATTCCATGCCAAATCGGACACTTTCGGACCTCACCCCTTCGATTTTTTTTTTAATTTTTTATGTTTTCAAGACTGATGAAATACGCGTTCATGAATTTTTTCAGATTTTTTTGGCCATCCGTTTCGAAAATATGAATTTTCTTAAAATTCGGGCTCATTTTTTTCAAATGCTCATAACTTTGCGAAAAATGGACCAATATGATCGTTCTTTTTTTCAAAATTTGTGTTTTTGAATGCTCTTTCAAGAAAAAAATATAATTTTTTTCGACATAATTTTTTTCTTTGTTTAATTTTTATTTAAAGCACAAAATATTTTCTATCTCAAAACATGTCCCCTTCGATTTTTTTGAAAAAATTCTCAAATAAACTTTGATGCATGTAAGAACTAAAAAAAAATTCCGATCGTGGGGAAACTCTTCGTTCTATTTTTTTTCTATTTTCGAAAATATCCATTCTCTCAAATCGTTCGTTCCGTTTGAATGAAAAACGTTTTTTTTCGAGATGTATGCCCCGTCCGATTTTTTTGAAAAAATTCTCAAAAATACTTGGATGGATATAAGAACTTCTAAAATTTGTCCGATGGTGGGGAAATGTTTCGTCCTATTTTTTTTCTTTATTCGAAAATATCTATTCTGTCACATCGTATATTCCATTTCAATCGAAAATGTTTTGTATCTCAAAACATGTCCCCTTCGATTTTTTTGAAAAATTTCTCAAATATACTTTGATGCATGTAAGAACTAAAAAAAAATTCCGATCGTGGGGAAACTCTTCGTTCTATTTTTTTTCTATTTTCGAAAATATCCATTCTCTCAAATCGTTCGTTCCGTTTGAATGAAAAACGTTTTTTTTCGAGATGTATGCCCCGTCCGATTTTTTTGAAAAAATTCTCAAAAATACTTGGATGGATATAAGAACTTCTAAAATTTGTCCGATGGTGGGGAAATGTTTCGTCCTATTTTTTTTCTTTATTCGAAAATATCTATTCTGTCACATCGTATATTCCATTTCAATCGAAAATGTTTTGTATCTCAAAACATGTCCCCTTCGATTTTTTTGAAAAATTTCTCAAATATACTTTGATGCATGTAAGAACTAAAAAAAAATTCCCATCGTGGGGAAACTCTTCGTTCTAATTTTTTTATTTTTTCGAAAATATCCATTCTCTCAAATCGTTCGTTCCGTTTCAATGAAAAACGTTTTTTTTCGAGATGTATGCCCCATCCAATTTTTTTGAAAAAATTCTGAATGAAGCTTTGATGCAAGTATGAACTTGAAAAATTTGTCCGATCGTCGGGAAACTCTTCGTTCCATTTTCTTACTTTATTTGAAAATATCTATTATAACAAATCGTATGTTCCGTTACAACGGAAAATGTTTTTTATCTCAAAACATGTCCCCTTCGATTTTTTTGAAAAAATTCTCAAATAAACTTTGATGCATGTAAGAACTAAAAAAAATTTCCCATCGTGGGGAAACTCTCCGTTCTATTTTTTTTCTTTATTCGAAAATATCTATTCTGACAAATCGTATGTTCCATTTCAATATAACCACCAAAACGAACAGAATACGTAGCAGAATAGATAGTTTCGAATAAAGAAAAAAAATAGAACGGAGAATTTCCCCACGACGGGAAATTTTTTTTAGTTCTTACATGCATCAAAGTTTATTTGAGAATTTTTTCAAAAAAATCGAAGGGGACATGTTTTGAGATAAAAAACATTTTCCGTTGTAACGGAACATACGATTTGCTAGAATAGATATTTTCAAATAAAGAAAAAAAATTGAACGAAGAGTTTCCCGACGACCGGACAAATTTTTTAAGTTCTTACATGCATCAAAACTTCTTTGAGAATTTTTTCCAAGATTTCCAAGAAATCGGACGGGGCATACATCTCGAAAAAAAACATTTTTCATTGAAACGGAACAAACGATTAGAGAGAATGGATATTTTCGAAAAAAGAAAAAAAATAGAACGAAGAGTTTCCCCACGATGGGAATTTTTTTTTAGTTCTTACATGCATCAAAGTATATTTGAGAATTTTTTCAAAAAAATCGAAGGGGACATGTTTTGAGATACAAAACATTTTCCATTGAAATGGAATATACGATGTGACAGAATAGATATTTTTGAATAAAGAAAAAAAATAGAACGAAACATTTCCCCACCATCGGACAAATTTTAGAAGTTCTTATATCCATTCAAGTATTTTTGAGAATTTTTTCAAAAAAATCGGACGGGGCATACACCTCGAAAAAAAACGTTTTTGATTCAAACGGAACGAACGATTTGAGAGAATGGATATTTTCGAAAATAGAAAAAAAATAGAACGAAGAGTTTCCCCACAATGGGAATTTTTTTTTAGTTCTTACATGCATCAAAGTTTATTTGAGAATTTTTTCAAAAAAATCGAAGGGGACATGTTTTGAGATAGAAAATATTTTGTGCTTTAAATGAAAATTAAATATAGAAAAAAATTATGTCGAAAAAATTATATTTTTTTCTTGAAAGAGCATTCAAAAACACAAATTTTGAAAAAAAGAACGATCAAATTGGTCCATTTTTCGCAAAGTTATGAGCATTTGAAAAAAATGAGCCCGAATTTTAAGAAAATTCATATTTTCGAAACGGATGGTCAAAAAAATCTGAAAAAAATCATGAATGCGTTTTTGATCAACCTTAAAAACATATAAAATTTAAAAAAAAATCGAAGGGGGTGAGGTCCGAAAGTGTCCGATTTGGCATGGAATGCCTCATATATATGTGGAATGAAGGATTGAATGACTAAGAGCGAGCGAACGCGCGCGCGCGCGTGTGTGTGTGTGTGTGTGTGTATGGGACAGAGTGTCCAAAGGCCGACTGAACAAAAGAGCGCGACGAACCCGATGCGATAACATTGTACGGTTGTCGAACGCACGTGCAGTCGTTAAGAGCTGCGACAGTCGAAGAAAGTCTACGAAGACGAACGGACACGAAATTACGACCTACGAACACGAACTTTGTATTTTGATTTAATATATAGTTTTTATTAATTATCGGGGATTTCACTAGTATTTGAAGAACTTTATCCTCGACTCGACTATTTGGTTATCCTCGACGATGTCGGACGATATGCGAGCGCTGAGAACTCGTGAACTCACACGTCTTAGAGTCGAACCACTTCGTGAGCGGCGTAAATTATTATCGAGTGATCAACAGTGTGCAGATTTTGTAAATTCTGAAATATCCGTGATGGCAAAAAACATCGACTCGAGGATTTACGAAGAATGTGGAATTGCAATTTCAGAAAATTGTAACTCATCGGGCGTTGGAAAAGTTTCGAAAGACAATGAGAATGTGTTATTAAATTTACAAATAAATAATAATAATGATACTGCTGACGAATCAGCACAGAAAGACGAAAGAAATAAAGAGGATACAGTACGTATCAGAACAGATGAAGAAGACACTCTTGTGCGTCATCATCAGATTATTATGAACAATGAGATAGGAAAAGAGCCTGCACAGAATAATGACATCCAAGATATACGGCAATGGGCTTGTTTGACGCGAGAACTTGCGTTAAAGTTCAATCCTGTGAAAGCATCGGAGGGAAAATTATTCATTTTCCGAAATACGAATTTATTTATTATTATCAAAGGTACGTTACCATGTTTCTATTTATACGATTTGCGTTAATTAATTAGGATTTATGAAAAAAAACTATTTAAATCAAATAAGATTTCTTCTTCTAGCATCGTTTTCATCAACTTTTTCCGAAAATACCCTGACGGACAACGACGTAATAAAAGTGTACTGCACCTAAAGTACGAAGACGGAGTCAGTTCTGACTCGTCACACAGACATTCACTAATACATTCTTAAGTCGCTCGAGCTCCTCACCGATATGTGACTCATGAAACGCTTGCTCGAGCCCAAAAGTCTCACGGACACACTACTACTGGGTAATCTACATTGTCGGATAATTCAAAGGAGTTCGAACAGCAGTCTGTCGCGGAGTTTCGGGTTTCTGGCTACATATACACACATTGAGTAATAAGCCGATGTACAAAAAATATAATTTTATTTTTTTTGATTTTTTACAATTCATTTTTATCTTCATTCGTCTCGTAGTAAACTTCACGTTCAACGTTTCAACTTCAAACGTTCACGTAATTGTACAAGTTTGTGCAGAATGATTACCACACACATGTCTTGTACATTTATGACAGGTGTTGAGTAACGGTTGTTACTCCCAGGACAAAATGAATATCGCGTACGTTGTTTCCTTGTATAGTGGAATTTGTTAGAATTATTCTTCCCGTTTACCCTATAGCCCAAAGGTGCGAACTGTTCAGAGATCTGTGGCGAACTAAATTTATTTTCCGTATTACATCGCATGTGATAGGACAACGTTAAGCCGGATGTGTCGCCGCTCGAAAGCGATAACGCACACTCTCACGCCGTTCGGCGGTTGCCGCCAACCATGACAGTGTGTGCCTTACTGCTCTCGGATTGCGAGTCAAAAATGACTCCGGCACCGTATTCGGAGGGTTACGCCAGAAGAGTAAAATGCAACCGGATGAAGATGCATCAATCTTACGTCAAGATTGATATCGACGATATTTAATAAATTATAATTTGTTTAATTATATAATTCCCTAATTTTTATTATTATATACTTTTTCCAATATTCATTAATAAATTAAAAATTGTAACTAAAACAGCCTTATTTCATTCGCTAATAAATCAACCCAATTCTACCAGCAAAGTTCCTATATATATATATGAAAATTATTCATGTCTCCCAATGACACCCTAATAAGGCTGTTCTAATATGGGCCTAATGGGGTTGACCTCATTGGATAGTCATTGGCAAAACCTAAGACGGCCCTACTGCGCATTTCCTAAGACGGCCCTACTGCGCATTTCCTAAGACGGCCCTAATGCGGCTTTCCTAAGACGGCCCTAATGCGCCTTTCCTGGTTAGGAAGGCGCTCGTATTTCGCGTTACACATCCAATGCGGACCTGATGGGGCTGCCCCATTGGGGCCTAACAGAAAATTAGGCTAGCCGCATTAGGACCTAACGTGTGCCCAGTTAGAATTTCTAGTCGGGTTATTACGTCTACATTTTATAAGATAATCGATTCTGTTGGAGTTTGACTCGATCTTCTTATTGGTGTTAATCCATTGCTTTAGTATGTCTGTTGTCTTGTATCCGTGTGTGTGACGTATATATTGGAAGAAAGACTCCTTCTCTCGATGTTCGCCGATTGATGTTGATATCTGTGACATTGGACAGATTTATGAATTTAAATTCCGCACACCACATTTCACAGAAAAAACAGCTAATAAATACACTAACACACAGAGCAATCACTTTATCACACCCCAAATTTCACTCTAACAACATAAAACTAATAAAAACCACACTAATGAACAATAACTACCCCATCACATTAATAACAAAACAAATAAACACAATAACAAAACAACACAAACAGTCACAACAAAATCAAATACAACCTCACTCAACAAACCAACCATACACACGAAAAACAATTATAACACTGCCTTACATCCCTACATTTAGCAACAAAATTAAAACATTATTCAAAAAATACTGATATACTAATTTGCTTTTGTAACAAAAATAATATTTAAAAACTTACTGGTTCACTTAAAGATAAAATAGACATATTAGACAAGCTAAACGTCATATACTCCATACCTTGTAATAACTGTAATAGTGTATACATCGGACAAACAAAAAGACAATTAAAAAACAGGATAGGAGAACACAAACGATCACAATTTGCCACACAATATCACACAGCACTAGTAGAACACGCAGTACAAATGGAACATACATTTAATTTTCACAAAACAATAGTACTAGATATAGAACCTCACTTAAAAAAGAGATTAATAAGAGAAATGCTACACATACTACAAAACAAAAACTCCATAAATTACCGGACAGATATAGAACATTTAAACAAATATTATAGCAATCTATAGCAAACCCACTCATCATACAAACACACACCAATTACACTCCACACATACAAATCCGCCAAACACGTACATATACCCCCACCACAACTGACACCTGACATCATTCCACAGATCGCAAAGACACCTCATAAACGTACCAACCATCTCGGAGTGAACTTGCTGCGTGTCGTAATTCCGTGCTCGGACACTTTGTCCACACGATGAAAAAATCTAACTTCTTCTTCAAAATTTATTAATAATACCCTTCCGGCCTAGAGTTTCGTTTAATATGTAATAAAGCAAGTCGTAATAAAATAAAATAAAAAATCACGAGGATGAGAAACATAAAGGACGTTTATCAAGACCACACAAACCATAGTCTATTCATAAAAAACCAGCATCCATAGACACGCAAGGTATGCTTCCATAATTACATAAAACATCATTATCATTTAAATCAAAAACACACAAATTTCAATCATTCAATATTTATTATAACATACAGATCATACAATAGTAACAAAGAAATCATATTGTAACCTAGACATAAGATTTATAACAAACCACATAATAATATTGTAATAAATGTTAATTTTATAGTTGTAATTCTCTTGAAAAGGACAAAAATAAATTGTCGAAACGTTGAGCACAATTATAAGCCACCTTGGTCTTACACACGCCGAAAAATCCCAATATTATGTCTAAGTATGTTCAAGGACTGTACCTATAACCCTCCGTTTTTGATTCTTGTTAAAATCGGTGGGCTATAGGTATAAAACCGTGTCTGTCAGTCCCTACTGTATATGCGTTATGCATGTTCCGAACGTGACTCTAAGTTAATGCAAAAGAATTTTGAAGTTTTTAACATTTCTGAAGTGTGCTATCACCTCCCGACGATTGATTTTCAATGTCGGGGGGTGGTAGCATAAAGCGTCGTACCGCCACTTCGTTTTGCGCTACTATGTTTGATGTGAAGAACCGGAGTGTGCTATCACATGTGAATGCAAGCATTATCGGGGGGTGGTAACATAAAGCGTATTACCGCCACTTCCTGGGTGAGTTATGTATGTGTGTTTGATGAACGGAACTATGTCTATTTTCAACGATTAATCTATTGTGCCTTGGTTTGTAATTGTACTGTCTATGTCGATGTCTATTGTTGAGTTATTGCTAATTAGAGGAAGATAGATGTTACTTAAGTTATTGGTGTCTGTTTTCAAATTAACTGTTTTTTCTCTTTGTATATATATCATTTCTTTTATAAGTCTTTTGTAATAATTTGGTTCAATTTCTAAAATTTCTGTATTTTGGTAATCAAATGTGTGATCTGTTTCTATAACGTGTTTTGTTAATGCTGTATGTGATGATGTTGGTTGCTTAATATTGCTTTTGTGGCCTGTGATTCTATTCTTTAAGTTTTGTTTTGTTTGACCTATGTAGCTCTTATCGCAGAAAAGACACGAAACTTTGTACACCACGTTAGATATCATTTCCTTAGGTGTTTTGTCTTTTATCTTGCTGAAGATAGTTTTGTACAGGTTTATGGGTGTTTTAAAAACCGTACGTATGTTATACTTCTTCAGCGTGTTCTTTAGTTTTGGGCCTAGGCCGTGTATATAAGGCAATGTCGTGGTGGACAGAGGTGGAGGTTTGTCCTGTTTTGCGTCTTTTCTGGTCAAGGAGTTATATAGTTTATATGTTCTAATATCTATCTGTGATTTTATGAATTTTTTTGGGTAATTATTGTTGTGTAAATCTTCCTCTGCTATTAGCAATGACTCCGGTCTGTACGATGGTTCTGTTAGTTTCAGTGCTCTGTCTATGGTATTTGAAATTAGATTTATTTTTTGTGTTTGTGGGTGGTGTGATTTATAGTTTAAATATCTACCTGAAGACGTAGGTTTTTTGTACTATTTATAAGAAATTTTACCGTTATTATTGTTAATTAAAAGTATGTCCAAGAAACTGATACTGTTATTTTCTTCTATTTCATGTGTAAACATCAATCTTTTGTTATAATTGTTAAAATGTTTTAGCATGTTATCTATTTCGTCTTCAGGTATTTCCAAAATAATATCATCGTCTTTTTAGGAATTGAGGTTTATAAGGTGCCTTTCTCATCAAATCCAATATAACATATTCCATTGTTAGGTTTGCTAATGTAGCTGAAACTGGTGAACCCATCGGCGACCCGAATATTTGCTTATAAAATTGTCCGTTAAAAGAGAAGTAAGTTGAATTTAGACATAGTTTGATAGCTTCTAATAACTCTATTAATGGGATTGGTGCACTGTTTCTAATTTTGGACCATCTTCTTTTAACGCATTTTATGATTAACTCTGTTTCTAAATTTGTGTATAGCGAAACGACATCGAAAGATACAAGCTTATTGTTGTTCGGGATTCTATATTTAGTTATTTCTTTCGCGAATTGGAAACTGTTGCCTATGTTATATTTTGTTTGTCCTATTGTCGGTTGTAAGAATTTCGATATGAATTTGGATAATTTATACGTTGGGGAATTGATACATGATACTATGGGTCCGCAGTGGTGTGTTCGGTTTATGTATTTTGGGTAAGCCGTATATTTTCGGTGTGAGGGATGCATGGTTCATAAGATTTTTTCCGGAATCTTCGCTACAGTAGCCTTTTTTGATCCATTTTTTGATTAAATTGTTAACTTCTGTTTGGATTTTCAAGGTTGGATCGGATTTTAATTGTAAGTAAGTTGTTTTATCTAAGAGTTGTTCGTACATTTTTTCCCCATATTCTGTCTTATCGATTATGACTGTAACATTCCCCTTATCGGCTCTGGTCACTATTATGTTATCATTTTCTTTTAAACATTTTTTTGTTTCCTTAATTTGTTTTAGAAGTTCATTATTAGTCCTATTGAAATTATTTGTACTATTTTTGTGTTCAATTATCTTATTTACAATTTCCGATCTCACCTTGTTTTTATTGTTGTTATCAAGTTTTAGAATTCCTTTTTCTATATTGGCTATAATGTCAGTGATTGGTAAGTTTTTACTATTATATGGTATACTGAATTTCGGTCCTAGTGCTAAAATGTCGTTAACGTGTTTCGGTATCGGTGTGTTAGTTAAGTTTTTGACCCATTTTTCGTTTGTGGTGTGTTTGTTGTTGTGTTCGTTTGTTGTGTTATTTCTGTTTTTTCTGTGTATTCGATTAAGTTTATTGTTAAGATGTGCTAGTTTCCTATTTTTCGATTTTGTATCTATTAAGGTGAGAAATTCGTTATAAAGATCGTGATCCCTATTATTAATAGAGTTAAGTAAATACCTTAAAAAGAACGTCGCTACCGCAACTGAGAAAGTGTCAGGCTTTTAAGTAGGAGGGAAACTTTTGTTAGGATAAGGTAGTTTAAGATTGTACATAGGTTAAGGTATTTGTAAGTTGTAATCCCATTAGGGAAGCAAAATAAACTATATATAAGTAAATACCTAAAATTGTTATCGTATTCTTTAGTTAGTCTATGTTCGGTTCTGTATGTGTCCTCTATTTCCAATTTGAGAAGTCTCCGTTTAAATGAGGTTGTTATTGTGTCCTGTCTTTTCCTAGTATTCTTATGCCGGAATTCGGGTGTGCGTATATGGATGTTGCTGATGTGTGCTGGTGTGACTCCCGTGTCCTTGCATGATTGTAGGAATCTTCTTTGTGCCTGTATTGATGAGATTTGTTTTCTCCCAGTTATGAGTTTAGATAGTGTGTGTTTAACGTTTTGGTTGTAGTGTGTATAAGTATGTTCCCATACTTTCTTTGACTCCATATCCCGGGCGGATAGGTTTAATCTAATGGTTTTGCCCAACCTTGTAGAATTTGTTTCTAATTTGAATAAAAGCCCATTTTTTTAAAGGTTGAGGTATCATATGAAACTTTAATTGTGTAATTCCTTCTCTACATGTTTCGATGCCATCTAGGGCATCTTCCTCAGGAGCCTGTATGTACATTATGATGGATTAACAATCTATATTACTTGAAACGCTATTATAGTATAATATTATTTAACTTACTGAGTATGTGTGTTGTGTGTGTGTGTGTTTGTGTGTAGGTGCGTGGTGTACGTGTGAATCTGTTTCGCGACTTATTTCTCGTACATCTTGCTGAGTGGGTTGTTGTTCTCCCCGCGAGTGTCTTTCTCCGTTCTTGTTGAGACGACGACTAATTTGAATGTAATGCGCAGATTTCACCTCTTGATGGGTAGTGTGGTGGGGATCAGTTATTCTTATTCCCCGCTAGGTGTCCGTATTGGCATTACTTCCGTCTTTGTGTGTGTGTGTGTGTCTCTGTTGATGTAGTGTTTGTGTGTGTCGTGTAAAGTCTTCTGGCTAAGTATGTTCAGGACTGTACCTATAACCCTCCGTTTTTGATTCTTGTTAAAATCGGTGGGCTAAAGGTATAAAACCGTGTCTGTCAGTTCCTACTGTATATGCGTTATGCATGTTCCGAAAGTGACTGTAAGTTAATGCAAAAGAATTTTGAAGTTTTTGACATTTCTGATAACAAATATAAAAATACTTTAGATTTCTTAAGACTAGGTTGCGATCTTATGTTTACTTATGTGTAACTGGTCCCGTTGCTCTTTGGTACGTGCGGAGCTACGCCGTATTTGCGTGCTCCGTGAAATCTTCGATAAACGCGGGCTTCAGGGGTTCTATGTTGATGTTTGTTGGCTTACCTTTGTGATCGACCTCGAAATCGTGATCTGCCAGTCTTTTTAATATTGGGAAAGGACCCTCGTACGGCGCGTCTGTTGGGATTTTTATTGGCGAAGGATAGGTTGTAACACTTTTACTCCGTATTTACTGCGTACTAAACTTATCGTTTATTCAAGATTCACTTTGATATCACAGTTAGTTCGCATCCACGTTTTTCGCTGTCCGCTCACAGAAGAAGGAAACGAAAGCGCGTTACAAGTCGACTGGTCGCGCGTGACGACAAAGGAAAAGGAGGGGAGACATACGGAAACAAAAAGAGAGAACGCAGTTACGCGCGCACTTCGAACATGTGCGCATCAATTAATACTTAACACTCCCCCTTTCGAAGTGCTCTGGGCTTTGACTTCGACCACCAAAATACAAAAAAAAACAAAAAAAAATTAAACTTCTGTTCGCTTGCCTTACCGTAATCTACTAAATTTAACGCAGCAGCACATCTCTCTAACTTAATTTTTGGTGAGGACTTAATTAATAGTTAATAAATCCGCAATGACTTCGTTCGTGTTGACATATTGCACGCATATTTTGCCTTTCTCTTGCATCTCTCTAGCATAATGATATCGGATGTCTATGTGCTTGCTTCTATTATGGTACGTATTGTTTTTGCTTAGAAAAATTGCGCTTTGATTATCACAAAATATATCTACTTTTCTAGGAACTAAGTTATTCAGTTCCATGTGCGCTGGCAGCTTCTTCAAATAAACAGCTTCCTTTGTAGCCTTGGATAGTGTCATGTACTCTCTCTCCATCGTTGACAGAGCGACTGACTTTTGTTTCCTCGGCTGCCAGCTGACGGGGCCATTCGCTATGATTGATACATAGCCGGTTCGTGACCTACGTCCATTCCTATCGGCGGCCCAATCTGAGTCAATATATATTTTTACTGGTTCACCTGTAACATAATATTTGATTCCCCAGTTTATGGTCCCTTTTAAATAGCGCAGCACATGCTTGGCTGCTTTCCAATGGTACGTCGTCACCCTTCCATTGAATTGATTCAGTGCGTTTACGGCAAACGCTATGTCCGGTCGTGTGGCGTTTGATAAATATATCAGAGCTCCAATGAGTTCCCTATATGGACACGGGTTTGCAATCAGTCATGCCGAACTTATTCAATGTTTCCTCTATATATTTGCGCTGGTTCAGCTTAATGCATCCCGTATCACCATTTCTCCGAACATGTATGCCAAGAATGTTTGAAAATTACCCTAGGTCCTTAATTTTTAATTTTTCTTGCATTAATTACTTAGTTCGTTCCAATTCCTTTAAATCTAGTGCTGCTACTACAATGTCATCGACGTAAATGATTAACCCTTTGCACTCGGCACCGTTTCGGACGTTACCTACCAGCAACTCGACGCCACTTTTTCGCGAAAACGTGATATTCTATAGCACAATATTTCGGAACCAAACCGTAAGACATTGTAATGAAGTTTGGTTTATATTTATTTGTGAACATTGAAGAACACATATTTACAAAGAAAAACCAAAATTTGTTTTCTATCATTTTCTACAGTATGATAAATTGATACGTCTTCAATGGAGATGTTTTCCTTTACACTACTTGCATCGCTCTCACTATCGATAAAATTTCTTATCATTTTTAATATAGCATAATATATAACTTAACTATATATAATAAATAACTATATTTTGAAACAATCAACAAATTTTAATTTAATTTAATGTGAACATAAGAGGGATTTTTTTAATAGCACATAATTCAATTCAATAATACCATGTACAACCAATTAGATTGAAATTTACTAAATTAATGCCAATTTCATAACTTCCACTAGAATCTTACAGTGATATCACTTCAAATAAGTTTACTTTTAATAGTATTTAATGGGAATTGAAAATAAGACCTGTCTATGTCCATAATATTCTTATTTCTTGATATGCAATAGTTTACTATCAGGTCTAGTAACATTTAGTGCCGTTTTCTGGCATTTGTTTACAATCCTGCTTGCCGCTAACTCCAGCAATATAACCTACAAACGTGTCGTACATCCGAAAAGTGTGAAGCGTGATTAACAAGCTGTGCTTCAAAAATTTTGTGTTCGAACTTTTTTTGACTTTGGTAAACTAAGCTTAAAGGATGGCAGATGAAGAGCATATTCGGCATTGCATGCTTTACGAGTTCCAGTTGAAAAGAAAAGCAACTGAGGCTGCAAAAAATATTTGTAGTGCTTTGGGTCAAGGTACTGTTGACTTCAGAAAATGCCAGCGATGGTTTAAAAAATTTCGCGAGGGAAATTTTTCGTTAAATGACGAGAGTGGTCGAGGCCGTGTGTCTAATTTTGATCAGGAAGCACTTCAGGCTCTTCTGGTTAAAAATACTCAAGCAACGGAACAAGAGCTTGCGACAGATTTAAGCTGTTCGCACAAAACAATTTCTAATCAATTGCGGTCACTTGGCAAGGTTCAAAGGTTTGGAAAGTGGGTTCCACACGAATTGACGGAAAGCAACCGCAATCAAAGAGTGACAATCTGCAGTTCGCTCCTCTCTCGACAAAATCGATTGCCGTTTTTAGAGCAAATTGTTACTGGAGATGAGAAATGGGTGCTGTATGTCAATTTAAAGAGACGTTCACAATGGTTGGACAAAAGCGAAGCGCCAAAGTCCACGCCAAAGCCTAACTTCTATCCGAAAAAGGTGATGTTGTGTATGTATGTATGTATGTATGTATTTATTTTTTGTTTTCCCTTGCGGGGTTACAACTTATGTTACCTTACCTCTACATACAATCCAAAACCTATCTTATCCTCTAACGCCGCTTACATAGACCTTAACCTACCTAATCTAATCTTAAACCTAACCTAATTCGCTTTCGCTTCGTCCTCTCTTCGCTCGCTCGCTCGGTCGCTCGCTCGCTCTCTCTCTCCTCCCCCCCCCCCGCTCTCCGCTCCTCACTCTCTCCCGCTCTCCTTCCATTCTCTCCCTCTCTCTCATTCCCGACTTCCGTTTCCTCCTCTTCCGCTACTTCCTCACCCTCTCTCCTCCTCTCATTCACTCCAACTCCAAAGGTGATGTTGTGTGTTTGGTGGAATTTTAAAGGAATTCTTTATTATGAACTCTTACCAACCAACCTAACCATTACAAGTGAAGTGTATTGTGCACAATTGGAAAGGTTAGACCGGGCTTTGAGAGAAAAAGAACCCGCGCTGGTTAATCGGAAGGGCGTACTTCTTCATCACGATAACGCACGACCGCATACTGCAAAAATCACGGCGGAAAAACTATGCCAGTTGGGATGGGAAGTTCTCCCACAACCTGCATACTCTCCAGATATTGCCCCATCCGATTATCATCTGTTTCGTTCCTTGCAAAATTTTCTTCTTGGAACACACTTCAGTAATGAAGAGGGCCTCAAAAACGCCTTGACCGAGTTTTTTGGATCAAAATCGCAAGAGTTTTACAATAGAGGGATTAAGATGCTACCTGAGCGTTGGGCACATGTAGTGGAAAACGGCAACTATGTCGTTGATTAATTTGTTTTGTTTTGTTTAAATAAACCAGTTTTAAAAATCTATTGGAAAACGACATTAATTATTACTAGACCTGATATATAATGGACCTGAGTTGCCTCTTCAGAAATGTCCTTTGGTAATATTTGGTAAAAATGCCTTGATTCCATCAATAGCATGTTCCACTCCAATACTCTCTTCCAACATCTTAGTATAATAAGATTCCATGCTGGAAATGGCTATACTAGATGCTAAAGTAATAAATATGTATATATAAATATATATATATAATTTATTATCTTTCTTAATATAGTTTTAAATCTTCGTGGAATCGCACGTCTCTTCTTATGACAACTTGTCTTGTTCCACGTTCCCATAGCTTGTATGCCTTTGACACTTGTGAGTATCCCACCAATACGTACTTCTTGCCTCTTGGAGCGAATTTGTGGGTCCTTCGTCCCTTTTCTAGCGCTATCGCTTTGCTCCCAAATATGGTGTGACCCTCGTACGGCGCGTCTAAAGGCTTTTTTACTACGTCCACTCGTACGAATACGTGGCTGCAGGTGTAGAGTGACTACGCCACGAAAGGCTTGGTCTCGATATGGTGCGCCGTTGGTTCTGGTCGTAAGCTCCTGGTGTAAGTCCTGAATTTCTCTATGAATATATTCGGATCGTTGTCGGGCTCCTCGTCTAGGAAAAACTCGCCAGGAAGTCTGACATTTTGCCCGGATAACATCTCTGCAGCTGTCGCCTTTAAATCCTCTTTGAGGCTTGTTCCTAGTCCCAATAGGACTGTTGGTAATACTTCGCTCCACTCTGCTGAGCTTTTGCAGGTGATGGATGTTTTGGGCGGCCTATGCCATATTTTAATAAGGCCATTTGCTGCTGGGTGATATACAGCGGTCCTCGTACTGTTGCTGCCAGTTAGCTGGGTTAATGCACTGAATACCTGGGACTAGAACTGGGTTGCTTGATCTGTGGTTATTGTAACCGGAGACCCGAACCTCGTGATCCATGTATTAAACAGCGCTGTAGGTACGGTATCTGCTGTGATATCCACAATGGGTGTGGCTTCTGGTCATCTTGTGAATCTTTGTATCATCGTGAGGCAGTACGTGAATCCTTTTGACCTCGGCAGTGGACCTATAATGTCGATGTGGATGTGCTCAAACCTGCCACTTGGCACTGGTATCTTCTGGGGAACTGCTTTGTTATGGCGTTATATCTTGCTTTTCTGGCAAGTGATGCAGGTCCTGCACCAGTCCATAACGTTGGCGTTCATCCTGGGCCAAACAAAACTTCTGGCGATGGTGGCTTTAGTGCATCTTCCGCTGGGACGCGACAATTTGTGTGCGTTCTCGAAGATACTGTAATACTGTTTCCTGTTACGTTGCAGTACAAGAATGCATCAGAGTTGTCAATCGCAATCATTTCTAATTTCCAAACGGGGTTTTTCTTCAGCGAGAATACGTTTTGACTCATCGTCTAATGCCTGCTCTTTTATTAGCTCGTCTGTCGATACTATTATTGGCATGTCTATGACGTCGAACCTGGAAAGTGCATCGGCCACTTGGTTTATCCCACCTTTGGTACATTTGATCTGGGTGGTAATTTGGCCGATGTACTCCAGATGTCTTTGCTGACTGGGGCTCGCTTTATCGGACTTCTGTAAAAAGGTAAACGTTGAAGGTTTATGGTCTGTTAACCCTCGGACGGCCGCACGTCGACGGCCAGGACAGAGTCATTTTGACTCGTCACACCGATTTTCAGTGAAACATTCTTAAGTCGCTCGAGCTCCTCACCGATATGTGACTCATCAAACGCTTACTCGAGCTCGAAAGTCTCACGGACACACTACTACTGGGTAATCTACATTGTCGGATAATTCAAAAGAGTTGGAACAGCAGACTGTCGCGAAGTTTCGGGTTTCTATATACATATATACATAAAGAGTAATACGCCTATTTACAAATAATATAATTTTATTATTTTTGATTTTTTACAATTAATTTTTATTTTCATTCGCGCATAAGGGGCACATGCGAGTTTCTTCGCAATGATTGTTACAAATATATCGTGCGCATTTGTTGGACTTGTTTGGTTTCCTGTTTCGATTGTTCCTGCCATAACAAAATGAGCAGCGTGCACGTTTTTGTCCTTGTTTGGCAGGTTGTTTTTTTATTATCCTCCCCGTCGACTCGATCGCCCTGAGTTCCGATACATTCAGCCCTGTTGGGCAATTTTCGAAAGCAGTGGCTCTCTCATCAATCTGTTTTGCCACTAATTCCATTCCTAATTTTTCAATAAAGAATTTCCGGCGCCTCTTCATGGAATGCCTCTCTTTCCAAGTCGGGCTCTTCGTGTTCCATATTACAAAAGCATTATACGCTGCGATGTCCATATAATGCAGGAAAAGCGACAATGGCCATCGGCGGGTGCATCGCCTGCAGGTGTATTTACACACTAATTTGTCCAGAGTATCAACCCAATTTTGGTCAAGTTGTAATAATCAATAATCTCCGGCTTAAAATTATCCGTTTCTGTCAATGTACTGTTGTCGTTGTGCAATATTGATAACAATACTACAGATGTCTTCGGTTGTGGGATGTATGACACAACCGTGACATTTTCGGGGAACAAAAATTCGGACGAAAATTGTTGACGTCCTTCTGCCCGGGTTAAAGATTTTGGTAAGTCTTTCCTATTTCTCCTCATTGTCCCGACCAGCAAAATTTTCTTTGACAACAAGTCTTCTGCCAAACTAATATCCGTGAAAAAATTGTCCGCGGTCACGCAGCGGCCAGAATTTGTCCACATCGTAGTCAACTGTTTTACAACGCGTTGTCCTTGTTGTTTTTCCGGTTGCTCTCCACATCTTCCCAAATACACATCCATATTGCAACAATAATATGTCTCGGAATCGCATAAGGTCCATATCTTGATGCCGTATTTGCCAGGTTTGGTCGGCATATACACCTTGAATGAGCAACGACCTCGAAACTTCATGACCTGGTCATCAACACATCCAGTGCCCGACGCATCGTACGATTTCTTGCAATTATTAGTAAAATATTCGGTGGCCTCCCGTATAGGTGCTAACTTGTCGTCTTGTTTTTGTTGGTCTCGGGTCGCTACGTCGTTGAATCGAAGATGCCTCAAGATTTCCCTAAATCGATTGTGCGACATAACAGCCGCATAATACTGCCGCGTTAATCTTTGAATTTTCTTCCATAAATCGTCTTTGCATTCGCGTGAGTCGCGGTATCGTCCAATGAGCAGAACCAAAGCAAAGAAGGCTCTGAGCTCTGTTGGTGTCAGTGGTTTCCACTTTCCATTTTCTCGCATACTTTCGCGTGCCTTCCTATTTGTAAAACGGACGACGATGTCAACTATGCCATCGTCAAAAAATAAGTTAAAACAATCCGCGATTGTGTCCACATTTCAACTGTATGCGGTTAGAGACTGTTCGCGTGAAATGTTTCCAGGATTTCCACGCCTTGGTCCAGTAGTACGCCAAGTACGTCCACAAAATATCTGGCTTGTTGAAGCTTCTTCTGTAGCTGATTGATCGTCTTCACCAGATTCATTACTACGGTGTTGTTGCTCTGGCTCAGCGTCGCTGTTCGAAATGATTCCATTGGAATCATCCGAAGATTCTTCAGATGTACTATCTGCCAACTTTTGGTAAACAGACGTTCTCCCTGCTCTCGACATTATTTCAATAATTAAAATAATGAAAATAACAAGAATAACAATGATAACAATTGTAGAGTGTGGTAGAGTATAGGCGCGTGCGAGTATGAGTGAGAGCGTGTGTGTGCCTGAGCGTGTGCGAGAGAGAAAGAAGTGTCAGTTGAAGATCGCTTGCGTTTCCTTTTCGGAAAGCGTGCTTATGGGGCGAGTATGTATAGCTGAGAGTATATGTGTGGCCGAGTGCGAGGCGATGAGCGACTGAGGTCAGAGAGCGTGCGGCAGAGTTTTAGCGACCAGCGAATTGTGTGCATGCGATTTTACTTTAGTATATCTTTTGAGTCTTTGTGTGTTTTGTGTAGCGTTTTTCTTGAGCTTTGTGTATTTTATGTAGTGTGTTTTTTTTAAGTCTTTGCGTGTTTCATGTACTGTGTTCTTTAGAGTTTTCTGTGTTTTTTTATAACTTGTGTTTACAATAAATATAGTCAGCTTCAGTTGTTGCAACTTCGACCCGCACTAAATATCATTCCCAGTAAAATTCCTACGCAATCATAACAGCAACAATAACAGCAATAAAGATAGGAATATAAACTGGATAAAACTCAAAGATGCGCACTGCTCACAGATTTGTGGCAAACTAAACTTCTTTTCCGTATTGCACGGTATGATTGACAATGTAGTGTGGCATCGCTAAGACGGATGTCATCCCCGCGCGAAAGCAATAACGCACACTCTCATGTCGTTCGGCGGCGCCGTCAGCCACGAAAGTGTGTGCGTTACCGCTCTCGGATTGCGAGTCAAAGTGACTCCGTCCTCGCATACGGAGGGTTAAAACAGTTACCTCTCTGCCTCCGACAAAAATCCTGAAGAAACGGAGGCTCTTATAAATGGCTAGGAGTTTTCTGTCGTAGACGCTATATTTCTGCTGCGCTCTCTCCAGCTTTCTGGAGAAAAAACCTAATGGTTTCCAGGCTCCATCGTCCTCTTGCTCAAGGGCTGCTCCTACGGCGGAGTCAGATGCGTTAGTGCGTAACAAAAGGGGTGCGCCTTCGTTAGGGTGATGTTGCAAGAATGTTGTAGCTGTCTGCTGCTTTGCCTCTTCGAAGGCCTGTTCTGCAACCTCATCCTATGGCACCGGTCTCTTGTATTTTTTTCCGCTCCCTTTGTGAGGTTATTTAGAGGAGCTAACCAACGTGCAGCTTGGGGAAGAGAACGTCTATGGAAGTTAAGAATCCCAAGAAAACGTCGTAGTTCTGCGATGGTTTCAGGCTTTGGGTATTCCTTTATCGCCTTCACTCTCTCTTCTAGTGGGGCAACGCCTTCGCTGTTTATCCTGTATCCCAGGTACTGGACCGTCTCTTCTCCCAGTGCGCACTTGCCTAAGTTGATAGTCAACCCATTTTCTCTCAGTTTCTGGAACACTTCTCGTAGGTGTTCCTTATGCGTTTCTATGTCAGGTGACGCTACAATAATGTCATCCACAGAGCAGTGGCAGAACTTTGAATCTCGCAGGATGGAATCCATGAGCCTCTGGAAAGTTTGACCTGCGTTTCTTAAACCAACTGGCATAACTGTGAATTCGTATAAGCAAAATGGGGTTATAACTGCGGTTTTTGGTATGTCTTCTGCTGCTACAGGTACCTGGTAGTATGTTTTAGCTAAATTTATGGTGGAAAATATTTTGCTACCTCGGAATTCGTGGGCTACATCCTGGATGTGCGGTAGTGGGTACCTATCTGGCACTGTAGTGGCATTTAACCGTCTTTTTACTGGCCACGTTTAGCGGGCTGGCCCATAAACTTTTTGATGGTCGGCAGATTCCTTCGTATAACATCTGTTCGAATTCTGCTCTCACCTTGTTGAACTTCTCCACGGGTAATCTTCTAGCTCTCTCCGCTACCGGGTTGCCTCTGGTTTCTATGTGGTGCTGGATGCTGTGCTTAATGTTCCGGATGGTGCTGGGTCTGGTAACGTCATCGTATTCTACCAACAAGTCTTTAAATGTTGAGGTAATGTCTATTGCCCTTATTGATGGGCTGTTGTCTACGGTAACCTCTGGCTCCCTAAACAACTGGGTGTTTCCGTCTCATAATTTCTTATTGCGCTGGTCTGGCAATAAATTGAAATGGTGTAGGAAGTCAGCGCCAATTATTGGTTTCGAGATGCCTGCTATAATAAATCTCCATGGGAACTCGCGCCGCAGGCCTAGGTTAACACGTTGACGCCGGCGCGACCCATGCTTGTCTGTTCCATGGGGCGGCGTGACCCACCGGTGGGTCATGCTCGATTGTTCCATGGAGCGGCATGCATCACCGATGGGCCACGCTTGTATATAAAAAAAATACGTAGTACAAAATGTTATTTTATTGATTTAACAGTATACATTAGAATTTCAACATTATAATTAAACATTCAATACAAAATACATAACGTATAATTTAACCGATACATTAAATATAACGAAATATAATTAAATATCTTTCCGGTGCAATTTTTTAAAACAAGCTAAGCAAAGTGCTGGCTTGTCCTTACAATTATTACAAAACGTCGTTACTTTTTTTGTTTTACTCGTAGCATACCGAGTACCTTTTAACTTTGCTAAGCGTTTATAGCACTCTGCATCGCTTTCTCGTCTTCCTCGCGGATCCTTGGTACGAACTTAAAAAATGTTTTTTTGGTCTACCTATTGTTATTTCACTACGCGAATTATCAACATCCATCAACAGAGCATCAATAATTTCTTCTCTAAATTTTAAAATTTTGAAACGGTTTGTTCCCCATTTTTTATGGATGTACCATGCATTTACGAGACAGGTCCCGCATATTATCTCTATAACTACTTTTCTGTACCATTTTACAGTTTTCCGCAAACAATTATAATATGAGGACATTTGGTCGGATATGTCAACACCCTTTTTAGCGTCGTTGTAAAAAAAGACGGTGTCTGGTTTTAATTTACCATTTTTGCCACGAGTAAGAGCGCACTTGTGATTTTTTGAAGTAGTGAGCATACACAGTGGCCTTTTGTCGGTCCATTTTAAAAATTTCGCTCCGCTACGATTTTGAAGCGAAATAATCTCGCCTCGTTTTTGTTTTTGCTTTGCCTGTGGCGGCAGAAATTTTTTATCCATTCTTATAGTGCCACAAACATATGTTTCTTTTCCAAGCAAATCATCAGCTAATGGAACACTTGTATAATAATTATACGTAAATAATATGCGGCCCCTGAATAATAAATCCCCTATCAATTTCATAACAACATCATGAGAATGTGTTTTCATAATTCTAGTTTCATTTTTTCCTGCATAAATATGCATGTTATATGTATAACCTTCCGGAAGGCACAATTTATACATTTTTATCCCGTACTTATGTCGTTTACCGGGTATATATTGACGAAAACTAAGGCGCCCTTTCCACGGAATCATGGTTTCGTCGATCACTACATCTTTACCAGGTTTGACAGCATCTTTGAAATTACGAACAATTTTATCTACAACATTTCGAAGTTTATATAATCGATCCTCAGTTCCTGCTGTATTATTGTCGGAAAAATGTAAATATTTTAATATTGATATAAATCGATCACGTTTCATCGCTTTTTTTATACGTACATTCGCATACATCTCCTTTTCCGACCAATACAAACGAATTTCGGGTAGCCGCACTACACCCATAATTAGTAAAATTCCAAAAAAAATATTTATTTCACGTTTCGTGATAGGCTTCCACGGTCGTTGATGGGTTCTCCTAGCAGATGCCGCATTTATTATGCACTGTACTGCATATCTATTTGATTCTTCAACGATGATCTCCAATATCTCATCGGTGAAAAATATTTTATATAATGCAAGTAGATCGTCGCAGTCCGTCTCCTTGATTAATAATTGTTCTTCCTCCGAATACTCTTCCTCTGCTGTACATTGTTCTGTTATTTTTTGCCATTCTGCATCAGGATCTTCTTCCTCTACATCAGATTCCCACGCTTCTTCCTCCGTGGTATCTTGCTGACTTGAGGTGTCTGATGATGTTGACAGTATTCTTCTTCTTCGTATGTTTTGTCTGATTCCAGGTACGGATTCATCAGACGAATCACTCATTTGCATATTCATAGTATCTATTATTTAGATGGGAAAAATTAAAAAAGAAAAATGATAACCGCCTTTCTAAAAGAGAAAAAAAAACTGACTTTACACTTACTGGAGGAAATATATACTCGGAGAACTTTTTATGCGAGAACTCTTCTCACTACGCACCTCACCAAAATTTCGCACAACCTACGCACTGGACTCTAACTTCACGCTTGCTCACTAGCCAAAAACTGAGAATATCGGGAGTGTAGGGATAGTTTTAAAGGAGCTTCAGGGGTGAGGAGAGGGAATATTGATAGGTGGAAAATTTCGGACGAAGGAATTGCGTATGGTCAAGGGAGTTGAAGGATAATTGAACTGGCAAGGAATGAGGAAAAGGATTAGGACGGGTTGCGGTGCGGTACGGATTGCGATAGGTAAACTGGGTCGATGGGGAAGAATAAAGGCATGAGGTGTGGATAAGATATTATTGGGTATTACTATTTCGGTAATGAGGTGGTCAGAAGTGATAAGGAAAGGAAGAAAGAAAAATGATATGAATGTAATGAGGCGGGATTGAAAGGAAAGATTATAAGGATAATATTGTATATTCTAGTTGTACTATTATTCTGTTTGGGCTGCAACACCCTAATAAACGTCGAATTGGGCCGCCGAAGGGCCAGGAGCAGGTCAGTTGCTGCTCGTATTCAACATAATTTACGACTAACTCTTATACTTCGTCTTAACACTATTTTCATGTTCTTTAGGCGCGCCGTGGGTTTCCGACCAACATACACGACTATTTTGTTTTTCTATACGAAATTGAACATTTTTTTCCATTGCGCTTGCATTTTCTCAAAATCTGAGGGTGATGGACAAAAAAGGATTTCAGATTCGTTTTTAGATCGCCCAGATCTATAAGAATCGCCTACTGCGTATCGCCGCGCGAAAATGATATTGAGCAGTATAATCTGACGCTGCGCCGCCCCATGAAGCGCAGCATGAATCCGAGCGCCGCCTCACAGGAAAAAACGTGAATATCGGCCCCGGCGTCAACGTATTAAGCTGCTGTAGCTTCGTTCCATATGTGCGTATGGTGGTACTGTCTGCTTGGCACAACACTGTATCCTCTACTTTCGGTTTCGGTTCAGCGTAGCTTCGCGATAGGACCGACACATCCGCACCTGTGTCTATCAGATAGGGGACTTTCGACTTTATGTCCGTTATGCTGAGGCGGTACGTCTTTTGAACTCCGTCGACGGCCACTACTTGCGGCGTTCCGGCTAGTTTTCCATCTGTTCCCTCTTGTCTGGGCCGGTCCACGTGCACGGTTTGCGGCACTTATGGGACGCTTTTCCAAAACGCTGATGGTAGTAACAGAAACCGTCCTTCTCTCTGCTTTTCGACCTTCTCCTGGAAGGAGGTCTGCGGTTAGGGTTTCGTCTGCGGGACATGGTCGCTTCTAACCCGGACAACCTCTTAATTACTTCCGCTATTTCGTCGTCTCGGCTTTGTCCTGCCCGTTGGTAGCCGGGCCACGTGCTTTCGTGGCTTGGTTGCGTAATGGCGGCCACTTCCGGTGGCATCGGACGCTCTATGCATTTTTCGGCTACCCTGATGAGCCGATTCAGGGCAGCATCGTCTATTATCGCCAGGACTTGTTGGGCGTGTGTAGGCAGCCTCTGCATCCATATAGTCCTGAATGCGCCCTCAGAGAGGCCAGTTCCGGCTAACTGTGCTGATCTCCCAATACAATTCGAACGGCTTTTTGTCTCCTAATTCTAACCCGGACAGAGCTTTCCTCAGGTTCGCTTCGTCCTACGGGGCCAAACACTCAATGAAAGCTTTCTTTAAATTTACATACGTGCACGTTTCCGGGGGGGGGGGGGGGGGGGGGTCGTCTATCACGTCCAGCACGACCTTCATTGTTTCCAGTTCCAGGTTCCTCATCACGGCTGACGATTTTACGGTGTCTTCACGCACTGAGTATGCCGCGAACTCCTTCTCCAGCATTATGAACCATAATCGTGCTTCCTTCTTCCAGAATGTGCGGAGCTTTACAATTCTAAATTCGTTTAGCTGTACCTCGAAACCTGTGTTGCCGCGCGTCGTGGCCACGTGCTGCATGGCGTCGTCCTTCGGTTCGTCCTGCGTGGCGGTGTTTTGGCTATATAAATCTTGTTCGCTCTCTCACCTTTCTTTTGGGTTGTCCTTCCGACTCCCGGGTCTCGGCACCACTATGTGGGAGGGGTCAAGTCGGATTGAACCAGGTTTCAGTTGTTTAGGAAACACTTAGTATTTCTTATTTACTTTCTTGCTTCTTTATTTCCCGAGCGTTGGCAGTAGACTAATACAATATTTTCCAGTTACTTACTTTTGTCAGTACATTGCCTTGATGAGACACTCGGGGATATTATCTCTCGGAACATTTACAAGTTTGTCCACGCGGGTGCGTGCGTGTATTTCTTACCACTAGCACGCCGCAGAGTGTGGGGTACTCCTCCGTTGATTAGGGAATAGCCACATAAAGTTTTACGAAGAGATACACTCGATCTCTCTTGGTTTCAATATCACAGTCTTTATTAAGGTACTACAAGTCGCAAGGGCTAACAGGATAATGATCCGACTCGCTTCCTAAACGGGAAACACGCGTTTTCTTCTTCCGGTTCGTCAGCGCTCCGATTCGCCGAGCGCGGGACCAACCTGGTTGGCCCTCGCCGCCGTGGGTAAAGTACGAACTTAGACCGACGCCACAAGAGTTCTTCTTCCTCTTCTTCTTCTCTTCGTTTTTGGATACACAGCAGTACTGCTGTATCGACCATGTGGGTGTCTTCTTATGGCGATGTACTATTATTACTCACTCATTCACAATGTTATTCATTAAGGTATTCTATTAGTTTTTTAATTAGTTTTTTGTTTCTTGTTTCAATTATATTATTTTTGTTTAGGTTATTTTTCTTATTGTCCATGTGTTTTATTATTTTTAATAATAAATATCTTTTTTCGTCCTTAAGGGGGCATTTCCATAGTGTGTGTGTTATGTTTTGTATTTGTTGTGTGTTGCATGAGCAATTTGGTGTTTCTTTTTTGCCTATTCTAAATAAGTATTCATTATTTGGGTACCGGCTGCATATAATTTTGTTTATTGTCACTATTTATTTTCTCATTAGTTCCATATTCTGGAACCATGGTCTGGTGTTATTTGGTTCAATGTCTGTGAAGTATTTATGTGTTCCTGTTCTTTCTATTATCACATTGCGTTGTAATTGTTTAAGTATTACTTGCTGTTTGTGGAGATTTATGATTTCGTTGTCTTGTAACATTGTGATATTATATTGGTTTGGTCGTTGTCTATCTGTAGCTATGTGGTCGGCAATATCATTGCCTTCTATGCCGATGTGGCTTCGTACCCAAGCTAGGTGTATGTGTATATTTTTTTGTTTCTGTGTGTGTATCAGTTTTTTGATCTGTAAAATAAAGAAGTTGTAGGGTGTGCTATTGGTGGTTGATTGTATGGCTTGGAGTGCTGATTGGGAGTCGGTGTATATCCATATGTTATCTGTTGAGTTACTGGTGGAATTGTTTCTGTTATTGTTTTTATTTTTGTAATATTGTAGTCCTTGTTTTATTGCAATCCATATTGCTGCCGGTTCTGCTGAGAAAATGGTTGACTGTGGATTCAGTTTTATTTTCGTTTCTTGTTTGTAAGTCTGGTTATATACGCCTGCTCCGCAATAGTTGTATGTTGGGTTTTTTATCCGCCGGTATAGAAGATGATATTGTGTGCTGTATCCCGGTTTTTGTTTATCTGATCCCAGTGTTCATTTGGGTTTTCTATGGTTTTACACGTGCTGCCTGTTGTATAATCTATGTCTATTTTGGTGTATGTTTCGGCATATGTCATTAGGTATAATGGGTTGTGTGTGTATTTAACTGTATTATATTTTTCTAGTTTTAGTTGTTGCCATATTTTTATTATATTGGGTATGTATCTTTGTGAGATGTTAGACTGTTCTGTAGTTAGTTTTGCATAAGTTTTGATTTTTTTTATTATTGGGTCGTCTATGAATCTATTCTTTTTGATAAGGTATTTTATTGTTTTAAACCGGCTTGTGTATTCTATACTGTTTTGGTTGCTCAGGTGCCATACAATTTCGTTTGATGTGCTAATCGGAAGTCCGAGGTATTTTTTGGTTATGGGTGCAATTATTGAATTATATTGAGTGTTCCTTGTTGTATTGCTTGTCGAGAGAAATATTTCTGAACCCCATTCTATTGTGGGTCTGATAATGGCCTGGAAAAGTGTATTCATTGTTTGTGGGTGGGCCCCCCATTTGGTGTGGGATAACCAATTGATTAATTTTTTAAATTTGAATACTTTTATTTTTCACATGTGTGAAGTGGTGATTCCATAGCATTTTGTTATCCATTGTGATGTCCAGGTATTTGACTGTATTGGTTGCGTGTATTGTGCCCACTTTACAATTTATGTGGTCTATGTGGTTTGATGTCTTTCTACGTGTAAAAATGATTAATTTTGTTTTGGCTGTTGATATTTTTAATCCAAGGTTTGTAAGTTTTTCTGTCAATGATTATAGGCTGTGGGTTAGGTTGGTTTTGAGTATGTTGTGGTCTTTATGTGCTGTGAGTATTACTAAGTCATCTGCGAATGCTATTATTGTGGAGTGTTGTGGGCTGTTTTGCAAAATGTTGGCTGTATATAGGTTGTATAATAGTGGGCTGAGCGGTGATCCTTGTGGGAGTCCCGTTGATGCGTATCCTGTTTGTAGATATTTGTTGTTGTGGTAAAGCTGTATTTTTCTGTTGTATAGTATATTGTTAATGAATGTTATGGTGGGGCCTGGTATTAGTAAGTCTTTGAGTATGTCTACTAATATGGCTGGTATGACATTATCGTATGCTGCTTCTAAATCTAAAAAGATTGCTCCACATGTTGTTCTTTGTGCAAATGCCTCATCTATTGTTGTTGAGATTAGTGCCAAGTTGTCGATGCATGAATTATTTTTCCGGAATCCGAATTGTAGATCTGAGAACAGTTTTTTTTTCGATATAGTGAGATATTCTGTTGTGTAATATTTTTTCAGTGATTCTTAGTATTGCGGATGAAATAGCTATAGGTCCGTAGTTTATATTATCTGATTTTTTAAATATTACTACTTGGTATGTTTTCCAGTCTGGAGGTATCTTGTTATATTTTATTATTGCATTTATGAGTCTAGTTAGTTGTTGTGTGAAATTCTGTGTTAAGAATTGCATCATGCGATTGTTTATTCTGTCATGGCCTGCTGCGGATTTTTTTTTAGTGTGTTGTATGGCTTTCTCTATTTCCTCTATTGTAATGTCTTTGCTTTTGTGTTGGGTTTCTGGTATGTATTGTATGTTGCCTATGTGTGTAAAGTCTGGGTTGGCCGTTGGCAAGGCCTATAGGGTTGATGAGTTCATTCCTATTTAATTCTTTTGCATACTAGGAGTTTTTTTAGTTTTTTGACTTTGTTCCATATGGTGTTTATATGAGTGCTAGGATTAATTTCGCTAATGTACTTATTGAACGCTTGTGTTTTTTTATTGTTAAATATTTTCTTTGATTCTTTTACTTACTATTCGTTTGTAATTGTGCCATGTGTTTTTGTTGTTATTGTTTATTACCTCTTTTGCTGCCAATTTTTTCTGTTGGTGTATTCTGGTGCATTCTGTGTCCCACCAGCTGTTTGCCAATATTCTACTGTTGGTTTTTGTATGTGTCTGTTTGTTCCTGTGGGTTTTTCGTTTGATGATTTGTGCTTGTTCAAAGGCTGTGTGAATTGCGTTTGTCCATTCTGTGTATTGTGTTATCACATTTTCTGCGTTGATTTGTGGATTGAATGTGTTGTTCCGTCGTAAGCGGAACGTTGCACAAGATTTTATACTTGTAGGACTAATTTGCTTGGGAAGGGGAGTTGCGGATTGAAGGAATAAATAAAACTTTGAATAACAATAATATATTAACAACAAGATATAACAATATGGAAAAATATGGATGCTGTGATGGAGGATTTAAGTATGGTTGTATGTTTTTGGCGGAATGAAATGTTCGATCCGATACTGTGAATTACCTCGACACTGTCTCTGTGAAAAACTCCGATGAATACTGACATGTTGGGAGTGTAAGAATGGTTTTAAAGGAACTTCGGTGGTGAGGAGAGGGGATATTGATAGGTGGAAAATTTCGGACGGAAGGAATTGCGTATGGTCAAGGGTGTGGAAGGATAATTAAACTGGCAAGGAAATGAGGAAAAGGATTAGGACGGGTTGCGGAGCGGTACGGATTGCGATTGGTAAAGTAAGGTCGATGGAGAAGAATAGAGGCATGGGGTGTGGATAAGATATTATTGGGGTTCTTAAGGACACTATTTCGATAATGAGGTGGTTAGGAGTGATCAGGATAGGAAGAAAGAAAAATGATATAAATGAAATGAGGCGGGATTGAAAGGAAATATTACAGGGGTAATATTGTACATTCGGCTTGTGCTATTGTTCTGTTTGGGCCGCAACATACTCCCCCCGTTGAGAGCTTCTGCGATCAAGTGTCCTATGTATCCGCGTTGGTGGTGTCCGCGTCGGGTGGGGTGTCGATGGGTAGCGGAGCTAGTTTTTTGACATTGCGCTAGACGATATTGGTGGCGGTTTTGATTGTCACGTTCCCCACGATGCCGTCTGCTCCTGGGTGTACATTGGTCACTCTTCCAAGTGACCACTGCATCGGTGGAAGTCGGTGATCCTTGATGATCACAATGGATCCCTTGCCTATCTGGTGTTCACACTTGGTCCATTTGTGGCGAATGTTGAGTTCGTTGATATATTCTTTATGCCAGCGGGTCCAGAAGTCCTGTTTCAATTTCTGTAAGTGTTGCCACACTGAAAGACGATTGTCTGGGATTTCTGTGAGGTCCGGGGAGGGTATTGCCTTGAGGGATTGTCCGATGGGGAAATGGCCTGGTGTCAGCGCTTGTATGTCGTTGGGGTCTGATGATAATGGTGTTAGTGGGCGGGAGTTAAGAACGGCCTCGATGTCGGTAACCAGGGTCTGAAGTTGCTCCAGCGTGAGTACATCTTCTCCGACGACTCTTGTCAGGTGGTGTTTAAAAGATTTCACGGCAGCCTCCCAAATGCCGCCGAAGTGTGGACAGTGAGGTGGTGAAAACTGCCAGTGAATACCTTCTTCTGCGAGGTGTCGCTGAACCGATTGGGTGTTTTCTTCGGATCGTAAAAATTCGACAATTTCCTTCAGTTCCGTGTTGGCTCCTACAATATTGGACCCATTGTCCGAGTAAATGGTTGTGCATTTACCGCGTCTGGATACGAAACGCCTCAGAGCGGCGATGAAGGCGTCTGTTGTCATGTCGGTTACCACCTCCAGGTGGACAGCCTTTACCGCGAGGCAGATGAAGACAGCGACGTAGGTTTTAACCCGGACTCGGTTCCTATGACGCCTCACCTTCACATAGAAGGGACCGCAGTAGTCGATGCCTACGTTCGCAAATGGCCTAGCTTCGGTAACTCGAGGTTTTGGTAAATTCCCTATGATGTAGTTGGTGGCAGGGGGATTGAAGCGAAGACATCGAGTGCAGCGTCGCAGGATTTTTCGGACCATATTTCGACCGTTGATGAGCCAGTATCGTTGGCGACGAATGTGTAACGTTGCTTGCCCGCCCGGATGATGGTTGTCTAGATGAGCCTGTCGGATTATGAGCGTCGTTATGTGTTCAGATTTGGGCAAGAGTATCGGATGTTGTGTGCCAAGTGAGAGGTTGGCTTGCTGGATTCTACCTCCCACACGCAGGATTCCGTGTGTATCGATGAAAGGACACAGCGACAATAGGTGGCTGCTGGGTTTTAACTGTTTGCGTTTTGTAATTGTTGGAGTTCTTCAGGGAACGATTTTCGTTGCACCGTCTTTATGATGCAACTGGGAGCCTGCTCGAGTTCAATGGTGGTGAGTGGACCGTTGTGTTTATTCTTCGGGATGATTCGTCGGCAGTAGGCGATAATGCGGCAGAGCTTTCTTAAGGATGAAGATTTTTCTAACAAGAAATTGAGATTGGTGCTGGTTGTTGTTGTAAGACAAAGGATTTTACGGGTTTCTGGCACAGTGTTTGCTGGGCGGAATTCGTTGGCAGGCCAGAAGGATTCGTCCATGCAGAGCCATGCTGGACCTTGTCGCCAGAGGTCTGAGGACAAAAATTCTGAAACGGTTGTGCCGTGAGATAAAAGATCGGCTGGATTGTTTTGGGTGGGAACGTGCCTCCAATCTGTCGGGTTAGTTAGGTGTCGGATTTCGGCGACTCTGTTGGCCACAAATCTCTTGAGGATGTGTGGTGAGGTGTTTATCCAATTGAGAGTGATTATAGAGTCGGACCATAATACAGTTCTGTGAATGTGGATGTTTAAGGTTGATATGTGCAATGATGTTGACGCACTGTGACGAATAGTTTGATCTGAGCGTAAACGTGATGATACCTCTTGTACGAGTAGCATGCAATCCTCCCATTCCTGTGACTGAAATTGGTGATTGATGCCGGCTCAATGCATTTGTTCTGACAATGTTATTGGAGACGAATGTAAGTTCTGATCCTGGGTCTATGAGCAGTTTTACTGGATGAGCAGAAAATGGTGTAATGAGCTGTGCTTTTGCTATTGCCAGTAGTGATCTGCCCCATTGATCGAATCTGAATTCTGGTTGAGCTGTTTCTTGATCTGGTCTGAAGTGTATTGATCTGTTCTGTTGATCAAATTCGGATTTCGTTTGATCATGATCCCGATCTCTGCTGACGTCTGACGATCTGAGCTTTCGAAATGGCACTGATCTGTCTCACTTTTGAGCACGACTTGTGCTCTGATTGTATGATCGGGCCTGAGGTGCTGAGTTGAGACACGGCATGTGTATTGACGTATGGTGCTTCTGATTGCACGTCTTACACGATCTGTTCGACGTGCAATTGGCCAGGTTGTGATGGCCCAAGCAGTTCAAGCACAGCCGGTTGTCTATTACCAGCCTGTACCGTTCTGCCGACTGAAGCTCCCTGTACTTTCCACAGATGGCTATAAAATGTGGCCCCTTGCAGCAGTCACAAGAGTATGATGTTGGATCTTGATCGGAGATTGCTGCAACGTGGACGTTCCCCTTTTTGGCAGGCTCTTAGGTTTCTGTGCCGATCTGTTCTCTTGATCTGATCTATTCTCCACTGCCTCGAGAGCTCGGGCCCGTGAAGTAATGAACTGAATCAAGCTCTCATAGTTCATCGGCTCTTGAACTGAACTACGCTTGACCTCCCATGCCTCTCGCAAGGTGGAGTCCAACCGTCTTGTGATCAAATGTATACAGTAGAAGTCCTATATATGTCCGAAATTCGGGACCGCAAACCGACATATACGGGACAGAGGTAGTCGATTCTCAGCTCTTTGCACTTTGCCGACACGGAGGGGCTCAGAACGGGACAGCAGATAAGGAAAAGAGAGGGACTGAGAAAAAAACACACTCGGAAAGACTGAATGCGGACATATCTGTGAGGCAATACTAATGCAACAAAGAAAATTTTTTTAATTTGAGTTTTTGTGAATAAAAATGTCATTATCCTATTGCTAATATTTTTCCGAGTAAAATGAGACCAAACACGGTACCAATCGGTTTATATTTCCTTACGAATTAAAAGTTCTACATTCATCCATATTATACATCCATGCATACATACATACATACATACATACATACATACAAACATACATAAATACAAAAATATACATAAAATGTAAAATGCGGTCATTGGTGGAGAGGATATGTAGCAATGTGATGTGGTGGTAGAAAAGAGGAAGACAGATGTAGCAGGGAGTGAGTCAAGCAAATTGAAACACTTTTAGCCGCTTTATGAGGTGCGAAAATGGTGGAATGGTTCCTATATATGATCAAAGGAAAGCCGCAAATGCGACATATAAAGGAAGGAACATAAGGTTTTGCGACTTATAAAGGAAGGAACGTAAGGTTTAGCGACTTATAAAGGAAGCGTTCCTACATTCTGCTGGGCTGCTCGAAAATTTTGCCAACAGTCAGATTGACAAGCCGAAACAAGGCAACCAAGTGTCGTAACAATATCGTGTTTGGTTTCATTTTCATCAGAAAAATGTCTCCTATATGCTAGTAAACATTTTTTTAACGAAATGTCGCAAATAAACTTTTTAAATTGTTTGTCGTTGGAGTTAGTGTCTCACCGATAGGCCTCGGGTTGCCGTCGGCGGCATGAAACAAATTGTGTGACAATGTCGTGAGACTCAGTGGACGGATGCGAGGGGGATCCCCATAACAAGATGGCGGCATAGCGACATATAACGGATACTAACTTCAGCGGACATATAACGGACTTTTACTGTAATTACATAGTTCCAATGATGTATTGGAACTCCCAGAGCCTGTAGAGCGTCCAGGTTCTCTGTCATTGAACTGACCAAGCTGTTAAGATCACGAGCCGTTCTGTTCACAGGCGTGATGTCGGAGTGCAACCGTTCGACATATGACATGATAAGCCTGTCTTTGTCGTTGAACCTTTTATTGAGTTGGTTCCACGCCGGCAAAAATGAATCATTCGACATCGGCACTCGTGAGATCATTTCAGCAGGAGTTCCACTCACACTGCTTTTCAGATAGTGGAGCCTCTCCACATCACTGATCCGGTCGTTGTCGATCACCATCGACTTGAACATGTCTCAGAACCCTAGCCATGCTGCAAGGTCCCCGTTGAAATGAGGAAGTTTTAGCTCGGGCAAGGCTGTTCCGTGCCTCCCCTGATCCGTTCTTGGGGCCATGATCTGACTTTTCTTGCTGAGATCGGCTCTTATTGTCAGGATGGCTGAATTTATCGCATAGTAGGCCTTCATCGATCGTTCATAATACTTTCCAGTCATGTAGGGGTGACCCAGAAATTCTCTCTTACGTGATTCACCCAGCTGATCATGATCCTTGGCAAAGTCAGCCCAGATCGCCTTTGCCTGCTGGGAGATCCCCTCCACTTCTTCCAAGGAAGTGGGTTTTTTGGTTTTGTAAAGTCTCTTCTAATTCCGTCAGCATGCTGAGCCGTGCCACCTGATTCTGGATCTTGAATTCATTGGTAGCAGACTGCATCAATACCGGTGATGCCGGGCGCGTCTACTGCTCTACTGCCGGGACCTCAAGTTTGTTCTGTTCTGAACCTGCGTCACTCTCCTTTGGTTCTGAGGACTGCTTGATCTGTTTTTTTCCATGTCTAATGAATGTTAATTAGACGTCTTGTTTGGTCTGGTCTTGATAATCCGTGAGGCAACGAGCAAAATGAGTCTCTTGTGTGTTATGCACTGTACTGATCTCCCAGATTTGACACTTTACACACATATTGCACTTGATCATACACTCACTCCAACAGGTGACCAGACATCCGGCTCGAAGGACCAAAAAATGTTTGGTAAAGATGTTAGTGGACTGTATATTATGTGAAGATGTTAAGGAAGGATAATGAGCCGGATTCAGAATAAAGAGTCTGGTGACAGCTGTGGGGAAATGAGTGCACACAATTAAAAAATAAATAAGTTTATTGATCAGTGCTTTAATAAATAGATTATTTGTAGTAATAAATAGATCAGTATTGTGTGTGACTGAACAAGTCGTTAATATTTTTGATTATGTATTGATCATTGATCTGTTTCACAATAAATAAATAATTTGCGTCAAACACTTTCTTTCTTGATCATTGCGAGCAGCAAAATTTGTCTCAAATTTACCGTGCCGGCGTTGGTGTTCGCACGTGGCCGTTGCCAGTCGGTTGGAGAGACAGGCGTAAATCGTTCCTCCTCGTTCTGGCTCTGCTCTACATTCGATCTGCACCGTTTTCTACTGTCGTCAGTGATCAGTTCTGATATGCCTCAGTTCTTTGCACGTTATCTCACAATTATTGTTCACTAATTCGCTCGAGCTGCTCAATGAGATCTGCTTGTCGCACCAGTACTTTGAACAGAATGGCCGACTTCCTGTGCCCGCTTTCTTCTTGCGAGAAAGAAGGAAGTGGCGTGAACATGTGACCATGTATTGATCGATGATTTGTCACCGCATTTGGACACGCGAGAGTCGTGTCCACTTCTGATTGGCGCGTAACGAACAATAGACTGTCTCCGCGCTATTGATCGATGATCACAGCCGCTCGCGCGTGTGGTATGTTTATGATCCGCGAAAGAGCTGCGGGTAATGCTGCTGCCGCCCGCCATGAACTGTATCAATCCGTAACAGTATGGTTTTGAGTAGCGTAGCCAGTAGATTCGCTGCGCACAGTTCGAGCCGGGGAATGGTTTGTGTTGTAGAGCACGTGGTTGGGGATTGGGTCCCAAATAACAATTTAAGCCCTTCACACATTTTTATTAATTAATCGTCACTATGTATCATACAATATATATATATACATGGATTATTTACACCACACAAAAGATTACAGTTTACTGGATAAGAAAACGGAACCAAATTTCTATGTCTTACGCTCGTCGTATCTATTCACAAAAAGATGAAGCTCATAAGCACACCCGGACGAGAAGCAGAAAAAGAAACAGAGAGCATGTAAAAAACAATAGACCGGCGTGCTTATACCTAATTACTTGCGTATAGGTGAAAGAAAGGTAGACTCGTCTTTCCCGGTATCTTCTGTTTACCTTATTCGCGGACACGGTCGGTAATTATGTAAGCGACCGATCGAATTATGACTATAATTCCCACAGTTTGTTTGTTTTTCAATGGCGCTATCCTAGATTTTGCGCACATTAAAGTGGTTTTGGTGTGTCCGTCGTTTCCAGTGGACCGCATGTAGAAGCATGCCCCATATGCCTTTTCGCTCGCATCGCAAAAACCATGTAGTTCGTTGTTGGTTGAATGGTGTACTGCTAATTTCCTGGGAGAAGCTACTTGATTTAGCAGTGGGAGTCATCCCAGTTGAGCTGGAGCCTCCACAATTCCTGTATTTTTAGTTTGGTGGAGACGATGATATTGAAACAATACAGCAACCATGATCGCGATCGGACGTTGTTCCACGATCGTCATTTTCATGTACGGTACAGCGCGTCGCCCGGCAGGTACGCTCAGTTCCATGTAAGCCGGCGACCACGTAAAGTGAATTGTATCAGACTAAATAAAACACGTATACGTAGTATACAGATACTTTCCTCTCTATCCAAATTACAGTACCCAACAGGTGATAGGGTTGACCGGTCCCAAAGGGTCGAATACTTTTGCTATTTCCGAAAAAATGGATCGCTTGGTCACCCTTGTTGTCTGTGGTATGTTCCTGGCTGTGTAAATAATGTGGTCGTGTTCCGAATTCCAGTGGACTCCCAGGGTTTTGAGTGTGTGCTCCTCTCCGGACAGAATCTGTATATTGTCGGCGTGGTTGGGTAAGCCTTCCAGAAGATGCGGAGATTTGGCTGCCCATTGGCGGATGTTGAAGCCTCTACATTGTAGCAGTTGTGTGAGGTCGTCTCTTAACAGTAATTCCTCTTGTATGGTGTCTGCTCCGGTCAATAGGTCGTCTACGTAGAGGTCCCTCTTTAGGATGTTGGATGCTCGAGGATACTTGACGGCCTCGTCGTCGGCAAGTTGGTGTAGGCATCGGATGGCTAGAAATGGTGCGGCCAATAGTCTGAAGGTGACCGTACGGAGTTCGTATGTTGAGAGGGTTCCGTCATCTTCGCGCCAAAGGATTCGTTGATACCTGCAGTCCCCGTCTCTGACGAGGACTTGGCGGTACATCTTTTCGATGTCTCCTGTGATGACAAATTCGTGTTGGCGAAACCGCAGGATTAAAGAAAAGATGTCGTCTTGGATTGTTGGACCGATCATCGAAGACCACGCGAATCTTGGTTGTCAGACTCGAGCGTTTCATGATGGTGTGATGAGGCAAGTAAAAAGCACCGTCCTGATCGTGATCGTCATCGATCAACACTCCGTGTCCGAGCTCCTTATATTCATTTATGACGGCGGTGTATTGTTCCCTCAGTTGAAGTTCGCGGGCAAACCTCCGCTGTAGGGCGTCTAGTCGTTTCAACGCGATGTCTCTCCTGACACCGATCCGTGGATGTTTTTCGTTGAAGGGTAAGGCGGTGACGTAACGTCCGTTGCTCTGTTGTTGGATGCTCTTCGAGAAATGTTTCTCGCAGAGCTCTTCTTCCTCGGACATTCTTCGTTGGTGTTCCGGTTCCTCGATTTCCAAGAAGCGTTCGATGTTAGTTTGGAGTCGAGAAACGTTGCATTGTCGTTTTGTCTTCATGGGTGTGTGTTGATTGTGGTCGTAGTTGTCGTCGATGTTGGCGTCGTCGTTGTTCGTGTCATCGTTGTTCGTGTCATCGTTGTTCGTGTCGTTGTTGTTCGTTTCGTCGTTGTTCGTGTCGTCGTTTTTTAGTGTTGTCGTTGTTCGTGTCGTCGTGGGTGATGTTGTCGTTGGTGTTATTCTTGTCAGTGGTGGTGGTAGTGATGGTGGTGTTGTTGTCTATGGTCCCGCCAATCACCCAACCGAATTGTGTTTTTTGGAGGAAGAGATCGGGTCCTCCGGGACGTGACAAATCGATTTGTCCGATGGAATAAGTTGACAGTGTTGGTCCTGTTTCCAGTAGCATCTGCACGGTTGCTGGCTTGTCGAACTCCGGATCTGCTAGTACAATGTTCTTTGGAATGTTTGCGGTAGTCCGGTCGACAGGTTCTTCAGGCACTAAACCGGTGATCTCTGGGACGGTGTGAAATGGGAGTGTCCTTTGAAAATTATTCAGACGTGATCTGACGGTGATGTCGGTTTGGTGTGAGGTGTTGGATGTTGTGTTGCCCATGGTGGAGACGTCCAGTCGGCATTTACGTAATGGGAGGCGTAGAGTCTTTGCAAAATCTTCAGTTACAAAGTTCCCCGTTGCGCAGGTGTCGAGTAATGCACGACATGGAATGCTGACTGTTGGTACGTCTTCCTGGTCGTTGTTGTGTCAACCCGAGGTCAGCTATTTTTGGGGGGCGCTGTCCACGTGCAACATCGTGTGATGACGCCCGTCGCAGATGTCGCAGTTTCTTGATTTGCAGGTCTGAAGTGTGTGACCTGGAGCGAGGCAATTCACGCAGAGCGATGCGTCCTATGCTGCGCGCGTGCGATCCTGGGGTGTAAGTGCTCTGAGTCTGGGGCATTGGTAGATTTTGTGGTTCTCGGAGTAGATGTGGCAGACTATGGGCTGGCTGACTGCACTTGTGACAAAGGCCAGTCTTTTACTGGTGAAGATCTCCGGTTTTCGTTGCACTGGTGGCGTTTCTCTCCTCAGATCCGTTCGGCTCTCCTTGGTACATGCTGCGCGTTGCTCGAGGAAATCAAGGAAACTCTCGTAGCTCGGCATCTCTGTGCCCGATGTTGTGCACTCAAATTGAAACGTCAGTTCGTCACTCACCTTCGACGATATCAAACATATGAGGACAGTGTTCTAATGTTCGGTGTGTTCTCCCAGCAAGTTCAGCGACTTCATGTGTTTTCTGAAAGTATCGACTAATCCTTCCAACGTCGCTGGTGTTTCTGCCCTCAGTTTGGGAAAGTCCGTCAAAATGGTCCAGTGGCGTTTCAATATTTTGCGGTTGTCGTCGTATTTTTTGAGCAACAAGTTCCAGGCGTGCCGGTATGCGTCGGGAGTTTCGGCAATTGAGTCGATGACATTGGCGGCGCGTTCGGTGAGTGACGAGATTAGATAGTGAAGTTTGTCGGTGTCGGAGAGCTGTTCCTCTCGGTCTATTATTGAAATAAAACGATTTTTGAACGTAACCCATTTATCATAGTCGCCATTGAAGCTCGGTAGTGCGAGTTGAGGTAGCCTCCTTTGGCTCACGGTGGTTGTAGGTGTCGGTGATGGTGGAGTTGGGATCGGAGATGGTGTTGCGGTGTCTCGGTCCGAGGCCTTCTTGATTTTACGATACATCACCAGTACTCGTTGGTATTCATCGTCGATGCTGGAACGCTCTGCATCGTGGTCTTCGTGTGGGGTTAGGCCTTCAATGGAGTCTTGGATGGACCGAGCAGCGGGATAATGCTCTCCGAGCATCTGCATTTTTATTTCGATCTCATCCATGCCCGGGTTGGTCGAATGAGAAGTGAGGTAATTCTTCGTGAAGGTGCAACGCCCCTTCTGGTAAGCGCGCTTCTTCTTCAGGCCCATGAGGGTTTCTGAGTTGTCAGTTGACATGTTTGCGTTCTTCTTTCTGTTTCACTGCACTTGTTCACTCACTGTAGCGTGGATACAGATTTTCTTATATTAAGAAAATCCGGTTCGAAAGACCAGTTTTGTTCCGTCGTAAGCGGAACGTCGCACAAGATTTTATACTTGTAAGACTAATTTGCTTGGGAAGGGGAGTTGCGGTTTGAAGGAATAAATAAAACTTTGAATAACAATAATATATTAAAAACAAGATATAACAATATGGATGCTGCGATGCAGGATTTAGGTATGGTTGTATGTTTTTGGCGGAATGAAATGTTCGATACGATACTGTGAATTACCTCGACACTGTCTCTGCGAAAAACTCCGATGAATACTGACATGTTGGGAGTGTAAGGATAGTTTTAAAGGAACTTCGGTGGTGAGGAGAGGGGATATTAATAGTTTATTTTTTGCGTCCCTAATGGGTTTGCAACTTACAAAACCTTAACCTAATTACAATCTTAAACTACCTTACCCTAACGCCACCACCCGCACCTTAGCCTATACTTAATCTAACGCCGCTCGCCGCCACCGCCCTCTCGCTCTCCTCCACACCGCTCGCACGCTCGCACGCTCCCTCACACGCTCGCACGCTCTCTCGCACGCTCGCACGTCCTCCGCCGCCCGCACGCCCTCCGCTCTCCCGCCTCTCTCACGCTCTCTCGCTCGCCTGCTCCTCTCCCACTCCGACTCCACACTCTCACCCCCTCTCATCCCCTCTCCCTCACTCTCACCCCCCCCCCCCCGTGGACTCCCGTTTCCTCAATCACACCACCCCCCTCTCACTCTCAACTCTCCCACTCATTCACACCTCTCGCCCCCAACTCTCCCCATCTCCTCTCAATTTCCCTAAACAGCCCCTCGCCCTCTCCCTCCCCCCCCAGCACCCACCTCCTCGCCTCCTGCCATCCCTCCTCCTCCCCTCCCCTCACGCAAACTTCCCACATATGTCTCCACGTCTCCCTTCGTCCCCCGCAGATCCTGCAAAGCCTCTCCTCCTCCCCCATCCAATACCTACCCCCCCTCATCCCACTTCCCAGCCTGAACCTCGCTACCCTCCCCCACCTCTCTTCCGCCCACCCCTTCTTCAGGTAACCCGGCACCCCTTTCTCCTTAACCCTCCCATACTCCTGGTTGAACTCCGAACCCCCTATCCTTTCCCATCGCTCTCTCTCCTGCTCTGCCTTCTCCCATTTAACTATCTCCTCCCCCCTTATTCCCCCGACCCCCCCATCCCATCCCCATCCCCTCCTCTCCCAGAACCCTCTCCTCTCTCCCTCCCAACCCTTTCTTCCCTCCTCTCTTCCCATCCTTCCCTTAATTTTTCTTAGGCATTCCTGCACCAGCTCCCCCCCTCCCCCCTCCTCCACCCTCTTCTCGTACCCCCAGGCCCTTAGCGCCATTCTTCCCCTCATTAGCTCTCTCTGTAGCTCTTCCCTCACCAAATAACCCGGAGTGCTCCTTTCCACCCCCAGCACCCATCTCAAATATCTCTCCTGCAGGGCTTCTACCTTCCCTTTCTGTCCACCCCCACACCTCCACCCCATAACTTACTACAGGCCATACCAGCCTGTCGTACAGCCAGAGACTTCTCCCCCAATCCCTCCCAAACACCCTCTTCCCCAGCCCCCACACTTTTCCCAGCACCGCCGCACCCCTCCTCACCCTGTCCTCCACCTGCCCCTCCTGCCTCCCATCCCTCCTCACTACATAACCTAAATACTTAAATTCGGCCACCTCCTCAATAACTTTCCCCTCCCACCTCCATCTCACTCTCCGCCATCTCCCACCCCCTCCCTGCACCTCATTACCTTCGTCTTGTCCACATTAACTTGCAGCTTTTTCCTCACAAAATACCTCTCCAACACCGAAATCACACCCTTCATACCTTCCTCATCTTCCGCAATCACCGCCACATCATCCGCGTACGCCAGCGACCGAATCTTCCTCTCTCCCACCCTAACCCCTCCCCATCCACCCCTCTCCTACTCCTCATCAATGTCCGCCAGCAGTAGGGTGAACAGACAGGGGCTAATTGGACACCCCTGTCTTACCCCTCTGGCCGTCCAGAACCCTTCACTCATCCCTCCCCCCGCTCTGACCCTACACCTGGTCTCCTCCACCAGCCCCCTGCACCTACGCACCAGGCCCTCCCTTACCCCCCTCTCCCTCAGACTCCGCACCAAAACCTCCCTATCCACCGAGTCAAAGGCAGCCTTCAGGTCCAAAAACAAAATCACCATCTTCTTCCCTCTCCTCCTAATCTGTCTATTGATCAGGTAATTCAAAACGAATACCTGATCAATACACCCTCTACCCCTCCTGAAGCCCGCCTGACTCGGTGGAAGCAATCCCTCATTTTCCACCTCCACCCTCAACCTCTCCGCCAAAACCGCCGCGTATATCTTATACGCCGTTTGCGTCAAGGCCACCCCCTGTAATCTCCCACCACCCCTCCCCTCCCCTTCTTCCTCACCGGGACTATTACCCCCTCCCTCCACCCCTCCGGCCATGGCTCGCCCCTCCACACCCTGTTACACACTCCCCTCAGCCATTCCCTCACTTCCTCCCCCCCATACTTCCACACTTCATTCCTTATTCCATCCCCCCCCGGTGCCTTTCCGTCCCTCAGTCCCCTCACCACCTTATTGAATTCCTCTCTCCCTCTCCCCGTCCTCCTCTCCTCCCCTCCCCCCTCCAAGCCTGACCCTCCATTCCACTCCTCCCAGCAGCCCCTTAAAATATTCTTCCCATTCCCCTATCTCAATCCCCTCATCCACCCCCACCCTTCCCCCCTTCCACCTGCTTATCACCCTCCATGCCTGCTCCTCCGTTCTTACCCCCTCCACCAGTCTCTCCCACCTTTCCCTTTCCTTCCTCTTCTTCTCCTCACACAACTCTCTGAACCCTCTTTTGCATTTCTTATACTCTTCTCCCTCCCCCCCCTCCCTCCTCCATCTCTTCAGTTCCCCTCTTAACCTCCTCCTTCCCTCCTTACACTCCTCGTCCCACCAGCCCTCCTTCTCCTTTCTCTTTCCTCCCTCCTCCATTCCCCGTAACACGCCCCACACCCTCTTCTCCAGCCTCCCCCAGTCCTCCTGCACCCCTCCCTCTCCTCCCTCCCCCCTCCCAAACCTCTTCTCAAATACCTCCCCATCCCCCTGCCTCCATCTCCCTACTCCCCTTCCCCCCTCCCTCCCCCTCCCTCCTCTCTCAGCTCCACCCCCCCCCCCTCCCTCCTCTCTCAGCTCCACCCCCCCCCCCCCCCCCCCCTCCTACCACCACTGTTATTGGCAAGTGATCCGAATCAGTCTCCTCCTCCACCCTCACCTCGCATACTCCCTCCCTCGTGCCCCTGTTCCCTAAGACATAATCAATCACCGAATTACCTCTCTCCTCCACGAACGTCCAATGTCCCTCCTCGTCACCCCTGTGCACTCCATTTAAAATGCCCCACCCCCTTTCCTCCAGAAATCCACGTAACTTCCTTCCCCCTGCATCCACCTTACTATCCTTCGATTTCCTCCCCCCCTCCCCCTCCCCCTCCAACCACACTCCTCCTCCCATCTCCGCAGTCCTCACATTAAAATCCCCCCCTATCATTGTTCTGCCCCCCTCCTCCACCTCCCCCACCCACTCCCCTAAAGCCTCCAACTTCTCCTCCAGGTCCCCACTCACGTACACCCCCACCACGTTCCACCACTCCCTCCCCATCTCCACCCTCTTCACCACCAAACCCTCCCTCCTGTACCCTCCTCTCCCCTCAACCCTTAACTCCCTCCTCACACCCACTAGCATCCCCCCCTTCGCCCTTCCTTTCTTTTTTTCTCTCTTTGCCCACTGAGCTTCCCACCTATACCCCCTCGGCAGCTTCCCACTCACCCTCTCCCAATCCTTCTCCTCCACCCATGTCTCCATCAGAACCAGCACCTCCCATCCTCCCAGCCGTCCCCAAAACTCCCTATCCTTATTCTTTAACCCTGCCACGTTCCAAAAACCCACCCTTCCCCCTCCCCCACCCCTCCCCGTCCCCCTCACCTCCTGTCCCCGTTTCCCAGCTCCCCTGCCCCTCTCCACTCCTCCCTTATCTCGTCCCACATTATAAGTCTCCCGTCCACCCACATCTTCATATATCCTATTCTGACCTGCCTACCCCTCTCCCTTTCCTTCTCCGCCTCTCTCTCTATCTTCCATCTTGCTCTTCTCTCCTCCCCAGTCAAATCATCCTCAATCCTCTCCACCCTCCCCCTCAGCTTTCGCTTCCCTTCCATAACCCTCTTCTTTGCCTCTCTCCCTGACAGCTTCACGAGAACCAGACCCCTTCCCTCCTTGTCCTCTTTGCCCTCTCTCTTCATCTCCTTAATACTTCCCCTCTCCACCCCTATCACCTCCCATAAATTCCTTACTTCTTTCTCCCATTCCTCTTCCCCCTTCCCCACCCTTATTCCCCTTATCAGTACATTTTCTCTCCTCCTCTCCCTCTCCGCCCTGTCCACCTTTATCTCCACTTGCCTCCATCTCCCTTCCCTCTCTCTTCGCTCCTCCGCTCCCCCTCCCACCCCCTCCCCCCTCTTAATCTCTCCTCCATCTCCCTCCTCTCCTTCTGCTCCTCCTCCGCCCTCTTTTCCATTTCCTCTATCCTTTTCTCTATCCCGCTCCTCCAATTCGCCTGCTCTTCCCAGTCTTTCTTCCTCCTCCCCTCCTCCTCTATCCAGCTCTTCCTTCTTCTCTCCTCCTCCTTCTCTCTATCCCTTTCCCAATTCTCCATTACCTTCTTCCACTCCTCCCTCTCCCTCCTCGTCTCCTCCCTCTCCCTCTTCATCTCCGCCCTCTCTCTCTCCAACTCCTCCCTCTCTCTCCTCACCCTCTCGCTCTCCTTCTTCCCCTCCTCCCTCACCCTTCTCGTCTCCGCTAATTCCCTCATGATCCACCCCAAAGCTTCCTTCACCGACTTTGTCCCCGGTCCTTCCCCTACTTCCTCCTCCCCTTCCCAGCCCTCTCCCGTCTCTCCCTTGGCCCCCTCGCTTCTCTTCCTTCTCTTCCCTAGCCCCCTGTCCAAGCTTCCCCCCTCCCCCCCACTCCTCCTTCTCGCAAAGTCTAATTTCCTCTGTCTCAAACCGCTCTCTGTCGCCACGTCTCCCTTTCCCCTCTCTCCTACGGCTGCCTTCCCCCCCTCAGCCCTCTCCGCCTCGCACTCCATCTAGCCGCCGCTCAGTCCTCCGCTATCCCTCCCTCTTTCCCTTCACGGCTCTCTACTTCTCCCAGAGACCGCCAGGCGTCACTGCCCTTCCTCCTTCCCTCCTCCTCTTGCCCCCCTTGCCTATCTTCCCGGTCCTAACCTCTTACTCTTTCTGAATCTTTCTTTCACTCTTCCCGCCCACCCACACTCACTAAACTTCCCACCAATTCTTCCACCCCCACTTCCCTTTCCCCTCTTCCCTAATCACCCCCTCCCGCACCTCTCTGACCTATCCTACCCTTTTCTTTTACACTTTCCCTTTTCCACAATCACACCACACTCACTCTCCAGACACTCGGAAACGGAAGTCCGAGGAGAGGGGATATTGATATGTAGAAAATTTCGGACGGAAGGAATTGCGTATGGTCAAGGGTGTGGAAGGATAATTAAACTGGCAAGGTAATGAGGAAAAGGATTGGGACGGGTTGCAGAGCGGTACGGATTGTGATAAGTGAAGTAGGGTCGATGGAGAAGAATAGAGGCATGAGGTGGGGATAAGATATTATTGGGGTTCTTAAGGACACTATTTCGGTAATGAGGTGGTTAGGAGTGATTAGGATAGGATGAAAGAAAAATGATATAAATGAAATGAGGCGGGATTGAAAGGAAAGATTACAGGGGTAATATTGTACATTCTGCTTGTGCTATTGTTCTGTTTGGGGCGCAACATGTGTATGTATTGAGTATGTTTTGGAGGATATGTTTGTCTATGTTGTTTGGTTTCAGCTGGTGTCTGTCGTGTGTATATTGGTTGTCTATTTGTTTATTTTTTAATTCAATGATTATAGATAGGTGATCGCTTAGTAGTATGTCAGTAGTGATTTTCCATGTTGAGTGTAGTGTGCATCGTGAATGTATGAGTGTTATGTCTGGGGCACTGTTTGTGTTGTTATTCTCGTTCTGCGTCCATTATTTAATATGGTGAAAGGTATATTTTGGAGCGTTTTGGATAATGCTTGTCCGTTTCTGTTGGGTTTCATTGAGCCCCGTGTATAATGTTGAGCATTAAAATCCCCTATGATTAATATATTAGTTGTTTGTCTAGTGTGTTCCTGTATTGTTTGGAATAGTTCTTCCCATTCTGTGTTTCCGAGGTTCGCATTTGGTCGTGTTTGTGCCGATCGTTCCAGGAGCTGGGATGGTGGAGGAGAGACTGGGTGTCGTGAGAAATGCACTGGTTTCGTATTTGGACTGCACGGCAAATGCCACAGTTGTCGTTTGTTGGTCACTGTTATCGGTTAGGCGCGAAGGCGCTTACAGTTTGAGCGCAGAGGCGCTTGTACAAATGTTCGGCGCTAAGGCGCTGGTACACAATTATGTTCACTGGTAATAGATCACGTACTCAGAGGAGCCGCGGTCACTAAAAGACACAAGTCGCTCGCAGTCGACGGTTTTTACGAATCGCGGACTCCCTCCGTGAGGCTCGAGGAAGAGGCAGTAAGTGGCGCCAAACCTTCCCGCCCTTTCACGAAGGAGCATCGACCGCGGAGGTGACGGTCCTCCGATGGTGGGTCAAGGAGCAAGGGGCACTCAGCCTCGGGTCAGCGATCGAGAGAGACCTTCACCTTGTTTTGGCAAAACAGGTGCCAAAACAAGGCGTCCGGTTCTTGATCTCCCGACCGCTGACGGCCACGCACCGCGGATGTCATTGCCCTTCTTGTTATGATCCGGCGAGTGCAAATCGGCCGGAACATTCCGCCCGCCTCAGCTATGCTGATAATCCAGCAATAAACAAAATTACAAAGAAACAAAAAAAGGGGGGAACACCCCGCCCGCCGTGATGGAACACGGGGACGCGGAACCCACCATAGAGGACCGCAACCTATCTTATAATTAGTCTTAATCTAATCTTAACCTAGTTGGACGGATTATTTGCGTCCGCATCGCAGGGACGCAAGGGGAGCCGCACGACCTTGGTGATCGGACGCTCCAGTGAACCGCTCGGAGTGCGGAGAGTGATGACTCTCACCTTTCCGTCCGGCCCGGTGTGTACCTCCTCCATGTGTGCCATACGCCACGAAGCCAGAGGCAGGTTCGGTTCTATTACAACTACGGGGTCTCCTGTTTGGAGACTTTGCGCCGGACGCCACCACTTGCTCTTCCCCGGCAGGGTGTGCAAAGGGGCTCCTGTTAGCCAGACAGGCGCCTTCCGCCAACAGGTGTGGCCCAACAATTTTTTAGTACTTATTCCCCGAGACGCGCAGTCAGCGGGGTTCTCTCCAGATCGTGCGTGCTTCCACGGGACATCCGGAAGGGTATCCAGAATGTGCGCGACGCGGTTAGCGACTATTTCTGGCGACGTTGAAGAAGTTCGAAGCAGCCAGCGCAGTACCAACGTGGAGACGGTCCATGCGAAGGACTCTAGGCGCAGAAGGCGCAACTCCTTCGCGGTATACTTATGTACAGTTGCAAGCAGGGCGGCTCAACCTAACCCCAGGACAGGCTGACCACACGGGGACCCCTGAGTCAAGCGAACAGAAGGTTTGGCTTGATCCTCAGGGCGATGAGCCTTGGGCCTACTCGCGGCCCATTTACCGAGGGTGGACCCCCTTTTTGCCAGAAGGGCATTGTTGGGGAATGGGAAAAACTTGAAATAATGAAAATGCGGTGAGGGAGGGAGACGAGAGTAATCTGAGTCAACGGAGTTAAACTGAGAGAGAATTTATTGAAGGAGAGAAGATAAGAAGGCGGGATGAGTGGGAGGTGAAATTGAGGAGATGAGACCAACGGGGAATTAACGGGGGAATTAATAGCCAGATCTTTTTACGGCCGGACTGTGACGCTACATCGAGAACTGTCCTTAATTTCTGTAGCCCCGTTTCACAATCCGAGGAAGGGACGATGACGTCGTCAATATATACTAATGCTATTTTTTTCGCAATTAGGTCCCTGAACACGGCGTTTATAAAACGCTGGAAGACTGCGGGCGAGTTGCAAAGTCCAAAGGGGACTTTCAGGAATTCATACTGCCCATCCGGAACAATAAATGAAGTGAATTTTCGGCTGTCTTTGTCTACCGGGACATGGAAGAAGCCGTTCTTTAGGTCGATGGTACTAAATATCTTTGCGCCCTGCAACAAGTCCAATTGATCCTCAATCAGCGGGAGGGGGTACCGGTCCTTAACTATCTTCTTGTTTATTTGTCTAAAATCTATGCACAGCCTGTCCGTCCCATCCCTTTTCGGCGTAAGCACTACCGGGCTTGCATATTCAGATAAGGAGGGTTGCACGATTCCGTCGCGCAGCCACTCATCTATTTGCGCGTTAACTTTATCCTTTTCCGACGGCGACAATCTTCTTGCTCGCTGATACACGGGTTCGTCGTCCTTTACAACAATCGTCATACTAACCGGAACTTCGCGCGTCACCACGGGATCATAATTTTCGACCATTGCCTCAATCTCTCTGACATAAGCCCCATTACCGACGTCTAACCTGTCGTCCGAGCCCGTGTTGTCCTCTATACACATTATCTCCTGAATCTCGCGAATGTCCGATCCGCACACCGAAGTGCCCACCGCCACAGCCTTTTGAGATCCTCCCCGGAATTTTATTTCTGGTTCACCTAGGAATTCCGCTCCTAACAAAAAATCGCTCCGGATATACTCGTCGGGTACCACGCGAATAGCAATCGGATACTCAATTCCCTTAATCTTAATGTTCGCCACGTATTCCCCAATCCCCCGTTTGCCTGTAGCTCCTACGCTATCGAACGTCGTCTGTACTTCGCGTAGACTTCTCTTCCTCGATGGGAACCTTGTTGGCCAGAATCACCTTATCGTGTAAATATTCACCGAAGGTCTCTGTTTTTCTCCAGGTGCGCTCCTCGAACTGCGTCCTCCGCTCTGCCTTCCCTGGCTCACGTCTGTACATGTTCGACATTTCGCGTAAGAAATTGTCGACTTGCATTTCTAAATGTTCGGCTTGGGAGTGGAACCACTCAAAGGCGTCCCCCTTCACGGAGGATCCGATTAGGTACTTCGTCTCCTGTTCAGTTAAACCATGCTCGGTCCGCAGCCAGCAGAGCTGCCTCTCCCATCGCTCGTAGGTGCCCCTGCTGCCGTCAAATCTGCCCAGCAGCTCGCCGATCTCTCGCACGCTTAGTCGTCGCTCACTCACCATCGCACGGGGCGTCTCCGGTGTCTCCACATGTCGTGTACGCGTCGGCTGACTTTGCTGCGCCGTGCCGAGATTTTGCAGACGTCTCATGATCTCGATCTCCCGCCGAGCGAGCTCTAGCTCTCGCCTCATCAGGTCTCTTTCCTGTTGTACCAAGAGCAACTCACGATTAATCGATGCCCGGTCTTCGCTGCGGCCCCTCTCCATTGCGATACCAGACTCGGCCTCTCGCTCGGTCACGGTCACGTTGTGCACGTCCTCGGTGGACACGTCCGCTGGGTTGACGAAATCCTCGGATTCCATTAGTCGTGCTATTAACTCAGGCTTGTTCCCCGACACGGCGAGTCCCAACGCTGCCAGCCTGCCTTGCAACTCTGCCACCTTTAACTTTTGCAGCTCGCTTGCACTCATTATCGCACTTCACTTCTGTTGCTGCGACCCTCGGAGATGGTAAATGTATATCACCCAGTTAAATAAAGTCAATTCCTATAAGGTGATTTATCCCGGCTGAGCCCCCAAAGTTGTAGGAATTTTACTGGGAATGTATTTAGTGCGGGTCGAAGTTGCAACAACTGAAGCTGACTATATTTATTGTAAACACAAGTTATATAAAAAAAACACAGAAAACTCTAAAAACACAGAATATGAAACACGCAAAGACTTAAAAAAACACACTACATAAAATACACAAAGCTCAACAAAACGCTATACAAAAACACGAAGACTCAAAAGATATACTAAAGTAAAATCACATACACACAATTCGCTGGTCGCTAAAACTCTGCCGCACGCTCTCTGACCTCAGTCGCTCATCACCTCGCACTCGGCCACACCTACACTCTCAGCCATACATACTCGCCCAATAAGCACGCTTTCCGAAAAGGAAACGCAAGCGATCGTCAACTGACACTTCTCTCTCTCTCGCACACGCTCAGGCACACACACGCTCTCACTCATACTCGCACGCGCCTATACTCTACCACACTCTACATTTTCGACCGTGAATGGTGTATTATGGTATTCTACAATGACAATGTACAATGATTAATACTTTACAATAACAACATTATTATTGGACCCTTGTGTCCGAGCACGTGGTTGCCCACCCGTAGCCATGAATATAACACAAAGAGTTTATAGATTTTAACTATGCAGAATTGGTGCCGGCTACACACCAATTCGCTACAAATGAGAAATACAAGAATGAGATGCTTACATGATTACGGTGATACAAATCTTTTGCGTTGCGTACAAAGCGCTCGGGATACAAAGGGTGTTCGTGTGACTCCTCGGTAGGCTCGAAGCGGAAAGAGAAAGAGAAAGTGGCCGAGCCGGCCTCGTGCGTCGCCGAAATTGCGGAAATTACCGAAGTCACACGAGCATCCCCGAACAGGTGTTCTGAGAAATACATACATAAGTCACAGCGCGAGAGGCGCTGTCGCAAACGACAAAGAAAGCAAAACAGCTCGCTTGTTGCGCAGATGCTTAATCCTGAACATTCCGCCCGCCATCAGCAACTTTTTGGTGATGAATCCCCTTCCTGGCGTAGTGGAAGTGGAGCGAGCTTGGTAAGCGGTCTCGTGAGCGTGGTGGTGGCAGTCTTGAGGGTAACCACTCTGGTCAGTCCATCCTTCCCTGGGTGCAGCTGGATAACCCGAACCAATGGCCACTTGCTCGGAGGGAGGCGCTCGTCGGTGAGGAGTACGAGAGATCCAACCTTGACGTCATTGGAAGGATGATGCCACCTTGCAACTGAGAGATGATGCTGCAAATAGTGAGAAGACCAATTATTCCAGAATTGTTGCAACCGTTGTTGAATGAACTGCCACCGAGAGAGTCGTCCGACGTTGAGGTCTGTCAGTGATGGCTCAGGAACTGTAGAGAGCGCGCTGCCGATGAGGAAATGCCCAGGCGTGAGCACGGATACGTCCTCCGGATCGTCGCTTAGTGCCTCCAGCGGTCTTGAATTGAGCGTCGCTTCAATTTGAGTGAGCAGTGTAGAGTGCTCCTCAAACGTGAGAGTCGTATCGCCAAGGGTCCGCCTGAGATAAAATTTTATTAATTTCACCACAGATTCCCACTTACCTCCCATGTGAGGTGCTGCGGGTGGATTAAATCTCCAATGAGTCTTATCCTGGGCGAGAATTGCTGCGATGACGTGGTGTTCTTGCGTGCTCTGCTTGAATAGCCTTTGGAGCATGGAATCTGCCCCAACGAAGTTCGTACCGCAATCAGAGTAGACCGTATGTGGAGTTCCTCTTCTTGAAGTAAATCTTCTGTACGCCGCGATGAATCCATCCGATGAATAGTCACTGACAGCCTCAAGATGAACCGCCGACGTTGAGAAGCAGACAAAGATGCACATCCAGCCTTTGAGGAGTTTTCCTCCTCGACCCTTGAGAGATTTAAAGGTGATGGGTCCTGCGTAATCCACTCCAGTGTGGGTAAAGGGTCGTGATGGCGTGACCCGTGACTGTGGCAGCTGGCCCATTAACTGCTGGGCTCAAATGCCACGTTGTCGTGCACATGAGATGCACCGCAAGACATGAGATTTGACTGGAGCTCTTCCACCTATAATCCAGTAAGAGTGTCGAGTATAAGCAAGTGTGAGTTGCGTACCTCCATGATATGTTCTCCGGTGAGCTTGATCGATGACCAATGCGGTAAACCGGGAGTGTCGAGGAAGGATGGCTGGATGCTTTTCTTCATATGTGAGGGCTGACAAGTTGAGCCTGCCTCCAACTCTTAGGACTCCTTGTTGATCCACAAATGGAGTCAGCCGTGAGAAAGCGTGGTCCTTAGGTAGTGGTAAGTTCGCACAGAGGGTCTTCAATTCTGAGGCAAAGTACACAGCCTGTGTTGCCTTTATCCAAAAGAGTCTTGAATATTCCATATCCATGGGTGGAATAATTGTGATTGGCGATGGATCAAGTATTCCTCTGAGACGCCGTTGAATCCTGTGGATGAGAGCTGTGATTCTAATGAGCTTGTCTAAAGAGGAATACCTGTAAATGAGATCCCAATGATAGTCCACTTTGGGAGCAGCAACGAAGAGAGCTAATCCTGGTCGAGCTTCGTTGGCACCCAAATCAGCTGACATCTCTGGTTGCGCAGGCCAGGTGTTGGCTGGTTGAGCAATCCATGGTGGTCCCGTCCACCATAATGAATGATCCTTGAGTTGCTGAGCTGTCAATCCTCTTGAAGCACAGTCAGCGGGGTTGGAAGTACCAGGAACATGTCGCCACTGAGCCTCCGCTGTAAGTTCCTGGATTTGGGAGACTCTGTTCCTGACGTACTCCTTCCATCTTGATGCCGGCGTCTTGATCCACTTGAGAGCTACTTGAGAGTCCGTCCACAAATATGTTGCCTCAATTTTGAGGTTAAGCGTGGCACGAGTGTAGCGAATGAGCTTTGCCAGTAGCAGCGCTGCTGTGAGCTCTAACCTCGGGATGGTTAGTGTCTTGAGGGGTGCTACCTTGGTTTTCGAGATGACCAGTGAAGTTTTGGCGCCTGTGGACGGTGAACGAATGACCAAGTAAACCACTGCTGCCATGGCCAGCTTCGATGCATCAGAAAAGCCATGAATTTCCACCGTTGAGTCACTCCACGTATTGAGCCAGCGTGGAATGGTGATCTTGTTCAGGTTCGTGGGGTCTTCCCTGATGTTGATCCATCTTGAGGTGAGGTGAGGTGGTAGCGAGTCATCCCATTGGAGGTTATGTAACCAGAGCTCTTGGAGTAGCATCTTTGCTCTGATTACAACAGGCGAGATAAAACCAAGTGGATCAAATATCTGTGCCACTTCAGATAATATGTGACGCTTCGAGAATCCTTCTGTGCGATTTAAAACCGATGAGGTAAACACGAATGAATCCGATTGTGGTAACCATTTCAATCCGAGTATCTTGGCCGTGCAATTGTCAAATGTGATGTCCGAGTCCTTGAGGTCACTTGATGAAACTTTCTTCAGTAAATCTGGATGCGACGAGTGCCACTTTGCCAATGGAAAGCCGCCCGCGTGGCACAAGGAGACAAGTTGGTGGGCAATTTCTGAAAGTTGAGTTAATGTGTCCGCTCCACCAAACATATCATCGACATACCTGCCATGAGTAATTGAAGGTACCGCCAGTGGGAATCTTGCTCCTTCGTCCTTTACTAGTTTAAGGAGAGTACGACCTGCCAGGAACGGGGCTGACTTGGTTCCATAGGTGACAGTCGTGAGCTGGTATGGAGTTATCCGTTGAGCGTCGTCCAACCACAGAACTCGTTGTAGATTCCAGTCGTCAGGATGAACATTGATTTGGCGATACATCTTGGTGATGTCTGTAGCGAAGATATGTCGATGTTGTCGAATCCAGAAGAGCACGTCCGTAATGTCCCGTTGCAGATTTTCTCCAGTGTGCTTGATGTCGTTCACTGAAGTTCCCGATGAAGTAGGGCTTGACCCGTTGAACACAACCCGTAGTTTGGTCGTAGCACTGTCTGGTTTGAGCACACCATGATGAGGCAGGTAACAAGCCGGATGAGTGATAGACGGTGGTGGTGAGCTACCCGATAGGACCCTCAACCCTCCGGACACCGAGGCATCTGGTGCTAAGGTCATCCTGCTGGCAAACTCACTCCCACCAGTCTCCTGTTGTCGAGTTCTCCCTGCTGGTGTGTTGACAGCACTAACCATATGGCCGAGCTGGAGGTACTCTGCCATAAAGGCATGATATAACCTCTCAAACTCACTGTCTCGTTGGAAGCGCTTGAGGATGCGCTTTAGACAGTGGAAAGCCGGGTCGTAAGAGTCTCATAACCTCTGAGATGAAGCCTTGAGGGGAATCCGCACTGTATACCGTCCTGAGCTGTCTCTGGAATGCGTGGCCACGAAGTAATCTTCACACTCCTGTTCTTCTGGGCTGCGTTGGTTTGGCCAATCAGTTGGAAATTCCTCCTGGACCCAGAACTTGGTGAGCAGTTGTTGCAGGGCGACGTGGTCAGAATGGGCTGATGCATGATGCACATAATCCACACTACCACTCTGGGCACTTCCCACTGGGCCAAGGACGAGCCAACCAAAAACTGACAGCTGAGCTATGGGTGAAGACGGTGAGTGCTTGATGAGGTTAGGTTTAATTACTTGCCCATATGAATCTGCGCCAATAATGATGTCAATGGCGCGAGGCTTGAGGAAGTCCGGGTCCGCTAGCTTCAAATTCTTGAGGTGTGGCCATGGTTGTGGTGGTACTTCTGTTGATGATAGTACCGTTGTAACCCTCTTGAGGATATGGGCTGTCACATTAACCTTCGACGATGAATGGAAGGAATGGAGCGTAAGCGATACCACACCTCTTGTACGAGTTGACCATGTTCCACCGATGCCGATGATGGGGAATGAGGAATGCTGGCGTTGGACCTTGAGAAGAGTGATGATGGCCTCTGCTACGAAAGTCAGCTCGGAACCTGGATCAATAAGAATACGGACGGTGAAGGTTGTGACCGATGAATGGATACTGGCTAGGGCCGTAGCCAGTATCGTTGGACCATGAGTATAACCGCGAAGGGTGAGTGCTCCTGATAATGAGTGATTGACAATTGCGCCGGACCATTAATGAGTGCTACTTGAGGATGGTGCTTGAGCTCCGGATGCCCCATGGATGGCAGGATCGTGCAGCATCGTGTGATGTTTGCCACGGCAGGCCTTGCAGAGCAAACTGGATCGGCAGGCTGTGGCGCTATGTCGACCAAGGCAGTTGTAGCACAGCCGCTTTGTCTTCGCCAGGTTTCTACGGTCAGGGACAGAGAGTGACCGGAACGATGGGCACACCACTATGTAGTGCTGCTGGTCGCAACAGTCACATTGGTAGCGTGCTCCGACAGGCTCTGGATCCTTACGCTGACCGGCAGCAGTGACCACGGGATGAGCGGTGGGCTTGCGGGGTTGGGCGCTCCGGGATGATGACGTCTTCACGGCGGACTTGGCTGCATCCAACGCACGGGTTCGGGACACCAGGAAGTCCTCCACCTGGGCGTAATTTGGGTACTCTTGAGCAGTTCCGAGAGTTAATTCCCACGCTTCTCGGGCTTCTTGATCAAGACGGGAGACGACCGTGTGAACAAAAATTGCCTCGTGCAATTCAGCTCCGGGACACATCGTTTTTAACGCCTGGTATACTTCGGCAGACTTATACTGAAGTCTGGCCATACTGAGGGGGTCCCTTGCCACGGTACTTTGCAGTCCAGCGAGCTTATCAATTTGCTTCTGGACCAACAGTCGCCGGCTATCAAACCGGGACATTAACAATTCCCACGAAGGGTTGAGGGAAGCCTCGACCAAAGGAAGGCTGGAAACCAGTTGGAGCGGTTGCTCTCCGAGACAGCCCCGCAGATAATGGAGCTTCTGGATGTCCTTGAGCGATGGGTTACTCAGGATGACCTGCTGAAAGAGGTCCCGAAATCCAGGCCAGTCCTCGTAGTCGCCAGTGAACCTTGGGATCTTGAGGTCCGGGAGAGGGGTATTGGTTGAGTGCACCGGCTGAATTGCTGCATCCAATGAGGGCTCCGGGGTAAGGCGTTCCTTGAGTCGATTCAGTGTGGTGAGGCCCATCCGTGCCGTCTTGGAGGCTTTCTGGAACAAATTATCCTTGAAGTACGGATGATCGATGAAGGTAGCTGGCCAGTTTTCCTCCAAGTGGGCGTGTTCCTTCTTGAAATCGTCCATCAGCTCCCTCGTCTGTTCCGTCCAGGACTGCACATCCGCGAGAGAGACCAAGGTATCTGGTCCTTCTGGGAGTGATGCCAATGGTTCCAAATCCTCCAGGCGAGTAAGCTGAGTCTTGAATTTCAGCTGCAATTCTGACGGCAAACGGGAGGGAGATGTGGCCCGCAGCATCTTCTTCTCCTTTTGAGACGGAACGTCCACGGCGACGGCGGTTGCTTCCTGGCTCATTTTTACTTAATGCGTAAAGCTACGGGAGATGAATTGACTGATTAGAGTCTCTCGGAGAACAAGAAAAATGAGAACCGCTGGGAGAAACGAGATGACGACCACTGGGTGGATTGTTGTGTACTGGTTACCGCAGAGTCAACACGTGAGGAGGGAGTCACTACTAGGTTGGGGGTCACCTTGATTTAAACAGACCGTTGAAACACAATACCATAATAACCATCCACGATCCGGCTCGAAGGACCAAAAATGTTGGGGAATGGGAAAAACTTGAAATAATGAAAATGCGGTGAGGGAGGGAGACGAGAGTAATCATGGTCAACGGAGTTAAACTGAGAGAGAATTTATTGAAGGAGAGAAGATAAGAAGGCGGGATGAGTGGGAGGTGAAATTGAGGAGATGAGACCAACGGGGAATTAACGGGGGAATTAATAGCCAGATCTTTTCGACCGTGAATGGTGTATTATGGTATTTTACAATGACAAGGTACAATGATTAATACTTTACAATAACAACATTATTATTGGACCCTTGTGTCCGAGCACGTGGTTGCCCACCCGTAGCCATGAATATAACACAAAGAGTTTATAGATTTTAACTATGCAGAATTGCATTCGACAGCGTGAATAGGGGAATAGTGATAAGAGTGATGAGGGAGAGAGGAATAAGGGAAGGGTTGATCGAGAGAGTGGAGGAGATACTAGGGGAAGTGAAATGCAAGGTGAGGTGCGGGGGGGGGGGGGGGGAGAGGGAGGGGTATTCTGGCTGGAAAGGGGGCTAAGACAAGGGTGCCCTCTGAGTCCGTTATTATTTAATATATTAATAGCGGACTTGGAGGGATATATGGAAAAGGGGAGGTGGGGGGGAGTGAAACTGGGGGAAGGAAGGGTGTATACAATGTCGTACGCGGACGACATCGTACTATTGGCTGAGGAGGAGGACGATATGAGGGCGATGATGAGGAGGTTGGAGCGGTATTTGGAGGAGAAGCCCTGGTGCTAAATGTGGAAAAATCAAAGATAATGAGATGTAGGGAGGGGGGGGGGGAGAATGAGGAGGGTGAAATGGAGGTGGAAAGGAAAGAAGATAGAGGAGGTAAAGGAGTATAATTATCTGGGGTATGTGATTAAAAGGAACGGAAGGCAGGATGCGCAGGTGAGGGAGAGAGTGAGGAAGGCGGTGGCGGTGATGAGGGAGGTATGGGGGTTGGGTAAGGGACTATGGGGGAGGGATTGGGAAAGAAGAATATGGCTTTTTGACGCGTTAGTTTGGCCGGTGATGGGATATGGAGCGGAGGTCTGGGGGTGGGAGGAAAGAGAAGAAATGGAGAGAAGTCAGGAGAGGTATTTAAGGTGGGTGATGGGAGTAAACAGGGTAACACCGGGTTACATGGTGAGAGAGGAGATGGAAAGAGAGAAGTTGAGGGTGAGGATGGGGAGGAGGGCATGGAAATTTGAGCGGAGATTGGAAGAAGGGAAGGGAGGGGAACTGACGAGGAGGTGCTGGGAGGAGGTAAAGGAGAGGGAAGGAAGGAATAAGACGGTAGGGAGGTGGGAAGAGGAGAGGAGGGGATTCTGGAGGGGAAGAGGGATAGAGATGGGAAAAGAGGAGGGATTTGAGGAGTTGGAGAGAAGGGATAGGGAGGAGCAGAGGAGGGATAGAAGGGAAAAGATAGAGGCATCCAGGTCAAACGAGTGGTATAAGGTGATAAGGGAATTGGGGAAGGCGGTGTATAGAAAGAATAAAAAATGGTCGGAGGAGAGAAATACAAGAATAGCAAGGGCCAGGATGGGGAATGAGATGAGGAGTGGGAAGTTCTGGAAGAAGGAAGAGGAGAAGGTATGTAGATTGTGTGGAGAAGAAGAAGAGACGTGGGAGCATGTGTGGGAGAGGTGTGGGAAGTGGGAAGGAGAGAAGGAGAAAAGAGGGTTATGGAAGGAGAGGATAGGACAGGTATTAGGGGGAGATGGGAGTGGAGAAGAGTGGCTGAGAAAGCTAGAGGAGGTAAGAAGAAAAGAGGAAAATAAGAGGGAGGAAAGGGAGAGGAGAGAGGGAGGGAGGGAGGGGGAGATAGAGTGAATGAGAGGAGGAGAGAGGGTGAGGAAGTAGTGGAAGAGGAGGAAACGGAAGTCGAGAATGAGAGAGAGAGAGAGAGAATGGAGGGAGAGCGGGAGAGAGTGAGGAGTGGAGAGCGGGGGGGGGGAGAGCAACCGAGCGAACGAGCGGACGAAGCGAGAGCGGATCAGGTTAGGTTAAGAGTAGATATAAGATAGGAGTAAAGGAAGTGTAATAGTAGAGGAGGAAGGAGATGTAAATGGAAATTTGTAACCCGGAAGGGAAAAAATAAACTATACAATACAATACAATACAACTATGCAGAATTGGTGCCGGCTACACACCAATTCGCTACAAATGAGAAATACAAGAATGAGATGCTTACATGATTACGGTGATACAAATCTTTTGCGTTGCGTACAAAGCGCTCGGGATACAAAGGATGTTCGTGTGACTCCTCGGTAGGCTCGAAGCGGAAAGAGAAAGAGAAAGTGGCCGAGCCGGCCTCGTGCGTCGCCGAAATTGCGGAAATTACCGAAGTCACACGAGCATCCCCGAACAGGTGTTCTGAGAAATACATACATAAATCACAGCGCGAGAGGCGCTGCCGCAAACGACAAAGAATGTAAAACAGCTCGCTTGCTGCGCAGATGCTTAATCCTAAACAGGCATAGAGATCGTGGCGACGCGGCCTCCTCAACACTATCGCCCCCGAACAGCACATCATTCACGCTAAAATTCTGTTGAAGGATGCCAGCGGCTATGGGGAGGAACTCCCCCTCATCTTCCGCGAGCTGCAGTAAGACCCGTGGTGCTAGAGACGGGGCGCGATTCATGCTGTATGTGATTGTGTTGAGGCGAAATTCGGCAAGGGCCGATTCCGCTTCACGTCGCCATACAACGCCTTGCAAGTCCACGTCGCTTTCGTGCACGCGGATCTGCCGGAACCTTTTTGTGACGTCGATTTTAATGGCAATTCGCACGCAGCGCTATTGCATAAGGATGGCACAAATATCCGCCGGAAGCTTGGGCCCCGGCCGGAGGTGGTCGTTCAGCGCGCAAACTCAACGCGAAATTTTAAGTTTTCCTCCGCATCGGTTTTCACCACAGGGTGGTGTGGGAGAAAAACTTTGGATGGCAGAAGGCCATCCCCTTTGTGGGATTCGCGCTCGAACATATCCCCATCGATTGTCACCACAGGGTGGTGCACGAGAAAAGCTCTGAATGGCAGAAGGCCATTCCCCTTGTCGGGTTCGAGCTTGGACGTATCTCCGTCGACTTTCACCACAGGGTGGTGTGCGAGAAAAGCTCTGGATGGCAGAAGGCCATTCCCCTTGTGGGGTTCGAGCTTGGACCTATCTCCGTCGACTTTCACCACAGCGTGGTGTGCGAGAAAAGCTCTGGATGGCAGAAGGCCATTCCCCTTGTGGGGTTCGAACTCGGAGATAGTGTCCAAGGCCTCGTTCTCTAGCATAAACTCGCGATACTTCGCATACGACGCATCTTCCAAGGGACGGTCGCGAGCGAATCGGCGCTCCACGCTCTTTACCACGGACAAGGCCCGGTTCCGAGAGTCGCCGACATCGGGATCGTTTCCCGGCTTCAGAGGAAGCTTTATAATACATTGGCCGCCACCTTGATGCGATACCGTTTGCCCGATGTAGTCTTCGCACCACTTATCGTCCGGATGGAACGCACCGCGTGGAGACGCCTCCTCCGGCTCCCCAATTCGTCGCTATAGCTGCGTCGCTTCGTCGATGTGCAGCAGCGTGTTGTGCGCCCGGTGGCACACGGCGCACCGCGATTCGGAACTGCAATTGAGCGCGACATGTCCCATTCGGAGACAGTTAAAGCAGCAACCGTATTCGCGTACGGCCTCGCGTCGCAGGGACGGGGTCATTTCTCTGAATGAGTCGCATTGATATAAGGCATGTGTCGCTCCACATCGCGGACAGCTGGGCTTGGCTGTTGTCGTAGTTTGCTGTACGTGAACGGAGCGCGGCGGGGGGCGACGAGGCGTCATCTTTGGAGCAGAAGGCTCATATTCGTTACTGGGCGATTCATCGAGTGCCGCCAGCGTCAATGTCCGTGTATTAACGAATGTAACGAACTCCTGGTACGTCGGAGGATCCGTACTCGGCCCGATGGAGCCTCCTCTCGAGACGGCCGGTCTAATTTTTCAACGAGAATCTGCACAAGCAGATCATCCCAATGTTTCGTGGGACGCCCTATATTGGCCAACGACGTTAGCGTTTCGGCCGCTCGATCGCGTAGACGCTTGAGGTCATTACCCCCTATGTTGTCGCGGACCGCCGGTATAGACAAAAAATCCTTGACGAACGCGCGCACGAGGAGCCGTTTGTTTTCGTATCGGTCACGCAATAAGGTCCACGCGCTCTTAAAATTAGCTAAAGTGACGGCGATATGTTTTATCGCGGACTGCGCTTCTCCCCCCAACGCTCCTTGGAGGTAATGGAGTTTTTGTACATCGTCTAAGGACGAGTCCTTGATGACGAGCGCTTCAAACTTATCGGAAAAGCTGGGCCACTCGGTGATCACGCCCGCGAACCTCGAAAGTGGGATATACGGGAGTCGTCCAAGTGACGAACTCTCGGCGCCTGTTCGCGTTTCCCCCTTCCCCGCGCGGGTGGACGCTGCGCTCGCGATAATACCGACAAAAAAATCGCTTGCCTAGTCGAAGAGGTCTTCCGCTCGTTCATAGATGCTCTCCATGAAGTATTTTCCTTGTCGGACCTCCGCCGTAGCCTGCAGCTTCAGCTCTAGATGCAGTCTGGTGCAGGTCGCCCACTCCCCACGTTAGCCGCTGCAGACGTTCCTCGGCAGTCGGCGCAGCGAAGTTGGCCTTCCCCAACTTCTTGTAGTTGATCAGGATGCGTTTCATTCGCTGTATGGTTAGCTCCTGCTCCTTTAACAAGGCCTCCATCGTTGTAGGTGTCGAGTAGCACAATTCGACTCGTTATTCGTGGGCTGTAGCCTCTTCTCCCTCAGATTTGATGTTCCTCTCACTGGCAATGATCCGGCTCGAAGGACCAAGTGTTTGTGCCGATCGTCCCAGGAGTTGGGATGGTGGAGGAGAGACTGGGTGTCGTGAGAAACGCACTGGTTTCGTATTTGGACTGCACGGCAAATGCTACAGTTGTCGTTTATTGGTCACTGTTATCGGTTAGGCGCGAAGGTGCTTACAGTTTAAGCGCAGAGGCGCTTGTACAAATGTTCGGCGCTAAGGCGTTGGTACACAATTATGTTCACTGGTAATAGATCACGTACTCAGAGGAGCCGCGGTCACTAAAAGATACAAGTCGCTCGCGGTCGACGGTTTTTACGAACCGCGGACTCCCTCCGTGAGGCTCGAGGAAGGGGCAGTAAGAGGCGCCAAACCTTCCCGCCCTTTCACGAAGGAGCATCGACCGCGGAGGTGACGGTCCTCCGATGGTGGGTCAAGGGGCAAGGGGCACGCAGCCTCGGGTCAGCGATCGAGAGAGACCTTCACCTTGTTTTGGCAAAACAGGTGCCAAAACAAGGCGTCCGGTTCTTGATCTCCCGACCGCTGACGGCCACGCACCGCGGATGTCATTGCCCTTCTTGTTATGATCGGCGAGTGCAAATCGGCCGGAACAGGTCGGATGTAAATAGAAGCTATGTATAATGTTGTGTTTGTTTGTATTATTTTTATTACTGCTATTTCTATGTTGTTATTGTTGATTGTTTGTATCGGGATTGAATATGCTGTGATTCAATTTCTAATGATGAATATGATTCCGCCCCCTATGGTGTTTCTGTCTTGCCTGTATATGCTGTAGTTTTGTATATAGTAAGGTATTTCAGGTTTGAGCCAGGTTTCTGTAATTGCTACGCCACAAGAGTTGTGGCGGACACCGGTTTGGTTGCTTCCACCGTTTGCTACCACCGAACCCTGGAACCTGGACAAAACACTCAAGTACTCTCAGTCTGAATATCTCTTTATTTTCTCTTTATATCACATGTTTCCCCGTACATAGTTTCCGGAAGACTAACTCTTTGCCTTCTCTAAGAAGACGCGGGAACTTTGGCCATAGACTATGGCGGTTCGAAGTTCCTAGGATTTACCACGGCGCTGCTCTCCGCAGGGCGCCACATCACTCCCCTCCGAGTGGCTTTGCCACGTTATGAGATCGGGAAATAGGAACTTTTTATTTCTACATTTCATAACTCCGCGTAATAGTAAAGCTACGTATTTACAAGATATAAATTTGGTATAAGAAACTATGACTTAACCTAACTATTTACGTGTTAAAACTAGGTATTAAATCTAACAGTCTTTTCGGCTGGGTACGAGCGCAATTGCGGCACTGTTTGCACTTCGGGTTGCGTTTCTAGGAACGCCGGTTTCAATCTTTCAACTGAAATATTGTTATGTTCATATTAGAATTTTACTTTTCTGGCAAGGAATGCACACCCTTGTCCACTCTTTGATGTCGTGATTCATTTTTGGCTGTACAAATCTTTCCGCAATCTTTCGATTGGTGCTTCTGGCGCTGGGATGTGATAAGTTGTGTACTGCGTTAAATATTTGCCTTCTCAGGGTCTTTGGCACATACGGTCGGCTATTGCCTTTATTTACATCACACTGTAGGGTGCTGTTGGCGTCCCCATCCTGTATCTTATGGAGTGTCCATGTCGGGTTGGTTTCCTGGAGAATGTTCTTCAGTTCCTGATCGGTAGTTTGTTCACTGATGAGGTTCTGTGTGCTGACAATTGGGGTTAGATCTACTTGGCCGACATTCCTTGCGAATGCGTCTGCGACTGTATTGTCTTCCCCTGTGATGTGGATGATCCTGGTGCTGAACTGACTGATGTAATCCAGATGTCTAAGTTGGCGTGGTGAAACTTTATCGGATTTTTGCTGGAACGCTGTGACTAGGGGTTTATGGTCTGTCTGGATTATTAACCCTCGGAGTACTGGCGATAGGACGTCCGAACGTGAGTCTTCTAGGACTCGCACCGATACTGTACTAACACATATTTACGCTCGCTCGAGCTCTCACCGATAGGAAACTAATATACACTCAAAAAGGGTCGAGCCTCAGCGCTATTGAACGCATGTCATTCACGTTTGACTCAGATAACATTCAGTTTTTTTTGCCGCACACATGACATTCACGCACCTGTACATATTTTTTCTTTTGAATTTGCAATGTACTAAAATAAATGACCAAACTGTTCCTACAAAAAATTATAAATTTATTGAAGAAAATGAAATATTTGTGCAAAAAATGAAGGTAAAAAATGACGCAACATACACTTTGTTATAAAAAAAAATTACAAAAGATAACATAACATTTACAACTCCTTACTTACAAAACATAATATATACCTAAAACATATTACAATTATTGTAAATACAAGTTATACAATATTACAGTTATACTAAATACATAAGTACAATTATACTAAAATTAAATAAAAAATGATAAACAATACACTTATGACATTCTACTGTGCGGTTGTGTTTTGAATGCGTCGGGCAAACATATTTGTGGCAAATATCGCATTTGGTGTAATGCCTATTGTTATTGCCCACACACATATGGCACCTGGCACGCTTTTTCTCATCGACATTCGAAGTGTTTTTCACAATAAATCGACCCGTTGATTCTATACAATTTATAATAGTCTTTTGAACTTGCAACTCTCCCCTTTCTATCCGAGTAGCTCTTCTATCGAGGCATGCAAAAGTTAATTTCTTCGACAATTCCTCGATGAAGAGTTTTCTTCTTTCCGATATTGCCACTTTTTTATCGGAAGGATATTTTGTATTCCATATAACAAAAGCGTTAAATGCGGCAATATCGATGAAGTGCATGAACAGGGAGAGCGGCCAACGGCGGGTACATCGTCTACAAGAATATTCACTTACAACTTTATCTAATCTATCTTTATCTAAAACATCAACACCGCTTTTCGTTGAATTATAATAACGAATAATATCCGGTTTGAAATTCTGCAGTGTTGATAATAATATAACACATTTTTTCGGTTTCAGCACATACGAAATTAATGTTAAATTTTTTGTGAATAAAAAATCGGTGGAATGTGTCTCACGATCACGCGTTTCTAATAAAACCTTTGGTAAGTCGCGTCTATTCCTGCGCATTGTACCCACTGTAAAAATGTTATTTTGCAATAATTCTTCCGCAAGGGTAATATCTGTGAAAAAATTATCTGTTGTTACACAGCGATTAGAATTATTCCAATAATTGGTGAGTTGTTTAACGACTCTTTGTCCTTGTTGCCTCTCTACCGTATTATTCACTTTCCCTAAATACACGTCCATGTTGCAACAATAAAAAGTTTTCGAATCACAAAGCGTCCAGATTTTAATTCCATATTTTCCGGGTTTCATCGGCATATAAACTTTGAAGGGGCATCTACCGCGAAATGATACTAATTGTTCGTCAACGCATCCAACATTTTGTCGCATTATAAGAAGTTTTACAGTTTTCTATAAATACCTCCGTCACATATCTGAGAGGTGCCAGTTTATCACTTGCCTTCCTCTCTTCGCGTGTTGCAGCATCGTCGAAACGGATATATCTGAGAATATCTGTAAAACGATCACGCGACATTATTGCAGCGTAATATTGACGACTCAATGATGCATCTCGTCTCCACAAATCATGTTTGTGCTCGCGTGAATCTCTAAATCGGCCAATCATAAGTAATAGTCCCATGAATGCTTCAAACTCCACACGATCCACTGGCTTCCATGTTTTCCCTGGCTTCATGTTCGCTTCTGCTTTGCTGTTAGTATGCAGAACGATGTTGTCGATGATTTCTTCATTGATGAACAGTCGGAAACACTCAAGAATATTTTCGACGTGTTCACTCTTGCTTTTTAGTGAACAGGTACGCGGTGGACATCTATCTTTAGGTTCACCGCGGTTTTGGGCTATATACTTCCAAGTACGTCCGGAAACAATATGGTCTCTTGGCTCCATGATCCCGTCACAAGGCTCCATGAGAATTTCGTCCGGCACCATGTCTTCAACCTCTGGCTCGGCATCAGAAATTGATGTGTCTCCACAATCTGATGACTCGTCACAATTGTGACTGTCCTCATGATCATCCGCAAATTCTTCAAACCCGGTCGCAACACTTTCCGCAAATTCAGGCATTTTATGCTGCCACTTACAACTCAGAAATGTGAAATCGAACTATAAAACTTTGCGCACAAACTAGCGACACGGCGAATGAAAGTGTTGTCAAAGCTGATACAAAATGGTCTTCGTAGTCTATGCAGATGTAGCGGGTTTGCCGGGGAGGGTTTCCAAAGGAATACGCGTACACTTAGATACAAGAATCTTTTATTTTAACTTGTTACACTCGCTGATCGATCGCCGGATGCTTACGGGAGACCAGGGCCTGTTCACTCCCCCTCTAAAACGTGGTAACGTCTGTTGTACCCTGTTCAGTATCTGAAAAAATTGGGAGTCTGAGTAGCAATGATCTAAGGAGGATGAGGATTGTTTGCTACCGACATTTTAAGGAAGAAGACTACATGGTGGGATATGCACAAAGGAGGCTGAAAAGCAATGTTGTGCCAACATTACATTTACCAGAAGCTGTTAGCATATCTCCAGAGGAAACAAACGTATGTCACTTTCATTCAATGCTACAATACGTCTATAAGAATCTTATATATTAATCCAAAATGTAATATATATGTAAGCGTGAACCACGCTTTCGGTCACGCTTGGCTGGGTCAGGAAAGATTATACCTCCGATGTCTCTAGAATAGGAATTTATTTGTAGTAAATCATATTTACTGTAGTGTACACACTTGAACAAAACATAATTTCAAATTATCCTACGTGTTGCGCACTTAATCTAGACCGTGGTGCTTGCGATACAGCGCAGTATCTCCGTCCTTTATTTCTAGGTGATTATTTTAAATTGTCCTTACTAACCTAGAATAGGAAATCGAAAGTGATGTTCCTTTATTCCAGTCTCTTTTCTTTCAGTCTCAGAAATCTTTTCTCGTACTTCAGTCTTGATTTTCTCTCTCAGGAATCTTTTCTCTTACTTCAGTCTTGATCTTCTCTCTCAGGAATCTTTTCTCTTACTGCCTATCATCTATTACCCCACCCCCTTTCTTTCTGGGCGAATGACCGATCGGCATTGTTCGGAATGCCGCGTATTTTAAACGGGAAGGACTACGTACTTTACATATATTGATTTGCATAATCAGATAATAGAAACCATGCAGCCCTCTTGTTCTTACGAGGTGCAACATGGGGACAGAACCAACTGACCACATATTCCTGTATGTGCTTCCACATCAGCGGTAAAGGTTTGTAACAATTATTCTAAAACAAAGTGTGTGTTGTACCTTCATGGTGTCATGCAAAATCTAATTGGTTTTCTCTCATGCAACCAGATATCAGGAGATGTGCAGCCAATGCGGTCAGATAACTTGGACAGTGGCAGTAGAGCCAGGTTGCGTACTTCTGTATGCACTCCCGAAATGGAAATAAAGGTATGTGTGACATATACAGCACCCTCATACTTTGCATATACCCTCAGCCCAATGCAATATATGTAATACCCTCATATTTTTATACAGTATCTGAAAAAAGTTTTCTTTTTGCACAATCAGGCATTAGGAAGTATGCAGACACCCAGGTCTGCCAATTCAGCAATGCGAAGCAGGAGGAAAAAGCAGCTGCGTTTGTTAACTGCAGGAACAAACGCAGCAAATGTAACACCACTGTCGGTCAAGCTCCGCAAAGTGGCCCGATCGCTACGCCGCAGCCGGACGTACCACACCCATCAGTTACTGATCGCGAGGAAAAAACTAAAGGCGGCGAAGGAGTTTAGTTCATCGGTTGTTCTGCAGTCGCTGACCTCACAATTGACCAAGACTCAGCGAGATTTTATCCTCATGCAATTGCGGACATCAAATTTTGCACCACGGGTAAGCTTGCAGTAATAAAATAAATACTGAATTTTGTGTTTAAGATATACAACTATATTGTCATGTTTTTGTGATTTGTAGGGCCGGCGATTTTCGATGAAGGAGAAGATCCTTTGCCTGTCAATATACAAGCAATCCAGGACAGCATATGCGCATCTCAAATTCTTATTTAATTTACCGAGCACAACAATCCTAAGAAGATTGTTGCGTTCCATGATCTTTCAGCCTGGACTTAATAATAATTTAATAAACCATTTACAGGAAAAAGCCCGGAGTTTGGATAATGTCAAGAAGGTGTGCTGCCTGATGTGGGACGAGATTTCGATCAAATCCCACATCGATTGGAGTCATTCTCTCGAGAGAATCATAGGATTTGAGGACAATGGCAGAGTTCGGCGTCCAAAACTCGCAGACGTTGCCCTCGTGTTTATGCTGCGGGGAATTAAAACCGGGTGGAAACTTCCACTCGCGTTTTACTTTTCTGACAGCCAGACAACTTCTTTGGATTTAACTATGTTAATCAAAGAAGTTACGGGGGCCGTCGCGAGTTGCGGACTTAAAATAGTAGCGTACGTTTGCGATCAAGGATCGTCAAACGTAAAAGCTATAAACGAACTCGTGTCAGAAACAGCACACCAGGCTCCGGTGGACAACCAACTTTTAGGTAAGTCATTAATACAACCGTAATCTTTTCCGGGATAATGATGAAGCGCGTTTGTGGATTTTACATTTTGCGGTTTGATAGAAGGGATAACTTTTTGTATCCGGAATCACTCGGAACTGTGTCACAGCTAGGTGCAAGGGATTAATTTTTAATTGCGTCGCGGGGACCAACGAACAGTTAAGTACAAAGGGTAAACGAGCAGGCGCCTGAAAAAGGAACCTCGAAGGAACTGTGTTACAGCTAGGTGCAAGGGATTAATTTTTAATTGCGTCGCGGAGACCAACGAACAGTTAGGTAGAAAGAGTATACGAGCAGGCGCCTGGAAAAGGAACCTCGAAGGAACTGTGTTACAGCTAGGTGCAAGGGATTAATTTTTAATTGCGTCGCGGGGACCAACGAACAGTTAAGTACAAAGGGAAAACGAGCAATAGGCTAGAAGGGATTAACTTGCACTCAGAACCCGAGTATTTTGCAAAACAGGTTTAATCAGAATTTTTGCAGGAAACATAATCTACAACGACGGGGGACCAATTGTTGCGGTGTATGACCCGCCGCATCTCCTCAAAGGAATCCGCAACAATTTGCTGACCAAAGATTTGGAGGTCGCCAACGCCACCGGGGATGCCAAGGAACACTTATCGTGGAGGATCATCGAGAAGGCGTACGAGATGGACCAGCACAGAGGAAGGCTATGCGTGATGACAAAGTTGACAATCTTCCACATCAGCAGAGAGATGATAAAGAAGATGCGTGTGAAGCATGCGGCACAAGTTTTGAGTTCCTCTGTCGCGCGCTTCATAGAACACCACGCAGATCTGCAAGCATATATGCAAGCATGTCTGCAAGCACATGGTATGTAGTACAATTGAGAAATATATCCAAGATTTTGTTGAATTTATGAGTAAATTTTTCAAATTTTTACATGTAAATATCCTTTTTTCCAGGATATCATGACTTCGTTAGCGCCCGATTAACTATCCCTGCTGCGGAGGGCTTCGAGGCGGCAAAATACATATTATTTTTCAACGATTTGTTTGATTCGTGCAATGGTCACACGGTAAACCCGGAGGCTACGTACCGTGTGGCCGTCAGTGAAAGCAGTCCGCATGCCACGTTTTGGAAGGAAGCAATAGTACAACTGGAACGAATGCAATTTGTGGACCCAGTGACTAGACAGCGGAAGGAACGTTCCGCTGTTCTACGAAACTGGATAAGCACTTTGCAGGGTTTCCAGACTCTGAACGTTATCTTGCGCGGAGAAGGATTTGAACATTGGTTGCCGAGATACATTAATCAAGACCCGATTGAAAACTTTTTTGGCTCGATTCGTACATTGGGTTGCCGCGATATTAAACCGACCGCGATTGAATTCATTGCCAAGTTTAAAACCTTGATAATTAATAACATCTCGACCCGCCACTCAAAATACGCGAATTACGAAGATAAAAGCACGGGAGATGTCCTCTTCGACTTAAGTAGTTTACTAAATTCAAACAACATTAACGACAATTGCGAGCCACTAAATGTATCATATATACCCATTTTAAATTTAGAATCCAACGAAGAGGACAGTGGTAGATTTATATCAGAAATTTTTGATTTTTTAAATAATAATAATAAATCATTACGCGAATGCACTTCCTGCATTCGCAGTATCAGTGGAACCAGGTTCAAAGATGCATGTAAACACGCAAAAATTACCATAGACTTTTATTTAGAACAATTTTGTTATCGGGCGGATTTGAAAAACATTTTAAAAACCTTTTTATTCGCGAATATCGATTTTAGTTTCACTGACTGTGCCGCACACGGTCAGTTTCTTCAACAGACATTTATAGATACATGCATCAAATTCTCCGTGCAACATTTCACAAATCATATAAACAAAATTATTTTCGGAAAATTATCAGGGCATGCGGGTGCAAGCACTATTGCCAAAATCGCTTCGAAGAAATTTAAAAAACATGTACCGCGCCGTGCCAAGAGGAAATAGGCCGCCCCTCACCGCGGTACATTATAAGAAGGGAAGTAAGAGCAGGCATTGTTCACATCGAAACAATCAGATCAGGTATTAATCAGTTTTCTTTTGCAGGTTCTGCAGAGGCGCTTCATACACGCAGCTGTCCAAAGTTATCTACAATGCATTGGTGCAATAAATAATATAAAACACACATATATATATATATATATACGTTCGTTTGTGCATCTTTTTATGAATATAGATTTGATTTCACAACAATTACATACTGTTATTCTTGGTATGAAAAGTACCCGTTTTACTACATAAGTTTATATTTGCCGATGCACTGTAGATTTGTTCTGGTAAAACGATTCTAAGTATTCAAGTGTACCAAAAGTTTAAAAGTTTAATAATATTTATTGTTCTCTAGCAGAAATTACTTAAATCCGAAACAGAACAACAAATATTATTTAAACCTTTAAACTTTTGGTACACTTGAATACTTAGAATCGTTTTACCAGAACAAATCTACAGTGCATCCACTTTTTGGAGCACTGCAACCTGGGGTTTTTGAGGGCGATCCTAGTCACAAATTTAGTTCATCTGGTGACTTTTGGTATCAGAGGCGCGGCGGTACTTACCACGTTTTACAAGAGGGGAGTGACCAGGCCCTGCGGGAGACTGACTCGTCGTCACTTTGCCCTTCCCGACTCTTCGAGCTGCGAGCCGGCAGACTCGCAGCGAGCCTTTTGTATCGGCCCACCAAAGGCCCGAACTTATCTGCCAGCGGTGTTTGTGTTACGATCGCGGCGCGTACGTGATCCGCGCCACGACCGCCACACAGACTTTCCGATCGTCAGATGCACCTATCGACTGACAAACTATTCTTTTCCTCACTTTGCAATGAGTATATATATAATATGACTAATATACCACACTTGTAGGGGTTTTTCGAGTAATTGAACCAATTTGTTTCTCTGTGAATAAGAGTTTTTTTTATTATCATTAATATTCTTATGTCTACTGTACATAACATATTTACACGTTACCTGTGAATAAGAGAAACGACAATTTAAGTTAATCACTCCTCTCTTCACTACTCTGCTTTAATACGTTTTGTAAATTATGTTTATTAATTATTTTCCTCTCTCCAATCGTGCTTTCTTCTAATTGTCCTGTTTCCCTCTGTTTACAAAACATATGACTAATGTCATGGAAACGCGCGGAGTGTACTACGGGTGACCAATCTTGAAGAGAGTATATTCTCTTTACATATATATTCAAAATTTCCATCACCCCCTCCCTCTCTCGCTCTTTCTATCACCCTCCTATGAAAACTCATTTTCCACATGCATATAATGGGTTTTTCCGGAGGTCCCAATGTCGTTCCAGAGCTAACCGCAGGTCTTAAAAATCATCATTTACGGGTTGCGTATTGACCAGGTAGTACGACTGCATATCCAATCGGGGGAAACTAAATACCTGATCCTGCATATTAGAATGTACTATAAAAACAAATGAAAAGGTTTACAACACTATTTACAATCAGTTCCTTTGGCTGCCAAGTTCAGTATTACAATGATTGGCAATACCTACAGACTGAACGTTGATTACTTGCGGTTCGACCAATGATAATTAAAATTTGTTATTGGTTGAAATGTTCGATGCTATTGGTTTTATGGCCCGGATTCTTTCATACTCGTGTCTAGCAGATGAATTCCTTGAATTGTAAAAGCTATTTGAAGACAACCGACAACACGTACTATTTCACTTCCATTTCATTTTGGTCAAAAAGGGTTTCTCGAGTGGTATTGAACAATGCCTTTTATAACCGCAACGGAACAATTAGGTGCAACGATAGGTAAATGCAAGCCAACACGAACTATTTCTCTACAGCGGCCATTATGCAATAAAAATAACAATACAATATACATTTATGCAAACTGAAATATACTTACTAAATACGTCTTGCCACCCAAAAGTGTTGGGACAAACTGATCCGTTTGTACTACACTGTTGCCGCCGCAATCGTAATGTACGACTGCTACTACGTATGCATATGAACGCGCACCGATTTACACATTCGCAGCCACTCGAGTGCTCACCGATTCGCGCAACTACATATTTGCAGTCGGGGTCAGATTAAGATAGCGATCTCGACGCGCGCGTCTTTCACTGTGTGCGTGGCAGCTTCGGAATCGGGCGAGTCTTCGATGACTCTCGTTCGGCTGCCGACTCTTGTCCTTCTAAGAGGTGTCTGAAAACTTAATGCTTTTATATATATACTGCCGACCATAAGTATGTGGACACTTGGGTTTTGCGGAAATATAACCAGATATCATGTTTTTTTATAAAGAAATCAACTCAATATTTCCTTGACGTGTATTTTATAGGTTAAGGAACATATTTATTTACAAAAACTGTACATAAACAATAAGAAAAACATTTTTTTTATTAGAGTTTCTTCTCGTCGATGTAGCCGCCGCGGTTTTGTATTACAGCCTTTACCAGCTTTGGCATACGGTCGGTCAGTTTTTTTGCCACATCTTCTGAAATGTTGTCCCATATAATTTGAATTTGTGTCCACAATTGCCCCATCGATGAGATATGCTGCATTTTACACCTTCTTTTCAGCTCATTCCACAATTTTTCTACTGGGTTTAAATCGGGTGATTGCGGTGGCCATTTCATGATTTTTAAAACATTTGTTGATTCCATCTGTTGCAAGGATTGAATGCACACTTTTGCTGTGTGTTTTGGATCGTTATCTTGCATAAACACAAAATGTTGGCCTATTTACTGGGTTCCGCATGGCACAGCGTGGTCCCTTAACAAATCCAAATATTGTTCCTTTCGCAGTATGCCATCTATTTTTATTAATTTTCCAGTCCTATTGGCCCCCATACATCCCGAAACCATTATAGAACCTCCACCGTGTTTAACAGTTGGCACTTCGCAATTGTCATTTAAATGTTCGCCAACTTTCCGACGGACGTAAACACGGCGTTTATTGCTGAAGAGCTCTATTTTGGTTTCGTCGGTGCAAAACACTTTTTGCCAATCGTCTGGTGACCAATTTTGATGGGATTTAGCCCCCTCCAATCTTTCTTCTTATTCCGTACCTTTAGTAGTGGTCTTTTTACAGCAATACAGCCCTTCAAGCCTGCTTCACGGAGTCGCCTCTTCACTGTCGTGACGGAGAGCGGCGCGTCGCGGTCTGCGTTTACCTCTGCCGCAATTGCTAGTGCACACATGCGTTTATTTCTTTTTGATATTGTTTGGATATACCGATCCTCACTTTCGGTCATCATTCTTGGCCGACCAGGCCGTTGCTGGTTCGCTAAATTTTTGGTTTTCTGGAACTTTTCTATGATGTTCCATACAGAAGATTTTTATATCCCTGTTTTTCCGGCTATTTGCCTTAATGAATAACCTTCTTCTGACAATCTAATAACTTGCGAACGCACTTGCACTGAAAGTTCCTGAGCTTTGCCTGACATGATGATCATACTGAGGTTTGAAATACAACTAAACGATGTTGAACGCATTTGGGCATAGGAACGTTCTATTCGACAATTTTCAGATGAAATTTCGCGATACAATAGAAAATTAAGATAGTTTTGAATAAGAAATGTTCTTAGACACAATACGTGTACCGATAAATATATTAAATCCGCAGAAAAAAACTGAATAGGGCGCAATATTCGTGCCGCGCATATGCCTACCAACAACATCATGTAGGTATTTTGCAAATCATTGATACTATGTTTATAAATGAACCATAAAGAGGCAAGGTATTTGTAAATAAACATGCCTTTTAATATAAATTCAAAAAATTAGTCTGCTAAATATCTTCAGTATGTGCAAAATTTCACTTTTAGTGAAAATGCAGTAGGTGTCCACATACTTATGGCCGGCAGTATAGCTAATAACTCCCTGTCGTACGTACTATAGTTTGTTGAGCTTTTTCTAATTTTCTTGAAAAGAATCCCAGCGGTTGCAAGCCTCCTGCTCCCCTCTGCTCCAACACCGCCCCGATTGCAAGGTCCGATGCATCAGTTGTTAGTACTAGTTGTGCACCTTGTTTTGGATAGTGCAGCAGTGTAGCCTCGGCGATCTGTCTTTTACTTGCCTCGAAGGTTTCTTCCAGGCTGGCCGTCGATTTCACTGGTCTTTTGTCTCTTTTTTTGGCTCCTGTTAATAGGGCATTTAGGGGGGCTTGTACTTTCGCTGCGTTCCGTATAAATCTTCTATAAAAATGTAGTATGCCAAGGTATCTCCTTAGCTCTTCTATTGTTTGGTGAAGATATTAGTGGACTGTATTGTTTATGTAGATGTTAAAGAAGGGATGAGAGCCGGATTCAGATAAAGAGTCTGGTGACAGGCAAGCATAAATAATTGGACAAGATGCTGTGTTCTGTACTTTTATTGAAATGATCAGTGCATGTGAATATGAACAGTACCTGTTCTTTAAGCTTGGCGAAGTGCTTGTGAGCTGCTCAATCAGCCACTACACGTGATTACAAGATGATTTAGTATACTATAGGAGTACACAAAATGATTAGTTCACAATAAATAAATAAATAAGTGTGTAGTGTGCTCTTATAAAGACAGCAACAAAATGATGTACTAATTGTACGAATCACGGATCGCTAACTGCGAAACCACACGTTCGCCTACGAACTGCTCGAAGAAAATGAGCCGGTCTTTTCGTTGATCTGAATACAATAATGCCGACAAATTAACAATGATAATGATTACATAATTTTGAAGATAAACCTGCCTGTTAATTTGTGGTGATGCTTTAGAAACTCGTGGATGATTTGCTCGCTATCTCTCTCACTACTCGGTTTCACACACGTGTACAATACCAAGTGCAAGACGACAATGGCCGATCGATCACGCGGGAAAGATCCTCGTGCGTAATCGATGCGGATGGAAGCAGGAAGATTTTTCTAAGAGCTGTTCGCGAATATGATTTGTCCCTTTCTATGGACAGTAGCGCGTCATGCGAGCCGCTCATAGGCGAGCTATTCATCGAGCAGTGTATCGATTTGCGATCTAGAATGGGGCAGTATCGCCAGGACCTGGCGTCACTCTTTCTTCAAATGATGCGTGCCGACAGTGACATATAGTCACTACTGGTCTCTTCTGTTGAGCCGCTCTCAATACGCAACATCTATTGTTCCTTGTTTTTTGTAACTCTGTACCGCCTCCATCCTCTCTGGCAAAGACGATATTCCTTTTGGTGTGATTAGGTAACCCAGATATTTAAGTTCCTCCTGCGCCAAAACGCACTTGCTTACGTTAATGGCGAGTCCGTGCTGCTGTAGCCGTTGGAAAAGTGCTTGTATGTGTTGTCGATGTTCTGCCTCGGTCTTTGATGCCACTAGGATGTTGTCGATGTAATTATAACAAAAAGGAAGATTCCTCACGATGTTATTCATAAATCTTTGGAACGTCTGGGCCGCATTGCATAATCCGAATGGCATGTCTAAGAATTTGAATAAGCCAAATGGTGTTAAATCGGCTGTCTTGTGTCTGTCCTCTGGTTCCACCGGTATATGGTAATATGCCTTCGTCAGATCTATGACCGAGTATATTTGGGTTCCCTCCAATTGATACGACATGTCTTGGAGGTGCGGCATGGGATATCTATCCGGTTGTGTGATGCTGTTCAGTCTGCGGTAATCTCCACAAGGCCTGTGTTGTCCTTCCTTCTTGGGTACAATATGCAGCGGGCTAGCCCACTCGCTGCTTGATGGTTTCCAAATTCCCTGCCGCAACATTAACTCAAACTCTTTTTGTGCTATCTTGAGTCTTTCCGGGGCTAAACATCTGGGTCTTTCGACCACTGGTGGTCCCGTGGTGACTATATGGTGCAGGACTTGATGCTTGGCCGATGCTCTGAAATTGGGTTTGCTAATTTCTTGAAATTGTTTCAGCAGCTCGTGCCATTCAGCTTCCATGCACAGTGTTGAGATCGTGTGAGGCTTTGCTGCTGATATCCACCCTCTTGTAGTCAGTGATGTTTGACGGTCTAATAACTGTTTACATTTTAAATCAACCAATAAATCAAAGTAAGTTAAAAAATCGGCGCCTATGATCGCCTTCGTAGTCTTTGCCACTGTTTTGGACGGTTCTTTTTGGAGGAACCAAATAGGTACGGGTGGAGTGGATTAGGATTGGAAAATATGTAATATTGGAATAGGCAGTGGACTGTATGGAAATGAATAATAATAAAAGTATGGAAAACTGGAAGGTGTATTTTGAAGTATGTGGCGTCGGAAAAGGAGGGTGATACGGAGGAGATAGGGCTAAGGAGCAAAAATCGGAGGTAGTAAAAAAAGGGAGGGAGTTGGAGACTTACGGAAACTGGAAAAGGATAAACTCGACTCTCTTTCTACTGGAATGAATTTCGCTCGCTCTCGCTATCTCGCTCTCGTTATCTCGCACTGACACTCGGAATATACCTAACGGCTCGCGGGACAGGCACCTCGCTCGTCACCTCGGAATTACCCCCACTCCACGGCTCCTTAGTAGAGGGGGGCACGGAAGGTGTCGCGCTCGGGAGCGCGACGAGGATTCGGCAGACGAACGAGGCACCATGTCCGGCGAGCGTCATACTCTACCGCGTTTTATCCCGAACAGCTACTGTGAATTTCCAGGCGAAAGGTTTACGCAAACCTAAAATGAGTTCAATAAGTTTTTCTCCATAGGTGTCTATTTCTGTGACATTTGCGGCGTATAATTTCATGTCGGTCCGTCTCCTCTTGTCGTTTGGCGCTTTGGGTAAAATGGAAATGTCCGCGCCGGTGTCTACGAGAAACCTGATCCCCGTCGTTTTGTCCGTGATTATGAGACGGTATATCTTTCGCTCTCCATCCATCACCGCCTCTATCAAGGATGGGTCCTCTAGTTTCCCGGTCTATTTGCTAACGGGCCTGCCCATGAACATGGTTTCCGGCAATACCATGACTGCGCGCCATATTTCCCGTGGAAGAAACAAAGGCCATCTTTTCTTCGGTTACTTGACCTGCTCCGTGACCGGTTTCGGAAATCTCGGGGGTAGGGTGATCTTGCCCTAGACCAATGTCCTCCGCCTCGCGCCTGCATTTCCATCCTGTCTATTCTTCTTGTTAGCTCCGCTATTGCGTGGTATACGTCTTGTTCTCTTGCAGGGCTTGCAGCACGTGGCGTGCCCGTAATGGCGGCTGCTTCCGGTCTGCTCGTTCGGTCGATGGTTTTGTCCGCCACCGTGGCTAATTTTTCTAGCGAAGTCCCTTCGAGCACGGTGAGGATCTCCTGGACCCTTATCGGCAGCCTCTGTAACCACAAGGTTTGAAGTACTTGCGTACTTACATTTGTGCCAGCTAGTCTCGTCATCTCCCTTAAAAGTTCGGACGGTTTTCGGTCCTGGAGTTCCAGGCCTGTAAGTAGTTGGCGCAGTCTGGCTTCTTCGGTTTCTGCCAGCCTTTCCAACAGTGCCTTTCTTATGTTCCCATATGAATCCTCCGTCGCCGGTGCGGTGATGAGGTCTGCAACGATCTTCATCGTCTGTGTGTCTAGGTGCCTCATCACCGCGGCACATTTGACCGCGTCCGATCGCACGCCATACGCTGCGAATTCCTTCTCTAGCATGGCGAACCAGAGTTCGGGCTCGTCTCTCCAACACATTGCGAGCTGGACGCTACGGAATTCGCTCGCCTGCACGCGGCTCTCCTTGTCCAGCGCTTGCTCCTTTGTTTCCGTCTCAGACATTTTTCTTCCGGAATTTGTCCCGGGTTTCGGCACCAATTTATGTGGCGATCGGCGATCTGATTATCTCCTCTGCTCTGGTACTGCGCGGCTTGTGCACACGGGGATTTGGACGAAGACTCGAGTATTCTCGATAATATATAATTCTTTATTCCCTCTCCCTGTATCACTTGTATCACTTGGTACAACTTCCGTAAGACTACTCTTTTGTCCTCTCTCAGAAGACGCGGGAACTTTGGCCGTAGACTATGGCGGCCCGAAAGTCCCTAAGATTTACCACGGCGCTGCTCTCCGCAGGGCGCCACAAAGTGTTTGGCGCTCCGCTCGTCCCTAGGCACCACAGCGATGTCATTGGCTGAGCGTCCCACCAATTAGAGTACGAGTGGAAGTTCGAGTAAATCGCGGGGCATTTAACCAGAATATAGATAATATGTGAATAACAAATGTTGTTTAGCCTGGAGACGCACCGTCTTTTGTTTAATGAATGAAAAAAGAGATCTGGAAGTGTGAAGGAGTAAAAATTGTCTGATTCTCGAAGTTTCTAAAGCCTGTTCTATTGATGATAATAAATTAGTTGTGTGGCAAATACTGAGACTAGGGAATTCCTTAGGAAGTCCGCTACATATTTTGGTGACCCCGACGTGATTATCGAGAGGGAATAGGTGAAGATCATTTAAACGAGGAGAAAAGGAAAAAAATCCTGAAAACGTAGATACCATGTCGTTACCCAGATCACCGGTGCGCAAAGAGACGAATGTCCCGGAAGAAGACAAGGATAGGAGAGAAAAAACCGAGGTTCAGGCGAACAAGTTTCGAAATGTACGCCTTACGACGTTTTGGAGGAATCGTCCGAAGCTCTGGTTTGCGCAATTAGAGTGTGAGTTTTCGGCATACCGGATTCGGTCTGATGATATAAAATATGGTGCCGTCGTACGACACCTTGATGAGGAAACAATTAACATGGTTGGTGACATATTAGAAAACCCACCCGAAACCGGAAAGTACGAAAAGATTAAAACCGCGTTAATTGAGAGATTCTCAGACTCGATGGAGAAAAGATTGAGGACACTCCTGGGAGAAATTGAGCTAGGAGATAAGACGCCATCATTACTATTAGGCGAGATGCGCACGTTGGCTGGCGCGAATGTTACGGACAACATGCTGAGGACGTTGTGGATGCAACGCTTACCAGCACGCACTCAGGAGCTGTTGGCAGTGTTGGATGACGCGGATTTGAACAAATTGGCGACTTGTGCGGACAAAGCCGTGGATCGAGCACCCCCGATACAAAACATCGCGGCTGTAGAGAGCGCGGATCAAAGCCGGGCGCTAGAGAAGTTAGCGGCGCGCATGGAAGAGCTTGCAGCGCAAGTAGTAGCGTTGCGAGTATCGGCAGTGCACACATCCGAGCATTCGACCAGGGAGTCAAGAGGTAGGTCCCGATCGCGGAGGCAGAGGAGCGACCGGTCGAGGACAACAGAACCGAACAGCATATGCGTCTACCACCGCAAGTTCGGGGAAAAAGCGTGGCGGTGCACAAAACCCTGTGCAGCAACGTGGCCCTTAGCAATTCAGGGAAACGAAAACAACCGTCAGCAGTAGGAGCTGTTGCTGATGGTAAATCGACCCAACGGAGGCTCCACGTTACGGACAAAACAAGTGGGATTCGGTTTCTTGTGGACACTGGCGCCGATATCTCACTACTACCTAAGAGATTGCTGGTAACAAGCCTCAGGAAAGTAATTTAACTTTATATGCAGCAAACGATGTAAGGACTAAAACATATGGAGAGAAGCTGCTGACTTTAGATCTAGGTTTACGCAAAGCACTAAAGTGGCGATTTATTATAGCGCAAGTCTCAACGCCAATAATAGGTGCGGATTTATTGTATTATTACTACATCAGCGTGGGTATAAGACGAAGAAGCTTACGCGATGAACTGACAGGTTTGGAGTGTGAGGGGAGACTCACAGCACATAAACACATTTCTGTCCTGTCAGTGGACCCATCAAACAGGTTCGGGGAAATACTAAATGAGTTTCCGGGTTTAACTAGTCAATTGAGGACGCCGGATGGGAAATCAAGTGGCGTGATGCACAAAATAGAGACAACAGGACCACCAATTGCTCACCCGTTTCGTAGGTGAACACCGAAGAAATTAAAGATAGCGAAGGCGGAATTCACCGAACTTGTAGAAAGTGGGATCTGTCGACCATCAAACAGCCCCTGGGCCTCACCATTACACATGGTACCAAAAAAACAACTTGGGATGTGGCAACCGTGTGGAGATTTCCGAGCGTTGAACGCAGTAACTAAGCCAGACCGGTATCCGTTGCCGCACATCCAAGATTTCGCGTATGGCCTACATGGAAAAAACATATTTACTAAAATTGACCTTAAACGAGCTTACCATCAGATCCCTATGGCGGAAGAGGATATCCCGAAGACTGCTGTTACGACCCCCTTTGGCTTGTTCGAATTTCTCGCGATGCCATTCGGTCTGAAGAACGCGGCACAGACATTTCAGAGATACGTAAACAGTCTTTTCCAGGATTTAGGATATGTTTATTGTTATATAGACGATATCCTAATTGCATCTGAAACTGAATCCGAACATCGTGAACACCTGCGGGAAGTACTGAAGAGACTACAATCTGCTGGTATAACCATCAATTTCGAGAAATGTGTGTTTGGCAAACACGAAGTGGAATATCTGGGATATACCGTAACTCCAAAAGGGATTAAACCGTCGGAGGAGAAAGTGAAGGAACTAGTCGATTACCCGTTACCCAATACCATTGTCGAATTGCGGAGATTCCTGGGACTGATTAATTTTTACAGGAGGTGTATGTGTCAGGCCGCTCATAAGCAGGCAGTGTTAAATGAATATATGCGCGACAGCAAGAAGAATGACACACGTACCATGGACATCCGAATCACGACGAGCCTTCAACAATTGTAAACGAGCCCTCTCTGAGGCGACGCTTTTAGCGCACCCTGAAGAATCGGCTCCACTCACCCTGACCACCGACGCTTCTGAAGTAGCAATTGAAGCGACGTTGGAACAACATGAGAACGGGGAAAGAAGACCGTTACCTTTTTTCTCCAAGAAATTAAACAATGCGCAGAAGGCATACAGCACGTACGATCGTGAGTTACTCGCCATCGACGAGGCTGTGAGGTATTTCAAACACATGATTGAAGGACGACAGGTCACAATAAGAACGGATCATAAGCCCCTTGTTTGCGCGTTCCGGCAGAGACCCGACAAAGCCACACCAAGGCAGTTGCGACATTTAGACCTGATATGCCAATTTACCACGGATGTCGTCCACATAAGCGGTGAAGACAACACAGCCGCCGACGCGCTCTCGCGTCTAGCCCAAGTTCGCATGCCAGTGATTGTAACAACTGAAGAACTGGCAGAGGAACAGAGCAAGGACGAAAAACTTCGACGAGTACTAGCAGGAAATACAAATCTAAAATTGAAACCAGTCACGCTAAATACCTCGGAACATGCAGTTTACTGCGAGATAACGGAAGATGCAATGTAGCCGTACGTGCCGGAGGTATTGAGAAGAAAAATATTTGACGCTGTTCATGGGTTAGCACACCCAAGTGCGAGAGCTACCCGTCGGCAAATAAAACAAAAGTTTGTATGGCCAAGCATGAACAAACAAATCGCTTGTTGGACACGGGCATGTATCCCCTGTCAGCAGGCGAAAATACAACGGCACAATAGAACCGTGCCAGATAAAATAGACATTCCAGATGAACGATTTCGATATGTTCACTTAGATTTAATAGGACCTTTGCCAGTCTGCGAGGGTTTCCGATATTGCCTAACTATGATGGACAGATTCACTAGGTGGCCGGAGGCAGTACTTACTGCACTGGATGACTCGATATGGAGCACCTGAGATTATTACAACGGACCGCGGTAAGCAATTTGAAGCAACCCTTTTCGCAGAATTGACGAAACTCATGGGTGCAACAAGAATTAGAACGACAGCATACCATCCTCAGACAAACGGAATTCTGGAGAGATGGCACCGCACCTTGAAGACAGCCCTGACATGTCAGCTAAGAGAAAAGAAGAGTTGGGGAGCGACGCTACCATTTGTACTTTTCGGACTACGCACCGCGTTTAAGAGCGATATACAATGCTCTGCGGCGGAAATGTTGTATGGCACAACGCTGCGAGTTCCGGGAGAGTTTTTTGAAGACTGTACACACCAAAGAAATCCAGAAGTGTTCGTGCAAGACCTCCGAGAAAGAATGCGCAGGATAAGACCAAAACCAACCGCACATCACATCAAGGCAACCCCGTAAATACTAAAAGAGTTGCGGTAAACAACACATGTCTTCGTGAGGGATGATACCGTCCGACCAGCATTGCAACCGGCGTATCAAGGACCGTTCGAAGTACTGGCCCGAAATGACGACAAAGTATATGTTATTTTAATTAAAGGGAAAGCGTGTACAGTATCAACGGAAAGGCTGAAACCGGCATACCAGGTAGTTGAAGGACCGCAAACTGAGATGCCGAAGGACGACAGCGTTGGGAAACCACCACCTGTTATACGAACATACCCCGGGCCAAAATCAAAGAAAGTAACTTTCGAAGTTCCCTAAGGGGGGAGTACTTTGGCGCTCCGCTCGTCCCTAGGCACCACAGCGATGTCATTGGCTGAGCGTCCCACCAATTAGAGTACGAGTTGAAGTCCGAGGAAATCGCGGGTCATTTAACTAGAATATAAATAATATAGTAATAACAAATGTTGTTTAGAGTGGAGACGCACCGTCTTTTGTTTAATCAATAAATAAAGAGATCTGGAAGCGTGAAGAAGTAAAAATTATCTGCATTCTCGAAGTTTCTAAAGCCTATTCTGTAGATGATCATAAATTAGTTGTGTGGCGAATACTGAGCCTAGGGAATACCTTACGAAGCCGCTACACAGTAACGTCCCGCACTGCCCTCTGTGCGCCGAAGCAGGAATGAAACAAACCAGACATATTGCCGGTAACGCACGATGCCCGTTCTACCAAAGATATATTGGATAGGGTAAAAGTAGTTAATTAAAGTAAGTATGGATAACATATTGCACATTAACTTAAATAACTGCAGGGCAGCACAGGACCTGTTGGAACAGGCGGTCAGAGAATACGATGTGTCTGTGGTGCTTGTGAGTGAGCCGTACCACCTGCCCGGTTCGTGGCTCACGAACACTTCGGGGCGGGCGGCAATATGGGTCTGTAATAATAATCTTACTAAATAAGAAATAAACACCACATGTAGAGGTTTTGTTAGCACCTTAATTAATGGGATCCATATCTATAGCTGTTACGTCTCGCCCAACTGCACCATGACTGAGTACAATGATTACCTTAATGTACTAGCTTTGGACATCCGCCGCATGCCAGGGGACGTACTGGTGGGCGGAGACTTTAACGCAAAAAGCAGTCTCTGGGGCAGTAAAACCACGGACTGCAGAGGACGATCGCTAGCAGACACAATGACTAGCTGCGGGCTGATTTCGCTCAACAGCGGTGACAATTTTACTTTTAGAAGACGCGACACTGGTTCCGTGATAGATATAACTTTCGCTAACCAAAATCTCGCAAAAAAAGGTAAAACGCTGGGAGGTTCTCGAAGACCTGACACTTAGCGACCACCAGTACGTCCTATGCCACTCTAGCAAAGCAGCCAAAAAGTCTTTAATCGCGCGCGGTGGCTGGGCTGTCGGTACACTAGACAAAATCATATTAGAAAACAGATTCCGGGAAAACTGTGATCAACTACTAAGCATCTCTACTATTAATAAATCCAACGCGAACGAGTGTGCAAATATACTCACGAACACAGTGCGAGGAGGCAAGCGCAAAGAGCAAAAAGAAGGAGGGGAGCGGAGTGCGAGGAAGATGCTAACTACAAGGAGGCAAGAAGAGTCTTTAGGATTACCATCGCAGAAGCCAAGAAGAGGGCGTGGGCCGAACTCTGTAAAGAAGTGGATAATGACCCGTGGGGAAGGCCCTACAAGACAGTCATGAAAAAGCTGTCGAGTGGGGCCAACCCCATGGCCATCCTGTCACTTGAAGAGATCAAGACAGCAGTCAATTATCTCTTCCCGGCCGCCCCTTCGATTGCAACCAGCCACACACCGCTGACACCGAACGAACAGGCGCAGACACCAGGAGACAGGGAAATAAGGCACGCCACGGATACCTTCGGCATAGGAGAACTACTGGTAGCCACAAGAAGGATCAAAGTAGGAAAAACCCCTGGGCCGGATAATATCCCGGAAGTAGCTCTTAAGACTTTGGTGAGTGCCTGTCCAAAAACATTCCTTTAACAAATGTGCGTGTGAAGGCTGTTTTCCTAAGTCATGGAAGATACAGAGGCTCGTGTTAATTCCCAAGCCAAACAAGCCGCTGGGCCTCCTTCCTCTCTAAGGCCCCTCTGCTTCATAAACGGGACAGGAAAATTAGTTGACAGACTCATACAATCTAAGCTTGCCGCGATACTAGAAGGTCCAAACGGCCTCCACCAGTGCCAATTTGGTTTTAGGCCGACTAGATCAACAGTAGACGCGACTTGGCACCTCCAAACCACAGTAGAAAATACTGGAACACCTCCTGGCAAACCGCGAAATTTGGGCTTTTCATTGCCATAGATATCAGTAATGCCTTTAACTCTGCGTCGTTGATAGAGATCAGTAAGTGCATAGCAAATTGTAACAAACTAGATCCGACTATCAAGTGGTTAATATATGACTATCTTAGGGACAGAGGAATTACGTACGTAGATAGCGAGGGAGAGAAGATTCTGCCAATGACGCGCGGTGTCCTACAGGGATCGGTCCTTGGACCATCTCTGTGGAATCTGGCATATGACGACTTATTGAGAATAAAACTACCAGAGGATGCACACCGTATCGCATATGCTGATGATCTCGCGATCGCAGTTTTCGATAGAAATTTAGATAAGCTTAACGAAAAGGCGCGCAATATACTCGACTTAATTAATGATTGGCTTAGGAAAAACGTGCTGGAGATGGCCCCGGAGAAAACAGAAAAAATCATATTGAGTAGAAAAAACAGATTCCGGAGTACACAATCAGCTTCATGGGTAGAGAGATACCAGTAAAAAAGCACACCAAATACTTGGGCATAACACTTGACAGTAGACTTTCCTTTAGGCAGCACATCGGGGCATCGGCAAGACAGGCCTGCCAATCTATGGCGGGCTTATCGATGCCGTCTTTGTCGATTTTGCGGGCGATAAGGAAGCACATAAATCAACGAGCGGTTTTCTTTGTAAACTAAATGGTGCTGCTGCGATCTGGCAGTACAAAAAGCAAAATAGTATTGCGTTATCTACAACTCAGGCAGAGTACGTTAGTGGATCTCTACCAGCAAAAGAAATAGTATGGGTAACGTAAATAATAAATGAAATCAAAATAGAGAATAAGGCAAATACTTTGTATGTCGACAATGCGACTGCAGTTAGACTGATTAAAAATCCCGAGGTTCACCGGCTTAGCAAGGACATTGACGTCCGCTATCACTTTATAAGAGATCTGCATAGTAAGGGCATTATTAGTGTGCAACACATTGCGAGCGACAAACAGTGTGCCGATTTTTTAACAAAGCCACTTGCTAGACCTAAGTTTGAAAAAATGTGTCAAATGTTGGGACTTGTCAGTCAGCATGTTTTATTGCAGTTCTGATGCGGAGTTTTGTACGCTGAGTCGTATTGTGCAGTCTCAGGGAGTATGTCGATGTAGAGACCAAACAATCGACGGGCTGGAGAGGACAGTCTGACTGCCGCGAGCCGGAGGCGGCAGTCCGTTTTAGGCAGTCATTGGGACGACATTAAAATAAAGTTTCTTTTTTGTAATCGAAAATCCATTTTCTTTATCTGCGCACACCTAATAACCATCTACACCCAAGGCTCCTCTTCCTTTCCACATTTTCTACATTTTCTATTCTTTTCCTCTTCCCAGTACCTTCCCTTTCTCATTTCGTTTCCCATCCTGTATCTAGCCAACCTTCTTCTTCTCACTTCCGTCCATCCTCTCTCTAGGTACCCCAGTTTCTTTTCCCCTTTCACTACTTTGTACCATTCGTTGTATCTTGATTTTATTATTCTTTTTCTCTCTCTTTTCCCTGCTCCTACCTATCTTTCTTTTCTATTTCTTCATATCCCATTACCTCGCTTTCCTTACTGTCCTCTATCCCCCTGTGCTCAAAAAACAACCACCTATCCTCCTCCCACTTTCTTTTTACCTTACCTTCATTCCATCTTTCTTTCATCTCCGCCCAGCATCTCCGTGCTATCTCTTTCTCCCTCCAATCCTCCAGCTTTATCTCGTACGCCCACGCCCTTCTACCTGCTCTCACCCTCATTTTCTCCCTCTTTGTCTCCTCTCTGACTGCATATCCCTTTGCCCTCCACTCCACCCCCAGGATCCACCTCATATATCTCTCATGTACCCCCTCTACTTCCCTTCTCTCCCTTCACCCCCACACCTCTGCCCCGTGTCCCATCACTGAACAAATCAACGCGTCTAATATCCACACCCTCCTGTCCCAATTTTTCTCCCACAGCCTCCTCCCTATTCCCCACGCTTCCCTCATTACTGGTGCCGTTTTCCTCCTCCTTTCCCTCACATGTTCCTCCTGTCTTCCGTTCTCCATGAATACTATCCTAGGTATGTCATTTTTTTCACCTTTTCACCTCCATCCGCCTTTCCTTCCATCTCCATTCTACTATTTTTTCTTCCGCCCCTTTCTTGAACCTCATAATCTGTGTCTTGCTTACATTCATCTCTTATCCTTTTCTATCCATATATCTTTTTAGCCTTGCTATCATTGCTCTCATTCCTCCCTCGTCCTCTGCTAATAACACTATGTGATCCGCATATACCTGTTAGAAATGCCTTGGAAAAAGGGAGTAAGTCAGAGGATATAATTGCGTTAGTCTCGAAGGTTCTGGGGTAAGTGCTGTGTCCTTCGACACAGTCCTCTTTCCAGAGGGCCTCAAGCCCTCCCCACTCCGTGGCCAGATCTTTCTTTGACTTGTTTATAACATTCTAACGTGCAGACGTAGCATCGATGACGTCGGGTCACCGGCCACGTGCATGCACTTGAAAGGGTCGCCTATCTCCTAGGCGCCCAAACAAGGACGTCATGCCCTTTGCTTACGCTTCGGGTTGCAATACCCTCGATAGTCACATTCTAAGATATACGAGGCTTGGGCCTCTTTATGACAGGCTCACCCCACCGGGGTGGCCGCCCAGCATGCGTCTTTCCCATTTTTTCGCATTGACACTAACATACCAGCGAATGACATCTCCCCCTTCGCCTTTTAATTTTAACCCTCCCCATCTCCCTCTCCCGAGGTCTTCCTCCAAGTCCGGTATCAGAATGTTGAACAGAATTGGGCTCAGCGGGCAGCCCTGCCTGAGCCCTCTCGCTGTCCAAAATTCTTCGCTCCATTCATCCTCCACCCTTACCCTGTTTCTTGTTTCTCTCAGCAGTTACTCCGTCCTTACAATTAACCCCTCCCTTATCCCTTTCTCTTTCATGGCCTCGATCACCTTTCTTCTATTTGTGACATCGAACGCCACCTTTAAGTCTAGAAACGTCGCCACTACCTGTCCTTTACCTCCTCCTATTTGCCTGTTTATCGGGTAGTTTAGCGCGTCGATTTGGTCAATTGTTCCCCTTCCAGTCCTAAATCCTACCTGCGTTCCTCACAGTATACCTTTCTCCTCCATCACTTTCCTCATCTTTTCTGCCAGAATCGCGGCGTACACCCTATGGGAGTGGGGCGTCCCAAGCGACTCCCTTCAGCCATAAGGACTGCACGAGGATTTTTACAATTACGATAGTGGGAGTGATCTACCCCAGTGGATCGAAGATGCGAGCGATCAAGGACAAAAATGCCTGCTTGGTTGTCGCAATGGGTAATTTCGAGACTCGGAAGTGCAAGGAATTCTGGGATGGATTCCAGGATAGTCCAAGAATGTTCAGGTGAGCGTCCTCCCACAACGACTCGCTCGTGGAGCTGATCAGTTCCAATGCACTGAACTCGGCACGGAGGATGGACGAATTCGTGGTCCATTTGTGGCAGGGGGAACCGTCCGCCATGAAGAGTTGTTTTAAATCTCCCACTAAGGGTCTCATCTTCTCCACAGAGTCACCCCCAAACATGATGTCGTCCACATACAAATCATGTTCGAGAATCTGAGCGGCGGAGCGGAAGGTGTTTTGTTCCTCACGGGCCAATTGTTCCAGCGTCCGATTCGCCAAAAAGGGGCGCACATGCGGTGCCATAGGTGACGGAGGGCAACCGGTAAATTTTGAGAGGTCCGAGCGCCAGACAATGCAATGGAAAACTGTATGGGGTTTCTTCACCCGTATTTGGCGAAACATTTTTTGTGTGTCGATTGTGACCACCACCCGATGAGAGCGCCACTTTAGGATGAGTTCATTAAGATCGGCCTGTAATCTAAAACCGATTGGGAGATGGTCATTCAACAAGGTAAAAATTGAGGATCGGAACGATGCATTGAATACTACCCTAACCTTGGCGGGGTTGGAAGCGTCCTTGAGGACGGGGTGATGCGGTAGGTAGTACCTGTGGTAGGTACACGTTCGTCAGGCGGAACTTCTTCCATATGGCCTAACGTTATATATTCTTTTAGGAATACACTATATGCTTCATCAAGCACGAGGTTTGTGGACAGCCTGGCTATCAGGCGCAGAAAGGCACGCGTGGCTAAATTGTGTGTATCCCCCAGGAGGGGGAGGCGAGTGCCCTTGCACGGCGATAGCATAGAAAACCTTCCATCGGGCAATCGATGATGGGATTGTGAAAAGATCTTTTCCGTGGAGTTCTCCTCTTTGGAAGTCGAAGGGGGACCAATTATCTCCACGAGTTCCCAAAATTTGAGTAGGGGCGATGTTGTGTCCGTGGTTTGTGGGTGTGTAGGCGGATAGTCCGGGAGAGAAAAGGGCGCATTCGTACTCAATATTGTTACTATATTTCTCTTAGTTTTAACTTGGTACATGTGATCGATCTAGGCTCACCGTGCGACTGATTCCTTTTCGCGCACTTACTCGCGAGGGCTCGCTATGCTCGCGTGCCTTGTCGCACGTGGTCCCCGCGCCGGTGCGCAGTGCTGGCGCACGTACTTTGAAGCATTAATCGCATGTATATAACAGGCGATTTAGGTCTACAGTCGAAATATGATTTGTCACAAGTGATCTAGGCTTCCGCTTCCGGAGCGATAGAGTGCGAACGTGTTGAGAGAGTGTAAAGAGAGAAAGTGAAAGAAAGTAGGAGAGTGGAGTGCAGGGAGGCGTGGGAGTGAGTAGAGGGAAGAAGGGAAGGAGTAGGTGCATAGTGAGTGAAAGGAGCAGTGAGGGTGCAGGGAAGGGAGAGAAAAGGGATAGGAGGAGAGGCTTAGATAAAGTGAGGTTAAAGGGCCACGTGGGGAGAGAGCGAAAGAGCGAGGGAGCAGGGAAAGCGACAGCTGGCGGGAGAGGAGGTAGTTAGGATAGGAGGGAATAGGAGGGAAGGGAAGAAGGAAAGGGGAAGAGCAGTAAGGACATCTATCAGGGGAGATAGGAAAGAGAGAGGCAGGGTCGGTAAGGAGGAGTTAGACAGGCAAAGGATGGAGAGGTATACCAAGGACTCTTCGGGAAGTGAAAGTAGTACAGGGGACCTATGGAAAAGAAAAAGGGAGATGGAATTGGAGGGTGGGGCGGGGGGGAATGAAGAAGAAAAAAAGATATTTAAACAGAGTAAAAAGATACAAAGATCGCCAAGGAGGAAAGAATGGGAGAGGAAACGGGAAGAGAGTATGGGGGAGAGAGAGAGAGGGAAGGCGGAGAGGAAAAGAAGGAGGGAAAAGGGAGGGAATGGGAGGGACTGGCAGAGATGATTAAGGGAGCGGTCGAAGAGGCGATGGAGAAAATGGGAAGGGAGATAAAGGCAGAAATAAAGGAAGTAAAGGAGGAATGGAAAAAGGAGGTAGAAGAGCTAAGAAAGGAATTGAGACAGGAGAAAGAGGAAAGAAAGAAAGGGGAGGAAGAGCGGGAAGGATTAGAAAAGGTGATGAAAAGGATGGAAGAGAAGGTGAGAAAGTTAGAGCTGGATAAAAAAGAGGGGGAGGGAGAGGGAATAGGAGGACTGGAAAGGAGGATAAAAAGTATAGAATGGAAATGGGAGAGGAAGGAAAGAGAAGAGAGAAGGAGAAATATTATAGTAAAAGGGGGGAAGAAGGGAGGAAGGGAAGGGAGGGAAGAGGTGGAAGGCATCCTGAGGGAGCTGGGAGTCAGCAAGGAGGAAATAGAGAGTATAAAAGAGATAGGAGGGGAAGGAGGGGCGGAGAGAAAAGTGCTAGTGAAAGTCAAGGAGCTGGAGAAGAAGAAAGAGGTGATGAAAAACAGGTCGAGAGTGAGAGAGAAAGAAGTAAGAATTGAGGACGACTTAACATGGGAAGAAAGGAGGATAAAATGGAAGATAGAACAAAGGGCATGGGAGGAGAGGAGGAGAGGAAAAAGGGTATGGGTGGGCTATGAAAAGATGCAAGTGGAAGGAATATGGTGGAGGTGGAATGAGGAGAAGGGAGAGCTGACAGAATGGGATAGGTGCAATGTAAGGAGACAGGGGGAAGGGAGAGGGGAAGGGGGGAAAGAGAGGGAATAGGTGATGGGAGAGACGAGGAAAAGGAAGGAGAGGGGGAGGATAAGGAAGAGGGGGGAGATAGAGAACAAGGGGAAAATGTAAGAGAGAAGGAAGAGAGAAAGGAGGGGAGGGAGAAATGGAAGGTCGCATTTTGGAATGTGGCAGGAATAGGAAGGAAGGACAGGGAGTTTTGGGAGGGAATTAGGGAATGGGATATAATAATTCTCATGGAGACGTGGGTGGAAGAAAGAAGCTGGGGAAGGGTGAAGATAGGCCTGCCGAAAGAATATGATTGGGAGGTGCAATTCGCGAAAAGGGAAAAAGCGAAAGGAAGGGCAATAGGGGGGATGCTGAGAGGGGTCAGAAGGGGATTGGGATGGGAAGAAGAGAAAGAGAAAGAGAAGGGGAAGGAAGGGATAATGGAATGTAGGGGGAGACTAGGGAAGGAGAAGTGGAGGATAATAGGAGTATACATAAATGGGGATTTAGAGGAGAAGTTAGAGGAGCTGGAGAAACGGATGGAGAGAGGAATGGGGGAAGAGAGGATACTAATAGGGGGGGACTTCAATGCAAGGACAGGAGAGGAGGGGGGGGGGTATGGACGGAGGGAGGAAAAAGGGAGGGGGAGGTGGAGGGAAGGAGATCAAAAGATAAGAAGGTGAATGGAGAGGGGGTGAAACTGTTAAAATGGCTGGAGAAGAACGGAGGGATGATATTAAACGGAGGGACGGAAGGGGATAGAGAGGGAGAGTGTACTTACACGGGAAGGGGGCGTGGAACGGTGATCGACTATATCATAGGGGACAGGGAGACGTGGGAGGAAATAGAAGGAATGGAGGTAGAGGAGAAAGTGGATTCAGACCACCAGCCGGTGGTGGCGTGCATAAGAGGGAATAAGGGAAGGGTGGAGAAAAAGGGTATGAAAAGGCAGATAAGAAGGAGAGGAAGATGGGACGAGGAAGGGAGAAGAGAATTTGAGAATAGGGTAGGGGAGAGGGGAGAAGGGAGGAGGGGGTTAAAGGACGACATGAAGGATCTGGAAGAAAGAATAAGGGAGGCTTTAAAACAAGGGAAGGAGGAGAACAGGAGGGAAGGACCAAAGAAGGGAAGGAGGAGAACAGGAGGGAAGGACCAAAGAAGGGAATGGGATGGTGGGATAGGGAGTGCAAGGAAGAGAAGAACGAGCTAAGGAGGGAGTTGAGAAGATGGAGAAGAGAAGGGGGGGAGGGGGAAGAGTATAGGGAGAAAAGGAAAAGGTATAAAGAACTGTGTGAAAGAAAGAAGGAGGAGGAAAGAGAAAGATGGATAAGGGTGGCAGGGGGGGGCAAGAACAGAAGGAGAGGTGTGGGAGGTTTTAAAAGGAACTAGGAAAAGGAGGAAACCAGTGAACGAGGAAATAAGGAGAGAGGAGTGGGAAGAATATTTTATGGGTCTATTGGGGGGGGGGGGGGTGAAAGGGAAGGTGGTACTAGGAGGGGAGGGGAGAAAGGGGAAAGAGGGGGACGAAGAAGAGGGAATAGGTTGGGAGGAATGGGTGCGAGTAGCAGGGAAAATGAAGGATGGGAAAGCGATAGGAATGGACGGAATTCCAAATGAGGTATGGAAGTACGGAGGGGAAAGAATTAGAAGGGAAGGGTGGGAAATGTGTGGAAATATATGGAAAGGAGGGGGTGGCCGGAGGGGTGGAGGACGGGAGAGATCATCCCGATCGTCAAAAAGGGAGAACGAAGAAAGGTAGAGGAGTACAGGGGGGTAACAGTGTTGCCCTCCCTGTACAGGATTTATGCGGCAATTTTGGCGGGTAGGCTGAGGGAGGAGGTGGAGGAGAAGGGGGTGTTGGGGGAGGGCCAGGTAGGATTCAGAAAGGGGAGGGGAACAATTGATAATATATATGAGGCATTCCATGCCAAATCGGACACTTTCCGACCTCACCCCCTTCGATTTTTTTTTAAATTTTATATGTTTTTAAGGTTGATCAAAAACGCGTTCATGAATTTTTTCAGATTTTTTTGAGTGTCCGTTTTGGAAATATGAATTTTCTTAAAATTTGGGCTCTTTTTTTTCAAATGCTCATAACTTTGTGAACAATGGACCAATTTGATCGTTCTTTTTTTCAAAATTTGTGTTTTTGAATGATCTTTCAAGAAAAAAATATGATTTTAACAAAAAAAAAATGTTTCATTGTTTATTTTTCATTTAAAGCACAAAATATTTTTTATCTCAAAACACGCCCCGATCGATTTTTTTGAAAAAATTCTCAAGAACACTTCGATGGATATAACAACTTAAAAAAATTGTCCGATCGTGGGCAAATTCCTCGTTCTATTTTTTTTCTTTATTTGAAAATATCTGTTCTATCAGGTCGTACGTTCCGTTTCAACGAAAAATATTTTTTATCTCAAAACACGCCCCGATCGATTTTTTTCAAAAAATTCTCAAAGAAGCTTGGATGGATATAAGAACTATAAAAAATTGTCCGATCGTGGGCAAACTCCTCGTTCTATTTTTTTTCTTCATTTGAAAATATCTCTCCTGTCGAGTCGTACGTTCCGTTTCAACGAGAAATATTTTTTAACTCGAAACACGCCCCGATCGATTTTTTTGAAAAAATTCTCAAAGAAGCTTGGATGGATATAAGAACTATAAAAAATTGTCCGATCGTGGGCAAACTCCTCGTTCTATTTTTTCTCTTTATTTGAAAATATCTCTCCTGTCGAGTCGTACGTTCCGTTTCAACGAAAAATGTTTTTTATATCAAAACACGCCCCGATCGATTTTTTTGAAAAAATTCTCAAAGAAGCTATGATGGATATAAGAACTTTAAAAAATGGTCCGATCGTGGGCAAACTCTTTGTTCTATTTTTTTTCTTTATTTGAAAATATCTGTTCTATCAGGTCGTACGTTCCGTTTCAACGAAAAATATTTTTTATCTCAAAACACGCCCCGATCGATTTTTTTGAAAAAATTCTCGAAGAAGTTTGGATGGATATAAGAACTATAAAAAATAGTCCGAACGTGGGCAAACTCCTCGTTCTATTTTTTTTCTTTATTTGAAAATATCTGTTCTATCAGGTCGTACGTTCATGTCAATGAAAAATGTTTTTTATCTCAAAACACGCCCCGATCGATTTTTTTGAAAAAATTCTCAAAGAAGCTATGATGGATATAAGAACTTTAAAAAATGGTCCGATCGTGGGCAAACTCTTTGTTCTATTTTTTTTCTTTATTTGAAAATATCTGTTCTATCAGGTCGTACGTTCGTTTCAAGGAAAAATGTTTTTTTATCTCAAAACGCCACGATCGATTTTTTTTTAAAAAATTCTCGAAGAAGCTTGGATGGATATAAGAACTATAAAAAATTGTCCGAACGTGCGCAAACTCCTCGTTCTATTTTTTTTCTTTATTTGAAAATATCTGTTCTATCAGGTCGTACGTTCATTTCAATGAAAAATGTTTTTTATCTCAAAACACGCCCCGATCGATTTTTTTGAAAAAATTCTCAAAGAAGCTATGATGGATATAAGAATTTTTAAAAATTGTGCGATCGTGGGCAAAGTCTTCGTTCTATTTTTTTTTCTTAATTCGATAATATCTATTCTGTCAAACCATCAAATCTGTCAAATATTTTCGTATGAAGAAAAAAAAGTAGAACGAGGAGTTTGCCCACGATCGGACATTTTTCAAAAGTTTCTATATCCATCTAAGCTTCTTTCAGAATTTTTTCAAAAAAATCGATCGGGGCGTGTTTTGAGATAAAAAAACATTTTTCATTGACATGAACGTACGACCTGATAGAACAGATATTTTCAAATAAAGAAAAAAAATAGAACGAGGAGTTTGCCCACGTTCGGACTATTTTTTATAGTTCTTATATCCATCCAAGCTTCTTCGAGAATTTTTTCAAAAAAATCGATCGGGGCGTGTTTTGAGATAAAAAACATTTTTCATTGAAATGAACGTACGACCTGATAGAACAGATATTTTCAAATAAAGAAAAAAAATAGAACGAGGAGTTTGCCCACGATCGGACAATTTTTAAAAGTTGTTAGATCCATCCAAGCTTCTTTGAGAATTTTTTCAAAAAAATCGATCGGGGCGTGTTTCGAGTTAAAAAATATTTCTCGTTGAAACGGAACGTACGACTCGACAGGAGAGATATTTTCAAATGAAGAAAAAAAATAGAACGAGGAGTTTGCCCACGATCGGACAATTTTTTATAGTTCTTATATCCATCCAAGCTTCTTTGAGAATTTTTTGAAAAAAATCGATCGGGGCATGTTTTGAGATAAAAAATATTTTTCGTTGAAACGGAACGTACGACCTGATAGAACAGATATTTTCAAATAAAGAAAAAAAAATAGAACGAGGAATTTGCCCACGATCGGACAATTTTTTTAAGTTGTTATATCCATCGAAGTGTTTTTGAGAATTTTTTCAAAAAAATCGATCGGGGCGTGTTTTGAGATAAAAAATATTTTGTGCTTTAAATGAAAAATAAACAATGAAACATTTTTTTTTTGTTAAAATCATATTTTTTTCTTGAAAGATCATTCAAAAACACAAATTTTGAAAAAAAGAACGATCAAATTGGTCCATTTTTCACAAAGTTATGAGCATTTGAAAAAAAAGAGCCCAAATTTTAAGAAAATTCATATTTCCAAAACGGATACTCAAAAAAATCTGAAAAAATTCATGAACGCGTTTTTGATCAACCTTAAAAACATTTAAAATTTAAAAAAAAATCGAAGGGGGTGAGGTCGGAAAGTGTCCGATTTGGCATGGAATGCCTCATATGTATTAAACTACCTGGCCAACAGACAGATAGGGAAAAGGGGAGGGAAATGTGTGGCGCTATTTGTAGACTTAAAAGCAGCCTTCGATTCCGTGAGCAGGAAGAAGGTGGCAGAGGCAATGAGAAGGAGAGGAATCAGGGAGGGGTTGGTGGTGAGGACGGAGGAATTAATGAATGAGATGAGGTGCAAGGTGAGGTGTGGGGAGGGAGAAGGAGGAGAGTTTTGGTTGGCGAGGGGGCTGCGGCAGGGATGCCCTCTGAGTCCGACATTGTTTAACATCTTATTGTCGGACTTGGAGGGATACATGGAAAAAGGGAGGTGGGGAGGGGTGAGGGTAGGAGAGATAAAGGTATATGCCCTGTCGTACGCTGATGACATCGTACTGTTGGCGGAGGAGGAGGAGGGGATGAGAACAATGTTGCCGAGGCTGGAGAGATTCCTGGAAGAGAAGGGACTGGAGTTGAATGTTAAGAAGACGAAGATCTTGAGGTTCAGAGAGGGAAGGGGGAAGATGAGGAAGATAGACTGGAGATGGAGGGGGGCAAGGATAGAGGAGGTAAAGGAACATAGTTTTTTAGGATATACACTAAAGAGGAATGGTGGGCAGGAGGCACATATTAGGGAAAGAGGGAGAAGGGCCGCAACGGTGATGAGGGAAGTATGGGGAATTGGAAAGAGACTGTGGGAGAGGGATTGGTCGAGGAGAGTGTGGCTGTTTGACGCACTGGTATGGCCGGTGATGGGATATGGAGCGGAGATCTGGGGGTGGGGGGAAAGGAAGAACATAGAGGGGCTGCAAGAAAAATATTTAAGATGGGTTATGGGGGTGGAGAGAGCAACACCGGGGTATATGTTGAGGGAGGAAATGGGGAGGGAGAAATTGAGGGTAAGGATGGGGAGGAGAGCGTGGAGGTTCGAAGAAAGGTTGAGGGAGGGAAAGGGGGGGTCGATAACGAGGAGATGCTGGGAGGAGATGACGGAGAGAGGTAGAAAGGGTAGGGAAATAGGGGGGTGGGAGAGGGAAAGAAAAGAATTCTGGGAGACTAGGGGGGTGGAAGTGGGGAGGGAGGAGGGGTACGAGGAGCTGGAGAGGAAGGATAGGGAGGAGCAAGAAAAGGAGAGGAGAGAAAGAATAGAAGAATCAAGAGCGAACGAGTGGTACAAGGTGCTGAGGGGGCTGGGGAGGCCGGGATATGTAGAGAATAAGAATTGGTCGGGAGACAGGAAGAAGAGGTTAGCTAGAGCAAGACTAGGAAACGAGACGAGAAAAGGGTGGTATTGGGGAAAGGAGGAGGAGAGGAGATGTAGGATGTGCGGAGAAGAGGAGGAGTCTTGGGAGCATGTTTGGGAAAGGTGTAAGGAGTGGGGGGAGGGGGAGCCAGGAGCAAGGGGGGAATGGAAGTTGATGGTCGAGAAGGTACTAGGGGGGAATGGAGAGGGAGAAAGATGGCTGAGAGAGCTAGAAGAAGGGAGGAGAAAAGCAGAAAGGAGAAGGGAGCAGACTAGGAAGGGACAAGAAAAGGATAATAGCGGGAGGGAGGAAGAGGGGATTGGAATGAATGGAAAGGAAGCGGAAGTCGGGTATGAGAGAGAGAGAGAGAATGTGAGGAGTGCGGGAGAGAGAGGAGAGGGAGGCGTGCGAGAGGCGAGAGAAGCGAGCGGAGAGAGAGAGGGCGTGCGTGCGAGCGGGCGAAGTTAGAATAAGAATAGAATGATAAGTTAGGTTAAATAGGCTAAGGTAGCAGTAAGTAAGATTGTAACCCAAAAAGGGAACAATAAATGGACACATACACATACACAAGTGATCTACGTGGAAGGGAAGTCTGGGGTGGACCTTGAATTATCCAACCAAACTTGGTCTCCTGGGCGTAAAGACCCCAGGGTGGCCCTTGAATGAGGCCCGGCCAAAGTAAGGAGCCGAAATAATCAACCCCAACGATGAGTTGGATTCGTTCGTCGCTGCGAAATGCCTGTCAGCCATTGTAAGGTTAGGGAACAGCGCTTCTAGATCTGAGGCGTGGAATGCAGGGGAATATAGGGCGACAATATTTTAAGAACAATCGCGGTGATTTTTGTGGAATCAGGGGAATCATCGAATTTTTAGATTAAAAAGGAATAAATCCACCGCATCGTTGGACCTTGACGTGGAGACTTCGGGCTCCTTAAACTGAACAGTCGTCGGATGTGAGTACTCCTGAAGGGCGTTGTTTAGGTTGCCTCGCACCACGTGCAGTCTCGGATATTGTGGTAAACACGGCGTTAGTAAAATAAGGATGTTTTTACCTTACTTCAGGAACGGAGAGGTTTACGATTTCTGCGTGGCGCTGGAGACAGAGGTCCCAAAATTTTCTGCAGAGAGAAATCTCTAAGTCCGGCATGATTAGGACCTCGCCACCACCTTCGATGGGTGCACCCAGGCCTCCGTCATGGTAGCCAATGCCACGGCCGGAGTTGACTGCTTTAAGGTGGCTTTGGTGTCGCCTTTCTTCTTCAGCTTTAGAGCACATGAATTGCGCCCAAGCCGGTGACCCAAAGACCGCTCCAGGTGGGAGCAGAGGGGGCACTTTGGCGCAAGGCTGCAATCACGGACCTTATGGCTCGTGCCACCAAACGGAGGGCAACAGCCACTGCGGTCCACTCCAGTGCACCGCTGCCTGGTATGCCCTTGTTCCATGCAGCGGTAGCACTAAAGCGGACAGGGCCTTAGCGGCTCAACCGCTGCCCTAGCCCATCCCACCCGATTGTGGTCTCCGAGAGCTAGCATTCGCGCAGCCATAGTGGGGTACGTAACCCCTGCCCTTTTTTTTTTTTTTTTTTTTGTTTAACGTCTGGTGAATCTTCGAGAAGACTTCTGGCCTACGTAACCCCTGCCCTGCCGTGGCTGTTGGGGGACATCCTAACGTCCCCCGTTACGAGAGCCCCAGCAGTGCACCTAGTCGCAGCCATGGCCGCGGCAGCTACCTCGGTGGGGGTTACAGAGTCTTCCAGGCCCCGTAGGTGGATTTCCGGCTGCTTTACGGGCCCGGTGACCCGAACCGCGACGGTGGCGGGCTATCTCCGCGCGCAGATCCGCAAGCTCAGAATTGAGCATGAGATTCCGCGCACGGAGGTGTCGATTTATATCGGCCGCCTTTTCGGCGGGACCGGTCAGCGCACAGCGTTGCGTGATCTCTGTAACAGGCACACCAACCCGCCGAGCCGCAAGTCGCAGGTCCCGGAGATATTGGCCCTTCATGTTGTTAGACTTCGACGCGGTGTCCTCAACCCGGGGCAGTTCTTCCAAGATCTCGGCCCCCAAGTCAGAGGTCGGCTGTGTGCGCTGCCAGCTAATATTTCCCCCATTTTTGGAGGTTATTCGGAGGTGGGGATTTCTTTTTGACCTTTGTTCCGGCCGGGGGCTCCCATACAGGATCCTCTGGATCTGTTTCCACACATGGCTGCTTGGGCGGCAGCACTACCGGTAGTGATGTAGCCGTCAAAACAGCTCTCGCATCCTCAGTGTCAACGGGTCATTGCCTCCGCTTCAGGAATCCGCGTTCTCGCGAAGCAGATGAGGGTCCCGAAACCACAGACTCGGAGTCTGTGTTTTGGCTCACGGAGCAGGCGGTCACATCCATCGCCGCGCCTTCAATGTGCACCACTCGCATCTCGTAAAAAAAATGTGATTTTGAAATTACGGTTTCCATAATTGGTCCCACAAGAAGATCGGTAGTGGTCGTCCAGCCGGGCAGAGCCGCCTTACCCAGCCAAGCGTAAATACAACGGGGATTCGGCAGATGCCCCTGAGGTTAGTCTCTAGCGACCGGTTTACCCATCGGCCACGTGCGACACTCCCGTGCTGCATGCACCACTTAAGCGAGCACTATACCTTTGACATGGGATTAATTTTTTTAGAAAGGTTTTCTTCCTCGCGAGCCGGTCGGTTAAGCCAAGCTTCCCGGCCCCCTTGACGCCAACGTCCCATCACCATGCCCTGTGATGGTCGTTAAAGCCGCCAGGATGCTTACGTTGTTAGGAGACAGATGGCGCTCATTCGCCCCCAGCTCGGGAACCCGGGTGCGCCAATCCCGTTCTGAGTGCGGCTAAGACACTCAACTTCTGAGGTGGTGTTTTGTCTGCGACAATGGCTTCACGGTTTGCACTAAAGTCAGCTACGCTTATAGACTCACACTGAAACAGGGGCCCCTTATCCCCAACCTGGGGATGCGCCGTGTTGGGGTATCACCTCCCTTTCCACCTGGACAACCGGACTGGTCCGAGGACAGCTCTAGGAACTTCGTCTAACTCCCAAAATTGGGCGGTAGGCGTTGGAACAAGCTAACGTTTTGGAATAGGAAGCAGTGCGGGAGACGAAAGTATCAAAACAAGACTTTTATTCCGATGAGACATAACCAACCCTAGTAGTATACAATGGAAAAGAAACGAAAAAGAACAGAAAATAAACTAATAATTTTTTGGTCCAATTAATTTTGGGCAAAACACGTACGGGAGTCCAAACAATCGCAATCGCCGCAGAATTTCGCGTCGCTCCGTTAGGCACCTACAGGTAGTACCTCCGCGACAATCCAGGTAAATGTTTTGACTCTGTACCCACATTATACTTGTGGCGATCAAAAGTGCCGCGTCACCGCGCGGCCCCGCCACCGACCGCGAAGGCGTTGCGATCGAGGATCGAAAGATCGACGCGAGGGGAGCGGGGCGTGGATCGCGAAGAGGCATTCTATTGTGAGCCTCGAGCGAGAACGACACGTGCGAACAGAGTTAGCAATATTTAATCCGAGCGCAATCCGCAATTATATCTTCGCCGATTTAACGAATCTTTAAGTTCATGTATATATATTAGTGTAAATAGAAGTGTATAGTGTAAGAGTGCAAATAAAACATTAAAGTATAAGTGATTAGTTTTTACAAACGCTCCACTGCCAAAATCTCCGTGGCCTACATTATATTCGTAAAACTCTTACATACTCATCAGCAGACTCAGTCTATAGCCTGTGTTTTTTTTACAAGATTGTACGTCTTACATTATTATATTCTCTATACAAATACACACATACTATAAAATATGATTCTGTGTGGAAATGTGACAACGTCGAATATTTTTTTGCGTTGCGTAACGTGGCCAGCGATGAAATGCACGCACGCACATGCCAGAAAAAAACGTTACTGTAGCGAGCGACGCAGCGGCATACCTGCCCCGTAGTCGTAAACACGGTTCTAAGCGGAGGGATGCATTTTACCTCTCAAACTTATATCTTTTCTAATACAGTTCTTTGTGGTGAAATGAAAGCGACCCTCTTGCATATTTCTGAATTCCCACATTTATTTTGCTACTCACCTTGTACAGTCCAGAGTAACTTATAGATTCTGTACGCTGTACATACCTCGTTACTTTTGTTGTTATGTAAATTAAAAACAATTATGGACGATCGTATTCGTTATAAAGGAAGATTTATAAAAAAATTGTGCTTGATGACAAGGTAAAAACTGCAAAAGCTTTACAAGAGAGAAAAATAGTCAAATAATTTCACTAAAAATAATAATGTTAAATCTAACCCATGCGAAGGCAATCGCATTGTTGATTTGAAAGGGAAATGTTTAAAATGTTGTCGTTGTAAAGAAGTACTTTCCCTTGAAAATGTAGTCGCTGAAAAACTATTAGGGTTAAATTCAATCCTACAGTTCAAAACAAAATGTTTTGCAATAACAAATATACCAACTGGGAAAGTACATGTCACACAAAACGATAAAACCAAGCATTGTAATACTAACAGAAGCGTAGTTCTCGGTATGTCAAACAAATATTTATTGTTTAAAAGTATTTAGAAGATAGGAGGACTTCCGTTTCCGGTACGAATGAAGAGTGTGTAGAGAGTGAGAGAGTGGGAGTGAAAGTGAGGAAAAAAGGTAGAAAGAATAGAGGAACAGGGGAGAAAACAGTGGAGTGAGTAGAGGGCACGAGGAGGCTCAGAGGGAAGAGTAGGGAAAGTGGGAGGCGTGGGAGTAGAGAAGATTGAAGGGATAGAAAGAAGGGTAAGGGAAGAGAGGTTAAGTGGGAAAACATGGTAGAAAGGGTAATGTGGGAACGCGTGTGGTCAAAGCTTCAAGATGGCCGGTCAGCCATCACGACCAATAATGAACACGTGGTTGCAGGTTAGGTTGACTTTATTACCAGAGATACAACCTGATGTTCCCACTATCAAGCGTGGAGACGCTCTCCGCTGCGCATCGCTCCGCGCTCTCGTTACCCCACTCCTGCTCCCTACTTTCCCATCTAGGGAATCGGGAGGACGCAATGCGTGGTGGGGGAAAACAATCCCTACAGTAAGACGGAGGAGAGCGACAGCTGGGGGCAAAGGCGAGAAGGAAGAGGGTAAAACAGTGCCGAAGGAAAGAGTCGGTAAGGTAGGGAAGATGGAGAAAGGAGACAGGGAGCAGGAAAGAGGAAAGGGGAGAAAGGTAAAGGAAAGTAGTCAGGAGGAGATGTGGAAAAGGAAAAGAGAAGAGAGAGGGGAGGAAATGGAAGGGGAGGAGTGGATATTCAAGGTGGGCAAAAAGGTACAGAGATCACGGCAGAAGTTAAGCGGGAGAGAAGAGGTAGAAATGGAAGGGAGGCATAGAGAAGGGACAGAGAGGACGGAGAAAATGATTGAGGAAATTTGGAGAGAGAGTAAGGATAATAAGAGAAAGATGAACGAGTTGACAGATATGATGAAGGGGAGAAGGCAGAGGTGATGGGGGAAATAGAGGTGTTAAGAAGGGAGATGAGAGAAAAACAGGAGAGGCGGGAGGAGGAAAGGGAATGTATGGAGGAAGAGATAAAAGAGCTACGAAGAGTGATAGAGAGAGTGAGGATTGTGGAGGAGGGAGGGAAGGGGGAGAAAGGAAAGGAAGCAAAGGATATAGAGGAAAGGGTTAAAAAGGTAGAAAGGGAAATGGAATTGAAGGATAGAGAGGAAAGAAGGAATAACATAATAATAAAGGGATTAAAGAGGGGTATGGGAAAGAGGAAAGAGGAGGTGGAGGAGATACTAAAGGAAATAGGAATGGAAAAAGAGGTAGAGGAGTTGAAGGAGTTAGGAAGAGGGGGAAAGGGAGGGGAGGTGAGCGGGGTATTGGTTAAATTGAAAAGCAGAGAGAAGAAGAGAGAGGTGATGAGAGAGAGGGGGAAGGTGAGAGAGAAAGGTATCAAGATAGAGGATGATCTGACGTGGAAAGAGAGGAAAATGAGATGGAGGGTGGAAGAGAGAGCATGGGGAGAGAGGAAGAAAGGAAGGAGAGTGTGGGTAGGATATGGAAAGCTGCAGATTGACGGGAAATGGTGGAGATGGGAAGAAGAGGAGGAAAGATGGAGAGAGATGGATGAGAAAGAGAAAGAAAGGGGGAAAGCGGGGGAAGGGGAAAGCGAGAGGGAGGAGACGGGGGAATAGAAGGGTGGGGACGGAGAGGGTAGAGAGAGGGGGGAGGGTAAGAAGGAAGAGAGTGGGAGGTGGAAGGTGGCATTTTGGAACGTGGCAGGGGTAGGGACAAAGTATAGGGAATTTTGGGAGGGGCTTAAGGAATGGGACGTAGTATTGATAATACAAACGTGGATAGAGGAGAAAGGATGGAAGAGAATAAAAGAGAATTTGCCAAAGGAGTTCGGTTGGAAGGTACAATTTGCCAGGAGAGAAAACATAAAGGGAAGGGCGATAGGGGGAATGTTGAAAGGGGTCAAAAGGAGTCTCTCATGGGAGGATGAAGAGGAGAAGGGGAGTGGTAGGGAAGGTATAACGAATTGCAAGGTGAAATTTGGGGAAGACGTATGGAGATTAGTAGGAGTATACGTAAACAAGGACTTGGAGGAGAAGCTGAGAGAATGGATAAATGGATGGAGAAAGTAAGGGAGGGGGACTTCCGTTTCCGGAGTGAAAGTGAGAAAGCGTGGCTGTAAGTGAGTGTGGTGATAATTAGGGCGAAGGGAAGGCAAAAGGGAGAAAAGGGTTAGGAGGGCTAAAGGGATAGTGGAAGGGTAAGGAGAGGTAGCGGTGGAAGTGTAGGGAGAGCTGGAGGTGTAGGAGAGAAGGAGAAAAGGAAGGGAAAAGGAGGAAGAGAAAGGAGTAAGGTTAGGAGTAAAGGAAGAGGGCAGAGGAAGTAAGGAGACACCTAGCGGGGAAAGTAGAAGCGAGGAGAGCAGCAGAATATAGGCAGAAGTCGATAAAGTAGAGAGAGGAGGAAGCATGAGTGAAAAGGGGAATAGAAAAGGGAGGGAAAAAGCAGGTAACGAAGGAAACATTGAGGAATGGTGGAAGAGAAAGAGGGATTTAGAGATGGAGGAAGGCACGGATACAGGGGAGGAGGGGTGGATTTTCAAAACAGGAATAAGGGTGCAAAGATCTCCTAATAAGAAGGAAGGGAGAGGAGAGCAAAGCAAGGGTAAAGAAGGGGAGGGAAGGGAGGAGAGGGGAAGGCAGAAAGGAGCAGGGAACTAGAGGAGATGAAAGAGATGATCAAGTGCTCGATGACAACAATAAAAGAAATGGTAGGGGATATAAAGGTAAAGCTGGAAGTGGAAATGGAGACCGTGAAAAAAGAGATGAAGGAAGAGAGAGAGAGATGGAGAAAGGAATAAGAGGGGATGAAAGAGAAAATAAGGGGGCTAGAGGAGAGAATGGATAAGATAGAAGTAGGGATTGGAGAGAAAAAAGGAGAGAAAGTAGAAGAGCTAGAGCAGAAGATAAAGAATGTAGAGAAATGATGGGAAGCGAGGGACAGGGAAGAGAGAAGGAGAAACATAGTTGTAAAGGGGTTAAAGAAAGTAGGGAAGGACAAGATAAAGGAGATAGAGGAACTGCTAGGACAAATAGGAATAAAAGAAGGGATAGAGGACATAAAGGATATAGGAAAAGGAGGAAAGGAGGGGAGTAACACGTTAATAAGACTGAAAGACATAGAGAAAAAGAGAGTAGTAATGATAAACAGAGGGAAGATAAGAGAAAGAGGGGTAAAGATAGAGGATGACTTGACATGGAAAGAAAGAAGAATGAAATGGAAAATAAAGGAGAAGGCGTGGGAAGAGAGAAAAAAGGGGAGCAGAGTTTGGGTAGGCTATGGAAAACTACAAATAGAGGGAAAATGGTGGAGGTGGGATGAAGTGAAGGAGGAATTGAAAGAATGGGAGAGGCAAGTGGCAGCGGAACAAGGAGAAAAGACAAAGGAAAAGGGGGAAGAAGCGGGGCAAGGAAAGGGAGAGGTAGGATAAATACAGAAGGAAGAGGGGAAATAGGGAGAAAGGAAGAGAGAAGAGAGAAGATGGGACGATGGGAGGGGGGGGGGGGGGGAAGTGAGGTAATACTGGAAAGTGGCATTCTGGAACGTTGCGGGACTGGAAAGAAAAGACAGGGGATTTTGGGAGGGAGTGAAAAAGTGGGATGTGGTGACAATGTCGAAGACATGGCTGGAGGAAAAAGGATGGGAGAGGATAAAGGGAAAGTTACCGGGGGAATACGAATGGGAGGTGCAACTAGCAAGGAGGGAGAAGAAGAAAGGTACGGCGATTGGAGGGATGCTAAAAGGAGTGAAGAGCGGACTAAACAGGGAGGGAGAGGGGCGAGGGGAGAGGAAAGTAGAGGGAATAATGGAGAGTAGGGTGATGCTTGGGAAAGAAAAATGGTGCGTAGTAGGGATATATATATAAATGGAGATATAGAGGAGAAATTAAAAGAGATGGAAAGATGGATGGCGCGGGGGGGGGGGGGGGGGGGGAGGTAATAATAGGAGGGGACTTTAACGCGAGGACGGGGGAGGAAAGAGGAATATGGAGGGAAGGAGAAAGGGAAGAAGAAGGAGAAAATACGAGGAGGTCCAAAGACAAGAAAAAGAATAGAGAAGGGGAGAGATTAATAGAATACATAGAGCAAAGGGGATGGGCAATGTGTAATGGAGGGATAGAGGGGGATTGGGAAGGGGAATGGACATTTACAGGAAGGGGAGGAGGGTCGGTCATAGATTACATAATAGGAGATAGGAACACGTGGGAGAGGATAGAGAGGATGGAGGAAGAAGACAGAATAGAGTCAGACCACCACCCGGTGGTGGCGTGGACACAAGGAAAGAAGGGAGAGGAAAGAAAGGAAAAGGGAAGGAGTTAAAGAAGAAATAGAGGAAGATGGGACGAGTTAGGGAAAAAAGAGTTCATAGGAAGAATAGAGGAGGGGAAAAGAGAAAGAGGAGGGGGAGAAGTGCAATAGGACCTGGAAAAGCTAGAAGGTAGGATAAGGGAAGCGATAGGGAAAGAGAAGGAGAGAAGGGAAGGAGAGGAGGAGAGAAAAAGAAAGGGGTGGTGGGATAAAGAGTGCAAAGAGGAAAAAGAAAAGCTAACGAAGGAACTAAGAAGATGGAGGAGGGAAGGAGGAGATGGGGAAGGATACAGAGAAAGGGAGAGAAAATACGGAGAGCTATGTGAGAAGAAAAAGGAAGAAGAAAGGGACAGGATGGTGAGGGAAGCGGGGGAAGCGAGGGCAGAGGGGGAGGTATGGGAAGTATTGAGAAAGCAGAGAAAAAGGAGGTATGAGACAGGAAAGGGCAGTAAGAGGGAGGAGTGGGAAGATTACTTTATGGGATTGTTAGGAGGGGTGAAAGAAAAGGTAGTTATGGGAAGGGGGAGAGAAGGGGGGGGGGAGGAAGAGGAAAGCGAGATAAGCTGCGAGGAATGGGAGAAAGCAGTAAGGAAATTGAAAGGCGGGAAGGCAATAGGAAAGGACGGAATTCCAAACGAGGTGTGGAAATATGGGGGAGAAATAGTAAGAAGGGAGGGTTGGGAGATATGCAAAAGGATATGGAGAGGGGAAGGGTGGCCGGAGGGATGGAAAGTGGGGGAGATTGTGCCCATAAGAAAGAAGGAGGAGGGGAAAAGAGTGGAGGACTACAGGGGGGTTACGATTATGCCATCTCTGTACAGAATTTATACGGGGATTTTGGCGGAGAGGATAAGGGAGGAGGTAGAAGGAAAGGGACTGTTGGGAGAAGGACAAGCGGGGTTCAGGCGAGGAAGGGGAACAGTAGATAATATATTCGTGCTAAATTATCTAATAGGGAGACAATTAGGGAGAAAGAAGGGAGGTTGTACGGCATTATTCATAGATCTAAAAGCGGCCTTCGATTCGGTAAGTCAAAGGAAAGTAGTGGAGGCAATAAGGGAGAGGGGGATCAGGGAGGGCTGGTGGAAAGGGCAGAAGAAGTAATGCGAGAAGTGAAATGCAGGGTAAGATTAGAGGGGGAAGGGGGGGGAGGAATTTTGGTTAGCAAGAGGTCTGAGACAGGAGTGCCCTCTCAGCCCAACGTTATTTAACATACTAATAGCGGACATGGAGGAACACCTGGAGAAAGGAAGGTGGGGGGGATAATGTTGGGCGAGGGGAGGGTATACGCCCTGTCGTATGCGAACGATGTGGTGGTTTTGGCGGAAGATGAGGAGGGGTGAAAGCGATGCTACCAAGATTGGAGAGATTCTTAGATAAAAAGGGGTTGGAAATTATTATAGGAAAGACAAAAATAATGAGGTTTAGGGAAGGGGGGAAGGAGAAGGGGGTGGATTGGAGGTGGAAAGGGAGAAAGTTGGAAGAGGTAAAGGAAATTAAATACCTTGAATACGTGATACAAGAAAATTGAGGGCATGAGGGGCAGGTCAGGGAAAGGGTGAAGAGGGCGGTAGCGGCAATGAGGGAGGTATGGGGGGTGGGGAAAAGGCTATGGGAGAGGGATTGGGAAAGAAGAATGTGGCTGTTTGATACCCTGGTGTGGCCAGTAATGGGATATGGAGTGGAAATATGGGGATGGAAAGAGAGAAAAGAAGTGGAAAGGATACAAGAGAGATACCTAAAATGGATAGCTGGGGCAGAATGGTACACACCAGGGTATATGATAAGGGAGGAGACGGGAAGAGAGCTAATAAGGGTAAGAGCGGGAAGGAGGGCATGGAGGTACGGAGAAAGGATAAAAGAGGGGATGGGAGGGGAAATAGCAAGAAAATGTTGGGAGGAAATGAAGGAGAGATGGAAAAAGGGAAAAGCAAATGGAAAATGGGAGAAGGAAAGAAAGACGTTCTACGAGGAGAGAGGTATAGCAGGGGGGAGGGAAGAGGGATACGAGGAACTGGAAAGGAGGGATATAGAATTGCAAGGGAGGGATGTTGATTTTTTAGTCAGTCCCGTTTGGCGGTGGCCAGGTGAAATAACTTGATTGAGAGTTATAACTCGGATATAATAATACTTTATTGTTGAGCACACGTCGCACACTCGACTCATGGACACGCACAGAACAGAAAAAGACCGGAAGCCCGCAGAGCGAGAAGTAATAACAATACAAAAAACTAGGTGTCTCCCGGACCGCTCGTGCCTAGCGTAGCGCGCCATACTCAAAAACAATCTTTTAATACAGACTATGTTGATTACAGCTCCAACAGTCCCTCTTAATCACCATACTTTACAGTTTGCGCATTGACTATACTACAGATACTAATCCTAACCCTTTCATAAAAACATAATGTTTTGATTTGAGTAATCCTTTGGTTAGGATATCCGCAATCATTTGATTAGTACATAAATAACCAAGTTTAATAACATTCGACTCGATCGCTTCGCGTACAAAATGATTTTTTATGTCAATATGCTTAGTGCGATTATATGGCATTTGACTGTGTGCCCACGCTTGCGCAGATTGATTATCGTTATATAAACTGATGCGCATTTTTTTGCCGACTATTTCGTATACTAAGTTGCGCAAATATTTGGCTTCTTTACAGGCTTCTGATAACGCAATATACTCGGATTCGCTGGTCGATATCGCCACAAGAGTTTGTTTTTTACTCTCCCAAGTAATTGCACCATTACCCATTATGAATGTAAAACCAGTACACGATTTGCGATCTTCTTCATCTCCTGCGAAGTCTGCATCCGCGTATCCTTTTATATTGAGATCAGTTTTTTCATATTTAAGGCTAACATCGATCGTTCCTTTTAAGTATCTTAGTACGCGTTTCGCAGCTTCCCAATGTTCCTCTTCACGACAATTATTAAACCTACTAAGAAAACTTACAATATAAGCAATATCTGGTCTTGTGCATACTGCCAAGTAATTTAGGCTTCCAATGAGTTGTTGATAGGGACGATTGTCACAATGTCGCCCTTGACTCAATTTGGTTCCCACTACGCATGGCGTTGCGACTGGCTTGCAATCACTCATCTTATAATCTGATAGTAATTTTTCAATATAGCTTTTCTGGTCTAAGTAGATTTTCTTCTTTTCTCGACGAATCCTAATGCCCAGAATATTGGTGGCTTCACCTAAGTCTTTTAAATTAAAATTAGACATTAATTCCTTTTTCAATTTACATTTTTCTTGTTCATTGTTACACAATACCAGAATGTCGTCTACATATATCGCTATTATTACTCTTACATTTCCTTTATTCCTAGTATATACACAAGGTGTCGACTTACAAGGCTTGAAATTTAAATCTCTTAATATTAAATCAATTTTTTTATACCATGCATTTGACGCTTGTTTTAACCCATACACAGCTTTCTTCAAACGACAAACTTTATTCTCTTTTGTGACGAAATGTTCTGGTTGATCCATATAAACGCTTTCTCTTAATTCGCTATTCAAAAAAGCAGTCGTTACATCCAAGTGATCTATACTCATATCTAATTGTACGGCCAATGAAATTAAAAAACGGATAACTGAATATCTGACAACTGGAGAAAATGTTTCAAAAAAATCTACACCTGGCTTTTGTGAACAGCCCTTTGCGACTAATCTTGCTTTGTATTTTGTAATGTTACCGTCGCAATCTGTTTTCCTTTTAAATACCCATTTATTTTTAATAGTTTTCTTACCTGGTGGCAAATCAACATATTCCCATACCTCATTTTTTATCAATGAATCAAATTCTTGTTTCATGGCTTGTTCCCATTGAGTTTTTTCAGTACCTGATAGCGCTTCTTCAACAGTTTTTGGCTCGTCCGAATTACACAAGAAAGCCTGATGTCTTATCATATCCGGAAACACCCTGGACTTTCTTTCTCTTTCGGGATACCGTCTTGTTTCCTCTACAGGGCTCAAATACTCATCATCGTCATCGTCGTCGTTATCGTTATCGCTATCTTCATGGTGCATCTCTTCAACCTCAGTAAATTCATTTATGGATTCGTTAGCTTCGTGTTCTGTTTGCTCCGGAATCCACATTTTTTCAGTGACTTCTTTCTCACTTGTACATTCCTCTGTTTTTCGCACATATTCATGCTCGAGAAATATGACATCCTTAGCTTTTATTATAGTTCGAGGATACTTGGGATCCACCAATTTATATCCCTTAGTGCTTGGGGAATATCCAACAAAGATGTATTCTTTACTCTTTGAGTCTAATTTTTGCCTTTGCATTTTGGGTATGTGAACAAAGGCTCTGCATCCAAATATCTTCAAGTGGCTCAAATTCGGTCTATTTTTCGTCCAAACCTCTACGGGCGTTCTACCCATTTCTGCCTTAGTAGGCGAGCGATTCTTCAAGTATATTGCCGTACCTACAGCGTATTCCCAGAATTTTCTGTCCAGTTTTGCATCCTCCAACATGCAACGTGCCTTTTCAATAATCGTTCTGTTTGCACGCTCGACTACTCCATTTTGTTGGGGGGTATATGGTACGGTTGTCTGGTGGTGGATTCCATGTTTCTTTAAAAAAGTTTCCATCTCAGTATTCACAAACTCAGTTCCATTGTCTGTTCTGAGCCTTTTAATTTTACATCCCATTTGATTTTCGACTAATGCCTTGAACTGAGGGAAGATGGATTTAACTTCGGATTTACATCTTAAAAAATATCCAAAGGTCATACGACTATAATCATCAATTAACAAAAAAACATACAGGGCACCATTCCAACTTGGTGTGCTCATAGGACCACATAAATCTGCATGTATCAATTCTAATGGAGCTTTGGCTCTATAACTTGACCCTTTTGTAAATGGTAGTTTGGACTGTTTACCTTTAATGCAGCTTATACAAGGTTTTTTACCAACTAGAGTGTATTTTATTCCGGATGCCATTCCTTTTTGTAAGAGAGACATGGATCTATCATTTAAATGACCCAATCGTTTGTGCCAGAGTTCTTGGAGGTCTGCATCTTTACTCGCAATATGAGCCGTCATCGGCGCTGTATCGAGTTTATAAACTCCTTCAATATTTTTACCAGTTGCAACATGCTTTCCATATGCCTTGTAATCATTTGCCAGATACATTTTACATTCTTTGTCATCAAAAACTACTACTAATCCTTTTGATGTCAATGCATTAACTGATAATAGGTTTGTAGTTAAATTTGGCACATAGCTTACATTAGAGATAAGCTTTGGTTCTGACTGACCTAATATATTAACTTTTACATTGCCTGAGCCTGTTGTATATAATTTATTATTATCTGCAATGGTTATCTCCCTCTGTAACTTTTCTTCATAGTTTTCCAACCAATCTTTATGATTCGTCATATGATCCGTCGCCCCTGAGTCGATATACCAACCTTTATTGTTAATTTTCGTGGTCAAAGCAGTTAATAAATTCCACTGCTTGTCCTTTTGATTTTTCGACTGCCTTGCGTCCTTGTTTTCCGTAGAATAACCCTTATTTCCGAACGTCGGTCGATTCCTTTTGCAGTCGGGTTTTTTGTGACCTGCCTCACCGCAACCATAGCATCGTACTGGCCGTTGATATCTTCTATTACCGAATTTTTTTATCCATTTTAACCACAAAAGCTCCCTCTGACGATTTATCTTCTACTTGCTTTTTAATTGATTCTTGGAGAAGTTTATTTTTTACCATATCGCTGGTTATATCTGCACCTGAACTCTCTAATGCCATTACCATGGGTTTGTATTCAGGAGGCAATCCAGCTAGTATAATCACTCCAACCAATTTATCATCTAGAGGGCTACCAATATCTATTAATTTTTGTGCGAGTGTCAACGCTTCCGATACGTATTCGTCCATACTGTTAAAGGCGGAATATTCGATTTTTAAAAGTGCTTTCATTAAGCCTAGCATTCTGCACAATCCTTTGTCCTCATATGCCTTGGATAAACTGTTCCAAGCCTCATTTGCTTTTTTGGCATTTAGCAAATGCACATGACAGTGGGATTTCACATTTAAACAAATTGTGGCAAGTGCTCTTTGATCTCTTCTGACGTCACTAGTACTCCGGGTTGCTGTCGATACACAGTCCCATAGATCCATACCGATGAGCGTCATCTTCATCACAAATTTCCACGACGAATAATTTGCCATACCGGCTAATTTTGGCTCAATTATTGGTATATTTCCTGCGTTTGTTATAGTATTATTGCTCGGCACGGACTGATTTACAGCCGTAGATGTTCTCGTCTCATCCGTGGGCATTTTGATAATTTAATAATTTGTGTAAATATATATGTATATATAATTTAGTTAACAAATATTATATATAGATAAACTGAGTTTCATTTGCCTCAATATCCTTTTATCCTTGATATCGCAGACACGTGCTTCTGCCACGTGCTCGACTAATTAGGTTATTTTATATTATATCTTTTTATAATTTTGTATTTCACCTGTCATATTATCTGGGCCCATAACCTGTTGACTTTTTAGTCAGTCCCGTTTGGCGGTGGCCAGGTGAAATAACTTGATTGAGAGTTATAAGTCGGATATAATAATACTTTATTGTTGAGCACACCTCGCACACTCGACTCATGGACACGCACAGAACAGAAAAAGACCGGAAGCCCGCAGAGCGAGAAGTAATAACAATACAAAAAACTAGGTGTCTCCCGGACCGCTCGTGCCTAGCGTAGCGCGCCATACTCAAAAACAATCTTTTAATACAGAGTATGGTGATTACAGCTCCAACAAGGGAAAGGGAAGAAAGGATAAGAAATTCAAGAGTAATGAGTGGTACTGGAAGGTGAGGGAGCAGGGAAAGCCGGAGTATACAAAGAACAGGAAATGGTCAGACGGGAGAAAGAGGAGAGTAGCGAGAGCAAGAATGGGAAATGAGATAAGAAGTGGGAAATACTGGGGAACAGAGAAAGAAAGAGAATGCAGAATATGTGGAGAAGAGGAGGAGACATGGGAGCACGTATGGGAAAGATGTAGAGGGAGGGAAGGAGAGGGGTGAGAGGGGGCCGTGGAAAGAAAACATAGGATTGGTCTTGGGAGGGTGAGGAGAGGGTGAGAGGTGGCTAAGAGAATTAGAAGAGAGGAGAAATAGGGCACGGGAGGAGAAGGAGATGGAAATGGAGGAGGTAGAGGGGGAGGGGAAGAGGGGGGGAGCTAGGAAAAGCAAGGGAGGAAAAGAGGGGAGAGAATGAGGGAGAGAAAGGAGGAAAGGAAGCGGAAGTCGGGAGTGAGAGAGAGCGAGAGAGAGAGAGAGGGAGTGCGGGAGAGAGAGTGCGAGGAGATGAGTGAGAGAGAGAGGGGGAGGGGAGAGAGAAGAAGCAAGCGAAGAAGCGAGCGGAGGAGAGGGGGAGAGAGCGAGAGGCAGAGCGGGCGAAAAAGAGAGAGAGAGCGGGCGGCGAGGCGAGCGAAAAGGAGAGAGAGAGAGAGAGAGCGAACGGCAGGGCGAGCGAAGGGGAAGGAGAGAGAGCGAACAATGGGGAGAGCAGCGAAGAGAGAGAGAGAGCGAGCGAGAGGGAGGGTAGCGAAGAAAGAGGGAGAGCGAGCGGAAAAGAGGATAGAATAAGAGATAGGTTAGGATAGGTTAGAAGATTGTTCCGAGTTGCCGACGAGGGGCCGTCGCCGCCGTGGCGAAGGGGCAAAGGCCGTCAGCCCTGGGAGGAATACCCGATCATGCCTATCGGGGTTTATACTACTACTACTACTACTAGGATAGGTTAAGTAGGCTAAGGAGTGTACGGAAATATGTAACCCGGAAGGGAACATTGAAATATACATACATACAAGTAAGGGAGGGGGGATGGTTCTAATAGGGGGGGATTTTAACGCGAGAACAGGGGAGGAAGGAGGAATGTGGAGCGAAGGGGACTGGAAAGGGGAGGAACATGTGAAAAGGTAGTCGAAGGACGAAAGGGTTAATGGAGAGGGGGTGAAGTTATTGGGATGGCTAGAGCAAAATGGGGGGGCGATATGCAATGGAGGGATGGAAGGGGAGTGCACGTATACGGGGAGGGGAAGAGCGACAGTGATAGATTACATCATAGGGAATAGGGAAGCTTGGGAGGGGTTGGCAGGAATAGAAGTGGAGAACAAGGTGGACTCGGATCACCAGCCGGTGGTGGCTTGGATAGGGGGAAGGGGGGGAGGGGTAGCAAGAAAGAGGAAGGGTGGGAGGCAAAGGAGCAGAGGGGAGTGGGATGAGGAGGGAAGAAAGGAATTTGATAGGAGGGTAGGGGTAAAAGGGGAGGAAGAGAGGGGGATGAACGAAGACCTGGAGGAGATAGGAAGAAGGGTAAGGGAGGCAATAAAAGAGATGAGGGAAGGGGGGAGGGAGAAAGGGGAGGAAAGGAAAAGAGGGTGGTGGGACGAGGAGTGTAAGCGGGAGAAGATGGTGGTAAGAAAGGAGTTGAGGAGATGGAGGAGGGGAGGGGGAGATGGAACAGAGTACAGAGAGAAAAAGAGGAGGTAAAAAGAGATGTGTGAGCGAAAGAAAGAGGAGGAGAGAGACAGTTGGGTAAGGAAAGCAGGAGAAGCGAGAACGGAGGGGGAAGTTTGGAAGGTTATAAAGGGGGGTAGAAATAAATGGAAAGGGGTGAATGAGGGAATAGGGAGAGAGGAGTGGGAAGAATACTTTATGGGATTGTTAGGGGGGGGGGTAAAGGAGCGGGTGGTGAGTGGGGGGGAGGAAAGGGGAGGGGGAGAGTACGGAGGAGGGAAGAATGGAAAAGGGTAGCGGGTAAGTTGAAGGATGATAAGGCAATAGGGTTGGACGGGGTGCCGATCGAAGTGTGGATATATGGGGGTGAGAGGATAAGGAAGGAGGGTTGGGCGGTCTGTAGGAGGGTGTGGTAGGGGGATGGGTGGCCGGAGAGTTGGAAAATAGGGGAGATAATCCCGATTGTGAAGAAGGGAGAGGGAAAGAAAGTAGAAGATAACAGGGAGGTGACAGTCATGTCATCTCCGTATAGGGTCTATACGGCGATATTGGCGGGGAGGTAGGGAGAAGAATTGGAAAGGAAGGGGATACTAGGGGAAGGACAGGTTGGTTTTAGGAAAGATAGAGGAACAATGGACAACGTATACACGTTGAACTATCTGATAAATAGACAGTTGGGAAAGAAGAAAAAATGTGTGGTTTTGTTTGTGGATTTGAAAGCGGCGTTCGATACAGTAAATAGAAGGATAATGGTAAGAGCGATGAGGGAAAGAGGGATAAGGGAGGGACTGGTCACGAGAGTGGAGGAGATGATGAGGGAAGTCAAATGCAGGGTGAAGTGCGGGGAAGAGGAGGGAGGGGAATTCTGGCTGGCCAGGGGGTTAAGGCAGAGGTGCCCTCTGAGTCCGCTATTATTCAATATATTAATAGCGGACTTGGAGGGGTACATGGAAAGAGGGAAGTGGGGAGATTTGAAACTAGGGGAAGGGAAGGCGTACACGATGGCTTACGCGGACGATATAGTTTTGATGGCAGAAGAGGAAGATGACATGAGGGCGATGATGAGGAGGTTGGAGAGATATTTGGAAGAGAAAGGGTAGGAACTGAATGCCAATAAAACAATGATCATGAGACGCAGGGAGGGAGGGGAAGAGCAAGGGGGTGGATTGGAGGTGGAAGGGGAAAAGAATAGAGGACGTGAAAGAATACAGTTATTTGGGATATGTAATGAAAAGGAATGGAAGGCAGGACGCACAGATAAGGGAGAGAGGGAGGAAGGCGGTAGCAGTCATAAGAGAGGTATGGGGGCTGGGGAAAAGATTATGGGAGAAAGATTGGTCGAGGAGGTTCTGGTTATTTGACGCGCTGGTATGGCCAGTAATGAGTTATGGGGCAGAGGTTTGGGGATGGGAAGAAAGAGGAGGCTGGAAAGGATTCAGGAGAGATTCCTGAGGTGGGTGATGGGGGTAAATAGATCCACGCCAGGATACATGGTGAGGGAGGAGACGGAGAGAGACAAGCTGAGGGTGAGGATGGGGAGGAGAGCGTGGAGGTTTGAGCAGAGGTTGAAAGAAGGGAAGGGAGGGGAGTTGACGAGGAGATGTTGGGAGGAAGTGAAAGAGAGAGAAGGAAGGGATAGGACGATAGGGAAATGGGAGGAGGGGGTTCTGGGTGGTAAGAGGGATAGAGGTGGGAAAAGAGGATGGATTTGAGGAGTTGGAGAGAAAGGATAAGGAGGAGCAGAAGAGGGAAAGAAGGGAAGGAATAGAGGCATCAAGGTCGAATAAGTGGTATAGGGTAGTGAGAGAGTTAGGGAAGGCAGATTATTTAAAGAATAGAAAATGTTCGGATGTCAGGAAGAGAAGATTGGCAAGGGCAAGGTTAGGAAATGAGGTAAGGAGTGGGTGGTTTTGAGGGGAGGAGGAGAAGAGATTATATAGACTATGCGGGGAGGAAGAAGAGTCATGGGAGCATGTGTGGGAAGGGTGTGAGGGGTGGGAGGGTGAGGAGGAGAAGAGAGGGTTGTGGAAAAAGAGGATAGGGCAAGTATTGGGGGGGACGGGAGGGGGGAGGAGTGGCTGATAAAATTGGAGGAGGGGAGAAAAAGAGAGGAACGTAGGAGAGAGGAAAGAGAGAGGGAAAGCGGAAGAGGAGATGAGGGAGAAGGAATGAATGGGAAGAAGAAAGTGAGTGAAAACGTAGCGGAAGCGGAGGTCCGGTGTGAGAGAGAGAGAGAGAGAGAGAGAGTGTAAGGAGGATGCGGGAGAGAGAGAGTTGAGGAGAGAGTACGAGGGGGAGGAGGAGGGAGAGCGAGCGAGCGAGTGAGCGGACGAAGCGAAAGCGAACGTAAAATAGGTTAAGGTTAGATGTAAGGTTAAATGTAAGGTAGATAGTAAGATGGGATAACCAAGTAGAGATGTAAGAGGAAGGAGAGAGCTGAAGATGTAACCCGTAAGGGAACATGAATAAAGATACATACATAGAAGATAGGAATTTCTTGAAATATATGATCACTTACAATAAAAATAAACTTATGTTTCTGAACTAAAATACTGACCTAAATATTGTAAGTATAGGTGCTATACATGCTGGCTCTGGTTGTACTGGGTTGAACAAATTGTTGGCTTATTCAAGTATGCCGATCATTTCAACACAATTTTTAAAAGGTATGAAAGAGAAGTTGGCTCCGTAATTGAAGAGGCTGCACAAAAGAGTTGTAGAAAAGCTGCTGAGGAAAAATGACATCCAGTGAATGAACATATTGAACAATTGTGTAAAATATTGTACGTTTTATTTTTTCTACGTGATTTTACAGTACATTTTTTTCATCGAGCACTAAGAAATTGACAGAAAAACCTTTTTCTTAAAATATTGTCCCATACTTACACAGTTTTTTGAATCATTTTTATCTCAACATAAATGTTTTATCGATATATACTTATTTTTAAAGTAATGCTAAAATGTTGGTAATCGATATATATTCTCAATTCTACATAATTATTTCGAGATTATTGTTATTTGCACATAATTAAATATTTTCTATTTTGGCAGGAAAAAAATCAAATTAAAAATGATAAATATTTTACCAAATGATGTTTTATCCTCTATACGCTAACAATAAGAGTCTTTAATATTGTGTCTAATTAAACAATAATTATTATTTTGCTGCTCAATACATCAAAATATAGGCTTCCGTTTCCGGAGCGAATGAGAGTGAGTGTTTGAAGTGAGAGCAGAGAGAGAAAGGTGATGGAAAAGGAGGATAGAGGTGCATAGTGAGGTGTGTGTGAGGGCTGGGCGAAGGGCGGGAAGAGACGGTGCATAGTAAGTGAAGGGAGCAGAGGAGGTGCAGGAAACAAGGAGAATAGAATAGGAGGAGAGGAGAGAAAAAGAGTGAGGTTAGGGAGGCACGTGGGAAGTGAGCTGGAGAGTAGGAAGAGTGACAGCTGGTGGCGGTAGGAGGCAATAGGGGAGAGGGGAGCGGGATGGAAGGGAGGAGTGGGAAGGAGAAGTGAAGGAAGGTCATCTACCGGGTGAGAGCGGAGAGAGAGGAGTTAGGTTGGTGAAACAGTTAGGGGTAGGAAAAGGTGGAATGGACAAGAAGATTAGGGAGAGGACAGGGAGCGAGGGTAATATAGGAGAGCTATGAAAGAGGAAAAGGAAGCTAGAGTTTGATGGAGGGGGGGGGGGGAGAAAAGTGGATGTTTAAACGAGGTAAGAAGGTGCAATGATCCCCGAGGAGGGAAGAAGGGGCGAGGAAGCAGGAAGAGACGAAAGAGGCGAGAGATATGAAAGGGAGAGAGTAAGGGAGGGAAGGGAGAGGAAAGGAACGGGAGGAATTAAGGAAAGCGATAAAGGGAGTGGTGGCGGAGGTGATGAAGGAATTGGGAGGGGAACTAAAAGCAGAGCTGAGAAAAGAGGTAGAGGAGTTAAGAAAGGCGTTGAAGGAAGAGAAAGAGAAAAGGAAGAAATGGGAAAAGGAAAGGGAGGGATTTGGAAGGGTAATAAGAGAGATGGAGGAAAGAAGCGAAAAGTCAGAACTTGGAAAAAAGTAAGAGAAGAGAAAGGAGGGGGGGAGGAAGGATGAAGAGAATGAAACAGAAATGAGAGAAGAGGGAGAGGGAGGAAAGGACGAGAAACATTATAATAAAAGGGGGGAAGGAAAGGAGAGAGGAGGTGGAGAGGATTCTAGGTGATTTAGGAATAAAGAAAGAAGGAATAGAGAGCGTGAAAGAGATAGGGAGGGGAGGTGGGGAGAAGAGGAGGATGCCGGTGTGGGTTAGGGAGATAGAACAGAAAAGAGAAGTAAGGAGAAATTGGGCGAAAGTAAGGGGAAAAAATATGAGGATTGAAGACGACCTAACTTGGGAGGAAAGGAGGATAAAATGGAAGATAGAGCAAAAGGCATGGGAAGAGAGAAGTAGAGGAAAAAGGGTATGGGTAGGGTATGAAAAGATGCAAGTGGAGGGAAAATGGTGGAAGTGGGACGATGAGAGGGGAGAATTCAGAGAATGGGAAAGGTATGGTCGAAGGTGGCAGGGGGAAGGGAGTAAGGGGGGGGGGGAAGTGATAGGAGGCAGGAGGAACGCGGACGGAGGGAGAAAGGCGGTAGGAGACGTGAGAGAAAGAGGACGAGGTGCAGAGGGAGGAGAGAGGAAAGCGAAGAGGGAAGGGAGGGAGGTTTGGATGGTGGCCTTCTGGAACGTCGCAGGTGTAGGAAAGAAAGACAGAGAGTTGTGGGAGGGCATTAAGGAGTGAGACGTAATAATGCTGTTAGAGACATGGATAGAGGAAAAGGGCTGGGGGAGGGTGAAAGAATGCCTTCTGAAAGAATTTGAATAGGAAGTGCAATTTGCAAGAAGGGAAAATATAAGAGTAAGGGCTATAGGAGGGATACTGAGAGGGATCAGAAGGGGGTTATTATGAGAGAAAAAGGAGGAGAAGGAAGAAAGAAAGGAGGGGATAATGGAATGTAAGGTGAAGTTAGGAAGATAAAAATGGAGAATAGTGGGAGTATATATAAACGGGGATATGGAGGAAAAATTAGATGAACTGGAGAGATGGATGGAGATGGATAAAGGGGGAGAGAAGGTATTAATAGGAGGAGATTTTAACGCGAGGACAGGGGAGGAGGGGGGGATGTGGATGCATGGAGAAAAAACGGAATGGAAGAGGAGGGAAGGAGATCGAAGGATAAAAAGGTGAACGGAGACGGGGTAAAACTGATAAGGTGGCTGGAGCAGTATGGGGGGGCGATTCTAAATGGAGGGATGGAAGGAGACAGGGAGAGGGAGTGGACATGCACGGGGGGGGGGCGGGGTGATTGATTATAGCATAGGAGACAGGGAGAATTGGGAGGGACTAGCGGGAATGACAGTAGAGGATAAGGTGGATGCGGACCACGAGCCAGTAGTGGCGTAGATAAAGGGTAACGTGGGCAGGGAGGGGAGAAAGGGCAAGAAAGGGCAATCGAGAAGAAGAGGGAGATGGGATGAGGAAGGTAATGGGGAGTTTGAAAAGAGGGTGAGGGAAAAGGGGGAATAGAGGAGCGATGTGATGGAAGACATGGAGGACTTAGAAAGAAGGATAAGGGTGGCATTAAAAGGAGGGGAGGAAGGGGGGGGGGCAAGGAAGAAAAAAGGGTGGTGGGATGAGGAGTGCCGAGGGGAGAAGAAAGGACTAAGGAAGGAGCTGAGAAGATGCAGGAAGGAAGTGGGGGAAGATGTGGAGTATAGGGAAAAGAAAAGAAAGTACAATTAGTTGTGCGAACGGAAAAAAGAGGAGGAGAGAGAAAGGTGGATAAGGGAGGCAGGGGGGCAAGAACGAAGGGCGAGGTATGGGAAGTATTAAAGGAAAACAGAAAAATGTGGAAAGCGGCGAACGAGGGAATAGAGAGAGAGGAATGGGAGGAGTATTTTATGGGGCTTTTGGGAGGAATGAGAGAAAAGGTGGTGATAGGAGGAGGGGGAAGGAGAGGAGGAAAGGAAGACAGCGAGGAAGGAATGGAATGGGAGCGGGCGGCAAGAAGAATGAAGGATGGGAAGGCGATTGGGATAGATGGAGTGCCAAATGAGGTGTGGAAGCACGGGGGGAGACGATCAGGAAGGAAGGGTGGGACATATGTAGGAGGATATGGGAGGGAGAAGGATGGCCGGAAGGGTGAAAAATGGGGGAAATTGTACCGATAGTGACGAAGGGAGAAGGGAGTAAAGTAGAGGACTACAGGGGGGTAACGCTTACGCGTAACGCTTGTGGAGGCTAAGGGAGGAATTGGAGGGGAAGGGGGTGTTAGAGGAGGGACAGGTGGGATTTAAAAAGGGAAAAGGGACATTGGACAGCATCTATACTTTAAACTACCTGGTGAACAGACAGCTGGGGAGGAAGGGAGGGGTTAACCGACACGGTAAACAGGATGGTGGTGGCAGGGATGATGAGGAAAGGGGGGATAAGAGAGGGGTTGGTGGTAAGGGCGGAAGAGATTATGAGGGAGGTGAAGTGCAGGGTGAGGTGTGGGGATGGGGAAGGGTGGGAATTCTGGTTGGCGGGAGGGTTGAGGCAGAGCTGTCCCCTGAGCCCGTTACTGTTTAATGTACTCATTTCGGACTTGGTGGAATACATGAGGAAGGGAAGATAGGGAGGGGTAAAATTGGGGGAGGGAAACGTATATTCGCTGACGTATGCGGACGACATCGTGTTGATGGCGGAGGAGGAAGATGGGCTGAGGGCCATGTTGCCCAGATTAGGAACGTATTTCGAGGAGACAGGATTAGTACTGAACATAAAAAAGACAAAGATAATGAGTTTTAAGGAGGGGGGGGGGAGGATGAGGAAGGTGGTAGGGGGGCGAGGATTTAGGAGTTGAAGGTGTATAACCACCGATCGGGGCTTAAACCACGTGTCGATGACCCCTCGGCAAGCGATAGAGAGTTATGGAACGAATGGCGCAATATTGCTACCCGTAAATTTCAAAAATTTTGAACGCACGCAAGAGAATGAATGGTTATAATCGCGGCCGAGCATGAGGGGTCGGTAACCGAATAAACCTATAGAGTAGCGCAAAACAGGATTTGTACGCGAGATGTACAAGGCCCGAGCACAATGAATGGCAATGCATCACCGGATGCAATGCAGGCGACTCCACACGCGGGAGATCGTAACAGATGACGGGAACAGCGGGGATGGGGCCCGGCTCGACCATTGCACGTTCACCTCGGAGAATGACGCGGTGCACCCTTACTCTGTGCACCGCGGTGTGTAGTGCTGCGCAAGTAATATAAGAAAACTTCAGAGATCTCCCCTCTCATGCGATTCACAAATAAATATACTATAGATATGCCTCGGTGGACTTAAGTGCGTTGCGTATTAAATAGAACTAACTAAGAAAGGGGAGACTATCTGAGGTTGCCTCTCTAGGGCCGAGGAGTGAAGCTTTCCAGAGCCAGAGACATCACTGGGAATGTCTAGTACGGGCTCGGAAATTCACAGAGTGTTTTGCAAAAGTCGGCCACTGAATATCCCCCGTTTAGAGCAAAAGAACGTAGTCAAGGTACGGCCGACCAGGGCCTGCGCCAGTCAAATAACCAACCAACCACAAACCAACTAACCAACCAATGATGAAATGACTTTCCGCCATGAGACAAAAGTTCACTCGCGGTCCCATCCAACAATCCGGGAAACAGGAAGCCCGAAAAATAAATTCTTCCTCGGCTAACATCGATATTATACCAAAATAAACACAATCCGCAACCCCCGAATCATTTCTAGTAAAAGCCTATTCTTGCAAACTACCCTCACATTCGAGGGCAGTCAGCAAGCACACCGAACTGGGCCGACACCTTCCCAGCTCGGAGAATGGGAGTGTCATAGTTAGATAAATCCTACTTCACGCACATCAGCCGAGTCCATGGCACACACACCACCTACACTTTAAAACTATGGATAAACCTCAAGAAGAAACTCATTAAAATAATAGAACAACGTAAGTTCCTATTAAATTGCAACAGCCAATCTTATCACCTTTCAAAATTTGCAAAAAAACAAACAGATTATCATATTAACAAATTCAATTTTCTAACATCATATCACCAAAAACAACTCTTAAAAATAACTAACACAAACAATAATCACTGCAAAAAATGGATAAATAATATATCAAATACAGCAATACCTAAAAATATTGAAACATTCTTTGATTTAGGTAGCAATTTCAATTTTCAATACAGCAAAAAGAATTTTCCAAAAAATAACATTATAAAAGAGATGGAATGCGCGATAGAAAAGACAGAAAATAATAATAAAAAAGAACAAATAAGACAAGAAAAAACTAAACTAATACACAGATACAGCAACACAAACACAATACACAATCCATTTGGTCACTTGGCAGAAAAAACAAAAAAATTCTCAAAGATCACACTGAAATAATAATAACCAATGCAGACAAAGGCAATACCACAGTAATAATGAATAAAACAGATTTTTTCGAAAAAATGCATGATAAACTAACCGACACAAACACATACGAAGAAATTAACAAAAACCCACTCACAAAAATCACCAACGCGACTAACACCCTATCACGAGACTGGCACAACAAAAAATATATAAATTACACCACTTTCAAGAGATTACAACCACAGAACATATTACCAAGATTATACGGTTTACTTAAAATTCACAAAACCAACATACCACTCAGACCAATAGTTTCAAGCATAAATTCACCCACTCACAATTTATCAAAGTTTATACTCAAAATAATAGAACCACTTGTGGACAAAACATTATTCTCTTACACCTCAGACAGTTTTTCGTTCAAAAAATTCATAGATACAGTCACTATTCCGGATAATTACAAATTAATATCACTTGACGTCACATCTTTATACACTATCATACCCATTAACCTAGCAATTGCGAACATAAAAAAACACAAATCATTACTAACCGAAACAGACATACCTCACAACGAAATAATCAGATCTATTGAATTAATCATTAACCACTGTTCGAGATTTCGGTGGTTTATCTCGAGATAATTGCCGGGATGGTGTTAAGCCGGGGTTGAGACAGTAAATTCACAATGATTAACAGTCGTTTATTCTCAGGTACATTTTTGAGAGTTTGATAGTCTATCGAGCGAGCACATTAGAGATTTGATCGTTGATCGCGCGTGTTTCGTTAGCGAGATTTCGAGATTGAGTTGTATATTTGAGAGTAAAGTCCACGAGATTATATTAATGCACAGAGGACTGTTTAAGAGATCGAGAAGCACGAAGTGAACCACGTTGCGCCGCAATGTAGCTGCCACATAATTATATTAATTATGTGGCATTTCTGTGCAATGAACTATCGTTCGATATTGAAAAGGTAATCAGTAACTTACATAATCTCGTGGCTCATAAGTATGCAGGAAACACAATTACACTCGCTAACGAAAAACTCTTAGAAAACACGTGCGTTCGCAATTTGAACCGTACGTAGAGTGAAAGTGCCGGTCGCACGTGGGCTACCGGTAGCCGGCGAGATGCGTGACGTCACACCATGTGACTTCGGGCGCTCAGGAGCTGCTGCCGCCGAAGTCCTGTGGCCGGTGACCCAATTACTTCGGGAGATTCCCGAACAACCACACATACTTCACATTCAACAATAAATTTTATAAACAGATTTACGGACTACCAATGGGGTCACCTCTAGCACCAATTCTAGCTAATATCACGATGCAGTCTTTAGAGACGGCATGCACATCTAGATTACATTTTGAACTTCCCTTCTATAAAGGATATCAGTTCGCTCTGAGCCACCGTAGAGTAAACACGTGTGGTATAGTGTCCTAGTAGTGCGGTATTGTAAACAGTGAGGTGCTTGAACGCGTTGGAAGTCAACGAATAATAATATAAGCATACCCATAGGCGAAGGTTCCACATCAGGAAATAAACGTGGTTGGCAGTTATCTGCCACCGCGCAGAAATCCACAAATTAAACTAAATAACAGTTAAAAGTCATGGCTAGCCAGCCATTAACTACAATTAACAATATGCGATCCGACGAGGAATTGAGCGTGTTAAGTTCTGGTTCCGAAACGGAAAAGGATACAACTGACTGGGCACCAGCTAAAATTCTAAAAAAAAGGAAAAGAACAAAAAAGAGTACGCCAACGGACAATAATAACAACAACAAAGAAAATAAAACCAAGTGGCTAACTGCTCCTGTTCATGTATCCACAGCAAACAGATACAATGTACTAAAACAAGTAGACGAATCTGTCCTACAAAAACCTACCAAACCACCACCAATATTTATTGAAGCACAAATTATAAATCCATTACTGGAGCTACTGCAATTACTATTACCGCAAAATTCATACACCATCAAATATTTGAGAAACAATCAGACAAAAATCCAAACCAATACTCCTGAAGCTTATCGGAAATTAATCCAAGCGTTGCGCGAAAAGGACGCCAATTACCATACCTTCCAGGAAAAACAGAATAAAAGGTTTAAAGCAGTTATAAAAGGACTTCATCCGAAAATGGATACAGAGAAAATAAAATACCACTTGGAAAATAAAGGGCACCAGGCGTTAAACATCATAAACTTAACGAGAGCAGGAACATCAATCCCGCTCCCCATGTTTCTCGTTGAATTAGCACCAGGTGCAAATAACAAAGAAATATATGACATTAAACTAATATGTAACACAATAGTTACAATTGAACCTCCACGAGTCAAACTGGACATACCACAGTGCATGAGATGTCAATCACTTGGTCACACCAAAAACTATTGCAACCGCAAACCAGTCTGTGTTAAATGTGCAAAAGATCATCTAACAACGCAGTGCCCCCATAAAGGAAAAATAGAAAATGTCAAATGTGCAAATTGTCAAGGGGACCACCCAGCTAACTATAAAGGCTGCATCGTCTGGAAACAAGCACAAGCAACAATTTACCCGCCACTCAGAAGTCGCACCACGTTTAACCCAAAAGCAGCAGAAAGGGTCGCAACAACTGCAACAACACCCCAGTTAATACAAACAGCAGTTAAAGGAAAAGAGGTCTATGAGGTACCAACGTATAACATACCGACGTATAAATCCTATGCTCAAGCAGTCAGCAACCCACACAATGGCAACCAGCTTACCAAAAACAATAACAATGATAACTATGAAAACAATATCAACAATGATAACAATAACGTAAAAAACAACGGTAACCATCTCGAAGGACTAATTGAAAAACTAGCCCTACAGACATCAGAAACAAACAAAATAATACAAAATCTAACATCACAAATGACAACTATATTAAATCTATTAACGGAACTCGTGAGCTTGCAAAAACTAAGTAAAAAATGACCCATATAATGGAATGGAACTGCAACGGGTTACAAAGAAGAATACCCGAACTAAAGGAATTTGCAACAAGAAACAAAACCGACATAATTCTCCTTGCTGAAACACACCAAACCGACAAATCACACTTTAAACTCCCATCATACACATACTATGGAGCACCTCATCCTAGTGGTAAAGCCCACGGTGGGTCTGGTATCTTCATAAAAAACAACATAAATCATTTGCAACTACCACCGATACGAACAACAAAACTACAGGCCACGCTAATTCAAATAACACTCGGACGCCAGCTAACAATAGCGGTAGTTTACTGTCCCCCAAGATACTCCTTAACTACAACCGAGTTAAACGACTTTTTTGATAATGTTTGAAACGACCTCTTCATAGCGGGCGGTTTCAACGCTAAACATCACTTCTGGGGATCCAGATTAACAAACGCAAAAGGAAACAAATTATTGCAAGTAATAAACCGCAAACAGCTAACAGTACTCTCAACAGGGCGACCCACATACTGGCCAACGGACCCTAACAAAATATCTGATATCTTAGACTTTGGAATCACCAGCATCAAAGGAAACCACATAAAAACTACAGAAGTTCTCGACTTGACATCAGATCATACACCAGTGCTATTTACGATAAACTTGACTGCAACCAAAATTCACACCAGAACGAAATTAACAAATAAAAACACAAACTGGCAGTTGTATAGGGAAATAGTAGACACCCAAATAAGTTGCAACGTTCCATTAAAAACAAATCAAGACATAGACGCAGGATTAGACCAATTGACGTCCATATTACATGCAGCAGCCACTAAATCTACCTGCAACCAAAAATACGAGCCTGAAACGGAATATCCATCATACATTACCGAATTAATTAAACAAAAAAAGAAAATAAGAAAGAAATGGCAACGCAGGCGACTACCGCATCTTAAATCTCAATTGAATAAACTTAATAGAAACATCAGAACACAAATACAAAACTACAACAATGAAGTATTTACTAGATACATTACGAACCTTGATGTTACCGAAATATCAAACTACTCCCTATGGAAAGCAGCTAAAAAAATCAGAAGACCTACTGAAGCTATAGCAGCGATTAAGTCACCAGCGGGCACCTGGACAAAATCACTGCAAGAACAAACAAATGTCATGGCAGACTATCTCCAAGAGGTTTTTAGTAACGGGTCTGACACCAATCCGCACAGCTGTGACATTCAAAACAACGCCACGCAAAACCACAAAATTACAAAAGAGGAGCTTCAAGTCATAATCCGAAATCTGAAAAACAACAAATCTCCAGGGTATGACTTAATAACAGCAAAAATGTTAAAAGAACTACCACCGAAAGGAGTTCGCTATATTACTATCCTAACCAACGCAATATTTCGCGTCGGATACTTCCCGCAAGCATGGAAAATTGCTGAAATCATCCTATTATTAAAACCTGGTAAAGATCCAAGTTTCCCACAATCATATAGGCCTATTTCGTTACTGCCGATACTGTCTAAAGTAATCGAAAAAATAATGCACAAAAGAATTATGACTATAGTCAAAGACAAAGGCTTAATACCTGACCACCAATTTGGATTTCGGAAAAGAAATCATTAGAAGAAAAAAAATACTGTACAGCAGTCTTTCTGGATATAGAAAAAGCGTTCGACAAAGTCTGGCATCACGGCCTACTAGCCAAACTGCAAAGAGAACTTCCCATATCTTTATACAAACTAATCACATCCTATATTGAAAACAGATTCTTTTACGTCAGGATTAAGGACACTGCCTCAGACACTCGTCCCATCAAAGCGGGGGTCCCGCAGGGAAGTGTACTTGGATCGTTACTTTACACGATATACACGGCAGACATCACCACCGATTCGAACACACAAATATTTACATTTGCAGACGACACAGCCATACTGTCCATACACGACGACCTCAACATATCTACTAACAATCTACAAAATCATATCAAATCATTAGAGAATTGGCTTCAATCTAACAAAATTAAAGTAAACGTCGCAAAATGTACCCAAGTGGTCTTTACCCTTCGTAAAATCACGCATGAGACAAATCTAATACTAAATAACAGAATTATACAAAAGGCAGCAACGGTTAAGTATTTAAGATTGCATTTAGATAGCAGACTAACTTGGAAACACCATATACAACAAAAAATTAAGCACATAAAATTATTAAACAAAAATATGTATTGGCTAATATCCAAAAAGTCCAAACTTAGCCAACGCAACAAAATCTTAATATACAAATGTGTAATCAAACCCATATGGAGCTATGGAATCCAACTTTGGGGAATGGCAGCCAAATCGCACATTCAAAAAATGGAAAGCCTTCAAGCAAAAATCCTCAGAACCATCCTTGACGCACCCTGGTACGTCAGAAATGATGATATCCTTAAAACATTAGATATCCCCACAGTGCAAGAAGAAATAATACGATTCTCAAAGAAACATAAAAATAGAATTGAGAGACATCCCAACCCATCAGCAAATCACTGCTACAAAGGTATAGCGAGAAGACTCAAGAGAAAACACCCTTCGGATCTTCTAACATAATCTATAAATAAACAATATCCTATTGGTGCTTGCCGTTAAATGTAACGGGAGCCAAAAGCTACATATTATATGTTATATCTATTTGTAAATATTTGGTGTAAATAGGAACAAATAATAAAGTGGAAGTATGAAAAAAAAAATAAAATAAAATAAAGGATATATTGATGACATAATCACAGCCATTCCAATAGAACATTTAAATCAAACATTACAAACATTTAACTCTTATCACTTCTGAATAAAATTTACTCATGAAATAGAATTAAACAACAAGATACCATTCCTCGATTTAACATTAATACATGATAACAACAAAATAATAACGAACTGGTATAGAAAACCCACTTGGTCCAGCCGATACCTAAACTTCAATTCACATCATCCACTGAACCAAAAAATAGCAATCATTCGAACATGTAGAGTGTGGTAGAGTATAGGCACGTGCGAGTATGAGTGAGAGCGTGTGTGTGCCTGAGCGTGTGCGAGAGAGAAAGAAGTGCCAGTTGAAGATCGCTTGCGTTTCCTTTTCGGAAAGCGTGCTTATTGGGCGAGTATGTATGGCTGAGAGTGTATGTGTGGCCGAGTGCGAGGTGATGAGCGACTGAGGTCAGAGAGCGTGCGGCAGAGTTTTAGCGACCAGCGAATTGTGTGCATGCGATTTTACTTTAGTATATCTTTTGAGTCTTTGTGTGTTTTGTATAGCGTTTTTCTTGAGCTTTGTGTATGTTATGTAGTGTGTTTTTTTTAAGTCTTTGCGTGTTTCATATACTGTGTTCTTTAGAGTTTTCTGTGTTTTTTTTATAACTTGTGTTTACAATAAATATAGTCAGCTTCAGTTGTTGCAACTTCGACCCGCACTAAATATCATTCCCAGTAAAATTCCTACAAACATTAACCAATAGAGCACTACGCCTATCACACCCGTCATTTTACAGTGAGAATATAAAAATCATCAAACAAACCTTGCTCAACAATAATTATCCGCCGTCACTCACAAATAAAGGAATAGCCATTACAATAGAGAAACTCTACAATACAGACAATAAAAACGGGACAGATCAACCAACTGACACTACCACACACATAACACTACCATACATGCATCACCTCGCCACAAAAATCAGAAATCTACTAAAACCACTACACATAACAGTACACTTCAAAAACAATAACTCCATCCATCGAATTACAGGATCCATCAAAGATAAACTAAACAAACTTGACCACATAGAAACAGTCTATTCCATTCCATGCAAAAACTGCGGAAAAGTATACATTGGCCAGACAAAACGAAAACTGAAAGAAAGGATAAGAGAACATAAAAGACCTCCAACAGCCACACTTGCACACACAGCCCTAGTAGAACATGCCATACACAGTAATCACACTTTTGATTTTGACAACGTAAAAATACTTGACATTGAACATAATTACAAAAAGAGACTTTTATCAGAAATGCTACACATCATCCGAAACAAACCACATTAGTAAATTTTATGTCAATTTGTAATACACATCCTGATTTCAAATAAAAGACATACATTCAATAGCACATACACACTAACACACACACACAACTACATACAGAGACACACACACTCCACTACCCCCCACCAACACCGATTCTCAAACCAATAATACACTCATTTCCCCCACCTGCAATAGAGACCGAAGACACCGCAGTACCACAGGACCATCATTACACACCTCACCGTCAAACAGTACAGTAATCGCCATCGGCCCCTGGTAACCTTCGAAAAGTTCTAACTATGTTAGGACCTATTAGAAATACCAGGGTGCTATCGTGAATTTTTTCAAAATTTCCACGAACATCTTTCGGCTTAGAGTCATAATAAGGGCTTGGCCAAAAGTTTATCCAGCCTCGAAGATTCGCTCTTCTTTAACAACTTCATTTACATAAACCATTTTTCAAAATTTTTACAAACACCGTTCGGCTTAGAATCAAGTAAGGTTGGGACCATAGAGAGTCCCCGCTTGAAGACGTTAGCTCTTCTTTAAAACAACAATACACAACCGACATACATCGCTATGGTTAATTTTGTAAGTACAATTACACTACACAACAAAATAAATTTTTTTCTCTGCTACTGGGTTGAAAATAGGTTCCTTATAGTAATTCATATGCGCTGAATACGGAACTGCAATCGGATTTGCTCTGGCACGTCAGGAAAAAAAGTTATGTATGTATAAATCTTTCGAAGATAATGCTATTAACTACGTTGAATTGCGAATGTGAGACATTTCGGGGAAATAAATGTGCGTACTTTGGGATGAAAACACTAAATATTATAATTAAGAAATTAATTATAAATGTTTATTTTCCTCTGAAATGAGTCAGAGGCCCTTAGTTACACTAACATTGGCAATACCTTCGTTTAAAAATGCGCCTATTCATCTTTCGTTTACTGACTCACCATATACCGAATTACCGAATCTTCTTATATGAAATCAATTAAATACATGTTATTGCGACTGTTACACTGAACTAATGTAGGGTTTAAGGCGAGATACGTGTCGATGGAGAAGAAACATGAAAGCGTTTTGTTTATCCGAGTTGGAAGTGGGACTCCGGGGTCGCCTCACGAGACTCGATGGGCATTTCTTTGACAACAGTCGTACCTGCTTATTCAAATCATCACTCCTTAAATAAACCAGCTTTACGTTTATTAATAAATTCGTTTATTTTCCATATAAGATCCCACACTAATTTTATAAAACATGATAAATCCTGCCCGCATACTCTACCTCGAGCGCAAGATAGTACTTCTGCCTATTTGTTTTTACGACTGCACGCTTTTCTTTTTGCAGACGCATAAAGCAGAGTATCCTTGAAAATACACACACACATTCGTACATCATACCAAATAATACGGCTCGTTGATGCAGCTACATAATAACGCATGTACATGGTTTTAATAATCTTATGACCTTATTACTAAAGTCATATCTTATGATTTTCTGCTATAACTTTAAATCCACACGTGCTACGACAATTCTGAATGTATAATCGGAATCAGCGCACCCTATTACATAAGACTCACATTAATTTCAACCAGTAGCAAATTTATTGTTGCATAGTGTAATAGAAAACCATATACATTATATTCTCCGTAATTCTACTCCACAAGAGTTTCTAACACATACTTCTGTACAATTAACAGCTGAAGAGGACCTAATAAAGTGGTCGAAACGTACAATTATATATCATTTCAACGATCCTATCAACGATCCTACCATCGCCGATATACCTTACACATAGTTAGATAAATACAAGACGAGATATATACGGCTATGATCCCACGCTCCTATATAAGAAGCCCACACCGTAGATCTGACCGGGCGCGCAGCTGGCTGGGAATATGATTTTATATATTGAATACTTAAAGTTTTCGTTTTTCGGATTTAAATATGCTATATGTGCGACTGATAGTCCAACTTTCTGGATTTCGTCATTGACCTCTTCAATAGGGAGACGAGGGAGACCTCGGAGGACAAAGGCATGAGATTTTTCGTTGATAATTGTAAAAGTGAAAAGCGGAATGTTCTTCGCTTATAGTTGCTCGCGGAATAGTTCGAAGTGATTAATGTTGTTGAATTGTAACTGGACGCGATTGCCTGAATATTTGATCTGAAATGTATTTCCGAAATCTTTTTCGAGTTGTTAAGTGAATAATACTATGTTTGAATTGAAATTTGAGATGTACTAAGGCGGTGGCCGTTTCGTGGTTCGTTCAATTTGCATCGACGGAGCGTCTGTTTCCATGTTATTCTCCGTGATTTTTCGAACTCGGAGTAACGGTTGATTGCTTTAAGGAGGGAGACCTGTGTAGCGCGCTTAAAATCGGGCAATATTCGGGATTTATTTTTAAGGGAACTATTTAATCAATGTTTTTCAAATGTGAACATAGTTTATTTACACTTTTATACTATACAGACATTTTTTTTTAAATAAGAACAGGTTCTTCTTAATGATGTTACAAGGGCCAAAGTCCGACCTGTCCTCGATTGCAGCGGTTTGCGGTGTGCAGTGCAGAGTGTGTTGTAGTGATCTGAAATTAAAAATCCAAATAGCATTCTTGAGCTTAGAGATGCCGAAAGCAAGTGAACCTATTTTTAAGTCAATATCTGCAAACTTGTAAATTTGGCAGCAGGTTGACTGAAAAAGATCAATTTTCCGAGGAAAATTTCTTTTTTAAAGTACATACAAAATTATTTATTTGCATAATATAAATGTCTATTTAGGTTCAATCCCTGGCCAAGATATTCAGGCTCTTGTATATAATAATCTCCAACTCAATCCGTTGAAGAGTTTTTTCTTTATCTTGCACACCGATATGTCAAACGTTGATTCGAGAAAAACGCGTTTAAAGTTTAGCTACAATATAATCACACTTTTGGGAAACTTACATCAGTTTTTTCCTAATCTGCTATGCCAGGCCCATATATAATTCCTTCATCTTCTTCAAATTGCTCCAGCAAAGCTTGTTTTTTCTTTCTGCGGACTGTTCTCGCGTCAATTGTTGAGTTAAGGCTACGGCGCTCCTGTCGCTTGATTCGTTCGCAGTCATAATTGTCGGCAAATGTTTCGCACTGTTGGCCGATAATTAAATTCTGCGCTTGCATGACTTTTAGTATAAAGGTGTATGCTTCATTGAAAGTTCCAGCAGCTAAAAATGCAGCAATTTCAATAATCTTTAGGCCGCAGTTTAAATGTTTAGGTGCTAGTCGCCAGATTGTTGAATTAAAGCTTTCATTGCTATTTTGGGTGTGACTTCCTAAACATCTTTCTAATAATTGTGGGCTCGATAGCTCTGTATATATGGGCAATATATGTTTTTCCACCTCTGGATGAAGTGCCTCTGGGTGATTATATTCTTATAGTAGGCCTGCATCTTCTGCAACGCGCCATTTGCACCACGACGCAGCTCCTGGAGGGCAATTCTGGTGTTGCGGCTTTTCATTTGTTGAGCATATGTGGTAAAATGAAGCCATTACCGCATCCTGCATATCTTTTAAACAATTGGGGTTTCGCCTTATTGCCAAACCATAATATTTTGTTAGCTTGGCAATTAATGTGTCGGTCAATTTGCCCTTATCCCCGAGTTTGGCTGATTTTTTAACTTTCCTTAGTCGGCTTCCCGTTATTTTTTCCACATGACCGACACATTCACTCTTCGAGATCGTGAAATCCGCACCATAAGGTTGTGCATCCAAAATTGCTTTAAATGTTTTTGTGTCGCCGTCTCCTATATATTGGTCATACCTTACGCCGTATTTTCCTTGCGATCTTGCAAACATTTCCACCACTGAGTCCTTTTCCATTTTTCCAGCTGAGCCCTGATGATTTATAGAACATTGATTTGCATGTTCTTCACTCCACAATTGGTACTCTTGAGCACCCTTTTTCTTTTCCCAGTAGGTGCATCCTTGGCAATAACTCCCTTTGACGATAAAGTCGATGACTTTTCCTGTAAAATACCCAATTAGGGTAGTTACTCCAAACAGCGAAGAAAAACCGCGTCTTTTCCACGACCCATCTCCAGAGACTTTCAAATGATCCGGTATTCTTCCCATTCTTTAATTTTCTTCTTTTTCTTCCTGAATTGCTTTTGTGCAAAACAAATCAAACGTAAGTTTCGCCGTCTCGTGGATATGTTTGACAGTGGCATTATACGAGCATTTTCTCAGTCCTTGTCCGATATCCATTAGGCCGCAAAAAATCTTGATGCCTTCTCTAGCAATTCCTAATAATCGCATTACAAGAACTATTCACCTGTTACTTTCGTAGCCGTTATGAATAAATGGACCGGAACTAATTCCGGCTGCGCCGCATTCACAACGCATTTTTATCTTGAAGCCAAGCCCACGGTTTTGTGTTTCGGTAAAAGACACTTTCTTCGTGCACACTTCACAAACAAGTGCTTCGGCAATTGCACCAAAAACACTAAAGAATTCAATAATACGGTGGCAATGAGCTGTAGTTACGTTGACTCCACAGCTACTCGCTGTTTTGAATTTCCTCGCGGAGGCACTTATTCCTTCGTCGCGGTTAGTTTCGGAAAATTGATTTCCAGCAAAACATCGTCGACGCGGCCTACTCGCACGAAAAGAACTTTATCGACTACCTTTAGCAGTATTCATTATGCGATTTTGCTACGTTTTTGTTAAAGATAGGCGTAAATGAGGACTAGCTTATAACTAAGATAAGAAAAATATAACTAAAACAATAAAACTGGAGAAAAAGTTTAAAAAATTATGATTTAAAAATAAGCAAAACAACACACAATATAAATACATGTACACAAAACTCAAAATTCTAAATAATCACTATTCACTATATACGCCCTTCTGTCACAAAATTCTCGCTAAATACGCTGTGAATTGCTCAAGGCTCAACTAAATAATGTGACAAAATGTACATCACTGTGGGTACGTGCCGTAATCGCTACTCTTCCATTGGGTAAGAAGGAAGAAAAGAAGGTGATAAGCGGACACTTTCTTATTCGGGAGATAACATTTCAATTCACGCAGTGTTGCATGAAAACTTACAATGGTTCATATATCTACTGCCGTGTAATCATATACTTACTTAAACTTCTATACAAGTGAACCCGGCCTGTCATCGTGAATGCATTGATATCATTGATGCGCAACATACTTACCTCCACCGTAGAGCGTTCCGCGCGCTCGGGGATAAAATGGACTATATCTACTACATTTTTACGAATTTTGTGTTGCGGCTTCGGTAACATAATTTCGTGATGTTAAACAATCGATTTATGTATTCAAAAAAAATCGATTTTTTGGGCAACATACACAGGTCTCCCCCTTTAAACGTTCTTCCTTAGATTTGAAAAAAATTACGTGGTTTAACGTTACTTGGTACCGCGGAAGTCGAAGCTAAATTCTTGATAGGTGTGAACTTTTTATAACGTACCGTGGAGAAATCCGAGGTAGCACTGTTTGATTCGTTAGAGGAGTCAGATTCAGGCGCAGCCGGACGGAGGTCGAGGTCAGTTGTAGAACGAGCAGGGATAAGACTTGCGTGCGACTCACCGGGTTGTAGAACGACCGAAGCAGAAGGAATTTCAGTGACCACAGGAGGTCCTTGCGGAATTTGATTTGCTTTGAGCGTTCTTCCTTTGATTTTAATAAATTTCGTGGTTTGACTGTACTTGGAATCGCGGAGATCGAAGCTAAATTCATAGTGGATTTTACCCTTTTGTATCGTACCGTTGAAAAATCAGAATTACCACTATTTGAATCGTTAGAGGAGTTGTACTCAGGCGCAGCCGGACTGAGGTCGAGGTCGGTTGTATTAACGGGCAGGAATAAGACTCGTGTGCGACTCACCGGGTTGTAAAACGGCCGTAGCAGATGGAGTTTCGATGGCTACGGAGTGTCCTTGCGGAGTTTGATTTGGCGAGACCATGGTTGCCAGAGATCTGATGTTAGCTGCCGTTAATCGGAGTCCTGATGGTTTTGGCATCTTTCTGATTGCGGATGCTTTCCTGAGAGTGGCCTGTGAGCCTGGGGTTGGCGGAGCCACCCCGGCTCGGGATATGTTCACTGACTCTACTTTATGGCAATTAGGCTGTTTAAGGGGTCTGGCCACCATGCAAATTTCTTTTTTTCATTTTTTTTTTATTGTGTTATAATTAATCTTTGAAATGTTACGCATCAGTTAATCCATAGTTGGTACTGAAAATCGCAAAATTGCAAAAGTTACAGGTGTTTCTCGGTAGGAAGGTCGAGCCGCTGCGAGCGGTCGACCGCGCGGCTCGATCAGTGTATGCAACTCGCACGGTTCAGTACGTGCAGCTGCCCTATTGTATCATTTGTATGGGTTAGTAGAATTGTCTACTCGAATCCATACGAAGAAAAAGTGATGAAAAAAGAATGCGTAGATCATGTGCAGAAAAGGATGGGCACACGACTTCGTAAAATCAAAAAGGAAAAGAAAGGTCTTGCTGGCAAAGGAAAGCTCACCGATAAACTAATTAATGAGCTAACAGTATATTACGGTCTCGCTATTCGAAGGTTCTCTAATTCTAAAGACGAAATGAAGAAAGCTATTTGGGCAACATTCAAGCACAAGAGCTCGACCGACGAAATCCCGCAGCATGAAAATTGTCCACCGGGAGAAGACTCGTGGTGCTCTTGACAAATATCAAATGCGATTGGCACTTTGGATGAATATCTACACAAGAATCCTCTGCCTCAAATTGTTCAAGATGCCATTCGACCTGTTTATGAGGACCTCACGTTAGATGAATTGTTAGAACGGTGCGAAGGAGGCTTCACGCAAAACGCCAACGAAAGCGTCAACTCCGTCATCTGGTCAATGGCTCCAAAAACGAGTTCCAGCGGTGCGAAAACCGTCGAAATTGCCAGTTACATTGCTATCAGCACTTTCAACGATGGGTACAACAGTATTTGGCTGATGATGAAACTCATGGATCTAAGCATCGGAGATCGCTGCTACGATTTCTGTAGGGCAGTCGACGAGGAACGTTGCGCTACAGCAAATGTCCGAGCGCAAAAAAGTACGAAAGAAGCACGCCAAGCACGTAGATCTTCGCAAAAAGACGCCCAAAATGCTCAAACAGCTGCCGAAGAGGACATGTATGGACCAGGAATCGCTGATTGAAGGTAAGACTCACAAAAACCGCGCCGTCAGCCGAATAACCGCACCTTTACTTTCTTTTGCGATTATCTCGAAACTATATTTTTCGAAACGGTTCCGCGTAAATCTCGTAAGCTATCGGTCCGATTGCTCTGAAATTTGAACAAAGTACTTCTAGATACATTATCTAAAGCGTAACGTACGATTTTTGCGATTACTTGATTAGTTTTTTTTTAATGACGTTTTTTCTCGTGAAATTTCGGTGAAAATCGTGAAAAAAAATTCTTCGGCTCACCATAATTTCCCTATTTTAAAAAAAAAAATTTCCCTACGTTACGCCCTTGCAATAAGATCCAGGAATAAGCTAATTTTTTTGTTTTTTTTTCAGATGCAAAATGAAGCAGGTAGTCATGGAACCGCCCCCGTGCGTTTCGTGCCGAGGGCCTTCACCAAAATGAACGAAACGCCGGTATTTTTTATTTTTTTATCACAACATTTTTTTCACTTGTTCACTAAACCGTTTTCTACTATGTGACAAAAAATAAAAGAATTTTGTGCTTTATTTTCGCGTTTATGAATTTTTGAGAATAGTACTCATCTGGCGAGCGCACATGGTGGCCAGACCCCTTAATTAAGTTTAAAATTTATGGAAATACCGGATAATGAAACCGCGATTGAAAAGGCAACGAGAAGGAGCAGGTATGTCTCCGAGCGCGAACCAAGTCGGCGACCCGGATTATCGGATTAACGAATTGTTGCGATTGAGAACGCGACGGAAAGGCAAAGTGTCCGTTACTTTCGGGCACTCACTTGAAATTACAAAATCACTATTGAAAACGAATTAATTGTATGAAAAATCGACAAGCGACGACTAAGTTGGAATCGCGATCGAAAACGCGACGGAAAGGCACGGGTGTATCCCGAGCACGAACCGTATCAACGATCACGGATTATATGTATAAGACTCAAGGAGCGACGATGTTTACGCGACGAACGCACAATGAGGAATGAAACCGCGGTTGAAAAAGCAACGAGAAGGAGCAGGTATGTCTCCGAGCGCGAACCAAGTTGGCGATCCGGATTATCGGATTTGATGGGAATAGATTTCATTCGGGTTAATCGATAAATGATACTTGCTCTATTTGTACGTACTGCTCACTATGAATGCTTTATTGAGACTAACCAGTACAGCGAACATAGGCACTCACGAGGCGCATCGATCTTTACCATCGATCGGTATCTGGCGCATGTAGTTACAAAGTATAATACGATTTTTGTTTCGTCTATCTTTTTCATACAGAACTTAATCCTAAGTTTCTAACTAAAGCATCAAACCTTGGTTTCGCTAAAGGTTTGGTGAAGATGTCCGCCAACATATCATCAGTATTTATATAATCAACTACAATCTTTTTATTTTCAATATTTTCTCTGATGAAATGATGACGTACATCGATATGTTTTGTTCGTTGAGTAGTCGTAGCGTTCTTACTTAAAGTTATTGCACCATGGTTATTACAAAGTATATTAATGGGATTCTTGTTGACTTTGTTTTCAATTTCTGCCGATAATTCTCGCAACCAAAGTCCTTCTTGGCAGGTAAATGCTAGAGAGACATATTCCGCCTCTACTGTGGACAACGCTACAGTACGTTGTTTCTTACTGAACCATGATATAGGTGCGCCATTCGCTACGAATACTGGCCGGTGATGGATTTTCTATCCGTCTGATCATTCGCCCAATCGGCATCGCAATAACCGATTATTTTTAGGCTATTAGCTGAAGAAAACTTTATTTTGTATTTAATAGTTCCTTTTAGATACCTGTAAATTCTTTTAACCGCTGTCCCGTGCGCCATACCGGGATTTTTACTAAAAGTACTTACACTATTTACAGCATACGCAATGTCCGGACGCGAAATTTGGCTTATGTATAATAAGTTTCCTATAGCTTCCATGTAAGGCACTTGTTGCATATTTTTCATTTCTTTCCCATCGTTTGGTTGACCCTGTAACTTTAGATTGGGAACCGCTGGTGTGCCTACAGTGTTGCACTTGTCCATCCTGAACCTCCTGAGTGATTCTTCTATGTAGTCCTTCTGATGGATTGCAATATCTTCCTTTTGGTTTCTTTCTATCGTCATTCCAAGAAACGTTTTCGCTTCGCCTAAGTCTTTCATGTCGAAATCTTTACTCAATTTTTCTTTTAATTCTCCTTTGCTTTTCTTGTTACTTGATAGGAGAGATCGTCTACATATACGGCTACGATTAATTTTTCATTATTTCTTTTCTTATAGTATACACAGGGATCTGCCTTTGATCTGAGTAGCCCGTAGCTTTTGAGTGCTGAATCCAGCTTCAGATTCCACTGTCTTCCGCTTTGCTTTAATCCGTATACAGCCTTCTTTAATTTCCAAACCTTTTTGGTCTCATTTTGCTGTGGTAAACCATTATCATCTTGTGGTTTTACATATATGTCTTCGTCTAGATCTCCATTTAGGTATGCCGTTTTGACGTCCATATGGGTTAACTCTAATTTTTCCTTAGCTGCTAAAATTAAAAGATATCTTATAGTATTATATTTGACCACGGGTGAAAAAGTTTTGGAGTAATCAATGCCCTGGGTTTGAGTGCACCCTTGCACCACGAGTCTTGCTCGGTATTTCGGTTGTCCCGTGTCGTCCATTTTCTTTTTGAATACCCATCTCATTCCTAGTATTTTGGCATTGGGAGGTTTTCGTACGCATTCCCATGTTTTATTTTTTTTTAATGCTTCGTGTTCTGCTTGTATCGCAATTCTCCATGAGTCCCAATCAGGGCTATCCATAGCCTCTTGTACAGTAGTGGGGATCTCTTTTTCAGCTTCCGTAGCTATATATGTGTGGGGTTCGGAGTCTCCTAGAGTGAGAATGCGAAGAGGATCGGGGGCAGACGAGAGATGGCGTAAGGTGCCGAGAGGTCCTTAGCCAAAATTAAGCGCAAAAACATCGTGAGCGCCGGTGGCTCAGTGTGTATGGTGCCGGCCTGCGGATTCAAAAGTTGCGGGTTCGATTCCCGCACCGGTAGCGTTTATTTTTCTGTCCCGATCCTACAGTTTGGGGGCTCGTCCGGGATAGGAGCTTCTCCGAATACCTACATCGGAGATGTCCTGAGTTGCGTTGCCGCTCATCTGGTGCGAAGCGAGATAGCGAGAGAAATGGTGAAACAGTGACTCGTGATCGTACATTTGAGGACAAATGTAGCTGCAGGACGGCCGAGTGTGGGGTTCGGAGTCTCCTAGAGTGAGAATGCGAAGAGGATCGGGGGCAGACGAGAGATGGCGTAAGGTGCCACGAGGCCCTTAGCCAAAATTAAGCGCAAAAACATCGTGAGCGCCGGTGGCCCAGTGTGTATGGCGCCGGCCTGCGGATCCAAAGGTTGCGGGTTCGATTCCCGCACCGGTAGCGTTTATTTTTCTGTCCCGATCCTACATATGCTACATAACCTTCTCTCGTCACTGGTTTCCATTTTCGTTCTGTCCTTCTTATTGTTGGAACCTGTTGATTTTCATGCGATATTTCTCTGTTTTGATTTTCTTGTTGCGATTCTTCATCCTGACTTTCCAGTCTAGGATTTTCTATTACCGTCATTTCATGTGACGTACTTGATGCCACGGACATGTACGAGGCACTTGATTTATCTGAATCGCTTTCTTCAATTTCTTCTTCTTCCTTTTTCTTGTCTTCTTCAAAGAACACGACATCTCTACTATTAATTATTTTCTTATTTATCGGGTTTATTAACCTATATCCAGTAGTACCTTCTGGGTATCTCATAAATAGCATCTTGTGTGCCTTTGGGTCCCATTTGTCCCTCTTCACCTTTGGGATATATGTTCTTACTTCGCATCCAAATATTCGTAAATGCTTCAAATCTGGTTTTTGACCAGTCCAAATTTCTTCTGGCGTTTTATTTGGAATTGCACTTGGAGGGGATCTGTTAATCAGATACGTTGCCGTCGAACTGACCCAATATTCCTTTGGGAGCCCTGCGTCGATCATCATTGACCGTGCTTTTTCAAAAATGGTTCTGTTGGCCCTTTCGGATAGGCCATTTTGTTGTGGTGAATATGGTACGCTAGTTTGATGTATTATACCAAAATCCTGAAGAACCTTTGTGAACTGACTATTGACATATTCTTTAGCGTTGTCAGTCCTTATTGCCTTAATCTTACGCCCTGTTTGATTCTCGACTAAATTTTAGAACATAACAAATTTATCACATACTTCGCTTTTATGTCTGAGAAAATAAACAAACATTTTTCTACTGTGATCATCTATAAAAGTTAATAAGTAACGCTTACCGCCAATGGAACTTACTGACATTGGACCACATACGTCCGAATGTATCAGGTCTAATAATTGTTTGGCGCGATTATTCTTAAACCTACTTTTAAACGGTAGACGTGCAAGTTTCGCTTCTACGCTGTAACCGTTTCGGTTACATACCAGAAAGGTACCGTTGTGTACGGCCCTGTCCGTGCGTGCGCAAATATTCTGCGGAATCGGGGGGGACTTCTGCCGATCTCCGAAAACATAAATAAGACGGTTCGAGGTGCGAGAGACTACTCTTCTTCGATACATAGTAAGCGATATTAATATAAGGTGACCTACCTCAAGTCATCCTGAGAGACCGGCAACCCGAGGGCGATCAGCCAGGGTTATTGAGAGACACGGGACTCCAGTGGGACTAACCGGGACAAATATCCGGACAAGAGGATAAGGAACCAGTGCGACCGAATCCGTTCTAAGAAGAGTCACGTAAATCCAGATTAAAGTAATTAGTCAACAAAAGACTTTGTTCCGTGCGCGCGTTGCAATAATTAGATTTTACAAACATTTGTCCAAATTAAGACCCTGCGCGAATCTAGCGGTTGTACAAACCCATTTATATAAAATAAAATTATTTGTAAAAAATAAAAACGGTTACAACGCACACCTTACATATTTCTTCACTTATTTTCCAGTCTTCTAGTCCAGTCACCATATCGTCTTGGAGTAACCGTATTCCTTTTCTGCTGAGGTGTCCTAATCGCCGGTGCCACACTTGATTCTGGTCCGTCGTTGATATCGCTGCAAAAGCTTTTTCAGTTCCACCATCCAGCTGGTATACGCCTCCTTGCATACTAGCCGTTGCTGCTATTGGGTCATTGAATAAGTTCTCGCTGTTTGAGAACAAATGGTGTTTCCGGTCCTATCTGCTCGCAGTTTTTTGGGGGGACGCATTTTTTTAGTAGTAGTAGTAGTAGTAGTAGTAGTATCTTTATTTGCGTCCCTTTCAGGTTTGCAACTTATACACCTTTACAATAAAAAACACAAACAAGAATAAATAACAACAATCCTCTCCAACGCCGTCCCACTCTCCTCAGGCTCTCCTTGGACTACCGCATCCCCTCTGCCTGCCTTTCTTCCTTTGCTTCCTTCCTCTTCGCCATTCGCCCTCTGCTCTCACCCCGTCCCCTAAACCCCTCTCTCCCCCGGCCCTCACCGCTCTTCTCTCACCTCCCCCCCAACACTCCCCTCCCCCTCCCCCCACTCCCTCTTCTCTTCCTCCCACCTCCACCATGTCCCCTCTATCTTGATCCTTCCATCTCCCATCCACACCCTCTTCCCCCTCCTCCTTTCCTCCCACGCCTTTTCCACTACCCTCCACCTCATTCTCCTTTCTTCCCATGTACGATCCTCCTCTATCCTTACTCCTCTCCCCCTCACTTTCCATCTCCTTGCCATCACTTTTTCCTTACCCGCCACACTCTTCATCCTTACTACCACCATTCCCCTATCATCTCCCCCTTCCCTTCCTCTCCTTCTCAGTTCCCTGAATTCCTCCACCTCCCCTTCCGCCCCCAATTCCCCCAACAATTCCCGTATCTCCTCCCGCCTCTTCTCTGCTCCTCTCCTCAGCCCCTTCACAATCATGTTCCTCCTTCTTCCTTCGTTCTCCTTCTGCTCCTTCCATATTTCTATCCTCCTCAACCTCTCAGCCATCTCTTCTTCCAACCTCTTCTCTCCACTCCTCACCCCTTTCTCCAGCTTTCCTTTTCTTTCCTCACCTCGCTCTGTTGTCTTCTCCCTCCTCCCTTCTCCTTCCTTCTCCTCTATCTCCAGCTTCCCTTTTCGTTGTTCACCTCGCTCAGTCCTCTCTTCCATCCTCCGTTCTCCTTTCTTCTCCTCCTCTGTCTCCAGCATCTGTTTTCCTGCTTTGCCTTGCTTCATCCTCTCCTCTATCCTCCCTTCTCCTTTCTTCCCCTCTGTCAGCATCTTCCCTTTTCTTCCTTCGCCTCTCTCTGTCCTCCCCTCCAACCTCCCTTCTCCTTTCCTCTTCTCCTCCAATTTCCCTTCTCCTTTCTTCTCCTCTGCCTCCAACTTCCTCGTTCTCCCTTCAATTCTCCTTAACCTCTCCTCCATCCTCTCTCTCTCTTTCCTCTCAGCTCCTCGACCTCCCGCTCCTTTCTTTCTACCTCCTTCACTATCTCCTTCATCCCCTTCGTCACCATCTCAATGACAGCTTCCCCCATCCGCTCAAATTTCCTGTCCATCCGCTCACACTCCCTGTCCATCCTCTCACACCCCCTGTCCATCCGCCTGTCCATCCTCTTCAGCACTAACCTCATAATCGCCTCTGCCATTTCTCCATGCTTTTCCTTCATCTCCTCATCCCCTTCTGCTTCCTCCTCCTTCTCCAGCCCATCTCTTCCTCTTACTCCCTCATCCTCCCCTTGTGACTTCTTATCCCGTTTCCCTGCTTTCCCTGATTCATCCTCCTCTCCTCTCCCACACTTCCCTCCTTCGTCCTCCTTCCTTCTCCATAACTCCACCAATTTTCCCTCCCTTCCCTTTTTCGTCCGCCCCATCTTCCTCACTCTCTTCGCCTTAACCTGCCTTCTTCTCTCTTCTTTACCGACCCTATCACCGCTCTTTTAATTTTCCTCCAGGTGTCGCTTCCTCCGATCCCTCTCTTGCTCGGCTCCACGCTCCCTCCTAACCTCGCTTTCTGCTTCTCGCTTCTCACTCCTCCTACCTCTTCTCCTCTTCCTCTCCCGTTCCGCCCACGCTTCCACCGCACCCTCTCCTTATCCTCTACTCACCACCTCTCTCTTTCGCCCTCCCTATTCACTACACCCCTCTTTTCATCTCCTTTCCCTCGCACACCTGTCACACACGTCCACACTGTCTCAATAAATTACTAATATCCATTTTTTTTAGTAGTGCGATAACATTGTAAGGAATTCCGAGAATTTCGTCTCGCTGGCGCATAAACAGTTTGCTGTGCAATCGAGTTAGACATGGAGAGTTTAGTTCCGAAAAAAGAGCTTTTGCGGGGAGTCTTGCTGCATTATTTTTTCCTAAAGAAATCTGCAGCAGAGGCTCACAGAATTTTGAAGGAGACATGCGGGGAGCATGCGTTATCGGAAACAACCTGCAGAGATTGGTATTGGCGCTTCAAAAACGGTGATTTTGACCTGGAGGATAAAGAACGCACTGGGGCGCCAAAAAAAATCAAAGACGAGGAGCTGGATGCGTTACTCCTTGAGGACTCGTGCCAAACTTTAGTGGAACTAGGAGAGTCATTAGGAAGGCAGGAAGGCAGGAAGGACAGGAGTTGCCGACACAACTGTCTCAAAACGGTTAAAGTCAATAGGAATGATCCAGAAACAGGGTTATCGGGTCCCCTATCAGCTGAAGCCGCGCGACGCGGTGCTCCTGGGAGAAGACATAAGAAAGACCTTCGGTTCAGACATACCTTGAAAGCCAGAAATAGGAAATTCTACCCCACCCGCCATACTCTACAGACATCGCCCCTTCAGACTACCACCTGTTCCGGTCGATGAGCAATAGCCTGCCGGACCAGCACTTCCGTTCTTATGAGGACGCGAAAAAATGGGTGGATTCCTGGATTGCCTCAAAAGACGCTTCCTTTTTCCGGAGGGGAATTCAAATGCTGCCGGAGAGATGGGAAAAAGTAGTGGCCAGTGATGGCCAAAACTTCCAATAACAGGTTTTTCCCTAAAAGTTTTTATTATACTTTAATTATGAGGAAAAAACAGCGGGAACTTATTCAATGACCCAATATATAGCCCTTAAAGTCTTTGATAAAGGCCTTTCTTTCCGTAAACAAAATAGTATACCCTTTTTGAGTTATTTTACTGACAGACAATAAATTAGTAGTCGACTCTGGTACATACAGCACGTTATTAATATCTATCACAGATTGCTTGCCACGAGTATTTATTTTCAGACTAGTATTACCTTTGGATATGGCCGTCATGTTTGTACCTTGTTTTGCTGTCCCTATATCTCATTTGTGTATTTCCACATCTTTCAGTATTTCTTTTGTCCCAGTCATGTGCGTTGAGACACATGAGTCTAAGTGCCAGACATTGTCATTTGGCATGGTTTCGATTTCTGAGAACGCTTTGTGTTGTGCATTATTTTTATTTCCTTTGGAGGATTTATTATGCCAGCATACTGATGCTGCGTGTCCAACTTTGTGACATATGAAACACCTGACTGTTTTTCTTTTATCGTTGGCACGTTGCAAATTTGACTTGTGAGGCCTACTGTAGAATGCAGATTCCTTGTTGTCGCTGCTACCTTCTCCAGTACTCTTTTACCACTTGTAAGAGCTTGACTTTTATGGCATCTGCTGTGGTTGATATTCTTCTGGCAGTCCAGATAGTAATACTGCACCTACCATTTCGTCTTTAACTTCGAAATTTAATTCTTTGAGTCTGTGAGCAGTACCCGTTATTTTGTGAACATAGTCTTTCACCGTCGCACAGTCTTCAAGCTTTGTGGACGTGAGCTGCCTAAGCAGTCCTACTTTTTTAGTTAAGCACGAATCTTCAAAGACGTTTTTTAATTTTTGCCAAATCTCGTTCGGCGTGGAAGTATGTTCTATGTGTGTATAGTTACGTTTACCCACGGACAAGATTAGTTTTGCCCTCGCTTTAGTCATCTTTTTCGGGTCGGCTAAGTACCCCGCTTTACCTTCAACGCAGCCCCATAGGTCTTCACTTTCTAGGAAGGCCCTTATAGAGAATCTCCAGCTCGCATAGTTTTCCCTTCCTACGAGCTTTTCTATGAAATGGGAATTAGATCCTGGATCCATTCTTGGTTCCTTCGAGCACGTGGTTGTGTGAGGTTAGGATCTCGCGCACCGCACGTGTTTCCGCGTTTCGCGAAGATTTATCGATTTTCCAAAATTTATCGAATTTCGTAAGTCAGTTTATCTTCGGCCACGTTACGGTCATGCACGACGAACAAAGTTTTCAAAACAATTCTATATCTCCTCCGACGTTTCGATCCGGATCCGGATCCTCCTCATGGAAAGAAAAACTTGCCAGTAAACGCATATGAAATTAATAGTAAATCGAAACAAAGAAAAATATTTTGAAGTATATCAATAATAGATTAATGCGAATTTAAATGGAACAAGGTGACAAGAGAAATATGAATGTTAATAAACTGTAATTATTCCAAAATTAATATACTCACTATCATTAAACCATGTCGTCTTTGTGGTATTGGTTTTAACTATTTTGTGAATGATTTGAAGTAATCCATCAATATAAATGTGGCGACCCTTCGCTGACGCTAGATGGCGCACGACCAGCACTCCGCGATCAGCCTTCCCGCTAGTGCTCGATCGATCTTCGATCAGTACATATAGAGCCTAGCGGGACGCCCTAACACCGGGCAGCAGCGTCTAGGGCAGGATCCGTCGGCATAGCCCTACTGAAGAGTCCGCCGACGGATCCAGGACGAAACGCACACTCTTCATAAATATGTAATAAAACGAAATGTAAAGAAGTAATATGGCAATGTTAATAGGTGCTCAGATATGTCCTTGAACTTCTTACGGCACATGGTTGTACTTAATTGTGCGTTCGGTTTCCGACTGACCGGCGAGGTACATTGGAGCTATTTTGTCGACCCATATCTCATTTGCTCATCCACACCCTTTACTACTTATAGGAATGAGAGGTCTAATTGGTGTCCATTCTATGACGTAGTCGATACAATGTGCCAATCACCTGTGGTCTTGTTGTTGGTGTCATATCGGATTTCGAATATTCATATTACCAAAGGGCAATTAAATAAGCAAGTAATAGTTAATAATAAAGAATGGGAAAACATGATTAAGCAAATTAAATGTTTTATTGTTATGTAATAATTTGTAAAAAGACCATTGTAAAACCGAAATGAGCAATAATTTTTAAATGAATATACTGTACAATTTTGAAAAAACCAAATAAACTGTCGAATTGTTGAAAAGATGAAAAGAAAAAGGATAGAACTGATAACAAAAAAAAAGCAACAACTAAGCAAGTAACCAAGATATACCTTCAACTAAGGAAAAGACGGTTCGTTTCCAAACTCCTTGGAACACCTCCCGTCTCCACCAAAGGAGGCCACTATGAGATCTCATTTATGTTAATGAGGTCTGTGTTTAAACCAGATTAACCCAGGAAAGCCACAATGCATGCGGCACTTTACACCGAAGGTTAACCCGGAAATGACTACCTTCGCATGGGTAGTCATTCTTCGTGAGCATTGAGGCATGCACGGTAATTAAACTATAGACTCTAAGTTATTGAAAAAAGTTTGAGTTAATTTATTAAAAGGCAAAAAAGAGAACAATAGAGGCCGAAATAACATGTGCTCAAACCCTAAAGCTGTCAATAGACTCATACCACGCACCTCTCACAACGCTACTTAATGCGATACACATTTACAAATAGATGAGCCAGACCAATATGCAGATGTAATAGAACATACATAAATCATAATTGAAAAAGAACCAATCGTCTTCATACTCCCGTTGTTGTAATTCGGGCATCAATGTTCATTCGAACAAATGGATGTAATAATCATAGACAATTGGCTTCTCGTACTTTAGGTTTACGCTTGTACTGTGTCTTATGATTTCTATAGTCTCTTGAAATTTTCTAAGTGTTTGGTCTGCTTGTGTATCTAGTATTTTTGCATTAGCAAAATCAAAAGGAAGGTCCTCATCTATCATATGCCTTGTGAGAGCTGTAAATTGGTTGGAGTTACAGAACTTATTACGTTGGTGTTCTTTAAGTCTTGCGTGGAAATGCCTGGCCGTTTGCCCTATGTAACATGCATTGCACTGTTTGCAAGGGATCTTGTAAATTATGTTTGTTTTTTGCATGTTGTCGATGGCATCCTTATTAGACGGTAATAAGTTGTGTAAGGTACGTGGGATGTTGTAAATAACGTGTAAACTGTATTTACGAAAAATACGAGAAATACTATTAGACAATGTGTTAATGAAAGGAAAAGTAATAGTCTTGTGCCATGTTATAGGTCCTCTAGTTCGTCGTATGTTATCCTTTTTCTTACCAACGCTCCACGGGTGATATAAATCAAAAATCCTTTTTTTAATACAAGTGTTAACGAAATCTATAGGAAAACCGTTCTCTTTCAATACGTCTCTGATCATTTTAATATTTTTTTCCCTGAAACTAATGTCCGATAGAATAAATACTCTGTCAATTAATCCATAAATAAGGCCAATTTTATGTTGAAGTGGATGGTTAGAAAAGAAAGAAATATATCTTCTGGACCACGTGGGCTTATGGTACCAATCAGTTATTAGATTGTTGTCAACCCCCCGGATAACATCGATATCAAGAAATTGCATGCGACCTTGAACCTCCCTTTCATAGGTGAACTTTAACCTCTCATGGTGGGAATTAAAGACGTTCAAAATTTCCTCAATCCCATCATCAGGAACTACACATAATATGTCATCAACGTATCTCTTATAAAAGGGTAAGGTAAAGCTCAGAAGCCCAATGCACCTCCCTTCCAGTTCCTCCCTTACAAGGTTAGCTACGACCGGTGACAGTGGCGAGCCCATAGCACATCCGTATGATTGTTTATACACCACATTATTAAATTTAAAGATGTTAGTATCGAAACAAAGTAATACAGCCTCGAGGAAGCTACTCTTTGGAATATTTGTATGTTGTTTAATCTCATCCCATCTGGCATCAATGACGTCCAACACCTTTTCTATTGGTACATTTGTAATTAATGAAGTTACGTCAAGTGAAACAAGTACATAATTGTCAGGAATATGGAAACCTTTTAAGAACCGGGCCATATGCCAACTATCGATAGCAGCATATGGAGATTTGTCAATAACCTTGATTAGAATAGAACTAAGAAACTGCGCTAATTTATAAGTGGGGGTGTTTATGGACGAAACAATTAACCTCCAGGATAATGTGGGTTTATGTATCTTAGGAAGTGCATATGCTCTTGCCACGTTGGCCGAGTAACAGTGGAGAGCTTTGGAGATGTTGTCGCTAATATACTTCTTTTTATGCCATGAGTTAATAAGATTATTATTCTTTAATTGATTCGTTGCAGTATACTCAAATTTGGTTACTCGATATGTACTTTGGTCCTTAAGCATGGTTTCTACCTCATCTATGTATTTATCTCTGTCTACTAAAACTGTTATATTGCCTTTGTCTGCTTGTAATATCATTAAGTTGGGGTTATCTTTAATGAATTGTTTGGTAATTTTGATATTTTTAAAAAAAGATTCATAAATGAGGGACAGTGCGGCGATGGTAGGACCGTGTGTAGTTAAAATACAGTGTATGTACGTTTCGACTATTTATTTTAGTCCTCTTCAGCTGTAGGATTACATAGATGGTGTAAAAATTTTTGTGGAAATAGTTCAGAATAATATTAAATATAGTTCAGATTAATATTGATTATAGATTTTTAATATAACCTACAAAAGTGTGATGTAGTGTTTCTTGAATTTTATAGTCGATTTTGTATTATGTTTAGTTGGCACTTAGTAATGTTCTGAATTATAAATATGTATTAGATTTATATTTGCAGATATGATAAAGTTAGGTGGTCAGGTATCTAGAATTAATTCGCTTACCTTCAAACCATAGTTTTGATTTTTTTAAAGTGTCCTTAAAACTAGTTAAATTTCTTGATATATTGTAATAATAATAAACTAGGCCGTATGGGTGTTGGTAGAATTTGGAAAAGATTTTTGGAAAAGATTTTGAACCCGGACTACGCGGAGTCCCTATTCGTCTACACTGCTAGTACATCTATGTGGTCTCACCGAAGTGAGCCGTTCGAATTCGTACTAGCAGCTGAATCGATGTTGATCGGAAGACAGTTGAAGTAGGAATGTCCAGTGCAACTGTATTGCGACGAGCGTCGATTTGGGATCTGTAGATGGAAAACGTTTTGATTGGTCATATGTCACGTGTGGTTACTGAGGTTGGGATAGGTAAGAAGAGTTAGATTCGTGGGGAGGAAGGGGGGGTTTGGAGGGAAAGGAAGGGGTATGGTTTAAGACGAAGAAGCTATATGAAGGGGGGAAGTGGGGGTGGGGGAGTTTGGAAGGATGGGACGTATCAAACTGTTATATATACCGGGTGATGTTATTGCTATTGTTATAGATTTAGGTAAAATTTGCTGAGGTGTTCTGTATCTGTACGAAAGTTTACTGTGTTATGATTTTGAATAATGTTTAACATTTCAGATATATTGCGTTTTTTTGTAATGTTTTTCAATGTCTAAAATTTTTTGGATTGTTGAAATCGAATTCGTGTTGTTCTAATATTGCGTGTTCGACTAAGGCTGTATGTGCTATTGTAGCTGTAGTAGATCTCTTATGTTCTGTAATTCTGTCAATTAGTTTTCTCTTTGTTTGTCCAATATAAATTTTATTACAGTTTTTGCAAGGAATTGAGTAAACTACTCCTGCTATTTCATTTTTGTCTATTTTGTCTTTAGTGGTGCCTATGAGTCTTTGGATGGAATTTTTATTATTAAAATGTATGTCTATGTTATGAGTTTTTAATAATCTGCGGATTTCTATGGCAAAATGTTCAATATACGGAATTGTTAAATGTGTGATGATCGTTTCTCTATTTCTTTCGATACGTGTCTCATGGATATTGTTGATTTTATTAATTGTTATCGTTATGTGTTTATTTATTAGTTCTATTGGGTAGCTATTGTTTTTTAGTGTTTTTTTAATTAAATTAATGTTAAAGTCATGAAAGGATTTGTCTGATAATCTTAAAGCTCTGTTCGTTAAGGAAGTAATTATTGAAATTTTCTGTTCTAGTGGATGATAAGAGTTATAATTTAAATATCTACCGGACCAAGTGGGTTTCCTGTACCAATTAGTTATATATAAATTCTTTATTTGTCTCCCCGAAGGGTTTACAAACTTATACATCTTACAACTACTTTACAACTTACCACTACCTTATCCTACTTAACTAACCTAAACTTAACCTACACTTATCCTATCGACTCTCGCCCCCACCTCCACCAATTAGTTATAATTTTATTGTTTTTGTGAGATAATTCTAAATCTAGGAAAGCTATTTTATTGTTCTGTTCAGTTTCGTGAGTGAATTTTAATCTATAGTGGTAATTATTAAAGATGGTTTTGATGTAATCTATTTCGTTAGGGGGGATTGCTGTGATGATATCATCTATGTATCTTTTATAAAACGGTAATGTGAATTTTAACTGTGAGCAACATGAAGTTTCTAATCCCTGCATTACAATATTAGCAAGTATTGGTGCTAAGGGAGAACCCATGGGAAGGCCAAATGTTTGTTGAAAGTATCTATTGTTATATGTGAAATATGTGTTATTCATGATTAGTTCTATTGCTTTAGTGATTTCGTTTATTGGAATTTTTGTATCAACTATTTTATTTTTATTCTTCTTTATATTTGCTACAACTAGGTTAATAGGTATGTTCGTGTATAATAAAGTTACATCTAAGGATATGAGATTATAATTTTCTGGAATGGTTATGCAATCAATAAATTCTTTAAATTTGAAACTATCAGCGGTGTAAGAGAATAGGTTTTTGTTCATAATAGGTTCTATTAATTTTATAAGGTATTTTGATAAACTGTATGTTGGTGAATTAATACTGGAAATTATTGGTCTTAGTGGTACGTTGGGTTTATGGATCTTTGGTAGTCCGTAGATTCTAGGTAATATGACGTTCGGTTGTAATCGTTTATAAGTGGAGTAATCTATGTATTTTTTGTCGTGCCAATTTCTAACCAGATTTTTTACTGAATTGATGGATTTATTAATCGGATTTTTGTTAATTTCTAGGTAAGTGTTTTTGTCATCTAATAACGTATTCATTTTTTCTTGGTAATCAGATCTATCCATAACCACAGTAACATTACCCTTATCTGCTTTTGTAACTATTATATTCGAGTGTTCTGTAAGGAAGGTTTTCGTTTTATTAGCAAGATTCAAAAAAAGGTTATAATTGTTTGAATTGTTTTTAGAATTATTGTATCTATGAATTAATTTGGTAGTGTTATATCTTATATGATCTTTGGTTTTCTCGTCTGATAATTTGTCTAAGCTGTTTTCTATTTCTTTAATAATAGTGTTTTTGGGAAAATTCTTTTTGTTATATTGTAAATTAAAATTACTACCTAGAGCTAAAAATTTTTCGATCTCCTTTGGTAGGCTAGTGTTAGAGTTGTTGTGTAACCAGCTACGTGTGTCGATCTTATTCAGGCAGTTGTTCGAATTCATTCGTTTTTTACGTTCCAAGAATGTAAACTTTTTTGTGTGATTTTGAATTGTTTTTTGTTCGAAATTATTAATTTTACTATTTTGGGTATCGAAAAACTCTTGTGCTCGGTCGTAATTTAATTTTTTTACTATGTATTTTGTAATATTGTTAAGTTGTTTCAAAAGTTTCTGTTCCTGTCTAAAGCAATCTTCAAGTTCATGATTTAATATTTTCCACAAAAATTTTTTTACAGTAATATCAAATTGTTTTTTTGATTCATATGTATGGAAAAACAACTTGGTGATCCTACTTTTCTCAAGATGTTGTGGTAAAAACTTTTTTTGTCTACACGTTAAAAGGAATTTTCTCTGTTGTACGATTTTTCTATAGTTCTTGGTTAGATTTATCCAACGTTTTAGTGATCTTACTACGTTGTGTCCTTGTGTATGACGAAGTTTCTCGAAGTAGGATCCCTTCCTTTGATGATGAGCGCCGAGTATGTTTACATGTAGTGACCTTCGATCCATAATACAATTGAGGGACAGTGCGGCGATGGTAGGACCGTGTGTAGTTAAAATACAGTGTATGTACGTTTCGACTATTTATTTTAGTCCTCTTCAGCTGTAGGATTACATAGATGGTGTAAACATTTTTGTGGAAATAGTTCAGAATAATATTAAATATAGTTCAGATTAATATTGATTATAGATTTTTAATATAACTTACAAAAGTGTGATGTAGTGTTTCTTGAATTTTATAGTCGATTTTGTATTATGTTTAGTTGGCACTTGGTAATGTTCTGAATTATAAATATGTATTAGATTTATATTTGCAGATATGATAAAGTTAGGTGGTCAGGTATCTAGAATTAATTCGCTTACCTTCAAACCATAGTTTTGATTTTTTTAAAGTGTCCTTAAAACTAGTTAAATATCTTGATATATTGTAATAATAATAAACTAGGCCGTATGGGTGTTGGTAGAATTTGGAAAAGATTTTTGGAAAAGATTTTGAATCCGGACTACGCGGAGTCCCTATTCGTCTACACTGCTAGTACATCTATGCGGTCTCACCGAAGTGAGCCGTTCGAATTCGTACTAGCAGCTGAATCGTTGTTGATCGGAAGACAGTTGAAGTAGGAATGTCCAGTGCAACTGTATTGCGACGAGCGTCGATTTGGGATCTGTAGATGGAAAACGTTTTGATTGGTCATATGTCACGTGTGGATATTGTAATGCAGGGATTAGAAACTTCATGTTGCTCACAGTTAAAATTCACATTACCGTTTTATAAAAGATTCATAGATGATATCATCACAGCAATCCCCCCTAACGAAATAGATTACATCAAAACCATCGTTAATAATTACCACTATAGATTAAAATTCACTCACGAAACTGAACAGAACAATAAAATAGCTTTCCTAGATTTAGAATTATCTCACAAAAACAATAAAATTATAACTAATTGGTACAGGAAACCCACTTGGTCCGGTAGATATTTAAATTATAACTCTTATCATCCACTGTTTGGTAAAGATATCAGTGGACTGTATTTTGTTTAAGGTGTTGATGAAGTATATCGAGCCGGATTTCGAATAAGGAGTCTGGTGACAGTTGTGGGGAAATGAATGCTGTTCGAGATTTCGGTGGTTTATCTCGAGATAATTGCCGGGATGGTGTTAAGCCGGGGTTGAGACAAGTAAATTCACAATGATTAACAGTCGTTTATTCTCAGGTACATTTTTGAGAGTTTGATAGTCTATCGAGCGAGCACATCAGAGATTTGATCGTTGATCGCGCGTGTTTCGTTAGCGAGATTTCGAGATTGAGTTGTATATTTGAGAATAAAGTCCACGAGATTATATTAATGCACAGAGGACTGGTTAAGAGATCGAGAAGCACGAAGTGAACCACGTTGCGCCGCAATGTAGCTGCCACATAATTATATTAATTATGTGGCATTTCTGTGCAATGAACTATCGTTCGAGATTAAAAGGGTAATTGGTAACTTACATAATCTCGTGGATCACAAGTATGCAGGAGTAACACAATTACACTCGCTAACGAAACTCTTTTAGAAAACACGTCCGTTCGCAATTTGAACCGTACGTAAAGTGAAAAGTGCCGGTCGCACGTGGGCTACCGGTAGCCGGTGAGATGCGTGACGTCACACCATGTGACTTCGGGCGCTCAGGAGCTGCTGCCGCCGAAGTCCTGTGGCCGGTGACCCAATTACTTCGGGAGATTCCCGAACAAATGCACACAGTAAAAATAAATATGAATTTATTGATCAGATCTTGGTTAATAAATAGATCATTAGTATAATAAATAGATCTGCGTAGTGTGTGACTTTGATCACGTGTGGAATTATAAAAATTCGATCATGTATTGATCAGGGCTCTCCCATTTAAATAAATAAATATATTGTGTCACACACTTTCTTTGTGATCATTGCGAGCAGTAATCTTGTCTTAATTTACCGTGCCGAGGTGGTGTCCGCACGTGGCCGTTACCAGTCGGTTTGAGAGACGGGCGTAAATCGTCCTCCTCGTTCTGGCTCTGCTCTGAATTTGATCGGGACTTTCTGCCTGTAGCCTGGCTGATTGCTCAGTTCTGATCTGATCCTTTTTATTCTGTTGTTGCCTCACAGAAGATCACTTTTTCCTTGAACTGCTCAGAGATATCTCCTTGTCGCACAAGTACTTTGAACAGAAGAATGGCCGACTTCCTGTACCCGCTTTCTTCTTGCGAAAAAGAAGGAAGTGGCGTGAACATGTGACCTGTATCGATCGGTGATTTGTCACCGCATTTGGACACGCAGGAGTCGTGTCCACTCCTGATTGGCGCGTAACGAACAATAGACAGTCGGCGCGCTATTGATCGATGATCACAGCCGCTCGCGCGTGTGGTATGTTTATGATCCGCGCTTAAAGAGCTGCGGGTATGCTCCTGCCGCCCGCCATGAACTAGATCAATTCGCAACATCCACTAGAACAGAAAATTTCAATAATTACTTCCTTAACGAACAGAGCTTTAAGATTATCAGACAAATCCTTTCATGACTTTAACATTAATTTAATTAAAAAAACACTAAAAAACAATAGCTACCCAATAGAACTAATAAATAAACACATAACGATAACAATTAATAAAATCAACAATATCCATGAGACACTTATCGAAAGAAATAGAGAAACGATCATCACACATTTAACAATTCCGTATATTGAACATTTTGCCATAGAAATCCGCAGATTATTAAAAACTCATAACATAGACATACATTTTAATAATAAAAATTCCATCCAAAGACCAATAGCAGGAGTAGTTTACTCAATTCCTTGCAAAAACTGTAATAAAATTTATATTGGACAAACAAAGAGAAAACTAATTGACAGAATTAAAGAACATAAGAGATCTACTACAGCTACAATAGCACATACAGCCTTAGTCGAACACGCAATATTAGAACAACACGAATTCGATTTCAACAATCCAAAAATTTTAGACATTGAAAAACATTACAAAAAACGCAATATATCTGAAATGTTAAACATTATTCAAAATCATAACACAGTAAACTTTCGTACAGATACAGAACACCTCAGCAAATTTTACCTAAATCTATAACAATAGCAATAACATCACCCGGTATATATAACAGTTTGATACGTCCCATCCTTCCAAACTCCCCCACCCCCACTTCCCCCCTTCATATAGCTTCTTCGTCTTAAACCATACCCCTTCCTTTCCCTCCAAAACCCCCCTTCCTCCCCACGAATCTAACTCTTCTTACCTATCCCAACCTCAGTAACCACACGTGACATATGACCAATCAAAACGTTTTCCATCTACAGATCCCAAATCGACGCTCGTCGCAATACAGTTGCACTGGACATTCCTACTTCAACTGTCTTCCGATCAACATCGATTCAGCTGCTAGTACGAATTCGAACGGCTCACTTCGGTGAGACCGCATAGATGTACTAGCAGTGTAGACGAATAGGGACTCCGCGTAGTCCGGGTTCAAAATCTTTTCCAAAAATCTTTTCCAAATTGTACCAACACCCATACGGCCTAGTTTATTATTATTACAATATATCAAGATATTTAACTAGTTTTAAGGACACTTTAAAAAAATCAAAACTATGTTTTGAAGGTAAGCGAATTAATTCTAGATACCTGACCACCTAACTTTATCATATCTGCAAATATAAATCTAATACATATTTATAATTCAGAACATTACCAAGTGCCAACTAAACATAATACAAAATCGACTATAAAATTCAAGAAACACTACATCACACTTTTGTAAGTTATATTAAAAATCTATAATCAATATTAATCTGAACTATATTTAATATTATTCTGAACTATTTACACAAAAATTTTTACACCATCTATGTAATCCTACAGCTGAAGAGGACTAAAATAAATAGTCGAAACGTACATACACTGTATTTTAACTACACACGGTCCTACCATCGCCGCACTGTCCCTCAATTGTATTATGGATCGAAGGTCACTACAAAGATTCATAAATTTTGAGAAAATTATAAGTAGGTTGCCTATGCATTTTTCTTTCCACGAGGAGGATCCGGATCCGGATCGAAACGTCGGAGGAGATATAGAATTGTTTTGAAAACTTTGTTCGTCCTGCATGACCGTAACGTGGCCGAAGATAAACTGACTTACATAACTTTCACAACGGTCGCTAAGTATATCACTACATACATTTATCGAATTTCGTTTATAATTCACTGTAACGGTCTTTTTGTCGTTAATATTTTTTGCGTATATCTGGGCCCATAACCTGATGGGAATAGATTTCATTCGGGTAAATCGATAAATGATACTTGCTGTATTTGTACGTACTGGTCACTATGAATGCTTTATTGAGACTAACTAGTACAGCGAACATAGGCGCTCACGAGGCACATCGATCTTTACCATCGATCGGTATCTGGCGCATGTAGTTACAAAGTATAATACGATTTTTGTTTCGTCTATCTCAACAGGATTAACGAATTGTTGCGATTGAGAACGCGACGGAAAGGCAAAGTGTCCGTTACTTTCGGGCACTCACTTGAAATTACAAATTCACTATTGAAAACAGATTAATTATCTGAAAAATCGACAAACGACGACTAAGTTGGAATCGCGATCGAAAACGCTTTTTCTTTTTTTTATGAGGCATTCCATGCCAAATCGGACACTTTCGGACCTCACCTCCTTCGGTTTTTTTAAATTTTTATGTTTTTAAGACCGATGAAATACGCGTTCATGAATTTTTTCAGATTTTTTTGACCATCCGTTTTGAAAATATGAATTTTCTTAAAATTCGGGCTAATTTTTTCAAATGCTCATAACTTTGCGAAAAATGGACCAATTTGATCGTTCTTTTTTTCAAAATTTGTGTTTTTGAATGCTCTTCCAAGAAAAAAATAAAATTTTTATCGATATAATTTTTTTCATTGTTTAATTTTTATTTGAAGCACAAAATATTTTATATCTCAAAACATGTCCCCCTCGATTTTTTTGAAAAAATTCTCATATAAACTTTGATGCATGTAAAAACAAAAAAAATATTCCCATCGTGGGGAAACTCTTCGTTCTAATTTTTTTCTTTATTCGAAAATATCTATTCTATCAAATCATATGTTCCGTTTCAATGAAAAACGTTTTTTTTCGAGATGTATGCCCCGTCCGATTTTTTTGATAAAATTCTCGAAAATACTTGGATGGATATCAGAACTTGTAAAATTTGTCCGATCGTGGGGTAACGTTTCGTTCTACTTTTTTTCTTTATTCGAAAATATCTATTCTGGTCATATATATGAGGCATTCCATGCCAAATCGGACACTATTGTTACGTCACCAGACGTCACCCTTTTTGTTAATAACTATAGCCGGACCTGTGTCTCCACTGGAACGCGTGGGAAACCTTCTCCAGAGCCTTCTGTTCTTGGAACCTTTGGAACTCTTAGAATCAAAACCAAGCGCGAGCACGCAATCAGATGTTTAACTAATGGCGATGACAAACAGGCGTACGGATGTTTAGTCTCAAGTCGCTCGAAAGGCGCGAGGTGACAATCGGCCTGGCGACGGTTCGGTTCCGAGAAATGCAGCGAAGGACCCCGATTGACCAATTAACGCCCAGGACCCGCCCACGAGAGCCCCAGAGAAGCGCCCTGCGAGGCCCTGGATGCGGGGGATGCGTTGGACCATTTTTTCGGGCGCTCTAGTTTTTTCGATTACTTCGTTTTTGACCACAGTCTTGAGTACAGCTCTAAAGTCTTTAAGCTTCGTTTAGTCTTGCGAATTACTTTTACTCATTTCCTTTACTCACGTATTATTCCGACTCTACATTTGTGAACTCGCCGTACATACAAGTATCCGACAATAAAACAGTTTCATACCAATTGCATTCCAATTACATTCTTTCGAATCTCATTATTCTACTTAAATTCCGCGAGTGAACTCGCAAGCCGACCGACCCCACCTCGACCAGCCGTTTCGCAGACCACTAAGGCTAAGCAACCGTTCACCTAGGAAATGGTAAGTATCTGATCTCGTTTCCACGCACGTTAATTAATTCTGTGGGAATATTTCCTCCTTCCCTCTCTTCCCAATCCGCCAACGGAACCCTATTTCCCCCCTCCTTTTCGCTCACGTTACCTACGTCTGGTCCTTGTAAAGTCGCGGGACTCGCGATTGACTAAAACAGACGTCCTTTACGGCACCCGATCTAGGTCGGGTTCGTACTCATTGTTGCTGCGGCCTGCCTTCCGTATTCTAGTTGGGCAAAGACGCCCCCACTTTTTTTTTTTTTTTTTTTTCTTAACGATGTGGAATCTTGTGACCGGAAGACACCTGCACCCCCCGGGGGGAGGATGCAGATAGTGTCAGGTTTCACTGACTAAACCACACCGGTACTCTTTTAATAGGTATTGGAAAATACTCTGGTATCTCGGTAAAATTCGCCAGAGCATCTTCCACCCGCGGCGCGAGCAACTGAAATTTATTCCAGCATACTAGTCCGAAGACTGTGTATGTGGTAAGGATGACGAAACAGATGTAGAGAGACAAATTCGCGCACCATACCGCTATCGATGGACAAAACTAGGCATAAAAAGAATTTTAAATTAGCGGTATATCGCCTCAACTAAGTTGGGCAGGGATATTTCACGTTTCCAAGGAGGAAGGTATGAATAGTAAAAATTCGGCTTACTCGGTTAAGCATACCACGGAACAGGGAGTACGCAGGTTCCGTTTCATTCTCCGAATAGTGCGCATGGCGAATGACAAAGCCCCCGCTTTCTCATCAACCCACTGTTTTATTGTGCTAATTTATAAATAAATTATGCACTAAATACTCTATCCGGTTGATAGAGCATTTTCACACATACCAGTTATACAATCTCGTACATCGCATACAGTACGCAAACACGCTCGCGTACAACCACTATCCGCGGGTGCTACTGGATCCTCTCCAAAAATTAGAGGATAAAACGTGGAGAAGAAGAGAGCGTAGAGCATAACATCCTAATTCGGTTCAAATAATTTCAATTTTGTTCGCGTGGAGTATTGTCCAGAAGCCACCCCGCCGTCCTCCCACACATGTGAGAGTCGGAACAGCCCATAAAGCGGTTACCTCGCATCCACTCCATTTCCGAAAACTCTATGTTTCGTCCTGGACGGCTACGAGGCCACTTATCAAGACGCTGACGAGACGGATGCCAATTAAGGCGGCCGCCTCGCCCACCCCGCGTACCGCGTATTAAGACGATACAGATTGTAGAGACTGCGTTGTGAGAACGGATCCCTTATCCGCTCCCCCTCCGCAGCCTCCTCTTCTGCCATGACGTCCTCGGAGAACGCCGCAAATGCTTCCCAGGCATCCCTCCGCGTCACCATCGCTTCCACGACAGTGGGCAGAGAAACATCCGGCCCTATTACCCTTGAAAAGACGCCCCCACTCGTCTTAAATTCAGGCCGCGACGTAACACTATATACGGATACAGTACGGGCACTATAATCGGACACAGAATAAGTAAAATCTTTATTTATTAACCTTGTTTCTGTTTTAAATATGAGTTACTGGAGATTTTTTTTTTTTAAATTAGATTACTGAATTCGCAAAAAATAGTATAATTCCAGTTTTAAGTCTTAAGAAACCTTCAAGATTGCTAAATAGATAATTAAAAAATACTTTGGTGGTTAAATTGAAATGGAACATACAATGTAACAGAATAGATAGTTTCGAATAAAGAAAAAAAATAGAACGGAGAGTTTCCCCACGATGGGACATTTTTTTTAGTTCTTACATGCATCAAAGTTTATCGAAGAAGACATGTTTTGAGATAAAAAACATTTTCCATTGTAACGGAACATACGATTTGTTAGAATAGATATTTTCGAATAAAGAAAAAAAATGCAACGAAGAGTTTCCCCACGACCGGACAAATTTTTTAAGTTCTCACATGCATCAAAGCTTCTTTGAGAATTTTTTCAAAAAAATCGAAGGTGTTGCGCCTTGCGCATCGGTGGCGACTCGCGCTCCCTCCATCGCCGGGCCCTTGAGCCTCCCGGCCCTGCGGCCGGCTCACCTGTCCCACGAGCCGGCAGTATTCCGGCAGACGGCAGTAAAATAGTCTCGTATTCGTAATTTGTACAAGATCGTCAATATAGATACATTGTTCATTGAATCTGTCTCTGTGAGTCCACCTAACCTCGACCCAATAGGTTATGGGCCCAGAGCGTTTTCACAGAGAAGGGTACTAGTGCATTCGTTCAAGTAACGCGGAACTTCGACGCGGAAATAACCATGAGCGCCTTGGGGCTATCAAAGATCGAGTGCCTAAATAGGAACAACTACGATACTTGGCGCATTCAGATGCAGGCATTGTTGATAAAGAACGACGCGTGGGGATATGTCTCTGGCAAGATCGCGAAGCCAGAAGTTACGGCGGAGAACCCGCTATCGGCGACCGCCGCGACCACGTGGACCGATAGAGACGAAAAGGCAAAGTCGGATATAATTCTATCGATGAGTCCCTCCGAACTAAAACAAATAAAGGACTGCAAGACCTCGCGGGACGTGTGGCTGAAATTGGAAAGCATATTCCAGTCCAAGGGGCCAGCACGGAAAGCTACGCTGTTGAAAAGGTTAGTCCTCGAGCGCATGCAGGAAGGCGACGACGTGCGGGAACACTTGCAGCGATTTTTCGATACAGTGGATAAGCTGTCTGATATGAGTGTGGATATCAATCCCGACATGCTCGCGATATTACTGTTATATAGCTTGCCACCTAACTTTGAGAACTTTCGCTGCGCAATAGAGACGCGCGATGAGTTGCCAACACCCGAGGTATTGCGCATTAAAATCATGGAGGAGAGTGACGCGCGAAGAAATGATATGCGCGGTACATTGCCAAATGCAATGATTGCGAACCGGAATACGGGAAGGAGATGGGTCAACAAAAAACAAGGCACGAAAAAATGGAACAATAACGTCGGGGAAGCGAAGGGCGAAGCTGGGTTACGATGTCATCGTTGTCGGCGGATTGGCCATAAACGGGCCGACTGCACCGAACGCATTGACGGAGGCGGAAGACAATACGCGAAGAGCTCCGAGGATGTATGCGTGTTTGCAACATGCGACGCGGCAATCACGCCCGAAGCTTTGCAAACCGAGTGCGCAGCGCACAACGATAGATGGTGCTTGGACAGCGGTTGTACTTCGCACCTGTGTCGAAGTTCGGAAGATTTCTCGGAAGTCACAGACGCGAGCGTCGGACGACTTAACCTAGCCAGCAGCGCATCGACGGACATTAGGGCTAGTGGAACCGTCTCTATATCTACGGCCGTGGACGGAAAATATAATAACATTATTTTAAAGGATACGTTACACGTGCCGGACCTAAGAACGAATTTACTGTCGGTGAGTAGAATAACGGATAACGGATACGATGTGCTATTTCAGAAACACGTTGCCGCGATAATAGACTATAACGGGAAAACCAAATTTACGGCGAAACGTATCGGCGGACTGTATTATGTGGAGGCAGCCAAAACCAACGAGTGTAGAAATGTCTCAGGAAAAGGCGGAGAACCGACTGAGGACAACATCTTACATGTTTGGCACAGGCGTCTCGGACACCTCAACGTGAAGGACATGCTACACGCGATACGCAGCGGTACGATGTTGGGGCTAAACATCGGTAAGGTTCGACACCATGTCAATATTAACTGTGACATTTGCCTCCGGGGTAAAATGTCAAGAACTGCATTCCCCAAACAGTCCATCAGGAGGACAAAAGTATTAGAACTGGTGCATTCCGATGCGCGTCGAGTCAAACGGACGATCAAGATTTTTTATGACTTTTATCGATGATTGTACAAGGTGGTGCGTTGTAAAATTTCTGGGATCCAAGTCGGACGCGCTAAAAGCATTTGAAGAGTATAAGGCATTCGCGGAAAACTTCACGGGAAATAGAATAAAATGCCTTCAATCTAACAACGGCACCGAATACGTAAACACGCAATTTGATCAGTTTTTGAAAGCAAACGGGATCTCGCGGAGACTCACGGTGGCGTATAACCCGGAGCAGAACGGCACTGCGGAAAGAAAAAACCGAACCTTAATTGAAATGGCGAGGTGTCTTATCCTACAATCGGATCTTCCGCCTACTTTTTGGGCAGAGGCAATCCTGAGTGCTAACTATATCCGAAATCGCTGTCCCACTCGTAGTCTTCAGGGGAAGACACCGCACGAGTTGTGGACCGGAAGGATACCGAACGTGAAGTACTTTAGAGATTTCGGAGCCAAGGTGTACTGCCTAAACCGGAAGCCCAACATGGGAAAATTTGACTCGCGATCGCGACCGGGCGTTTTTCTCGGATACTCAGAGCAGTCCAAAGCTTACAGGGTCTGGCTACCTGGGGATCGAAAGATTGAAATAACACGGGACGTGAAATTCATAGAAGATGCATCGCGGACTTGCAGGGAGACAGGCGGCGGAGATGTTTTCACCCCGGAAAAAGACGCGGACAACACGGTCGAGTCGGAAAGGCGCGAGACGATTATAGAGATGATGCCAGTGCAAGGCGGGGAAAGCGTCCCACCTGAACACGACACTTCAAGCGACGTCGATGACGGCGACGGCGCAGTGGAAACGATTGTCCCTGGGAACACGGTAAGACGAGACCCTGGTCGGCCGCGGAAGGAAAAGACCGGACGAAGGGGAAGACCCCGAAAGCTCTTCCACCTGATCGGCGACAGGGATACGCAGGGTGAATCGGCGTATATTGCCAAGGTACCAATCAGGGCGGCGCTAGGCGGCGAGGACGCTATGGAGTGGCATCACGCCATCGTATCTGAGTTGAAATCGATCATTAAAAGCGATACGTGGGAACTGGGCGACCGACCGGAGGAGCATAGGGTCATCGGAAGTCGTGTAGTGCTCCGAAACAAATACCGAGCAGACGGCACACTCGAGAGAAGGAAGGCTCGAGACGTAGCACAGGGTTTCAGTCAGCAGTCGGGGGTACACTTTCACGAAAGCTTCGCCCCTGTCGCACGCCTTGGCTCAATTCGGCTGATGATGGCTCTTGCAGTTCATTTAGGAATGACCGTGGCACAAATAGACGTGACCACGGCGTATCTTAACGGATCTATTGAGGCAGAGATCTATATGGAGGTTCCGGACATGATAGACAAGGCTCTGGAAATCATAGTCCGATCCAAAGGAGATGACACTCGCATCGTAAACGGAGCCAAGGAGATGCTGCGGATGTTAGAGCGAGGAGGCAAAGTATGCCGACTCAAGAAAGCGCTGTACGGACTTAAGCAAGCCGGAAGGAATTGACATAAGCGCATCGACTCCGAATTAAAGAAATACGGGGCAACCCAGTTGATGATGGATTCCTGCGTATACTTCATGAATAGAGGCAACGATTTAGTAATTATATCTGTATACGTGGATGACATATTGATTGCATCCCGAGATCAAGACTCGATATCCAGCCTTACCAAGCATCTCTCGAGTCTGTTCGAAATTAAAGACATCGGAGAGGTTAGACACTGCCTCGGAATTGAATTCACAAAGCAGGACGGATGCATCCAGATGAGTCAGAAAGGGTACATCCGGGACATTTTGAAACGTTTTGGAATGAGCGATTGCAAGCCCATTGGTACTCCCATCGATGGCAACTCGAAACTAACAAAGGAGGAGGAACCACCGGATGTAGAGGAGAAGAGTCTGCCATACCGGGAATTGATTGGCAGCCTCATGTATCTTGCCGTGGCTACTAGGCCGGACATCTCGCACGCCGTCAGTTATCTTAGCCAGTTTAACACGTGCTTCAAAAGATCTCACTGGACGGCTGCGAAGCGAGTACTGCGATACCTGAAAGGAACGGCTGACCACGGATTGATTTTCAGACGAACCGGAGAACCACTAGCGGGATACGTTGATGCAGACTGGGCAAACTGCGCTCTGGATCGTAGATCATACACTGGGTATGTTTTCATTTTAGGCGGAAGCGAAGTGTCCTGGGATTCGAGGAAGCAGCGAACCGTGGCTCTGTCTTCGACCGAGGCCGAGTACATGGGTCTGGCCGAGGCTGCGAAGGAGTCGATCTATCTGCGCGGCTTTCTCAACGAGCTCGGGTTTGGCGAGCTTACAAAGATCACGATTTTTAATGATAATATCGGGGCGCAGAGACTGGCGGACAACCCAATTTTCCACTCTCGGACCAAACACATGGATGTTAGGCACCACTTCGTGCGTGAGGCTGTCCAAAACGGCCTAATAGCTGTTAAGTACATGCCCACCGAGGACCTCATCGCGGACGTGATGACGAAGGGACTGCCTGGAGGAAAGCACAGGCAATGTGCCGAAGGAATGGGCATCACTGAGGTGCGGCCCGCGGCTCGAGGAAGCAGCTCATCGAGGGGAAGTGTTGCGCCTTGCGCATCGGTGGCGACTCGCGCTCCCTCCATCGCCGGGCCCTTGAGCCCCCGGCCCTGCGGCCGGCTCACCTGACCCACGATCCGGCAGTATTCCGGCAGACGGCAGTAAAATAGTCTCGTATTCGTAATTTGTACAAGATCGTCAATATAGATACATTGTTCATTGAATCTGTCTCTGTGAGTCCACCTAACCTCGACCCAATAGAAGGGGACATGTTGTGAGATACAAAACATTTTCCATTGAAATGGAATATACGATGTGACAGAATAGATATTTTCGAATAAAGAAAAAAAAATAGAACGAAACGTTTCCCCACGATGGGAAATTTTTTTAAGTTCTTACATGCATCAAAGCTTCTTTGAGAATTTTTTAAAAAAAAATCGAAGGGGACATGTTTTGAGATACAAAACATTTTCCATTGAAATGGAATATACTGATAAGCGCACGTAGGAAGTTGTCGGGTAGGTTTAGGTGAACACGCACAGAGTACTTTTAGATATTGCACAGAAGAACTTTATTTCTACCACGTGTTTCTTACAACGTAGAATCAAGAAGAAGAACCAGGAAGAGAGCGGTGATCGCGAGAGTCGCCCGCGACTAGTGACGGTCAGCGCCGTCTGGTGAGCGGGGAGTCGCGGCGCCAGTTTTAACATATACGATGTGACAGAATAGATATTTTCGAATAAAGAAAAAAAAATAGAACGAAACGTTTCCCCGCGAGAATTTTTTCAAAAAAATCGAACGGGGCATACATCTAGATAAAAAACATTTTTCATTGAAATGGAACGTACGACCTGATAGAACAGATCTTTTCGAATAAAGAAAAAAAATAGAACGAAGAGTTTGCCCACGATCGGACAATTTTTTAAAGTTGTTATATCCATCCAAACTTCTTTGAGAATTTTTTCAAAAAAATCGATCGGGGCGTGTTTTGAGATAAAAAATATTTTGTGCTTTAAATTAAAAATAAACAATAAAAAAATTTTTTTTGTGAAAGTCATATTTTTTTCTTGAAAGGTCATTCAAAATCACAAATTTTGAAAAAAAGAACGATCCAATTGGTGCACTTTTCACAAAGTTATGAGCATCTGAAAAAAAAGAGCCCAAATTTGAAGAAAATTCATATTTGCAAAACGGACCGTCAAAAAATTCTGAAAAAATTCATGAACGCGTTTTTGATCAACCTTAAAAACATATAAAATTAAAAAAAAAATTGAAGGGGGTGAAGTCGGAAAGTGTCTGATTTGGCATGGAATGCCTCATATGAAAATTATTCATGTCTCCCAATGACACCCTAATAAGGCTGTTCTAATATGGGCCTAATGGGGTTGACCTCATTGGATAGTCATTGGCAAAACCTAAGACGGCCCTACTGCGCATTTCCTAAGACGGCCCTAATGCGGCTTTCCTAAGACGGCCCTAATGCGCCTTTCCCAGTTAGGAAGGCGCTCGTATTTCGCGTTACACATCCAATGCGGACCTGATGGGGCTGCCCCATTGGGACCTAAAAGAAAATTAGGCTAGCCGCATTAGGACCTAACGTGTGCCCAGTTAGAATTTCTAGTCGGGATATTCCATTGTTAGGTTTGCTAATGTAGCTGAAACTGGTGAACCCATCAGTGACCCGAATATTTGCTTATAAAATTGTCCGTTAAAAGAGAAATAAGTTGAATTTAGACATAGTTTGATAGCTTCTAATAACTGTATTAATGGGATCGGTGCACTGTTTCTGATTTTAGACCATCTACTTTTTACGCATTTTATGATTAATTCTGTTTCTAAATTTGTGTATAGAGAAACGACATCGAAAGATACAAGCTTATTGTTGTTCGGGATGCTATATTTAGTTATTTCTTTCGCAAATTGGAAACTGTTGCCTATGTCATACTCTGTTTGTCCTATTGTTGTTTGTAAGATTTTTGATATGAATTTGGATAGTTTATACGTTGGGGAATTGATACATGATACTATGGGGCGCAATGGTGTGTTCGATTTATGTATTTTAGGTAAGCCGTATATCTTCGGTGTGACGGATGCATGGTTCATAAGACTTTTTCCGGAATCTTCGCTACAGTAACCTTTTTTGATCCATTTTTTGATGAAATTAATAACTTCTGTTTGGATTTTCAAGGTTGGATCGGATTTTAATTGTAAGTGAGTTGTTTTATCTAAGAGTTGTTCGTACATTTTTTTCTCATATTCTGCTTTATCAATTATGACTGTAACGTTGCTGTTTAAATGTTAACGGTTTATTTCTCCGCTTGTTGTCCCTCGCCTAACCACGCGGAGGTGAGCCGCTCTCACCCCGCGCGTCTTTCCGTCGCCCGGGTGGATCGAGGAGCTCGGTGGCTGCTCGGGGGCGAGCGGGGCGCGGGCGGACGCCTGGGGAAGCCGTGCGAACCGTCGCCGCTCGGTTCAAAAATAAGTTTGTGTTTGGAAGCGAGAGCATATTGAGCGATTTTGAGAGAGATTGAATTTAGAGCGTGCACGTTGTGAGAAAGGTTTTAGGTCAGGCTATCGCGACCCGTTCATCTGAGATTTCGACCACATCTTTTGTCGTCGCCCATCTATTGGGCTCCGGTGTTGCGGGACTTCATTTCGCGAGCGATTAGGAGAATTCTCCCCCTGTTCACCTGGTCCGCGCAATAAAACCGTTCGTGGAGAGTGCGTGTTTTTGTTCTCCTTCCACCTTATCCATTTTGGGATCATATCCTTGCCGGCACCCGTGCAGAAACTCACCTCCAACCCGGTTCCATATCACGGGCGAGGCGGTTTCGAAACATTTTGGTCCTTCGAGCCGGATAATAAAGGAAAGTGATCCCCGGATTTAACGGATAACGAACTCCTCAGTTTGGCGGGAAACGTGGGTCACCTCTGGGGTGACGCATACAAAGGTCTCCGCCCGATCTCTCTCTCCCCTTTGTTGTTTGCGCGCCAAACCGTCTGGCGACGCCAACCGCCACACGCGGTCTTCGAATCGGTCTGGCCGTTGAACCGCGCGTGTGTACAAACATTGTTGTGACTGCACGAAGCTCTGAACAGCTGTGCACGAGTGTCATATATAAGTGACAGATATGGAAGCAGCACTCACCAAGCAACGTGCCACCCAAGGTTTTATCCAGCGTTTCTGGGACAATGTACTTAAGACGGGGAAAGACAAGATCACCGCGCAATTCCTCGAAACGAGGCTCTCGCTGCTGGAGTCGTATTGGAAGAGGTTTGAAGACGAGCACTATGTACTATTGGGTTATCCAGAGGCGGATAAGTGCGTGTATATAATCGAGGATCATTTCTCGGCCACCGAAATGACTTACGTGGAGGTCAAATCGCGCATACTCGAGGCCTTGGAAGAGCGAGCCCCGAAACAAGCAGCGGCTCCGTCTGCCTCTGTGGACACGGGTGCCCCGAGACCGGTACAGTTGCCTAAAATTAGTTTACCCTCGTTTTCCGGAGAGCAGTTGGCATGGGAAGGATTCCGGGGCTTGTTCAAGTCCCTGGTTCACGATGTGGCCGAGATCCCGCCCATCCAGAAGCTGCAGTACCTCAAGACGAGCTTGTCCGGCGAGGCTGCAGCGTGCATCGCCAACTCAGAACTGACCGCGGACGTTTACCAGGCGGCCTGGGACAGTCTCATGAGTAGGTACGATAACCGTCGCGTTATTTTGTCCGCCCACATGAGGGCCCTTTGGTCCAGTGCCTCGGTCGGCAAAAATCTATCCACCGACATCAAGCGGTTGGTGGACGTGGTGAATCAGGCGACTCGCTCGTTCCGGACTCTAGGAAGGCCTGTTGAGCATTGGGACGACTGGTTGGTGTTCCTGTTGGTGGAGAAGCTCGACTCCGGAACGCGGTTGGCTTGGGAAGCCACGCTTACCACGGGCACTTACATTCCCCCGCTCTCGCAACTCCTGGAGTTCCTGCAGACTCGCGCGAGGGCGCTCGATGCCGCCGGCCAAGGAGGACCCCCCCCCCGTCGTCTGCTGCTGCTCCCGCGGGTAAACATACGCGAGGCCGCCCGGTGAACTCCCTCACCGCGGCCGCCCCTGGCCCGGGCACAAATAACCGATGCAGCCTATGTCGTGGAGGCCACGCTTATAGTTATTGCTCCAAGTTTAGGGCCATGACACCTGCCCAGCGTCGCGAACAAGCGAGACGGCAAAAGGCGTGTTTCAACTGCCTCAAGCCAGGACATGGAGCTGCCGACTGTCCATCCAACGTCCGGTGTCAACGATGCAATGAGGCGCATCATTCGTTGCTGCATCCGTCTGACCTCGCCACGGACAATGGTGCGGGCTCCGCAGGAGCGGCTGCCCCTTCGTCGGTCCTCCCGGTACATTCGCTCACCGCTTCCATATACGCACGACTAGGAAAAGCCTCGCTGGTGACCACGGCCCAGGTCACCCTGAAGGGACCCACCGGGAAGACAGTCACCGTGAGGGCGCTGCTGGACTCCGGCTCTGATGCAACTTTTGTATCAACCCGAGTGGTTGATTTACTCGAGCTTCCCCGGACTTGGCTTTCTGTCCCGCCAAGGGACTGCAGGGAAGGCGCACGGGCTCTGCGCCGACGGCGGTGAGTTTCACACTGTGTTCCCCGCTGGTGGATATTGGTCCCTCGAGGTCCCGTGCGCGCTGGTCCTGCGCAAGCTCACCGACTTGCTGCCAGCCAGGGAGCCGGCCCAAGGAGACTGGCCACATATCCAAGGACTGCAACTGGCGGATCCCGACTTCCAGGCCCCCGCTCCTGTGGAGGTCATTCTCGAGTCCTCGGTAGGAGGAAGAACCTTTCGAGACGGGACCGTTATTGGTCCACCTGGAACACCGACGGCCAATCGCACGGTCTTCGGATGGGTGCTTTCGGGCGTACTGCCCGCTCGGGTCAAAACGGCTACAACACCGTGGGAGGTAGTGGTGCACCACGTCCGCACCGTCGACGAGGTCGACCGTGACCTCCAGCGCTTCTGGGAGCTGGAGGAGGTAAGCTCCAGCTCGGTCCCGACTCCGGAGGATGCCAGCTGCGAAGAGCAGTTTCGGGCGTCCCACTCACGAGAGCCTTCCGGGCGGTACGTGGTCCGCTTACCCAAAAAGGAGAGCGTCATCCCGCCCCTCGGCGAATCTCGTCCGTCTGCCGTACGACTGCTGTTGTCGCAAGAGCGCAGGCTCGCTCGGGATGCGACGCTCCAAGGAAAATACGCAGACTTCTTGGCAGAGTATTTGGCGTTGGGACACATGCGGCGCATAGAATCGGGAGACGGTGCGGACAACGCGGGCATCTACCTGCCCCACCACGCGGTGGTGAAGTCCGGCAAGCCCGAAGGGAAGGTGCGCGTTGTATTCAACGCGTCGTTCCGGACCACGTCGGGATTCTCACTCAATGACGCACTACTGCCAGGCCCAAGATTACAGTCTGACCTCTGGGTCATCGTGTCCCGGTGGAGGCTATTTCGGTACGTGTTCTCAGCTGATATCGTAAAAATGTTCAGACAGATCAAGGTGCATCCAGATGATTGGGACTGGCAACGCATCGTGTGGCGCGCTCAGCCCCACCAGGAGATCACGGATTATCAACTGACGACGGTCACGTACGGTACAGCCTGTGCTCCGTTCCTGGCCTTGCGGACGCTCCAGCAACTCGCCCAAGACGAGGGCGCTCGCTTTCCGAAAGGAGCGGAAATACTCGAACGCCACTCCTATGTGGACGATCTGCTGGCCGGGGCCGACACACTGGAGGATGCCCTCGAGGTACGCCGGCAATTGACGGAGCTTCTGGCCGCCGGGGGCTTCCCTCTAAGTAAATGGGCCGCCAACAATCCGGGGCTCTGTCCGGACGGAGACTCCCGTCTGCGCCTCTTCCGCGAGACCGATGGGCTGTCGACCTTGGGACTGCTGTGGTGCCCGGACACGGAATCCTTCCAACTCCGTGCCACGTCTACGCTGCACTCGCTGCCTGCACCCACGAAACGGACGGTGCTGTCCGATGTGGCCCGCTTTTTCGACCCCTTGGGTTGGGCTGCGCCGGTGCTCATCACCGGCAAGACTTTTATCCACAAGCTCTGGATGGCTGGCCTGAATTGGGACGAGCCGTTGACTCCCGAACTTCAGGACTCCTGGACGAGGTTCGCGTCGAGCCTGCCAAGACTGGACGCCGTGCACGTTCCCCGGTGGGTGGACTTCTCCCCCGGCGCTGGAGTTGCAGAACTCCATGGGTTTTGCGACGCGTCGTCCCATGCCTACGCTGCCGCCGTCTACCTTCGCTGTGTGGGAACGGACGGATCGGGGCGGACTCGTCTACTGGTCGCTCGCACCAAGGTAGCGCCCTTGAAGACGAGGTCCATCCCGCGGTTGGAGCTATGCGGCGCGCTTCTGCTGGCCCGTCTGCTGGACGCCGTCGCCACCGGACTCTCCCTGGGGGCCATCCCGGTCTTCGCTTGGACAGACGCGGAAGTCGTGCTGGCATGGATCGCGTCTCATCCGTCCCGCTGGACGCCCTTCGTCGCAAACCGGGTGGCGGCGCTTCAGGAGCTGGTGCCCCCTGCCCGCTGGCGCCATGTACCGACATCGGACAACCCAGCCGACGCGGCCTCCCGAGGAATCGCCGCAGAGGATCTGCCATCCCACGGGCTTTGGTGGCATGGACCGTCCTGGCTGGCCCACGATTCGCAGCATTGGCCGATGCCGCGGGTCCCGCGCGTGGCCGATAACCTTGGTCACGAGGAACTACGCCCGGTGACGGCACTGGCCGTCTCTTCTGACACCGGGAATGAGCTCCTTGAGCGCTTTTCATCGGTTGCCAAGTTGCTTCGTGTTTCAGCATGGTGCTTCCGTTTCACCTACAATTGCCGGAATCGGGGACAACCAAGAACTGGGTTCCTCACCGCGACAGAGCTGGAGTTCCGTCGTCACCTCTGGACACTCCTGGCCTAGCAGGACGATTTCCCGGAGGAAATCAGGGCGCTCAACAGTGGTCGACCGATCCCTAAGCGGTCGCCGTTGTTGAATCTTCGACCCACGCTCGGAAAGGACGGGCTGCTGCGAGTCGGCGGAAGGTTGCAGCACGCCCTCTTGCCCTTCGAAGAGAAGCACCCTATAATCTTGGCCAAAAGGAGTCACCTCGCGCTGCTGCTGGTGCGCGAGGCGCATGCGTCATCTCTACACGGCGGTCCACAGCTCACGCGCAGTTTGCTTCTCAGGCGGCACTGGATCGTCCACGCCGGGTCTTTGGTGCGATCGGTCATCCACCGATGTGTTCGCTGCGCACGCTTCAGACAGCAAGCCCGGTCCCAGCAGATGGGGCAACTCCCCGCCGCCCGAGTTCGACCGAGCCGGCCCTTCGAATCGTCGGGCGTTGACTACGCCGGCCCCATCCAACTGCGCACTACAAAAGGACCGGGCCATAAGGCCTACAAGGGCTATATCTGTTTATTTATCTGCCTAGTAACAAAGGCCCTACACCTGGAGGTGGTATCCAGTCTTACGTCTCTGGCATTTTTAGATGCGTTCCGCCGTTTCGTCGCTCGACGAGGACGCTGCCGACGCCTGCTGTCTGACAATGGGTCAAATTGTCGAGGGGCTGAAGCTGAGCTGCGCGCCATGTTCAAGGCAGCGTCGGACTTCAGCCAGAAGGTCGGATCCACATTGGCTAAAGATGGAACCGAGTGGTCGTTCATCCCTCCTGGCGCCCCCCACTTCGGCGGACTTTGGGAGGCCGGTGTCAGAGCCGTCAAATTTCATCTGCGGCGCATCCTGGGAGACCACACGCTGACCTATGAGGAGATGACCACGCTGTTGTGTCAAGTCGAGGCGTGCTTAAACTCGCGGCCGTTGTCGCCACTTAGCCACGACCGGGCTGATCTGTCGGCTCTCACGCCCGGACATTTCTTGATCGGCGAAGCGTTGGTCGGCGTGCCGGAACCATCCCGGTTGGAGGTGCCAGCTTCCTTACCCCTCGCACGTTGGGCGCAAGTCTCCAAAATGCGCGACCACTTTTGGCACCGATGGTCAAAAGAGTACGTGCAACACCTCCAATCGTTGACCAAGTGGAAGGACAAGGGTGACAATGTGAAGACGGGCGCCATGGTCGTGGTCAAGGACGACAATCTCCCGCCGACCAAGTGGACTCTGGCGCGAGTGACCGCGGTCCATCCAGGTTCAGACGGACTCGTGCGCGTTGTCACCCTCCGCACTGCTAGCGGCTCATTAAAACGGCCAGTTACAAAAATAGGGGTACTCCCGATCCCGACCGGAACGGACGCGTAACTTTGCAAGCCTTATTCAGGCCGAACCACTCACGTCTCGATGCAGTCGGGGGGACTGCTTTCTTAGCGTAAATTCTAGTCATTAGGATAATTTTCTGTGTTCGGTGTTCATAGCGTTTATTTCTGTCCTATTATAGGTGTTCTTGGGTTATTGTATATTCTAGTTTAAGACCACGCCGGACGTGGTAACATCCATTTCTTTTTCTTGTAATTTTTCTCACTTCGTCGTGCATATGTCACTAGTTTCTTGCTTCTTAGTTCATGTGACCGCTCTGAGTAATCCGCGCCTCTGCCGGCGTGTTTCTGCGCTAGGCTGACCTCGCCGGCCCGGACCTTGTCACGGCGGGCGGCACGACCGGACGAGGCTCTGCGGATCGAGCGGCGACGCGTAGGCGATGCGTGGTGTAATTTCGTCCTTACGACGAGGCGGGCGGAATGTTTAAATGTTAACGGTTTATTTCTCCGCTTGTTGTTCCTCGCCTAACCACGCGGAGGTGAGCCGCTCTCACCCCGCGCGTCTTTCCGTCGCCCGGGTGGATCGAGGAGCTCGGAGGCTGCTCGGGGGCGAGCGGGGCGCGGGCGGACGGCTGCGGAAGCCGTGCGAACCGTCGCCGCTCGGTTCAAAAATCAGTTTGTGTTTGGAAGCGAGAGCATATTGAGCGATTTTGAGAGAGAGTGAATTTAGAGCGTGCACGTTGTGAGAAAGGTTTTAGGTCAGGTTATCGCGACCCGTTCATCTGAGATTTCGACCACATCTTTTGTTCAGGCATGGCACTGGGGGAGATCCGCGGAGGCAGAAAAGTACGCAGTTACAAACTAATGTTTTTTTATGGTTCATGGCACAGTTTTGTTCCTTTCTCGGTATTCCCTTTGCTGAGAAGCTCCGTGTCCGGCGGAAGCTGTTTTCTTAGAACCCGCGTGGCGTTCCTGGTACTTCCGCCTTCTCCCCGGATGCCTTGACCTCCCATGGTCTGCATGTCGGTCTCGTGACATCGCGTGATGTCCTTGAACCAATAGCGTCCGATCGACTGGCAGCCCATGTAACCGCTCGCCAATCAATTACGCTAAATTATGCTAATTTAGCGCCCTCTTTTACGATGTATCGCGGGCAGGTGAGCGCACCTGTTCCGCACTTCCGACACTCTGTTCCGCACCGTGATCTCGTCCGCATCACGTGCTGTTGTTCGGCGTATTGGTCAGGCGTACCATACGTATCTGAGTCAAGCATTGTAATTACTATATCAACGTAATTACTGTTCCCGGTGTCTATCCTTGACCCGTGTCTTTAATCTGTGGTTTTCTGTTCTACTCCGCGTTCTGTGATTGTGACTTTGTAGACTTAAGAGTTAATAAAGTGTGTTGTTTGGAATTGACTCTTTATACGCCACGTGCACCGTGCCGGTTATCCAACCGTATCCTCCGCATCCTTCTCTTACACGCAGTTTCTTTTCGGGAACGTCCCAGCTTATAGTTCGCGAGTCACGTCCGCTTGGGTTCGCGAACATCTTTTGTCGTCGCCCATCTATTGGGCTCCGGTGTTGCGGGACTTCATTTCGCGAGCGATTAGGAGAATTCTCCCCCTGTTCACCTGGTCCGCGCAATAAAACCGTTCGTGGAGAGTGCGGGTTTTTGTTCTCCTTCCACCTTATCCATTTCGGGATCATATCCTTGCCGGCACCCGTGCAGAAACTCACCTCCAACCCGGTTCCATATCACGGGCGAGGCGGTTTCGAAACAGTTGCCCTTATCGGCTCTGGTCACTATTATGTTGTGATTTTATTTTTAAAATTTTTTTGTTTCTTTGATTTGTTTAAGTAGTTCATTATTAGTCCTATTGAAGTTATTTGTTTTATTTTTGTGTTCGATTATCTTATTTACAATTTCCGATCTCACCTTGTTTTTACTATTGTTATCAAGTTTTAAAATTCCTTTTTCTATATTGGCTATAATGTCAGTGATTGGTAAGTTTTTACTATTATATGGTATACTGAATTTCGGTCCTAGTGCTAAAATGTCGTTAACGTATTTCGGTATCGGTGTGTTAGTTAGGTTTTTGACCCATTTTTCGTTTATGGTGTGTTTGTTTGTTGTGTTATTTCTGTTCTTTCTGTCTATTCGATTAAGTTTATTGTTGAGATGTGCTAGTTTCCTATTTTTCGTTTTTGTATCTATTAGGGTGAGAAAATTGTTATAAAGATCGTGATCCCTACTATTATCAGAGTTAAGTAAATACCTTAAATTATTATCGTATCCTTTAGTTAGTCTATGTTCGGTTCTGTATGTGTCTTCTATTTCCAATTTGAGAAGTCTTCGTTTCAATGAGGTTGTTATTGTGTCCTGTCTTTTCCTAGTATTCTTATGCCGGAATTCGGGTGTGCGTATATGGATGTTGCTGATGTGTGCTGGTGTGAGTCCCGTGTCCTTGCATGATTGTAGGAATCTTCTTTGTGCCTGTATTGATGAGATTTGTTTTCTCCCTGTTATGAGTTTAGATAGTGTGTGTTTAACCTTTCGGTTGTAGTGTGTATAAGTATGTTCCCATACTTTCCTTGACTCCATATCCCGGGCGGATAGGTATAATCTAATGGTTTTGCCCAACCTTGTTGAATTTATTTCTAATTTGAATAAATGCCATTTTTTAAAGGTTGAGGTATAATATGATACTTTAATTGTGTTATTTCTTCTCTACGTGTTTCGATGCCATCTAGGGCATCGTCCTCAGGAGCCTGTATGTACATTGTGATGGATTAACAAACTATATTAATTGATACGCTATTATAATATAATATTTTTCAACTTACTGAGTATGTATCTTGTGTGTGTGTTTGTGTGGGTGCGTGGTATATGTGTGAATATATTTCGCTACTTATTTCTTGTTACACCTTGCTGAGTGGGTTGTTGTTCTCCCCGCGAGTGTCTTTCTCCGTTCTTGTTGAGACGACGACTAATTTGATTGTAATGCGCAGATTTCACCTCTTGATGGATAGTGTGGTGATCCCAGTTAACATAAGCAATCAGTTTAAGCATGAATATGGCATTCTCAACAAAATAGACTTTGGAAAAAATATATACGCGGGTGACGCCTTAGTTAGAAATATAAACGGCACAGCCTACACATACGCGATTAACGCAAACGAGATAGACATAAATATCCCAGTCCCTTCAGCGACACTTGAGGAAGCAGATAACTTCCCCGGGCCGCGGTCCGATAGTCTGCCGATGGAAACTGTGGGAAATGTCTACATAAATAAACAGTCCTCTAGCTGTAGGACCATGTAACCGTAGTTACTTTCTACTAAAATATTACCACTTTGTGGTGATCGTGCTCTGGGCAACAGGCCGAAGGTGTAGGAAGGAATATTTACAATGATACTACGGATGATTATAAACTTTAATTATATAATGAGATTATGAAATTGAGAATGGACTAATGAGATATGGATGAATTATATACGGGCGAGTCAATGGTTATATTACAATGATGATTATGAACGATGCAAGTTGACTGTGATGCGGCAATTAATGAATTGAGTGAACTTATTACAATATCTTACAAATTAGATGATTCTTACTCTAATACACGATTTGCAGTGTCGTCGGGCGGTTTGCCAGGCGGCTCGTCGGTTTGACGCACGAGTCGATTCCTTTCACGCCAGAAAGGTTTGTCCTTCTTCGGCGTGGACGCGGTTTGTGTCCGGGATCGTTCGTGGTTTCGCAAAAAGGTACTTTGTAAGTTAATTGTCTCTAAATTCAGTTCACTTGTCGCTGTTCACTCAGTAGCCCTCGCTTGCTCCTCGCGCACCCGCCTATATTACTTCTCCCCCACTCCAATCTTTGCCTAATTGCGCGCGCTTTCGGCCAAGGCGGTCACTCATCGCCGGAATCGGTAATCGGGGTTTCTCCGTCGGTATGGAACCGACCGGTTACAACCAAAAAGATAATCAAAGAACAAACTCGAAGAATCGACAAACACGCGGACCCCTTAACAAACGGAAAACAGACCAATACCAACGATAGGCATACGGACCCCTTAGAAAACGAAAAACACAACCATAAAGACGATCAGGATTTAGACCCTTCAAAAGACGGGAAACAGACCCTAGAAAACGATACACACGCGAACCCTCAAAGTAACTACACCCTGTTGCACCGCAAACGCCTTACCCAATTGACAAACATACTGGACGCCGACCATTTGAACGCGGAAGAAAAGGACCACATGTTTGAACTGCTCGAGATATAATCTTTATTCTGTTCCCTAAAAGGGTTACAGCTCCTTCCAACTTCCATCATACATAACCTTATAACTACTTACAAAACTACTTAAACCTAACTTAGCCTACTTACACTATATACATCTATTTACAAACTGCCTCTCTCTCACACCCGCTCGCCCACCTCCTCCGCCACTCCTCGCTCGCTCTCTCGCACGCTCGCATGTCCGCTCGCACGCTCGCACGCCCGCTCTCCCGCACGCTCGCACGCTCGCACGCCCGCACGCTCGCACACACGCCGCTCCCCTCCCCCCCTCGCTCGCTCACCCTCCACCCACCTCGCTCGCTCGCTCCCCCCTCCACCCCCATGCTCGCTCTCCCCCCAGCCCTCACGCTCACCCCCGCGCTCGCCCGCTCCCCCCCCACCCCGCCCGCGCCCCCCGGGACCCCCGTTTCCACTCTCACTCTCCCCACCATTCATCCAACCATCCATACGTACACTCACACCCCCATTCACCCCCCCCTCCACCTCCGCCCATCTCCTCTCCACCTCTCTAAACAACTCTTCCCCCCTCCCCTCCCCCCCAACACCCAGCTCCTCGCCTCCTGCCACCCCTCCTCCACCCCACCCCTCACGCACACCTCCCATAGGTGTTTCAGTGTTTCCCTCCCCCCCCTACACAGCCTACACAGCCTCTCCTCTTCCCCCATCCAATACCTTCCCCCCATCAGCCCACTTCCCAGCCTGAACCTCACCACTCTCCTCCACCTTTCCTCCCCCCAGCCCTTCTTCAAATATTCCGGCACTCCTCCGACTTTGCACCCTCCATATTCCTGGTTCGACTGCGACTTTCCTATCTTCTCCCACCTGTCCCTTTCCTGCTCTGCTTTTTCCCACCTTACTATCTCCTCCCCTCTTATCTCCCTCGCCCCCCTCTCCAACCCCCATCCCATTCTCTCCCAGAAGGCTCTCCTCTCCCCCTCCCACCCCCTCCCCCCCTCCAAACGCCTCATCCTATTCCTAATCTCCCTCAAGCACGCCTGCGCTATCACCCCTCCACCTCCCTCCCCCACCCTCCTCTCATATCCCCACGCCCTCAGCGCCATCCTACCCCTCATCATCTCCCTCTGTAGTTCCTCTCTCAACAAATACCCCGGAGTGCATCTTTCTACCCCCATAACCCACCTCAAATACCTCTCCTGTAGAGCCTCCACCTTCTCCCTCTCTCTCCACCCCCACACCTCCACCCCATAACTCACCACCGGCCAGATTAACCTGTCGAACATCCACAACCTTCTTCCCCAGTCTCCCCCGAAAATCCTCTTCCCCAGTCCCCACACCTGTCCCATTACCGCCGCCCCCTTTCTTACTCTTTCCTCCACCTGCTCGTCCTGCCTCCCGTCCCTCCTCATCAAATACCCCAAATACCTAAACCTTCCTACTTCCTCAATTTCCCTTCCCGCCCACCTCCAACTCACCTTCTTCCATCTACCTCCCCCCTCCCTACACCTCATGATCTTCGACTTCTCTACATTCACCGTTAGCCTTTTCTTTTCAAAATATCTCTCTAAACCTGCCATCACGGCCCTCATCCCCCCCTCGTCCTCCGCCAACACCGCCACGTCGTCGGCATACGCCAACGACCTCACTACATAGCCCCCAACTCGCACCCCTCCCCAACCCCCCCTCTCCAGCTCCTCATCCATATCCGCCAGCATTAGGGTAAAAAGACAGGGGCTAATAGGACACCCCTGTCTCACCCCCCTGGCCGTCCAGAATCCCTCGCTCTGCTCCCCTCTCACCCTCACCCTGCACCTCGCCTCCTCCAACAACTCCCTACACCTCACCACAAGCCCTTCCCTCACCCCCCTCTCTCTCAAACTCCTCACCAATACCTCCCTGTCCACCGAGTCAAAGGCCGCCTTCAGGTCCAGGAAGAGCACAACCAGCTTGTTCCCCTTTCTTCTTATCTGTCTGTTGACCAGGTAGTTCAAGATGAACACCTGGTCAACACATCCTCTGCCCTTCCTGAACCCTGCCTGACTCGGCGGCAGGAGGTGCTTGCTCTCCACTTCCTTCCTCAATCTCTCTGCCAACACAGCCGCGTACACCTTGTACGCGGTCTGCGTCAGCGCCACCCCCCTGTAGTCCCCCACCACTCTCCCCTGTCCCTTCTTCCTAATGGGCACAATCACCCCTTCCCTCCAGCCCTCTGGCCACCCCTCCCCTCTCCACACTCTATTGCAGATCTCCCTCAACCATTCCCTTACCTCCTCCCCCCCATACTTCCACACCTCATTCCTTATCCCGTCCCCTCCCGGCGCCTTACCATCCCTTAAACCCTTTATCACCCTGTCCAACTCCTCCTTCCCTATCTCCTCCTCCTCATCCCCTATCCTTTCCCCCCCTCCCCCCAGCCTCACTCTCCATTCCACCCCTCCTAACAGCCCCTTAAAATACTCCTCCCATTCCCTCATTTCAATCCCCTCGTCCACTCCCCCTCTTTTCCTCCTTCCCACATTTATCACCTTCCACGCCTGCCCCTCCGTCTTCACCTCCTCCACCATCTTCTCCCATCTTTCCCTTTCTTTTTTCTTTTTCCCCTCGCATAGCTCCCTATATTGCTTCCTACATATCCTGTACCTCTCCCCCTCCCCGCCCTCCCCCTTCCATCTCCTCAGCTCCGTTCTCAGCCTCCTCTTACTCTCCCTACATTCATCATCCCACCACCCCCCAGCTCCCTTCTTTCTCCCACCCTCCTCCATCTCTCGCAGCACCCTCCTCACCCTTTCCTCCAGCCTCCCCCATTCCTCCTGCACGCCCCTCCCCTCCCTCTCCCCCATCCCGAACATCCTCTCAAATTCCTCCCCTCCCCCGGGCCTCCATGCCCCCTCCCCTCCTCTTCTTGCACCCCCCCCTCCCTCCCCCCTCCACCCCTCTTCCCCTCACCACCACCGTTATCGGTAGGTGATCTGAGTCCACCTCCTCTCCCACCCTGACCTCCCAAATCCCCTCCCTCGTTTCCCTGTTTCCCAATATATAGTCTATCACTGATCTTCCCCTTTCTCCTATGAATGTCCAGTCACCTACCTCATCCCCCCTGTGCCCCCCATTCAAGATTCCCCAACCCCTCTCCCCCAGAAACTTGAACAATTTTCTGCCCCCCGCATCCAATTTCCTATCTCTCGACCTTCTCACCCCTCCCGCCTCCCCCTCCCAGTGCACCCCACCTCCCTCCTCCGCCGTCCTCACGTTAAAGTCCCCCCCTATCATAGTCCTGCCTCCCCCCCCCACCTCCTCCACCCACTCCTTCACCGCCTCCAGCTTCTCCTCCAGGTCTCCATTCACATACACCCCCACCACATTCCACCAATCCCCCCCCAAAACCACTCTTTTCACCACAAGTCCCTCACCCCCATTCCCCACTCCCTCCACCGCCCTTAACTCCCTTCTCACTCCCACCAGCATCCCTCCTCTTGCCCTTCCCTTTTTCCTCTCCCTTTTCGCCCACTGAACTGCTCGAGATATATGGTCATCTTTTCTATTTACCAAGCGACAAATTAACCGCGACGACAGTCACAAACCATAAAATCCCTACAACAGACGACATACCAATCAACGTTAAACAATACAGACACGCACAAGTACATAAGAACGAAATACAAAGACAGGTAGGAGAATTGTTGCACGGAGATATAATAAAACCCTCTTCCTCGTCGTATAACTCACCTGTGTGTTTGGTTCCCAAAAAGCCGGACCCCAAAGGAAATAAACGATGGAGAATGATAATAGACTTCCGGAAATTAAACGAAAAAACAATAGGCGACGCGTACCCATTACCAAATATCGTTGACATATCAGATCAGTTGACATATTAGGAAGTGCAAAATATTTTTCAACTTTCGACCTAGCGTCCGGATTCCACCAAATTCCAATGCATTCGGATCACGCACAGAAAACAGCATTTTCTACATCAACAGGACATTACGAATACACCCGCATGCTTTTCGGTCTGAAAAACGCCCCAGCAACCTTTCAGCGATTAATGGATCAAATACTATCCGGGTTGCAAGGGACGGAATTATTCGTTTATCTAGACGACATAGTCATTTACGCACGATCTCTCGAGGAACATAGAATTAAATTCCAAAAACTTATGCAACGATTGGAACGCGCCGGACTTACACTACAACCTGAGAAATTCCAATTCTTGCGACGCGAAGTCTGTTATCTAGGCCACATTATCTCTGAAAACGGCGTAAAAACAAATTCTAGTAAAATCCAAGCGGTCAAAGAATACCCAGCTCCGAAAAACCCTAAAGAGACAAAGCAATTTTTAGGACTAATAGGGTATTATAGATGTTTTATCCCAAACTTTTCGCAGATAGCACGACCACTCAATAATCTACTAAAGAAAGACACAAAATTTATCTGGAACCACGAACAACAGACAGCATTTGAAAACCTACGCGATACCCTCTGCAAAGAACCCTTATTACAATACCCAGACCCCGATAAACCTTTCGTTTTGACCACCGACGCTTCGAAATTCGCCTTAGGAGCGGTACTTGATCAAGGTGAAATTGGCAAGGATTTACCCATCGCATACGCGTCTCGCGCATTAAATAAAGCAGAATTAAACTATTGCGTCACAGAAAAAGAGTTATTAGCAATCCTCTTCGCAGTACAACACTTCAGACAATATTTGTACGGCAACCAATTTACACTAGTTACGGACCACCGACCACTTGTATGGCTAAACAATGTGAATGATCCATCGTCGCGACTGTTGCGGTGGAGATTCAAGCTAGAGGAATATAATTACAAAATAGTCTATAAACCGGGAAAAATAAATTCAAACGCAGACGCACTATCAAGAATCCCTTACGAGCCGGTCGAAGTCCTTCCCATTGAGAGCAAAAGGAAAAGACAAACGACGACAGACGTAGACTCAAATATTACGCATCGGTATAATTTAAGAAAAATCGCGCGCAGAATGACGAGTACACAAGAACAAACACAAACCCCACGCCCAGTACCAGTAGACCCCACACGACATTCACGTATAAAGAGAGGAAGACAGACTTCATCGGACGCAATAACGGCCCGTACATATAACCTACGGAAACGACGGAAACGAATCCACTATTACCCACATACGATCAGACCGAGACCCACTGAGACGGAGTCAGTAGACAAAACACGGATTAAAATCCCAAGGATAAAGTAATTTCCAACTAGTGATAGCGAATCAGACACTAACTCATCCACAGGCTCAGAAAGCGACATGAACGACGAATTAATGGACGAAACAAACACTAACGGTCTCCAACAAACTATACCACCACAACAAAGTTCCGAACTCGACGACAACGAAATCGACGTAGATAGAACCGCGCGTACAATAACTGTTGGAGCTGTAATCACCATACTCTGTATTAAAAGATTGTTTTTGAGTATGGCGCGCTACGCTAGGCACGAGCGGTCCGGGAGACACCTAGTTTTTGTATTGTTATTACTTCTCGCTCTGCGGGCTTCCGGTCTTTTCTGTTCTGTGCGTGTCCATGAGTCGAGTGTGCGAGGTGTGCTCAACAATAAAGTATTATTATATCCGAGTTATAACTCTCAATCAAGTTATTTCACCTGGCCACCGCCAAACGGGACTGACTAAAAAATCAACAGGTTATGGGCCCAGATAATATGACAGGTGAAATACGAAATTATAAAAAGATATAATATAAAATAACCTAATTAGTCGAGCACGTGGCAGAAGCACGTGTCTGCGATATCAAGGATAAAAGGATATTGAGGCAAGTGAAACTCAGTTTATCTATATATAATATTTGTTAACTAAATTATATATACATATATATTTACACAAATTATTAAATTATCAAAATGCCCACGGATGAGACGAGAACATCTACGGCTGTAAATCAGTCCGTGCCGAGCAATAATACTATAACAAACGCAGGAAATATACCAATAATTGAGCCAAAATTAGACGGTATGGCAAATTATTCGTCGTGGAAATTTGTGATGAAGATGACGCTCATCGGTATGGATCTATGGGACTGTGTATCGACAGCAACCCGGAGTACTAGTGACGTCAGAAGAGATCAAAGAGCACTTGCCACAATTTGTTTAAATGTGAAATCCCATTGTCATGTGCATTTGCTAAATGCCAAAACCGCAAATGAGGCTTGGAACAGTTTATCCAAGGCATATGAGGACAAAGGATTATGCAGAATGCTAGGCTTAATGAAAGCACTTCTAAAAATCGAATATTCCGACTTTAACAGTATGGACGAATACGTATCGGAAGCGTTGACACTCGCACAAAAATTAATAGATATTGGTAGCCCTCTAGATGATAAATTGGTTGGAGTGATTATACTACCTGGATTGCCTCCTGAATACAAACCCATGGTAATGGCATTAGAGAGTTCAGGTGCAGATATAACCAGCGATATGGTAAAAAATAAACTTCTCCAAGAATCAATTAAAAAGCAAGTAGAAGATAAATCGTCAGAGGGAGCTTTTGTGGTTAAAATGGATAAAAAATTCGGTAATAGAAGATATAAACGGCCAGTACGATGCTATGGTTGCGGTGAGGCAGGTCACAAAAAACCGGACTGCAAAAGGAATCGACCGACGTTCGGAAATAAGGGTTATTCTACGGAAAACAAGGACGCAAGGCAGTCGAAAAATCAAAAGGACAAGCAGTGGAATTTATTAACTGCTTTGACCACGAAAATTAACAATAAAGGTTGGTATATCGACTCAGGGGCGACGGATCATATGACGAATCATAAAGATTGGTTGGAAAACTATGAAGAAAAGTTACAGAGGGAGATAACCATTGCAGATAATAATAAATTATATACAACAGGCTCAGGCAATGTAAAAGTTAATATATTAGGTCAGTCAGAACCAAAGCTTATCTCTAATGTAAGCTATGTGCCAAATTTAACTACAAACCTATTATCAGTTAATGCATTGACATCAAAAGGATTAGTAGTAGTTTTTGATGACAAAGAATGTAAAATGTATCTGGCAAATGATTACAAGGCATATGGAAAGCATGTTGCAACTGGTAAAAATATTGAAGGAGTTTATAAACTCGATACAGCGCCGATGACGGCTCATATTGCGAGTAAAGATGCAGATCTCCAAGAACTCTGGCACAAACGATTGGGTTATTTAAATGATAGATCCATGTCTCTCTTACAAAAAGGAATGGCATCTGGAATAAAATACACTCTAGTTGGTAAAAAACCTTGTATAAGCTGCATTAAAGGTAAACAGTCCAAACTACCATTTACAAAAGGGTCAAGTTATAGAGCCAAAGCTCCATTAGAATTGATACATGCAGATTTATGTGGTCCTATGAGCACACCAAGTTGGAATGGTGCCCTGTATGTTTTTTTGTTAATTGATGATTATAGTCGTATGACCTTTGGATATTTTTTAAGATGTAAATCCGAAGTTAAATCCATCTTCCCTCAGTTCAAGGCATTAGTCGAAAATCAAATGGGATGTAAAATTAAAAGGCTCAGAACAGACAATGGAACTGAGTTTGTGAATACTGAGATGGAAACTTTTTTAAAGAAACATGGAATCCACCACCAGACAACCGTACCATATACCCCCCAACAAAATGGAGTAGTCGAGCGTGCAAACAGAACGATTATTGAAAAGGCACGTTGCATGTTGGAGGATGCAAAACTGGACAGAAAATTCTGGGAATACGCTGTAGGTACGGCAATATACTTGAAGAATCGCTCGCCTACTAAGGCAGTAATGGGTAGAACGCCCGTAGAGGTTTGGACGAAAAATAGACCGAATTTGAGCCACTTGAAGATATTTGGATGCAGAGCCTTTGTTCACATACCCAAAATGCAAAGGCAAAAATTAGACTCAAAGAGTAAAGAATACATCTTTGTTGGATATTCCCCAAGCACTAAGGGATATAAATTGGTGGATCCCAAGAATCCTCGAACTATAATAAAAGCTAAGGATGTCATATTTCTCGAGCATGAATATGTGCGGCAAACAGAGGAATGTACAAGTGAGAAAGAAGTCACTGAAAAAATGTGGATTCCGGAGCAAACAGAACACGAAGCTAACGAATCCATAAATGAATTTACTGAGGTTGAAGAGATGCACCATGAAGATAGCGATAACGATAACGACGACGATGACGATGATGAGTATTTGAGCCCTGTAGAGGAAACAAGACGGTATCCCGAAAGAGAAAGAAAGTCCAGGGTGTTTCCGGATATGATAAGACATCAGGCTTTCTTGTGTAATTCGGACGAGCCAAAAACTGTTGAAGAAGCGCTATCAGGTACTGAAAAAACTCAATGGGAACAAGCCATGAAACAAGAATTTGATTCATTGATAAAAAATGAGGTATGGGAATATGTTGATTTGCCACCAGGTAAGAAAACTATTAAAAATAAATGGGTATTTAAAAGGAAAACAGATTGCGACGGTAACATTACAAAATACAAAGCAAGATTAGTCGCAAAGGGCTGTTCACAAAAGCCAGGTGTAGATTTTTTTGAAACATTTTCTCCAGTTGTCAGATATTCAGTTATCCGTTTTTTAATTTCATTGGCTGTACAATTAGATATGAGTATAGATCACTTGGATGTAACGACTGCTTTTTTGAATAGCGAATTAAGAGAAAGCGTTTATATGGATTGTTACGAATTCTCACAAAATTGCTTGCCCCGTCCACGCATGACCTCGCGCCACAAACAGTAAACATCTCGCCGCCAACGGCAACCTTCCATCGAACTCTCTCGACGTCGAGACTTCGGGAACCTTTGTTATGATTGTAACGATCAGCTGACGTCTAGACGGTTCGAGAGAGTTCCGATGGACAACATATAAATACGCATTGTCCTAGCCGCACGGGCTCCTGTCTAGCTCAGTTTTTCTGCAAGTGCTTTCGCTGTACGTCTCGCAAGTGCCTTCGCTTGTGCTATCGCAATTGTCTGTAGTTCTAGTAATAAACGGAGTATTGTGCATTTTTTAAGTGCTTCCTTTCTGCAAGAGAATTTCCGTGGACGCCCACTTCCTACCCGCTTAGCTTGCTTAAACACCCAGCGATCCGCGCAACTTTACAACATGGATCAACCAGAACATTTCGTCACAAAAGAGAATAAAGTTTGTCGTTTGAAGAAAGCTGTGTATGGGTTAAAACAAGCGTCAAATGCATGGTATAAAAAAATTGATTTAATATTAAGAGATTTAAATTTCAAGCCTTGTAAGTCGACACCTTGTGTATATACTAGGAATAAAGGAAATGTAAGAGTAATAATAGCGATATATGTAGACGACATTCTGGTATTGTGTAACAATGAACAAGAAAAATGTAAATTGAAAAAGGAATTAATGTCTAATTTTAATTTAAAAGACTTAGGTGAAGCCACCAATATTCTGGGCATTAGGATTCGTCCAGAAAAGAAGAAAATCTACTTAGACCAGAAAAGCTATATTGAAAAATTACTATCAGATTATAAGATGAGTGATTGCAAGCCAGTCGCAACGCCATGCGCAGTGGGAACCAAATTGAGTCAAGGGCGACATTGTGACAATCGTCCCTATCAACAACTCATTGGAAGCCTAAATTACTTGGCAGTATGCACAAGACCAGATATTGCTTATATTGTAAGTTTTCTTAGTAGGTTTAATAATTGTCATGAAGAGGAACATTGGGAAGCTGCGAAACGCGTACTAAGATACTTAAAAGGAACGATCGATGTTAGCCTTAAATATGAAAAAACTGATCTCAATATAAAAGGATACGCGGATGCAGACTTCGCAGGAGATGAAGAAGATCGCAAATCGTGTACTGGTTTTACATTCATAATGGGTAATGGTGCAATTACTTGGGAGAGTAAAAAACAAACTCTTGTGGCGATATCGACCAGCGAATCCGAGTATATTGCGTTATCAGAAGCCTGTAAAGAAGCCAAATATTTGCGCAACTTAGTATACGAAATAGCCGGCAAAAAAATGCGCATCAGTTTATATAACGATAATCAATCTGCGCAAGCGTGGGCACACAGTCAAATGCCATATAATCGCACTAAGCATATTGACATAAAAAATCATTTTGTACGCGAAGCGATCGAGTCGAATGTTATTAAACTTGGTTATTTATGTACTAATCAAATGATTGCGGATATCCTAACCAAAGGATTACTCAAATCAAAACATTATGTTTTTATGAAAGGGTTAGGATTAGTATCTGTAGTATAGTCAATGCGCAAACTGTAAAGTATGGTGATTAAGAGGGAGTGTTGGAGCTGTAATCACCATACTCTGTATTAAAAGATTGTTTTGGAGTATGGCGCGCTACGCTAGGCACGAGCGGTCCGGGAGACACCTAGTTTTTGTATTGTTATTACTTCTCGCTCTGCGGGCTTCCGGTCTTTTCTGTTCTGTGCGTGTCCATGAGTCGAGTGTGCGAGGTGTGCTCAACAATAAAGTATTATTATATCCGAGTTATAACTCCCAATCAAGTTATTTCACCTGGCCACCGCCAAACGGGACTGACTAAAAAATCAACAATAACACCATACGACAAAGAACCCAGCGACACAGACGAATCGACAACCTCCGAAGTTCTTAATCCAGAAATGGAAGAAGAACAATATCTATCTCGTGAGGACTACAATGAAAATCTTAGCGACAGACAATCCGACAACCCACTTACACACCAAATACGGACGAAGCACACACACCCTCGATACCCCACGACGGACATACTGACAGACGAAAACTACATGGAAATCGAACAAAACCCTATCACTCACAACAGAAAATACGAACCTCGAATCACCAACAGCCGAAGAAACGGGAAAAGCTCGATATGAAACGTTTCTTACAGAACTTCGAAAACATTCTAATTACACAAAACGTTACAGAAACAAAAGACACAATTCATCGGTTCGACTACCGCAGTGTTCAGACCTGAAGTATAAACGAGTACCGAGCGTCAGAGCGTTAACGTTTACAGTGCCGGCACCGTATACAAATAGACGGAGCCGAGCCGCCACAATGGAATCAAAGAAAGTAAATTATAAAACGTCTGAGATTTCTGAGTGCAGGGATAACTTAGGCCCCACCACGACCGTCATCCGTACAAAATTGTAATGCAGAGGCTGACACCACGAGAGGCTCCAATTACGAAGCAGATCGAGGAACAGTTTTTGGAGCGGGTAGTTAACACACTCTTCCCCTTTGACAATGAAGCGGTCACACCTCCCGCGGCGGTAGAGGAGGGTGACTGGGACGAAGAGTTGAATATTGATCTCGGTGAAATCTTAATAATCATGTCTAAAATCGGGAATAAGGCCCCCGGGCCAGATGGAGTACATGGCGTAGCGTTCGCTGGGATTTGCAGGGCGACTGGAACTAGTTTCATGAGGCTGATAAACAGCTGTTTGAGACGGGGAAGGTTTCCCACTGCCTGGAAAACGGCCAAGTTAGTATTATTACGCAAAAAGGGGGAACCCGTCGAATCTCCCTCCGCGTACCGGCCGATTTGTCTGCTTGACGAGGTGTGCAAGTCCTTCGAGAGGATAATCAAACTCAGCCTCGTCGGGCATTTAGATACTGTTGGACCGGATCTGCATGACAGCCAATTTGGCTTCAGAGAAGGGCGTTCAACGGTGACGCGATAATTAAGGGGGGAACCTGATGGATACCCCGCATTTCTCGTTGTTTTTCAAACATTTTTTTCTCAGGAATCAGTAACACAATCTTTAAAATTCTTTTTGCAGTAACTTGCTTCAAGGTTATATTATGCAAATAAATTTTTATTTTCCCAAATATTTTGTAAAATACAATAATAAATGACTTTCTTTACGCCGCCGCGCAGCGGAGGTCCCTTGTTTGCATACAGTCTGGTGTCAACATTTTTTACGGAAACCAAAAATTTGAAACAGTTCATTAATTTAGGATAAATATTGTCGTCGATGAACCTCTAAAATCTGAAAAAAGTGGAAATTTGCAAAAGTTATGACATATTGAACACAAAACTCTGAATTTTACGTAAAAATCTCACTCTATTTTGACGTAAGAAAATGTTTAATTGCAGTTTTTTTGTTAATTTAGTGGTCTGTAACTAAAAAGTTTTGAATCAAGTCGATCCATCAAATAGTTTTTTCTTAATCGTGTATGCAAACTTAAAAAATGTGGTTCTGAGATAAACGCGTTTAAAGTTGTTCTTGCAGAAAAGTAACAGTTAATGGCAACTTACACTTAATCTGCTAATCCTAGTCCATAAAGTAGACCTTCTTCTACTTCAAAATATTCCTTTTTTTTAGATTCGGCCAATTGTTTATGTACACGAGTCTCTTTAGTGCGACATAGTGCTCGGCGGTCTTACCGTACAACGCGTTTCGCGACGTAACAATCAGCGTAGATTTTACATTGCTGTCCGATAATGAGTTTTAGTTCCGCCACTACTTGTAATATGAAGGTGTAACATTCGTTAAAGACGCCGGCAGCAATAAACGTTGCAATTTTTACAATTTTTGCACCGGAATTTAAATGTTTCGGTGCTAAGCGCCAGATGGTCGGATTAACACTTTCATCCGGGTTTTGTGAGTATCCCCCCAAAACACCTATTTAAGAGGTCTTCTTTTGTAAGGTCTGCATATATAGGTTTTAAATTATCTAAAATATCTGCGGGGAGTGCAGGGGAGTGATTAAAATCGTTTTATGTTCCTTCCGCTTCAGCCTAAAGCACTTGCATCAACTATTCTTGCCAGCCGGACAACCGTCGTGAAGTGTGTGTTGGTTGGTTGATTTTATATGGTCTAGTGTCGCCATGATTGCTTTTTTCATTTCCTCAACCTCAACTAAAACTTTAATATAACTGTGTGGTACGTATGCGCCGCGGAAAGTTTAAGACTGTAAAGATCGTGATCGAAATAAATCGCTTCAGTACTTCCGAAGCGCAATACAGTTATCATGCATCGAAAAGGATTCTTTTGTATCAAATCTACATTTTTATCTATTACAATGGGACTATCTTAAGCCGGATAACCCGTCTAAGGTGCTGAGAAGCGGACCGCACGCATTGATAGCCCGCCTGCGCGGCCGTAATAGCTGCACACGCAACTGTTCAATGGCCTGTTTCTTCCAAAATACTTTGAATTTTGTCTTATGCTTCTAGGAATATATTCTCAAAGAATCATACTATCGATTTAAGCAAAAAAAAAAAAGTCGAACATTTTTACCCGATCCATCAGGTTCCCCCCTTAAATTGAGAGAGTATACTGAAAGCGTAACGTCCAGGGGTGGAGTGGCTTTGGCAATAAGCCTCGATATTGCCAACGCCTTCAACTCCATTCGCTGGAAGAGTATAAGAGACGCGTTGGACTATTATAATTTTCCAAATTATTTGAAGGCTGTCGTGCACGATTACCTGCGGGACAGGTACATAGTTTACCCAGGCCGGAGTGGTTGGGGGAGGAGAAAAATTGAACGCGTAGTGCCACAGGGATCGGTATTAGAACCCTTATTGTGAAATTTAGCATACGATGCGGACTTAAGAACTGCTCTTCCGGACGGTGTGGAGATCATCTGCTATGCGGATGACACTCTCATCGTCGCAGGGGGAGGAGACTGGAAGGAAGCAGCTGACTTGGCCGAGCAGGGCAGTGTACGCATTTGCACGGCGATCCAGGCACTCGGGCTTAAACTAGCCGCTGAGAAAACCGGGGCTATGTGGTTTTACCATCATACCTTGCGGGCTCGGCGGCCGCCTGAATTGTTTTTTGTCAAAGTGCAAAGGCGGTTAGTTAAAGTGACTCGAGGCCTGAAGTACTTATGGCTTCACCTCGAGCACTCGTGGCGTTGGAGCAGTCATTTTTCGAAGATTGCTCCAAAAATGGATTCGGCGGCGGCTGCGCTCGGGAGGTTGCTGCCGAATCTACGCGGCCCGAAAAACAAGGTTCGCAATTTGTATGCGAACGTAGCGCAGTCCGTTGCTCTATACAGCGCGCCCGTGTGGGCGGCAGACCTGCGGAGCGATCATCGGAGCGCTGCTCTTTTAAGAGCGGGGCAAAGAAAAGTCGCTCTGCGAATTATCAGAGGTTATAGGACGGTGTTATATGCCGCTGCACTACTGCTGGCGAAAATTATGCCACTGCATCTCTTAGCGTCTTACTATTGCAAATGGTTCAACTTTAAACGTAGTATTAGTCGAGATGAGTGTCAGCCGTTGGCGGAGACAGTCGCCATGGGGCGTCGTCGCTTCTGGGTTGAGGCCCTCCGTGATTGGAGAGACATTCTCGAGGAATGCCCGACGGAATCGGGCCGAAGAGTGTCGAATGCTATCCTCCCCATTTTCGATCGCTGGATGGGTGGGTGCAGGGGTGTGCCAATGTATCGTATAACTCAGCTCATGACCGGTCATGGCTGTTTCGGTTATTATTTATTCAGAATAAATAAAGAGCCAACGGAGGCATGTGCGCATTGTAACTGGCACTCTGACGATTCGGAGCATACCCTTCTGGAATGCCCTGTCTGGAGTGAACAGCGTATAAAGTTAAAAAGGGATATTGGGCAAGATATCTCGATGCCTACCATCGTCGAGGCGATGGTAACGCGGAGAGTTGCTTGGGAAGCGTTCGCGGCATTCTCTGAGGATGTCATGACCAAGAAGGAGGATGCGGAAAGGGAGCGGGAAAGAGACCCTCTCTCGCAACGCAACATCCGATACCCGCATCGATGTAGTACGCGGTTCGCGGGGTGGGCGCGGCAGCCGCCTTAACTGGCTGTCGTCGCGTTTCGTTATAACTAAGAGGCCCGTTGCGTTGCCTGTGACAGGACGCAGAGTCTTGAAATGGTGCGATGCGTGGGCGACCGCATAACGTAGAGCTGTTCCGACTCTCGCAAATGTGTGAGAGGACGGCTGTATGGTTTTCTGAATCTATTTTACACGAAATTCATGTTGAGATTTTATGGGCTCTAATTCTTCTCCTTAGTAGCTCGAGTTTTTAGCTAAACTTAATTTATTTTGATTTAGTAGATAACTAATTAAATACATTCAGTCACCACCTGCGGATAGCTATTTGCATGGGTGTGCCTATGTAGAGCTGCACGTCCCCTCCTGGAAGTGCGACACGCCCGAGTAGTAGGAATAGCGCGATGCACATTGCCGCGAAGAAGAGTACGGTGTGTATGAAATATTTTGCAGGATCATTAGACGATTTACTGTGGAGTGTTGCACATAGAATGAAAGCGAAGACTAGAATGGAAGCGTGTGTGACAATGCTCTGTCGCCGGGCAGAGTATTTTGTGCATAGTCCTGCGTGACTAACTAATTACGCACATTAAACAGTGGACGGATGGAGAAGCGGGGGCCTCTCTATCTGCCACGCGCACTGTTCCGGAAGAATGCAAGCGGAACCTGCGTACTCCCTGTTCCGTGGTATGTCTACTCGACTAGCCGCTTTATAGTATGAACAATATTTGTTTTTTCTCCACAAAGAAGACGAGAAGTATTATGGCCCAATTTTAGACTATTGCTTAACTTGCTTATTGGTGTCTCTCTCTCCTACGAGGAAGGCAGTGGCCGATGCATCGCCAACTGAATGTAAAATTTAAACCGCTCTGTCTATCCAGCGTATTCCAATTATGGCATTTCACTGTATTTCCTATTTAACATCCGCTGGATGGCACAATCACTTTATTCCTTCTTCTAATATAAATCATTTGTCTATTCTTTCCCTTCTTCTCTATGACCGAGCACATGAGGGGTAGTTTCCTGGTCGTCACAGAGCGACCAGCTCAGAGGGGTGCCCTGTAGTGTGCAAAGTTGTACTTTTCCATCTATATTTCGGATACATCTATCTCTTTTCAGCCCTTTTAATTAGCTATCATTTCTCTAACTTCTCTTTACTAAATGCATGCACTTATTCGTATTCATTGGCGATGTGGGGGCGCGAATAACTAAGTATGTAATTCATTTCTCGGCCCACATACAACAGCCTGCGGGCTAGTATGTCACAAAATTACTAAATGTTAACTTCCCCTTGCTCGCGCCGCGGGTGGAGATTGATAGGGCGCATGTAATCGCAAAACCATAACATTCTCCACTACCCATTAGAAGAGTACCGGTGTGGTTTAGTCAGTGAAACCTGACACAACCCGTACCCTCCCCCCGTTAGGTGCGGGTGTCTTGTTCAAGATTCCACATCGTTAAGAAAGAAAGAAAAAAAAAAGAGGCCCCACCACGACCCAAAACAGTATTTTATATGCGAATGTGACGAAACATGAAACCTCACCGACCAAAGAACAAGCCATAATAATCCAGACAATCGACGATAACGGCATTAAAGAGTACGCTAGTGCAATTGGAAAAAATACAGGGCCTAAAGCAATTAAATACATATCAAAGATCTCTAATAACAGAGTATGTATCTATCTTGATAAAAGAGAAACAGTAATAGAGCTAACCAAACACAAGGAAATCATTATAAACAACCAAAAAGTTGAAGTAAGACCCATTGTTCGGGAATCTCCCGAAGTAATTGGGTCACCGGCCACAGGACTTCGGCGGCAGCAGCTCCTGAGCGCCCGAAGTCACATGGAGTGACGTCACGCATCTCGCCGGCTACCGGTAGCCCACGTGCGACCGGCCCTCTCACTTTGCGTACAGTTCAAATTACGAACGGACGTGTTTTTTCTGAGAAGTTTCGTTAGCGAGCAGTAATTGTGTTTCCTGCATACTTGTGATCCACGAGATTATGTAAGTTACTGATTACCATTTCAATCTCGAACAATAGTTCTTGCACAGAAATGCCACATGATTAATATAATTATGTGGCAGCTATATTGCGGCGCAACGTGGTTCATTTCGTGCTTCTCGATCTCTTATCCAGTCCTCTGTGCATTAATATAATCTCGTGGACTTTATTCTCGACTATACAACTCAATCTCGAAATCTCGCTAACGAAACTCGCGCGATCGACGGTCAAATCTCTAATGTGCTTGCTCGATAGACTATCTAAATCTCAAAAATGTACCTGAGAATAAACGACTGTTAATCATTGTAAAACTTTACTTGTATCAACCCTGGCTCACTACCATCCCGGCAATTATCTCGAGATAAAACACCTAAATTTCGAACACCCATGGTAACGCTGGCTCAACCCACCATCCTGTCAAACGTCTCCCCAGTTATACCAAACCTAGAAATCGAGAATATTTTCAAGAAAAATAATGTCCGACTATGTTCAAAAATATTATTCCTGAAGGCAGGAATGACTGACCCAGATTACGCACACATACTCAGTTTCAGAAGGCAAGTTTATGTTGACCCAGAAGATATTTCAAAAATTCCAGCTTCCTTTTTATTAACGGTACAAGACACCTCTTACCGGATTTTTACAACTACAGACAAATTAAACTGCTTTATATGCAAACAAGAAGGTCATCTATCGAAACAGTGCCCCCAATATTCAGTCCCAGCCCCAAATACAAAAGAGCCAACAACCTATACTGACATTGAAATGACAAATCCACCGATAAATGAGATCCCTATGGACAATGATTCACCGTCCATAACACAAACAAAAATAGCTACAATCATTGACGAAGTATAGGATAGACATATCATCTTATGGGCCTTCGTGTCTCATGTTCTGAATTACCGGCTCGACGAAAAAGCAGGCAATTTCGAGCGCACTCTACGATTTGTCGTGGTCAATTTGGAAACTATGTGAAAGAGAGAAGGCAGATGAGATCGCTCCTTACTTTGTTTCATATCCCGTAAAATGAAACTGCACAGTTTAACTGTCTGACAACCATATTTGAGCAAGTCTTCCACTCATCCAAATAATATCTGTTACCAAAGCCCACTAGAAAGCAGTGTTATACCGGTGGGATTATACATATACATATACGACTAAAGTTTCATTATTTTTAACAAATTTATTGCTCAGATGAATTTATTGTCACTTCCCAGGGACTAAAATTATAAATTATGTAAAATTTCGCGCCGCATTAACGTGTTAAGAGTCATGTTCACTGAAGTATGCATGTACTTAGTAGTTTTAATTGGCTCGTAATCAATTGTTTCCGTCATTATTATTTACTCTCTGTTCACTGTCTTTTTTTTCATCCGGCGAACAGCGAAGCGCGCTGCGAGATTCATGAATTCCTTCCAGCCCCGATTCTGACAATCGGAGTGTACACATCAGGTCTGTCGTTTTCACTTACACCAGCACGGTGCGCACACACCGGCACCAATACAGTAAAAGTCTGTTATATGACCGCTGAAGTTAGTATACGTTATATGTCGTTGTGCCGCCATCTTGTTAGGGGGATTCCCCTCGCAACCGTCCACTTAGTCCCACGACATTGTCACACAATTTGTTTGATGCCGCCGACGGCAACTCGAGGCCTATCGGTGAGACACTAACCCCAACGACAAACAATTTAAAAAGTTGATTTACGATATTTCGTTAAAAAAATGTTTACTAGCATATAGGACACATTTTTCTGATAAAAATGAAACCAAACACGATATTGTTACGACACTTGGTTGCCTTGTTTCGGCTTGTCAATCTGACTGTTGGCAAAACTTTCGAGCAGCACAGCAGAATGTAGGGACGCTTCCTTTATAAGTCGCTAAACCTTATGCTCCTTCCTTTATAAGTCGCAAAACCTTATGTTCCTTCCTTTATATGTCGCATTTGCGGCTTTCCTTTGATCATATATAGGAACCATTCCACCATTTTCGCACCTCATAAAGCGGCTAAAAGTGTTTCAATTTGCTTGATTCACTCTCTGCTACATCTGTCTTCCTCTTTTCTACCACCACATCACATTGCCACATATCCTCTCCACCAATGACCGCATTTTACATTTTATGTATACGTTTGTATTTATGTATGTATGCATGCATGTTTGTATAATATGGATAAATCTAGAACTTTTAATTCGTAAGGAAATATAAACCGATTGGTACCGTGTTTGGTCTCATTTTACTCGGAAAAATATTAGCAATAGGATAATGACATTTTTATTCACAAAAACTCAAATTTAAAAAATTTTCTTTGTTGCATTAGTGTTGCCTCACCGATATGTGGGCATTCTGTCTTTCCGAGCGTGTTTTTTTCTCAGTCCCTCTCTTTTCCTTATCTGCTGTCCCGTTCTGAGCCCCTCCGTGTCGGCAAAGTGCAAAGAGCTGAGAATCGACTACCTCTGTCCTGTATATGCCGGTTTGCGGTCCCGAATTTCGGCCATATAAAGGACTTCTACTGTACATAGTGCCAGGGCTTCAAATCTGGCATCACAGCGTCAAGAGTATCCACGCAAGGAGCCGTTCAATCCCCACCTGTGACACCAGACTTGGACCCGTGGAACCATGGGTGCTGCTGTGTATAGACAAAGAGAGCCCTATACACCGCACCTTGTTTCCATTCGTATCGCTTGTAATGTACGCAAAGTTAAAAGGATACGAATGAAAATGAGACGAAGTATATATATATATATATAGGTTTTTCCTTGTCGCACCAAGGGTCCACATCTGACATCACTGATCCCCACCTTGACATAAATAATTGAAAAAGTCATCACTGAGCAAAACACATCGTGACATCGAGAAATTATGATATGTGCATTTTTGTTAGCATGTCTAAATATCGAATTGTTCGAATATTGTTGCGAAATAAACTATGTAATGTGTAACAAACGCGAGCCGGCGCATATCAAGAGACGATAGGGCTCTACCTAATCACCTTACAAAAGGGAACAGAGCGTCGACTCAATCATTGAAAGATATCCGTATACTATTCTCAAACTTTTCTTTTATGTTACTATTAAATAAAATCACTCATGCAGTGTCAATGTCGCATAAAAAACGGAAACAAAATTTTCATGTGAATAAGTATAATTTTCTTATCTCTCATTAAATACAGTATTCGAAATACGTGTAGTATTTCTCGAGGAGGTGCGGTAACAGATGAAGAATAACGAATTCTTCTGTTTCCAAACGCACATGAAGAATAGGGAATTCTTCTGTTTTCGACGTAAATGTGTGGAATAGTGTGGCTGACATCTGCGTTAATTTTCACATTCGAGCCATTTACTATACAAATCGATTAATTCCACTCTTTGAAAAATTTTTGTTTTGAGTTTCAAAGCACTTGGTAGTCATAACTTTTTATATTTACAATAACTTTCCTGAATAATAAAGATTGGCATCACTTAACGACAAAATCTTTTTGGCCGTCAATAATAAATAACTTATTTCAGAAATCAGTCTAGGTATCGCCGTACTGTAATGCAAATGTTGCAGTACTGCAATCCAAAAGCTAGGTGTGACACTGGAAATCAGAATATGTTTGACAATGAGTCAGATCCGTGTTGTCCAACCCGCGGCATCGAATAGCCATACAGCCCAGTCTATACGTCGGATAACGAAAGTAGCTTGTGTGCGAAACAAGCGCACTTACAGTGCGGCCCAAGGAAGCTAAAATGTTGGACAACTCTGACGTAGATAGATAGATTGAGAGTTTCTTAGGGACGGAACGGCACGGGGGGGGGGATAAACAAGAGAAGAATGAACAGCAAGATGTAAAAGGTGACGTGAGCGCGGAAGGGACAAGCATGAAAATATGAGTAAGACAAAAGAAGGCAGTAACTCCTGCGTCGCAACAGAGTATTGTCAAAATAATTTATTTTCAAAATGCTCACAAGAGGAAATGTTATTAATATTAGATTTTGCGTCCGTGAATAATTACTTGAGTATGACCCTATTGTGTAATAAATTTAATTTTCGAAATGGGAGATGTTACATCACATCATTCTTTTTATTTATTATATTTGTTGTAATAGTTGCAAGCATCTTTAGCCCTTTGCATTCTGAACCATCCTGGACGGTAGCCATCACATCCAAAGCGCCACTTTCTCGTTGAAACGGGTATATACCAATCCACATGTTACATTTTATAGTTTTGGAACCAATTTGTGTATTATAATAATATTGGACTTACATGAATTTTGTAGACAACGAGAAATATAATGTATTTCATATACTTTAATATCCTATGAGAGGGGAATATCAAGTGCAAAGAGTTAACTACTGGATCCTCTGCATTAATTTGGCAAGATATATGTATAAACGAAAGAACAAACAATACCCACGTATTATAAATTCAGATTTGCCTCCATATCAATGGCGTTGTTGTGTCAATTGTGGCTCTTAATCGGTAACGTCGCGTGTGACACGAAAATGGTAAGGGGGCTACGTAGCCCCCTTGACGTGGGACAAAAATTAGCATTGCATGTTATGTCTATCCTATACTTAGTCAATGCTACAATTCATCAAACTGAATTACCGACAATCCAAACCGGCTCAAAAACACCGTTATCACAAACATCAACCGATCACCAGTCCTGCCACGACATTGATGTGAGCAACTTCACCCCACCAACACCAAGAAACCCACGTAAAAAACTAATTGTATATAAAGAGAAATTACGACACACATCTCCTGCCCTGAATATTGAAAAACTTGAAGAAATGCTACTCCCAGCTAAACAGGAAATTGAGCGCGACGGTTCTAAACTTATGTTAAACTATGACCAACTAAAAAGCTTCCTTGAAAATTCGTTTGGGGCAGCCCATCCCACTGAAATAGCTAAAGACTATACAAATAACATACCTGACCTCATCAAAATGTTGGAGGAAATCTACCCACTCTTGAAAGGACGCAGCATTAAAAATAGAATTCACCGACTTTGCAAAAAAACTTGACCCAAAAAATACCAAAAATGACCCCACATATAATTCGACATCAGAAACAGATACAGATACCTCATAACCAGCTGCAACTCCAAATACTCTCAATCTTAAAAGCCAAACAAACAAATTACCCCCCCCAAAATAATCGACATATCGCATAATGAAAACAATAATTCAATGGAACATTAACGGATATTATACCCATTACGAACAACTGCAAATCATTATAAGTCAACACAACCCAGATGTAATATGTTTGCAAGAAACCAACTTCAAGTTCAACCACCTCCCAACTCTAAGACACTACAATAATTTCACAAAAAATAGGGAAGGAGAATCTCACGCTAGCGGAGGCGTTGCCATCGCAATAGCAAACTAGCACTGCTGCACCGAAATCCCACTAACCACCAACCTAGAAGCAATAGCTATTGCAACTTCCTTTCCCCAAAAAATATACATATGTATTATATACATTCCAAACAGCCAACCCCTCAATCTTGAGGATCTCGAAGACCTAATTGAACAAATCCCCAAGCCACTTATATTAACTGGAGACTTTAACAGCCATCACTCTCTGTAGGGATCTAACAAAACAGATCGCAGAGGGAAAAAAATAGAGAAACTTTTAGAATCTTCTGACCTAATACTCCTAAACTCAGGAGCCCCAACCCATTTCAATGTGAGCAATGGGAACATGAGCGCAATAGACCTATCAATAAGTAGTCCGAGGCTAGCCCAAAATATGGAATGGGAAACTCTTGATAATTTACACGGTAGTGACCACTTCCCAATCAAAATTACTTACCAGGCCGACAACTGGCCCCCTTCCTCAATCACCCATCAGACCAGGTGGAACATCCAAAAAAACAGGTGGCCAATATATCAATCATCCATTACCAAATCACTCGAAAGAAAAGGAACTGACTGCGAAATAAATCCAGACGAAATCAATGACACAATTAACGAACTCGAACTCATTATTACTACGGCAGCAGATCGAGCTTTTGGGACCATCAAGCCGAAAAAACAGACTAAAAGAACTGTTCCATGGTGGAATGAAGAGTGCAAAATTGCCTTAAGGGCCAGTCACCATGCATTTAACCGAGCAAAAAAAGTTCCGACCTCCGAAAATCTAATTGAATTCAAAAAACAGCGCGCCAAATTTAGACGTACAATAAAGGAAAGCAAAAAAAAGTCATGGCGTTCATTCACATCATCCTTGTCCGCCCAAACCCCCACAACAGAGGTCTGGAAAAAAATCAAACTGATCAACGGAATCCGCCCAGTCCAAGAAATACAATTCCTCCAATTAAATAATAACTCAACCGTAACTCATCCAAAAGACATAGCCGACACCCTTGCAGAAGAATTCAGATCAAACTCCAGTACCAAAAAGCATGACCTATCTACTCCAAACAAAAATCCCGAATGCTTCCTACAAGATACCATAAACCTTTCAGACGGAAACAACCTCAATTCTACATTAAACTCCACAATAACCATTAAGGAAACAATCAGCACTCTCCTAAACACAAAAAATGCAGCTCCTGGCCCAGATAATATTCCAAACAAACTATTAAAAATTCTCCCTGCATCTGGTATAAACTACATCACGAAGATATATAACTGCATATGGTTCCACTAAGTATTCCCTGACAATTGGCGAAAGGCAATAATAATACCAATCCTCAAACCGAATAAAAACAAACAGGACGCAGGAAGCTACCGACCTATCGTTCTAACTAACACCCTATGTAAACTCCTTGAAAAAATTGTTAACAAAAGACTAAGATGGTACCTTGAAACTAACAACCTCCTAACTCCAAACCAGTACGGATTCCGTCAGTACCGGTCAACTATAGATGTTCTAACAAACCTGCACAAAACCATATGTGACCCATTTCAAAAAGGCGAAGCCCTGGTAGCAGTATGCCTAGACATCGAAAAAGCTTACGACATGATGTGGAAACCAAAAATAATCAAAGCACTTCTTGAAATAAACGTAAACGGAAATATTCTAGCCTACATATCCAACTTCCTTCTAAACAGAACTATACAAGTAAAAGCAAATGGAGTACTCTCACAAATAACAAAAATTGAAAATGAGGTCCCCCAAGGATCTGTTATAAGCGTCACCCTATTCCTAATTGGAATCAACGACATCGCAAGGGACCTAGAAGCTCCTGTTAAAGCCCATCTATTTGCAGACGACCTAACATTAACATGCAGTGGAAACAACTTAAATTCTATAAAGGAACTCCTACAAACATCCATCAGTCACCTACAGAATTGGTCTAAGCAATCAGGACTCAATTTTTCGCCTCAAAAAACCCAGGTTATCACCTTCACAAGGAAAACCAAACAACAAACCAATCCAAAACTTTTAATGAACCAAACCGAACTAAAACATGTTGACACCATTAGGCTTTTAGGGCTTATCCTAGACACTAAATTAAGCTAGGCCCCCCATATTCAATACCTAAAAGAAACATGTATGAAAAGACTTAATATTATTAAAGTACTGGGCAGTATAAACTGGGGAGAGGACCAAGAAACGCTCCTAGAAACCTACAGGGCTGTAATAAGATCAAACATTGACTATGGTTCTACCATTTACAACTCAGCCAAACAACATATTTTGAAGAAAATAGAACCAATCCATAACACGGCGCTAAGAATAGCTACAGGCGCCTTCCGTACGTGCCCAATCAGTGGGATCTTATTTGAATCCAAAGAAATGGATCTTGAAACAAGAAGGAAATTCTTAACAATAAAATACGCTATAAAAATGTCCTCCACCCCGTCAAACCCAACCTTCAAGTACGTCTTTGACAACAGATATAATGAACTATACAAAAAGAAACCTAATCTTCCAGAGCCACTATATATCAAATTGAACAAGCTTATAAATCCGCCGTTAATTAAATCAATCTCTACCATTAAAAGAAGACAAGTAACCACTGCCCCATGGGTAATGAAGACCCTCCTGACTAACACAGACCTGGCCGACCACTCAAAAAAGCAGAACCGAACATGAAGCTAGATTCCTAGAACTGAAGAATAACTACTCCTCATGTTACCAGATCTATACTGATGCGTCCAAAACGAATACCGGAGTCGGGTTCGCCGTCATCACTAATGAAACAGTAATCAAAAAAGCAGTCCCGAAAGAAACTTCGGTTTTCACTGCCGAAGCATATGCCATCCTCGAAGCCCTGAATTACGCACACTCCAACAACCTAAAAGAGGTAGCCATCTACTCCGATTCGATAATAAAAGCCCTATCTTCCACAAGTACAAAAAAGGACGAAATAATATCCAACATTGAAGAAGTGTACGCAAAATTTTAACAAAACGATGCTGAGTTAATCCTTATCTCGATCCCCTCACACCAAGGAATCTTAGGCAACGAAAAAGCTGATACCGCAGCGAAAGAAGCCACAACCCTACAACAATCTGAACTTCCAACACCTATCCCACATCTGGATTACATCAACCAAGCAAAAATTAACGTCAAAGAAGAATGGAACAGAACCTGGACCACAACAAGAAAATCTAAAATCCACAACATTGCACAAAACTTCTACCAAGTTATCCCCTATAAAAACTTAAGTAGGAAGGAAAGGGTAATCTTGTCCCGGCTGAGAACTGGACACTTAAAGGCAACCCACGAACACCTTTTAAAAAAAACGGAACCTCCACTGTGCAACCTTTGCCAAATTCACACGCTAACTACCGATCACATTCTATACGAATGTAGGAACCTTAGTACCCAGAGACAGAAATACGAACTAAACTCAAACACAGCACTAATTAACCAGGATCACCTAAGGAATACACTAAACTTCCTCAAGGAAGCAAAAATGTACCATCTACTGTAATCCAGTCCCACCGCCGCTAATGACCCTGCAGTCGATGCGACGTAAAACCAAAAAGAAGAAGAAGAAGAAAAGACTCAATTTTCAGACCAACAGCGACTACGTTAATTTTGCCAACGCAGATCTAAATCATCCGGGTAGCACATACACAAAATTGAAAGCAAAGAACTTAATAAGTGACAAAACCCTCAGCAGCGAAAAAGCGAAAGTAGGCGAAATAGTAACCACGCGTGCGAAAAACAAGTATATTTTTACCCTCCTTATAAATGAATCCACAAACGACCAAATCCCAACTGAACTAATGTTTAACATGTTAAATAACCTAAAGGCCCTTTGTGTAAAATACGACATAAAATCAATCGCGTTGCCAATAAAAGATTTAAAACCAAGCAAATCCTAATATAGATTTTTCAAAACAATGATAAAGTACGTTTTTGCCGACTCCGATACGTTAGTGCAAATCTGTCTCGATGAAATCGTAGTACCAAATGGAGAGGATAAGTTAGACATCATTAAAGAATGCCACGAGTCTCTAACAGGGGGACATAAAGGTATCACGAAGACATACACCAGAATCAGGGAAAAATACTTCTGGAACAATATGAAACGGGATGTCGAGAAATTTATAAAAACATGCGACAGTTGCCACCGAAAAAAAGTAGTAAGATCAAAAACAAAACAGCCAATGGTCATTGCCGATACGCTGTCGGATGCCTTCGAGAAAGTAGCATTAGATATTATAGGCCCCCTACCGCCGACAAAATCAGGAAACAGATACATCCTAACAATCCAGTGTAATTTAACGAAATTTTGTGAGGCATACGCTATCATGGACATGACAGCAAAAACGGTTGCTACCGTCTTTGCCAGCGAATTTATCTGTCGATACGGTGCACCAAAATCAATATTGACTGACCAAGGTACAAATTTCACTAGTTCACCATGAAACAGTTAGCTAAATTATCTCTATATACAGTCGGTCACGAAATCATTCGGACACCACTGTGGATTCGACTATTCTACTCTGTATTTAACATAAACATTCAATTGCAAAAATTAAATACATAACATATATTACAATAGAGTATGTAGTTACTGGAAATATACGGAACATTTATTTGTAGTACCTGTGTCGGTAAATAATAGGGGAAAAACAAAAAGATCGCTCATTTTTACCTCACGAAAACATTCGGACACTGGGAAATTTAAGTTTATAACTGTCTTTAACAATGGTGTTTATGTGTATTAATATTTTATGGGATAACCTTTTTGTTTTATCACGTGTCGTAATCGTGTCGGCATGTTTAGGATAATTTTTTTTTAAATAGTCTTGCCCAATGCATTGCCATTCCCCTTGTAAACGTCGTTTTAACGCTTCTGCAGAGTTTATGGGGGTTGCCCGAATTCGGCGGGCAAATTCATCCCATACATTCTCTATGGGGTTGAAGTCTGATGATTGAGGCGGTGGTTGCAACACATTTCTGCACTTCTATAACAAATATTCCTGCACAATTCGCGATTTGTGTTTCGGGTCATTATCTTGGTAGAATTTTATTCCACCTTGGAGTCCCATATTTATTGCACTTGTCACTAAATTACTTCTTAAAATGACTAAATACCTGTGTTTGCCCAAAATATCGTTAATAAAAACTAATTGTCCTACTCCATAGGCCGAAATACAGCCCCAAACCATCACAGAGCCGCCACCGTATTTTAGTGTCGGCTGCAAGTGCTTCGGATTCAACTCTTCTTTTGATTTTCGCCACACTCTGACTCTTCCATCGCATCCGTAAATGTTAAATTTTGATTCGTCCGCAAAAATTACGTCACTCCACCACTCACTGTCTTTTAAAATGTACTCCTGAGCAAACTGCAATCTCTTCCTCCTATTTGTTGCGTTAATACACGGTTTCTTTCGGGCTATTCCCCCATTATAGTCCTCTGATCGTATAATTCTTCTCACATTTTCGGGATACACGGAGATTCCCAGTTCTTCGTTGAGCATGGCTGCTATTTTTGGGGCACTTATCTTTGGATATTCTTTAACTTTTCGAATAACGGACCGATTGTCGCGAATAGTTGGGATTGGTTTTCGTCCAATTGGATTGACAGATTCAATTCCATTTTCATTTTTATACTTTTGGACAATGTCTCACACTGTACTTTTACTAATATTTAACATATTAGAAATTTTTCTGTAGGAATTTTCTATTTCGTAATGAAATATTACTACCTGCCGCATATTGAACGATGTGTTTTTACTTTTGCGACCCATTGCGAAGAAGATTGAACTGAAAATAACAGGTATTGAGACTCTACTATTCCTTAGTACAAGGCCAGTTACTGTATTTATAAACATTGTCTCACCGACTTAATTGTAACTAGTATTTCCTTTATTATGTGTGCGTAGTTTGTGACTGTCCGAATGTTTTCGTGAGGTGAAAATGAGCGGCCTTTTTGTTTTTCCCGTATTATTTACCGACACAGGTACCATAAATAAATGTTTCGTACCTTTCCAGTAACTACATACTCTATTATAATATATGTTATGTATTTAATTTTTGTTATTGTATGTTTATGTTAAATGCAGAGTATGATAGTCGAATCCACAGTGGTGTCCGAATGATTTCGTGACCGACTGTATATAAATGTCAAATGTCCGGAAATTCGGTTAGACCACTTCCCGATGGGCTAGCGACTTAATTTTTTTTTTATCAGCGAGATCTTGCTTTCAAACTAACCGAACCGGTCCAAAAAGTTCCAAAAGTTTACTCCTAATTAGTTTAAACATCGTCAGAACGGCAAAATTTAATTACCGGATGTTCAAGATTTGGTACTTCCACAAGTGCTAGCGACTTGAAATTTTGTCCCCTACTAGCTCTTCTCTCCAAACAAAACGGAAAGTTCGAAAAAGTTCAAAAAGTTGACTCCTTCGTTGTTAAACAAACAATTAACAAAAATAGCCAAAAAGATCTCCCACTTCCCGACATGCTAGAGATTTCGTTCTTACGGCATTCTTTTCGACTTGCTCCCGACACACCAAAATAATTTTGAAACATTGTAAAAGTTTATTGCTAATTGTTTAAACAATTATTTTTTTTACATTTTGCAGCGTCGGCGATTTAAATTTGATCTCTATTCATAGTCTTTTCACTAATGAATCCAAACCCGTTTTTAGAAGTTGGAAAAGTTGACTCCTTCATTGTTAAAACAATTAACGAAAATAGCAAAAAAGATCTCCCACTTCCCGACACGCTAGAGATTTCGTTCTTACGGCATTCTTTTGGACTTGCTCCCGACATACCAAAATAATTATGAAACGTTGTAAAAGTTTATTGCTAATTGTTTAAACAATTTTTTTTTTACATTTTGCAACGTCGGCGATTTAAATTTGATCTCTATTCATAGTCTTTTCACTAATGTATCCAAAACCGTTTTTGGAAGTTGGAAAAGTTGACTCCTTGATTGTTAAAACAATTAACGAAAATAGCAAAAAAGATCTCCCACTTTCCGACATGCTAGAGATTTCGTTCTTACGGCATTCTTTTGGACTTGCTCGCGACATACCAAAATAATTATGAAATGTTGTAAAAGTTTATTGCTAATTGTTTAAACAATTATTTTTTTTACATTTTGCAACGTCGGCGATTTAAATTTGATCTCTATTCATAGTCTTTTCACTAATGTATCCAAAACCGTTTTTGTAAGTTGGAAAAGTTGACTCCTTCTATGTTAAAACAATTAACGAAAATAGCAAAAAAGATCTCCCACTTCCCGACATGCTAGAGATTTCGTTCTAACGGCATTCTTTTGGACTTGCTCCCGACATACCAAAATAATTATGAAACGTTGTAAAAGTTTATTGCTAATTGTTTAAACAATTATTTTTTTTACATTTTGCAACGTCGGCGATTTAAATTTGATCTCTAATCATAGTCTTTTCACTAATGTATCCAAAACCGTTTTTGAAAGTTGGAAAAGTTGACTCCTTCATTGTTAAAAAAATCAACAAAAATACCCAAATTGATCGCCCACTTCCCAATATTGTAATGAGACGCGAGCGGCCGGTGGCAAAAACAAGAGAGCCCAGCGCATGGCGCGCTCGAAGACGCTCCGGGCGCGATGCGCGGCGTCACGATGGGCGCCGCGGGCACAGGGGAGGACCCGGAGATTTTTAGCTGGTTCCATTTTACTCGAAAATTCTGCTGAGGAACCCAAATTTCTCCAACTGTATTTTGTCGGAGACAATGCAGTCGAAGCCAATTTGAGGTGCAAAAACTTTCCCAATTTGGATTTAAATATTGTTACGGAGTTGCAAGAAATGTTGCATTCTGAAAATAAGTATATTAGAAGTTTTAAAATCACGTTGGAAAATGAAATTCATAATTCGGATAATAATTTCAAAGTTGTCATTCATGCAGATAATAGGCCACCTAATACGCACAGAGGTTGTTTTATTGTGCCCGTTCACAATGAAGTGGCTGTTGTAATAGTAGGACAAGAATTTGAAAAACGTGACATTATTTTACATGCGATTTGTGAATTTTAAACATCCAGAATAATCCGATCCATACTTCGACCAGATAGTTGCATTAGTATGTTGATCTGTCTGGAATAGTAAAATAATAATCGCGATTTGTGAAACTTAAACATCCAGAATAATCCGATCCATACTGCAATCAAGTAGTTGCATTAGTATGTCGATCTGTCTGAAGGAGTAAAATAATAATCGCGATTTGTGAAATTTAAATATCCAGAATAATCCGATCCATACTTAAATCAAGTAGTTGCATTAGTATGTCGATCTGTCTGGAATAGTAAAATAATAATCGCGATTTGTGAAACTTAAACATCCAGAATAATCCGATCCATACTGCAATCAAGTAGTTGCATTAGTATGTCGATCTGTCTGGAACAGTAAACTAATAATCGCGGTTTGTGGAACTTAAAACATGCAGAATAATCCGATTCATACTTCAATTCGGTAATTGGATTAGTATTGTCATGGATATGTAGCCTATTGGGGAAATCACCATGCGAAAAAAAAGATATAACGCATCCAATAGCAAGACCTCATGGGTAATGTGGAACGTTGCTACACCGTGGAAAGGCTAACTCAGGGTCCGCTCTATATAAAAATGCCGCACTGTATACGTCCCGACTGAAAAACGTTGTTCGGATCAATTTTGTCGCTTATAATTAAAACATATTTGGGACTTCCGCTTCCGGGGCCAGACAGTGTGGACGGGTGTGACAAGTGTGCGAGGGAAAGGAGATGAAAAGAGGGGTGTAGTGAATAGGGAGGGCGAAAGAGAGAGGTGGAGAGTAGAGGATAAGGAGAGGGTGCGGTGGAAGCGTGGGCGGAACGGGGGAGGAAGAGGAGAAGAAGTGGGAGATGTGAGAAGTGAAAAGCGGAAAGCGAGGTTAGGAGGAAGCGTGGAGTTGAGCAAGAGAGGGATCGGAGGAAGCGACATCTGGAGGGAAGAGAAAGAGCGGTGAGAGAGTCGGTAAGGAAGAGAGAAGAAGGCAGGTTAAGGCGGAGAGAGTGTAGGAGATGGGGAGGACAAAAAAGGGAAAGGAGGGAAAAGTGGTGGAGTTATGGAGAAGGAAGGAAGAGGAAGGGGGGAAGTGTGGGGGAGGAGAAGAGGCTGAAACAGGAAAAGCAGAGAAAAGGGATAAGAAGTCACAAGGGGGGGGGGCGAGGGAGTAAGAGGAAGAGTTGAACTGGCGAAGGAAGAGGAAGCAGAAGGGGCTGAGGAGAGGATGGAAAAGTATGGAGAAATGGCAGAGGCGATTATGAGGCTCCGGTGGGAGAGGATGGACAGGAAGATGGACAGGGAGGTAGAGCGGTGGGAAAGGATGACGGAAACGGATTTTGAGAAGATGGAGAAAGCTGTTAAGGAGAATGTGAGGGAGTGGATGAAGGAGTTAATGAAGGAGGTGGGAAGAAAGGAGCGGGAGGTTGAGATGATAAGAGGATTACTGGAGAGAGAGAGGAAAGAGAGAGAGAGGATGGAGGAGAGGTTAAGGAGAATTGAAGGGAGAACAAGGAAGATGGAGTCAGAGGAGAAGAGTGGAGAAGGGAGGATCGAGGAGAGGTCAGAGCAAGGCAAAGGAGGAAAAGGGAAACGGGAGACAGAGGAGAGGAGAGGAGAACGGAGGTTGGAGGAGAAGTCAGAGAGAAGCGAAGGAAGAAAAGGGAAGATGGTGACAGAAGGGAAGAAAGGAGAAGGGAGGGTAGAGGAGAGGACGGAGCAAGGCAAAGTAGGAAGACAGAAGCTGGAGACAGAGGAGGAGAAGAAAGGAGAACGCAGGATGGAGGAGAGGACTGAGCGAGGTGAACAAGGAAAAGGGAAGCTGGAGACAGAGGAGAGGAAAGGAGAAGGGAGGAGGGAGAAGAGGACAGAGAGAGGTGAGGAGAGAAAAGGAAAGCTGGAGAAAGGGGAGAGGAATGGAGAGAAGAGGTTGGAAGGAGAGATGGCAGAGAGGTTGAGGAAGATAGAAATATGGAAGGAGCAGAAGGAGAGAGAAGAAAGAAGGAGGAACATGATTGTGAAGGGGCTGAGGAGAGGAGCAGAGAAGAGGAGGGAGGAGATACGGGAATTGATGAGAGAATTGGGGGTGGAAGGGGAGGTGGAGGAAATGAGGGAACTGGGAAGGAGAGGAAGGGAAGGGGGAGAGGAAAGGGGAATGGTGGTGGTAAGGATGAAGAGTGTGGCGGGTAAAGTAGAAGTGATGGAGAGGAGATGGAAAGTGAGAGGGAGAGGAGTAAGGATAGAGGAGGATCGTACATGGGAAGAAAGAAGGATGAGGTGGAGGGTAGTGGAAAAGGTGTGGGAGGAAAGGAGGAAGGGGAAGAGGGTGTGGATGGAAGAGGGAAGGATCAAGATAGAGGGGACATGGTGGAGGTGGGAGGAAGAGAGGAGGGAGTGGCGGGAGGAGGAAAGGGGTGATAAGGGGGAGGGGAGAGAGGAGAAGAAAGGGCCTGGGGAGAGAGAGGAGTAGGGGAAGGGGCAGATGGGGGGGGCGAATTGGTGAGAAGGAAGGAAGTGGAGGAAGAAGAGCAGGCAGGGGGGAAGTGGGAGTCCGGGGGGAGCCGGAGGACAGTGGGACGCAGGTGTTGGAGTGTTGTTGTTAGCTTTGTAAGTTAGGATAAGAGAGAGAGGAGGTGTATAAGTATGTAACCCGTAAGGGAATCATAAATAAAGATTCATTCATTAAAACATATTTACATGACGCACTGCGTACGATGCCCAGGCAACGCCTGATAAATCTTCTATTTACGTCTAAACTTGAACACCCGAAAATACTACAAAGGCGAGATACACATGTCTGAAAGTTATCGATATGGTGTTCGTTCGCGTAAGAGTTTCTGGTGTAATTTCCATGCCTGTTGCTAAAGCCCTCTTATCTGGGCGTCTAAAAGACGTTGCCCACTCCGTGGCCGGGTCCTTTTCCACGAACCGTTAACTCGCCGCGCGGACAAAGAGGCATCGATACCGTCGGTCCGTCAGCCACATATCCGGCTCATCATAATAAACTATGCATCCCTTCGCGACCCAGCAGTAAGGTGTCAGACCCCTTGCCGTCGCCTCGGGTGCAAAACACCAGCGAACTTCCAAATAACGCCGCAGTCCTCTATGGAGTGGTAACAGTCGTCACTCAATTAACTGAACATATCTGGCCTCTGAACATACATCGACCACCTTATATGTGTGTCCTCCCTCTTTCTCTACGGTGACGCTTACACACATGTTTGTTTATGTAGATGTATGTAAGCGTATTTACATGTATGCATGTACGTATGTACATTTGGGTTGGATATACATGTGTACGAGCTTTGCATATAAAGAAGAAATGCCACCGAACACGGTCTAAAAGTAAGACGCCATAGGCCATTTCTTTAGAGCAAAGCCACTGATAGACCACTAAAGGGACAAGGGCAATAAAATTTTATCACATCGGCCGACGAGAAGAAAGTGCAATAAATAATGCAGGTAGAGAAAAGGCTATCAATCTAAATACTATAGCCTCGATGGTAAACGCGATGATTACATAGCAGAATTACAAAACAGCAGAATTTTCGGCCACATCCATACACGTCTGTGGAACAACCGAAATATGCCTTGACTAATGTAACGGATGTTAAATATTTACACAAACAATAATGAATGACAGTTACTATTCCATTATTCACTACTAAACGAAAATTAATAGAAAAAAAACCTATAATGCATGTGTCGAGTCATAAACACCGTTGATTTCAAATTACTACCGCTTGAAATTGCAAAATACATATAAAAAACACCGCATTTTTCACCCGAGCAACGCCGGGTAATTTTTCTAGTTCAGGATAAAACAGATAAAAACAACACCATTCCGCCCACAATCAAACGGTTCCCTCGAAAGAAGCCATTTATTATTAGTATGTTACGAGCCCCGACGAGAGGGAGGGGGGAGTGGTGTGGTGCAGTTATGCAGCACACGGGGAAAGGGGGGTTTTCTGACCTGCTCCGGGTCGTGTTCAAAGTGGCGCCGGGCCTGAGCTCGGCGACCGCGTTTTAGCACGGCCGATGGGGCCTGGTCAGGGGAGTTTTTAGGTAAAGGGGAAAAGGAAAAGGGAAAGGGAGTGTATTCCACGTACGATAAGCGACTCAGGGTCGCTCGGGTTACACACGTGTTTGCGGTCTTACTGGGAGGCGAATCCTATACCGACGACTAGAAACGGTTGCTGACCGCCTCGCACAGTTCGACCTGGCCTGTGACGAATCCTATAACGTCGAGTGGACGTTTGCTGATCGTTACCTGCCCTCGGCGTCAGTCCGCGCACTCGAATCCTGGTAACAATCGTTACTCGGCTGACCTCGTGGCTATTGCGGACTGACGATCGTGCGTGGTGTTCCGGGATAACGTAATGTCACTCTGAACTGCACGAAAGTATGGGAAAGGGTGGTACGAGGAAGGATGTAGGGATATGCGGTGCCCCTGTCTCAGACGAATCCTATAACACCGAGTAGGTGTTTACTGACCGCCTGAGCGCGAGGGAGGAGGTGACCACGTGTGAGAGACAACGGAGCCTTGTACGGGAGGCATACGTGTTTTCGGTCTTACTGGGAGGTGAATCCTATACCGACGACTAGAAACGGTTGCTGACCACCTCGCACAGTTCGACCTGGCAGTGACGAATCCTATACCGACGACTAGAAACGGTTGCTGACCGTCACTGCCCTCGGTGTCTATCCGCGCACTCGAATCCTGGTAACAATCGTTACTCGGCTGACCTCGTGGCTACTGCGGATAAACGGTCGCGCGTGTTCCGGAGTAACGTAAGTTACCCTGAACTGCACGAAATTGTGGGGAGTAGGAGAAAGGGAAGGAGGATGTCGGGGTATTCGAAATGTTTGGATCTGCTGGTAGCGAAAATGCAGATCCTGTGGGCCCTAGCTTTATCGTAGATTTAAGATTAAAGGTTCGGAAGAAACCTTTGTGGCGCGAGTACTTGAACGTTAATAAGGAGGACGGGTTTCTATTATCAAATTGAATGGACTCAATTGAATATAAAACTATGCACTATATTCTTTGTTGAAAAATAATACAAACAAAAGAAAACTATAAACCATATTCTCAAATGAGTTTACTATAAACTATATTCTTTGGTCAGAATAACTATAAACGAAAATTCACTATAAACTACTAACCCGTGAGGTTAGGCTCAATGTTCGACAATTGTTAATGCTCAATCAGGCCTGGCCTGGTTTAGCCGTAGCCCTCTCTAGCCGAGGACTTGGATATGGAGATTTGCACTTTAGTTATAAGAGGTTATGGGAAAACCAACTTACTTCTCAGATAGGGTTTCGGACAGAGATTCGTTAACGCGACTATACTGAGTAAGAGTGCTCCCCGAGTTCTTCAGGACCGGGGTTTTTATACTGTGTTTTCTGAGAGAAGTGGGAGGAAAATAGAGCGGGACTTGCTCTGGTTGGATAGTCGCGTTACAGGAAAATAGAGCGGGAAAGTCTCTGGTTGGGTGGCTGTGTTGCGGGATCTCTAGGCGGGAAACTGCTCCTTAGCGGGAAAGTGTGGTTGGCGGGAAAGTGTTCCTTGGAGGGAAAGTGTGGAAGACAAGGAGGATCCTGAGTGGAGGGAGAGAAGGAGACGGCTAGAGTTGACCTGCGCCTTGACGAAGGCCAGGCCCTCGTCCTTATCTTATACAAGCAGAGCGTTCTCATCTCCAAATGAGGGCTAAATTCCACGGAAATATTCAGAAGGAATATTGGAAAATATATATATATATATAGGAATTTCTCACGTAACAAGTAGAATATTTAAAACATTTCACCACCGCTAGAAAGAATTGGGAGAATGGGTTAGATTTGCGATGATATCATATAACACATTAGTCCACGAAGGCACGAATTTTACACCCCACGAATTGATATTCGGTATAAAGGCACGGCTACCATCCTCATTTGAAAATGCAAGGGACGCAGAATTAACGTACGAAACATTCCTCCACGACCTGATATTTCGACTCACGGAATCACGCAAACAAGCAGCCACAAACTTATTACATGCAAAACAAAAATCCAAAAAATACTATGACCGCCACACGAATACACAAACATTCTCACCGGGACAACCAGTATACCTTCTAAATGAAAAAAAACAACCAAATTAAGCGATAAATACTCAGGACCATACATTATTAAAGAAATCCTCAATAGCACAAATGTAGTGATATACCTGACCCCCACAAAAACAAAAACAGTCCATTGTAACAAGCTAAAAGTCGCGCATGTTCCAGACTCGGACTAATCATCATTATATCGGGTCAGCGACACTCCTTACAACCATTTGAGATAGCCAATATGCAGTACAACTCCGGGATATATTTTGAACGACTGGACAATATACGAGTGTACGACAACCAATGGAGACTAATTACGTATATCGACATGGTATCATTATTTACAAGAACAGACGACATGATCAAATATCTAGATACCATTTGGGACAGATGCAACGCAGGGAAAAACGACAGTTTCGTCGAAACCCAGATCCGCTTCCTATCAAATAGAATCCACACAGTATCGGAATACCAAACGCAAATCGCAAACTTAATAGGACACACAGACTTGAAAACAAACAAAGAAGGCATACACGACCTAGTGCACCGCCAGCGTCGTGCCCCTTTTGACTTCATCGGCAAAATATCAAAAATCTTATTCGGTACCCTAGACGACGAAGACGCGACATACTACAATGACCAAATCGACAAAGTCTACAATGACACACAACACATTGCAAAATTAATAGACGAACAGACGAATATAGTAAAATCAACACTAAACAGGACGCAAAAACAATTCACGGAAATTAAAGACTTATTGTTCCGCATTTCATTGACGGCAGGAAAAACCGAATTAAACGCGCACATTACGGCATTAATAGTAGATCTCGACCGATATTTGAATGAATTCGAGCTGGATTTAAATACAATAATCAATGCCATATTCTTTGCTAAACAAGGCATGATACGTCCAAAAATTTTGTCTCCGACACAACTAGCAGATAGTGTAAGGAAAATACAGACATTAAACCCAAGCATAATTTTCCCGACATCCTTAGAAGTAAATTATATGGACGAACTAATTAGACTATCAAAACTAAAAAAAACCGTACGTAGCAAATAAGTTAATCTACGTCTTAGAAATACCATTGTTAGCGAACGATGTATTCACATTATATAAGTTAATTCCTGTACCGACACTCCAAGACGCAAGCACACAAAAATACGCTTATATCGTACCTAAGACGAGTTACCTAGCAATAACGAGGGACCGACTATCATACATGCTGCTAACGGAAAACGAATTTGAACATTGCATCGCAAGCATGGGTTGCTACATTTGCAAGAGATCAAGACCTTTGTTTCACGTAGCAAACAGCAAAACCTGCGCAATATCGCTTCTTTTAAATTCAAAACCAAATTTAGCAACATGCGATATCAGAGTGCTATCATTGTTTACACCCTTCTGGACACAACTCGCTACACCGAACACTTGGATATTTTTACAACCATCAACCGAATCGCTTTTTATAAATTGTCCGAATGAGGATACCATAAAGATCGAAATTAATTCAACTGGCACTATTTCTATTCGACCTAAATGCACAGGCATTTCCAATACAGTGATACTTACAACAACAACAATGTTCCAAACCACTAGAAATAACGAATACGCACCACCGTTAAACTTAAACATAACAAACATACACGAAAATTATAAATCTATAAACCTATCCGAGATACAACTACCCATCACACACTCCGAGACACATCTAGATGTTGCGGATTTGTCCCTCACGGGAGTTAAATTAGACGAAATCGCGCGGCAAGCAAACGAGATCGCAATACAAAAGAGAACCGAAAACCATATCACGACGATCTATACGACCTTTCACTACCTCGGATACATGACCACATGTACGGGTGTACTCCTTATTCTTTATAAATGCGCAATTCCACAGAAAATTTATAAAACAGTAGCATGCCACCGAAAGAAACCCGCACGACTCATTGTAACTCGGGATAATAACCCAATGTTAATACCAGCTTCATGCATAGCAAGCACGTCAACCGCCATGAAAAGTGACACTGTGATAGTCGACCCACAAAATAATAAGGCATATTTCGCTACCACATACTAACGTAACCTTAAGTAGCGCACATGTACCTATAGAATAAGTCCTATATCATAATAAATACGCCATAAATCAATAGAAAAGATGTACACCCATTCGGGGCGTACATAACGTACATAATAACATTACAAACATATAATGTTTGAAACATACATAATATATTATTATATATTATATATAGATATATTATATATTATTATATATTATATATTATTATATAGATAAAATAATATCATAAACATACATATAATAACATACATAATATAATTTACACATATTATTATATACATTATTGTACACATAATTATAAGCTCTAGCAATTAAGTAACATATATTTAGTAATAGGGTACTATTTATAACATAGCTAACATTAATTAAACAACACATATATTTATATTGATCGCAACCACTACAGTACACACACATACCTGCAGCCCCACCACAAGACCCATTTATAACCATACACCGCAGGCCTGCGACTGGGCCCTTGAGGGCGCTGCCCTCTCTCCGTATCCACACCCCCACGCACACAGACATCTGTTTACTTAGTTGTAAGGATATTTAAGAAGCGATTGTAACCGCCAGCGAGGCATTCCATTTTTGACCATCATCTTCAAGTATTCTACATCTTAGTCATCAGCTCCGACCGAACCATTTATCACGTAATTAATAAAGTATCGTGAAGGAAATATATTACACGTTACAAGGAGCTTCCTACCCCAAGAAAAACCCACCACGTATCCCAGGCCGTAACAATAGTCTTGAAATTAGACAGTCGGGCAAGATTATCGGATATTTTTTATAATCTTGAAGCGGAGAGTTGCGAAGACGGCCACCTAAACGAATTACTCCGTCCGCATCCATGAAGGGGTAAAGAAGTAGCAGTCCCTTTTCAGGGTTTTTTCCACCACCCTTCAGTAACCGACGATAGGAGTCCGGGAAATATGTACATTGCATCATTTTGCAAAGGGTTGTCTTGGCAACTTCCAATTCGGAGACGGAAACACGCGCAGTCTTTGCACGAGGTTTTTTTTTACCACATGAGTAGGAATTAAAGCGTAATACGTAAGACATTATGCGAAGTAGTTTTTGCCACGAGGACACTCTAGTCGGCAAATCGAATTCGGAGCTAACCTGCACGGTCATAGCCTGTAATTCATCAGGCGGATCAAAGGTATCGGTTGGACAAATGGAAGAATTACTTAACCACTCAGTCGATGGCCGCGAAAGCCAGACCGGTCCAGTCAACCATAGAGGGTGGTGTTGAAGTTGATTGGGGTCAATTCCTCTGGATACGCAGTCAGCAGGATTTTAATCGGAGGGAACATAATACCAGTGAGCGTTAGGAAAGGAATTCTGTATTTTGGAAATACGATTAGCCACGAACACTTTTCAGCGTAACGGATGGCCTTTCAGCCAGGACCAAACAACCGTGGAATCGGTCCAGCAATACACAGGAGTCTACGGTAAACCGAGAGTCTCCATCACAACACGGAGTATACGAACCAGGAGGACGGCACCGCATAACTCCAAGCGAGGCATGCTCAGTAGCTTGAGCGGTGCTACCTTTCTTTTAGCGACGAGAGTGTAGTTGGTTCCGCTGAGGGCGGCATTAGCCCTTCCAGCGCGGGATGGAATTTTGATTAAGGGAACTGGATTGAGTTTGGAATTGGTGACACTGAGTCATAAGATCTCCAGGGAGTCATTCCTCTCAAGATAATTTGCGGAGCCATAGAGTCTGGATTAGAATCTTGGCGGAAGTGATAGCTGGAGTTGCCCAGCTCATGGGGTCAAAGAACCTAGCGATAAATGACTGAAATGAACGCTTTGTTTCTATCAAGGGACAATTTTTGACCTGAAAGCGGAAGGCATCGCGGGAAGGTTCCCACTGAATTGCCAGGATTTTAACATGGGAATTTTCACCCAGCTGTCTGGGGTTATAATTGTCGACACTCAGATCGGGAATATTTTTCAGGAGAGCTGAAAAGTTAGTTACCCATTTATGACAATTGAAGCCGCCCGCCTTGAGGAGGTTAATAACTTCTTCGCGGATTTCGAACAAGGATTCGGGATCATCAGCACCAAACATGACGTCATCTACATAAACGTTTTCCTGTAAGACTGTCGCGCCGCGAAGGAATTTGGCGCGTTCACCCTGAGCCGGGGCACTGGCCGATCTAAACGGGGCACTGAACTCTACACGGACCTTGATGGTAACACTCGTCGGTTTCACCACCGGATGGTGTGGCAAATAATAAATTTTTGCTTTAGTGCAATTCTGAAATTGTTACTTCTTCCATACGCCCCAAGTCAAGATATTGAGTAAGAAAGGATGTATTATATAAGCCGATTGAAGGCTAGGATTTTATAGTAATCGAGATTCCTGTTTAAGAAGTAACTGGCGTACAGGAGAGTAGGTGCTGCCTAAACCAAGGGGTGGTTCCCCTTTAAAAGGGAAGGACACAATATAACGCCCGCCAGGCAAGCGACTATGCCCTAGTAGCACAAAAATATTGGTACAATATTTTTTTCGAATATTAAAAAAATATTTTTTTGGCGGCACTTTTTAATATTCAGAAAATATTAGGATATTCAGAGAATATAGAACAGATATTCGACACATATAAAACAGATATTCAGAACATATGAAATAGATATTCAAAACATATAAAACAGATATTCAAAACATATAAAATAAATATTCAAATCATATAAAATAGATATTTAAAAAATATGTACTTAATATTCAAATAATGAGACTTCCGTTTCCGGGTGATTGAGGAGTGCATGTGGTTGCGACTGAGGTGAAAGAGAAGTATGAAAGAAGAGTGTAGGAGTGAGAAAAGTGTGAAAGGAGGGTGTGCACGGGGTAGAGGAGGCAAAGAAGTGGGGGAGGGAGTGTTAGTGGGCTTTTTGGTGAGTGTGGGTGGGTGGAAGAAAGGAATAAAGGAAAGGCTAGCTGGTGAGGAGGTTAGGGAAGAGCAGATAGGGAAGGTGGGCGAGAGGAAGAGGGAAAGTGGGAGCGCAGAGACATCTAGCGGGAGCGGTGGTTAGTAGAGAAGCGTGAAAGGAAATCAGGGATAAGGAAGGCTGAGGTATAGAAACAGAGGAATGGAGTGTGAAATGGATGGGAGTGAAGGAACGAAGGCAGGGGGAGCGGAGAGGGGTAAGGGGGGGGGGGGGGGTACAGAGGCGGTGATGAGGCAAACGAAGTTGGATTTTGGGAGAAGGGGGAGTGGGGGGGGGGGGAGAGGGAGCCTAGACAGGTTGTCAGGCAAGAGAAGGAAGCGCAGTGAGGGGGCGGGGGAGGGAGGGGAAAGGGAAGGGGAGAGACAGGAGACGGAAAGAAGGTATGCAGGGATGATGGAAAAGGCTAAGCAGTCCTTGCAACAGATAGGGGAGCTAAGGGAGAAGTGGTGGGAGGAGATAAGGAGGGAGGAAGAGAGGAGGAAGGAGAGCTGGAGGGAGGAGGAGGAGAGGAGGAAAAAGTGTTGGAGGGAGGAGGAGGAGAGGAGGAAAGAGAGCTGGAAGGAGGAGGAGGAGAGGAGGCGGATGTTGTTCGAGAAGGAGTTGAAATGGAGGGAAGGGGTGGTGGAGAGACTAGAAAGGATGGAAAAAAGTATGGAGAAGGTGGGGAAGCAGATGGAGGAAGAGAGGGGGGAGAGGAAGAAGCTGGAGGAGAGGCTGGGAAAGAGCGAAAGCAGGGAGGAGGGAGGAGGGGCGGGGGGGGGGAGAGAAGTTAGATGGAGGCAGGTGGAGTTGAAGGTGGATAGAGCTGAAAGGGAAAGGAGGAGAGAAAATATACTGATAAGGGGGATTAGGGTGGAGGGGGGAGAGGAAGAGTTGGAATTGGAGGTAAAGAAAATTTGGGAGGTGTTAGGGATGGAGAGGGGAGGGATAAAAGAGATGAGGAGGATAGGGAAAGGGGACAAGGAAGGAAGGGGGGTGGTGGTGATAAAACTGATAGGAAGGGAGGAGAAGAAGAAAGTCATGGAGAGGAAGGTAAGGCTAAGAGGGAGGGCCGAGAGGATAGAGGACGATTTGACGGGGGAGGAGAGAAGGGCGAGGTGGAAGATAGAGAGAGAGGCAGGGAAAGAGAGAGAGAGGGGTAGGAAAGTGAGGATTGGATACATGAAGATGTGGGTGGATGATAGGGTGAGGTTGTGGGACGAGGTAAGGGAGGAATGGAAGGAGGGGCAGGGAAACGGGGACAGGAGGTGAGGGAGGTAGGGAGAGAGGGGGGAGGGGGTAAGGTGGGGTTTTGGAATGTGGCGGGTTGGAGAAATAAGGACGGGGAGTTCTGGAAAGGGTTGAGGAGATGGGATGTGATGGTGCTGTTGGAAACGTGGATGGAGGAGAGGGACTGGGAGAGGGCGAGAGGGAGGCTGCCGAGAGGGTACAGGTGGGAAAGGGCAGTGGGCGAAAAGAGAGAGGAAGAAGGGGAGGGCGAGGGAAGGGATACTGGTGGGGGTGAGAAGGGAATTGAGGGAGGTGGAGGGGGTGGGGAGTGGGGGAGAGGGACTTGTGGTGAAAAGGGTGGTGTTGGGGGGGGAATGGTGGAATGTGGTGGGGGTGTATGTAAATGGAGATTTGGAGGAGAAGTTGGAGGCCCTGAAGGAGTGGGTGGAGGAGATGGGGGGGGGGTAGGACGCTGATTGGGGGGGACTTCAATGTGAGGACGGCGGGGGAGGGAGGGGGTGAGGTTGGAGGGGGGGGGGGAGAGGGGAGAAGGTCGAAGGATGGAAAACTGGACGCGGAGGGCAGAAAATTCTGCAGGTTTTTGAGAGAGAGGGGATGGGGAATTTTGAATGGGGGGCACAGAGAGGATGTAGTGGGCGAGTGGACTTTTGACGGGGAGAGGGGGAGCTCGGTGATTGATTATGTGATAGGAAATAGGGACACGAGGGAAAGGATCTGGGAGGTAAGGGTGGGAGAGGAGGTAGACTCGGATCACTTACCGCTAACGGTGGTGATGAGGGGAAGAGGGGTGGAGGGAGGGGGGAGGTGAGGAATTTGAGAGGAGGTTCGGGAGGAGAGAGGGTGGGGGGAGGGGCGTACAGGAGGAATGGGGGAGGCTGGAGGAAAGGGTGAAGGGGGTGATGCGAGAGATGGAGGAGGGTGGGAGAAAGAAGGGAGTGAGGGGGTGGTGGGATGAGGAGTGTAGGGAGGGCAAGAGGAGGCTGAGGAGGGAGTTGAGGACATGGAAGAGGGAGTGGAGGGGCGGGGGAGAGGTACAGGAGGTGTAGGAAGGAATTTAGGGAGTTGTGCGAGGGAAAAAAGAAGAAGGAAAGGGAAAGATGGGAGAAAATGGTGGGGGAGGTGAAGACGGAGGGGCAGGCGTGGAAGGTGATCAACGTGGGAAGAAGGAGGAGAGGGGGAGTGGATGAGGGGATTGAAATGAGGGAATGGGAGGAGTATTTTAAGGGGTTGTTAGGAGGAGTGGAATGGAGAGTGAGGCTGGGGGGGGGGGGAGAGGATTGGGGATGAGGAGGAGGAGTAGGAAAGGAGGAGTTTGACAGGGTGGTAAAGGGGTTAAGGGATGGAAAGGCGCCGGGAGGGGACGGGATAAGGAATGAGGTTTGGAAGTATGGGGGGGGGGGGGGGGGGGAGGTAAGGGAATGGCTGAGAGAGGTGTGCAACAAGGTGTGGAGAGGGGAGGGGTGACCAGAGGGTTGGAGGGAGGGGGTAATAGTGCCCATAAGGAAAAAGGGACAGGGGAAGGTAGTAGGGGATTATAGGGGGGTGGCGCTGACGCAGACCGCGTACAAAGTGTACGCGGTGTTGGTTATTTGAGGAAAATATGGATTCACGTTTGCTGGCGAGGTAGTGATGAACAATGGATTTACTTTATGTGTCTTTATTTATACTTGAAATATTACATGCGCTCTCGCACCGATGGCTCACGTGGAACTGACTTGCCTCACGCGGCAGCGATACATAAAAAAAAACGCAAGCGTGTCCTGGCTCACGCCGCATGGCAACACGGTCCGTCCGTTTGACCGAACCCGGGAATACACAAAATATATAAGACGTGCACTGTCGTTGTCACTTCCAACACGCGGCTGTGCTGGCGGAGAGACTGAGGAAGGAGGTGGAGAGCAGGCATCTCCTGCCACCGAGTCAGGCAGGGTTCAGGAAGGGCAGGGGGTGTGTGGACCAGGTGTTCATTTTGAACTACCTGGTCAACAGGCAGATAAGGAGGAGAGGGAAAAAGTTGGTGGTGCTCTTCCTGGACCTAAAGGCGGCCTTTGACTCGGTGGATAGGGAGGTGCTGGTGAGAAGTATGAGGGCGAGGGGGGTGAGGGAGGGGCTGGTGGCAAGGTGCAGGGAGTTGTTGGAAGAGACGAGGTGTAGGGTGAGGGTGGGAGATGAGCGGAGTGAGGGGTTCTGGACGGCCAGGGGGGTGAGACAGGGGTGTCCTATTAGCCCCTGTCTTTTTACCCTAATGCTGGCGGACATGGACGAGGAGATGGAGAGGGGGGGATGGGGAGGGGTAAGGGTAGGAGGATGTGTAGTGAGGTCGTTGGCGTATGTCGACGACGTGGCGGTGTTGGCGGAGGACGAGGGGGGGATGAGGGCCGTGATGGCAGGATTGGAGAGATATTTTGCAAGGAAAAAGCTCATGGTCAACGTGGAAAAAACGAAGATTATGAGGTGTAGGGAGGGGGGGGGAAGGTCGAAGAAGGTGAGTTGGAGGTGGGAGGGAAGGGAAATTGAGGAAGTGGGTAAATTTAGGTACCTGGGCTATGTGTTGAGGAGGGACGGGAGGCAGGACGAGCAAGTAGAGGAAAGGGTGAGGAAGGGGGCGGCGATAATGGGACAGGTGTGGGGATTGGGGAAGAGGATTTTCGGGGGAGATTGGGGAAGAAGGCTGTGACTTTTTGATAAGCTGATCTGGCCGGTGGTGAGCTACGGGGTGGAGGTGTGGGGGTGGAGAGAGAGGGAGAAGGTAGAGGCATTGAATGAGAGATATTTGAGGTGGGTCATGGGAGTGGAAAGGTGCACGCCGGGGTACTTGCTGAGGGAGGAGGTGCAGAGGGAGATGATGAGGGGAAGGATGGCGCTGAGGGCGTGGGGGTATGAAAGGAGGGTGGAGGAGGGAGGTGGAGGGTTGATAGCGCAGGCATGTTTGAGGGAGATCAAGAGCAGGATGGGGCGGAGGGAGGGAGAGAGGGGGTGGGAGGGGGAGAGGAGAGCTTTTTGGGAGAAAAGGGGATGGGAGTTGGGGAGGGGGGCGAGAGAGATAAGAGGGGAGGAGATAGCAGGATGGGAAAAAGCTGAGCAGGAAAGGGACAGGTGGGAGAGGATTGGAAGATCGCAGTGGAATCGGGAGTATGGAGGATGCAAAACGGGAGGAGTGCCGGAATATTTGAAGAGGGGCTGGGGGGAGGAAAGGTGGAGGAGGGTGGTAAGGTTTAGGCTGGGGAGTGGGCTGAGGGGGAGGGGGGGAGATACTGGATGGGGGAAGAGGAGAGGTTGTGTAGGCTGTGCGGGGGGGGGGGGGGGGGGGGGGAAGGAAACATTGAAACATATATGGGAGGTATGTGTGAGGGGGGGTGAGGAGGAGGGGTGGCAGGAGGCGAGGGGGTGGGTGTTGGGGGGGGGGGGAAGAGTTGTTTAGGGAAGTGGAGAGGAAATGGACGGAGGTGGAGGGGGGGGGGGGGAATGGGGGAGTGAATGTGGGTATGGATGAGTGGATGTCTGGAGGGGAGAGAGAGAGCGGAAACGGGAGTCCCGGGGGGCGGGGGGCGCGGGCGGGGGAGAGGGCGAGCGAGCGCGGAGGAGAGCGTGGGAGCGGAGGAGAGGGTGAGTGAGCGCGGGGGTGAGCGTGCGAGCGTGCGAGCGGGGGAGAGAGCGGGCGAGCGTGCGAGCGGGGGAGAGGGCGTGCGAGCGTGCGAGCGTGCGGGGGAGAGCATGCAAGCGAGCGAGCGTGCGGGAGAGCGGGCGGCGAGCGGCGGAGAGAGTGGGAGAATCGGTGTAAATGGCATTGTAAATAGAGTGTAAATATGTGTAAGTAGTTAAGGTAGGTTAAGGTTGTTACGTAGATGTGTAAGTACCCGACTAGAAATTCTAACTGGGCACACGTTAGGTCCTAATGCGGCTAGCCTATTTTTCTTTTAGGCCCCAATGGGGCAGCCCCATCAGGTCCGCATTGGATGTGTAACGCGAAATACGAGCGCCCCGACTAGAAATTCTAACTGGGCACACGTTAGGTCCTAATGCGGCTAGCCTAATTTTCTGTTAGGCCCCAATGGGGCAGCCCCATCAGGTCCGCATTGGATGTGTAACGCGAAATACGAGCGCCTTCCTAACCGGGAAAGGCGCATTAGGGCCGTCTTAGGAAAGCCGCATTAGGGCCGTCTTAGGAAATGCGCAGTAGGGCCGTCTTAGGAAATGCGCAGTAGGGCCGTCTTAGGTTTTGCCAATGACTATCCAATGAGGTCAACCCCATTAGGCCCATATTAGAACAGCCTTATTAGGGTGTCATTGGGAGACATGAATAATTTTCATATATATATATAGGAACTTTGCTGGTAGAATTGGGTAGGTTTATTAGCGAATGAAATAAAGCTGTTTTAGTTACAATTTTTAATTTATTAATGAATATTGGAAAAAGTATATAATAAGAAAAATTAGGGAATTATATAATAAAACAAAGAATTATAATTGATTAAATATCGTCGATATCAATCTTGATGTAAGATTGATGCATCTTCATCCGGTTGCATTTTACTCTTCTGGCGTAACCCTCCGAATACGGTGCCGGAGTCATTTTTGACTCGCAATCCGAGAGCAGTGAGGCACAGTGTCATGGTTGGCGGCACCGCCGAATGGCGTGAGAGTGTGCGTTATCGCTTTCGAGCGGCGACACATCCGGCTTAACGTTGTCCCATCACATGCGATGTAATACGGAAAAGGAATTTAGTTCGCCACAGATCTCTGAACAGTTCGCACCTTTGGGCTATAGGGTCAACGGGAAGAATAATTCTAACAAATTCCACTATACAAGGAAACAACGTACGCGATATTCATTTTGTCCTGGGAGTAACAACCGTTACTGAACACCTGTCATAAATGTACAAGACATGTGTGTGGTAACCATTCTGCACAAACTTGTACAATTACGTGAACGTTTGAAGTTGAAACGTTGAACGTGAAGTTTACTACGAGACGAATGAAGATAAAAATGAATTGTAAAAAACCAAAAATAATAAAATTATATTTTTTGTACATCGGCTTATTACTCAATGTGTATATATGTAGCCAGAAACCCGAAACTCCGCGACAGATTGCTGTTCCAACTCCTTTGAATTATCCGACAATGTAGATTACCCAGTAGTAGTGTGTCCGTGAGACTTTTGGGCTCGAGCAAGCGTTTCATGAGTCACATATCGGTGAGGAGCTCGAGCGACTTAAGAATGTATTAGTGAATGTCTGTGTGACGAGTCAGAATTGACTCCGCCTTCGTACTTTAGGTGCAGTACACTTTTATTACGTCGTTGTCCGTCAGGGTATTTTCGGAAAAAGTTGATGAAAACGATGCTAGAAGAAGAAATCTTATTTGATTTAAATAGTTTTTTTTCATAAATCCTAATTAATTAACGCAAATCGTATAAATAGAAACATGGTAACGTACCTTTGATAATAATAAATAAATTCGTATTTCGGAAAATGAATAATTTTCCCTCCGATGCTTTCACAGGATTGAACTTTAACGCAAGTTCTCGCGTCAAACAAGCCCATTGCCGTATATCTTGGATGTCATTATTCTGTGCAGGCTCTTTTCCTATCTCATTGTTCATAATAATCTGATGATGATGTACAAGAGTGTCTTCTTCATCTGTTCTGATACGTACTGTATCCTCTTTATTTCTTTCGTCTTTCTGTGCTGATTCGTCAGCAGTATCATTATTATTATTTATTTGTAAATTTAATAACACATTCTCATTGTCTTTCGAAACTTTTCCAACGCCCGATGAGTTACAATTTTCTGAAATTGCAATTCCACATTCTTTGTAAATCCTCGAGTCGATGTTTTTTGCCATCACGGATATTTCGGAATTTACAAAATCTGCACACTGTTGATCACTCGATAATAATTTACGCCGCTCACAAAGTCGTTCGACACTAAGACGTGTGAGTTCACGAGTTCTCAGCGCTCGCATATCGTCCGACATCGTCGAGGATAACCAAATAGTCGAGTCGAGGATAAAGTTCTTCAAATACTAGTGAAATCCCCGATAATTAATAAAAACTATATATTAAATCAAAATACAAAGTTCGTGTTCGTAGGTCGTAATTTCGTGTCCGTTCGTCTTCGTAGACTTTCTTCGACTGTCGCAGCTCTTAGCGACTGCACGTGCGTTCGACAACCGTACAATGTTATCGCATCGGGTTCGTCGCGCTCTTTTGTTCGGTCGGCCCTTGGACACTCTGTCCCATACACACACACACACACACATACACGTTCGCTCGCTCTTAGTCATTCAATCCTTCATTCCACATATATGTATATGCATACCTCTTGTGCTAGTAAGGTTATAATTGAATTAAAATTCAATTTTTTCTGTATATAATATGTTGCAGTAAAACCTCAAAAATATAATATTAATATTATTCGCTTCATTAGAATATATATGTATTAGATACTGTATGCTTTAAATTAGCAATCTGATGGAAGAATATTTTTTATCTTATTGAAAGCGATAATGTAATATATATGTATAACTGCTGTACGCATATTGTGCTGACCTTTAGCCGTCACAATCAAAATAATTTAATTTATTCTATAAAAATATAATTAAAACTCTCAGAGTTAAACGTATTTGTTATTTGGCATATATATATAATAATTATAATAATTTCGCCCAACTTGAGTGTACGCACGACCACACCATTTAGGCTACGTACGGCAATTGTTAGGAGTGCCTAAGTTAGGCGTCAATTGTTTCTTCCCAATTAGGGCCTAATGCGGTAACGATTAGGCTTGCCCCATTTAGGTATGCCTAATCGTTTCCACATTCGGCCCGCATTTACCTTTGGGCATGTCTACTTGAATTTCTAGTCAGGATAGGCGTGGACACGACCACCCTTGTTTGGGCCGCGTATGGCAATTGTTAGGAATGCCTAACATAGGCGTGGACACGACCACCCTTGTTTGGGCCGCGTATGGCAATTGTTAGGAATGCCTAACATAGGCGTGGACATGACCACCCTTGTTTGGGCCGCGTATGGCAATTGTTAGGAGTACCTAAGTTAGGCGTCAATTGTTTCTTCCCAATTAGGGCCTAATGCGGTAACGATTAGGCTTGCCCCATTTAGGTATGCCTAATCGTTTCCACATTCGGACCGCATTCACCATTGGGCATGTCTACTTGAATTTCTAGTCGGGTGACCACCCTTGTTTGGGCCGCGCATGGCAATTGTTAGGAATGCCTAACATAGGCGTGGACACGACCACCCTTGTTTGGGCCACGTATGGCAATTGTTAGGAATGCCTAACATAGGCGTGGACACGACCACCCTTGTTTGGGCCACGTATGGCAATTGTTAGGAATGCCTAACATAGGCGTGGACACGACCACCCTTGTTTGGGCCACGTATGGCAATTGTTAGGAATGCCTAACATAGGCGTGGACTCGACCACCCTTGTTTGGGCCGCGTATGGCAATTGTTAGGAATGCCTAACATAGGCGTGGACACGACCACCCTTGTTTGGGCCGCGTATGGCAATTGTTAGGAATGCCTAACATAGGCGTGGACACGACCACCCTTGTTTGGGCCGCGTATGGCAATTGTTAGGAATGCCTAAATTAGGCGTGGACACGGCCACCCTTGTTTGGGCCGCATATGGCAATTGTTAGGAGTGCCTAAGTTAGGCGTCAATTGGTTTTTCCTAATTAGGACCTAATGCGGTAACGATTAGGCTGGCCCAATTTAGGTATGCCTAATCGTTTCCACATTCGGCCCGCATTTGTCTTTAGGCATGCCTACTTGAATTTCTAGTCGGGTAGGTTTAAGGTTGAATGGAGAGGAGATCTAGAGGAGCTTTGTAACCCTTGAAGGGAACAAATAAAGAATTATATAATATTCAAATAATATTGATTAGATACTTAAAAAATATGTATTTAATATGCAAATAATATTGAATAATATTTGAATTTTAAAAAAATAAGAAAAATTGAAAGCAGGGAATTATTCATTATTTGCGAACATTATGTTGTTAATTGATTCAGCCGTTGTATATGATCTGGCCATGTTACACAACTGAACATTTTTTTACACTTGACGGGAATTGAACTCGGGATCCCGCTGTTGGTGCGTACTGCGTTTTCTTGCTGCGCTAAAGGGACCTATTGTTAGAGGGGTCACTTAAACCTTAATATTTATTGGTCAGATAATTACAATCACAATCCGAACAGCTGGTAGATTAAAGTAATTAAATCATACTTTTAGAATTCTATGAAGACAGTATTAGTAGATAAAATGTTGACGTTGTAAAAGAGAGAGCCTTTTATAGATTCAATATTGCCTCTTTCTCGTACGTTCCTGGGCTTTCACACGATATCCGGCGACCCCTCACGTAATTTAACATTTATGTTCTGCAAAAAATCCCGAGTTTTCCCGAAAATTAAAGATTTGCTTCCTATTGCACAACAATCACACGTCATTTATCGGTTTCCCCGCTTGTACTGCGCTTCTTTGCCACACGAATTAAGCTATTTGCCAGCTTAAGACTAGGATTGGTGAACATAAAAGAAACGTTAATTTATACTTTGAAATACTTTTAAAGTGGATATCACGGGACGACAAAGTACATGATTTTCTTAGAGCGTTTGAAGAAGTGATGGAACAAAATGGGGGGGCCACCTTGCTACATACAAGGTGAGCCAGAATTGGAGAGAGAAAATTTAGGGGTGGTAGAACACTTGAATACAAGCACTTTTTGCCCAATAATATATGAGGCGCAACTCAACGGATAAAAATTTACAGGGTATTTTGCACCGTCACATTTAACGCGCTGACTGCCGAGCGCGTTGTCGATGCCTGACCTGGCGGCGAACGTGTTAAAGAATTACCACAAGAATGAGAGCAGATATTTCACAAAGTTATTTGTATAGATATATCAATCATAGATATATCACAAGATATTTCACAAGTTTCTTATTCCAGTAATGAAGTAGTTTCCTCATTACTCCTAAACAGCACAGATGCATATAATCAAGAGTAAAATGTTCTATTACATTTAATTGGCTTATATTTAATATTGAAGTTCTATGCTCATTTTTATGATGATTTATATCAATAAAATTCTCAAAATCACAATGTGTTCGTGCACCAGCATTATGGTTTTCATGTATAATTCGGTGACTATAACATGTACCTTGTTCTGTGCATCTTTCGCAACCGTGTAAACTTGTGTGTCGTTTAATATTTTTTAAAAAAGCTCTCGCGGGTGCATCGCATGTGAAGCAAATTATAAGGACTTTGAATGTAATATTATTGCAGAAAATTCTATTTTTCAAAACATCGTACAATTCGCGCGTACATTCATCCAAGTAATCAGGCAACGAATCCGGTTTTGCATCGCCGTAAAAAATTGCAATCGAAAAGGGAGATACAATATAATTATTTAAAACTAATTTGCATAAAATAGGCCAAAATTGTTTGTTCGAATTCTTTGAAATTGGGATACCGTCAATATTAAGAATTAATTTTATTGTAAAACTTTCTTTCAGTTCTAGAAATACATCTTCTGCTTGTAATAAAGTTATTATGTGCTTCTTTATGCCAAAATATTTAAGTTGTGCAGCGGTTTTATTTTTACTTAAACACGATACAATATGAGATGATCGCTCAGTTCGCAAATATCCTTTAAACCCTTTAATAAATAATCTAGTTGGTATGATATTTGTAAAAAATATTTCTTTTTAGATCTCAAATACTTAAATGTTTAGTAAACATTTGGAAAAAAATATTTCGTTTTAAATCTAAAATAAATATTAAATAAACATTTGTAAAAAATATTTCTTTTCGAATCTAAGATAAATATTAAATAATCATTTTTAAAAAATATTTCTTTTTAGATCTCAAATACTTAAATGTTTAGTAAGCATTTGTAAAAAAATGTTTCGTTTTAAATCTAAAATGTATATTAAATAAATATTTGTAAAAAAATATTTCTTTTTACATCTAAAATAAATATTTAGTATGTATGTATGTATGTACCCGACTAGAAATTCTAACTGGGCACACGTTAGGTCCTAATGCGGCTAGCCTAATTTTCTTTTAGGCCCCAATGGGGCAGCCCCATCAGGTCCGCATTGGATGTGTAACGCGAAATACGAGCGCCTTCCTAACCGGGAAAGGCGCATTAGGGCCGTCTTAGGAAAGCCGCATTAGGGCCGTCTTAGGAAATGCGCAGTAGGGCCGTCTTAGGAAATGCGCAAGTAGAGCCGTCTTAGGTTTTGCCAATGACTATCCAATGAGGTCAACCCCATTAGGCCCATATTAGAACAGCCTTATTAGGGTGTCATTGGGAGACATAAATAATTTTCATATATATATATAGGAACTTTGCTGGTAGAATTGGGTTGGTTTATTAGCGAATGAAATAAAGCTGTTTTTGTTACAATTTTTAATTTATTAATGAATATTGGAAAAAGTATATAAGAAAAATTAGGGAATTATATAATAAAACAAAGAATTATAATTTATTAAATATCGTCGATATCAATCTTGATGTAAGATTGATGCATCTTCATCCGGTTGCATTTTACTCCTCTGGCGTAACCCTCCGAATACGGTGCCGGAGTCATTTTTGACTCGCAATCCGAGAGCAGTGAGGCACACACTGTCATGGTTGGCGGCAACCGCCGAACGGCGTGAAAGTGTGCGTTATCGCTTTCGAGCGGCGACACATCCGGCTTAACGTTGTTCCATCACATGCGATGTAATACGGAAAAGAAATTTAGTTCGCCACAGATCTCTGAACAGTTCGCACCTTTGGGGTATAGGGTCAACGGGAAGAATAATTCTAACAAATTCCACTATACAAGGAAACAACGTACGCGATATTCATTTTGTCCTGGGAGTAACAACCGTTACTCAACACCTGTCGTAAATGTACAAGACATGTGTGTGGTAACCATTCTGCACAAACTAGTACAATTACGTGGACGTTTGAAGTTGAAACGTTGAACGTGAAGTTTACTACGAGACGAATGAAGATAAAAATGAATTGTAAAAAATCAAAAATAATAAAATTATATTTTTTGTACATCGGCTTATTACTCATGTATATATATGTAGCCAGAAACCCGAAACTCCGCGACAGACTGCTGTTCCAACTCCTTTGAATTATCCGACAATGTAGATTACCCAGTAGTAGTGTGTCCGGGAGACTTTTGGGCTCGAGCAAGCGATTCATGAGTCACAAATCGGTGAGGAGCTCGAGCGACTTAAGAATGTATTAGTGAATGTCTGTGTGACGAGTCAGAACTGACTCCGTCTTCGTACTTTAGGTGCAGTACACTTTTATTACGTCGTTGTCCGTCAGGGTATTTTCGGAAAAAGTTGATGAAAACGATGCTAGAAGAAGAAATCTTATTTGATGTAAATAGTTTTTTTTTATAAATCCTAATTAATTAACGCAAATCGTATAAATAGAAACATGGTAACGTACCTTTGATAATAATAAATAAATTCGTATTTCGGAAAATGAATAATTTTCCATCCGATGCTTTCACAGGATTGAACTTTAACGCAAGTTCTCGCGTTAAACAAGCCCATTGCCGTATATCTTGGATGTCATTATTCTGTCCTATCTCATTGTTCATAATAATCTGATGATGATGCACAAGAGTGTCTTCTTCATCTGTTCTGATACGTACTGTATCCTGTTTATTTCTTTCGTCTTTCTGTGCTGATTCGTCAGCAGTATCATTATTATTATTTATTTGTAAATTTAATAACACATTCTCATTGTCTTTCGAAACGTTTCCAATGCCCGATGAGTTACAATTTTCTGAAATTGCAATTCCACATTCTTCGTAAATCCTCGAGTCGATGTTTTTTGCCATCACGGATATTTCGGAATTTACAAAATCTGCACACTGTTGATCACTCGATAATAATTTACGCCGCTCACGAAGTGGTTAGACTGTAAGACGTGTGAGTTCACGAGTTCTCAGCGCTCGCATATCGTCCGACATCGTCGAGGATAACCAAATAGTCGAGTCGAGGATAAAGTTCTTCAAATACTAGTGAAATCCCCGATAATTAATAAAAACTATATATTAAATCAAAATACAAAGTTCGTGTTCGTAGGTCGTAATTTCGTGTCCGTTCGTCTTCGTAGACTTTCTTCGACTGTCGCAGCTCTTAACGACTGCACGTGCGTTCGACAACCGTACAATGTTATCGCATCGGGTTCGTCGCGCTCTTTTGTTCGGTCGGCCCTTGGCACACACACACACACACACACACACGCGCGCGCGCGCGCGCGCGTTCGCTCGCTCTTAGTCATTCAATCCTTCATTCCACATATATATTAATGCATACCTCTTGTGCCAGTAAGGTTATAATTGAATTAAAATTCAAATTTTTCTGTATATAATATGTTGCAGTAAAACCTCAGAAATATAATATTAATATTATTCGCTTCATTAGAAAATACATGTATTAGATACTGTATGCTTTAAATTAGCAATCTGATGGAAGAATATTTTTTATCTTATTGAAAGTGATAATGTAATATATATGTATAACTGCTATACGCATATTGTGCTTACCTTTAGCCGTCACAATCAAAATAATTTAATTTATTCTATAAAAATATAATAAAAACTCTCAGAGTTAAACGTATTTGTTATTTGGCATATATATATAATAACTAGCTGACCCGGCCACGCGTTGCTGTGGCTAAAGTTTTTGTTATATTACATTATAGTAAACAATCTAAGAGGAACAATATAGACCTAAACCAACTCTCAACCCACTTTTTTGATTGGAAACCCTTAAATATTATGTAAGGGAAGCCTTGCCCGCACCTAGCCGTAGAAATAAAATGAAAAGTGAGATTTGGCTGAAAGAAATATAGACCTAAACCAACTCTCAACCCACTTTTTTGATTGGAAACCCTTAAATATTATGTAAGGGAAGCCTTGCCCGCACCTAGCCGTAGAAATAAATTTCACTGTATTATCTTCATTATAATATGAATTCAATTTACACTTCAGTCTAAGTAACACGTGGCCGGCTATGCTAACACCAAAAATTTAAAAAGTGGAAATAATTGAATTATACGGTATTTCGTTCACTACAAAATAAATTTAATTAATTTTATAGCGTCAACAACACGTGGTAATTATGCTGTTAAAATGTAGCTTATATGACACGTTCGTAGATTTACCATAGCAGCGCCATCTATTGATTACTTACTCAACCCAGTCGAAAGGTATCGACATCTCTTAGAATCATTTGGAGTTAACAGATGACTGTCAAATAATAACAGACAAATAATTAGCAATAAATTAAAATTGCGACTATAATTTGAGATTTAAACTATCCTATCTCTCAAGTTGGATCGAACTGCACATGGTGTGCGAATTTTATTATAATCGGTTAAGTGGTTTAGGAGTCCATTGAGGACAAACATTGTGACACGAGATTTATATATATTAAGATAAGATTATAATAATTTCGCCCAACTTGGGTGTACGCACGACCACACCATTTAGGCTACGTATGGCAATTGTTAGGAGTGCCTAAGTTAGGCGTCAATTGTTTCTTCCCAATTAGGGCCTAATGCGGTAACGATTAGGCTTGCCCCATTTAGGTATGCCTAATCGTTTCCACATTCGGCCCGCATTTACCTTTGGGCATGTCTACTTGAATTTCTAGTCAGGATAGGCGTGGACACGACCACCCTTGTTTGGGCCGCGTATGGCAATTGTTAGGAATGCCTAACATAGGCGTGGACATGACCACCCTTGTTTGGGCCGCGTATGGCAATTGTTAGGAGTGCCTAAGTTAGGCGTCAATTGTTTCTTCCCAATTAGGGCCTAATGCGGTAACGATTAGGCTTGCCCCATTTAGGTATGCCTAATCGTTTCCACATTCGGACCGCATTCACCATTGGACATGTCTACTTGAATTTCTAGTCGGGTGACCACCCTTGTTTGGGCCGCGTATGGCAATTGTTAGGAATGCCTAACATAGGCGTGGACACGACCACCCTTGTTTGGGCCACGTATGGCAATTGTTAAGAATGCCTAACATAGGCGTGGACACGACCACCCTTGCTTGGGCCACGTATGGCAATTGTTAGGAATGCCTAACATAGGCGTGGACACGACCACCCTTGTTTCGGCCACGTATGGCAATTGTTAGGAATGCCTAACATAGGCGTGGACACGATCACCCTTGTTTGGGCCACGTATGGCAATTGTTAGGAATGCCTAACATAGGCGTGGACACGACCACCCTTGTTTGGGCCACGTATGGCAATTGTTAGGAATGCCTAACATAGGCGTGGACACGACCACCCTTGTTTGGGCCGCGTATGGCAATTGTTAGGAATGCCTAAATTAGGCGTGGACACGACCACCTTTGTTTGGGCCGCGTATGGCAATTGTTAGGAATGCCTAAATTAGGCGTGGACACGACCACCCTTGTTTGGGCCGCGTATGGCAATTGTTAAGAATGCCTAAATTAGGCGTGGACACGGCCACCCTTGTTTGGGCCGCGTATGGCAATTGTTAGGAGTGCCTAAGTTAGGCGTCAATTGGTTCTTCCCAATTAGGACCTAATGCGGTAACGATTAGGCTTGCCCAATTTAGGTATGCCTAATCGTTTCCACATTCGGCCCGCATTTGTCTTTAGGCATGCCTACTTGAATTTCTAGTCGGGTATGTATTCTTTATTCCTGGTTCCCTTACGGGTTTCCAGCCTTCTCCACTATACATAAATCTCTTACAAATTATCTTAACCTATCCTTACAGCCTAATCTCCTCCACGTCATCCTTGTATGCCCGTCATCCTCGCAGTCTTTCCTCTCTCCTCAGTTCTCCGCTTCCCCTCCACCTTTCAGTCACTCCTTTCCTCCTCCCGCCACTCCCTCCTCTCCTCCTCCCATCTCCACCATGTCCCCTCTATCCTGATTCTCCCCTCTCCCATCCACACCCTCCTCCCCTTCCTCCTTTCCTCCCATGCCTTCTCCACTACCCTCCACCTCATCCTCCTTTCTTCCCATGTGCGATCTTCCTCTATCCTTACTCCTTTTCCCCTTATTCTCCATCTCTTCGCCATCACTTCTCCCTTCCTTTCCACACTTTCCATCCTCACTGCCACTATTCCCCTTTCGTCTCCCCCTTCCCTTCCTCTTCTTCCCAGTTCCCTTATTACCTCCACCTCCCCTTCCACCCCCAATTCTTTCATCAGCTCACCTACCTCTTCCTTCCTCTTCTTTACTCCTCTCCTGAGTCCTTTTATTATCAGGTTCCTCCTTCTTCTTTCTTTTTCCTTTACCTCTTTCCACTGTTCTATCTTCCTTATCCTCTTGTTCATCTCTTCCTCCACCTTCCTCTCCCCTTTCCTCTCTCCACTCTCCAGCTTCCCCTTTCCTTCTTCGCCTCGCTCTATCCTGTCCTCCATCCTCCCCTCTCCTTTCTTCTCATCTGTCTCCATCCTCCCCGCTCTCTCTTCAATTCTCCTTATCCTCTCTCTCTCTTCCCTTCCTCTCTCTAGTTTTAGTTAGTTAGTTTCTTCCTCTCTCCCGCTCCATTCTTCCTACCTCCTCCATCCTCCCCTTCTCATTCATCTCTTCTTCCTACCTCCTCTCTCCTTTCCTCTCCCCTTTCTCCAGTCTCCCATTTCCTTATTCTCCTCGCTCCGTCCTCTCCTCCATCCTCTCCCCCGTCTCCAGCTTCCTTGTTCTCTCCTCAATTTACCTTATCCTCTCCTCCAACCTCTCTCTCTCTTTCCTCCCCCCTCCATTCTTTCTCTCATCTCCTTGGCCTCCCTCTCCAATCTTCCTACCTGGTCCACTATCCCCTTCATATACTCCCTCAACGTCTCATCTAGCAACTCCACCATCCGCTCCAGTCCTCTCTCCGTCCTCTTCCACACCCACCTCCCTATCACCTCTGCCATTTCTCTATATTTTTCCTTCATCTCCTCAGCCCCTTCTGCTTCCTCTTCCTTCTCCAGTCCATCTTGTTCATTTTCTTCCTCCTGCTCCCTATGTGACTTCTTCTCCCTCTTCTCTGCTTTCCTTATTTCCGCCTTCTCTCCTCCCCCACACTTCCCTCCTGTGTCCCCTTTCCTTCTCCATAGCTCTTCCAGTTTTCTTTCACTTCCTCCTTTTGTCTTCCCCATCTTCCTCAATTTCACTGTCTTATCCCGTCTTCTTCTCTCTTCCTTACCGACTCTCTCTCTGCTTTATCCTTTCCCTCCAGGCGTCGCTTCCTCCGTTCTTCTTCTTGTTTCACGTCCACGTTTCCTCCTAACCTCGTTTTCCTTCGTTCGCTTCTCTTTTCTCCCACTTCTTCTTCTCCACCTTTCCCGTTCCGCCCACGCTTCCACCACACCCTCTCCTTTTCCTCCACCCCACACCGTTCTTTCGTCCTCCCTTTCTCCCTCACTCCTATTTCACATCTCCTTTTCCTCTTTTACTCGTCACGTACGTCCACACTCACTCGCTCCGGCAGCGCCACCTAAATATTTAGTAAACATGCGTAAAAAAAATGTTTCGTTTTAAATTAAAAATGAATATTAAATAAACATTTGTAAAAAAATATTTCTTTTTACATCTAAAATAAATATTTAGTAAACATTTGTAAAAAAATATTTCGTTTTAAACTGAAATGAATATTGAATAAACATTTGTAAAAAAATATTTGTTTTTAAATATAAAATAAATATTTGTTACATATTTAAATATTAAAAAGACATTGAATGTCTTTTTAATATCAGATACATGTCTATTTAATATTTTGTGCTACTAGGGTGCGTAGAGACAAAGTGCTATTCGCAGAACTCATCTTCTGCGCCTGGAGCCGAGAAGGAAGGGGCCTCTACCACTTCCTAGAATTTGAAGAAGGCGTTCAGAAGTTCTCCTTCTAACGTAATATTATGCGAGAATATAGGGGTGGGTTTGGTTGCTTGGTCGATTGCACGACCGGACATAATCCACCCGAAGGTGGTCAATTGTGCTATAGGCGAGTCCTTCAGAAGGTACACCAGACCGCGACGAAGAAAACTACCAAAGTAGTTGGCCTCGATGATTACTTCGATCGGTTCTTGATTGGGCAAATAAGGATCGACCAGTGCAAGGGATCGTAAATGCGAGAATTTGGACGGATTTACTCCTGGAGGTGGCGTGTACTTGGATAAGGCTGATGGGATATACGCTGCAAGTTCGTATGAGAGGGAAGGATTGGAGTGAGGCGAAATTAAAATTGTTGCTTCCCCTTGCACTGGCTCCGGAGGACGATCACCTATTCCTGTTACAGTGACCTGAACGTGCCTCCTACGCGGCCGCAATAATTGGCAAATGGACTCGGAATGAAAGGTGGCCTGTGAGCCTTGGTCGAACAAGATTCTGACTTTAAAGGCTCGCCCCGTTTCCGATCGAATGATAGTTACGGTGGTGGGAAGAATCACGGCATCCTTGCATATGCCAGCGAAATGCGCAACAAAATTACGTTCGCTTGGATGTTGCGAATGACGATCGTCCTCGGGATTCAGATTATTGAATTTGGAGACCGTATGGAAACGTGAGTGATGACGCTTCTGACAGTGTCTGCAGGAGTTTGAGCTTTTACAATCTCGAGATGCTTGGGCATGATGACCTCGACGGAAACAGTTTACGCAGTTCTGTTGTTCGGAAAGAGTCGCATAACGTTGTGCGACGGAGAGCGATTTAAATTGTGGACATTGATATAACGGGTGGTTGGAGGAACAGACGCAGCAGGAATAATTCGTAGTGGCCTGACGGGCCTGGAAATTCGCGAGCCTTGTAGGCCTGGCTAGAGGGGGGCGAGAGGGCTTTACTTGCCTCACCGCCGGAATGTAAATTGGTCGTACAATTCTGATCTGTTGAGATAGGAAATCATCGACCTCGGAAGGTGGGAAACCTACACAATTCAGTCTGCGTAGCCTCCCGATTTTGACGCGTCTGTTCGTCCAACTTGTTTAACGTAATATGTGTAGTGTACGGACACCGGCTAGCGAGGCGAGCGCAGGAGAGAGGGAAGTGAGAATGTGTGCGTGCGTGTGAGGAGTGTGTGTGCGTTGTATGGGTGCGTGAGACGACGTGCGGCCTGAGGCCGCACCGAGGAGTTAGTACGAATACAGGAGTAAACCAGTAAACAGTGTTTGGCATGTAAGACCCACATTCAAAACAGTACAATATGGATATATAAATCCTCGCCTAATTGTCCTGCGTGGCCGAAAGCTCGTATTTTTCGATATATTGAGAACCGTTCATCGCGGAGTCGTTTTAAGTCGTCCATCTTATTCGAACCGACCTTCGGAAGGGCTTGGAAGGTATCTAAATACGCACGCAATATCGCCAGCGGGTCTTCATACCTCTTGAGTAGGAGCTCCCATGCTTCGTCGCAATGCGCCTCTGATATTGGGATGCCCTCCAATAATTTGGACGCCTCTCCACGTATATTGGACTTTAAATGATGTAAGTTTTGTACCTTCCCGAGGTCCTGTCTTTTACTGAGCAACGGCAGGAAGAGATCGCTGAATTCAATCCAGTCGGACAATTCTCCTGAAAATGGTTTGATTTTAATTGGAAGCAAATTGATCTGTTCGAAGCGGGGAGTTGAAGCTGCTCTCTTCTGGTCAGCGGCAGCCGGAGATATCGGCCAAAGTGGAACGAAGATTATCTCTCACCTCGTCGTAAGACTCTAGAGGAAGAAAAACTGGAAGAGTCCCATTAATATTACCATGGACAGGACGAGAAGTCAACAGCAATATTTTAACAATCTTAGATCGGAACTGGCGGCACGCAAAGATCCAACATTGATAATAAGGCACATCAATGGGGTGCCTAAAATTGTTAAAAAGCGTTCTCCCCGAACAAAAAACTATACACCGTTTGTAATTTGTATTATCAGAATGTAAGAGGGATTCGAACGAAATTCGTTGAATTCAAACTTTCGTTGGCCCTCTCACATCACAAGACTGATATTATTGTTTTGATGCAGACGTGGCTGAGCGAAAACATTCCCTCCTCTGAACTGCCGCTTAAAGGATTTAACGTTTTCAGATGCGACCGTTCGGCTTCAACCAGCGCATGTTCCAGGAGAGGTGGAGTGTTAATAGCAATCAACAATGATATTCCTTGTAAAAGTATTAATTCACCTATTACACACATAGAACATTTATTTATAACATTCCATCTCAATAACCTTAATTTCATTCTAGGCGCAGTTTATTTCCCCCCTGGCTCTTCCAGCGGAATCTATGCTGATTTTGTGAACTGTTTTGAATCTATAACTCAGTCATACCCAAATTACAGGATTATTCTGGCTGGAGACTTTAACCTACCGAAGGTAAAGTGGTTTACGGACAATACCGACGTACTTTATCCTGACTTGACTTTTGCAACGAATTCAACTTCCCATTCCTCACTTATCCTTTCCCAGCTATTTAACCGCCTCAGCTTTCATCAGATTAACACTATTCCTAATCATCAGGGTAACCTCCTAGACTTCATTTTCACCAACACTTCCTTAATACATTGCCATGAATCTCCTGATCCCCTTCTTCCCATAGATCCTTATCACCCTCCTCTTACGTTTGACATAGATTCTCACCACACGCCCAAACACACATCTCCTCCATCACTCTACTTCAATTTTAATAGAGCCAACTACGACCTTATTAACTCTTCCCTGAATGCTATTGATTCGGATTTTGCTTTCAAGGATATGAATGTTAATGACGCAACAACTTTCCTATATTATAATTTAAATAGTATAATTTCTATTATTATATGTTAGTATATATGTTCCGACCCAACCTAGACCATCTAAACACTTCCCTCCCTGGTTTTCCTTTAGTCTTCGTAACCTTATAATTAAGAAGAAAAGGGCTCACCGTTTGTGGCGCAGAACATCTACATTAGACGATTACCTTACATTCTCGAGGCTAAGGTCGGAGTGTAAAGGCTTAGCTAAAGTGTTACATTCTAAATACCTAAAACAGCTAGAGCAGAACATATCTTGTAATCCTTCCTCCTTCTAGAACCACATCAAATCTCTTAACCCTAAATCAGCTTTACCAACAACCTTCCTTGATGGCGATAATATTCTAACTGATGATGAAGCAATAGCTCAGTCCTTCTCCTCTTACTTTTCATCCACTTATAATTCCCATTCCCTCCTAACATTACCACTTATCGAACCCGTTTCCATAGACATCACCAACCTTTCTCTCCTCAGTATCTCGATTAGGGATGTTTATAATGAAATAGAGCAATTTCCAACTCATTTAAGCCCTGGCGAGGATAAGATACCCCCAATATTCATTAAAAATAACATATTCATTTTATCTCGCATATTGTGGTCTATTTTTAATAAATCACTAAAATCTGGTGTCTTCCCGTCTCGTTGGAAAACTACAATAGTTACACCTATTTTTAAAAAGGGCGATAATTCATCTATCCGTAACTACAAACCGATAACCAATTGAACATTTTCGCGAAAATTTTTGAAAAATTAATATATAAACAGTTAGCTCCCATCATCTCACCTTTTTTATTTTTTTTACGTGGGGGAATCTCTCCCAGATTCTACCCGCCCGCCTCCTCGAAAGGAGGCGCGCGGGGATATGTGGTGCTCTCACCCACTAAACCCCCACGGTGGCCATCCTAGATCGTCTGGCGCCGGGACGGGATACGAACAGGACGATGCTCCGCACCCGGTCGCCATCTCTCCTCGCATTTGCGAGTTCTAACTACGCACATAGTTTTTTTTTTTTTTTTATAAGCCCTCCGTATCCACCACTCTTCGTTCCCCGGCTTCCGGTCAACGTATGCTACGGGGAACGAGGCTGTTCCTTCCGCCAGCCTTCCGCGATTCCGCTTCGGACGGACAGAAGGTCCGACCGGAGGGCAAGCCAACTACCGCGTACCGCATTATGATCGGTCCTCCCTCCGTCCGCAATTCGGAGAGGTTCCCGATCTGCCCAGTTTGGCTGTAGCAACATCCTTGTCAAATTAGTATATCGTATTTGCGCTAATTTTCTACTATCCTGCAAATTGTTTTTTGGGGCTCAGGCATGTGGCCCGTGTGTCGGAATAGGCCCGGATTGTTTTATCACTTATTCTGGGTCGCCCCGTCACACGGGTAAAAGATAAGTTAATAAATTAAATAAATAAGTTAGTGTATAAAGTGGGCGCTTCGCAGTGTATCACTTGGCCGCCGCCAGTCCTCCTCCTTGTCAGTAAATAAAATATGTAAAATTGCGGAACATTCAACCAATCGTGCTTATATTCATGCCATTCACACATAGCCACGCGACGCAGCGTGGTTTTACCACGAGGATTAAGAAATTTAGATTAGCTATGGTGTTATAACCGTATGTGAAGTATATTCCCCCTAGGGCCGTAGGGACCTATCTTGTTGCCCTTCTTCCAATGTGCACGCCTCGTGTCCCAGGGTGGTTCTATAAAAGAGTAATTTCCCTACCAGATATATATTACCCGTATGTGGTTTCCCCTCTTGTTTTCTGAGCCCTTGGACCAACCTTTCGCTGGTCGGGCTGTGCTGCAATGTGAGCTCTAATTTCACACGCATTTGTACGCGCACCGTTTAGTTTCTAAGGATTGCTATCTGATAGTTTTATGTTAAGTATTCGGCGTTTGTTCTTTTCTATTTTTCGTAACAGCCAGCGGGGGCGTTGAATTGAGCGGGAATTAATGCCTTATTATAATTATGGATTGCCAGTGTAAGCTATTGTATTGCAAATTTGCATAGTTACTATATAGAATAAAATATTAGGTGATTTAAAATTCTCATGAGTGTGGAAGGTTATTGAGTTTTGCGCATTAACGAACAGTAGGTAATATTAAGAAACTTTTATTTTTTGGTTGCTGTCTTACTGACTGGCCAAGACGGACTACCGTCTCCGGCTCGCCAGAGGTCAGTCTCCCCCCTCCAGACCGTCGTTTGTTTTGGTCTCTATATCGACACATTCCCTGAGACCACACAATACGACTCACGCACAAAACATCGCCTTACAGCTACAATAAAACACGCTGACTGACAAGTCCCAACATTTTACACATTTCAACAACTTAGGTCTAGCAAGTGGCTTTGTCAAAACATCGGCACATTGTTTGTCGCTCGCAATGTGTTGCACACTAATAATACCCTTACTATGTAAATCTCGTATAAAGTGATAGCGCACGTCAATGTGCTTGCTACGCTGGTGAAACTCGGGATTTTTAATTAATCTGATCGCACTCGCATTGTCGACATACAAAATATTTGCCTTATTTTCTATTTTGATTTCAATTATTATTTGCGTTACCCATACTATTTCTTTTGCTGCTAGAGATGCACTAACGTACTCTGCCTCAGTTGTAGATAACGCAACACTATTTTGCTTTTTGCTTTGCCAGATCACAGCAGCATCACCTAATTTACAAAGAATACCGCTCGTTGATTTACGCGTTTCCTTGTCACCCGCAAAATCGGCGTCGCTAAAATATTCAAACTCGCCAGTTGTCTTATAACATAAACCTAAATCGCTTGTTCCTTTCACATATCTAAAAATACGTTTCACTAGGTTCCAATGGACTTGTGTCGGGTTTTCCAGAGCCCTAGATGCTACATTTATGGCAAAAGCAATGTCCGGCCTAGAGACTACTTGGAGATACATCAAACATCCTACAGCCTCTCGATATGGTTCCTCTGTCACAATTTCATTGGAACCATTTTCGTCCCATCCTGGGTCAATCGGTGTTAACACCGAGTTCGCATCTGCCATCCCAAAGCGATTCAAAAAAGTTTTTATATATTCAGTTTGGTTAACAAAAATTGATCCATCGTTTAATTGGCAAATCTGTATGCCTAAAAAAACTTTAACATTAGTCGAGATTGTTGCCTTAAATCTACCCCGCAATCTCGATAGGAAGCTATCTATTTCTTCCTCGGAGGACCCCGCTATCAGTCCGTCATCTACCCAGAGGACAAGGAGCAATTTGCTTCGTTTGTCCACGCGGTGAAACAGGCACGGGTCGGCATTACTTTCACTCAAATTGCATTCCCTTAAAAAATCTGTACATTTTTCAGACCATCGTCTTGGCGCTTGTTTTAGACCGTATAGGCTTCTTAGCTGTGATGTATCGGCAGCCGGTACACGAGGGCCAAGGAGCGGGGGGCAGCGGAGGACGACGCGGGACTACCGCGGAGCGACAAGCGACGACCGACGAGCAAAGTCAGTCAGGCGTGAGATCGTGTAACGAACACAATAGACAATAAAGAGTGCATAACCTAAAGTAAACAGATTGTGTCTCCCATACTTTCCCGCATATACTACAACTGGCGACGAGGCTGCACGACGCATGACGGAACCAGTGAAGGAAATCGACTACGAATCCACTTCATGGATACAGACGCTAAGTAAAAAACAATTAATCGAGGTCCTCTTACGGTTAAAATTAGAGTGCGACGAAAATTGGAAAATCGACGAGTTACGAAAAACTTTGCGGACGCACATAATCGAATCCAACAAATTAAAAGCACAGCGGGACGAAGAAAAAAAGACGGAAGTACGAGTAATACATACAATGACTGAGAATAGCAACGGTAAACTAGAGTTCGAATTGGGGAGAGACGACTGGGAGACGTATACGGAGAGACTAGAGCTATATTTTCTCGCAAATGATGTAAAATCAGAAAAGCAAGCGGCAGTGTTACTGACAAAGGTCAGCCCAGATACATATAAATTAATACGCGATTTGTGCGCACCTGCGGCACCGGGCACCAAAAAGTACAGCGAAATTGTAAAATTAGTAAACGATCATCTGAACCCAAAACCATCCGAAATTATGGAGAGGTATAAATTCCATCAAGCACGCCAGGCAGAGACAGAAAGCATAGCCGACTTTACGGCGAGACTAAAAAGACTATCAATACATTGCAATTTTGCCGACATAGGAAATGCGTTAAGAGATCAATTAGTTAGCGGATTAAAAGACCACGCGATAAGGGCCGCATTATTTCGGGAAGAAAAATTAACTTACGACCAAGCGTACAAAATTGCCACGACATTAGAAGTCGCAGAAGAGAACGCCTTATCAATAGACAAAGGGAGAGAAGAAGATTTAAAATCAGATATAAATTGGGTACAGTACAAGCAGAGAATGCCCGACAAGCAGAGCCACAGCGTAACATTGAGAGGGGGAAGTGGATCGCAGCGCGGATACAGGCGAGGGCAAGGAGGAAGCAACAGAGTCCTCGATCAAAACACAAAAAGATCAAGTACAAACATAGATACACAGGAATCGGGCAGTAGGACGTGTTATTGTTGCGGTAAACCCAACCACTGGGCTCGAGATTGCTACCATCGGTTCAATACGTGTAACGTATGCAAGAAGAGGGGTCATTTGGCAGCAGCTTGCAGAGGACAGAGAACTGTAAACCGCATTGACGAAGAAAATCGCGAGACTGAGAGTCAGCAGAGAGAAGAATTAACGGATGATTTTTTCATGGTGCAAGAAAGCTATAATACCCAAGAAACGGAAACAACGGTGGGCACCATTCAAGCAAGAAGTAGTGGCGTGCGGGCAGACCCAATGTATTTGAATGTAAGAATCGAAGGTATTAGCGTACCGATGGAAGTAGACACCGGATCGTACGTGTCGGTCATTTCTAAAGAGGACAAGGATAAATTGTTTCCATCACGAGTATTAAAACCAGTAAATAGACTGTTCAAAGCGTACGGGAAAGTAGTTCTAGAACATATAGGAGAAATAGAAAATTTAAATGTAGAATTTAAGAACATTAAAACAAGATTACGATTGATTGTAATGAAAGAGAAAGGGCCAATCTTAGTAGGGAGAGAGTGGTTACGAGTATTCGGGTTGTGGCCATTGCCACTCGAAAGCAGCCAGCAGGAAAGCGAATGCAAAAAAATCGAGCAGACGGAAATAGCAAGCGAGCTGCCGCGCAAATTTCCGAAGTTGTTTGGTGAAGGATCGGGATTATATAATAAAGGTACACTTCAATTAAGGCTGAAAGAAAACACACAACCCGTAGCTCTTAAAGTGAGGCACTTGCCATTCGGGTTAGCGAGCAAAGTTGAAAGTGAAATCAACAGATTGGTTAAATTGCAGCATCTCGAGAAGGTCGATGTAAGTGAATGGGCGACTCCGATTGTGCCAGTGATCAAGGCCGATGGAACGGTAAGGATTTGCGGCAATTTCAAACTGACGGTTAATCCGAATTTAATCAGAGACCGACATCCACTACCGCTAATTGACGAAATTTTTGTGGCATTAAGAAATGGGAAGAAATTCTCACAAATTGATTTACAGCACGCGTATATGCAGATTCCTGTAGACGAAAGCAGCCGTGACTACTTGACGATAATAACACACAAAGGGCTGTATCGGTATACACGAATGACAGAAGGGATCGCATCTGGACCAGGGGACTTCCAAAGGAAAATTGAGCACTGTCTAGCAGGAATTGAGGGAGCAATCCCGTACCTCGATAATATATTTTGTACGGGTAAGACCGACCGAGACCATCTCGAGACGCTGTACGCTGTGTGCGAGAGACTTGAGGAAAGTGGATTTAAAGTGAATATTAATAAATGCGAATTCTTTAAAGAAAAGCTAGACATACTGGGCTTTGTTATTGATAAGAATGGGTTGCATAAGTCCGAATCAAAAGTTAAAGCAATGACAGAAGCACCGGCGCCAACAAATAAAAAACAATTAGAATCGTTCTTAGGATTAATTACGTATTACTCGAGATTTATACCTAGCAGGGCCGAGATGTTGAAACCACTATATGAATGCGCATCAAAAAACGACTGGGAATGGACAACGGATTGCGAAAAAGCATTTCGGTGGGTAAAAACGGAATTGGTGTCGGAGCGAGTATTAGCCCATTATGACCCGAATGAAGACATCGTGTTGGCGTGTGATACATCGACATACGGATTATCCGCGGTACTATCACATCGTTACAAAGACGGTACGGAAAAGCCAATAGCGTTCGCGTCAAAAACTATTCCAGAGAAAGAACTAAGTCGAGCAATTATTGATAAGGAAGCAAGCGCAATTGTATTCGGATTCAAAAAATTTTATAATTATGTATTCGGAAAACAGATAACACTCAGAACCGATCATAAACCGTTAATTTTTATCTTCGGCCCGAAACAAGAAATTCCACTGACCACAGCAAGCAGATTACAAAGATGGGCATATTTTTTGTCGAGGTTTACGTACAAAATGGAATGCGTAAAATCGGAACAGAATGGAAACTGTGACGCACTATCGCGACTTCCAATTAGCGACGCGACACCAATATTTGATCATGAGTTTTCGGCAATAAACTACGTGGAGGAAGAATTAGAAAGCTTAAACGCGGAAGAGATAGCAAAAGAAACGAGACGCGATAAAACCTTAAGTGTAATTCGTAAATATGTACTTGACTTATGGCCCGGGACACATAAGTTAACGGAAAAAGAACTGAAATATCACGCAAAAAGAGATTTTTCCGAGAATTCCAGAAAAGTTGCGGGGAAGGGTGATAAGAGAACTCCATGCTTCACATCTTGGCGTCGTAAAAATGAAAATGATAGCAAGATCTTATCTATGGTGGCCGAACATAGACAAGGACATTGAAAATACGGCGGCAGCATGTAAAGTGTGCGTGCAAGAACGTAAAAAGCCCGAGAAAGTTTCGTTAACACCGTGGCCCTACCCGGACAAATGCTAGAGTAGAGTTCACTCTGACTTCCTGGGCCCGTTCCATGGCCATATGTATATGTTAATTATCGATGCATATTCGAAGTGGCCGGAGATTATCGACATGAATAGATGCACGATAGCGGTAAAAGTAATTGAAATGTTTAAGAAAGTGTTGGCTCGTTTTGGTTTACCGAGACATTTAGTGACGGACAATGGGACTCAGTATACAAGCGCGGAATTTAGGAAATTTTGTAAGAACAATGGTATCAAGCAAAGCTTCACAGCACCGCATCACCCAGCGACGAATGGGGCTGCAGAAAACTTTGTAGAGACGTTTAAAGATAAAGTCGATAAAATAATTAAGAGCGGGAAGTCGTTAGATTACGCTATAAATTTGTTCTTATTCGATTATAGAACAACAGAACATTGCACAACGGGGAGAACACCCGCATACATGATGTATAAGCGAGAGTTGAGAACAAGATTTGATTTGTTAAGGCCTAATGTAAGCGATCATGTCTTGGAGAAACAGCTAGCACAGGTAGCAAGTAGGAGGGGTGAGCGTAAGGTAGACTTCCAGATAGGAGACGCCGTAATGGTGGACGACTACTCCGTGCGTAACGATAAGCGTATTCAGGGAAGTATTATTAGGAAATTATCGCCAGTAACGTTCGAGGTAAAGGTCGGGGACAGAATCTGGAAACGGCACTTCGACCAAATTATACCATACAAAGTAAAGGAGATGAGTACGGTGGACGACGACGACGAGAAGCCCACGGAAGACGGCACGAGCAATGTACCGCGCCGCTCCGAGCGCTTACGCAGCTTTACTTTAAAAACGGGAGGAAATTGTGATGTATCGGCAGCCGGTACACGAGGGCCAAGGAACGGGGGGCAGCGGAGGACGACGCGGAACTACCGCGGAGCGACAAGCGACGACCGACGAGCAAAGTCAGTCAGGCGTGAGATCGTGTAACGAACACAATAGACAATAAAGAGTGCATAACCTAAAGTAAACAGATTGTGTCTCCCATACTTTCCCGCATATACTACATTAGCAATTTACATACTCGTGCCGATCCGTCCTCAAAACCTTCGGGTTGGTGCATATAGATTTCTTCATCTATAGAGGCATAAAGAAATGCGGTTTTTATATCGAATTGTCGAAGATACAATTTTTCGCGAGCAGCAACACTGAGGACAATTCTGATTGTTTCAAATCTCACAACAAGACTAAAAGTCTCGACATAGTCTATGCCTTCCTTCTGGGCACAACCTTTAACTACGAGTCGAGCTTTGTATTTAATGTCATGTTGACCAATACCCACCTTACGTTTAAACACCCAACGGCACTGAATCGTATTCTTATGTGTGGGTTTCTCTACCAAAACGTACGTGTTGTTTTCGCGCAACGACTGCATTTCCTCATCCATCGCTAATTTCCAATTTTTCGCCTCTGCGGAACTTATTGCGTAGTCGTAAGTCATCGGTTCTACGCTTGCCAGCATAGCAACAGGGTTCCCATAGAATTCTGTTTGTTTAATTTTTGACCGATCCCTCAATACTCTTCCGGATACGCGTCCTTCATCGTGCTGTTCGTCACCGTTCTCGGAATCTTTCGGCTCGCCGGTTTGATGCTCACCCGGATCGGCTATCTCGTTCGATTGTCCCGCAATGCAGCGCTTAGTCTCTATCTCTGTCGCGGATGTTGATGCAATTTCGTCTCCGAATAATACATCTCGACTTACTACAACGTCATTTAATTCGGGAACCCAAACGCGATAACCACGAATTGTCTCCATATAACCGACGAAGATACCCTTGTAGGCCTTTTTATCTAATTTGCGCCTTTTCTCTTTCGGTATATGAATGAAGCATTCGGTGCCAAAAACTCTAAAATAATCTGTACGCGGTTTCTTGCCGAACCACAATTCATATGGGGTCTTTCCTGCCACTCTAGTCGGCCCTGTGCGATTTAAAACATGAACCGCGCAATTTACAGTTTCTGCCCATAAATACTGCGGAAGATTAGATTTTGCATATAACATTGACCGCATGGCTTCGACCAATGTACGGTTTTCACGTTCTGCGGAACCGTTTTGCTCCGGCGTATACGGAACAGTTACCGTATGTCGAATGCCAGATTCACCCAGAAAATCGCGAACGAATCTATTTACGTATTCACCGCCTCCGTCAGTACATAACTCTTTTACATGGCTCCCAAAACGAGTATTTACTTCATTACAAAATATCTGAATCATTTTATTTACTTCCGACTTTTGACGCAAAAAATTAACTACGCGATACCCACTATAGTCGTCCTTAAACGATACATAATATTCATTTTTTGCGACCGATGGAACATTCATTTTTCCACAAACGTCTGAATGGATTTGTTCCCTGGGCTCAGAAGCGCGTTCCGTTCTACTTATAAACGGCAGCCTATGATGCTTCCCATACGCGCAACCGTCACAAAATTCATTATCTGAACTTACTTCAATTCCTTTATCTTTCAAAAACGCTTTTACGAGTCTCTTGTTTTGATGGCTCAACCTTTCATCCCACAACTGCAGTGTATCTATTTTATTCGCAATGCACGCGACGCTCGGTACTATTACACGCACATCTAGCCTGTACAATTTACCAAATTCATAACCGACAGCTATTGTTTTGTTTTCGCGTGTAAAAATACATTCCTTACCGCTGTTGCAGATCAAGAAATCGACATTTTTCTTCGCTACGGCTCGCACGGATAAAAGATTGTTTTTCATGTCAGGCGCATACAGAACGTCGTACATTGTTCCTTGAATTCTTCCGTCTTTTGTCCTCGTCTCGATTCGGAAAAATTACAATAATCAACAAACCATTCCCGTCGATTTGCAATATGATCCGATGCTGCCGAATCTATAAACCAGCAGTCTTCTTTGTCATTGTTCTGGACACACCCTGTGAATGCCTGCACAGATCCGTCTGATGTCGATTCGTTTTTGTTGTGTTTTTCACTTCTTGTACAGTCTTTGCCAAAATGACACCTTAGTCCACACTTGTAGCAGCACTTGCAGTCTTTACGTTTATGATCTTTTCTACCACACAGGAAACATCCAAATTTTCCTTTTGCGCTTGCTTCAGATTGTTTTTCCTGTTTAGAACTGTTTAACCTCTTGGAAATGTTCCCTTTCAATTTCATTCTCGAAAAAAGGGCCACCGTAGACTCTTCCGTTTCAGTTCCGCTCTGCATGCGTAGCTCTTCTGTCATGAGCCTCGCTGTGAGATTTTCCACTGTTCTTCGTGATTCGTCCGTCGAATCCCAAGCACTATGAAAATGATTGAATCTCGGCGGCAGCATCGAAAGGACTCTTGCGATAACCATGGATTTTGGTATTTCTCCGCCCAGTGCCTTCATTTTACTCGCCATTTGCTCGAGTTTTGATACGTGCTGCGCCACGTTTCCTGCTGGATCCCATCGGAGTTCGAAAAATTCTTTCTGAATCAGAGACAGGCTTTCATCCGATCTCATATCAAAAACACTATGAAGTTTATCCCACATTTCTTTAGCGGTTTGGCAGTTCATTATTAACTGCAAAGGTCTTGTTTCAAGAGTTGTTACTAAAAGTTTCCGTGCAAGTTTGTCCGCGCTCGCCCACTTTGCCCATTGCGCCGCATAATTTTCGGCTCCCTGCATAGGCATAGGAAGAGTACCGTCACATACCTGCAGTATATCTTCACTATCCATTAGTGTTCGAACGACAAACTGCCACTCTTGCCAGTTATCAACATCTCTTAGCTTCTCAATCCTTATTTTTCCGATTTCCATCTTTTCTTAATACAATAGTACTTGATTTTTCCAGCACTGAGTACACGTTTACTACTCTGCTTTCACAAATAAAAATCACTTTTATACTATTTGTAGAAAGACTTATCACTTTCTATTACCCGGTCACAAAAAGAATCTGGGCCCATAACCTGTGGAAGGTTATTGAGTTTTGCGCATTAACGAACAGTAGGTAATATTAAGAAACTTTTATTTTTTGGTTGCTGTCTTACTGACTGGCCAAGACGGACTACCGTCTCCGGCTCGCCAGAGGTCAGTCTCCCCCCTCCAGACCGTCGTTTGTTTTGGTCTCTACATCGACAATGAGCAGGTATGATATGGACCGTTTATTTTGAAAGTGGTGTAAGTCCATTTTCTGTTGTTTCGAGTAAATTAAAGGTTAGCATATTAATCAATTAAAAAATATACATTAATTATATCAAGTCTGGCAATGTTTCTACGGATTTATCAATGTGTAATTTGATTATATAAATTTCTTTTAGGCGAATTTAACTGAAATAATGTATATTTACGGGTTGCAAATGGACTTACACCACTTTCATAATTAGTCAATTGTAAAAATCATTTTGTTTCAATTCTGAAAAAATAAATATCACTTCAAATATATATTATACTAATCCAATTTTGTTTATAGATAATAAGGAGAAATAAAATGGGACTAGTATTTTTTATTTTGAACGTTAATTAGTTTATATTATTTAAGTTTGCTATTAAGCTATTGTTTAGTTATTAAGGTAAAATAACTGCTTCAATGCTTATATTTTTCGTATGTAATTTGGTTTGGCATCGTTATACAAAGGTGTTTGGACAATTCTTTCAAAGTTTGGTGGTCTTTCCCGACATGTAAGTGATAAATCTAATGTCTAAAATTCTGTATCCCCCATCGATATTTTATATACAATAGCATACGGCGCACTTTTACAAAACCACATCCAAATATTTTCAACGAGTTTACTTTTTCTCCGTTAGTAATTTTTCTTACCCGTTTTTGAATTGCGATTTGTAGATTCTTTATTTTCCATCAAATAAAACGAGAGAATTTCGTGTAAAATAACTGTATTATTCTGTCTACATTGTTTTATGACATCATAATAATCCTGTGGTGTGTACAAGATTCGTGAAAAAAAAGCATGTGTAACCAAATTACCCACCTATGTCTATGAAAATTGGACTTACACCACTTTCATAATCAATGAATATGCAATTTCTTTAATCGATCAATTTTAAATTGAACAAAGTATTAGCATTTTTAAGATATTAAATGCTAACACGTTATAAATAAAGAGTTTACGCTAGATTGAATACAAATTACGTAATAACTCATTTTTGTTTAAAAGTGGACTTACACCACTTTCAAAATAAACGGTCCATATCTTTGCTGCACCTCTGTAGCGTCTTTTTGGGCAACTTCTACTCCCGCTGTCGGATGCTCCCGCCGGCTGTCGGAAAAGGCTGCGTCTAGCAATCACGCCGCAGTAACAGCCCGAGTTATATAATTAGTGTCTTGTAGTAAGAAAATATTTGCACGTTCGATTAATTGTTAATTTTTAATGTATATTATAATGTGCAGACAGGCCTGCCTAGCGCCGGCGGTCAGTGTGCTCCGCGCGTGCGCGAGTTGCTCGAGTGCATTTGTTGTTTACGAGTTCTTACGTAATATAGTCAAAAATCTAAATTGTTGCAGAGAATTTAACCCGCTGTACGTCTCGCCTCCTTTGCACCCCGACGTTCTCGTGGGTATTATTACATACTATCTACGCGCGTAGGGGCTTATGCTAGAAAGGCGCGTTGACATACATTTTAATTTGCCACATCGGTGAGTGCATGTATACAAGTAGAAATAATTAAATAAATAAATAAATGAATAAATAACAGTTAAAAGTATAGCGGTGTAAAGGGCCTAGTCAAATTATGGTCAGTTAGAACAGTTAAAATCATATGCTCAATAAGTGGTCAAAGAGAATTAAAGGAATAAAGATGTAAAAAGTCTAGTCGAGGTATAAAAGAATTGTAGAGCCAATAGGCAGTCAAAGGGATAAGTTCATAAAAGATTAAAACGAAGCAAAAGCTACCAGATTACTAACTGTCTTAACTGAAATAATCTACTAGGGCGTTTAACGGTGTGTAGGGCCGAGTCACAAGAATAAAAGGTTGAGATAAGTGTAAACATTGGAAAGACTAAGCTACCGTTACGTTAAATTAAAATAATATTAAGCAGATAATAAATAAGTAAATGACTAGTATTGTTGCGAATTGACCTAGTTCATGGCGGGCGGCAGCAGCATACCCGCAGCTCTTTACGCGCGGATCATAAACATACCACACGCGCGAGCGGCTGTGATCATCGATCAATAGCGCGCCGACTGTCTATTATTCGTTACGCGCCAATCGGGAGTGGACACGACTCCTGCGTGTCCAAATGCGGTGACAAATCACCGATCGATACAGGATCACATGTTCTTGCCGCTTCCTTCTTCCTCGCAAGAAGAAAGCGGGTACAGGAAGTCGGCCATTCTGTTCAAAGTATTTGTGCGACAAGGAGATATCTCTGACTAGTTCAAGGAAAAAGTGATCTTCTGTGAGGCAACAGCAGAATAAAAAGGATCAGATCAGAACTGAACAATCAGCCAGGTTACAGGCATAAAGTCCAGATCAACTTCAGAGTAGAGCCAGAACGAGGAGGACGATTTACGCCCGTCTCTCAAACCGACTGGCAACGGCCACGTGCAACCATCAACGCCGGCACGGTAAATTAAGACAAGATTACTGCTCGCAATGATCACAAAGAAAGTATGTGACAAAATATATTTATTTATTTAAATAGGAGAGCCCTGATCCATACATGATCGAATTTTTATAATTCCACAAGTGATCAAAGTCACACACTACGCAGATCTATTTATTAAACTAATGATCTATTTATTAATCAAGAACTGATCAATAAATTCATATTTATTTTTTATTGTGTGCATTCATTTCCCCACAGCTGTCACCAGACTCCTTATTCGAAATCCGGCTCGGTATAATTCATTAACACCTCAAACAAAATACAGTCCACATTAGAACTTTATCAAACAAGTATACTATTTAAGTCTATTAGGATTTTAAACCTGAGGGTTTTCTCAGTGTGTTGACGCGTTGAAACTCGGCCATATACCGGGAGAAACGCTGTGCCCTTATACAGAAACGTTATGAATTTGAACCGCTCTCTCTCAGTATTTTGGGGTGTTTGTTTTGCACGGCCGGTAGGCGGTTATATATTTGTCTCGCCCGGCGGTCGATGCGAGTGGATAGAGTTATAAAATAAGGCACTGATTTTTGCACTCCCACGATCTTCGATTGCGCCTGCTGTTGCACTGCAGTTACTGGTTCGAGGCTGGCCTAGTGGAGGAGTTGATGCAATTCTTTTGGCGCTCGCGCTCGTCGGCCGCCTTCCTTGACATGACCTCCTTAGCGAATCTCATGAAAGCGGACCATTGTTCCCTTGTCCCGTGCACTATTTCATTAACGGTTTCCGCACTAAAGTTTTCACTATTGTATCTATTGCTTAATCCGCACTCGCGCACAAGGAGTGTTCGGTCCAGGCTCCACTCGGGGCACTCAGTCACTGTGTGTTCAACGTTATCGCACTGGCTTGAGCTGTAAATACATTCCTCTGTCCCGGACTTCCCTATGTTGAACAAGTAGGCTTGAAAGCATCCGTGGCCGGTCAAGCATTGAGTGACCTCGTACGAAATGTTCCGCCGTTCTCTGGCCACAAGTTCTCCCCACTTCCTGACCTCGAGGATCAGTGCACGCGTCCACAGCGCTTTCTCACTCACCCCCCACTCCTGCTGCCATTCCCTCCACATATCGGCCGTATATTCTAATTTATTTTTCCCGTGCATCTTTACAAAGTTTATCAATGGCTCGTGTTTTCTAAAAGGTCCGTATCTTACGTGTATATTATCGAGAAATTCCCGTTTTCTATATTTGGCGATAATATCTGCAGGGATGGCCCCGGAGATCGCGAACGTGGCTATATCGGAGACGGTTCTGTAAGCTTTTATAATACGTAGTGTCATAAGACGCTGCGCACCCCTTAGGCTTTTCTTTAGGTATTTCACATCCAGGGCATGAGCCCAGATCGGCGAGGCATACAGGATCATCGAGAGCAATACGTTTAAGTAGAGCTCTCGCTTTTTTCCCGATGCCCCGCCGATGTTCGGCATAAGTCGAAGTAAGCCTGCCGTAGATTGGCAGGCCCGTCTTGCCGATGCCGAGATGTGTTCCCTAAAGGAAAGCCTGCTATCTAAGACGACACCGAGATATTTGGTGCATCTTTTCACCGGGATTTCCCTGCCCTTAAACGCGATATTGAAGTTAGGGATCTGTTTCTTTTTGCTGAGAAGGATGATTTCCGTTTTCTCCGGGGCCATCTCCAGGGAATTTTTCCGGAGCCAGTCATCGATTAAAAGAGAATGTCACGCGCCTTTTGATTAAGTTTGTCCAGGCTTTTATCAAAAACTGCGATCGCGAGGTCGTCAGCGTATGCTATTCGGTGCGCGTCTTCCGGTAGTTTAATTTTAAGCAAATCATTGTAAGCGAGATTCCACAGGGATGGCCCAAGGACCGATCCCTGCGGAACTCCACGTGTCATAGAGCGAATTCTCTCGCCACCGCTGTCCACATATGTTATTATTCTGTCGCTAAGGTAGGTAAGGAGCTATAAATTAAAGATTTTATGGTCGGATCTAGGTTGTTGCACTTGGCGATGCATTCACAGATTACTGACCACGATGCTGAGTTGAACGCATTTCTTATATCAATCGCGATAAAGAGGCCATATTTCACTGCCCGGCAGGAGGCATTCCAATAACTTTCGACGACTCCTTGTAGGTGCCAGATGGCATCCACCGTGGATTTAGCCGGGCGGAAACCGAATTGATGGTGGTGGAGGCCATCCGGGCCTTCGAGTACCGGGGCGAGCCTATTTTGGACAAGCCTTTCAAATAACTTGGCTACGCCATTAATCAAACAGAGTGGTCCCGGGGAAGAGGGGGGCCCTAGTGGTTTATTCGGCTTGGAAATTAAGACAAGCCTTTGCGCTTTCTAACACTTTGGGAAACATCCTTCCCTCGCACACTTATTGAAAACTTGTAGAAAAGTTCGCGGGCAGGCACTCACCAGGCACTTCAGTGCCGACTCTGGAATATTGTCCGGTCCAGGTGCTTTCCCCACTTTAATTCTTCTTACTGCTGTTGTTAGATCTTCGATTTGGAAAGTGTCCTTGGAGTGGCTTCTCCCCACCTCGTCTGTTGTCCGCGTCTGTCCCTTTGGTGTCGGACGCTCACGGTTGTCTGCGGTTAGAGGAGCAGCCGGGAAGAAATAATCCACCGCTGCAACTTCCTCGGGAGCCAGGATGGCTATGGGGTTGGCCCCACTTGCCAGCTTTTTCATCACTACTTTGTAGGGCCTTCCCCATGGGTCATCCTCCACCTCCTTACATAGTTCGGCCCACGCTTGTTCTTTGGCCGTAGCGATCGCGATCCTAAGGGTTCGCCTGGCCTCTCTGTAAGTGCCGTCCTCCGGACAGTCCGCTCCACTTTTTCTCGTGGCCCTTTGTGCGAGTCTCCTCGCGCTGTGACATTTTTTCCTTTTATCCGCAATGTCATCGCTCCACCAGTACACGTTTCGCCTACCTGGCCCTGGCTTATTGGATTTGCGTCTCATCGCCGCGTCGCAGGCCATGGTCATAACGTTAATAAGTATTTCCGCGCATGCACTCGCGTTAGTGTTGTTCATAATATTAGCGTTTAGGAGGCGATCGCAGTTTTCTCTGAATCTGTTTTCAAGAAAGATTTTGTCTAGCGTACTTGTTACGCAGCCCCCGCGCGCGGGAATAACTTTCTTATCCGTACCGCCGATAAGGCAAAGGACGTACTGGTGGTCGCTCATCGTAAAATCGTCGAGGACCTCCCAGTGGTTAATTCTTTTCGCTAGACTCTGGTTCGCGAAAGTTATATCTATAATAGACCCGGTGCCTCGCCTTCGGAAGGTGAGTTTATCGCCGCAGTTTAGTGGGACTAGTCCGCAGCCCGTCATCGTGTCAGCGAGAGATCGGCCCCTGCTGTCCGTAGTCTTGCTTCCCCACAAACTGCTCTTTGCGTTAAAGTCGCCGCCCACCAGCACGTCCCCTGTCTCTCGGCGAATATCGGATATTAACGCGTCCAGGTAATCGTTGTACTCATTTATTGTGCAATTTGGCGAGACGTAGCAGCTATAGAATCTGATTCCGTTTATAATAACGCTAACGAAGCCTGTGTTCCCGGTATTGGGCTCTTTTTTGGTTAAGCTATTGTCGCAGATCCATATTGCAGCGCGACGCGAGGCATCCGCGAGCCAGGAGTCGAGCACGCGGTATGGCTCACTTATCAACACTACGGACACTTTATGTTCACTGACAGCCTGCGCCAGCAGGTCCTGCGCTGCCCTACAATTATTTAAATTGACGTGCAGAATATTTTCCATTTTACAATAGATCAGTTACCGTTCGTTTTTTCGACATATCTTTGGTAAAAAATGCATCGGGCGTTCCCCGCAATGTGTTTGGTTTGTTTGATGCCTGCCTCGGCGCACAGTGGGCAGTGCGGGACGTTATTGCATTCCGCAGCCTTGTGGTCCTTTGCCGTACATCTCCTACAGCAGCCCGACCAGTCGGTCTTCGATCGGCACTGTGTGGCCATATGGCCCACTCCTACGCATCTGAAACATTTGGGGACCCGCGGCCTGATCTGCAGTCTGCACACAGATTAGCCCACACGGATGGTACCCCTCTTATTCAGTTCATTAGCCACATTCACTGGCACGTCGATCAGCGCCGTCTGTGTATTTGCGAATGTTGTTCTAATTGACAGTACCTTTGTCAATTCTTTTACCTGGGCCACCTCCCTACCTATTTCCTGTGAGATGGCTGTGATTATCTTCTCTTCGTCGGCCACCGCGTCAAGTCCCCAGATTTGGATTTGGGCTTTCTGCGATAGGCCCAGCACCTGCGTGTCTTGGCCCATAATTTGTTGGATCGCTTCCCGTACTTTGTTGACTCCTTCCGCTTTGGCGTCGGCACCAAACTGCAGAATCATTTCCCCGCTTCTGGTAGTGCGCGCCTGGCTAATTGGTGCGCCTAGCTCTGCCGTATTTATGTTGTCTTGCAGCTTAGCCAGAGTGCTGGCGTAGGCGGCGCCATCCTGCTTGAGCTTGATGATAATTGCTGCCGGTCTCGGCCGCACAGCTCTGTTGCCTCTTTGCTCGTTTTTTCGTGCTGGTTCGGATGCCCCACTGCCAGTTGGTGGAGGGCCTCCGCCTGTCCTTTTCTTCTTTCCTTTTCTTACGACTATACTCCATTCCCCGTAGAGGGCCGGGAAATCCTCGCCAGTCAGTAGGTTGTCAGGGCGTAATGCTGATGGGCGGGCTCTTGTGCCCACATCTTCTCCTGCGTCTCCGGGTGAGAGGTTTTTCCTCCTCTTTCTACTCGGAAGTTCAAGTGTGCGGCTATCCGTCGGTAAGGAGGGAGTGGTTTGAGTTCCATTGTCCTCCCTCTGTGCAGGAACTGCCACCTTCGGAGCTACGAAATTTTGGATTACGTGAATGATGTCATTCACTTTTTTCGTTTTCAGTCCCTGCGAAATTTCTAATTTGTTAAATTGCACGGAGGCCTGCGCTACTGCCTCCTTTAGTGGCCTATATGTGTTAGGAGCGTCCTTAACACATCTGTTCATTGTTTCGAATATAGTCTTAAGCTTTGCGAAGTTGATCGCATCCTTGAGAATGCGCTCAGCGAGTTCCTTGTTTAGTCCTTTCAGGTCGGCTAGAGTCTCCTCCTGCTTCGCCGACGCTGTTGAGGAATGTAATAAGCTTAGTGGCGCCTCCCCCTGGGTGAACTGGCAGTTCACCTCGGTCGGCAATAATTGTGGCGTGGAGAATTTTGTGGTGTTCGGCGTTGCTGAACCCGGGGGGCTCCTCTGCACGATGCCACTGCGAGAGAAAAAACCCTGTGTTATGGCCGGTGCAGGAGTGCTGCTGGCCTCCGGAAAAAGTTTTCTGGAAACCCCACGCCCTTGTTCATCCTCCGACGCCGATGGGTTCGTATTAAGCTGTATATCTATTGATGAAGTTTTTAGATTTTTTGAAGCCATGGATTACATTGTTTATGCGCTTACGACGGTTCGCCCATTATGGGACTCTCACCGCAGTGAGATATCTTCCCCGCCGAGAGTTTGACCCTAGTTACATGGACAGGAAACCGGTAAGCGGTTTATCGGGTGGCCCTGCCCTATCCTGCCCAATTTTAGTACTTCTACGAAAAAGTGTCCTTGCGGCGTTAGCAAGATATGCCCTATGTTAAAGTTTTAAAGTCACCCTTGTCGCAAGTGCAGAGCCCGCCAATCCGAGAGCGGAATGAACTTGCCTCCGGCTAGACGGTGCCCGTCCTTGTCCCGACGGGCAGGGATATGGGGTAATATTCGGCCTCAATAAACCCCCATACATGCGCCCGGATTGCCCGGCTTCAATCCCCGCATTGGCTCCGTACATGCCGAGGTAGCGGTTTCCCCAAATTTTAACATACCTCCCCCCCGCACCGCTAGGCTACCACAGATGCACAGGTGCATCGTGGGCCCAACGGCACGGCGGGGAAGCAGAGGTCCGGTACAGACATATCCTCAGCACACGGTTGGGGGGCTACTACTCCCCCCCTTGGCTAGTCTGCGGGGAATATCCACCGGGAGCCGGCCGCATCTCAGTCGTTCATTTCCCATTCGTTCCAACATCACACACGTAGTGTCTGTCCGCGGCCACTTATTCGTCAGGGGATACCGTCGGCCTTTCGGTCGGCAGGGCCCCCGCTTATTTCGTAGCTGCCCGGCCGGTTGCTTGAACCAGCGGCCAAAACACCCAGTCGGGGGTTCCTCTATCCGCAACCTGGAGGACGCGCCGTGTCGGAGTTTCGCTTCTCCCAGGCATCCTGCATCGCCAACAAGAACTTTGTTGTTATCTAGTATGATCATCTCAAGGTTACACCGTCTGTGACACTAATCATCATGACCCCCTAAAATCGTATATGGGGTCCGTGCCTCGCACGCTCGTAGCTGTAGTCGGAGATGCCGAACCATAAAAACCAGTTTGACATGTTGGTGTACAGGGCGCCCCACGGAACTACGCACATAGTGTGCGTGTGCTGAAGGCACACCTCAGTTGGTCACCGACGAGTCGGCCATCAAGCTCGCCGGCGTTCTGCAGCTAAGCACCTCCATAAGTCGAACCAAGTGTTCGACCGACGGTGCAGATGTTTCATCTGTCTCCCCACTTCCCCCCTTAGAAACCCCGTCCTCCGATCTACGGAGTACTCCCTCTCTTACTTCACCACCAGATGTTAAGGTGGCCTTCTCCTTCTCCACTGGCTGCTTCTATGGCGCCTGCTCACTGTGTTCGGTCCCATCATCTCACCTCACCTTTCCAAATATCAACATGGCTATATTCATAACCGATCTACAACATCCAACCTTGCTGTATTCACAGATTTCGTCACTAGAGCTCTTGATAATGGCAGGCAGGTTGATGTGATTTATACAGATTTTACCAAAGCGTTTGATACCCTTAAGGGGGGAGACCTGTGTAAGTGGCCCAAAAAATCGATTTTTTTTTTAATGCATAAATCGATTGTTTAACATCTCGAAATTATGTTACCGAAGCCGCAACACAAAATTCGTAAAAATGTAGTATATATTGCCCATTTGATCCCCGAGCGCGCGGAACGCTCTACGGTGGAGGTAAGTATGTTTCGCATCAATGATATCAATGCATTCACGATGACAGGTCGGGTTCACTTGTATAGAAGTTTAAGTAAGTATATGATTACACGGCTGTAGATATATGAACCATTGTAAGTTTTCATGCAACACTGCGTATATTGGAATGTTATCTCCCGAATAAGAAAGTGTCCGCTTATCACCTTTTTTTCTTCCTTCTTACCCAATGGAATATTAGCGATTACGGTACGTGCCCACAGTGATGTACATTTTGTCACATTATTTAGTTGAGCCTTGAGCAATTCACAGCGTATTTAGCGAGAATTTTGTGACAGAAGGGCGTATATAGTGAATAGTGACAGGAGCGCCGTAGCCTTAATTCAATAATTGAGGCGAGAACAGTCCGCAGAAAAAAAAGCAAGCTTTGCTGGAGCAATTCGAAGAAGATGAAGGAATTATATATGGGCCTGGCATAGCAGATTAGGAAAAAACTGATGTAAATTTCCCAAAAGTGTGATTATATTGAAGCTAAACTTTAAACGCGTTTTTCTCGAATCAACGTTTGGCATATCGGTGTGCAAGATAAAGGAAAAACTCTTCAACGGATTGAGTTGGGTTTTTATATACAAGAGGCTGAATATCTTGGCCAGGGATTGAACCTAAATAGACATTGATATTATGCAAATAAATAATTTTTTATGCACTTTAAAAAAGAAATTTTCCTCGGAAAATTGATCATTTTCAGTCAACCTGCTGCCAAATTTACAATTTTGCAGATATTGACTTAAAAATAGGTTCACTTGCTTGCGGCATCTCTAAAGTCAAGAATGCTATTTGGATTTTTAATTTCGGATCACTACAGCACACTCTGCACTGCACACCGCAAACCGCTGCAATCGAGGACAGGTCGGACTTTGGCCCTTGTAACATTATTAAGAAAAACCTGTTCTTATTAAAAAAAAATGTCTGTACAGTATAAAAGTGTAAATAACCTATGACCAAATTTGAAAAACATTGATTGAATAGTTCCCTTAAGAATAAATCCCGAATATTGCTCGATTTTAAGCGCGCTACACAGGTCTCCCCCCTTAATCACAACATTCTCATTCAAAAACTTGCTCATTTCGGCTTCCATGGTAGCTTGCTCGATTTTTTTATTGACTACCTATCTGATAGACATCAGAGAGTTATAATTAGAGGATCCTCATCTTCCCCTTTCCCAACCCCATCAGGTGCCCCTCAAGGTTCTCATCTTGGACCCTTATTGTTCAATCCATGACCTTCGATCCACTATGTGATGATTGGTTCTTTTCGGCGATGGAAGGATCGGTAGGAGGAGCAACTCTTTGTACGTTTCGACTCTATATTTATTTTGAGTCCTCTTCAGCTGATCGTGTACATTTCAATTAACTCGTATAAGAAAAAACTTTCGTGGTGTTACATAATTTAAAAGTACTTACATTGTTTGGGAATCGGTGGATACATGCTTAAGTTTAAATTTAATTATGGGTGGATTTTATGGAAGATTTATGTGGACTAAGTGGATTAGAATATATGACCTGAGTTACAATCATACTCGATTTTGTTTTTCCTTTTCTTCTTTTGTGATTAAGCTGGGTGTGTTGGTTTATGTGTATTTATTGTCAGGCTAGGATGAAAAAGTATTATTGTAATATTTTGAGTGGATCCTATGTGATGTGTTAATCTACTTACCTGATTATATGGGTTGTAAGGTATAGAATTACTATTGTAGGCTTCGTGAATATGTACTATTTTTTTTTCTCCTCTCTTTTTTCCTCTTATTTTTTATTTATGATATCGTACTTCTCCCTAGTACATACTTATTGTTCAATATTTTCATTAATGACCTCCCTGATATCTTAGCCCACTCCTTTCCTCTTCTTTTTGCGGATGATTTAAAACTATATAGAATCATTGATAGTGTTGCTGATACGTTATTACTGCAACAAGACGTTTGCAATGTGTCTCAATGGTGCGAGTATAATGGACTCAGATTAAATCATAATAAATGTCAAGTGATGCAATTTACTGGAAATAAAAATATTATATCTGGTTCTTATGTTTTCAATAACACTCCATTATCTATGGTTAAGCAGATTTCTGACCTTGGTGTCATATTTACTCCAAATTTCAATTTTTCTACACATATTTCTCACATTACTGGTAACGCAAGTAAATCACTTGGTTTATCTTGAGACACGGCAAACCATTTACCAACCCAAACACGATCAGAACTTTTTACCTTACCATGGTTCTTCCCGACCTAGAGTACGCAAATATTGTTTGGTCTCCAGCTAGTTTTAATCTTGTAAACACTTTAGAACGAATTTAACATAGATTCCTGCGTTTTATGTCTAAATTTCATTCGCTAGGACCGCCCATGCGTTTTGATGATCATAACTACTCCAATATTATGGCGAAGCTCAACATTATTTCTTTGCAGAATAGAAGGATAATCAATGACTGTTTATTCCTATCTTATACTGTTTGTATATTATTATTTTAAACAACAATATCGACTGTCCTCAGTTGTTGCAAATGGTGGGATTAAATTTTAGCCATTTTTCATTGCGCAACACTCAAACTTTTCATATTGACCATTTTAGAACAAACATGCGTTTAGCCAATCCTATTACCAGAGCAACAGTTCAAGCAAACACCATTTCATTATCAGTACATTTTTTCAACAGCAGCCGAGCATACATAAGGAACGCCATTATTCGTCAGTTATGACTTTAATACCATTACTTTTCTCATTGCTTGTCCATTATTATTTATTTACATTTATATCTATACATTGTTCATTTTTGTCATTTACGAATCATTGTACACAAATTTCATTTCATCGTGAAGCACTTAGTTTTATAAATAGTGTTAGCGACCGTTCTCCGACTAATTATCTCATGGTGTAGATTCTTTTTTCCTTCTTTTTTCTTCTCTTTTTTTCTCTTCTTTTTCTTTTTTTCTGTTTATTTTTTCTTTTTCCCTCTCCTTGTCGCTTTTTTCCTCCTTTTTCTTTCTTTTGTTTTTTTTTCTGCATAATATTGTACTAAACTTGTAATCGTTTATGATGCACTTTTGTAATAATGGGCATATGCCCGTCAAATTAATAAATTAAATTAAATTATACGATCATACGTGTTGCTTAGGAAGTAAGAGAATTCTTTCCGTAGGTTGTCGTCGGATTGGCGGAAGATTAGATGGTGTCTTTTGCTGCACTCCTGCCACAGCACCTCAAGACGCTCGAGACGGCCTTGGAGAACAACCTTGGTCGTCCTCTCCTTTGTGAGTTTGGTGTAATAAACCCAAATGTTCAATTATTAACCGTGAGCCTCCTGCTGTTCGGCGATGAGGGTTTCAAGTTCCGCCATCTTGTGCACCGTTAGATCAAGCGGTGTTTAACGGTCGACTTTTCGTGCTTGGAGTGGAAATTGGCGCGCATTTACCACGTGGCGGGGAGAGGACGTATATGCTCGGAATAAACATGGAACACTCCCGATCCCGCTCGAAGGACCAAACGTTACAGATGTGGATCGGGAATTTCGCTTTTGGATTGGAAGGAGCTGGTTCTGACTGGGAACAGTCACGGTAATGGAAGGGTTGGAATGAGGAGGCAAAACGGGAGCGAGAGAAACAATGGACGGAAGAGTTAGGATAGGAGAGAAACGGAATTCCTTTTTACTTATAATAATAGTTTATTTTTTTGCGTCCCTAATGGGTTTGCAACTTACAAAACCTTAACCTAATTACAATCTTAAACTACCTTACCCTAACGCCACCACCCGCACCTTAGCCTATACTTAATCTAACGCCGCTTGCCGCCACCGCCCTCTCGCTCTCCTCCACACCGCTCGCACGCTCGCACGCTCCCTCACACGCTCGCACGCTCCCTCACACGCTCGCCCTCTCTCTCGCACGCTCGCTCGCACGCTCGCACGTCCTCCGCCGCCCGCACGCCCTCCGCTCTCCCGCCTCTCTCACGCTCTCTCGCTCGCCTGCTCCTCTCCCACTCCGACTCCACACTCTCACCCCCTCTCATCCCCTCTCACTCACTCTCACCCCCCCCCCGTGGACTCCCGTTTCCTCAATCACACCACCCCCCTCTCACTCTCAACTCTCCCACTCATTCACACCTCTCGCCCCCAACTCTCCCCATCTCCTCTCAATTTCCCTAAACAGCCCCTCGCCCTCTCCCTCCCCCCCCAGCACCCACCTCCTCGCCTCCTGCCATCCCTCCTCCTCCCCTCCCCTCACGCAAACTTCCCACATATGTCTCCACGTCTCCCTTCCTCCCCCACAGATCCTGCAAAGCCTCTCCTCCTCCCCCATCCAATACCTACCCCCCCTCATCCCACTTCCCAGCCTGAACCTCGCTACCCTCCCCCACCTCTCTTCCGCCCACCCCTTCTTCAGGTAACCCGGCACCCCTTTCTCCTTAACCCTCCCATACTCCTGGTTGAACTCCGAACCCCCTATCCTTTAATTCCTTTTTACTTTAAAGACCTATTTATTTAAGAGTACCTTTTGTTTTTCAGTCTACTTACTATTTTCCATGTTTTCTTTTTTATTAGCGAATCGTACTCTGCATTCATCGGCTCTGGTCTTTGGTTACTGTTCATGGCTTCCGCAACAATCCTTGGTTCCTGATCGGCTTTCTCACATGGTTCTTCCCTGTAGTGTTACATTTTCTTAGGCCTGCCTGTTTTACCCTTTCGCATTATCCTCGGACGCCCCCCCCCCCCTTTCGTATTGGCTTCTATGTGGCGTCTCCGCTTGTTGGGTGCTGTTGTTCTTGAGATCGGTCATTTTCCTTCTTTTCTTCTTCGCTTAGGTCACTTTTCTTTTTCGAGATACCGTTCCTTTCTTCATATCCGTGTGTGTACAAATCTTCATGGAATCGAACGTCCCTCCTTTTTAGTATACTTCTGGTTCCTTTTTCCCAAAGCCGATATGCCTTCGATTCGAAAGGTGGAGGAGAGTGGTGAGGTTCAGGCTGGGGAGTGGGCTGAGGGGGGGAAGGTATTGGATGGGGGAAGAGGAGAGGCTGTGTAGGCTGTGTAGGGGGGGGAGGGAAACACTGAAACACCTATGGGAGGTGTGCGTGAGGGGTGGGGTGGAGGAGGGGTGGCAGGAGGCGAGGAGCTGGGTGTTGGGGGGGGGGGGGGGGGGGGGGAGGGGAGGGGGGAAGAGTTGTTTAGAGAGGTGGAGAGGAGATGGGCGGAGGTGGAGGGGGGGGGGGGGGTGAATGGGGGTGTGAGTGTACGTATGGATGGTTGGATGAATGGTGGGGAGAGTGAGAGTGGAAACGGGGGTCCCGGGGGGCGCGGGCGGGGTGGGGGGGGAGCGGGCGAGCGCGGGGGTGAGCGTGAGGGCTGGGGGGAGAGCGAGCATGGGGGTGGAGGGGGGAGCGAGCGAGCGAGGTGGGTGGAGGGTGAGCGAGCGAGGGGGGGGAGGGGAGCGGCGTGTGTGCGAGCGTGCGGGCGTGCGAGCGTGCGAGCGTGCGGGAGAGCGGGCGTGCGAGCGTGCGAGCGGACATGCGAGCGTGCGAGAGAGCGAGCGAGGAGTGGCGGAGGAGGTGGGCGAGCGGGTGTGAGAGAGAGGCAGTTTGTAAATAGATGTATATAGTGTAAGTAGGCTAAGTTAGGTTTAAGTAGTTTTGTAAGTAGTTATAAGGTTATGTATGATGGAAGTTGGAAGGAGCTGTAACCCTTTTAGGGAACAGAATAAAGATTATATATATGCCTTCGATTCTTGAGAATACCTCACCAATATATACTCCGTTCCTTTGGGCAAAAAGTTGTTCTTTCTACCCCCTTTTCTAGAGCTATTGCTTTGTTGCCGAAAATTCGCATATAGCCTACAGTCGGTCACGAAATCATTCGGACACCACTGTGGATTCGACTATTCTACTCTGTATTTAACATAAACATTCAATTACAAAAATTAAATACATAACATATATTACAATAGAGTATGTAGTTACTGGAAATATACGGAACATTTATTTGTAGTACCTGTGTCGGTAAATAATAGGGGAAAAACAAAAAGATCGCTCATTTTTACCTCACGAAAACATTCGGACACTGGGAAATTTAAGTTTATAACTGTCTTTAACAATGGTGTTTATGTGTATAAATATTTTATGGGATAACCTTTTTGTTTTATCACGTGTCGTAATCGTGTCGGCATGTTTAAGATAATTTTTTTTAAATAGTCTTGCCCAATGCATTGCCATTCCCCTTGTAAACGTCGTTTTAACGCTTCTGCAGAGTTTATGGGGGTTGGCCGAATTCGGCGGGCAAATTCATCCCATACATTCTCTATGGGGTTGAAGTCTGATGATTGAGGCGGTGGTTGCAACACATTTCTGCACTTCTATAACAAATATTCCTGCACAATTCGCGATTTGTGTTTCGGGTCATTATCTTGGTAGAATTTTATTCCACCTTGGAGACCCATATTTGTTGCACTTGTCACTAAATTACTTCTTAAAATGTCTAAATACCTGTGTTTGCCCAAAATATCGTTAATAAAAACTAATTGTCCTACTCCATAGGCCGAAATACAGCCCCAAACCATCACAGAGCCGCCACCGTATTTTAGTGTCGGCTGCAAGTGCTTCGGATTCAACTCTTCTTTTGATTTTCGCCACACTCTGACTCTTCCATCGCATCCGTAAATGTTAAATTTTGATTCGTCCGCAAAAATTACGTCACTCCACCACTCACTGTCTTTTAAAATGTACTCCTGAGCAAACTGCAATCTTTTCCTCCTATTTGTTGCGTTAATATACGGTTTCTTTCGGGCTATTCCCCCATTATAGTCCTCTGATCGTATCATTCTTCTCACATTTTCGGGATACACGGAGATTCCCAGTTCTTCGTTGAGCATGGCTGCTATTTTTGGGGCACTTATCTTTGGATTTTCTTTAACTTTTCGAATAACGGACCGATTGTCGCGAATAGTTGGGATTGGTTTTCGTCCAATTGGATTGACAGATTCAATTCCATTTTAATTTTTATACTTTTGGACAATGTCTCACACTGTACTTTTACTAATATTTAACATATTAGAAATTTTTCTGTAGGAATTTTCTATTTCGTAATGAAATATTACTACCTGCCGCATATTGAACGATGTGTTTTTACTATTGCGACCCATTGCGAAGAAGATTGAACTGAAAATAACAGGTATTGAGACTCTACTATTCCTTCGTACAAGGCCAGTTACTGTATTTATAAACATTGTCTCACCGACTTAATTGTAACTAGTATTTCCTTTATTATGTGTGCGTAGTCCGTGACTGTCCGAATGTTTTCGTGAGGTGAAAATGAGCGGCCTTTTTGTTTTTCCCGTATTATTTACCGACACAGGTACCATAAATAAATGTTTTGTATCTTTCCAGTAACTACATACTCTATTATAATACATGTTATGTATTTAATTTTTGTTATTGTATGTTTATGTTAAATACAGAGTATGATAGTCGAATCCACAGTGGTGTCCGAATGATTTCGTGACCGACTGTATATAAGACTTCTTCCCTGTCCATTCCTCGTATGGCGTTTTTCTTTGCAGCTTCTTGTGTGGGCATCTGTTTCCAATGTACACGACTGTAGACACAGCCTCTGCCCACAGACTTAATGGTACTCCAGCTTGTGTTATCATACTCCTCGCCATTTCCTCTATTGTTCTATTGGCGCGTTCTGCTACTCCGTTCTGCTGCGGTGTGTACTCCTTCGAGAACTGCCTGATTATGCCTTCCTCCTTTAGAAACTCTGAAAATTTCGTGGATAATTATTCCCGAGCATTGTCTGTACGGATTCTTTTAATACGTTGTCTAGTTTCTTTTTCCGCTCTTAACTTATAATCTTTGAATGCATCTAGTATTTCGGACTTATGTTTCAAAATGACTACCTCCATATACCTTGTCTTGTCGTCAATGGACGACGCAAAATACCTTGCTCGCCCTAAGGATGGTGTATTTATCGGACCGCAAATGTCGCTATGTACAAGCTCCAGGGTCACTGGTTCCATTGTCTTGGACTCTTTGTATGGCAATTGGTATATCTTACACTTGTCACATATTGTACACCTCAGGTTGGTGTGTTCTCCAAATGTGGCTAAGGTCATACCCTCTACGATGTTTTGTTTATGTAGTTTCGCGACGTCTCTGACATTGAGATGTCCTAACCTGTTACGAACTGTAGCTAGCATCAGCTGTGATCAAGATCGACCTGCCGCCAAAACATAATCTGTTTACATGTCTCCTTCTTCCAACCGCTTCTATCTCTATCCCTTTCCACTCCTGCTGTCTCTCTACCTTGTGCCTCGCCGTCTCGAAATATGCCTATCGACTCATACTGTGTCCCCACCTTTTTTCCCTTAAACCTATTACCACCTTTCCCGCGTGTTCGTTACCTCTCCCCCTAATTATGTCTAGCGGATGACGAATTTAAAATCTAACCACAGTTCTTGTCCAAATCTATCACAGAGCGTACGTAGAATAAAAGTGTCTCAAAAGTTACACGGTGCTATTTCCTGAGCCTCCTCACTTACTACTATTAGTGGATACTTTCCACACTGTCCAGCACAAGTGCTAGTGCATAACGGAAAAACAATTCCGATACCAAATATCACCAACAATTCATCTGACCAACAGCGTCATTTTTTGGTCCTTCGAGCCGGATTACCCACTCAGCTACGAGGTATGACCACGGCAATTACTTCTACGTATCCGAAGAAAAAGAAAACTGCTTAAGTAAGTCTCTCAATCATCATACCGCTACGCTCACTAGCCATTGTCGAGGCACGTTTAAACTACAACGGTTAAACCATCAAAACAATGGAGCAACTCCTACACCGACAGACCGAGCTACAAGGTCGTATAAGCCGCTCATATGAAAATTTAAGAAAATTGGGTTCCGCTAATATATATTACCAAGGGAGCCATACAGACGAGACTTGATGGGTTAATCGAAAATTGGAAAAAGTTCGAAGCGCATCACGAGCAACTGCTCGCTTATTTAACTAAGGAAACGGCGACTTACGACTATTTTGCCACAGATATTTTTGGAATCACGGAGGAGATTTTTTACACCCAGAAGACTCGGTTTGTTGATCTTATGGCACAATACATGAGCAGTGAGGGAGAAAAAACAGCCCCCTCAACCGTCATCCCTGACCAATGCCCGAAATCGAGGCTCGTACATATTGAACTTCCACACTTCTCCGGTTCATTCCAGACTTGGGCGCAGTTCAAGGACATCTTTACATCACTCGTTATAAATGATCAAAGCCTCACGAACACGGAACGCATTCATTACCTGCTAAATGTACAATCTGGGGAGCCAGCGAATCTTTTAAAAGGGATTCCGGTTATCGATGAAAATTTTTTGGGAGCTTGGGAACAATTGGCCACAAGATATGATAACAAACGTATTCTTGTAGATTCCCAATTCAATGCACTAGCAGCCATTAAACCGATGAGCACCAACTCGGCACAGGAGTTGAAACGCGTATTCCACGGAACATTAAATGTCGTAAACTCGTTGGAAGCCTTAGATCGGTCGATCAATCAAGGAACGGATTGGCTGGTTCATACAACCGTTGAACGTCTCAGCAATGACACATTGCAGCACTGGGAGACGTCACTAGGAGGAAGCAAGGAACCTCCATCATTTGACCACTTGAAACAGTTCCTGGAGACACAGATTCGTACCCTCGAGGCAGTTGAAGCAAAAAGCCAGAGACCACAACCTAAGGCAACGCCTAAGCACACAAGTCAATCAACACAACGATACGTACGGTCGCACCAGGTTACCAAAAAGGATTCGGCAAGGGTACGTTGCTTTTTGTGTCAAGGTAACCATTTTATTTTATATTGCGAGGCGCTACAAAGCAAGACTCCCTCGGAAAGAAAGGACATCATAATAGCGCGAGAGTTGTGCTTAAATTGCCTGGGGAGGCACAAGGTGTCAGAATGCACATCTGAGAAACGGTGTCAGAAATGTTTAGGGCGAACCATTCCATTCTACACGAAGCCTTTCACAGTCAACCAACCCAGCGCACGACGCATGTGGCAGAGTTGAATATCTCTCGGGATAAATCAGTCATTTTAGTCACTGCACAGGTCTACGTTACAACCCACCGAGGAGAGAAAATATTGGTCTGAGCGCTAATTGATCAAGGGTCTGAGGTGACCCTGGTTACAGAAAACTTGACGCAACTTTTGCAACTACCACGACGGAAGGTTGACATGATCGTGACCGGTGTGGGCACGGAGAGTTATCAACGAGTGCGAGGTGAAATTAACACATCTCTAACGTCTAGGGTAGAGCCAGATTACTGCCTGCCAGTTAAGGCCCTCGTTCTGAGGAGGTTGACAAACTACCAACCGGATCCGGATCTTACACAGACATTGTGGGATCATATTAAAGGGCTTGAACTGGCAGATCCTGACTTCAACCGACAAGGACGACTGGACATGATACTTGGAGTGGATGTCCATTCCGACATCATCCAAGAAGGTTTACGGAAAGGTGCGTCGAATGCACCGATTTCTCAAAAAACTGCATTGGGGTGGATTTTATCAGGAAGGATCAGTGGGCGACGGGTATCTGGTGCCACAACCACGAGGGCGATATCATCACATGCCTTGGATAATGAGCTCGTACCTCTTATTCAACGCTTCTGGCAGCAAGAGGAATTAACAACATTACCATTAGCCCCGACACCAGAAGAGGCGCTATGTGAGGAGCACTTCACATCTACCCATCGCCGCACAGACACGGGACGATACGTGGTGCGATTGCCATGCAAGAACAACATCCCGCAATTTAAAGACACAAGACCACCTGCTGTTAAGGTCCAGTTATCGATGGAGAGACGGTTCGCAAGGAGCTCTGAACTTGCCAACCTGTACAGAGAGTTCATGCAAGAGTATGAAGACTTAGGACACATGGAGGAGTCATCGGGAACCAAGAGACAGGAGCCTTTAATGAATATTTCCTTCCGCACCACGGAGTGTGGAAGGAGAGCAGCTCCACTACTAGACTTCGAGTGGTGTTCAACGGCTCCCAACTTGATAGCAAAGGTTAAGCTCTAAACAATTTCTTGTTCACAGGTCCGAATTTACTGCCTGAACTAAGTGATGTTCTGCTGCGTTGGCGAAGGCATCGATTTGTTATCTCTGCGGATATTGAAAATATGTACCGCCAGATCCTTGTGGATCCAAGGGATCAAAACTTACAAAAAATTGTATGGCGGACTGACACCAGTGGACCACTTCGCACTTTTACACTCAAAACCGTGACTTACGGGCTATCATGTGCCCCATTTTTAGCGATGAGGACGCTAAGGCAACTTGCCGATGACGAGGAACATCATTACCCAATGGGATCTCAGGCCCTACGTGCAGATTGCTATGTCGATGATATCTTAACCGGTGATTCTTCGCTCGCCACAGCAAAACAACGCCAGGGAGAACTGATCGACATCTGCAAGGCGGGCGGTTTTAATCTAAGAAAATGGGCAGCGAATTGTCAAGAATTGGTACCATTGGGTGCGCAAGAAGTTCAAATGGGCAAGCAACTACTCTGTCCCAATGAGAATGATCGGCTGGTGCTTGGCATAAGCTGGAACCCCATGGCGGATGCATTCAATTACAAGGTGACGGTAAACGCTCCCCCAAAAACAATTACTAAGAGAACGGTTCTTTCCCAGATTGCCAATCTGTTTTATCCTCTGGGATGGATAGCGCCAGTTATTATCTCGGCAAAGATTTTCATGCAATCATTATGGCTGATTGCCTTGGAGTGGCATACACCTCTCCCACAGACTGAAGCGAGGCAATGGGAGAAAATTTATAAAGAACTACCTGACATCTCCCAAATATCGTTGCCTATCGATGGCTGCATTTAGACACTCAGGGTGCCAATGTCGAACTACATGGGTTCGCCGACGCTTCGGACAGAGCCAAGGCCGCCGTGATCTATCTAAGGGTAATTTCAGCCACGGAGAAAGTAACTGTGTCTCTCGTATCATGTAAGACCACGGTCGCGTCACTTAAGTCTGAACGTATCGCTCGAAAGGAGCTTTGCGCTGCAAAAATGCTAACCAATCTAGCCGCACATGTGTCCAGGACTTTAAAACTATAATAGAAGACGTTCCCATCCACTTGTGGAGTGATTCCAAGGTCACACTTGCTTGGATACAAGGTCACCCGAGGAGATGGAAACAATACGTCGCCAATAGGGTGACGGACATTCAGACAACGTTGCCACGTGCTATGTGGCACCATATAGATGGAGTGGATAACCCTGCGGACTGTGCGTCAAGAGGCATGACTCTATCAGAACTGGCGTCCTTTGATCTATGGTGGCGTGGACCTGAACGACTAACTGCAACGTGTGCAACATGGGAAATGTCCAACGCATACGCGGAAACTGACCAGGAGGTCAACCGAACAGTAAATCTGGTAACCAAGCTTCAAGAGGAGCGAGAATGGGATTTATTACATAAATTCTCATCACTAACAAAACTTTTAAGCGTCACCGCCTGGTGTCAGCGGTGGTTCAAGAACCGATCCACTAAAAACAAGGAGACTTCTCCAACCATCACGACTACTGAGCTCAATCAAGCTCGACAGTTTTGGATTGCCATCGTGCAAGGGACAGCCTTTGGTAAAGAGATAGAACATCTTCGTCGAGGGGCTAACGTACCTCCAAAAAGCCCCATAGGGAAGCTAAACCCTATAATTGGTAAAGACGGCTTGCTTCGGGTTGGAGGACGCCTAAAACACTCGCTTCTCTCATATAACGAGAAGCACCCTATCATACTACCAACGGGCTCGTACTTCACCCAATTAATAATAGATAGTGTGCATAAAACCGCATTGCACGGCGGAGTCCAACTGACTCTCAACATGATCCGACAATCCTACTGGATACCCAAGGGACGAACTGTGATAAAGAGATAGATATACAAATGTGTCTGATGCACAAGGTGGAGGGCGGAAACAGCGAGACAACGAATGGGTGACCTGCCGAGCACTCGCATCACACCTTCTCGGCCTTTTCTACACACCGGTCTCGACTATGCAGGACCCATTCTACTCCGAACAACGAAGGGTAGAGGCCATAAGGCCTACAAGGGATATATAGCAATTTTTGTCTGCTTCAGCACCAAGGCCATACGCTTGGAGGCTGTGTCTGACTGTACCACCGCTGCGTTCTTGGCTACTTTCAGCCGTTTTGTATCACGAAGGGGAGTATGCTCAACCATAACGAGTGATTGTGGCTCAAATTTTGTTGAAGCAGCAGCGGAATTACGGAGTCTTTTTAACGCTGCAACCAAAGAGCACCAAGCTGTTGCGGCGACAATCGCAAAGGATGAGACACAGTGGCGTTTCAATCCCCCCGGGGCCCCACACTTTGGAGGGTTATGGGAGGCGCCCGTTAAACGTACCAAATTTCATCTGCGGCGTGTAATAGGGACACTACGTTGACGTATGAGGAGATGACCACCTTCTCGACGCAAGTGGAAGCGTGTCTAAATTCTCGCCCACTTCAACAACTCTCTGACGACCCCGACGACGTAAACGCCCTAACGCCAGGACATTTTTTAATTGGTGGTCCGCTATGTGCAGTTCCCGAGCCAACTCTCGGCGACGTCCCAGTATCCCGGCTGTCACGTTGGCAGCTCTTAAGGCGGATGCAGGAGCATTTTTGGAAATGGTGGGCCCACGAGTACCTCCAAACGTTGCAATCTCGAGGCAAGTGGACCATGGCAAAAACATCTATAAGGGTCGGGGATATCTGTTTGGTCAAGGCAGAAACTGCACCTCCAACCAAATGGCTACTCGCGAGGGTTATCGAAACACATCCAGGAGAGGACGGCCTTACCAGAGTGGTCACACTTAAGACCGCCACCAACATCTTAAAACGGCCGATCACAAAAATAGTCGTCCTACCAATATCAGAATAATCAACCGTTAGAATCACATCATTTTTTGTACTAACATCTGATTTTTTTCTTTAATAAAGAGCAATCATTTCCGTCAACGGACGAAAGGCGGGCGGAAATGTTACGAACTGTAGCTAGCATCAGCTGTGATCAAGAGCAGTGACCTGCCGCCAAAACATAATCTGTTTACATGTCCCCTTCTTCCAACCGCTTCTATCGCTATCCCTTTCCACTCTCCTGCTGTCTCTCTTCCTTGTGTCTCGCCGTCTCGAAATATGCCTATCGACTCATACTGTCTCCCCACCTTTTTTCCCTTAAACCTATTACCGCATTTCCCGCGTGTTCGTTACCTCTCCCCCTAATTATGTCTAGCAGATGACGAATTTAAAATCTGACCACAGTTCTTGTCCAAATCTATCACAGAGCGTACGCAAAATAAAAGTGCCTCAAGAGTTACTCAGTGCTATTTCCTGAGCCTCCTCACTTACTACTATTAGTGGATTCTTTCTACACTGTCCAGCACAAATGCTAGTGCATAACGGAAAAACAATTCCGATACCAATTATCACCAACAATTCATCTGACCAACAGCGTCATAACCTTTGGTGCCACCTGGCAATCCTTTCTTCCTGCTCTGTGGTGTGCATTGCCTGCGCCATCCCTGGATCCATGCAATCTATGCGGTAAAGCCCTTAATCTCTCGTTGTCTTTACTGGGGTCGTCCCATCCTGACGTTGCACGATGGCTGTGTGTTTCGTAAACAGTACTGTGTATCCCGTTGTCTGTTATTTTTGCTACAGACAATAGATTGTTCTTAAAACTGGGGACCCACAGCACATTCTTTAGTTTTATTTCATTAGTATTGCCATTCCCGATCGGGACTTTAATTTTTGTGCTTCCTTTTCCTAGGGCCTTTGCGCTATCATCTGTAGCAGTGTATACATTAGTTCTGTGACTTACGTCTAGTCGTTGTATTACGTTCTTATCTGTGCAGATGTGTCCTGTCGCGGCGCTATCCAGGTACCATGTCTCATTTTTTGGAGGTCCTATGTCATGTGCGATTCCGGTCATTGCGTCTTCACAATCTCTTCTACGATTCGGGGCCCTAGGCCTATTTCTGCATGCCCTTGCGTAATGTCCTGGCCTTCCACACACATAACACTTTCCCTGGACCTTCTTGGTTGTAGTCCCTTCGTACCGTGTCTTTATACGTGTGTCTCCTCTTGACCTTTGTTGGTACGGTATCTTCCTGTTTGAGAGTAGAGCTTCTTCCTTTTCAAGCACGTGGAACCCGGATGCTTTCGACCTTCTAATTTCTTTTTCTAGCAGTTTCACCTTTAATTCTTCTAATTTGGGCATTGCTTCCCTCGACTTTATTGCTATGCAAAAGGTCTCATACTCCTGAGGTAAGGAGTTTAACAGCATAACTGGCAATACCTCTTCTGGTAATTTTATACCCCATTCCTCCAATTGTTCAATTTTATGTGCAAACTCTTCCACGTAATGTGACATAGTTTGATTTGGGTCCTTTTTCATTCGGTAGGGCTGCTTGAATAGGACGCACTTCTTCATAGGGTCTGTGGACTCGTGCACTCGCTTGAGGGATTCCCATGCTTCCCTGGATATTTTGGCATTTTTAATATGATTGTATTGATTTTTGCATACGTTTTATATGATTATATCCAATGCCCTCTCGTCCTTTCATGTCCATGCAGCCTGGTTTATCTCGGATTTTACTATCGATCCGGTCACGTACCCCCATAATTCGTTTATGCGCAAGATGTTACGGATGAGGATCGGGAAATACGGATTGTATGGGAAGGAGCTGGTTTTGACTGGGAACAGTCACGGGAATGGAAGTTTTGGAATGAGGAGGCGTAAAAGGAGCGAGAGAAACGTTAGACGGATAATTGGGATAAGGAAGAAATGGAAATCTGATCAGCTATATCAAATAATATATTGTTCACAGATTCTGTATAAATGTTATACAAGTCTGGTCTAACACACAGTAACTCTCACTAGTCCTCTTCGCACACACTCGGCTTGGCTGCTCTACTCCTTCTAACGGTTTTTCGGAATGCGGGAAGTTTTATTATTTCGTATGGAATTTTGTAGGACGCGCCTCACGTGTCGCTAATTAGCGTATCGGTAACGTGAGACGTGGATTCCCGGAAAGGCGGCCCCTGGTGGACATCGGTACATTTATTGTCTCCTGAACACAAGATGCTTTTAATTTGAATTTTCCAAGACTCGTAATTCGTGTTATCGAGTCTCTCGGTTTGTTGTATGGTCGTAGAATTCATTTTGCCTACCTGTTGCTCCCACGTGGCGCGTGGTCCTAACATCAAAGTTTTCGTTGTTAGTTTTCCCTCTTAATATGGCCTGGGCCCATAACCTGTCGCTTCTCGCGTGATTCGTAGTGGGATTCGCTGAATCGAAGAAAGACAGATTGATTGATTTAATCCTTTATTTGTCGCCTATGGTTTCCGCTCCTTCCTTTACAAATCGTTACAATCGCTTCGCTCCACTTCGATCTTACTCTGAGGTACTACTCATATGCGCACCGCGCTCGCGCTACCGACCGGTTCGGCGTCTCCTCTGCACCCGAGGATACCCGAGCGCGCTCGAACGCGACTCGACATCGCAACGGATATGTACTTGAATTCGCGCTACTATTCCAAAAGAAAATAATAACATAGGTATGATTCTGACAGACCAATATCCTGGTACAAAATCAAAAATTCAGGGAAATCAAAGATTTCCTAAAAGAACAGGATATACCGATCATCTTTACAGCGGTTAACACGCCCTTTTCAAACGGCTTAAATGAAAGGCTAAATCAAACACTTATAAATAAAATAAGATGCAAGATCAGCAAAAAAGAAAACAAATTAGCATGGACAACCATAGCGCACCAATGCGCAATGAAATATAACGAAACTGAGCACTCGGTGACAGGATTTTCACCCAAATATTTACTAGAAGGGAAAAATACATCACTAATCCCAGGAGAGTTAAAACAAAACGAGACAAACAGCTTAAAAGCAGACAGAATGATAGCATTGGCGAATACCAGCAAATCGTACAATTACAACAAAGCAAGATTCAACAAGAACAGAAGAGACCACAAGTTTAGAGTAGAAGACTTAGTGTGCGTCGAAAATGGGCACCGTTTGAACCGGACAAAATTAGATGAGCTTAGAATCGGGCCATTCAAAATCATTGAAAAAATATCGAACTCCATCTTCAGGATAAACACAGGGCATACAAAACCAGAATCTAACTTGTTCCAGGTCACGAAGCTTACCCCGGTTCCAGCTGCACAAGAAAGTCTCTCCAACAATTTTACACTGTCCCCGTGGGGGAGGGAAGATGTAAAATCGATGTACGACTTTCGGGACACATTTGTATTTCGCGCGCTCTTACACGACCGACAAGGTGGCGCGCGACCGGAACCGACAGACAATTGGAAGCACGTGGCGAGAGAAGAAAAAGCACGCGGCGAGACACAAAGGAACAAGAGACACAGAGAAATAAGACCGTAGACATGCTTTGAATGTCGTCTTTGCTTTTGCAAAAACCCAGTCGAGTCCTTTCTCTATCCCTCGCCCCCCTCTTTGGGAACCTTCAACAGCGTTATATATGCTTGACATGGGAATGAATGAAACGAAACGCAAGCGTCGACCGTTAGTTAGATACCGCGCATAAGACCGGCACACATCGCACACGGTACTGCGCTAATCAACGTGGCAGCGGCCACGGTGCGGAGAATCGTAAATAACAAAAAATAAAGTAAAACGCGGCTTATCGGGACGGACATCAAAGAAACGGTGGCGAATCCGGACAATGGTCCACCCATTACTCCCCCTAGAGTGCGAAGCAAGGGCGGAAAGAGCACATAGCAGGTATGCTAGGTTGTCGTTCCGGAAACGGAGACGTTGCCGCATAAGTAACGTAAAACGACTCACAAACCAAGGAGAATGAAATTGTTATGTGGAATTGGGATCGTGATGTAGGATTGGTTGATGGATAGGAGGGTAGTGGGTAAAGTTGATAAATTCCCAATAAACTAATAATACCTATATATTAACTGAATATACAATGTTCATGGTCGTCGTCGTTAGTTCGTAAGTTCGTATCGCGATTGTTCGTCGTCGTAGACTTTCTTCAACTGTCGCTTCGCACCGTATGCATGTGCGTTCGGCACCCGTTGTACAATCTTATCGTTTCGTGTCGGCGAAGTTCTTTTGTTCGATCGTCTTTTGGAACACTCTGTCCCGCTCTCTCACACACAAACACACTAGCTCGCTCTGAGTCATTCGACCGTCCATCCTACAGTGATACAAACGATTTCGGACCTTTAATATCAACGTGGTATAATATATTTTAACAGAAAACAAATTAAAAATTAACAATTAACACAACGCACAATGTAGTATATGCGCATGGCTTAAAGTATTGTAGGAAAAAGACTGATTTAGGAAATTAACTCTGTTATTCAAACTCGCACGTCTACACTCGCTCGCGGTTCGCTCAAGATGAAGCTTCTCGCGTTTCCTCTTCCCCAGGAGGACACCTAGAGAGGGGCCGAAACAAGGGAGATCGGGCAAAAGACGAACGCGGGTTCGACGATCGCGCGAGAAGGCGGTGGCAACAGCGTGACGTCACCGTTGCATGCCCTGCATCGCGTATTCCGCACAGTACTCTCTCTCGGCGAGCCGAGTAAACGACTGTGGCACTATCCCGCAGGGCAGTCCTACCGCGGTCCCCCAGTCGGAGAAAAGAAAAAATAAAGAAGAACCCGCGGGCGATAACGTTGTACGCCGTAAAGATGACGTACGCGTAAAAGCGGCGCGTTTTCATCACCTGCGTCGATACGGCACAGCTATCTCTTTGCAACAAAGTGTCCGCGAACCTGCAGGCAATAACCAAGATTAAGCCTCAGCACAGCCTTAAGTCGAGTTCATAACGAGTCCTGCTTGTTTACGACGCCGAATTCGCCTGTGGACAGGGGGATGGGGAGTAAAGGAGTTAAAGAATAGTAAAACGTTATGTAGAAAAAAAAGAAAATTAATGGATCTAAGACTGGCCTAGAAACTTGGAAAGGAAATTTGGACAATTATTGGCTTCTCTGGAAGTATTAAATTTGGTCAGACGTATTAAATCTGCGCAGTGTTCACTCCTCATCTCGGTACCCCCCACTCCGGCGCCTGGAGATGAAAACGTAAAAAAGTGTCGCTCTCATTAACGCCACACTTTAACGCGTATGCAGGTGACGAGCGCCCCGCGGGTAGAGCACCGGATAGGTAGGACTCTGCCTTGATAGATCTCAAACACTATTTACGGAAGGCAGCACCTTCATGAAAAATTCCGGGAACTCTTCCTCGTTCAGCCTATTCCTGTTGTTGCTCTGAGGCTTCTTCCGGCAACTGATGTTGGTCGGTTGATTCTCCAAAAACCGCTTAGCCCACCAATTAAGACTCTTGTCCATATGTCCGTCAGTTTCATTGTCTTGAGTATTGTGTTGCACATAACATTTTCTGCTGAAGCCGCACTCCATGTGTTCGGACTCTGCCTATTTATGACATTATTTTTGTTCATCATTGCAGCATTTCTCGTCATTTTCATTGTCATCTTGTTTGCCTCGTATATGTTGCTACGCAGAGCCCTGTCTTATTTTTAGCGCTCCTTGCACAACATCTCTTTCATTTCTTTCATATCGCTTCGTCTTGCCCTTATTGACGCCGTTTACCCTCCCGTGATTTTTCCCGTTCCCTCATCCGTCTCTCCATCAATTTCCTTTGTCGCATTTCCCTTCCTTTCCGATCAGTCCTTGAATCGCTTTTGTTTCGGTGGCGATCGTGCGCGGCTTCAGGATATTCATTCGCATTCGCATTCGAGATTCATTGCTGTTTGGTAAAGATATTAGTGGACTGTATTTTTTGTATGAAGATGTTAAAGGAGGGGTGGGAGCCGGATTCAGATAAAGAGTCTGGTGACAGGCAAGCATAAATAATTGGACATGATGCTGTGTTCTGTACTTTTATTGAAATGATCAGTGCATTTAAATATGAACAGTACCTTTTCTGTACGCTGGGCGAAGTGCTTGTAAACTGCTCAATCAGCCACTACACGTGATTACAAGCTGAGTTATTCTATTGTAGGAATACACAAAATAATTAGTTCACAATAAAAAAAGAAATAAGTGTGTAGTGTGATCTGATAAAGACAGCAACAAAATGAGTTACCAATTATAAGAATCACGGATCGCCAAATGCGAAACCACACGTTCGCCTACGAACTGCTCGAGGAAAATGAGCCGGTCTTTTCGTTGATCTGAATACAATAATGCCACCAAATTAACAATGATAATGAGTACACAATTTTGAAGATGAACCTGCCTGTTAAATTGTGGTGATGTTTATTAAATACTTCCATGAATTTCTCTCTACCTCACTCACTACTCGATTTCACACACGTGTGTACTGTACCAAGTGTAAGACGATAATGGCCGATCGATCACGCCGGAAAGATCCTCGTGCGGAATCGATGCGGACGGAAGCACGAAGTTTTTTCTAAGAGCTGTTCGCGAATATGATTTGTCCCTTTGTATGGACAATAGCGCGTCACGCGAGCCGCTGGTAGGCGAGCTATTCATCCAGCAGTGTATCGATTGCGATCTAGAGTGGGGCAGTGCCGCCAGGACCTGCCGTCACTATTTATTCAAATGATCCGTGCACACATATTGACATGTGACATATAGTCACTACTGCTCTCTTCTGTTGAGCCGCTCTCAATACGCAACAATTGCAAAGCGCTTCGGGTTATCAATCGAAATCATTATTCGCATCTAGTTCGCACATTGTCAATTATAAAATATACAGTCCATTATTATCAAGTTGTCGAGTCGGTTAATTAAAAACCTCGTCAACACCTAAAACTTGGCTACCTTGTGCAGCCTATTCCGCGAGGGGCTGCGGAGCAAAACGGCGAAGGAGGTCCCTTCCCGCCAGGGCTTCGCCTCGCATCAAACACCATGCTCGTCTTGGTGACAGTGTGACTGATGTGAATGTCGTTTTCTGTACGGTCATCCTTTTGTTAATATCCTCATCGAGCAGTCTGCGTTTATCCATTTTTGCTCTATGGACTTCTGCGAGGTGTGCATAGTCGTATACGATCTGTGTGTCAAGCACAAGGGCCGAGTTACCGTGTTCCGCAATGAGGTCTAGTTTCCATAGACCTATGTTGATTTTGAATTTGGGATTTTCCTTGATTGCTTCCGACATGTTCATTAGAGCACATTTAATGTACGCTGTTACAGCATCGTGTCTTCCAATGCTTGCTCTATGTGTCCTGTCGCATTATAGGAGAACATGGTTTAGTGTCTCGACTGCCCGGCATCCTGCTCTACAGGATCGTTCAGCAATCCGTCCACGACCAGTTCGTGATTTAGTACGCATGGCGTTGATTCGAAACTTAAGCATATTAATGTAGTCCCGACCATTCACTAGCCTGTTGCCTTGCGTGATCCACCGATGTTGTTGTAGCACCTTTCGTAACTCTTTTACTCGCCGTCCATTGTAGGACGAATGAAGTAGATGTGCCCACCATTCATCCAGTTTTTTTGTGGAGTTTACATCGCTTCTGCCGTCGGTGAGCCGATTCGCTATTTCTTGGCTGATTTAAGAATTCAGTGCATTACCATCTTTCGCTTATTTGTCTAACCTTTGTTTTCTGTGAAGATGAGGCATCTGGTCGATCGTATAGATAGTCCACCGTCCTTCACGTGACATGAATGTAGGCATTCGGTGTATCTTGAGGTTGTCTGGTCCACATCCTCAATGCTGCTCTAGTTATTCTGTCGATCCTTTTAAGTCGACGTGATGTAGTATTCCCTAGGATCAATATGTGGTATAGCCCTGGTAATATCATTACCCTTAGTGTAAAGATTTTTTGCTGTGGTTTCAAGGAAGCCTTTGTGAGCTTATATATGCCCTCCATAAGAGTGTACTCAAGCTACACCTTCGATATTCCTTCCAGTATAAATAGGGCTCCTAAATACTTCCACTCATCTTTTCTATTGACTGCCGGTAAAGTTTGATCGAGTCTGTTGAATTACGTTCTTCCATCTATGACTGACTTTTTAAGGTGCGGTACATTTCTAATAGCAACATTGGACGACTTCAATGCATTTATTCTGAGTCCACACTGCTGAAGAAATTGACTTCCGTTTCCGGGGTGGATGAGAGAGTGAGTGAAGTGAGTCAGTACATTGAAAAAGGTGTAGAGAGGGCAAAGAGGGAGCGAAGGTGTTACGGGGGAGTAGAGGTATAGGTGGAGGGATAGTAGAAGGAGCTGGGGAGTTGTCGGGAGATAAGATGGTGTAGGAGTTAAGGAGAAAAGGAGGTAAAAAAGAGAGAAAGGAAGAATAAGGTTACGAGAGAATCGAGGGTAGTAGGTAAACGGAGGTGGAGGGCGATAGCTAGCAGATGAAGCAGTGAAGGAAATAAGTAAGAAGGGGGAAAGGGGGAAAGAGAGAAAGAGAGGAGACCACCGGCGGGGAAGAGAGAAATAAAAGATAGCGAATGTCGATAAAGTAGGGAAAGGAGATGAGTACGGGACACAGAGCGTACAGGAAAATGAGGGAAAGGACAGAAAGTAATGGAAACATAGAGGAGTGGTGGAAGAGGAAAAGGGAACTGGCGATGGAGGGAGGGTTAGAAGGAGGGGAGGAGAGATGGATGTTTAAGTCAGGAAAAAGGGTGCAGAGGTCACTAAAGAAGGGCGAAGGGGAAAAGAGACAAGATAGGGGGAAGGTAGGGGTGAGGAGAAAATTGGAAGGTGGAAATGAAAAAGGAGTGAAGAAAGATGAAAGATGAGATCAGTAGAGCGGTAGTAGTGCTGCAGGATATAGTGAAGGATATAAAAGCAGAACTGGCAGGGAAAGTGGAGAAGTTGAGAAGAAAAATTAAAGAAGAGAGAGAGAGAGAGAGAAATGGAAGAAAGAAAGCGAGGGGTTGAAAGAGAAAATAAAGGGGTTTTAAGAGAGGATGGGGAAGATAGAAGCAGGCAAGGAAGAAGAGAAGGAAGAGAAACAAGGCGATTTGGGAACTAGGATAAAGAAAATAGAACATAGATGGCAATTGAAGGAAAGAGAGAAGCGGAGAAAAAATGTTGTAGTAAAAGGAATAAAGAGGGTAGGGAATGGGAGAAAAAAATAGATAGGGGAAATACTGGGGCAGTTGGGAATAATGGAGGGGACTGCAGATATAAAAGAAATAGGGAAGGGGGGAAAGAGGGGAGCTATACATTAGTAAGAATATAGGATATGGACAAAATGAGAGAGATGATGATAAATAGACGGAAGTTAAGGGAGAAGGGAATAGGAAAAGAGGACGATTTAACATGGGAAGAGAGGAGAAAGAAGTGGAAAATAGAGGAGAGAGCGTGGGAGAAGAGGAAGAAGGGATAGAGAGTATGGATGGGATATGGGAAATTACAAATAGAGGGAAAATGGTGGAGATGGGATGAGATAAGAGAGGATTTGTGGCAGATGGAAAGGAGAGAGGGAAATTAGCATGGGGAAGGGAGGAAAAGAGGGGAAGGATAGTTATTGGAGTAAAGGTTTGGCAAAGATTTTAGTGGGCTGTATTTTATTGAGATGTTAAAGAATGATACCGAGCCGGATTCAGAATAAGGAGTCTGGTGACAGCTGTGGGGAAATGAATGCACACAATTAAAATAAATATAAGTTTATTGATCTTCAGTAATAAATAGTTCTTCAGAAATAAATAGATCATTAGTTTAATAAATAGATCCGCATAGTGTGTGACTTTGATCACTTTTGGAATTATAAAATATTCGATCATGTATTGATCAGGGCTCTCCCATTGAAGTAAATAAATATATTTTGTCACACACTTTCTTTATGATCATTGCGAGCAGAAATCTTTGTCTCAATTTACCGTGCCGGCGTTGGTGGTTGCACGTGGTCTTTGCCAGTCGGTTGGAGAGACGGGCGTAAATCGTTCCTCCTTGTTCTGGCTCTGCTCTGATTTCTGATCCGGTCTTTGTTGTATGTATCTTCGATGTTTTGCTCAGGTCTAGATTTTCTCTGGTGCTTTTGCCTCACAGATGGATCACAAATTTGCTTGATCGGCTCACTGAAATGTGCTTCTTGCCACAGTACAAGTAACAGAATGGCCGACTTCCTGTACCCGCTTTCTTCTTGCGAGTGTTACGTGCGAAATTCCTATATATATATATTTTCCAATATTCCTTCTGAATATTTCCGTGGAATTTAGCCCTCATTTGGAGATGAGAACGCTCTGCTTGTATAAGATAAGGTCGAGGGCCTGGCCTTCGTCAAGACGTAGGTCAACTCTAGCCGTCTCCTTCCCTCCCTCCACTCAGGAGCCTCCTTGTCTTCCACACTTTCCCTCCAAGGAACACTTTCCCGCCAACCACACTTTCCCGCTAAGGAGCAGTTTCCCGCCTAGAGATCCTGCAACGCAGCCACCCAACCAGAGACTTTCCCGCTCTATTTTCCTGTAACGCAACTATCCAACCAGAGCAAGTCCCGCTCTATTTTCCTCCCACTCCTGTCAGAAAACACAGTATAAAAACCCCGGTCCTGAAGGACTCGGGGAGCACTCTTACTCAGTATAGTCGCGTTAACGAATCTCTGTCCGAAACCCTATCTGAGAAGTAAGTTGGTTTTCCCATAACCTCTTATTAGTAAAGTGTCTCCAGCAAGATCGGACATTAGTTCCTTTCGAGCAAATCTCCATATCCAAGTCCTCGGCTAGAGAGGGCTACGGCAAAACCAGGCCAGGCCTGATTGAGCATTAACAATTATCGAACATTGAGCCTAACCTCACGGGTTAGTAGTTTATAGTGAATCTTCGTTTATAGTTATTCTGACCAAAGAATATAGTTTATAGTTTTCTTTTGTTTGTATTATTTTTCAACAAAGAATATAGTGTATAGTTTCATATTCAATTGAGTCCATTCAATTTGATAATAGAAACCCGTCCTCCTTATTAACGTTCCAGTACTCGCGCCACAAAGGTTCCTTCCGAACCTTTAATCTTAAATCTACGATAAAGCTAGGGCCCACAGGATCTGCATTTTCGCTACCAGCAGATCCAAACATTTCGAATACCCCGACATCCTCCTTCCCTTTCTCCTACTCCCCACAATTTCGTGCAGTTCAGGGTAACTTACGTTACTCCGGAACACGCGCGACCGTCTATCCGCAGTAGCCACGAGGTCAGCCGAGTAACGATTGTTACCAGGATTCGAGTGCGCGGATAGACACCAAGGGCAGTTGCGGTCAGCAACCGTTTCTAGTCGTCGGTATAGGATTCGTCACTGCCAGGTCGAACTGTGCGAGGTGGTCAGCAACCGTTTCTAGTCGTCGGTATAGGATTCACCTCCCAGTAAGACCGAAAACACGTGTGCCTCCCGTACAACGCTCCGTTGTCTATCACACGTGGTCACCTCCTCCCTCGCGCTCAGGCGGTCAGCAAACACCTACTCGGTGTTATAGGATTCGTCTGAGGCAGGGGCGCCGCATATCCTTACATCCTTCCTCGTACCACCCTTTCCCATACTTTCGTGCAGTTCAGGGTGACATTACGTTATCCCGGAACATCACGTACGATCGTCAGTCCGCAATAGCCACGAGGTCAGCCGAGTAACGATTGTTACCAGGATTCTAGTGCGCGGACTGACGCCGAGGGCAGGTGACGGTCAGCAAACGTCCACTCGACGTTATAGGATTCGTTACAGGCCAGGTCGAACTGTGCGGGGCGGTCAGCAACCGTTTCTAGTCGTCGGTATAGGATTCGCCTCCCAGTAAGACCGAAAACACGTGTGTAACCCGAGCGACCCTGAGTTGCTTATCGTACGTGGAATACACTCCCTTTCCCTTTTCCTTTTCCCCTTTACCTAAAGACTCCCCTGACCAGGCCCCATCGGCCGTGCTAGAACGCGGTCGCCGAGCTCAGGCCCGGCGCCACTTCGACCACGACCCGGAGCAGGTCAGGAAAACCCCCCCTTTCCCCGTGTGCTGCATAACTGCACCACACCACTCCCCCCTCCCTCTCGTCGGGGCTCGTAACACGAGAAAGAAGGAAGTGGCGTGAAAATGTGATCAGATATTGATCGGTGATTTGTCACCGCATTTGGACACGCAAAAGTCGTGTCCACTCCTAATTGGCGCGCAACGAACAATAGACTGTCTCCGCGCTATTGATCGAAGATCACAGCCGCTCGCCCGTGTGGTATGTTTATGATCCGCGCTTAAAGAGCTGCGGGTAATGCTGCTGCCGCCCGCCATGAACTGAATCAATCCGTAACATTCCGCCCGCCATCAGGGACGGAGTCTCTGATTATTTTGATTTGATCGTCCTGCGCCTGTACTGGTAGGATGGCTAATTTCCTGATCGGTGTCGTAAGCGTTGATGTAGCCGTTTTGAGCGTTACCACACGCGTGACCTGATCCTTTCCTGGATGAAGCTGAATTACCCTTGCGAGTGGCCACTTTCCAGGTGGTAGCCTCTCGTCTGTGATCAATACCAATGATCCAACCTTGATCTGATTTGATGGGTGATGCCACTTTGATATTGCTAGATGGCGCTGAAGATACTGAGCTGACCATATAGACCAAAATTGTTGGAGTCTTTGTTGAACAAATTGCCATCTCGATACTCTTGATTGAGCAATATCTGTGACTGATGATTCTGGAACAGTATTGATCGGGCCTCCAATTAGAAAATGTGCTGGTGTTAATGCACTTACGTCTTTCGGATCATCTGAGAGTGGCTCCAGCGGTCTTGAATTAAGAACTGCCTCTATTTGAATGAGCAAGGTAGTAAGTTCTTCGTAAGTGAGCGCAGTTTCTCTAATTGATCCGCTCAAGTGATATTTCACCGATTTGACCGCAGCTTCCCATTTTCCCCCCATGTGGGGTGCTCCTGGAGGGTTGAACTTCCACGTGGTTCCGTCATTGGTTAATGACCAGCACAGATCATTCGACTCTGTAGAGCCTTGTGTGAACATTGTCTTTAGAGCGGCATCTGCCCCGATGAAGTTCGTGCCGCAATCACTATGTAGAGTATAGCAGATGCCTCTGCGTCCAGTGAACCGTCTGAAAGCGGCTATGAATGAGTCAGTGGTGCAACCACTTAACGCCTCAAGGTGTACTGCGGACGTAGCAAAACACACAAAGATGCACAACCATCCCTTTTGTTTTTTGGCGCCTCTTCCCTTCCAGGTCTTTATGGTGAGTGGACCAGCGTAATCCACTCCCGAGGTGAAGAATGGTCGGGATGGTGTGACTCGTGCTGCTGGTAACTGACCCATCAGTTGTTGTCCTCGCACGCCACGTTGGCGAGCACAGATCATGCAGCGGAGCACATGCGATCGGATCGGAGCTCTACCACCGATGATCCAATACGATCGCCTTATATGGTTCATTGTTGCTTGCGTACCACCATGCAAGGTCTTATGATGAGCATCTGATATGATCAGTTCTGTAAATTTTGAATATTTAGGTAAAATTGCTGGATGAACTGTCTCTAGTTCCAGTTGAGAGTGAGCTAGTCTTCCTCCAACACGAATTATGCCTTGAGTGTCGATGAAGGCAGTCAACTTTTTGAAGGGATGAACTGGTGGTAGATTGTTTGACCCAATAAGCTTGATCTCGTTCCTAAAGCACGCTGCTTGTGTTGCTTTGATCCAGAACACTCGCGATTGTTCAATGTTTTGTGGCGTGAGCGGTCGTGCGAGTGTTGATTGTGGCAATTTCCTTATGATCTGACTTACTCTGAAGCAAATTGCGGTTACTCGGAGTAATTTTATAAGTGATGAGTACTGAGTCTTTATGAGTGATCAGTATGAGTGATGTAGATCATGTCCCAATGATATTCGTCCTGATCTCTTGCCACAAAGAATGATAGCCGCGGGCGCTCCCCTTGATTCGTCTCTGTTTTGATCTGAACTGGCTGGGCTGGCCATAAGCTTTGGGTCGATCGTAGCCATTGTGGTCCTGTCCACCACAATTGATGCTTCTGGAGCTGGGACATACTTAGCCCTCTTGAAGCGCAGTCGGCTGGATTTTCTTTGCCAGTAGCAAATCTCCATACGCTGTTTGGAGTAGGATCTTGAATTACTGACACTCTGTTTCGGACAAAGTCTTTCCACCTTGATCGATGTGATCTGATCCAGGTGAGCGTAACTGACGAGTCTGACCATAGATATGTTCTTGATCCGGTCAGTTCTAATGTTTGCTGCACATGCTTCATAATCTTTGATACGAGCAGTGCAACTGTGAGCTCTAATCTTGGTATGGACAGCCTCTTGAGCGGAGCAACTTTTGATTTAGCGCTGATCAATGTAACTTTTGGTTGTTCACCTGGTTTCTCTACTCTGATGTAGATAGCAGCAGCAATTACTAATTGCGATGCATCCGAAAACCCATGCAATTCCACTGTTGATTTGCTCGTTATGTTGATCCAGCGGGGAATTGCAATTTCAGATACATCGTCGAGCTCTTCTCTAAATGATATCCACTTGAAACTGACTTGATCTGATACTTGATCATCCCACTTGAGCTTCTCCAGCCAAAGCTCTTGCAGTAAAACTTTCGCCTTAAGGGGGGAATCTGATGGATACCCCGCATTTCTCGTTGTTTTTCAAACATTTTTTTCTCAGGAATCAGTAACACAATCTTTAAAATTCTTTTTGCAGTAACTTGCTTCAAGGTTATATTATGCAAATAAATTTTTATTTTCCCAAATATTTTGTAAAATACAATAATAAATGACTTTCTTTACGCCGCCGCGCAGCGGAGGTCCCTTGTTTGCATACAGTCTGGTGTCAACATTTTTTACGGAAACCAAAAATTTGAAACAGTTCATTAATTTAGGATAAATATTGTCGTCGATGAACCTCTAAAATTTGAAAAAAGTGGAAATTTGCAAAAGTTATGACATATTGAACACAAAACTCTGAATTTTACGTAAAAATCTCACTCTATTTTGACGTAAGAAATTGTTTAATTGCAGTGTTTTTTGTTAATTTTAGTGGTTTATCAAATTTGGGGGACTTGTCTGTAACTAAAAAGTTTTGAATCAAGTCGATACATCAATAATTTTTTCTTAATCGTGTATGCAAACTTAAAAAATGTGGTTCTGAGATAAACGCGTTTAAAGTTGTTGCAGAAAAGTAACAGTTAATGGCAACTTACACTTAATCTGCTAATCCTGGTCCATAAAGTAGACCTTCTTCTACTTCAAAATATTCATTTTTTTTTAGATTCGGCCAATTGTTTATGTACACGAGTCTCTTTAGTGCGACATAGTGCTCGGCGGTCTTACCGTACAACGCGTTTCGCGACGTAACAATCAGCGTAGATTTTACATTGCTATCCGATAATGAGTTTTAGTTCCGCCATTACTTGTAATATGAAGGTGTAACATTCGTTAAAGACGCCGGCAGCAATAAAAGTTGCAATTTTTACAATTTTTGCACCGGAATTGAAATGTTTCGGTGCTAAGCGCCAGATGGTCGGATTAACACTTTCATCCGGGTTTTGTGAGTATCCCCCCCAAACACCAATTTAAGAGGTCTGCTTTTGTAAGGTCTGCATATATAGGTTTTAAATTATCTGAAATATCTGCGGGGAGTGCAGGGGAGTGATTAAAATCGTTTTATGTTCCTTCCGCTTCAGCCTAAAGCACTTGCATCAACTATTCTTGCCAGCCGGACAACTGTCGTGAAGTGGGTGTTCGTTGGTTGATTTTATATGGTCGAGTGTCGCCATGATTGCTTTTTTCATTTCCTCAACCTCAACTAAAACTTTAATATAACTGTGTGGTACGTATGCGCCGCGGAAAGTTTAAGACTGTAATGATCGTGGTCGAAATAAATCGCTTCAGTACATCCGAAGCGCAATACAGTTATCATGCATCGAAAGGATTCTTTTGTATCAAATCTACATTTTTATCTATTACAATGGGACTATCTTAAGCCGGATAACCCGTCTAAGGTGCTGAGAAGCGGACCGCACGCATTGATGGCCCGCCTGCGCGGCCGTAATAGCTGCACACGCAACTGTTCAATGGCCTGTTTCTTCCAAAATACTTTGAATTTTGTCTTATGCTTCTAGGAACATATTCTCAAAGAATCATACTATCGATTTAAGCAAAAAAAAAACAGTCGAAAATTTTTACCCGTCCCATCAGGTTCCCCCCTTAATAATGAACGGTGACAGAAATCCAAGTGGATCACATAGTTGAGCTGTCTCTGATAAAATCACTCTCTTTGTTATTTTGGAACTTGAGCATGGTGGGTTTGATTTGAACTTGAACTGATCCTTTTGAGCATTCCATGACAGGCCTAAGATTTTGGTGCTGCTATCTTCGAATGTAAGTTCTTGATTTGACTCTGAATCTGTCGATATTTGTTGAGCAATGTCTTTCATGAATTTTGTACTGTTGCTGTGCCATTTCGCTAGTGGGAATCCGCCCGCCCTGCAGAGCTGGGTTACTGATCTGATATTTCACCTACCTTTTCTAGTTGATCTGATCCTCCAAATATGTCATCGACATATCTGCCTTTTGTGATTGGTTCAATTGCAAGTGGAAATCGATGTCCTTCGTCTTCTACTAATTGTGAAGGTGATCTGACTGCTAGAAATGGTGCTGATCTCGTACCATACGTTACAGTTGTCAACTGATAAGGCACCATATTGAGCTGTTCATCGATCCACATGATTCTTTGCAAATCCCAATCGTCTTCGTGAACTTTGATCTGTCTATACATTTTCGTGATGTCTGTCGTGAATAGATACTTATATTGTCGAATCCAGAGCAATATATTAAAGATGTCCTTTTGAAGTTTTGCTCCCACGTGTTGAATATCGTTCACAGACACGCCTGTTGTGGTTGGACTGAATCCGTTGAATACGACTCTTAACTTTGTTACTTCGATCTGGTCTGAACACTCCATGATGAGGGAGGTAGTATGGGCCGGTAGTTTGAACATGATTTGACGATCGATCTCCAAAGACCCTCAACCCTCCTGATGCTGAAACATCATGTGCCAAGGTCATCTCGTTTGATCGGTCATCATTGATCTGATCAGTTTCTTGTACCGTTCTGCCCTGTGTTGGTACACGCTTCATGTGACCAAGATCCTCATATTCCTTCATAAACTGGCAATATGACTGATTGTATTCCTCATCATTGTTGAGTCGCTTGAGTAATCGAAACAGACATCGTTGAGCAGTAGCATAGGAGGTTCCGAGCTTGTCTCTTGATGTTTTTAATGGAATTCTTACTATGTACCTTCCACATTCGTCTCGTGTATGTGTGCATCTGAAATGTTCTTCCCACGCTTGTTCATCTGGAGATAGTTCTTGATCATTTGTGATTGGTACGTCCTCTTGCGTCCAAAACTTTGTGAGCAACTCTTGAATTTTGTCATCTGATGTTTCCACTGCAGTATGAAATGATTGAGGTGCTGCAGTAGCTTTCCCTTGTACTGGGCTAAGAACTACCCATCCAAATGCTGTCAATTGAGCCATTGGCGATACATAATCATGTTTGATGATTAATCCTTCTATGATCCGAACGTGAGAGTCTGCCCCTAACAGAATGTCAACTGGGCGTGGAACTAGGAAATCAGGATCTGCTAATTGTAACAAGGTAAGATGAGGCCACTCTTGAGGTGTCACTCTAAATGATGCTAATTCATTCGTAATTTTGTTAACTATATGTGCAATGATGTTGACGCACTGTGACGAATAATTTGATCTGAGCGTAAATGTGGTGACACCTCTTGTTCGAGTAGCATGCATTCCTGCCATTCCTGTGACTGATATTGATGACTGATGCCGGCTCAATGCATTTATTCTGACAATGTTATTGGAGACGAATGTGAGTTCTGATCCTGGGTCTATGAGCAGTCTCACTGGATGAGCAGAAAATGGTGTAATGAGCTGCGCTTCTGCTGTTGCCAGTAGTGATCTGTTCCATTGGTCAAGTCTGAATTCTGGTTGAGCTGTTTCTTGATTAGCCTCTTTTTTAAATTTGATTTGTTTTAAAGAAGGAAAGTGAGCCAGATTCAGGATACAGAGTCTGGTGACAGCTCTGGGCGAATGAGTGTACACAATAAAAAAATAAATACGTTAATTGATCAGTGCATGAATAAATAAATAATTTGTATAATAAATAGATCAGGAGTGTGTGACTGAACAAGTCTTTAATGTTTGGATCATGTATTGATCATTGATCTGTGACAAAATAAATAATTTGCGTCACACACTTTCTTTTTGATCATTGCGAGCAGCAAAATTTGTCTCAAAACCGTGCCGAAGTTGTTGTTAGCACGTGGCCGTTGCCAGTCGGTGTGAGAGACGGGCGTAAAGCGTTTTCCTTCCTTCTGGCTTTGCTCTGATCTGTTCTGAGCTTGTTCTGATTTTCTCAAGGATCTGCGCAGAATTTATCTTGATATACTCGTTGCCTGATCAACTCTTTGTTCACAAACTTTGTTCACAATTCACTTGAACGTTCAACGTGATTCGGTAGTCGGAACAATAATGGTTGACTTCCTTTTCCCGCTTTCTTCTTGCGAGAAGAAGGAAGTGGCGTGAGCACGTGATCATGTATCGATCAATGATTTGTCACCGCTTTTGGACACCCAAGAGTTGTGTCCACCTCTAATTGGCGCGTGACCAACAATAGACTGCCTGCGCGCTCTTGATCGATAATCGCAAGCTGCTCGTGCGTGATCATTTGCACGATCCACCCTTAAAGATCTGCAGGTGATGCTGCCGCCCGCCATGAGCAGTCTCAATTTTGAACAGTTTGGTTAACTATTAATATAACTATAACTAACACTATTGTTTTGTGGAAATTGAAAGTGTGTTCATTTTGTATACCGTGTTCGACAAGTGCTGTGTGGTGTTGTGTGGCAAGTTGTGATCTTTTATGTTCCGCAATTATGTTTTTTAACTGTATTTTGGTTTGACCTATACAAACGCTATTGCAGTTGTTACATGGAATAGAATATATTACGTTCGATTTTTCTGTTATATCAATTTTATCTTTCGATGATCCAGTGAACCTTTGAATGTTGTTTTTGTTGTTGAACTAAATCTTTACATTTAAGTCTTTTAATATTTTCAAATTATATTCAGAATATATAATGAATAATGTTTATAATCAGACAGAAAACAATCCGCAAAATTAATCCACAAACACAACAGCACAAAACCAAAACATAATCCAATCTTAAAAATAGCAAATCATACCAGAAAGTTTTTGAAAAATAACCCTCATATATTAGTCACAAAAGCAGACAAAGGCAATACGACTGTAATATTGGGCAAACAAACATGTCACGAAAAAATCAACCCCCTACTTCAAGACACAAACACATACAGAAAAATTAACAAAAACCCCGTTACACGAATCAAAAACAAAGTACAAATATTAATGACCACTTGGCACAACAAAAAATTCATTTCACATAACACTACTAAATATCTTAATCCAAACAACAACATACTCCCACGGTTATACGGCTTACCGAAAATACACAAACCAATTATTACTATTTATTTACAGACAAACATTAACCACCACATAATGTAAAATTTCGCAAACCACCAATGGTACTCAAGAAAATGTAACAACTATTGAAGTAAATAAATTATTGTATTGTACACAAACTAAACACACCCATGAGGCCAATAGTATCCTCTATAAATTCACAAATTCACACAAAAGACAGCTTTTCATTCGCTAACTCTATTCGCCAGGTCCAGCTACCCAATAATCACAAATTAATTTCTTTAGATGTATCATCATTATATACCAATATACCAAAAGACTTGGTAAATAGAAAAATATAGAAATATAAAGATAAATTATGTTCTTCAGAAATCTCAATAGATGAAATAATAAAGGCAATAAAAATAATCATGGACAATATATTATTTTCTTTCCAAATCAATTATTTTCAACAAATTTTCGGACGACCAATAGGTTCACCGCTAGCACCGGTCCTGGCGAATATAGTTATGCTTTTATAGTTAAATTTTGGACATCTGTTCCACAGATTTATTACCGTTTCAACTACCTTTTTTCAAAAGATATGTAGATGACATAATAACTGCAATTCCGAAAGAAGAACTTCAGGATACTTTAGACACTTTCAATTCTTACCATTACAAATTACAGTTCACTCACGAAATAGAAACAAACTCCTCCATTCCATAATAACAAACTAGAATAAAAAACCGACCTAGTCAGGTAGATTTTTGAACTTTAACTCTTCACATCCAATATCACAGAAAAAGCAATTAATAAAAAGCACGTAAGCACGTAGCGCTGTACCGTGTAGTCGTATCTATCTCCAAGAAACGGAGGCCGTTCCTCGTGGAACAGTAGTCTGACAATACAGGGTGATTCTGGTAACTGGGCAAAGCTATAACTCTTTTTTAAATAAAAGAACAAAATCGTAGAGGAAAAGTTTGTATTAGTTGAAATGCTCTATTATCCCATGCACCGACTTTTTCCCCAAGTGCATCAGTGCATGTGCAAAGTGCAATTGCTCTATTTTTTTAAATTGTACAACCCATTTTTTTTTACATAAATGCATTCCTTAGGCCATTCTGCAATAAAAATGTATAACAGAAATGATCGAAAAAACAATAGTTTACGAGATATTTCGCTTTGTTCAAAGTCTTATAACAGATGCCCAAACCGTTCAATATCGCATTACTTAACCGTTTTTCGTCCTAGTTACGTTCCAATCATGTTTGCTAACATCTCATACTGAAAGATCACCATCATCTTTTTTTTTCTTTTAGAACAAAAGTTACATAATTGTTGGAGATTAATTAGAGAATGCGCAGGATTTCACTTAATACTTGAACGATTTATTGGCGGTCACTATTACAATACACTGTATTCTTCAGTAGCTGTTTGCAGACTGGCAACCGTCGTCCTTCTTACGCCCGATGTATTGGACGCAAAAACAAAAGTAATAATATGAGGTCATAACGGCTCGTTGCCTCCAAATTCAAGTTAAGATCGTTGAATCCCAAGACCCTTCCTCAACGATAGTTACAAAACAAAAAGAAATTTTTAATTAATTAGCCCGCACTGTTTGACAATCTGTTTTAACTTAATTCTTGCTAACGGTTTGGTAAACATATCTGCAAGCATCTGTTCCGTAGGACAATATCTATAATCTATTATTCCCTTAGCCTTAATGTCTTTTATATAATGAAATTTAGTGTCTATATGTTTTGTCCTATTACTAAACTTATGGTTGTACACGAGCTTAAGACAACTCTGATTGTCTTCGTATATTATTGGTTTTTCTTGAAGCTTGACACCAAAGTCTTCCAACAATTGTTGCAACCAAAGTCCTTCCTGTGTTGCTTCTGCAAGTGCAACATACTCTGCTTCTGTTGAGGACAGTGTGACACTGGATTGCTTCCTGCATCCCCAACTTATGGATGACCTGAAAAATTGAAACAAATAACCGCTATTTGATTTCCGGTCGCATTTATCCTGTGCCCAATCAGCATCCGCGAAGCCTAATAATCTTTCTTGGCTGTTTGGCAGTCCAAGTGTCAGTTCGTATTCGATCGTTCCTTTGAGATAACGAACGACTCTTCTTGTTTCGATCCAATCAACTGTCGTAGGCTGCTTATTTTGTTGACTAAGAATTGTGACACTTGCTGATATGTCAGGTCCGGTATTCACTGCCAGATACAGTAATGCTCCGATCAGTTGTTGATATTTTTCGCTGTTTGGCATTAGCGTCCCTTGACTTCTATACTTTGGGTATCCTGGATTGAGCGGTATATTCGAGACTTTTGCGTTTTGCAATCCAAATCTGTTTAGAATTTTCTCTATGTATTTTTCTTGTTTTATACAATAGAACCCGTCCTTGTTCTATCTTACTTGTGTTCCTAAATAGTTTTTCAGTTCGCCAAGATCACTAAGTTTGAAATGCTGCTTTAAGAAATCAGCTACTGTGTTAATTTCACTTAATTACTTTGCTGCGACTAAAATATCATCCACGTAAATAACCAGATAAATTTATTTTCCTTCATTTTTCGTAATATATAAGCAAAGATCTGCTTTGCTTTGTATAAAACCATACCTTTTGAGTATATCATTTATTTTGTCGTTCCATACTTTAGCTGCTTGTTTTAGGCCATAGATGCCTCTCTTTAATTTACACACATAGTCTTCCTTTCCCGGAATGATGTACCCCTCTGCCTGTCTCATGTAGATCGTTTCTGTTAGTTTGCCGTTGAGGAAAGCTGTTTTAGCATCAAAGTGCTTTACAAACATTCCCTTTTGCCCTGCTAGCGTAAGGAATGTCCTAAAAGTGGTATACGTTTCCGGTGGCATACCTCTAGTTGTCCTTTCCGATCGTCTGTATTGTTCTGGCCTTATTTCCACTACTTCTTGAGCCATCTCAAAATCGCTGTCGGCTTCGTCATCAGAATTGCTGTCGTTCCCAGATGATTCCTCTTCGGTTTCGCAACCTTTTACTTGATTTGGAATATCTCTATCCTGATTTGTAACTATTGGGAGTATTACCTCGTCGTGCGTGATACGGCTGTTTTTTTTTACATTTGTTTCGTCCATGAAAATAACGTCACGGCTGATCATTACCTTATTTGTTTCTGTGTTTAATAACACTATGCAACAATAAATTTGCTACTGGTTGAAATTAATGTGAGTCTTATGTAATAGGGTGCGCTGATTCCGATTTTGCATTCAGAATTGTCGTAGCACGTCTGGATTTAAAGTTATAGCTGAAAATCATAAAATACCTATGACTTTAGTAATAAATACATAATTTAGTAATAAAGTCATAAGATCATTAAAAGCTTGAACATGCGTTATTATGTAGCGGCATCAACGAGCCGTATTATTTGGAATGATGTACGAACGTGTGTGTGTGTGTATTTCCAAGGTTACTCTGCTTTATGCGTCTGTAAAAAGAAAAGCGTGCAGTCGTAAAAACAAATAGACAGAAGTTCTATCTTGCGCTCGAGCTAGAGCATGCGGGCAGGATTCATCATGTTTTATAAAATTAGTGTGGGATCTTATATGTGTAAGATTGTGCAACATGAGAAATGCGTAGGGCACAACGCAGTACATTTGTCTCCGAAGGCCATTACGAGACAAGTGACGACTCCGTAAAAACAGAGAGTTCAAGAATAACAACAGAACGGACGGAAGTCAGTCGGCATTTCACCTGTATTGAGAACGCACTAATAAAGAAGTGAAATATTAAAAGAAAGTATTATTATTCCGGTGTAAACCCATAACCCATCCTTACAAAATCAGAAGTGGGATAAAGACAAATAAAGAAAGTGATAGTGCAACGTGTGCAGTGGAGAAGACTGAAAGAACTGTGCTATTAGAGCTGAAAGAAAGTGAAAGAGCCATAATAGTACCAGTTGACAATGGATGCAAGGGATCCAAATAACTTCACACTGACAGCATTGAAGGAGGCGTTGCGAGAACGAAACCTAGGAACCGCTGGAAGAAAGGCCGAACTCATAACCAGATTAATGGAAGCAGACCCATCGGGAGAGTGGATGGAAAGTGTAAAAGAAAGAGGAGATGTAGTGGGGGACGATAATGAAGATACTGGGATAACGAGGAGAGAAAGGGACGTTCTAGAACGCGAAGCAAATATCGCGAAACGCGAAGCAGCTTTATTGGAACGTGAGCTGCAAGCGGCAAGAGAAGAAATTGAAAGAATGCGAACAGCAAGCATGACTGTCGATGGCAACGATCAAGGTCCAAGCCAAGAAGGAAGGAGTCGCCAATTAAGTTTAAATAATATTTTCAATTTATTAAATGACTTTGAGGGAAGTCACGAGACATTTAACACCTGGGAGAATCAAGTACGCCTCTTAAAAAATGCATACAAGTTAAATGATCATGAAACAAAAGTAATGATTAGTGGAAAAGTAAAAGGGAAAGCACAACGATGGTTTCACTCTAATTCTAATCATCTACACATGTCTATCGAAAAGCTCCTCAGTGAAATGAAAAGGATGTATGGCAGGGAAACAGACTGTGTAGTACGGAGAAAGAAATTTGAAGAAAGAATTTGGAAACGTGACGAAACGTTTGCCGATTACTACCAGGAAAAGGTAATACTAGCAAATCAGGTTCCGATAACTGCAAATGAAATTGTGAGTTATCTTATACGTGGCATTCCGAATGAAAATCTGCGCAATCAAATTAAGATGCAGAGATTTAGCACAGAAACCGAATTATTACACGCAATGGAAGACATAACGCTTCCATCTCTCTTCAAGACGGAGGTGAAAAAAGAAGAACGTTTCCGACGTGCTGAATATGGGAAAAGCGAAGGACCATCGCGTCAGCAGGGAATCAAACAGGAAAGCATCGTGCCGAAAAACCCACCAACACGCTGTTATAACTGTGGTGAAGCTGGACACATAGCCACAAGATGCACGAAACCCAAACAAGAGAAAGGAGCATGCTATACATGCGGTAACATGGGTCATCAAGTGAAGAACTGCCCAGAGAAGGACAAAAAGAACAGAAAATCACCTCAGCAAGTATTGAATGTAATGGGGAATGTGAATGAGAGCGATGAATTTCTGAGAAAGATCAAGTTTGAAGTATGCAATGAAAATATGAATATTGTGCTTGACTTAGAGACACAAGTAGACTCAGCAAGTGCAATCAGTTTTATTAGAGAATCACTGATCCCGAGTAGTGTAGTGCAAGACATTAAAATTGAATTAGAACCGTTTGAAGGAATTAACGAGTCGATGCTAAAAATTTTAGGAATGATTAATATGAATGTAATTATGAAAGCGAAAGAAAAAGTAAATGTTAATTTATACGTGGTTCATGATAAGACGATGCATGCTGAAGTTGTATTAGGTCGCGATTTGATGAGAAAACTTGGTTTTAAATTGGTTGAGCCGAAAGGAATGTTTGAGTCAGCTCAAAAAGTACGCGAAGTCATGAACATTGATATTGGTAACTCTGGCGCAGAACATAATATGATTGACTGCTTGAAAATTAATTCGGAGATACCAAGTTCCGACAAAGTAGCCCTTGAAAGTGTGTTCAGAGCGAAGTATGTAATGGCCGAACGACCAGGAGAGCCGGCGGTCAAAACAAAATTTGCTTTGAAATTGCGTCAGCATGCACCGTTCCATTTCAACCCACGTAGACTGTCATTTAGCGAGCGAGAAAAATTGCAGAACATAATTGATAGATTATTGACGAAAGGTATAATTAGACCGAGTGAATCTGAATACGCGTCTCCGATTGTGATGGTGCAGAAAAAGAATGGTGAAGCCCGACTGTGTGTCGACTTTAGAGTATTGAATAAATACATCATCCGGGATAATTATTCATTACCAGTAATTGAAGACCATATTGCAGCATTATATGGAAAAAGGTTTTATACAAAATTAGATCTGAAGGACGGGTTTCACCAAATTCGTGTGCATGAGGATTCAATCAAGTATACAGCATTTAATACGCCACTGGGACAATATGAGTACCTTGGAATGCCATTTGGGTTAAAAACTGCAACGGCAAAGTTCTCTCGATTTGTAAATGCGGTATTGGAAGAATTAATTAGAGCTGGTCATGTCCTCGCATACGTGGATGATTTTTTGATAGCAACGAAGTCAATAGAAGAGCATTTAAAAATACTCAGTCGCGTGTTTGAATTATTAGTCGAAAATAGACTTGAGCTAAGAATAGACAAGTGTGACTTCTTAGCTACTGAAATAGAGTATTTAGGATATGTAATAAAGGAAAGTTTTGTAAGACCGCTAAATAGTGGAATTAATGCAGTGAAGGATTATCCGATACCGCAGAATCAAAAAGATGTGCAGAGTTTTATTGGGTTGGCTTCCTATTTTCGTAAATTTATTGAAGGATTTGCAATGGTGGCGGCTCCACTATATAAACTATTGAAGAAAAATAATGACTTTAAATTTGGAGAAACAGAATTAGAAGCATTCATGACACTCAAATCAAAGTTAACAGAAGCACCAGTTTTAGCTATATACAACCCAAATGATGAGACAGAACTGCACACCGATGCAAGCATGATAGGATTCGGAGCAGTGTTATTGCAGAGGAAAAATGATTCAAAGTTACATCCGATATTCTATTTTTCCAAACGCACAACAGAAGCGGAATGTAAATACCATAGTTTTGAATTAGAAACATTGGCAATAATTTATGCTCTAAAAAGGTTTAGGATTTACTTGTACGGAATTAAATTTAAAATAGTAACGGATTGTAACGCGTTGAAACAAACTCTTGAAAAAAGGCAAGTTAATTCCAGAATTGAAAGGTGGGCAATAGAATTGTTAGCATACGACTATGTAACCGAACATAGGCCGGGCGTAAGGATGAAACATGTAGACGCCTTTAGCAGAATGCAAAGTATACTCGTCATTGAGGCAAATTCATTAGAAACTAATCTCGCTTTGAATCAGGGCAAGGACAGCAAAATCAAGGAATTGCAAACTAAATTACAGTCAGTAGAAGATTCTCTGTACGAAATGCGTAATGGTATAGTATATCGGAAAGCAGGCGACAAACTACTATTTTACGTACCAGAAGGAATGGAAAGTCAAATTATGCATAAATATCATGATGAATTTGGACATGTAGGTGTAGAGAAGACTTGTAGTTTATTATCACAAAATTATTTCATACCACAACTAAGCAAGAAAGCAAAGGAATATATCATGAACTGTTTAACGTGTATTGCATATTTACCGAAATCTGGTAAGATCGAAGGCAGGCTTCACAACATACCAAAAAGTGATCAACCATTTGTACAACTGCACATTGATCACTATGGTCCAATAGATAAAAGTTGTTTGTCAAAGCAACATATTCTGCTGGTCGTAGACGGATTTACGAAATACATAAAGTTGTATCCTGTTAAAAGCACCACGAGCAAGGAGGCAATAGCGTGTCTCAATTTGTATTTTAATAGCTATAGCAGACCTAAGATCATCATCTCTGACAGAGGGACATGTTTTACTTCGACAGAATTTGAAGAATTTTTAAAAATGTGTAATATAGACCATGTACTTGTAGCTACAGCAACACCGAGAGCAAATGGTCAGGCGGAACGAATTAACCGAATATTAGGACCAATGTTGGGAAAATTAATTGAGGGTGAAGAAAGTAAGCGTTGGTATAAAGTAATTAGTGACGTAGAATATGCAATCAATAATACAGTTAATAAAAGTACTGGTCAGACACCCAGCAAATTATTATTTGGCGTGAGACAAAGAGGAAAAGTAATTGATGGAATAGCAGAATATCTTGAAGCGAATGTGAACCCTGAATCACGTGACTTAGTGGATAGTAGAGTTAAAGCATCTGAAAAAATCATAAAGTCTCAAGAATATAATAAAAAGTACTTTGATAAGCATCACAAGCAACCACATGAATACAAGGAGGGTGACTATGTAGTAATAAGAAATTTTGATAATACAGTAGGTAAATCAAAGAAACTAAAACCATACATGAAAGGACCGTATAAAGTTGACAAAGTATTGCGCAATGACAGATATGTCATAAAATCATTAGATGAGCATGATGGGGCGAATAGACCGTACGAGGGCACATGGAGCGCCGAAAATAAGCGTCCTTGGCGTACAGATGTGCAGCTGTCAGATCATAATGACAGTGAGTAGGTACGACGAAATGCGTGAAGTGTGATAATGTATGTGTGTAAGAATGAATGGGTAGGTTCGGTGACCGAACCAAGTCAGGATGGCCGAAACTGTAAGATTGTGCAACATGAGAAATGCGTAGGGCACAACGCAGTACATTTGTCTCCGAAGGCCATTACGAGACAAGTGACGACTCCGTAAAAACAGAGAGTTCAAGAATAACAACAGAACGGACGGAAGTCAGTCGGCATTTCACCTGTATTGAGAACGCACTAATAAAGAAGTGAAATATTAAAAGAAAGAATTATTATTCCGGTGTAAACCCATAACCCATCCTTACATATGGAAAATAAACGAAGGTGTTAATAAACGTAAAGATGGTTTATTTAAGGAGTGATGATTTGAATAAGCAGGTACGACTGTTGTCAAAGAAATGCCAATCGAGTCTCGTGAGGCGACGCCGGAGTCCCACTTCCAACTCGGATAAACAAAACGTTTTCATGTTCCTTCTCCATCGACACGTATCTCGCCTTAAACCCTACATTACTTCAGTGCAACAGTCGCAATAACAAGTATTTAATTGATTTCATATAAGAAGATTCGGTAATTCGGTATATGGGGATTCAGTAAACGACAGATAAATAGGCGCATTTTTAAACCAAGGTATTGCCAATGTTAGTGTAACTAAGGGCCTCTGATTCATTTCAGAGGCAAATAAACATTTATAATTAATTTCTTAATTATAATATTTTGTGTTTTCATCCCAAAGTACGCACATTTATTTCCCCAAAATTTCTCACATTCGCAATTCAACGTAGTTTATAGCATTATCCTCGAAAGATTTATACGTACATAACTTTTTTTCCTGACGTGCCAGAGCAAATCCGATTACAGTTCTGTATTCAGCGCATATGAATTAAGTACTGTAAGGAACCTATTTTCAACCCAGTAGCAGAGAAAAAAATTTATTTTGTTGTGTAGTGAAATCGATACGCCTTTGACTCTTCTGAATAGCCTACAAACTTATATAGATCCAATTTTGCGTCCAGTTTTCTTCTATTTTCTTTGTGAACATGCACATATGCATTACAAACAAATGTGTGTAACTCTCTCACGTCTGGCTTTCTCGAGTGCCATAATTCGTACGGTGTCTTTGCTATTGCTTTACTGGGTAATCTATTTTATAAGTAATTTGCGGTACTTTCAGCTTCTCCCCAATATTGTTTTTCCATACCTGCATCAATTAGCATACACCTGGCCATTTCGAGCAATGATCTGTTTTTCCTTTCCGCAACTCCATTCTGTTGTGGTGAATATGCGGCTGTGTATTGTGTACGTATCCCTTCCTTCTTTAGGTAACTCTGCAAGTTGTCGTTGATATATTCCCTTCCTCGATCCGATCGAATTACCTTTGGTTTCATTTCGCGTTGGGTCTTAACCATCTTTACAAATTTCTTTATGCACACGGCTGCTTCGTTTTTATGCTTTAGCAAATAAATTGTGGTGTATCTGGAAAAATCATCGATGATGGTTAAAACATACCTTTTACCCTTCGGCGTTATTGTTTGCATTGGTCCGCAAACATCCGTATGAAGCAGATCTAGGATGCGTGTACTTTTAGTATTTGATTCTTTTGGGAACGTAATGCGTGCCATTTTTCCTTTTATGCAGCATTCGCACTTTATTCGTTGTCTGCAATCCTCTATTTTTATACCTGTGGCTAATCCTTTTTCCACTAACGCTTTAATTGCGCCAGGGTCCCGATGTCCGAACCGTCGGTGCCATGTAGGGGAAGAGGGCCCAAAACGGGTAAGCTAACGTTGAAAGCTCAAAAATCATAGTTTTTGTTGGATTATAATAACAATTTTGATTTCATGTAGTAGGAAAGATATCGTACTTAACAATAAAAAAGCAACATGGTGTCATTTTGCAACAAATAATTATTTGTAAGTAAAAATGAAAGACTCTGCAAAAACCCGCTTTGCCAAACAGGGGGCCTAAAGCGGGTAAGCCGTTTGGGCAATGCGGATAAGCACTGTGTGGTCATTTTTACGTGAAAGAGTTGGCAACCCGCAAAATTTTGTGGTAATTTCTACGTGACGGAGTTGGTAACCAGAAAAGCGGATCGGGGAGTGGGGATAATACGCGGGAACCGAGGAGAATAAGCTTATGGCTGAAGGAAGCATCATGTGTCTAATAATGTAATTTTCCGAAGAAACAATAAAATATGCCGTTTAAACCAAGTGCTTTATTGTATAGCGGCAAGAACCATTGATCCCAACAAACACTACAAACGAGAAATATATTATCACACACCAATCTTTTTTAGAACTAATGTTAAGATCTTAAACATGTACTTAACTAATATAAAAAAATAACACTTTTTAAGTTATGGTTTTTTAATTAAGATCTCAGACTGTTAAGAAGGAGGATGAATGTTAAAGAGAATTGGAGACTATAGAGGTTGCCAGGTTCGATCCTTTCACAATAAAATATTTCCTTTAATAAATAACTATATTCAATATCAAGTAACAATATTGTAGGGAAGAGTTTAGGAATGATAGGGATGTAGAAGAGCGGAGAAAGGTACTGTAGAAGGTGTGCAAACAGAGGATTTGAGAACTAACGAGACAGGTGATGGTTTGAAGCGCGCAAAGACTTGAAAAAAAAATAGGGGAAATAATTAGGAGAGATTGCAGTGCGGGACGGATTAGGATAGGATAAGTTGTGTGCACGGAAAAGAACAGAGACAAAAGGTTTGCAGATACGGTTTTGGGTCAAAAATGGCGGTTGGGTTGCGTATTAATGGGTGGATTAGCGGAGGGATTTACAGTTATCGCTGGGCGGATGATTAAATAATGCATATTGTAACATCCAACAACACCCACAACAATTTTTTCGCGACATGGGAGTGAGTGGACCACTGCTCGCTATCCTCCTCCCACTAGCAGTACCAAACAACACGTTACCAAGGCAACGGACGGGGAAGAATCGAGAAGGGTCCAGAAGCATCTGGAAGGATCGAGAAGGTTCTCGAAGATTCGCGACAACCGGCGATCGCGACCCGCGGGCGAGATGACCACCACGCATAGCAACGCACTTGTTGATGAGCCCGCTTGCTTAGTTACGAAGGAGTATAAAAGACGGTGTCTTCGGTCATACACTCTCTTAGTTTCCTGCTGGGAAGACAAGGTAATACCACGGTCGCCCAGCAGGGCCGGGGACCATTCTGGGTCACCCCCTGGAGGAGAGGACGGTAGGACTATGCCACCGGCCGCCTCCAGGAGGGGAGAGTACAGAGTGTCCTTAGGCAAGGGAGCCGATTCCCGGGTCACCCTGTGGAGGAGAGGACGGTAGGACTACGCCACCGGCCGCCTCCACTAGGGGAGAGTACAGGAAGGCTACCCAGTAGAGTCATTTTGCGGGCGATTCCCGGGTCACCCTCTGGAGGAGAGGACGGTAGGACTACGCCACCGGCCGCCTCCGCGAGGGGAGAGTACAGGAAAACTGCCCAGTAGAGTCAATAGCGGACCAAGACCTTAAGTCGCCCGCCAGAGGATAGATCGGCAGGACTCACCGCCGATCACCTCCTAGAAAAATACAAGACACCCTCTAAATAGTAGAATCCAATATTGTAAAGTCAAGCGTTTTACCATCGAGAGTTTGAGACGAGCGTGCTCTGTTAAAAGAGATCGGTCATTACGAGTAGAGCCAAGTCCTACCTTACCGATACCCGAACCAATTTCCTGTAAAATCTCCAAAAATGAATAAATCCTTAACATTTTCCCACAGAACCAAACCTCCTGTGATTTTCCAAACCCATCACCAAACCTATCCACTACAATGTTGGCGCCCAGCGTGCAGGCCGAGTTCCACGACTCCCCAAACTTCGATGGGCAAGACGCACGGTCCGATTCCGGATCAACAACCAAAACCCAACCGATTCCTTCACCGACGCAACTATCCGACGACCAATTTACAAGACTGCTCGACTCATTACACAAAAAACCTGCGGGAAAAGGTAGTTTCTCTAAATGCTCCGCACGGTTTGACGGAACCCACCACCGCGGGAAAGCTAGCGCGTTCCTGGCGACGATAGAAATTTTTAAAGAGATAGAAAATGTTACCGACGATAACGCATTACGCGGACTGCCACTATTACTGGACGGACATGCCTCTATTTGGTGGAGAGGTGTACAAGACACAGTACTGACTTGGAAAGACGCGACAGAACTAATTAGATCGACATTCGCTCCACGACGACCAGCCTACCAAATTTACACGGACCTATTTCGGACAACACAGGACGATAAAACACCGACCGACATTTTCGTTAACAAAAAGCGAGCCCTTCTGGCAGAGCTAAAAGAACCGCACAAAGAGAACATACAACTCGACATGATTTACGGATTACTGCGACTGACGATACGGACGAAAATAGGACGAGACACAGTCAAAACTTTCTCGGACTTAATAAGACGGGCCCGGGAATTGGAAGGGCTGGAAAAGGAGAGCCAGTTGGCGACAAGGCAAGCCCAGGGATCAGACCACCGGTTCACCGAGCCTTATCCCAGGGAGCGACCTCACTGCGGATTCTGCCGTCGCAGCGGCCACTCGGCAACGGAGTGCCGACACCGACGATATCACAAGCCCGGGACCTCGAAACAGCACCAGCCTCAACCAACACCGGAGGCACCGAAACCTGCTCCAAACCAATCCGCGTTGCGGTGTTACGGATGCGGGAAGCCTGGCGTCGTGAGGAGCAAGTGCCCGGACTGCTCTAAAAACACCCGAGTCACCACTTACCAGGCAGCGTTCTGTGCGGTGAACGCACTACCAGTTCCCGCATTCCGGCCGACAGTAAGGATCAACATCGGCGGAGCAGAGGGACAGGCGTTCTTGGATACGGCGGCCAAATGTACAATAGCGAGCCAAAGCCTCTACTCAACCCTGCGGAAGAAAGGAACACCATTCGAGACGGCCAGGATGCAGGTCGCGCTGGCTGACGGGCACGCCCGGATGCGCGACGTCCTGAAGGCACGGGTGAAGACTATCTTGCACGGACGAGTCTTCTGGACCACATTTGTGGTGCTGCTGGGCAGCAAGGACAACCGGACACTCCTGGGCATCGATTTTTTGGACAACGCCGGCATCGTCATAAACGTGCCACAGCGGAGCTGGAACTTCGTGGACGCACCCGAGACCAACTACGAGTACAAGGACGAAGTACCTTTGGTCGAGGGGGAGGAGGGGAACCCGCGGAGTGTCAGCGCCGCTGTCGCAGAGTTCAAGGAACCGCCACCAGCATTATTGAGTCCGATTCGAGATTCGCTGGCCGACGAGTTGGAGGCCTACCTGGACGCCGTACCGGAGGAAGGAGCAGTAACAACAGCCCCTAGCACAGCAGCATCGAACTGGCCCGAGTTTGACGAACTCTTCGACCAGTGCGTCAGGACGTACGAGACGGCCAGAATGGATATTGGAGCCGTCGACGTAGCTGAGCTGCGGGAGGACGAGGCGACGAACACCAGCGCCGGACAAAGGGAGGAGCTGAGCCGTCTCGTAGCCGACTACGCAGAACAATTCAAGGCGACGGGACCTCCCACAAAGGAAGCGGTCCACCGGATCGACACCGGCCACCACGCACCCACTGCAGTACCACCCTACCGGATACCACCGACCAAGCGACAGCAGTTACAGCAAGAACTTCGCAAAATGCTGGACCACGACGTGATCGAGGAGTGCGAATCACCTTGGGCCGCACCTGTCGTCATGGTACCAAAGAAGGACGGCAGCATCAGGGCGTGCGTGGACTACAGACGACTAAACGCAATCACCGTCACCGATTCATACCCCCTGCCTCGGATCGATGACCTCCTCCACGCCGCAAAGAAGCCGCAATATATGTCCACGCTGGACCTGCAGTCGGGCTACTGGCAAATCAGCGTAAGGGTAGAGGACCGCGACAAGACCGCGTTCACAACGCCGTTCGGCATATACAGGTTTCGAAGGATGCCTTTCGGCCTGAAGAACGCACCGGCCACCTTCCAAAGGCTCATGGACAGGATGAAAGCAGGCCTGGGTAACCGGAACGTGCTAGTATACCTGGACGACCTGCTAGTGCTGTCAGCCGATTTCCGACAGCATATGGACGACCTTAGGGCAGTATTCGACCGGCTGCGCCACTTTGGTTTAAGAATAAATCGGAGTAAGTGTCGTTTCTGCTGTCCGGAAATAAAGTATCTGGGACATGTACTAACAACGGAAGGAATTTTACCTGACCCCGAGAAGGTGAAGGCAATCCGCGATATGCAGGCTCCAAAGGATCTTAAACAACTCATATCGTTCCTCCAAACGTGCTCCTGGTACAGGCGGTTCGTGTCTAATTTCGCCACGGTTGCTCAACCCTTAACCAGGTTAACCAGGAAAAAGGCGTCATGGGAATGGACGTCCAGCCAGCAAAACGCCTTCGACCAACTCAAGCAAGCATTGACGTCATCCCCAATCCTGCAATGCGCCGACGAGACGAAGCCCTACATTATCAGGACCGACGCCAGCAGCTACGCCATCGGGGCCGTCCTTCTACAAGGAGAGAAGGAAACCGAGCACCCAGTGGAGTACGCGAGCCGACTACTAACTCCGGCAGAGAAGAACTACTCCACCACGGAACGGGAGGCATTGGCGGTTGTCTGGGCCGTCGAAAAATTCCGAGGGTACATTGAGGAAACCGAGGTGACGATAGGAACGGATCACCAACCTCTGAAGTGGCTCATGACGCTCAAATCACCGAGCGGACGGCTAGCGAGATGGGCCCTACTATTGCAGCCGTACTACCCAAAGATCGAGTACATTCCAGGAAAATGCAACGTGATTGCGGATATGCTGTCTCGACTGCCGTGGGAACCATGGAACGAAGAGACAAGAGCGGACATCGCCCAAATCGCCGTGGACATCCCTAGCCGTGGCCCAGCGGTAACGCGGGAGGAACAGCTCAAAGACAACAACCTCAAGACCATAATTGAGGCGTTGGAGTCAACAACAGCGAACGAAGAACTGGCGAGGTGGACTTCGAGGGGATACCTCACCAACGACGGTGTTCTGTACCGCTACGCACCAAGTGTCGATTCGGAGGATGCCCAACTCGTCGTCCCCACACACGAACGAAAGGAAATCCTCCGAGCCTACCACGACGACCCTACAGCCGGCCACTACGGAGTGCAGCACACACTAAATCGCATTGCTACAAGATACTTTTGGCCAAAGATGCACCAGGACATTGCGGAGTATGTCAAAGCCTGCGTGGAATGCCAACGTTACAAAGCCAGCAACCTGAGATCGGCTGGGTTGCTGCAAACACCCGTAATGCAGCAGAGGTTTGAGGTGTTGGCGATTGACCTGTTCGGACCACTACCAAGCACCGCTAAGGAAAACCGGTGGATTTTCATAATCGAGGATGTCGCATCCCGGTGGGTGGAGTTATTTCCGTTACAGCAAGCCACCGCGGAAGCATGTGCCGAGATCCTAATTAACGAGGTCTTTCTGCGTTTTGGGATGCCGCGGCGAATTCTGAGCGACAACGGGACACAATTCATCAGCGGAGTCATGCAGCAGGTCACCCACTGTTTCGGCATCCATCAGAGTTTCACACCCGTCTACCATCCGGAAGCGAATCCAGTCGAACGCAAGAATCGGGACCTGAAGGCACAACTGGGCATATACGTGGGCACGGATCACCAAACCTGGGACGAGAGACTGCCAACGATCCGGTTCGCCATGAATTCCACCAAATGTGCTACAACAGGGTTCTCAGCTGCATACCTTACGTTTGGAAGGGAGCTTAGGACACCCGACGATGCCAGCCGAGACCTGAGGGCGGTTATCCAGTCGGAAAAACTCCTACCGGAGATCACACCAAAGCTCATCGCACTGGCTGACACCCTGAAAACAGCTCAACAACACCAGGAGGAGCAGCAGGACCAGAGGAAGGCGTACGCAGACCAACACCGACGGCCGAATCCAGGGTACCAACAAGGGGACTTGGTACTGGTCACCACCCACACCCTTAGCCGACGGGAGCGACACTTCACATCCAAACTGGCCCCGAAACGAGATGGGCCGTACACAATCAAACGCCAAGTTGGACCAAATAGTTATGAGGTCCAAACCAGGGATGCGGAGCCGGTTTGCGTAGGTGTGTACCACACCTCCGCTCTAACACCATACATCGGCACCCCAGAGGACACCCCGGAGCCAGTGGTACCAATCCGGAAGCGTGGACGACCCCGCAAAAACAACACACCCCGGCAACCTCCGAAGCCAAGGAAGCGACGCCGCCAGCAGTAGACGTGGCCACTGGACTACTCGTCGGGACGCCGTCGTGTCCAGAGGGGGAGACTGTAACATCCAACAACACCCACAACAATTTTTTCGCGACATGGGAGTGAGTGAGACCCACTGCTCGCTATCCTCCTCCCACTAGCAGTACCAAACAACACGTTACCAAGGCAACGGACGGGGAAGAATCGAGAAGGGTCCAGAAGCATCTGGAAGGATCGAGAAGGTTCTCGAAGATTCGCGACAACCGGCGATCGCGACCCGCGGCCGAGATGACCACCACGCATAGCAACGCACTTGTTGATGAGCCCGCTTGCTTAGTTACGAAGGAGTATAAAAGACGGTGTCTTCGGTCATACACTCTCTTAGTTTCCTGCTGGGAAGACAAGGTAATACCACGGTCGCCCAGCAGGGCCGGGGACCATTCTGGGTCACCCCCTGGAGGAGAGGACGGTAGGACTATGCCACCGGCCGCCTCCAGGGGGGGAGAGTACAGAGTGTCCTTAGGCAAGGGAGCCGATTCCCGGGTCACCCTGTGGAGGAGAGGACGGTAGGACTACGCCACCGGCCGCCTCCACTAGGGGAGAGTACAGGAAGGCTACCCAGTAGAGTCATTTTGCGGGCGATTCCCGGGTCACCCTCTGGAGGAGAGGACGGTAGGACTACGCCACCGGCCGCCTCCACGAGGGGAGAGTACAGGAAAACTGCCCAGTAGAGTCAATAGCGGACCAAGACCTTAACCCTCCGACGGCCGTACGTCGACGGCCAGGACAGAGTCAGTTTGACTCGTCACACAGATTTTCACTAAAACATACTTAAGTCGCTCGAGCTCCTCACCGATATGTGACTCATCAAACGCTTGCTCGAGCCGAAAGTCTCACGGATACACTACTACTGGGTAATCTACATTGTCGGATAATTCAAAGGAGTTGGAACAGCGGACTGTCGCGGAGTTTCGGGTTTCTGTCTACATACATTGAGCATATAATAAGCCTATGTTCAAAAAATATAATTTTATTATTTTTGATTTTGTACAATTCATTTTTAACTCCATTCGTGCAACCGTTCACGTAATTGTACGAGTTTGTGCAGAATGGTTACCACACACATATCTCGTACATTTATGACAGGTTGTTGAGTAACGGTTGTTACTTCCACGACAAACTCAATATCGCGTACGTTGTTACACTTGTACAGTGGAATTTTTTAGAATTATTCTGCCCGTTGACCCTTTAGCCCAAAGATGCGCACTGTTCACAGATCTGTGGCGAACTGAATTTGTTTTCCGCACTACACCGCATGTTTCAGAATGTGGTGGGGCAGCGTTAAGCCGGATGTCGTTGCCGCGCGAAAGCGATACGCACACTCTCATGTCTTTCGGCGAACGCCGTCAGCTATGAGAGTGTATGCGTTACCGCTCTCGCATTGCGAGTCAAAGTGACTCCGTCCTGGCTTGCGGAGGGTTAAGTCGCCCGCCAGAGGATAGATCGGCAGGACTCACCGCCGATCACCTCCTAGAAAAATACAAGACACCCTCTAAATAGTAGAATCCAATATTGTAAAGTCAAGCGTTTTACCATCGAGAGTTTGAGACGAGCGTGCTCTGTTAAAAGAGATCGGTCATTACGAGTAGAGCCAAGTCCTACCTTACCGACACCCGAACCAATTTCCTGTAAAATCTCCAAAAATGAATAAATCCTTAACATTTTCCCACAGAACCAAACCTCCTGTGATTTTCCAAACCCATCACCAAACCCATCCAAAATGGACAAACTTCATTGACAGAATGATGGTAATAAAATAAGAATAAATAATAATAAACGTATTTGTTCGGGATAAATCGCGATAGTTTCCGACGCTCGCTGGGCATGGTTCCTCGCTCGTCTGCCCACCCCGGTCGCGCTTCCGAGCGCGACCTCTTCCGAGCTCCCCACCTTCTAATTAGGCGCTGGGTGGGCGGAAAACGAGGTGACGAGCGAGGTAATTATACAGCGAGCGGTCAGTGTGTATTCCAATACAAATCCAAAGAGTTTTAAAACAGTTCCGAAAAGTGTTGAGAGTATAGCAGTGTTAAAGAGCGAGATAGCGAATCGAGCAAGTCACAGTTTCCGTAAGAAGAGAGGCGAGCTCTATCCAGTTTCCAAATTCCAATTAGATTTTCCATCTCCCGCTCCCTTCTTACAACCCCCAGTTTCCGCTCCTTCGCAATATCTCCTCAATACCACCCCCCTTTTCCGACGCCACGTACAGTAAAACCCATACCCCAGTTTTTCATTCCATTTATTTTCCACATTTTCCATACAGTCCACTTCATTTTCCTTCATTACATATTCTCCAATTAGTAATTCTTACCACCCGTACCTACTTGGCTCCCGCCAAACGAACCGTTCCAACAGTATTGCAAAATTGCCTCACTCGTGACACAAATCGCAATAATACGATCCTACTCCTGAATAGGTTGTGCAGGTCTCGTGTGCCCACCCCTCGCAGTCTCCGCACTTAATCCAGTGTTCGACTGGTGGGTCCACATAAAGTGCACCGCAAACTGTTGTACATATCGTTGTCCACTAGGACTAGGACTAACATTTTCTGTTTTCATTAAAGCGACATGTCTGACTAGGTGGCGCCCGTGACCCACTCTACTTATTGTAACCACGGCTACATCTTTTGTTTATTTTTCCTTTCTACGTTCCTTTTTGTTTTGGTCCTGCGACGGTTACTCTCTGTACCTGTGTTCTGTAGCGTGTGCGGCCACGTGGCGTAGTCTTTTAATAAAACTTGTACAGGAATAACGGATCTATCTTTGATTTCGAACCACGCTCTGCTATAATTTACAAAAATCAATTATACACAACAAAAATAGTCTTTGACAAGTTTTTTGCTTCTGGCTACCTTCTTTTTGGTTTTCCCAATTTTGCTATCAGAAAAATCCTTCAGATTGTTCTTACTGGCAAGTTTGGCAACAATACGTCTTTTTTTTCCTCCTTTTCACTATGTTCTGCCTTGATGGGTGTGCTCGTTAAAATTTCCGCTCTTTGACATTTTCGTTTCCGGATTGATTTGCTCGGGCTGAATTTGGGTAGCGGTCTAATATCCTCAGCCCTCACGTGGCCTGTGGGTGTTACTATTGGACTAAGTGACGTTGAGCATGACGCCTCAACCTTAACAATTGATTGAAACGGAGATTCCACGGGCGCGGCATCCATTGCTATTCCAGATGAAGACCCAGTGGAAATTGCAGGAGCCTCGAAGAGATGGTGGTCTACATATTGGAACTGGGATGTATCTTCGGATGTATTTCCCATAACTTGAGCTCTATCAGTCAAAGTGGATGGCAGGAAATCTGTGTCGTTGAAGACGTGCCGGTTTATGGGCCATATTCCAGTACAGCGAAATCCATTGATAGCATTTTGTGCACTGGCCGCTCTTATGTACGCTTCGCCAAAAAGTCCACCTATGTCTTGTTGACAAATTGTTTGTCCGACATGGCCGCGTTGAAATGTAGAAGCCGCTTGCTCAAAATAAGTTTTGAGCGGGCCATAAACACAACGATCCAGGGGCTGCATTCTATGTGTTGTGTGAGGTGGCAACGACACAAAAATCACGTTATTCCGGGTCGCATATTCCAACGCTTGCAGATGCTTGTGCGATTCGTGATTATCTAATATTAGAATAATTTTTTTTCCGGCGTTGGACGGGTAATTTCAATATAATACCAGAGCCATTCTAAAAATGTTGGCCCATTCATCCAACCGTTGTCTGTACATGTGCCTCTGGTTCCTGGTGGTGCTTCATCTAATAATCTTTCTGCCATCCATTTTCTCCCATAAATCAGAAATGGGGGTACAAAAGATCCAGCCGCATTGCAGCAACAAACAGCCGTGGTTAATTTTCCCCTTTCCGCGCTGGAAATGATACCCACCTGTTTCTTGCCTGATCTGGATAAGATCTTTGGCAGCTTATTATTTGTTGCCCGGATGCCGGTCTCATCCATATAGGACATGCATGTTGCATCAATGCCATGCTTATTTATCTGCGCCTCCAAAATATCGAAAAATCGATAAACTTGTGATCTGTTAAAACCTCGCGCTCTCGAAATGGAGGTTGGTTCTGGCTGTCTAATAGTCAGATTGGAATGGCGTTTTTTGAAGCCTAAATACCAGTCGTGCCCAGCCGAGCCGTCTTTGAATGGATGAGGAATATGATTTTTTTCGGCATACTATATTCATAGGCCAGTTTTAAGAATTCGAGTTTGGTCAAACCATAAAAAAGGTTATCGACGTGAAAAATGTAGTCCAGTAGCTCGGTTTCTTGAGCATCATTGAATATTTGTTCAAACCGTCCGAGCTTTTTCAGGCAACTTCCCTTTTGCAAATGCCTTTGCAAGGTAGAAAGCGTTATTGAATATTTTTTTGCGGCTGCGGAAACTGAGGTGATCCGCGATTCGTCCATCGCACGTTGCATCGTAGACTCATTCCAACATGCCTGTCCCGTTTTCCTCTGGTATTTATTCACCATCTGAACAATCTAAAAAAAAACTGAAGAGAAATTATAACCTCAACAAAAAAAAACGCCGTTACTTTCATCGTTTTATAAAGTAAAATAGTACCAAAATAATATGATATTAGTAACACATTACGTGTGGGAACGGTATTAGTTCCTTTTACCAACGTAGTGAAGTACGAACCCTTTACGCACGAGGCCTTTTTGATATGGGGAAACCTAAAATTGATAATGATTACATTCGCATTGCCTTACTGCAATAATATCCTGCTTTTATTGTACGGGTTTTCCCGAATTGTAACTGCCTAGATAGGCGTAATTTAAGGAATAACTCAACTAAAACCTTACTCTGAAAAAATACCAGTTTATTATGTTTTAGATCAAGCGGATCTAGTGCTGCCTTAGCTAGGCGCATATATAAATTTAGATGTGATAGCTGATAAACGCAATGCTACGTAATATCACTTTCTTTGGTTAGGAAAGCACAGTAACTTTTGAATAATGTACGCGACTAAAGAAACGCACATAAATTATAAATCTAATGTTGCCGGTTGGGTGCGCGAAGAAAGAGTCCGTTTTATGTTTAAACACTTTATTAAACAGCACGCAAATAAGAGTATTTAACAATGCCGATAGATCAAACGAGGTGTTGTGTAGGACTTATGCCGTTATACTAATTTGAATCATAAGCCGCTTCGCCCCGGCGCGTGTCGGAGAGACGAGCGGCGGACGGGAAGGGGCATTGCTCTAATTGATCAACAATGCCACCGAATTTTTGCCCGCAACACGGGTAACGACCGTGCGGTGACTCTGCGCGACGGTTAGATTCAAACCGTTAGAAATTCGAACAAATAACTTGAAGTCTTTTATTCTCGAGTAAGCTGTATACAGGTCAGTTAGCGACTAATTAGCCGTTGGTCATAAAGCCTCGAAATTACCAATATACAAAAAGTAAGTGGTAGAGGAAAGAGAAAAGGCGGGAGTGACGGTAATAGGTTTAGGAAAGTAAGAGAGGGGAGACAATAGCTGAGCGGGCGGATTGAGAGACAGAGAGACAGGGAGCGAAAGTAGAAAGAAAGAGAGGAAGATAGCGGGAGCGTTCGAGCAGGTGACAAACATAATATTGACGCTTTCGGCCGCGCGGTCGTTGTTCTCTTCAAATCAGCTGATTGCGCTGACAGTCACAACATTCCGCCCGCTTTCGTCGGTCGACGAAAAGAAAGTGCATTTCCCCTTGGACCCTAGCTCTTGCCCCTGGATGCAGGTGACTGTTGTCCTATGGTAGAAACGAGGTACCTTCTGCGTCTGGAATTCAGGAGAGAGGAAACAGGTCTATGGTTCAAAAGAAAAGAGCGGAACTATTTTTACAACAGGTCGTTTTAAAGTAGTGGTCTCTGTCTTAAGTGTGACCACCCAAGTCAATCCGTCTTCGCCCGGATGGGTCTCGATAACACGAGCCAGTGGCCATTTCGTTGGAGGCATCGACTCGGATTTTAGCAGGCAGAGATCCTCAACCTTTATCGATGCGTTCGCGCTTTGCCATTTCCCTCTGGTCTAAAGAGATTGAATGTATTCTTGCGACCATCTGTGCCAGAAATACTCCTGCATGCGCCTTAAATGTTGCCAACGCGTGAGGCGAGATGGTTGGACGTCTGTAAGTATCGGCTTTGGGACAGCATAGAGCGGCGCTCCAATCAAAAAATGACCAGGCGTAAGCGCTGTCAAATCGTCCGGGTCATCTGTAAGTGCTCGCAGTGGGCGAGAGTTGAGGCACGCCTCCACTTGCGCCAGGAAGGTTGCCATTTCCTCGAATGTGAGTGTGGTTTCGCCTATCACTCTACGCAGGTGATGCTTCGTGGACTTTACGGCTGCCTCCCACAGTCCTCCAATGTGGGGCGCTGCAGGAGGATTGAACCGCCATTGGGTGCCGTCGTTCGATAGTTGAGCAGCGATTCTTTCAAAGTCCTTATTAGCGGCCTTAAAGAGGTTTCGCAGCTCTGCAGCCGCACCTACTAAATTTGAGCCATAGTCACTCGATAGAGAAGTGCAGATTCCTCTGCGTGAAACGAAGCGTCGAAAAGCTGCCAAGAAAGCGTCTGCAGTGTAGTCAGACACAAGTTCTAAGTGAACGGCCCGTGTGCTGCAACAAATAAATAAGGCAATATAACCCTTATATGATTTGTGTCCTCTACCTCTTGTGGTCCTCAGACGTATAGGTCCTGCGTAGTCAAGTCCGGTGTTCAAAAACGGCCGCGAAGGAGTAACACGCATGCTTGGTAAATTTCCCATTTGCTGCTGAGCGGTAGTTGATCTCCATCGAATGCAGTGGATGCTTTTATGGATCCAGCTTCTCACTACTGCTCGGCCTCTGGGAATCCAGTAGGATTGCCGAAGCATGCCGAGAGTCAGCTGGACCCCGCCGTGAAGTGTGGACTTGTGAGCATTGTCCACCAGTAGCATCGTCAGATGTGAGTCCGCTGGCAATATAGCCGGGTGCTTCCCCTTATAAGCAAGAAGAGAATGTTTTAATCTTCCGCCCACTCGCAGCAGGCGTGGTCGTCCTTCTCGTTTCTCCTTAAGCTAGTAACTTCCTTAAAATACGTTGTACTCTGTACGGTGGCGATCCAGAAGTGGCGAGCACGATTCAGTTCTTCCAGAGATAGGTTGGGTCCCAATGAATCTGTCTTTGCAGCAGGAGTCAGGCATTTTTTCACCCACCGTTGGCACCAAGCGGTAACTCGCAATAGCTTATTGAGTGATGGGAACTTGAAGAGTAGTGACCATACCTGCGGACCTCCGCTGCATACATGAGTAGTCACTACACGTCTTACCTCTTCATTTGTCTCCTGATAGGAATTTGTTCTCGTCCAAGGCGTCGTACAAGTTGAGAGTCTGGACGGTCCGCACCACCATAACATAAAATGTAGTAATTGCGATGGGGTTAGTCCCCTTGACGCACAGTTTGCTGGGTTGTCCGCCCCGTCGATGTGGTGCCACACAGCTTGCGGTACCAAAGATTGTACGTGCGCCACCCTATTGCCAACGTACGGAGACCATTTCCGTGGGTGCCCTTGTATCCATGCTAGCGCCACCTTCGAGTCACTCCATAAATGTATAGGGGTCTCGTCCAGGCTCAGAATCCTCTTAACATGTGCGACTAACTCTGCGAGTATTTTGATTGTACACAACTCCTTCCTCGCAATGTACTCTGGCTTGATTGAGGCGACCTTAGTTTTGCTCATCACGAGTGGTACTGACACTTGCGACGTGTCAGAGATGACCCTTAGATATACCACCGCGGCCTTCGCTTTCTCTGAAGCGTCAGCGAAACCGTGGATCTCGATGTTTCCTGCCCTTGAGTCGTATTGCATCCAACGAGGAATGGATAGCTGTTTAATTGTTGGCAGTTCGCTATAAATTCCTTGCCATTGCATCTCCTCGGCAGGTGGAAGCGGTGTGTCCCAGTCCACGGCAAGCAGCCACAATGACTGCATAAATATTTTTGCAGATATTGTGATGGGGGAGATCCACCCCAGAGGGTCAAATAATTTTGCGATCCTGGAAAGTACGGTTCTCTTAGTTAAGAGTGCTGGATTAGGGCTCACCGTGACTCGATATGTGAACTTGTCGTCCTTAGGCTTCCATCTAATCCCCAATATTAATCTTCCAGTGTCTGACGACCATGACAAATCCTTGTCCATTGGTGCGAGGGTGTCCTCTAGAGGAACTAAATTCTCGTTATTTGCAGCCAATTTTCTCAATGTAAACCCGCCCGCCTTGCACAATTGGTGCACCTTGGATCAGCGTTTCTGGGCTGTGATCAATGTGGCATCGCCCGACAAAACGTCATCGACGTAGCAGTCGTGGCGAAGAGTTGTTGCTCCTAGCGGGCAGCGCTGTTCTTCGTCCGTGGCGAGTTGTCGCAGCGTGCGAATGGCTAAAAATTGTGCACACGCCAAGCCATATGTCACGGTTTTGAGTTTGTAAGTCGCTAATCGTTCCTTGCTGTTGGCGCGCCACACAATTTGCTGATAAGATTGGTCGTCAGGGTGGATAAGGATCTGCTGATACATTTTCTCTATTTCGGCTGAGAACACATATTTGTGTACTCGCCAACGCAAGAGAACCTCCGCAAGCTCCGGAAGCAGATTCGGCCCTGCGAATAGAACGCTGTTTAGTGAGTGCCCATTTTTAGATGCTTGTGAGCCATTAAAAACTACTCGTAGTTTTGTAGTTATACTGCTGTCCTTTAAGACCCCATGGTGGGGCAGGAAGTATTCTCCGGCAGTGTCATTGTTATTGGCCGAGACAACTTCCTCCGTGTGATCTAAGTGAGCATACCCTTTCATAAAGGCTCAGTACATGTGGGCGAAGCTTGGGTCCCTGTCGAACCGCCTTTCTATGGCGACTTGCATTCTGATCGCGAACATGTTGGATCCGCTAAACAATGGTGGATTCTCAGCAAACGGCAACCGTACAATATACCTTCAATCAGAAGTGCGGCGATGAGTTGCTGCGAAGTGTTCCTCACACCGTTGTTCGTTTGCGGATAGCGCCATGCTCGATGAGGGTAGCTCCTCTTCCTCCCAGAAACGCCGCATGAGAGGCACTAAATCCCTATCCAAAGAGTGCTCATATGTATCCACTGATATAGCATGGGCAGTTATACGCCGTGAGACGTTGACTTTTCCTGAAATTATCCATCCTAGGATGGTTTGTTGCGCTACCGGTGCCCTTGGGCCCCCCTTCCTCAGACCCTCTTCAATGATGTCTAGAAAAACATCTGCTTCAAGAATTAAGTCAATGCGATCTGAAGAACCGTAGTTGGGGTCGGCGAGATCCAATTCGCAGAGGTGCGGCCAGGTTGTCGACAGGATGTCCTCATGTGGTCGGTAACTTGCCAATTTTTGTAGTATTAAAGCAGTCACGGTGAAGCTGCTGCTCGGATCCACTCGAGACCTGATACAAAGCTCTATAATGTCTCGTGCCCTTTGTAGCCTGTCACTCAGTCCTGCAACTATTATATTGGCCGGCTGACGGGGGAGTCGCAGTAGGTGCGCCAAATTTTCTGTTATCAGGGATATTTCCGAACCCTGGTCAATTAGGGCTCGTGCCGGCAGCTTTTCTCCATTGCATGCAGTGCTGTACACCTGCGCAGTAGCCAGCATGACTCTGAATTCCCCGTGTGCAGTCTGATGAAATGTGTTGTGCACAAATCTAGCTGCATTTCTCCAAGAAAGGCCCCATGAAGGACTGAGTGATGCTTGCCGGGGCATTTTTGGCAGCGCTCTTCTGAGCTGCATTCAGAGACGGTGTGCTTTCCTAAGCAGTTCGTGCATAGCTGGTGGGAGACGATGATCTGCTTCCTTTCTGCGGGAGTTTTACTCTGTAATGCTTCGCAAAATAGTATGAAATGGTTGCCATGACATAGCGGGCAACGACCCTTATGTAGGCGACAGTGTTTTGTCGCCTGAGCGACAGTCATTTGTATTAGGACGCATGGGCCCCGTTGCGTCCGGGCCACGCGTCGACAGTCAGTTTGGTCACGGCGTTCGACGACGACACAAATAAAGTCTATTTAGAAAACTTGGAATACTCTTGTGGTTTAACTCCCGGGGTAGTCATTGGAATTTTGGACGCCCTTCTTAGGTGGGATTTTAGATTTGACTTAGACATTAGATTCCCATTTAGAAAATAATCCCACAGATAAATTCAGAAGTGGGATTACCCCGGTAATTCGCGTGATTACAATTACCGTCACCGTTTGCCTGACAATTGGAAAGTGGACATTTGGTAGGGAGTTGAAAAGACTTTGTGTTGTCGTGTTGGTGAATTGATCAGTTTGGTTGGAATTAGTGGTGGACGTGTTAGAACTTTGGGACTTGTTTAAAATGCTTGGTGGAAAGAAGAAATTGGTCGATCTGACGATCGTAGAATTGAAGGCGATACTGCAGGAGAAGGGATTACCTGTAAATGGTCATAAGGCAGAGCTCATAGTTAAATTATTGGAAGCCGACCCGAACATCGAACGAGCAACACCGTCGGCAGCAGACCCGAATCCAGGAGGGGAACCCGAAGCAGGCCCGTCAACAAATACTTCGTTGGACGTAAGTGTAATCGTGCACATGCAAAAGGAAATGATGAAACTGAGGGAAGAAACTGACGCTTGAGAAAAGAATTGAAAGCGCGATCCTCCCCGGTGGTCGCACCACCAGCGACGCCTGTAGTGGAACGGAATACTGTGACGGTGCAGCAGAACGTGGGCCTCAAGACAATTTCGGACATGTTAATGGAATTTTCGGGGGACACAGGCAATTTTAGTAATTGGAGATGCCAAGTGGAATTATTGGCAAGCACATACCACTTGGACGATAATGCTGTAAGGATTTTGATAAGTTTACGTTTGCGTGGAAAAGCATTGGACTGGTTCCATGCAAGATCCGAACATTGGCAATTGTCTTCGGTACAGCTATTAGATAACATTGGATTTATGTTTGATCATCGGCCGAGCAAGTTGACACTTCGGCGCGATTTTGAGAAGCGCATCTGGAAGCGAGGTGAATCCTTTGCGACGTATTATTTTGAGAAAACAATGTTGGCCGGTCGACTCAACGTAGACCCAGACGAAATGGTGGATTTGATAATCGAAGGAATACCCGATCTTCGTTTGAGGGACCAAGCGAAGAGCCACCGTTACCGATACCCGGAAGACCTTTTGGAAGCCTATGGAGACATTATGTTGTTCCAACCAGCCATGAGTCAACAAGTATGTAAGGATACTCGGGAAGATAGGCGCCCGAGACCGCCGGCGTCAAATTCCTCGGCGGCAGCAGAACCGCGTTGCTTTAATTGCAACAGCACGGGACATTGGAAGAAGGATTGTCCGAAGCCTCGTCGTCAATGGGGATCCTGCTACAAATGCGGCAGTGCAGCTCACAGGACAGCAAGGTGCCCCAATAAGGACGAAACGACGCCGACGGAGGAGAGTCCAGGAACGTCCAGAATACCCATCAACCTGGTTCAGTCGACGTCTTGGAAGGACCCAATTTTGGTACCGATTTCTTTCGCAGTTCCCGACAGTTCCAAAATAAGTAGAAATCTTATTGTTAGTGGTATTTTAGATTCAGGATCAGCCCTGAGTTTAGTCAAGCGTTTGTTGTTGCCTCGCGATGCATATGTGGAAGAATTTTCGGAGGATAATTTTATAGGGTTAAATTCGTCCCCGCTTACCATTCTGGGCAGATTCGATACGCATGCCAGAATAGCGGACCTCCCATTAGATTTTACATTTTTCGTTGTTCCGGATTCTACAATGCGCAACGACGCTATACTTGGCCGCGACTTTATTAGATCATCATTTGTAAAAATCCAGGTACACTCAACACTGCGTATTGAAATGATCGAGCCACGTGAGCAGGAAAGTGATGAATTTAACGGAAAAATTAGGCAAATAGAACACCGGTCTGAATCAAAGATGCAACATGACGATGCGTTGAGCCGCGATCGCAGTAGTCTTGTCTTAGAACCGAATAATTTCGAATCCGCGTTAGCGATTAAGCGGACACAAGACCAAAAGATTAAAGAGTTAAGAGATCGCTTGGAAAAGGGTGAAGAAAAGTCTTACGAATTACGGGACGGTTTAGTATACAAAAAATTAGGCAACGACCAGTTATCGTTTCATGTTCCGGAAAATATTAAACATTTGAATAACAGCGTTTGTCGTTCTACCGGCGATACCCCGAGCCGTTTATTGTTTGGAATAGCACAATCGGGCGAGATAAGCGATGTATTGAGACCTGTTTTGAAAAGCGAGAACGAGACACGAGACTTAGATATGTTGCGCTCAGCGGCGGCTACAAAGATAAAAGGTATTCAAGCCGGAAATGCGAGATCTTATAATCTTCGCCGAAAACCGACGGCGAAGTACAATACCGGAGATTACGTTATGATCGCAAACCACGACGCCACACCGGGTGTGAACAAAAAACTGATACCGAAGTTTAAGGGACCATATGCGATTTCGAAAGTGCTTGACAATGATCGGTACGTGGTTAAAGACATTGAAGGATTTCAGATAACCCGTGTTCCATTTAGTGGTGTGGTGGCCCCGAAGGGAAGTATCTCCTCCTGCCTTAGCGGAGCTAGTTTCGCGAGTGGGAGGAGGTAGTGGTGGCGAAGCAGAAGGGATGATTGGTCCGAGTTGCCGACGAGGGGCCGTCGCCGCCGTGGCGAAAGGGCACAGGCCGTCAGCCCTGGGAGGAATACCCGATCAAGCCTATCGGGGTTTATACTACTACTACTACTACTAGTGGTGTGGTGGGCCCAGATCAGATGCGACCCTGGGTTCAGGACAAATGATGCCTACACATAGCTTGTGTTGTGACATTGTGTGCAGTGCTAATTTTAAGACTTCAGACTTGTTTTGTATTTTAGGTTTGTTATTAGTTTTAGTTCGTATACTTGTGTAACCGTTATTTGTAAGTTACATATAGGAATACTTCTAGGACAGTAAGTTGGCGAAGCGTTTTTTAGAAAATAATTATTTATGTATTTTGTTGGCGACGTGACCGAGGACGGTCACTTATGTCAGGATTGGCCGAACTGTAGGCGACAGTGTTTTGTCGCCTGAGCGACAGTCATTTGTATTAGGACGCATGGGCCCCGTTGCGTCCGGGCCACGCATCGACAGTCAGTTTGGTCACGGCGTTCGACGACGACACAAATAAAGTCTATTTAGAAAACTTGGAATACTCTTGTGGTTTAACTCCCGGGGTAGTCATTGGAATTTTGGACGCCCTTCTTAGGTGGGATTTTAGATTTGACTTAGACATTAGATTCCCATTTAGAAAATAATCCCACACTTAGGTAATTCCTTTTTGGTCACCTGAAGCACCCGTGTCTTCCTTGGTGGCAACTGGCCCGTTGACTTGGGTACAGCCCTGGTATATGCCTTCTGACTCACTGACTCGATGGCCTCCAGTGTTTGGATTCGATTCTGTAGGAACTCCCTTAAAGTATTGTAGGACGATGGATCCGTGCTACCGCCCAATGAGGTTTCCCATTCTCGCATGGTGTCAATATTTAGTCGCTCAATGGTGGTGTGAACGAGCCAGTCGGTTCCGTCATCGATGGGCCACTCTAAGGCCTCTAGTGCATGCACCATGTTTTGGGTGCCATGAAAAACCCTTTTCAGCTCTTGGGCCGAATCCGTAGTCATCAGTTTCAATGACGTGAGGGTCTTGAACTGCGCACTGACAAGTAGTCTTTTGTTATCATACCCGGACTTGAGATTCCTCCACGCTCCCTCGAAGTTTTCGCCTGATACAGGGATTCCTTGTAATAACTCCGCGGGCTCGCCAGTGAGTGCATTAATCAAATAGTGCATCTTCTCGATTTTCGATAAACCTGAGTCATTTATAACGAGGGAGATGAAAAGCTCCTTGAAATGTGTCCACTCGCGGAACGACCCTGAAAAACGTGGCAGTTCAATGCGGGTAAGTTTTAAATTCGATGACGCTTCGCCCGCCGTGGTGGGGGAACTGGTCTTTGACCCCTCTGGCGTTGATATTTGCTCCATCAGGTCAGCGAAGCGCGCCTTTTGTGTGTAGTATATCTCCTCCGTTATGCTAAACACGTCTTTAGCAAAATAATCGTAAGACGATGTTTCTTTTGTGAGGAGGGCCAGTAGCTGGTCGTGCTGCTCTTCAAATTTCTTCCAGTTTCCGCACAAGCCATCTAGTCTAGTTTGTACAGCCCCTTTAGTGATTTGGTGGATCCTAGCTTTTTCAAATTTTCATACGAACGACTTATACGACCTTGAAGGTCAGCTTGACGTTGCAAAATTTGTTCCATTGTTTCGATGGGTTTCAAACGAGATTTGAAGAGCGTCGATGAAAGAAATTATTGGCGGTGTGGTAATGTGAACAGGCACTTACTGAGGTGATGGTTTGCGGTGCTCACAAACTTTAACGTGTTTGAGAGGCTGTGTACCTTGTAGCTGGGATGTATCCGGCTCGAAGGACCAAATGTTTTAGATCAAGCGGATCTAGTGCTGCCTTAGCTAGGCGTAGATGAATTTAGATGTGATAGCTGATAAACGCAAAGCTTCCTAATATCACTTTCTTTGGTTAGAAAAGCACAGTAACTTTTGAATAACTTAAAGCCTTTTATTCTCGAGTAAGCTGTACACAGGTCAGTTAGCGACTAATTAGCCGTTGGTCATAAAGCCTCGAAATTACCAATATACAAAAAGTCAGTGAGAGAGGAAAGAGAAAAGGCGGGAGTGACGGTAATAGGTTTAGGAAAGTATAAGAGGGGAGACAATAGCTGAGCGAGCAGATTGAGAGACAGAGAGACAGAGAGGGAAAGTAGAAAGAAAGAGAGGGAGATAGCGGGGGCGTTAGAGCAGGTGACAAACATAATATTGACGCTTTCGGCCGCGCGGTCGTTGTCCTCTTCAAATCAGCTGATTCCGCTGATTGTGAGTCGCAACAACTGTGTATTTTAACAATTAACACTTTGCCGTTAGCACGTCTCGTAAAAATTTAGAAAAATAAAGAAAAACTTGCTGACGTGTGTAAATTATTGTTATCTGAACTCAACAGCAACAGAACACCGCAGATCACTAACAAAATGCAAACGATATTAAAGTGCTGTCGTTTTTCATAGAAACGGAACGTACGACCTGATAGAACAGATCTTTTCGAATAAAGAAAAAAAATACAACGAGGAGTTTGCCCACGATCGGACAATTTTTAAAAGTTCTTATATCCATCCAAGCTTCTTTGAGAATTTTTTTCAAAAAAATCGATCGGGGCGTGTTTTGAGATAAAAAATATTTTGTGCTTTAAATTACAAATAAACAATAAAAAATTATTTTTTGGTTAAAATCATATTTTTTTCTTGAAAGATCATTCAAAAACACAAATTTTGAAAAAAAGAACGATCCAATTGGTGCATTTTTCACAAAGTTATGAGCATCTGAAAAAAAAGGACCCAAATTTTAAGAAAATTCATATTTCCAAAACGGACCGTCAAAAAATTCTGAAAAAATTCATGAACGCGTTTTTGATCAACCTTAAAAACATACAAAATTTAAAAAAAAATCGAAGGGGGTGAGGTTGGAAAGTGTCCGATTTGGCATGGAATGCCTCATTTATAAAGTAAAATCGTGCCAAAATAATATGATAATGTTAACAATTTGATATATGTACTAGTTTTCGACAAATCACAAGTTACATATCATTGGATATTTTAACGAATTCCCCAGATTTCTTTTATTACGCCCACTTTCGCTGTATCTCAAATTTGGTGACTGATCGGAGGTGATCTAAACTCAGGAGTGTTCGGGTAATCACGACATACGCGAAAATGTAAAATCGCATTACATTGGGCAATATAAGAGAGCTTACCCGCTTTAGGCGGGCCATACGCTTTGGGCTACTCTCCCCCATGTAAACAGTTGTCCATATGGCCGGGTTCGATGACACCTACAGCTGAGCACGCTTTGTCAACAGTATTGACGACATATATTATAGCTCCGGTGACAGTTTGGCCGTTGCCTGTAGTCTTCCGTTTTTTGTTATTTCGCAGCCGTTCTTCTCGAAACATAATTTGCAATCGTCTTTTGCCAACTTCTTTACCGACAGTAAATTCCTCCCAAGAGTCGGTACATAAAGTACGTTGCTCATGTTCATATTTGAAACTTTGTTTGAATCCACAATGCACTCAATGTGTCCTGAACCGATTCCTTGTACTTCAGCCTTTTTTTCTTCGTCAGAGAGAGAGAGATATGACCCTTTTTTCTCGAATCGAGTGTGTTAAAAAACTCTATCGAATTTGCCATGTGGCTCGTTGCTCCAGAGTCAACAACCCACGATTCAATTTTTTCTGTCTTCTTTGCTCCGAATGTTTCTCCCGACGTTTCGTTTGCTACTTTTGCATAAAAACAATACTCATCCGAAGAAGTGTTTTAGGCCGCTATGTTGACCTTTTCTCTCTTATTCTTCCACACTATATGCTTGGTTCATTCGCTCTTATAATGCCCGTTCTTCTTGGAGAAAAAACAAGTTTTTCTTGACTGCGTGCTGCCGCTTCTTTCCTTGTATCCTGCTTTCATTGCCACGCTGTCGTCATGGGCATTTTCTCTCCCGTCCTTTGTCCCTTGACGCCTTTTAAATTCATCCATGAGTTCTCCTTTTATTAATTTTAAGGTAAGATCACTTTCTGGTCTGCTTTCCAACGCTGTAACGAGTGTATCGCAAGACTCAGGAAGGCTTCTTAACAGCATTACTGCCTTTAGGTTGTCTGGGAGTTCATGACTGAGAGCCGCCAATTCTTCGAAATAATTTGAAATTGTGGAAATGTGTTTCTCCGTGTCACCATGCTCTTTCAATACAATCCTATTGTAGCACGCGCCTCGTCATCCTTTTGTGACCACGCAGCATCTCGGGCAGCGGGTATCTTTTCTTCTTTGCGGGTATCTTTTCCTTCATGACATTCCAAAATTTTTCTTTTATTAGAAGTAATTCCAATTTGTAACTCCATACAGAGTAATTATCGCCGTTCAGTTTCTGTATGGCGAAATGACTGTTTCCACCGCTTGCCATTATTTGAATTTTTCCTTATAACCCGTATCACTTTTTCACTGGGTCCATAACCTGTTGGCGATTAATTAGAGAATGCGCAGGATTTCACTTAATATGTATGTATTTATATTTTATGTTCCCTTCCGGGTTACATATTTCTGTACAACTCCTTAGCCTACTTAACCTATCTTAACCTATCTCTTATTCTACTCCTCTCTGCCGCCCGCTCTCACTCTCTCTTCGCTGCTCTCCCTATCGCGCTCTCTCTCTCTCTCTTCGCTGCTCTCCCTACCGTTCGCTCTCTCTCTTTCCTTTTCGCTCGCCCTGTCGTTCGCTCTCTCTCTCTCCTTTTCGCTCGCCTTGCCGCTCGCGCTCTCTCTCTCTCTCTCTCTCTCTCTCTCTCTCTCTTTCGCCCGCTTTACCTCTCGTTCTCTCCCTCTCTTTTCCGCTCGCTTCATCGCTCGCTTCCTCTCTCTCTCCCCTCCCCCTCTCTCCCTCACTCATCTCCTCGCACTCTCTCTCTCCCGCACTTCCTCTCTCTCTCTCCCTCTCTCTCTCTCTCTCTGAGGTGAGACGTGTTAGTTAGTGCTCCGCAATTAAGTGTCTTTTATTGTGGGAAAAACGGTACAGTGGATTAAATAAATGGGCACCGTATGATTTTACGGGAAGTGGAACCCACAGAAGTATTATCTATCGTGGAAACCAGGTTTGGTGCGAGAAATAGGAATTAAATCTGGCTGCAGAAGGCAGGTTAAGGTATGATAAAATTGATGACGTGTAATCACCAGTCAAAAGCGACACGAACGGGAAAAAAAGATAAAACAAAGGAAGAGTCGATAAGGAAGTGAATTAGTTATCTAATGAGGCGCGTGAAATGGAGGTGTTCAGCGCGACACCAGTAATCTGCAGACAATGCAAAAAAGAAATTAAAACTCAAGCGACAAAATGCGTACCTTGTGACAAAATATTCCACCCGAGCTGCCACAAGCTACATAAGGTGTATAATGCACAAGATGAACTAATCCCATGTCAGGGAAAATTAGAACTCATAACAATAAAGGGTAATACGGTTAGCGGACAAGAGAGTGGAACAAGGGAAAGGAAGTTGTCTAAGGTAGAGGATAAAAGTATGGAGGCTAGAATTGAAGACATTTTTAAAGTGGTAAAACACATAAAGGAAGAGATGATGGCGAAGGAAAAGATAAAAAATGTGATAACGGAAGCTATCGATGAAGAAATGGATAGAGTCCGTCAGGAAATACAAGCGTGGAAAGAGGAAGAACTAGAAAAAATGGTGACAAAAATTATTAGAAAAGAAGTACGAGTGAACCAAACAGAGTCATTAAGCAAAATCACTATACCAGAGCAAAAGGAGGAAGGAAGAAAGAAGAAAACGTATAGCGAAGCAGCTAAGCGGGAAACTGTGATGATTATAAAACCAAGGAATGAAGAGGCTAGTACAAGCAAAACCACAAAAAGAGAAATAAAAAGTAAAATTGATATAGCAAAGCTAGGAGTAGGGATAACGAAGATGAAGAAAGTAGCGAAAGGCGCAGTAGTGGTTGGGTGTGAAAACAAAGCTCAAGCAGAAAAATTAAAGGAAGAGGTAAATAAGGATCTGGGCGAAAAATATACAATTCAAGCCCCAATGAAGAAAAAGCTGAAGATAAAAATTGTCGGAGCAGAAAAAGAAGATTGCGAAAACGAACAAGAGTTCTGGGAAAAAATTGACGAACAAAATGGATTCGAAAGGGATTTACACCAGGGAAAAATAGTGCATAGTTCGAAAAATAATAGAATCGGACAGACGACGGTCATTGCAGAAGTGAATGATGAAACCCGCAACATGATGCTCAAAGAAGGAAAAGTAAAAATAGGATGGGCGATTTGCAAAGTCCAAGAGTATATAGGGATTTTAAGGTGCTTCAAATGTAACGGGTTTTATCATTTTGCAAAAGACTGTACAAGAAAAGAAACGTGTTGAAATTGCGCTGGGGATCATACAACGAAAGAATGTACAAGTCAAGAAAAAAAGTGTGTGAATTGTGAGGACAAAGTTAAGAACTTTAAGATTAAAAATCTAGATATTAACCACTCAGCATACGACAGTAATTGTCCATGCTATAAGAGAGAAATAGAAAAGCGTAAGAATAAAATTGAATGTAGTTGACTTCCGCTTCCGGGGCTAGACAGTGTGGACGGGTGTGACAAGTGTGCGAGGGAAAGGAGATGAAAAGAGGGGTGTAGTGAATAGGGAGGGCGAAAGAGAGGGGTGGAGAGTAGAGGATAAGGAGAGGGTGCGGTGGAAGCGTGGGCGGAACGGGAGAGGAAGAGGAGAAGACGTGGGAGAAGTGAGAAGTGAGAAGCGGAAAGCGAGGTTAGGAGGAAGCGTGGAGTTGAGCAAGAGAGGGAACGGAGGAAGCGACATCTGGAGGGAAGAGAAAGAGCGGTGAGAGAGTCGGTAAAGAAGAGAGAAGAAGGCAGGTTAAGGCGGAGAGAGTGTGGAAGATGGGGAGGACAAAAAAGGGAAAGGAGGGAAAAGTGGAGGAGTTATGGAGAAGGAAGGAAGAGGAAGGGGGGAAATGTGGGGGAGGAGAAGAGGCAGAAACAGGAAAAGTAGAGAATAGGGATAAGAAGTCACAAGGGGGGGGGGGCGAGGGAGTAAGAGGAAGAGTTGAACTGTCAAAGGAAGAGGAAGCAGAAGGGGCTGAGGAGAGGATGGAAAAGTATGGAGAAATGGCAGAGACGATTATGAGGCTCCTGTGGGAGAGGTTGGACAGGAAGATGGACAGGGAGGTAAAGCGGTGGGAAAGGATGACGGAAACGGATTTTGAGAAGATGGAGAAAGCTGTTAAGGAGAATGTGAGGGAGTGGATGAAGGAGTTAATGAAGGAGGTGGGAAGAAAGGAGCGGGAGGTTGAGGTGATAAGAGGATTACTGGAGAGAGAGAGGAAAGAGAGAGAGAGGATGGAGGAGAGGTTAAGGAGAATTGAAGGGAGAACAAGGAAGATGGAGTCTGAGGAGAAGAGTGGAGAAGGGAGGATCGAGGAGAGGTCAGAGCAAGGCAAAGGAGGAAAAGGGAAACGGGAGACAGAGGAGAGGAAAGGAGAAGGGAGGGAGAAGGGAGGTTGGAGGAGAGGTCAGAGAGAAGTGAAGGAAGTAAAGGGAAGATGGTGACAGAAGGGAAGAAAGGAGAAGGGAGAGTAGAGGAGAGGACGGAGCAAGGCAAAGTAGGAAAACAGAAGCTGGAGACAGAGGAGGAGAAGAAAGGAGAACGCAGGATGGAGGAGGGAACGGAGCGAGGTGAACAAGGAAAAGGGAAGCTGGAGACAGAGGAGAGGAAAGGAGAAGGGAGGAGGGAGAAGAGGACAGAGAGAGGTGAGGAAAGAAAAGGAAAGCTGGAGAAAGGGAAGAGGAATGGAGAGAAGAGGTTGGAAGAAGAGATGGCAGAGAGGTTGAGGAAGATAGAAATATGGAAGGAGCAGAAGGAGAGAGAAGGAAGAAGGAGGAACATGATTGTGAAGGGGCTGAGGAGTGGAGCAGAGAAGAGGAGGGAGGAGATATGGGAATTGATGAGAGAATTGGGGGTGGAAGGGGAGGTGGAGGAAATCAGGGAACTGGGAAGAAGAGGAAGGGAAGGGGGAGAGGAAAGGGGCATGGTGGTGGTAAGGATGAAGAGTGTGGCGGGTAAAGTAGTAGTGATGGAGAGGAGATGGAAAGTGAGAGGGAGAGGAGTAAGGATAGAAGAGGATCGTACATGGGAAGAAAGAAGGATGAGGTGGAGGGTAGTGGAAAAGGTGTGGGAGGAAAGGAGGAAGGGGAAGAGGGTGTGGATGGGAGAGGGAAGGATCAAGATAGAGGGGACATGGTGGAGGTGGGAGGAAGAGAGGAGGGAGTGGCGGGAGGAGGAAAGGGGTGATAAGGGGGAGGAGAGAGAGGAGAAGAAGGGGCCTGGGGAGAGAGAGGAGTAGGGGAAGGGGAAGATGGGGGGGGGGGGCGAATTGGCGAGAGGGAAGGAAGTGGAGGAAGAAGAGCAGGCAGGGGGGAAGTGGGATTCCGGGGGGAGCCGGAGGACAGTGGGACGCAGGTGTTGGAGTGTTGTTGTTGTTAGATTTGTAAGTTAGGATAAGAGAGAGAGGAGGTGTATAAGTATGTAACCCGTAAGGGAATCATAAATAAAGATATACAATAAAATTGAATGTAGTTTGTAGCAACGAAAACAACCAGATGAAAGCAAAAATAATATAATATGTCTTAATGCCCAAGGATTTTTAAAGCATAAAGATGAAATCGAAAATGTGTTAATAAGCAAATTTAGACCTATGATAGCAGGTTTCACAGAAACTCATGTAACGCGAGACATTGAAGATCATGAGTTGCAGATTAACGGGTATACATGTGTTAGAGGTAATTCAGAACATAGTAGAACAGGAGGGGTGTTGTTATATATTGATAGGAAAGTCCAATTTGAAGTATTAAAAATAGAAAGCTTGAAAGAAATTGGTGGGCAATAACGGTTGGTATTGGTATTGGTATTGGTATCTTTATTGGTCCCTTACGGGTTACAATTTTCCATACATCTACCTTAACCTACTTACTCTACCTTATCCTACTCCTTACTCTATACTTCCGCTCTCTCCTTACTTCTATCGCCGCTCGCACGCTCGCCCGCTCCTCTCCGCTCGCTCGCCCATCGCACGCCATCCTCTCCTCTCTCTCTCCCGCACTCTCCCCATTCTCTCCCTCTCTCTCATCCGTGGTTTCCGTTTCCTCTGCATTCCATTCACTCCCTTCCCTTCTCCCTCCCCTGCCACTGTCACCTTCCTGCCCCCTCACCCTCATCTCCTTTCTTCCTTCTGCTCTCTTCCTCCCTTCTTCCAGTTCCATCAGCCATTTCTCCCCCCCCTACCATCCCCTCCCAGCACCTGCCCGACCATCTCCCTCCAAGCTCCTCTTTTGCCCGCCCCCTCCCCCCCTCCCCATTCCCTGCATCTTTCCCATATGTGCTCCCATGATTCTTCCTCCTCCCCGCACATCCTGCAAACCCTTTCCTCCTCTTTGCCCCAATACCACCCTTTCCTTGTCTCATTCCCCAATCTCGCTCTTGCCAATCTCCTTTTCCTTAACCCCGACCACCTCCTATTCTCAATGTACCCCGGCCTCCCCTGCTCCATCAATGCCCCATACCACTCATTCATCCTCGACGCCTCTATTTTGCTTCTCCTTTCTCTCTCCTGTTGCTCCTTGTCCCTCTTCTCCAATTCCTCAAACCCCTCCTCTTTCCCTGCCTCTAACCCCCTTATCTCCCAGAACTCCTTCCTTTCTTTCTCCCACTTCCCTGCGCCCTTTCCCTTTTTCCCCCTCTCCAACATTTCCTCCCAGCACCTTCTCGTTATCTCCCCTCCTTTCCCTTCCCTCAACCTTTCCTCAAATTTCCACGCTCTCCTTCCCATCCTCACCCTCAGCTTATCCCTCCCCATTTCCTCCCTCACCATAAACCCTGGGGTCGCCCTCTCCACCCCCATAATCCATCTCAGGTATTTTTCGTGCAAACCTTCTAACAACTTTCTTTCCCCCCATCCCCATACTTCCACCCCATACGCCATAACCTGCCACACCAAAGCATCGAACAACCATATTCTCCTCCCCCAATCCTTCTCCCACAGCCTCTTTCCCAACCCCCATACCTCTCTTAACGCCGCCGCTGCCTTCCTCCCTCTCTCCGTCACATGCGCCTCCTGCCCTCCATTTCTCCTCAACGTATACCCTAGGAAGTTAAATTCCTTTACTTCCTCTATCTTCGTCCTCCCCCACCTCCAATCCACCTTTTTCATCCTTCCTCCTCCCTCCCTAAACCTCATTATTTTTGTTTTTCTCACATTTAGCTCTAGTCCCTTTTCCTCCAAGAACCTCCCTAATCTTGGCAACATCGCCCTCATGTCTTCCTCCTCCTCCGCCAGCAGCGCTATATCGTCCGCGTAGGATAATCCAAACACTCTTCTCCCTCCTACCCTCACTCCTCCCCACTTCCCCTTCTCCATGTAGCCCTCCAAGTCCGATATCAGAATATTAAAAAGTATCGGACTTAGAGGGCACCCCTGCCTTAGGCTCCTCGCCAACCAAAACTCCTCTCCCTCTCCTCCCTCACACCTCACCCTACACTTCACCTCCCTCATCGCCTCCTCCGTTCTCCTCACCAACCCCTCTCTAATTCCTCTCTACCTCATCACTTTCACTACTGTTTTTCTGTTTACGGTGTCAAATGCTGCCTTCAGATCTACGAATAGCACGATGCACTTACCTCCCTTTCTCCCTATCTGCCTGTTCGCTAGGTAATTCAATACGTATACGTTGTCTAACGTTCCCATCCCCTTCCTGAATCCCACCTGCCCCTCCCCTAGTACCCCCTTCGTCTCTACTTCCTCCCTCATCCTGCCCGCCAGGATCGCCGCATAAATCCTGTACAGCGAGGGTAAAATTGTGACCCCCCTGTACTCCTCCACCTTTTTTCCCTCCCCCTTCTTGATAATCGGCACTATCTCTCCCGTTTTCCATTCTTCCGGCCACCCCTCTCCCGCCCATATCCTTTTGCATATCTCCCACCCTTCCTTCCTAATTTTCTCTCCCCCGTATTTCCAAACCTCATTTGGTATTCCGTCTAAACCTATCGCTTTTCCATCCTTCATTTTCCCTACCACCCGCTCCCACTCCTCCCATCCTATTCCTTCCTCTCCGTCTTCTCTTCCCTCTCTACCTCCTCCTCCTCCTAGCACCACTTTCTCTTTCACCCCCCCCCCCCCAAAGCCCCATGAAATAATCTTCCCACTCCTCCCTCCTTATTTCCTCATTTATTGCTTTCCTCTTCCTCCTACCTCCTTTTAAAACCTCCCACACCTCTCCCTCCGTTTTCGCCTCGCCTGCTTCCCTTATCCATCTTTCTCTTTCTTCTTTCTTCTTCCTTTCGCATAATTCCTTATACCTTGCTCTCCTCTCCCTGTACTCCGTCCCCTCCCCCCCTCTCTTCTCCATCTTCTTAGCTCCCTCCTTAGGTCCTTCTTCTCTTCTTTACATTCCCTATCCCACCATCCTAACTTCCTCCCTATTCCTTCCCTCCCCTTCCCCTCCTTCCCCTCTTTTAAGGCCTCCCTTATTCTTTTCCCCAACTCCTCCATATCCTCCTCCACCTCTCTCCTTCCTTCTCCCTTCTCCCCCGCTCTGATCTCGAACTCCCTTCTCCCATCCTCATCCCATCTCCCTCTTCCTCTCATCTGCCTTTTCTTCCCTATTGTCTCCTTCCTCCCCCCGCTCCCTCTTATCCACGCAACCACCGGCTGGTGGTCTGAATCTACTTTATCCTCCACCTCCATTCCTGCTATTCCCTCCCACGTCCTCTTGTCCCCTATGATATAATCAATCACCGTCCCGCACCCCCTTCCCGTGTACGTACACTCCCCCTGTCTATCCCCTTCTTTCCCTCCGTTTATAATCACCCCTCCATTCTGCTCCAACCATCTCAGCAGCTTCACCCCGTCTCCATTCACCTTCTTATCCTTCGATTTCCTCCCCTCCTTCTCACTTTCCCTCCTTTCTCCTTCTGACCACATCCCCCCTTCCTCCCCTGTCCTCGCGTTGAAGTCCCCACCTATTATTATTTCCTCTTCCCCCAATCCTTTCTCCATACATTCCTCCAATTCCTCTAATTTCCTTTCCATGTCCCCGTTTATATAGACTCCCACTATTCTCCATTTTTCCTTCCCTAGCTTCACCCTGCATTCCATTATCCCCTCTTTCTCATCCTCCCTCTCTTCCTTTTCCCCCCATAACAATCCCCTTCTAACCCCTCTTAGCATTCCTCCTATCGCCCTTCCTCTTACTTTCTCCCTTCTTGCGAATTGCACATCCCATTCAAATTCTTTTGGCAGGCACTCCTTCATCCTCCCCCAACTTCTTTCCTCTATCCATGTCTCACTGAACATTATTATGTCCCATTCTTTAATTCCTTCCCAGAACTCCCTGTCCTTCCTGCCTGCGCCCGCCACGTTCCAAAACGCTATCTTCCACTTCCCCCCCCCCCCCCCCGGTTCTTTCTTCTCTTCCTTCTCCCTTACCTTTTTCCTCCTTCCACCTTCTCTCTCCTCTACCTTCGCCGCTCTCTCTCCTTCCACCGCTTCGCTTCTCCTGACTCCTATCTCTTTTCCTTCCCCCCTCCCGCACTCTCTTCCCCCTGCCTCCTTTCACCGTACCTCCCCCATTCTACCAGCTCTCCCTTCTCCTCGTCCCACTTCCACCATATTCCTTCCACCTGCATCTTTTCGTATCCCACCCACACCCTTTTCCCTTTCTTCCTTTCCTCCCATGCCTTTTGTTCTATCTTCCACTTTGTCCTTCTCTCCTTCCAAGTTAGATCATCCTCTACCCTCATGTTCTTTTCCCTTATTCTTGCTCTGTTCTTCATTAATTCTTTCTTCTTCTCTAACTCTTTCATCCTCACTAACATTTTCCTTTCTTCCCCTCCTCCCTTTCCTATCTCTTTCATATACTCTATTTCCTCTTTGCTTACTCCCAATTCTTCCAAAACTCCTTCTACCTCCTCTCTCCCTTCCTTCCCCCCTTCTTACCCCCTTTTATAATTACGTTTTTCCTTCTTTCCTCTCTTTCTTTTCTCTCCCATTTCCCCTCCATCATTTTCATCCTCTCTTCCCATCCCCCTGTCCCCTCTCTCTCCCCTTCTTTTCTCCCCAACTCCAACTTTTTTATCCTTTCCTCCATTCCTCTTACCGCTTTGCCTATTCCTTCTCTCTCCTTTTCCCACTTCTTTCTTTCTTCCCTTTCTTGTTTCAGTTCCCTTCTTAGCTCCTCCACTTCCTTCCTCCACTCTGCTTTCAGTTCTGCTTTGAGCTCTGCTTTCAGCTCTCCTCCTAACCTTCCCATCTCCTCCGCCACCGCTCTTCTCACCACCTCCGCAATTCCCCCCCAATCCCCTCTTTCACCACCCTCCTCCCTCTCCTTCTCCTTTTTGCTATCCTCCCGCTTCCTCTCTCCCTCTTCCTTCCTCGGCGATCTTTGCACCTTTTTACTCTGTTTGAAAATCCATTTCCCCTCCTCCCTCTCCCCTGCCCCTCCTTCCATCTCTATGCCTCTTTTCCTCTTCGATAGTTCCCCTGCAGTGCCTAAGCTGCTCTCACTCCCTGACAGCTCCCTTGTGTACCTATCCATTCCTTCCTCTCTACCTTGCCCACTCTGCTTGCCCACCTCTCTCACTCCCGCCTCACTCGATAGATGCCCTACTACCTTGCTCCTTCCCTCTCTTCCCTTCCCTCCCTCTCCACGCCTTTCTGACTATCTCCTGCCTCCGCCAGCTGTTGCTTCTTCCGATCTCTCGCTCTCTCCCCACGTGGCCCGTTAACCTCTCTCTTTTCCCTACTTCTCCTCCTATTCTTATCTCCTCTTTCCTTGCACCTTCCTTGCTCCCTTCACTCGCTATGCAGCTATTCCCTCGCCTCTTCCCTTTGCACTCTCCCACACCTCTCTGAATATCCCTATCCTTTCTCTCCCACACTTTCTTTACAGCACTCTCTCACCGCACGTTCACACTCATCCACTCCGGAAACGGAAGCCGGGCAATAACGGTTAAAATTGTGGATAGAAGCTTCAAAAGTCTAATCATGTTGGTTTATCATTCACCAAGTAGCAGTGATGCGAGATTTGTTGATTTTCTTGAGGAATTCGGTACCGATGATATAACAAGAGATAATGTTGTTATAATGGGAGACTTTAATATTGACATGAAAGTAAATCATCATATTCAAGAGAAATTAACAAAAGCAATGAATTCGTTAGGGTTAAAACAACTGGTTAAAGAAGCTACAAGGATTGTAAGTACTTCTGAAACAATAATTGACTTAGTTTTTACTAATCTGGAGATGAAGGTTGAAGTACGTCATGAACCTAAGATAACGGACCATTCAACAATTATGTTATATTGCAATGTAAAAGAAGTAGATACAGTAAATAAGACTATAATCCGAAGAGACTATAACCGAATGGATATACAGTGGAACCTCTCATAGCGTACGTAATGGGGAGACAATGCACGCTATCTGAAGTACCAATCGCGATCCAGAACCGGCTGTAGTCGATCGACTGCTATCCCCACCATTCCCCTTCCTTGACACTCGTGCAGTGCCGTGAGCGCAGACCCCGTGTTCGCTCGTGCCGGTATGAGATTTTGAAAAAACAAAACCGCAACAACATCGTATGACATTGAAGAATACCCTTCTAAAGTGTATGTGCGACGGCCCTGATCAAACCCCCTCCAACCAACCTACTGCATCCCGACGCTCCGCCTTCGTACGCTATGAGAGTGTACGCTATGAGAGGTTCCACTGTAAATGAATTTAAAAGGATAGTGAGTGTGCGAATGAATGCCATTGAAGGAGATAACACTAATGTAATAGCGAATCTAACAATATGTGCAATAGTAGAATGTCTTGATGTGGTGGCACCACGAAAGATGGTTGTATTAAAAAATAAGTGGCAAGGAAAGCAGTGGTATTCAGAGTCTATTTATGAGAGCATAAGACTAAGGGACACAGCGTATAAGATAGCGCGTAAAAGTAAGAATGATGGTGACTGGGAACAATTTAGGCAACTAAGAAACAAAGTGGTAGATATGTGTAGAAAGGCAAAAAGAGACTATTTAGAGCAAAAATTAGATAGGAATAAGAAAAACCCGAAGCAAATGTGGGGATGCTTGAAAGAAATGCTGAAAGGTAGCTTAAGTAGTAGCAATTACAAAGAAATAAAATGTGGCAATACAGTAATTACTGACGTACAGGAGATGGTTAATACATTTAATTATTATTTTGTAAATAGCGTGAGGCAGCTAAGGAAGAATATGATTACAACTGACTATGTTGGGAATGTGCCATATATAGATAGTAAATTTGAGGCATTCAAAAAGATAGAGATAGAATACTTAATTAAAGTGGTAAAAGGACTAGTAAACAAATCAGGTACAGAAGAAGGGATAACTGTTGAAGTAATGAAATTAGTAGTAGAGGTAGGAGCAGAAAAAATGTGTCATATATTTAATAGGTCGCTAGAGGAAGGGATATTCCCAAGTGAATGGAAAGAAGCAATAGTAGTCCCCATACCAAAAGTACCAGGAACGACTAAAATGGAAGAATTTAGGCCAATAAATAAGCTACCGACATACGAAAAAATATTAGAGATATTAGTACATAAACAGTTAGTGGAATATATGGAAGGTAATAGTATATTCACAGAGTGTCAATCGGGCTTTAGAAGCAAGCATTCATGTGAAACTGCGTTACAATGGGTAATCTCAGACTGGAAAAGAGTTATAGGAGAGGGAAAGATGGTGGGTGTGGTCTTCCTGGATTTGAAGAGGGCATTTGAGCTGGTGGACAGAAATATTCTCATAAAGAAGCTGGAGTGTTACGGAATAAAAGGAGTCGTGCTTGATTGGTTCAGGAGTTATTTAGAAAATAGAAGTCAAAGAGTTAAATTTAACGGAAGTTTGTCTGATCCTATTAACGTCGATTTAGGTGTTCCACAAGGGTCAGTACTGGGGCCACTATTATTCTTAATGTATGTAAATGATTTGACAAAAGTTATAAATGGTGACAAATGTTCACTTAGATTATTCGCAGATGACGCATTGATCTTCACAAGTGGACAATCAAGTATGGAAGTCAATCACAATCTAAATGAGCAAATGCAGAAAGTGGAAAAGTGGTTAGAAATTAATAGGTTGTTATTAAATGTAGATAAAACCAAAGTTATGTTGATAAGAGGAATTAGGAAGAAAGTGTCAGAGGATAGCATTAGAATAAATATACAGGGTAAAGTACTGGAAGTTGTTAGTGAGATAAAATATCTAGGGGTAATTATAGATAAAAATTTAAATTTTTCAGCGCACGTAAATTATATGGGAAAGAAAATAGGATCGAAAATAGGGGTAATGCGGAGGGTCAGTGTAAATCTAACACCGTATATGAGGTGCGTTGTATATGAAAGTATAGTTGCTCCGTTATTTGAGTATTGTGCATCTGTATTGATGGGCATTACTGAAACAAATTTGCAATATTTACAAAAATTACAAAATCAAGCAATGAGAGTGATATTGCGGTGTAATAGAAGAGCGAGAATTACAGATATGCTCGAAGCCCTACAGTTTATGACAATTAGGGAAAGAATTGATTATAATGTGTGTATCCTAGTGTACAAAATGGTAAATGGGTTATGCCCAAAGTACCTAGCGGATAAAATAGATCTACATAACGAAGGCTCGAGAAGAACTAGACAGAGAGGCAATATATATATAAGAAAATGTAAAACTACAGAGGAACAGAAAATGTTACTACATGACGGTTTTAAAATGTGCAACAGCTTACCGAATGAAATTAGGAACGAGGAAAGTCTGCAAAACTTTAAGAAGCTATTGGTACCATATATTAAAAGTCTAAGGAAAGGGGGAGTGGGAGTAGACGAGTAATTAGTTTTACGTAGTATAAGGATATATTAAGAAATATTAGTAATAATACTAGTTTGTAAGTATTACTGCAATGTAGCTACTGGAGCTAATAAAGATCTATCTATCTATCTATCCCGACTTCCGCTTCCTTTCCACACTTATCTCCCTCACTCTCTCTCCTCTTTTCCTTTCCTGCTTTTCCTAAATCCCCCCTCTCCCCCTCCCCATCTCCTTCCTCCATTTCCCTCTCCTTCTCCTCCCGTGCCCTATTTCTCCTCTCTTCTAATTCTCTTAACCACCTCTCACCCTATCCTCCCCCTCCCAAGACCCATCCTATGTTTTCTTTCCACGGCCCCCTATCTCCCTTATCTCCTTCCCTCCCTCTACATCTTTCCCATACGTGCTCCCACGTCTCCTCCTCTTCTCCACATATTCTGCATTCTCTTTCTTTCGCTGTTCCCCAGTATTTCCCACTTTTTGTCTCATTTCCCATTCTCGCTCTCGCTACTCTCCTCTTTCTCCCGTTTGACCATTTCCTATTCTTCGTATATTCCGGCTTTCCCTGCTCCTTCACCTTCCAGTACCACTCATTACTTCTTGATTTCCTTATCCTCTCTTCCCTTTCCCTCTCTTGCAATTCTATATCCTTCCTTTCCAGTTCCTCGTATCCCTCTTCCCTCCCCCCTGCTATACCTCTCTCCTCGTAGAACATCTTTCTTTCCTTCTCCCATTTTCCATTCGCTTTTCCCTTTTTCCATCTCTTCTCCATTTCCTCCCAACATTTTCTTGCTATTTCCCCTCCCTTCCCCTCTTTTATCCTTTCTCCGTACCTCCATGCCCTCCTTCCCGCTCTTACCCTTATTAGCTCCCTTCCCATCTCCTCCCTTAGCATATGCCCTGGTGTGTACCATTCTACCCCTGCCGTCCATTTTAAGTATCTCTCTTGTATCATTTCCACTTCTTTTCTCTCTTTCCATCCCCATATTTTCACTCCGTATCCCATTACTGGCCACACCAAGGTATCAAACAGCCACATTCTTCTTTCCCAATCCCTCTCCCATAGCCTTTTCGCCACCCCCCTCATGGCCGCTGCCGCCCTCTTCACCCTTTCCCTGACCTGCCCCTCTTGCCCTCCATTCTTTTGTATTACATATCCAAGGTATTTAATTTCCTTTACCTCTTCCAGCTTTCTCCCTTTCCATCTCCAATCCACCCCCCTTCTCCTTCCCCCCTTCCCTAAGTCTCATTATTTTCGTCTTCCCTATATTCATTTCTGACCCCGTTCTATCTAGGTATCTCTCCATTCTTGGTAACATCGCTTTCATCCCCTCCTCATCCTCCGCCAACACCACCACATCGTCCGCATACCACAGGGCGTACACCCTGGATTTCACTTAATACTTGAACGATTTATTGGCGGTCACTATTACAATATACTGTATTCTTCGGTCGCTCTTTGTAGACTGGCAACCGTCGTCCTTCTTACGCCCGATGTATTGAATGCAAAAAGAAAAGTAATAATATGAGGTCATAACGGCTCGTTGCCTCCAAATTAGAGTTAAGATCGTTGAATTCCAACACACAAAGCACATTTACGAATAATGGTATGTTCAATAGGCATAATGAACACGAATAGCATATGAAAAATTCACATTTGAGGAGAAGTACAAACAACCAATTGCGTTATAGCTTTAACGTACGGTGTGGAATACTCAACACGTCTCTTGTCGGGCCATACTTTTTACCTGACATTTTAAACGGCGTGCGAAATAGGCAGTTTGTGCAATTTACTTTACCCGCTCTACTCGACGATATTCCATTACAATCGTGTTTATATCTAAAATACTACCAGCAAGACGAAGCACCTGCATATAACGCCCGAGTAGTTACCACATTTTTAACCGAAACGTATGGGCAAAATTGGTTTGGTACCCACAGGCCAACGTCTTGGCCGCCCCGTTCGCTAGACTTGAATTCTCTTGATTTTTTCCTGTGGAGATATTTAAAAAATACAGTGTACGCGCAACCTTTTGTTTCTGTAGACGACTTGAAGGAAAGAATTAGGCATCACTGTTCACTCATACTTACTGTACAACTCAATAGTCTTATGAAAAACATCAAGAAACGTATTAAAAAATGTTTGCAAGCTAACGGTGAAACGTTCGAGTATCTGTTATAAGAGTTCGAATAAAGCGATGTTACGAGCCCCGACTAGAGGGAGGGGGGAGTGGTGTGGTGCAGTTATGCAACACACGGGGAAAGGGGGGGTTTTCCTGACCTGCTCCGGGTCGTGGTCGAAGTGGCGCCGGGCCTGAGCTCGGCGACCGCGTTCTAGCACGGCCGATGGGGCCTGGTCAGGGGAGTTTTTAGGTAAAGGGAAAAAGGAAAAGGGAAAGGGAGTGTATTCCACGTACGATAAGCGACTCAGGGTCGCTCGGGTTACACACGTGTTTGCGGTCTTACTGGGAGGCGAATCCTATACCGGCGACTAGAAACGGTTGCTGACCGCCCCGCACAGTTCGACCTGGCCTGTGACGAATCCTATAACGTCGAGTGGACGTTTGCTGACCGTCACCTGCCCTCGGCGTCAGTCCGCGCACTCGAATCCTGGTAACAATCGTTACTCGGCTGACCTCGTGGCTATTGCGGACTGACGATCGTGCGTGATGTTCCGGGATAACGTAATATCACCCTGAACTGCACGAAAGTATGGGAAAGGGTGGTACGAGGAAGGATGTAAGGATATGCGGCGCCCCTGCCTCAGACGAATCCTATAACACCGAGTAGGTGTTTGCTGACCGCCTGAGCGCGAGGGAGGAGGTGACCACGTGTGATAGACAACGGAGCGTTGTACGGGAGGCACACGTGTTTTCGGTCTTACTGGGAGGTGAATCCTATACCGACGACTAGAAACGGTTGCTGACCACCTCGCACAGTTCGACCTGGCAGTGACGAATCCTATACCGACGACTAGAAACGGTTGCTGACCGCAACTGCCCTTGGTGTCTATCCGCGCACTCGAATCCTGGTAACAATCGTTACTCGGCTGACCTCGTGGCTACTGCGGATAGACGGTCGCGCGTGTTCCGGAGTAACGTAAGTTACCCTGAACTGCACGAAATTGTGGGGAGTAGGAGAATGGGAAGGAGGATGTCGGGGTATTCGAAATGTTTGGATCTGCTGGTAGCGAAAATGCAGATCCTGTGGGCCCTAGCTTTATCGTAGATTTAAGATTAAAGGTTCGGAAGGAACCTTTGTGGCGCGAGTACTGGAACGTTAATAAGGAGGACGGGTTTCTATTATCAAATTGAATGGACTCAATTGAATATAAAACTATACACTATATTCTTTGTTGAAAAATAATACAAACAAAAGAAAACTATAAACTATATTCTTTGGTCAGAATAACTATAAACGAAAATTCACTATAAACTACTAACCCGTGAGGTTAGGCTCAATGTTCGATAATTGTTAATGCTCAATCAGGCCTGGCCTGGTTTTGCCGTAGCCCTCTCTAGCCGAGGACTTGGATATGGAGATTTGCTCGAAAGGAACTAATGTCCGATCTTGCTGGAGACACTTTACTAATAAGAGGTTATGGGAAAACCAACTTACTTCTCAGATAGGGTTTCGGACAGAGATTCGTTAACGCGACTATACTGAGTAAGAGTGCTCCCCGAGTCCTTCAGGACCGGGGTTTTTATACTGTGTTTTCTGAGAGAAGTGGGAGGAAAATAGAGCGGGACTTGCTCTGGTTGGATAGTTGCGTTACAGGAAAATAGAGCGGGAAGGTTTCTGGTTGGGTGGCTGCGTTGCAGGATCTCTAGACGGGAAACTGCTCCTTAGCGGGAAAGTGTGGTTGGCGGGAAAGTGTTCCTTGGAGGGAAAGTGTGGAAGACAAGGAGGCTCCTGAGTGGAGGGAGGGAAGGAGACGGCTAGAGTTGACCTACGTCTTGACGAAGGCCAGGCCCTCGTCCTTATCTTATACAAGCAGAGCGTTCTCATCTCCAAATGAGGGCTAAATTCCACGGAAATATTCAGAAGGAATATTGGAAAATATATATATATAGAAATTTCGCACGTAACAGCGAAATATCTCGTAAACTATCGTTCTTTCGATGATTTCCCTTATACACTCCCTTATATATATATAATCTTTATTGATTTCCTTACGGATTACAATCTTAAACAACTACCTAAACCTAAACCTTAATTCTATCTAAACTCTATCCCACGCCATAATCTACCCTACGCCCACGCTTTTTGCCGCTCGCCGCTCGCTCTCTCTCCGCTCGCCGCTCGCTCTCTCTCCGCTCGCATACTCGCTCTCTCTTCGCTCGCCCCTCGCTCTCTCTCCTCTCGCATACTTGCTCTCTCTCCGCTCGCCGCTCGCTCTCTCTCCGCTCGCATACTCGCTCCCCCTCTCCCACGCTCACTCCGCCGCTCAAAACGCTCGCCGCTCTCTCTCTCTCTCTCTCTCTCCCTCTCACACTCGTTCCCTCCCCCGCACGCTCTCTCTCTCGGACTTCCGTTTCTACTCTCTCTCCCTCACTCACTCCACCCCACTCCATTCACTCCTCACTCCCTCATTCACTCATTCCCCTCCCCCCACCTCCGCCCATCTCCTCTCCACCTCCTTAAAGAAATCCTCTCCCCTCCCCTCACCCCCCAACACCCACCTCCTCGCCTCCTGCCATCCCTCCTCCTGACCCCCCCTCACACATACCTCCCACATGTGTCTCCACGTCTCCCTCCCCCCCCTGCACAATCTACACAGCCTCTCCTCCTCGCTCCCCCATTACCTCCCTCCCCTCAACCCACTGCCCAACCTAAACCTCGCCACTCTCTTCCACCTTTCTTCCCCCCAACCCCTCTTTAGATATACTGGGACTCCCTTGTCCTTGCACACCCAGTACTCCTTATTCCACTCCGACCTTCCTATCCTCTCCCATCTGTCCCTTTCCTGCTCCTCCTTCTCCCACCCTATGATCTCCTCCCCCCTTATGTCCCTCGCCTCCCTCCCCACCCTCCACCCCCTTTTCACCCAAAACGCTCTCCTCCCAACCCCTTTCACCCTCCCCCCTACCCATTCTCTCTTTTATTTCCCTTAAACACGCCTGGGCCAGTGCCCCTCCGCCGCCCTCCTCCACCCTTCTCTCATATCCCCAAGCCCTCATAGCCATCCTTCCCCTCATCATCTCCCTATGCAGTTCCTCTCTTAGCATGTACCCAGGCGTGCTCCTCTCCACCTCCAATACCCACCTCAGAAACCTTTCATGGAGTGCCTCCACCTTCTCCCTCTCTCTCCACCCCCACACCTCCACCCCATAACTCACCACTGGCCAAACCAACCTATCATATAGCCACAACCTCCTTCCCCAATCTCCCCCGAAAAGCCTCTTCCCCAGCCCCCAAACCTGCCCCAAAACCGCCGCCCCCCTCCGCACCCTATCCTCCACCTGCTCATCCTGCCTCCCGTCCCTCTTCACTACATAACCCAAATATTTAAACTTTGCCGCCTCCTCAATCTCCCCCCCCCCCCCGCCCACCTCCAGCTCACCTTCTTCCACCTCCCTCCCCCCTCCCTGCACCTCATTACCTTAGTCTTTCCCACGTTTACCTCCAACTTCTTCTTCCTAAAATACCTTTCCAAGACCGCCATCACCGACCTCATTCCCCCCTCGCCCTCCGCCACCACCGCCACATCGTCCGCATACGCCAAAGATCTAATCACCCACCCCCCCACCCGCACACCCCCCCATCCCCCCCTCTCCAGCTCTTCGTCCATGTCTGCCAGCATTAGGGTAAAGAGACAGGGGCTAATTGGGCACCCCTGTCTCACCCCCCTGGCCGTCCTGAACCCCTCGCTCCTCTCCCCTCCCACCCTCACCCTGCACTTCGTTTCCTCCAAAAATTCGCGGCACCTCACAACGAGCCCCTCCCTCACCCCCCGCTCCCTCATGCTCCTTACCATCACCTCCCTGTCCACCGAGTCAAAGGCCGCCTTCAGGTCCAGGAACAAAACAACCAACTTCTTCCCTTTTCTCCTTATCTGTCTATTGACCAGGTAGTTCAGAACGAATACCTGGTCAACGCACCCTCTACCCTTCCTGAACCCAGCCTGACTCGGTGGCAGGAGGCTCTTTCTTTCTACCTCAATTCTCAATCGTTCCGCTAACACAGCCGCGTACACCTTGTACGCGGTCTGTGTCAGCGCCACCCCCCTATAGTCACTCACCACCGTGCCCTGCCCCTTCTTCCTTATCGGCACTATCATTCCCTCCCTCCAACCCTGCGGCCAGCCATCCCCTCTCCATACCCTGTTACATATCCCCCTTAGCCATTCCCTCACCTCCTCACCCCCATACTTCCACACCTCGTTCCTTATCCCGTCCCCTCCTGGTGCCTTCCCGTCTTTCAAACCTTTCACCACCCTGTCAAATTCCTCCTTGCCTATATCCTCCTCATCATCCCCCCCTTTCTCCCCCCCCCCAATCTCACCCTCCATTCCACCCCTCCCAGCAACCTCTTAAAATACTCCTCCCACTCCTTCATTTCAATCCCTTCCTCCACCCCCATCCTTCTCTTCCTTCCCATGTTTATCACCTTCCACGCCTGCCCCTCCGTCCTTACCCCCTCCACAATCTTCTCCCATCTTTCCCTTTCCCTCCTCTTCTTCCCTTCGCACAACTCCTTGTACTCCCTTCTGCATCTTCTGAACCTCTCTCCCTCCCCTCCCACCCGTCTCCACTTCCTCAACTCCTCTCTCAACCTCCTCTTGCCCTCCCTACATTCCTCATCCCACCACTCCCCGACCCTTTTCTTCCCCGTCCCCTCCACCATCTCCCTCAGCACCCCCTTCACCCTCTCCTCCAGCTTCCCCCACTCCCCCTGCACCCCTCCCCCCTCTTCTTCCCTCCTCCCAAACCTTCTCTCAAACTCCCCTCCCCCCCTTGCCTCCATCCTTCCCCCCTCCTCCTCCTCCCCGTCTCTCTCTCGCCTCTCTCCACCCCTCTTCCCCTCACCACCACCGTTAACGACATATGGTCCGAATCCACCTCCTCACCCACCCTAATCTCCCTGATCCCCTCCCTCGTTTCTCTGTTTCCCAGTACATAATCTATTACCGAATTTCCCCTCTCCCCTACAAAAGTCCACTCTCCCCGCTCATCTCCCCTATGACTCCCATTTAAAATCCCCCACCCTCTTTCCCCCAGAAACCTGCATAGTTTCCTTCCCCCCGCATCCATCTTTCCATCCCTCGACCTTCTCACCCCTCCTTCCTCCCCCTCCAGCAACACCCCCCCTCCCTCCTCCGCTGTCCTCACATTGAAGTCGCCCCCTATCATTGTCCTCCCTCCCCCCCCACTGTCCTCCACCCACTCCTTCATAGCCTGCATCTTCCCCTCCAAGTCCCCGTTCACATACACCCCAACCACATTCCACCATTCCCCTCCCAGCTCCACCCTCTTCACCACCATCCCCTCCCTCCCACTCCCCACCCCCTCCACAGCCTTCAGTTCCCTTCTCACTCCCACCAGCATCCCTCCCTTCGCCCTCCCCTTCTTGCTTTCTCTTTTCGCCCACTGCCCCTCCCACCTAAACCCCCTTGGCAATTTCCCTCTCACCCTCTCCCAATCCCTCTCCTCCATCCATGTTTCCAACATCACTACCACTTCCCACCTCTCCAGCCCCCTCCAAAACTCCCTGTCCTTACTCTTCCACCCCGCCACGTTCCAAAACCCTACCCTCCATCCCTCCCCCCCTCTCCTTGTCAACCTCACCTCCTGCCCCCGTTTCCCTGCTCCCCTCCCCCTACCCACTCCTCCCGCGCCTCGTCTCAGAACCTCACCTTACCATCTACCCACATTTTCATATAACCCACCCTCACCTGTCTCCCCCTCTCTCTCTCCTTATCCGCCTCTCTCTCTATTTTCCACCTTGCCCTTCTTTCCTCTCCCGTCAGATCATCCTCCACCCTCTCCTTCCTCCCCTTCAGCTTTCTCTTCGCCTCCATAATCTCCCTCTTCCTTTCCCTCCCTTCCAACTTCACTACCACCATCCCCCTCCCCTCTCTATCCCCCTTCCCTACCCTCTTCATCTCCTTAATTCCTCCCCTCTCTACCCCCATCAATTCCCATAACTCCCTTACCTCCTTCTCCCACTCCCCCTCTCCTCCCTCCACCCTTAATCCCTTAATTACGACATTCTCTCTTCGTTTCTCCCTCTCCGCCCTGTCCACCTTCAACTCCACCTGTCTCCATCTAATTTCCTTCTCCCTTTCTCGTTCAGTTCCCTCTCCCCCCTTGTCTCCACCCTTTATCAACCTCTCTTCCATCCTTCTCCTCTCTTCTTTCTCTTCCTCCACTCTGCTCTCCAGTCTCTCCAGCCTTTCCATTACACTATCCCTCCACTTACCCTCCTCCTCCCATCGCTTCTTCCTCCTCTCCTCCTCCTCTCTCCAGCTTTTCTCCCTTCTCCTCTCCTCCTCCCTCCTCTCCCTCTCCCTCTCCCTCTTCTCCTCCTCCCTCATCTTCTCCCTCTCCCTCTTCTCCTCCTCCCTCACCTTCTCCCTCTCCCTCTTCTCCTCCTCCCTCACCTTCTCCCTCTCCCTCTTCTCCTCCTTCCTCACCTTCTCCCTCTCCCTCTTCTCCTCCTCCCTCTCTTTCCTCCTCTCCTCCATATCCTTCCTTAACACCTCCTTTACCCAATTCCTTCCACACTCCTCTAACATCCTCATCACCCCCGCATCCATCTCCGCCTTATCGCCCCCTCCCGCTTCCTCTCCCGCCTCCCCCCGTGCTCCCTCGCTTCGCTTCCTCCTTTTCCCTAACAACCTGTCGAGGCTGCCTGCTTCCCCCCCACTTCCCCTCCTCCCAAACTCCAGCTTCGTTTGCCTCTTACCCGCATCCGCCGATACCTCTCCCTTTCCCCTGTCCCCTGTCGGGGCCTTCCCCCCTTCCGCCTGCTCCGCCTCGCACTCCATCTACTTGTAATCACGCCTCAACTGTCCTCCCCCTTTCCCTCCCGCTGTCTCGCACTTCTCGCCGCTCCCGCTAGGCGCCTCCGTCCGACTGCCCTCCCCTCTGCCTCTCGCCCACCTCACCTAAGTTCTCTGCCCTAACCTCCTCACTCCTGCTTACCCGTTCTTTCTCTCTTTCCACCCACCCACACGCTCTGCTGTGTCCACCAACACTCCCCCGCACCCTTCCCTATCCCCTCTACCCTGCCCACCCTCTGCTTTCCCTCCTATCTCTCTCTTTCTACCTTCTACCACAATTTTCACTCACCGCATTCACGCCACATGCACTCACCACTCTCACCGAAACGGAAGTCCTATACACTCCCTTATATACTTGTTTATATTAAAAAAAAAATGGGTGATTCAGGTTTAAAAAAACAGTGGGTAAAGGTAAGATAACCGGTCCTCCGCACCGATTTGCATGAAACTTCGTGTAATGGTCAATTTTTGCATAAAAATAAGATCTGTAAAAGCAAAAAAGCGCGCTCTCGTCTAATTAAAAAGTTATTAAGCGTTAAAGTTTGTTAACAAACCTGCCTTACCGGCAGCGTGAACGCTATCTGCGCATGCGCACTGATGTCTGCGCATGCGCACGGACAAGTTTGCAGGTAGAGTGCGCGCATTTGAAATGAAATAACATTGAATTGGCGAAGGCTAGGTGTGGGCAAGGCTTCCCTTCCATAATATTTAAGGGTTTTCAATCAAAAAATGGGTTGAGAGTTGGTTTAGGTCTATATTTCTTTCAGCCAAATCTCACTTTTCGTTTTATTTCAATGGCTAGGTGTGGGCAAGGCTTCCCTTTCATAATATTTAAGGGTTTTCAATCAAAAAATGGTTTGAGAGTTGGTTTAGGTCTATATTTCTTTCAGCCAAATCTCACTTTTCGTTTTATTTTTATGGCTAGGTGTGGGCAAGGCTTCCCTTTCATAATGTTTAAGGGTTTTCAATCAAAAAATGGTTTGAGAGTTGGTTTAGGTCTAGAATTCTTTCAGCCAAATCTCACTTTTCGTTTTATTTCTATGGCTAGGTGTGGGCTAGGCTTCCCTTTTGTAGTGCTTTTGTCGATAGAAATGATGTTGCTGCACTTTTGCTATTAAAATATAACCCGAACCTACTCTCAAACCATTGTTTAATTGAAAACTCTTAAACATTATGAAAGGGAAGCCTAGCCCACACCTAGCCATAGAAATAAAACAAAAAGTGAGATTTGGCTGAAAGAAATATAGACCTAAACCAACTCTCAACCCATTTTTTGATTGAAAACCCTTAAATATTATGAAAGGGAAGCCTTGCCCACACCTAGCCATTGAAATAAAACGAAAAGTGAGATTTGGCTGAAAGAAATCTAGACCTAAACCAACTCTCAACCCATTTTTTGATTGAAAACCCTTAAATATTATGGAAGGGAAGCCTTGCCCACACCTAGCCTTCGCCAATTCAATATCATTTCATTTCAAATACGCGCACTCTACCTGCAAACTTGTTCGTGCGCATGCGCAGACATCCGTGCGCATGCGCAGACATCCGTGCGCATGCGCAGACATCCGTGCGCATGCGCAGATAGCGTTCGCGCTGCCGGTAAGGCAGGTTTTATAATAAACTTTAACGCTTAATAACTTTTTAATTAGACGAGAGCGCGCTTTTTTGCTTTTACAGATCTTATTTTCATGCAAAATTTGATGTTCCTGCAAAGTTTCATGCAAATCGGTGCGGAGGACCGGTTATCTTACCTTTACCAAACAGTGCAACTGCATTTTGCACATGCACTAATGCACTTGCGAAAAAAGTCGATGCAAGGTATGATAGAGCCTTTCGACTTGTTGCGTCGAAATCATAATACACTCACACACACATAGATATGTAAACACACACATACAAAGAACTGTCTCGTTGCGGCGATGGAAGGACCGTTTTGAATAAGTGATGCAAGAATTCAATTTAACGTTTCGACACCTTTTATTGGAATCATCATGGGTATGTGATCACACATGTGCATGAGAGTATGGATGCGTGTGTGCGTGTGTGACAAGTGAGAACAGCGCGCATGCGCTGACGATGGGAAGTGGGGAGACGCGCGATGAACGTTGGGGAATAAGGGAGACCGGTGCGTAACGAGAATGTGAGGCGTGAGATAAAGTAAGAATAAACGGTTATTGCGTACATAAATCCGTGCCTGTGATTTCTAAACCACCCATCCAATACAACATTGTGGTAGCAGAGCGTGGTTACATAGATAATTAGAATTCATAGACACAGTACACGGAATTTGCGCAACAGTGGACGACGCGTGGTGAATACAGGTTAAGAAGAGCACGTGGCGCATTAGAGGTTAGTACAGCACGTGGCGTATTAGAAGAAAAGGATGGCCGAGGGAGCCGCGATACCGATAGGGAAGGTAGATCCATTAAATAATAACAATTATTACGTGTGGTCGCTAAAAGTGAGATCAATCCTGAAGGCTAGAAAATTATACCGGGAGGTAATAGAGGCCCCGGAACCGCCAGTGGCAAATACCGTAGACACGCCGGAATACAAAGCAAGACAACTGTGGGAGAGCAAGAATGACGAAGCATTCGGCATCATAATTAACACGCTGTCGGACGAACAGGCCTGTCAATTCCTGACAGAGGAGAACGCCGGGAGACTGTGGAGAAAACTCAAGGAAATCCATGAGGGAAATGTAGAGGATAAAAGGATAGACATAGGGTTAGAGCTCAGAAATATAAAGATGGGCCACAATGAATCAGTAAATGAATACTTGGGAAGGATAAGAAATATTCAGGCGAGAAGCGCGACCCTAGGTCAAGCAATTCCACAGAGAGAGATCACATATCACGCAGTTAGGGGCATACACCAAAAGTATGATAAAATAGCGGCAGCTTTAAGAGCCCAGCGTGGAATAACACTAGAAGAAATCCAACAAGCCCTAGTAGAAGAAGAGAACTTAATGGGCACGAGCACCGGAGAGGGACACACTATACAGGTGGACCCACTCAGGAATGAAAGAGCCTATAGAGCCGTAAGAGGCACACAAAGGAGAGGGAACAACAGTGGCTGTTTCATATGTGGTAGGACAAACCACATAGCGAGAGATTGCTACCATAGGGAAAGACCCAACCTAGGTTGACACATCACGTACAGCCGTAACGAACCACACTGCACTTGTAGAACACGCTATACATAACAATCATAAATTTGACTTTGACAACATAAAAATTTTAGACATAGAAAACAATTATAAAAAAAGAATCTTATCAGAAATGCTAAATATAATTCAACATGACAATGCAGTAAACTTCCGTACCGACACAGAACATCTAAGTAAATTCTACTACAATCTAAGATACAGATCACCCATACACACAGCACCACCCAACACACACACTACACGCCACGTGACAAGCACAACCAATAATACACTCATCCCCTCCTCAGATAATGGAACTTCCGAACGATAGAAGACTACGCACTCATTAGTCGTTTAACCGTCTCATCATGCGGCCACTGCTTCCCGTCCACAGGATGGACTGAAGAGGTATCTCGCAGGAGAGATGCCTCTGCAGCCGGACCTTGGACCTGGAGAGTGACCGCAGAAGAGCTCGATTATACAAACAAGAAGAAACCTTTGTCAAAATTTAAACAATACCCACACGGCCTAGAATCATTATAGAATCACTAAAGAATCACGAAAAGGACATATAAAGCAGTTTTATAGTTTATCAAGATACATACAGCACAATCACAGGTATACATAATTCATACAAAATTTATCGATATTTTTTCTATTAATTAAACATAAATAAAATATTACTCAGATCAAAAATCTGTAATCCATATCAATAATACGAACACTAATTACAGAACAGCCATACACTGAACCTATCCACATATTCAAATTAAAAATAAGATACAGGATTCATTAAGGTAAACCAATATTCAATATTAATACAAAACACAATCACAAAACAACGTTCTAAACATGTTTAAAAATTTATACTGTATATAGTTTCTGAAGAGGACCCAATAAAAGGTGTCGAAACGTTAAATTGAATTCTTGCATCACTTATTCAAAACGGTCCTTCCATCGCCGCAACGAGACAGTTCTTCATAACAACGGTGGACCGAAGGTCATGGATAATAACACACATACAAAGTTAGTCACAACATGCGGCCGGCCACACAATCACGTCCTATCGATCGATCGGTAAAAAAGATGATCATCTCGACCACAATAAGCTACGCGCGTAGCAACAACGAGCCGAGCGCTGTCACACAGTCAGCGCTCATACATACAAAAATATAAACAATACGACCTAATCTGAGACGTCGTCGCGATCCGGCATAATAAAAATATGTTTGAGACGTTATCGCGACCCTGATTAGGGCGGTACTCATGCACACAAAGTGCAAATAAAATGTAACCAAAAACACGCCCTAATTTGAGACGTCTTCGCGATCCGGCATAATAAAAATATGTTCGAGACGTCATCGCGACCCAAATTAGGGCAACACCAACACAACATAAACGCATGTACACGGTCGAGTCCGACGTACATGCACATCATCGACGATACACATCATCGCCAGCTACCACGGCTACGGAGCGAGCGCAACCACGGTAACAAACAACCGTCTTTTGACAAGACGGCCAAGAACGAGCGACTGAATGCGCTGGGCATTCATTCCCAATAAGACATAGCGAGCGAGTAGACGGTCACAAAAGATAATAAAGAATTTCCTAATAACAATAGTATTTATTCCAATTCCGGAACCACGGGACCATCGTGTAGGCGTCGATCCCAATACGACACAACAGACTAATACGAACTTTTCCTCTACGATTTTGTTCTAAAGGGCATAGCTGGGTCAGACAGTGAAATGTGCCCCCAAACCAATTGAAATTATGAATGGGCCATTCGATAGCTTATGAAAAAAGAAATATTTTTGTGAATTTTCAACTTTGTATCTCTACCGTGGGGGGCGGGGGAGGGTAAAATGTACTGTTCGCATTTCCCACCATTTCCTCGGAATCTATTGAATAAAAAAAATGGAAGAAAAATCAGAGATACATATGGTGATGGTGCGCACACTTGAGATTTTTTTCAGATTTTTATATAAAAACCCCAACTGGAAAATAAAATAAAAACCAAAAAGTGAGTCACAAAAACATTAATTTGACACCGAAGGAGGTCCAGATCGGTGATGCCGCTTTTTTCTGTGATGTAATATTAGAAATAACGTCTCCCTGATTTTTTTCATCATTTTTGATAAGGTGCCACGGTGTCGGAAAAATCAAAAACCGCGTCTCTGGTCAGTTTTTGCCTGTCAGAACACCGTACGAGGTAAACTTTGGTTTTCTTTTTCCCACATTACTATTTCGTAAGATATTTAATGTTATTAAGTACATTGAACAGTCGTAAGAGTGCAAAAAAACGAAATAAATGGAAAAAGTCGATGTTATAGTGTAGGCTTATATGCTAAAAGATTGAAGATTAACCCAAGAACGTCGCTAGCGCAACTGACAAAGTGTCAGGCTTTTAAGTAGGAGGGAAACTTTTTGTCTGGGTTTCGAATTCTGTTAGATCCATTCTTTTTTTTCATTATGGAGGAGTTTGGAAGGAGATGGTTGAGGGAATTGGAGGACGTGAGGGAGGAGAGGAGGAGGGATAGGGAGGAGAGGAGGAAGGAGAGGGAGGAGGGGAAGAGGGAGAGGGAGAAGGAAAGGAAGGAAGAAGAGAAGAGAAGGGAGAAGAGCTGGAGAGAGGAGGAGGAGAGGAGACAGAAGAGATGGGAGGAGGAGGGAAAATGGAGGGCGAGTGTAATGGAAAGACTGGAAAAAGTGGAGAAGCGGACGGAGGAAGAGAGAGGAGAGAGGAGGAAGTTGGAGGAGAGATTAAAAACGGGAGAAAGCAGTGGGGGAGAGGGACTGGAGGGAAAAAGGGAGAGGGAAATTAGATGGAGACAGGTGGAGTTGAAGGTGGACAGGGCGGAAAGGGAGAGACAAAGAGAGAATGTGTTAATTAAGGGAATAAGGGTGGAGGGAGGAGAGGGGGAGTTGGAGAAGGAGGTAAGGGAGTTATGGGACGTGATGGGGGTGGAGAGGGGAGGGATAAGGGAGATGAGGAGGATGGGGTGGGGAGATAAGGAGGGAAGGGGGATGGTGGTAGTGAAGTTGGCAGGAAGGGAAATGGAGAGGAAGATTATGGATGCGAAGAGAAAGCTGAAGGGGAGAAAGGAGAGGGTGGAGGATGATATGACAGGAGAGGAGAGAAAGGCGAGGTGGAGAGTGGAGAGAGAGGCGGATAAGGAGAGAGAGAAGGGGAAACCGGTGAAAGTGGGTTATTTGAAAATGTGGGTGGATGGGAAGGTGAGGTTCTGGGATGAGGCGAGGCAGGAGTGGGTGGGGGGAGGGGAGCAGAGAAAGGGGGGAAGGAGGGGTGGGAGAGGGGGGAGGGAGGAGTGAATGGAGGAATGAGTGTGTGAATGGGATGGAGGGGAGTGAGTCAGTGAGGGAGAGAAAGCGGAAACGGAAGTCCGAGAGCGAGCGTGCGAGCGGGAGATAGAGTGTGTAGGCGGGAGAGCGAGCGTGCGAGCGGGAGAGAGAGCGTACAAGCGGGAGAGATGCGTGCAAACGGGTGAGGGAGCGTGCGAGCGGGGGAGGGAGCGTGCGAGCGGGAGACAGAGCGTGCGAGCGGGAGAGCGAGCGTGCGAGCGGGGGGGTGAGAGGCGAGCGGGAAAGAGAGCGTGCGGGCGAATGTGCGAGTGGGAGAGAGGACGAGCGGGCGTAGTAGGTTAGATAAAGGGTAGAATAAGGAGGGTTTCTAGGTTTAAGTAGGATAAGTTATTATGTAGAGAGTTGGAAGGAGTTGTTAATCCCGAAGGAAAACAAATAAAGATTATATTTTAGTACCATTCGACACAAGGTGACTGAGCCATATGTGAAATTAATTGTTTAAATATAAGTTTTTCGGGTTTTGCGAAGAGCCTGCAAAGCATCTGTAAGGGTTTTTTGGCCTTATTGGCCTTTTATATATGGGTGGAGTAAAAAAAAGCGCATAACCTCAAGGTGAAAGAACTGTGGAGCACCGACGGAACTGTTCCAAAGTGTTTTCGGACAACAATGAGTAAAGAGAGATTTCTGCAATTATTGTGAATGATGCGATTTGACGATATTTGTTCCGTCGTAAGCGGAACTTCGTGTACGTTTCTACGCGTCCACGAATAGTTTAATAGAGAATTCTTTGGTATAAGAGAAAAGTAATTTGATGCGGGGATAACAGGATGGTAATGATATAAATATATTTGAGTAACAAGAAAGAACAAGGAATAAAATATAATGGTATGTGGAATATATAAATATGCGGTGAATCTTCGGGATCGTGTTCGTATGTGGCGTGTAAGTGTGTGAATGTATGTAGTCTTTTCGTGTTCTATTCGGGTGATCTTACTGTGTATGATGGTATCGTGATGCACGTTCGAAGGCGACTGCCGGAGCGGAGGGCTAGCAACGCGGTTAAGAAGTGTAAACAATTGTAGGATCGGGACAGAAAAATTAACGCTACCGGTGCGGGAATCGAACCCGCAACCTTTGGATCCGCAGGCCGGCGCCATACACACTAGGCCACCGGCGCTCTCTATTGTGTGTCACTTAATTCTGGCCAAGGGCCTCTCGCGCACCTTCCGCCATCTCTCGTCGTCTTTCCCCTCCGATCCTTCCCATAGTTCTTTTTCTTATAGGAGATTCCAAACCCCACACTCGGCCATCCTGCAGTTGGCATTTGCCCTCAAATGCACGAGCATACACTTTCCTGACTCGCACACAGCCTGAGTCCTGACTCGCACACACAGCCTGAGCCCCTGTATCTCGTTACACTTTTGACTCGCACACAGCCTGAGTCTTCGTCGTGTACAACTCAAGATCTCCCCGATGTGAGCATTCGGAAGAGCTCCTATCCCGGACGAGCCCCCATTTGTAGAATCGGGACAGAAAAATTAACGCTACCGGTGCGGGAATCGAACCCGCAACCTTTGGATCCGCAGGCCGGCGCCATACACACTAGGCCACCGGCGCTCTCTATTGTGTGTCACTTAATTCTGGCCAAGGGCCTCTCGCGCACCTTCCGCCATCTCTCGTCGTCTGTCCCCTCCGATCCTTCCCATAGTTCTTTTTCTTATAGGAGATTCCAAACTCCACACAATTGACATTCGTTGCTGCCCGCTCGCTCACGCTCGGGAACCAAGCCGCGTTTATCCCGCCCATTCTTAGTCATCACAATTGACAGGCGCTGCCATGTAAAAGTCTCTGCATGGCAACGGCAATATGTTACATTCGCGCCAAATGCTCACGTCATTACTTTCTTAGTGTATATGTGTCGAAAACGTCTAGTTGTGCGACGCAACAATATTGATACCCGAGTCGATAGAAAAGCAGTGGACAATTTAGCAGCAATTCGTAATGTTTTTAGCGATTTTGTGGGGAGATGCACAGCCTGCTATGAAGTTGGCGAGTACGTCACCATTGACGAAATGTTGGAGGCGTTTAGAGGAAGACGCAAGTTCCGACAATATATTGCCAACTGTTGAAAGGTAAATGTTAAAATGGACAGGAGGCGACACTTGCGCGTGACAACGGGTGTGCGTAGTGGAAGGAGTTTTACGCAGTAGTGCGACTGCATCTAGCAAGAGAGAAACACGTGTATTAAGAATAAGAATGTGTTAAATTAAATATATTATATTATTAAAACCGAACGGTGTGAAAGGACCATTCATTCTAACATGGTAGCAGAAAGTGGTTGCTTGAATTTACGGATTGTTGGAGAAAAGCATTAAATTGCAAAAAAGGTCCAGAAAATTAGGTTAGGCGAGCACGTGTTCGAATCAGGAAATTTCCAGAAAGTTTGTGAGTAAGAGGTTAAATAGAAAAGAGACATGGCTGATGAAATTAAAATCCCAGCATTTGATGGGAAAGAATATAGCATGTGGAAGAAGAGGTTAATAACATTTTTAAAATTAAAAAAATGCAATGTGGTGTGCGAGCGCGCGAGAGCGGAAACTGATGTTGAGGCAACCTGGAAAGAACAAGACCTAAGAGCTGTTAATTACATATATAGTCCGCTAACAAATAGACAGATGGAATTCATTAACGATCAAGTGACGGCACGTGAAATCCTGATGAAGTTAGACCAAATATATCTGAGAGAATCGACGGCACTGCAAATTTGCGTAAGGAACAAATTGGACAAATTGAGATTAAGAAATTATAGCGAATCGAGCGAGTTTTTCAGTGACTTCGAAAAACTCATCGTTGAATTGAAAAACGCCGGAGCGCAAGTCACACAAAAGGAAAAACTGAACTATCTGTTAAGGACTTTACCGAGTACCTTAACCTTTATAGGCGATCTTATCGATGTCCTAAAAAAAGAAGACCAAACAGTTGATTTTGTGAGAAACAAAATAAAGATGCTTGAAGAGAATGAGAAGGAAGAGAATGGTGGTGAGAAAATGCGTTGCGCCGGCTCAAGCGTATTTAAGACTGAAAAAAAACATGAAAGAACATGTTATGAATGCGGCAAGCCAGGGCATTATCAGTACGAATGCTATAACAAATCGAGGTCCTGTAATATATCGAGGAACGGCAGAGGTGGAGGCCAACACGAAACGCAAGGAGGCGCGCGTGGCCGTTCATACTTCCCCACGCAGAATCGTTTCGGCGGAGCGCAGTCAAGCCCAGGATCCACGCAACGTGATCGCGGCGGCGGTGGATGGACGTATCAAAGACAAGGGAGACGCGACAGTAGTTCGACGAATCAACGCTACGGCCAACGAGAAGCTATGTACTCAGGAATAGATGATCGAAGCGAACGCAACATATTTTGTACTGTAATAGAAAATAGCAATTCAGGTAACAATGTAGAGGCAAATAATTGCGAAAATAGCGTAGAATGGATACTAGATAGCGGCTGCGCCGATCACATTATTAACGAAAATTATTATTACTCAGAATTAGTAGCTCTAAGAAATCCAGTTGAAGTAAAATTAGGTGATGGAAGAATTTTAGAAGCAACACATGTTGGAACAGTTTGTATTAATTTTGCTGTCTATGGGAAGAAAATAGAGGTAGAAATGCAAAATGTATTTTATGTTGAAAAAATGGATAAAAATTTAATAAGCTTTGGAAGAGTTACCAAGGAAAATGGAGTGGTCTCTGTAGGTAACACAGCAAAAATGTATAATAAAAATAATAGCCTGATTGCAGTTGCGTATAAAGTGAACAATATGTACCAACTAAATAGCACTGTCGAGAAGAAAGAAACTTATGTAGCTGTAAGCGAAGATAAGAATATGACATTGAAAGAAAAGTTTCATAGAATGCTAGGTCATATAAACTTTAATTATTTAGATATCTTATGCAAAAACAAATTAGTAGTAGGCATTCCAGATAAGCTTGAGACTGAGTACTTAAAGTGTGGAACATGTGTACAAAATAAGATGTATAATGTAACATTCAGAAATAATAGGCATAGAGCAAGGGATTTATTAGAAATCATTCACACCGACTATTATAAAATGGGCCACATAGGACTACAGGGTTTATGGGAGAAAAATATTTCTTATCATTTATAGATGATTATAGTAAGACAGCTAAAGTTTATACAATTAAATCTAAGACTGAAGTATATGAATGTTTTGTTGAATATATAAATCAAGTCGAAAATTTCACTGGAAAAAAAGCTAAAATTTTAAGGTGTGACAATGGAAGGGAGTATATAAATCGAGATATTTACAAATTTGCAAGAAGTAAAGGCATATTTATTGAACCATGTCCACCATATGTTCATCAACTCAATGGGACTGCCGAAAGATATAATAGATCTGTCATGGATACAGCTAGGTGTTTATTAGCAGAAGCAAATATAAACAAAAAATTGGACTTCCGCTTCCGGGGCCAGACAGTGTGGACGGGTGTGACAAGTGTGCGAGGGAAAGGAGATGAAAAGAGGGGTGTAGTGAATAGGGAGGGCAAAAGAGAGAGGTGGAGGGTAGAGGATAAGGAGAGGGTGCGGTGGAAGCGTGGGCGGAACGGGAGAGGAAGAGGAGAAGACATGGGAGAAGTGAGAAGTGAGAAGCGGAAAGCGAGGTTAGGAGGAAGCGTGGAGTTGAGCAAGAGAGGGAACGGAGGAAGCGACATCTGGAGGGAAGAGAAAGATCGGTGAGAGAGTCGGTAAAGAAGAGAAAAGAAGGCAGGTTAAGGCGAAGAGAGTGTGGAAGATGGGGAGGACAAAAAAGGGAAAGGAGGGAAAAGTGGAGGAGTTATGGAGAAGGAAGGAAGAGGAAGGGGGGAAGTGTGGGGGAGGAGGAGAGGCTGAAACAGGAAAAGTAGAGAATTGGGATAAGAAGTCACAAGGGGGGGGCGAGGGAGTAAGAGGAAGAGTTGAACTGGCAAAGGAAGAGGAAGCAGAAGGGGCTGAGGAGAGGATGGAAAAGTATGGAGAAATGGCAGAGGCGATTATGAGGCTCCTGTGGGAGAGGTTGGACAGGAAGATGGACAGGGAGGTAGAGCGGTGGGAAAGGATGACGGAAACGGATTTTGAGAAGATGGAGAAAGCTGTTAAGGAGAATGTGAGGGAGTGGATGAAGGAGTTAATGAAGGAGGTGGGAAGAAAGGAGCGGGAGGTTGAGGTGATAAGAGGATTACTGGAGAGAGAGAGGAAAGAGAGAGAGAGGATGGAGGAGAGGTTAAGGAGAATTGAAGGGAGAACAAGGAAGATGGAGTCAGAGGAGAAGAGTGGAGAAGAGAGGATGGAGGAGAGGTCAGAGCAAGGCAAAGGAGGAAAAGGGAAATGGGAGACAGAGGAGAGGAGAGGAGAAGGGAGGTTGGAGGAGAGGTCAGAGAGAAGCGAAGGAAGTAAAGGGAAGATGGTGACAGAAGGTAAGAAAGGAGAAGGGAGAGTAGAGGAGAGGACGGAGCAAGGCAAAGTAGGAAAGCAGAAGCTGGAGACAGAGGAGGAGAAGAAAGGAGAACGCAGGATGGAGGAGGGGACTGAGCGAGGTGAACAAGGAAAAGGGAAGCTGGAGACAGAGGAGAGGAAAGGAGAAGGGAGGAGGGAGAAGAGGACAGAGAGAGGTGAAGAAAGAAAAGGAAAGCTGGAGAAAGGGGAGAGGAATGGAGAGAAGAGGTTGGAAGAAGAGATGGCAGAGAGGTTGAGGAAGATAGAAATATGGAAGGAGCAGAAGGAGAGAGAAGGAAGAAGGAGGAACATGATTGTGAAGGGGCTGAGGAGAGGAGCAGAGAAGAGGACGGAGGAGATACGGGAATTGATGAGAGAATTGGGGGTGGAAGGGGAGGTGGAGGAAATCAGGGAACTGGGAAGGAGAGGAAGGGAAGGGGGAGAGGAAAGGGGCATGGTGGTGGTAAGGATGAAGAGTGTGGCGGGTAAAGTAGAAGTGATGGAGAGGAGATGGAAAGTGAGAGGGAGAGGAGTAAGGATAGAAGAGGATCGTACATGGGAAGAAAGAAGGATGAGGTGGAGGGTAGTGGAAAAGGTGTGGGAGGAAAGGAGGAAGGGGAAGAGGGTGTGGATGGGAGAGGGAAGGATCAAGATAGAGGGGACATGGTGGAGGTGGGAGGAAGAGACGAGGGTGTGGCGGGAGGAGGAAAGGGGTGATAAGGGGAGGAGAGAGAGGAGAAGAAAGGGCCTGGGGAGAGAGAGGAGTAGGGGAAGGGGCAGATGGGGGGGGGGGCGAATTGGCGAGAAGGAAGGAAGTGGAGGAAGAAGAGCAGGCAGGGGGGAGGTGGGAATCCGGAGGGAGCCGGACGACAGTGGGACGCAGGTGTTGGAGTGTTGTTGTTGTTAGATTTGTAAGTTAGGATAAGAGAGAGAGGAGGTGTATAAGTATGTAACCCGTAAGGGAATCATAAATAAAGATATACATATATTCTCCTGTAGCTGGAATGCAACCCTTGAAGTTATTATTATCTTATTGTATTCAAAATAGATTAGTTATAGAACAGATGGAAGTAGAAGCTGCATTTTTGAATGGAAAAGTTAGATCAGAAGTATATGTGAAGCAACCTCAGGGTTATGAGGATGGTACAGACAGAGTGTGCAAACTAAACAAAGCATTATATGGGTTGAGAGAGAGTCCAAGAGTGTGGTATGAGTGCTTTGACACATATTTGAAGCATTTAGGATTCAAGCGTAGTGAAAATGAAAATTGTCTGTATTCATTGAGTGATAGGATAGATACAATTTATTTGATACTATTTGTAGACGATGTTCTTATTTGTTGTAAGAATAAGAAAAAATTGAAATATATAAAAGATTTGTTAACAAAAAGATTTCAGATGAAAGATATGGGAGAAATCAAACAGTATTTAGGAATAAATATCGAATATGACTATCAAAAGCAAGTATTGACTTTAGATCAAAAAGCATAAATTGAATCGTTAACGAGGAAAAACGAAATTAAAGATGCGAAATTATACAGGGTGGTCCCGATCCGATGGTACAACCGAAAAGGAGGTGAATCTGCATGCAAAAATAAGTCGAAAAAAACGTATGACAATTTTTTTTTAAACGCTCCGTTTTCGAGAAAATCGACTTTGAATTTTCGTCAAGTGTAATCGCACCCGAGCGCGGCGCGATATACCGGGTGCCGCTGTAGGACGCTTGGACGCGGCGCGATGGCCTATCTCATTGCGTGGCATCGAAGCAGGCCCGGCAGGGACATCCGGTATACGCGACAGTGAAACCGAAGCGGTCTATCGTGACGTCATAGCTGCCCAAACGTACTCGCAAACGACACAAAGCGATAGATATAGATCTACAATGCCATACTTTAGGGCGCTTGCACCTGACGAAAATTCAAAGTGGATTTTCTCGAAAACGGAGCGTTTAAAAAAAAATTGTCATACGTTTTTTTCGACTTATTTTTGCATGTAGATTCACCTCCTTTTCGGTTGTACCATCGGATCGGGACCACTCTGTATAATACGGCAATGGCAGTTGAAGTTAGATTTCGGGAGAAGGGGGAGTGGCGGGGAGAGGGGAAGCTTGGACAAGCTGTTAGGGAAGAGGAGGAAGAGAAGCGAGGGGACCAAGGGAGAGACGGGAGAGGGAAGGGAAGGGGAAGAGGCAGAACGGGAAGAAGCGGGGACAAAGAAGGTGGAGGATGCCTTGGGGTGGATCATGAGGGAAATGGGGGAGGGATAGAGAGTTGGCAGAGGAGAGAAGAAGGAAGAGTTGGAAAGAGGAGGAGGAGAGGAGGAAGAAAGATTGGGAAGAGCAGGTGAAATGGAGGAGCGGGTTAGACAAAAGGATGGAGAAAATAGAAAAGAGGGCGGAGGAGGAGTGGAGGGAGAGGAGGGAGATGGAGGAGAGATTAAGAGGGGGGGAGAGGGAACGGAGGAGCGAAGAGAGAGGGAATTGAGATGGAGGCAGGCGGAGATAAAGCTGGACAAGGTGGAGAGGGAGAGGAGGAGAGAAAATGTTCTGATTAGGGGAATAAGGGTGGGGAAGGGGGAAGAGGAATTGGAGAAGGAAGTAAGGAATTTATGGGAGGTGATAGGGATGGAGAGAAGAAGTATTAAGGAGATGAAGAGGGTGGGCAAAGAGGACAAGGAGGGAAGGGGTCTGGTTCTCGTGAAGCTGTCAGGGAGGGAGGAAAAGAAAAAGGTCATGGAAGGGAAGTGTAAGCTGAGGGGAAGGGTGGAGAGGATAGAGGATGATTTGACGGGGGAGGAGAGAAGAGCGAGGTGGAAGATAGTGAGAGAGGCGGAGAAGGAAAGGGAGAGGGGTAGGCAGGTAAGAATAGGTTATATGAAGATGTGGGTGGACGGGAGACTTAGAATGTAGGACGTGATAAGGGAGGAGTGGAGAGGGGCAGGGGAGCAGGGAAACGGGGACAAGAGGAGAAGGGGACAGGGAGGGGGGGAGCAGGGGGAAAGGTGGGTTTTTGGAACGTGGCAGGGTTAAAGAATAACGATAGGGAGTTTTGGGGACGGTTGGGAGGATGGGAGGTGGTGGTGCTAATGGAGACATGGGTGGAGGAGAGGGATTGGGAGAGGGTGAGAGGGAAGTTGCCGAGGGGGTATACGTGGGAAGCTCAGTGGGCAAAGAGAGAGAAAAAGAAGGGAAGGGCGCGGGGAGGGATGCTAGTTGAAGTGAAGAGGGTGGTGAGGGTTGAGGGGAGAGGGGGGCACAGGAGAGAAGGTTTGGCGGTACAGAGGGTGGAGCTGGGGGGGGGGGGAGTGGTGGAACGTGGTGGGGGTGTACGTGAATGGGGACCTGGAGGAGAAGTTGAAGGACTTAGGAGAGTGGGTGGGGGAGGTGGAAGAGGGGGGCAGAACAGTGATAGGGGGGGATTTTAATGTGTGGACGGCGGAGCAGGGAGGGGGAGTGTGGCTGGAGTGGGAGGGAGAGGGGGGAACGAAGTCGAGGGATGGTAAGTTGGATACAGGAGGAAGGAAGTTATGCGGATTTCTGGAGGAAAGCGGGTGGGGCATATTAAATGGAGTGCACAGGGGAGACGGAGAAGGGCATTGGACGTTCGGGAGGGGAAAGAGGTAATTCGGTGATTGATTATGTCTTTGGGAACAGGGGCACGAGGGAGGGAGTATACGAGGTGGGAGTGGAGGAGGAGACGGATTCGGACCACATGCCGATAACGGTGGTGGTAGGGGGGAGAAGAGCTGAGAGAGGAGGGAGGGGGGAAGGGGAGTAGGGAGATGGAGACAGGGGGATGGGGAGTTATTTGAGAAGAGGTTTGGGAGGGGGGAGGGAGGAGAGGGAGGGGTGCAGGAGGACTGGGGGAGGCTGGAGAAGAGGGTGTGGGGCGTGTTACGGGGAATGGAGGAGGGAGGAAAGAGAAAGGAGAAGGAGGGCTGGTGGGACGAGGAGTGTAAGGAGGGAAGGAGGAGGCTAAGAGGGGAACTGAAGAGATGGAGGAGGGAGGGGGGGAGGGAGAAGAGTATAAGAAATGCAAAAGAGGGTTCAGAGAGTTGTGTGAGGAGAAGAAGAGGAAGGAAAGGGAAAGGTGGGAGAGACTGGTGGAGGGGGTGAGAACGGAGGAGCAGGCATGGAGGGTGATAAGCAGGTGGAAGGGGGGAAGGGTGGGGGTGGATGAGGGGATTGAGATAGGGGAATGGGAAGAATATTTTAAGGGGCTGCTAGGAGGAGTGGAATGGAGGGTCAGGCTTGGAGGGGGGAGGGGAGGAGAGGAGGACGGGGAGAGGGAAATAGGGAGAGAGGAATTCAATAAGGTGGTGAGGGGACTGAGGGACGGAAAGGCACCGGGGGAGATGGAATAAGGAATGAAGTGTGGAAATATGGGGGGGAGGAAGTGAGGGAGTGGCTGAGGGGAGTGTGTAAGAGGGTGTGGAGGGGCGAGCCATGGCCGGAGGGGTGGAGGGAGGGGGTAATAGTCCCGGTGAGGAAGAAGGGGGGGGAGGGGTGGTGGGAGATTACAGGGGTGTGGGCCTGGCGCAAACGGCGTATAAGATATACGCGGCGGTTTTGGCGGAGAGGTTGAGGGTGGAGGTGGAAAATGAGGGATTGCTTCCACCGAGTCAGGCGGGCTTCAGGAGGGGAAGAGGGTGTATTGATCAGGTATTCGTTTTAAATTACCTGATCAATAGACAGATTAGGAGGAGAGGGAAGAAGATGGTGATTTTGTTTTTGGACCTGAAGGCCGCCTTTGACTCGGTGGATAGGGAGGTTTTGGTGCGGAGTCTGAGGGAGAGGGGGGTAAGGGAGGGCCTGGTGCGGAGGTGCAGGGGGCTGGTGGAGGAGACGAGGTGTAGGGTCAGAGCGGGGGGAGGGATGAGTGAAGGGTTCTGGACGGCCAGAGGGGTAAGACAGGGGTGTCCAATTAGCCCGAGTCTGTTCACCCTACTGCTGGCGGACATTGATGAGGAGTTGGAGAGGGGTGGATGGGGAGGGGTTAGGGTGGGAGAGAGGAAGATTCGGTCGCTGGCGTACGCGGATGATGTGGCGGTGATTGCGGAAGATGAGGAAGGTATGAAGGGAGTGATTTCAGTGATGGAGAGGTATTTTGTGAGGAAAAAGCTACAAGTTAATGTGGACAAGACGAAGGTAATGAGGTGCAGGGAGGGGGGGGGGAGATGGCGGAGAGTGAGATGGAGGCGGGAGGGGAAAGTTATAGAGGAGGTGGCCGAATTCAAGTATTTAGGTTATGTAGTGAGGAGGGATGGGAGGCAGGAGGGGCAGGTGGAGGACAGGGTGAGGAGGGGTGCGGCGGTGCTGGGAAAAGTGTGGGGGCTGGGGAAGAGGGTGTTTGGGAGGGATTGGGGGAGAAGGCTCTGGCTATACGACAGGCTGGTATGGCCTGTAGTAAGTTATGGGGTGGAGGTGTGGGGGTGGACAGAAAGGGGGAAGGTAGAAGCCCTGCAGGAGAGATATCTGAGATGGGTGCTGGGGGTGGAAAGGAGCACTCCGGGATATTTGGTGAGGGAAGAGCTACAGAGAGAGCTAATGAGGGGAAGAATGGCGCTAAGGGCCTGGGGGTACGAGAAGAGGGTGGAGGAGGGGGGAGGGGGGGAGCTGGTGCAGGAATGCCTAAGAGAAATTAAGGGAAGGATGGGAAGAGAGGTGGGAGGAAAGGGTTGGGAGGGAGAGAGGAGAGGGTTCTGGGAGAGGAGGGGGTGGGGATGGGATGGGGGGGTCGGGGGAATAAGGGGGGAGGAGATAGTTAATTGGGAGAAGGCAGAGCAGGAGAGAGAGCGTTGGGAAAGGATAGGGGGATCGGAGTACAACCAGGAGTATGGGAGGGTTAAGGAGAAAGGGGTGCCGGGTTACCTGAAGAAGGGGTGGGCGGAAGAGAGATGGGGGAGGGTAGCGAGGTTCAGGCTGGGAAGTGGGATGAGGGGGGGTAGGTATTGGATGGGGGAGGAGGAGAGGCTTTGCAGGATCTGCGGGGGAGGAAGGGAGACGTGGAGACATCTATGGGAAGTTTGCGTGAGGGGAGGGGAGGAGGAGGGATGGCAGGAGGCAAGGAGGTGGGTGCTGGGGGGGGAGGGAGAGGGCGAGGGGCTGTTTAGGGAGATTGAGAGGAGATGGGGAGAGTTGGGGGCGAGGGGTGTGAATGAGTGGGAGAGTTGAGAGTGAGAGGGGTGTGGTGTGATTGAGGAAACGGGAGTCCACGGTGGGGGGGTGAGAGTGAGTGAGAGGGGATGAGAGGGGGTGAGAGTGTGGAGTCGGAGTGGTAGAGGAGCAGGCGAGCGAGAGAGCGTGAGAGAGGCGGGAGAGCGGAGGGCGTGCGGGCGGCGGAGGACGTGCGAGCGTGCGAGAGAGCGTGCGAGCGTGTGAGGGAGCGTGCGAGCGTGCGAGCGGTGTGGAGGAGAGCGAGAGGGCGGTGGCGGCGTGCGGCGTTAGATTAAGTGTAGGTTAAGGTGCGGGTGGTGGCGTTAGGGTAAGGTAATTTAAGATTGTAATTAGGTTAAGGTTTTGTAAGTTGCAAACCCATTAGGGACGCAAAAATAAACTATTATTACAAAGGCCAACATTGCAGTCTTTGCACTCATACCGCGAATCCGTTCTTTTATCGTTTTTGGTACAAACTACACATTTCCGTCTTCTGTTTTTCGGGTTATAAAATGTGGGAAAATGCCTGTCGGTTAACCTCATCGGATTATCAGCGGGTCTGCTTTGACGTCCCGTTGCATTGTGACAATACTTTCCGACTATCTGTTTTATCAGCGTCAGATGAAATTTTGCCATCGATATTGTCCCTCTCCGATTGTGTTTGTACATACAATATGCGTTCCACATGCAGATGTCCATGAGGTGGAAGAAAAATTTCCGATACCATTTTAGTGACTTCCGCGTTGAATTTACGGTAGCTAGCACCATGTCCACCTTATCTACAATTCCCATTGACTTATTATAATCTATGACGCAAGTAGGCTTCTGGACACTCTGTTGTCCTCCATATCTCGATACTGCTTCAAAATGTACAGTATGTATAGTGGAAATCATAAAGACTTCTCTCTTGTCCATCCACTTCATCGCTAGCAAGTTTTTTGCTGCACGAAAACATGCTTTTCCTTTTTTCAGTCTGTCTTCCATCTTCGGCATTCCTTGACGTCTTTTCTTTACAGTGCCGCATGCATTCGTATAGTTATCGTGTAAATAGTTAAATAATGCTGGGCTTGAATAAAAGTTATCAGTGTATAGCGTGTGACCTCGGCCTAAATACGGTTGCAAGAGCGATAAAACAATTGCACCTGATTTTCCAATTCCGCAGATGTCACTTTCTGTAACAGTTGACTTTCCTTCGTACACTATAAGATCTTGGACATAACCCGTTTTACAATCACAGAGTATGTATGATTTTATTCCAAATCGATTCCTTTTCGAGGGAATGTACTGCTTGAAGGACAGCCGACCTTTGTACAACATCAAGCTTTCGTCAATGCAAACTTTTTCATATGGATAAAATGTGTCGCTGAACGATTTTCGCAGCATGTTTATTACGTCATATATTTTATATAGACAATTATTAGCGGGCCCTTGTTGACGGGTAAAATGTATTATTTGTAGTATCCAAAGATACCGATTTCTGGCCATTACTTCACTAAATATACTACTGTGTAAAAATTTATCTGTACTCCAATACTCATGTAACGTTAGTTTTTTATTACGTGTCATGAGTAGTGACAAAGCAAAGAAACAGTACATCTCCTCTAGTGTCGTGTTTTTCTGAGTGCCCATGTTGTTATTGCTCTTTTCAGCCGCGTAATAATTGGTCTCGTCTACAATATATTCTATGAGCTCTTGATATAAAAATAGTTCGAAGTAATCGATAATTTTTGACGATCTTCCTATTTTCTTCTTCAGTCCTGAATTTTTGGAGGAAAATTGATGTATCTTTGGTGCAAAATTTTTCGATGTCCATGTTGTGTTGCACTGGGTGTCCTGTGTATTATCGTGAATTAACTCCGCTTTTGATTCTGAAGTGCTGCATATATTATTTCTCAGTCGTCTTTTAGACCGGCGGACATTATTTTCATTTTCAGAATCGAGTACTTCAGTTTCAGACATAATACTATTTTGACGCTTTGTACTCATTCTGAAAGGGCCTAAAATATTTTAGTGAATACATTTTCAAACAAAACCCTAACCTCAAAAGTCTATTTTTTAAGAGTTGAGATTTATACCGTAAGCCGATCTATTCCTAATTCCTGTAAAAACCAAATATATAAAATCGTTTACTGACTAATGGATTTGATAGAATATTCGGTATAAAACAGTAAACGATCGCCTTGAGGTTTGTAGTTTATTGCGCAATACGTTTGGATGTGGTTTCAACAAAGAGCAATTTTAAAATGTTTTAAGGAATGATTAATCCAATCTGTCAATAAAATCAACGGAAAATGCTCTGCCGGTAACGAAAAATGTTACCATCGACTATAGATGGCATTAGTACAAATCATTTCGATGCCGCATATATGCAGCGCTCGAACCCACAGGGCGTCGAGTGGACGCCGCGTATATGCGGCGCTCGGCGCGAAAGGGTTAAGTAACCATAGATACATAAGGTTAATCTTAAGTGACCCCCGGAGGGGACCTGGACCGTGGAAACCGAGGGGCTGGTGCACCGTCACCATGAATCAGGACGAGTTAAGCGCTGCGGCGACGGCAATGCCATGTCTGAAGAAAGATGGCCCTCCGATTGTGGACATCGACAAGGAAGCGGAGTGGCTGGATGGTGCCATGAGGGCCGCCTGTGACGCGGCGATGAAGAGGAGAAGAAGCGTGCCTGGGAGGGTAGTGCACTGGTGGTCTGAGGAAATTCAGGACAAGAGGGCGGAATGCCTGAAGACCAGAAGAGATCTAGCGAGGCTCCGCAGAAGGGCGCACTTAGACTTGGCAGAGGAAAGGAGCAAATGACTGACATACAGCAGGGCGAGGGCGGCCCTTGCTGAAGCAATAAAGGAAGCCAAGAGAAATGCCTGGCAAGAATTAATAAAGGATTTCGAAAGGGACCCCTGGGGAAGACCATACCGGGCGGTCCTCGGCAAAATCCGGGGCTGGCAGGTGCCAACTACTCAGGCGCTCCGGAGGGGGGAGCTGAGCAGAGCCTTGGCCAGACTCTTCCCAGAAGATCCAGACGAAAGGGGTGAGGTGACGCCTGTGCGACTGCAAGAAACAGCCCTACCTCCGTCTATTACGGACGACGAGATGAGGTGGCTGGTTGAGAAAATGGGTGCGACAGGGAAGGCACCAGGACCGGACGGGGTGCCGGGACGTGCCTGGGCTAGGGCGGACGGACTCCTATGGGCATTGAAGAGACTGTTAGATGAGTGTGTGGCCGCAGGGAAAGTCCCCAGAAAATGGAAGGAAGCTATCCTCGTACTGATACCAAAAAATCCCACGGTGCGAGCGACAGAGGTAGGAAATCTCCGACCTATATGTTTGTTAAACGAGTCTGGAAAGGCCCTGGAGAGACTTATAGTGGGGAGGATAGAGGAGTTCCTTAAGGAACCCGGCAATGGGTTATCTGAAAGGCAGTATGGCTTCCGCCCCGGAAAATCGACCATTGATGCTCTAAATGCCCTGAGGGTTTTGACTGAAGGCCCCATTGCAAGAGAAAGGGTTGCGATTGCGGTATCGATAGATGTCGCAAACGCTTTTAACACCATACCATGGCGAGTAATTAGGCAACAGCTTAGGGAGAGGTGTCTACCTGGGTACATCTGTAGGCTGGTGGAAGAGTACCTCAGGGATAGAACTATCACCTTCGCCTATCACCGAGGAGCACCGCAGGGGTCAGTACTGGGACCGCTCCTGTGGGCCATCGCCTATGACCCGGTGCTGCAAACGGAGGTTCCTGAGGAGGTCACAATAATTTGTTACGCGGACGACATACTGGTAGTCGCCATCAGTGATTGATGGGAGATGGCAGTAGAGCTGGCAGAGATCGGCATGTCCGAGGTAATGGAGACCATAAGGGGACTCGGGCTGTCGGTCGCGCCCCACAAATGTGAGGCAATGTGGCTGCATGCACTGCCACTAACAAAGAGCCCGCCGAGGATGGACCTCACGGCACAAGGAATCGTGATACCAGTGGGGGAGTCTATAAAATACTTGGGCCTTTACCTGGACAGCCGGTGGCGATTTGAGGGCCTCTTCCAGAAGTTGAAAGGGAAGACTATGGGGGTGGCGGGGCGACTCGCGGGAATCCTGCCGAATTTGGGGGGCCCAAGTGTCAGAGTGAGACGCCTCTATGGAGGTGTAATTAGGGCAATGGCCTTATACGGGTGTCCGGTGTGGTCAGAGCAGGCGGCCAAAAGTCGAAAGTGTAGAGAAACTCTGGCGACAATTCAGCGAACTATAAACATCAGGATTGTTCCCGGTTATAGAACAATTTCACATAAAGCGGCTTGCCTATTAGCTACGGAGCCACCATATTATTTACTGGCTAGGGCTCTGGCGAAAATATTCTGCCGCGTAAGAACAATGAGAAGGCATCCTGATATTGTGGAAATAGACATTAATAAGATCAGGAGGGAGGCCAAAGATCAGGCGTGGGCCAAATACCGCGTCAAGTTACTTGAGCCGAGGGCGAGTAAGCAAAGGGTAGTGGCTGCGATTCTTCCGAACTTGTGGCCCAGGATCGGAAGACGACACGGCGAGCCGAGCTACCATTTGTCGCAAATGATGACCGGGCATGGGGCCTTTGGAACATTCCTCCACAGGATCGGTGCGGAGATCACGTCGAAGTGCCATGAGTGCGGCGCTGATAAACAGGACGCACAGCATGTGCTGGAGGAGTGCCCGGCCTTCGCGAGGAGGAGGGTGCCCCTGCGGAGAGCTCTTGGCTGGGACCTCTCACTGTCTGCTGTAGTGCAGGGGATGTTAGAGGGCCCAAAGGTGTGGAGCTTGGTACGCAAGTTCTGCGAAGACGCCATCAAGCACCTGGAATCGCAGGAACGAGGGAGGGAGATCGGCTTGGACCCCGACAGGACTATGAGGTGCAGGGCCAGAAGGTCCAGACGAAGAAGGGGGAGACCTCCGAATTAAGGAGGGACAGACAGTGTAGTGAATGTGTACATAGTGCGCGAAGTGACCTTGGTGGGAGCGCAATGTGTGGCGAATGCATGTGCGCGGACAAGTAGTGAGAGGACTGGAGGAGTGAGGAGTTTTTTCCCTTCCCAATATCCCTTTCCTTGTGCACTTTGCACCTCCCGTGTGTAAATAGTACATAGTAGTTTATTAGTTATAATTAGCTTGTTAGTTATGTGTACTATAGTAGGGTTAATAACGTAGAGTTAGCGCCAAAAGGGTGTGGCACCTGTTGGCGCTGGGTAAGGCAGAAACCGAGCATCGAAAGGATGTGTTGTAAGAGCTCACGATAAGTGAGGAAATCGGCGCCGGTGACGGAGCATCGTCATGTCCGCAACCCGTCCCGGCGCTGGTTGATCTAGGGTAGCCACCGTGGGTGGTTTAGCGGGTGAGAGCCCCGCATATCCCCTCGCGCATCCTTCCGGGAAGAGATTCCCCCACGTAAAAAAAAAAAAATACGGTAAGGTGTAGGTTAGTGGCGTTAGGATATGGTAGTATAAGGATGTATGTAGCATAAGGTTTGTTGTAAATTGTATACCCAAGAGGGAGACAAAATAAACTATATATAAGAACGTAGAGAATGGCAAGTTACTGTTCTTAGGTATATATGAGGCATTTCATGCCAAATCGGACACTTTCCGACCTCACCCCTTGGATTTTTCTTTTAAATTTTATATGTTTTTAAGGTTGATCAAAAACGCGTTCATGAATTTTTTCAGATTTTTTTGACGGTCCGTTTTGGAAATATGAATTTTCTTAAAATTTGGGTTTTTTTTTTCAGATGCTCATAACTTTGTGAAAAATGCACCAATTGGATCGTTCTTTTTTTCAAAATTTGTGTTTTTGAATGACCTTTCAAGAAAAAAATATGATTTTAATAAAAAAGAAACTGTTTATTGTTTATTTTTAATTTAAAGCACATAATATTTTTTATCTCAAAACACGCCGCGATCGATTTTTTTGAAAAAATTCTCAAAGAAGCTTGGATGGATATAACAGCTTTAAAAAATTGTGTGATCGTGAGCAAACTCCTCGTTCTATTTTTTTTTCTTTATTTGAAAAGATCTGTTCTATCAGGTCGTACTTTCCGTTTCAATGAAAAATGTTTTTTTATCTCAAAACACGCCCCGATCGATTTTTTTTTTTGAATTCTCAAAGAAGCTTGGATGGATATTAGAACTTTTAAAAATTGTCCTATCGTGGGCAAACTCCGCGTTCTATTTTTTTTCTTTATTTGAAAATATCTGTTCTATCAGGTTGTACGTTCCGTTTTAATGAAAAATGTTTTTTTATCTCAAAACACGCCCCGATCGATTTTTTTGAAGAATTTTCAAAGAAGCTTTGATGCACATAGGGACTTTTAAAAATTGTCCGATCGTGGGCAAAGTCTTCGTTCTATTTTTTTTCTTAATTCAATAATATTGTTGCGGATTGATCTAGTTCATGGCGGGCGGCAGCAGCATTACCCGCAGCTGTTTAAGCGCGGATCATAAACATACCACACGCGCGAGCGGCTGTCATCATCGATCAATAGCGCGCCGACTGTCTAGTGTTCGTTACGCGCCAATCAGGAGTGGACACGAATCCTGCGTGTCCAAATGCGGTAACAAATCACCGATCAATACATGATCACATGTTCACGCCACTTCCTTCTTTCTCGCAAGAAGAAAGCGGGTACAGGAAGTCGGCCATTCTGTTCAAAGTACTTGTGCGACAAGGAGATATCTCTGACCAGTTCAAGGAAAAAGTGATCTTTTGTGAGGCAAGAGCAGATAATAAGGTTTAGATCAGAACTGAACAATCATCCAGGCTACAAGCATAAAGTCCAGATCAACTTCAGACCAGAGCCAGAACGAGGAGGACGATTTACGCCCGTCTCTCAAACCGACTGGCAACGGCCACGTGCGAACACCACCTTGGCACGGTAAATTGAGACAAAGGTTACTGCTCGCAATGATCATAAAGAAAGTGTGTGACAAAATATATTTATTTATTTACATGGGAGAGCCCTGATCAATACATGATCGAATTTTTATAATTCCACAAGTGATCAAAGTCACATACTATGCAGATCTATTTATTAAACTAATGATCTATTTATTAATGAAGAACTGATCAATAAACTCATATTTATTTTTATTTGTGTACATTCATTTCCCTACAGCTGTCACCAGACTCCTTATTCTGAATCCGGCTCTTGATCTTTCTTTAACATCTTAATAAAAATACAGTCCACCAAAGTCTTTACCGAACATTTTTTGGTCCTTCGAGCCGGATGTCTGGTAAGCTGTGGGAGTAAGTGTATGATCAAGTGCAACATGTGTGTAAAGTGCCAGATCTGGGAGATCAGTATGGTAGATAACACACATGAGACTCATTCTGCTCGTTGCCTCACAGATTATCAAGATTATCAAGATCAGATCACAAATTACCAAAGTAAGGTTCATTAAACATGGAAAAGGAACAGATCAGTAAGAACTCAGATTCTAAGGAGAGCAAGTCAAGTGAGGAGCAGATCAAGCAGTCTTCAGACTCTAAGGAGACTAAATCAAGTGTCGATAAGAAAGGAACTGATCAACAAGCCAGCACAGATCAAAACAAATTGGAGTTGGAGGTCCCGGCAGAAGAGCAGCAGTCACGTCCAACATCTCCTAGCCTGCTACAATCTGCTGCCAATGAATTCAAAATTCAAATTCAGTTAGCACGGTTCGGCATGCTGCAAGAAATAGAGGAGAACTTAAAACAGCAAAAGCCTACGTCCCTAGAGGAAGTGGAGGGAATCATTGAACATGCAAAGGCAGTATGGGTTGACTTTGAAAAGGATCATTACATGTTGGGTGAATCGTGTAAGAGAGGGTTCCTTTATCACCCGTACATCACACGCAAATTCTATGAGAGAGCCATGAAAACGTTTTATGCCATCAAGTCAACCATACTTGCAACAAGAGCCGATCTTACCAAGAAGAGTCAGATTACCCAAAGAACAGATCAGGTGAGGCACAGATCAGCCTTGCCCGAGTTAAAACTGCCTCATTTTAACGGGGACCTTGCAGCATGGCCAGGGTTCAGAGACTTGTTTAAGTCGATGGTCATCGACAAAGACCAAATCAGTGATGTGTAGAGGCTCCACTATTTCAAAACCAGTGTTAGTGGAACTCCAGCTCAGATGATAGCACGAGTGCCAATGTCGAACGATTCATTTTTGCCAGCGTGGAACCAATTGATCAAGAGGTTCAATGACAAGGACAGACTCATAATGTCCTATGTCGAACGACTTCACTCAGACATCACTCCTGTTAACAGAACGGCTCGTGACCTCAACCGCCTTGTCAGCTCAACCACAGAGAACCTGGACGCTCTACAGGCTCTGGGAGTTCCAATACACCATTGGAACTATGTAATTATACATTTGATAACAAGACGGTTGGACTCCACCTTGCGAGAGGCTTGGGAGGTCAAGCGTAGTACAGTTCAAGAGCCTATAAACCATGAGAGCTTGATACAGTTCATTACTTCACGGGCCCGAGCTCTCGAGGCAGCTGGAGGAACAGATCAAGAGAACAGATCGGCACAGAAACCCAGAGAGCCTGCCAAAGAGGGAAACGTACGTCGCAGCAGTGTCAGATCAGGAACCAAACAACTACCCTTGTGACTGCTGCAAGGGGCCACATTATATAGCCGTGTGTGGCAAACACCGGGAGCTCCAGCCAACCGAACGATACAAGCTGGTAGTAGACCAACGGCTGTGTTACAATTCCTTAGGCCATCACAACCTGGCCAATTGCACGTCGAACAGATCGTGTAAAACGTGCAATCAGAAGCACCACACATCCATCCACATGCCGTGTCTCAACACAGCACCTCATAGCAGATCGTCCAATCAGAGCACAAGTCGTGCTCAACAGTGAGACAAATCAGTGCCATCTCGCAAGAACAGATCAATGGAATCCAGCACAGATCAGAATAGTGATCAATTAGAATCAAGACTTGATCAACAGAATGGATCAATTCAACTCAATTCAGATCCACACATTCACGAGACGAATGTGGAAGGTACATAGTGAGAATTCCGTTAAAAACATCAAGAGACAAACTCGGAACCTCCTATGTTACTGCTCAATGATGTCTGTTTCGACTACTCAACGACTCAACAATGATGAGGAATACAATCAGTCATATTGCCAGTTCATGAAGGAATATGAAGATCTTGGTCACATGAGGCGTGTACCAACACAGGGCAGGTCGGTACAAGAAACTGATCAGATCAATGATGACCGATCGAACGAGATGACCTTGGCACATGATGCTTCGGCATCAGGAGGGTTGAGGGTCTCTGGAGATCGATCATCAAATCATGCTCAAACTACCGGCCCTTACTACCTTCCTCATCGTGGAGTGTTCAGACCAGATCGAAGTACAACAACGTTAAGAGTCGTATTCAACGGATCCAGTCCAACAACAACAGGCGTGTCTGTGAACGATATTCAACACGTGGGAGCAAAACTTCAAAAGGACATCTTTGATATATTGCTCTGGATCCGACAATATAAGTATCTATTCACGACAGACATCACGAAAATGTATAGACTGATCAAACTTCACGAAGACGATTAGGATTTGCAAAGAATCATGTGGATCGATGAACAGCTCAATATGGTGCCTTATGAGTTGACAACTGTAACGTATGGTACGAGATCAGTACCATTTCTAGCAGTCAGATCACTTTTACAATTAGTAGAAGACGAAGGACATCGATTCCCTCTTGCAATTGAACCAATCACAAAAGGCAGATATGTCGATGACATATTTGGAGGATCAGATCAACCAGAAAAGCTGGTTGAAATATCAGATCATGTAACCCAGCTCTGCAGGGCGGGCAGATTCCCATTAGCGAAATGGCACAGCAACAATACAAGGTTCATGAAAGACATTGCTCAACAAATATTGACAGATCCAGAGTCAAATCAAGAGCTTACATTCGAAGATAGCAGCATCAAGATCTTAGGCCTGTCATGGAATGCTCAAGAGAATCAGTTCAAGTTCAATTCAAACCCACCATGCTCAAGTTCCAAAATAACGAAGAGAGTGATTTTATCAGAGACAGCCCAACTATATGATCCACTTGGATTTTTGTCAACGTTCATTATCAAAGCGAAAGTTTTACTGCAAGCGCTTTGGCTGGAGAAGCTCAAGTGGGATGATCAAGTATCAGATCAAGTCAGGTTCAACTGGATATCATTTAGAGAAGAGCTCGACGATGTTTCTGAAATTGCAATTCCCCGCTGGATCAACATAACGAGCGAATCAACAGTGGAATTGCATGGATTTTCGGATGCATCGCAGTTAGCAATTGCTGCTGCTATATATGTAAAGAAAATGTAATTTCCCCACATTTAAATACGCCGCGCTCCGCACGAGCGTAAACATCTGCGGGGTCGGAGTAGGGACGACGGACGACGGATGACGGACGACGGACGACGGAGGACAGACGAAAAACAAAGAGAGGAGTGAACACGTGCGAATATAGAGCATAGAGCCAGCATCAAATTAGTAATTATTGGTGTAGACAAAAAAGAGGACAAATTAACTTCAATTGTCGTTCCTTTGCTTACAGAGAAACACTTTGTAGTTATTAACCCTGTGATGTATCGGCAGCCGGTACACGAGGGCCAAGGAGCGGGGGGCAGCGGAGGACGACGCGGGACTACCGCGGAGCGACAAGCGACGACCGACGAGCAAAGTCAGTCAGGCGTGAGATCGTGTAACGAACACAATAGACAATAAAGAGTGCATAACCTAAAGTAAACAGATTGTGTCTCTCATACTTTCCCGCATATACTACAAACCCTACACCAATAGTCTTATATATATATATCAGAGTAGAAAATCCAGGTGAACAACCAAAAGTCACACTGATCTGCGCCAAATCAAACGTTGCTCCGCTCAAGGGGCTGTCCATACCAAGCCTAGAGCTCACAGCTGTACTGCTCGTATCAAAGCTTATGAAGCATGTGCAGCAAACATTAGAACTGACCGGATCAAGAACATATCTATGGACAGACTCGTCAGTTACGCTCACCTGGATCAGATCACATCCATCAAGGTGGAAGGACTTTGTCAGAAACAGAGTGTCAGCAATTCAAGATCTTACTCCAAACAGCGTATGGAGATTTGTTCCTGGCAAAGAAAATCCAGCCGACTGCGCTTCAAGAGGGCTAAGTATGTCCCAGCTCCCGAAGCATCACTTATGGTGGACAGGACCACCATGGTTACGATCGACCCAAAGCTTATGGCCAGTCCAGCCAGTTCAGATCAAATCAGAGACGAATCAAGAGGAGCGCCCGGGGCTCTCATTCTTTGTGGCAAGAGATCAGGACGAATATCATTGGGACATGATCTACAGGTATTCATCACTTATAAAATTACTCCGAGTAACCGCAATTTTTCTCAGAGTAACTCAGATCATAAGAAAATTGCCACAATCAACACTCGCAAGACCGCTCACGCCACAAGACATTGATCAATCGCGAGTGTTCTGGATCAAAGCAACACAAGCAGCGTGCTTTAGGAACGAGATCAAGCACATTGGGTCAAACAATCTGCCACCAGTTCATCCCTTCAATAAGTTGACTGCCTTCATCGACACTCAAGGCATAATTCGTGTTGGAGGAAGACTTGCTCACTCTCAATTGGAACTAGAGACAGTTCATCCAGCAATTTTACCTAAATGTTTACCAAAATTTACAGAACTGATCATATCAGATGCTCATCATAAGACCTTGCATGGTGGTACGCAAGCAACAATGAACCATATAAGGCGATGGTATTGGATCATCGGAGGTAGAGCTCCGATTCGATCGCATGTGCTCCGCTGCATGATCTGTGCTCGCCAACGTGGCGTGCGAGGACAACAACTGATGGGTCAGTTGCCAGCAGCACGAGTCACACCATCCCGACCATTCTTCACCTCGGGAGTGGATTACGCTGGTCCACTCACCATAAAGACCTGGAAGGGAAGAGGCGCCAAAAAACAAAAGGGATGGTTGTGCATCTTTGTATGTTTTGCTACGTCCGCAGTACACCTTGAGGCGTTAAGTGATTGCACCACTGACTCATTCATAGCTGCTTTCAGACGGTTCACTGGACGCAGAGGCATCTGCCATACTCTACATAGTGATTGCGGCACGAACTTTATCGGGGCAGGTGCCGCTCTAAAGAAAATGTTCACACAAGGCTCTAAAGAGTCGAATGATCTGTGCTACTCATTAACCAATGACGGAGCCACGTGGAAGTTCAACCCTCCAGGAGGACCCCACATGGGGGGAAACTGGGAAGCTGCGGTCAAATCGGTGAAATATCACTTGAGCAGATCAATTGGAGAAACTGCGCTCACTTACGAAGAACTTACTACCTTGCTCATACAAATAGAGGCAGTTCTTAATTCAAGACCGCTGGAGCCACTCTCAGATGATCCGGAAGACGTAAGTGCATTAACACCAGCACATTTTCTAATTGGAGGCCCGATCACTACTGTTCCAGAATCATCAGTCACAGATATTGCTCAATCAAGACTATCGAGATGGCAATTTGTTCAACAAAGACTTCAACAATTTTGGTCTATATGGTCAGCTCAGTATCTTCAACGCCATCTAGAAATATCAAAGTGGCATCACCCATCAAACCAGATCAAGGTTGGATCATTGATATTGATCACAGACGAGAGGCTACCACCTGGAAAGTGGCCACTCGCAAGGGTAATTAAACTTCATCCAGGAAAGGATCAGCTCACGCGTGTGGTAACGCTCAAAACGGCTACATCAACGCTTACGAGACCGATCAGGAAGTTAGCCATCCTACCAGTACAGGCGCAGGACGATCAAATCAAAATAATCAGAGACTCCGTCCCTGATGGCGGGCGGAATGTTGCGGATTGATCCAGTTCATGGCGGGCGGCAGCACCATCACCCGCAGCTCTTTAAGCGCGGATCATAAACATACCACACGGGCGAGCGGCTGTGATCTTCGATCAATAGCGCGGAGACAGTCTATTGTTCATTACGCGCCAATCAGGAGTGGACACGACTCCTGCGTCTCCAAATACGGTGACAAATCACCGATCAATATCTGATCACATGTTCACGCCACTTCCTTCTTTCTCGCAAGAAGAAAGCGGGTCCAGGAAGTCGGCCATTTTGTTACGTGAACGGTGGCAAGAAGCACTTTTCAGTGAACAACTCAAGCAAATTTGTGATCTATCTGTGAGGCAAAAGCACCAGAGAAAATCTAGACCTGAGCAAAACATCGAAGATACATACAACAAAGACCAGATCAGAAATCAGAGCAGAGCCAGAACAAGGAGGAACGATTTTGTTGTAGATATAGACTATTTTTGCTTTGTAACTATTTATTTAAAGATTAATATATATGTACAATGGTATATGTTTCTGTATGCCGATAATGGCGATTTGTAACGCGTACTGTGTGACCCCTCGAGACTGACTGACGATCAACAAACCGCGCAGTTCGGGCGCCCAGGACTTTACCACAACAATGTATAAAGAGCCCGTAGCAGAGAGAGAACATTCTCGAAATATCGTTGCTCTCCAACATCCTTCCTCAACGATATGTCATTATGGCTATTTTATTCCTTGAAGTAATCCGGATTTCTCTGCCATGCGCTTTAACCTTATTTTCCCCAGCGGTTTCGTCATCATGTCTGCAGTCATTTCTTCTGAGGGACAGTATTTGTAATCTATTATTCCCTGATTCTTAATGTCCCTAACATAGTGATAACGCGTATCAATATGCTTAGTCCTAAAGGTAAACTTCGTGTTTGACGTGAGCTTCAAACAGCTTTGGTTATCTTCGTAGATGACCGTGCCCCGGGTGTCCTGGCTAAAATCTTTAAGCAGTCGTTGCATCCATATCCCCTCCTGCGTAGCTTCGCTGAGGGCCACATATTCAGCCTCTGTAGAAGATAAGGAAACGCATGACTGTTTTCTACACCCCCAACTTACCGAAGCCCCGGCAAACTGAAACAAAAAACCGCTATTGGACTTTCTGTTGCTACAATCTTGTGCCCAATCGGCGTCTGCAAATCCAATTAATTTCCGGTGTGCAACTCGTTTACCAAGATGTAATTCAAAATTTATCGTTTGCTTCAGATAACGAGCAACTCTTTTTGCCTCCGTCCAGTCGGTTGTTGTAGGACATTTGTTGTGCTGGCTCAGAATAGCTATGCTGGCACATATATCTGGCCTACTGTTTACGCCTACGTACAACAATGCCCCGATCAGCTGTTGATATTTCTCACCGTTTGGCATTACTTTCTCGTTATCCCTGCTCTTGAGATATCCCTGGTCTAAAGGTATGCTTGATCCTTTTGCGTCTTCGAGTCCAAACCTTTGCAATACTTTCTTGATGTACTTTTGTTGGTTTAGGCAATAAAAACCTTCCGCATTTTTTCTAATTTCTATACCTAGATAATTCTTTATTTCTCCCAAGTCGTTTAACTGAAAATTTTTCTGTAAAAACCTTGCGGTTGTATCGATCTTGGTAGCATCTTTCGCTGCAATTAAAATATCATCAACATATATGACAACAAAAATTTTATCCTCTTTATCATTCTTGATGTGCAGACATGGGTCTGCCTGACTTTGTCTAAACCCGTAGGAGGAAAGTAAATTATTTAATTGGTCATTCCAAACTTTAGCGGCTTGTTTTAAGCCGTAAATACCTCTTCGTAATTTACACACATCATTTTCCTTGCCTGGTATGATGTATCCTTCAGGTTGTCTCATGTATATGGTTTCGACCAATTTTCCATTTAGGAATGCCGTCTTTGCGTCAAAATGTTTGACTAGCATGCCTTCCTGACCGGCTACTGTTAAAAAAGTCCTAAATGTAGCTTGCCTTACCACTGGTGCGAAGACCTCATCGTAGTCAGTGCCGTACTTTTGAGAGAAACCTCGTGCGACAAGTCTGGCTTTATATCTCTCTACGGTTCCATCAACATTCTCTTTAACCTTAAATACCCATTTGCACGAGACTATATTTGCATCTTTTGGCTTTGGAACGATTTCCCATGTCCCGTTTTTCTGTAAGGAATTTATTTCTTCGTTCATAGCCTTCTCCCATTTGTCCTCATAATTGTCACTTATTTCTGGACATGATGCGTACTAATCCGTGCTTATGTCTTCAATTAGTGTGTCTTCCTCACTAGATGACGCCTCGTCGGATTTAACACTTTCTGTATCCACACAGTCATTTCCAGCAGTGGTGTTCAATTTATTTGAAAAAGTGACCTCATTTTCTTCCGTACGAGTACTTTTGTTTCCGTCCGCCTTATCTAAAAACACAACATCGCGGCTGATCTTTATGCGATTTGTCTTTGTGTCTAATAAACGAAACGCCTTTGACTCGTCAGAATATCCGACAAAAATTAACTTTTCGGCCTTATCGTCCAATTTCTTCCGCTGTTCTTTATGTATGTGTATGTATGCACCGCAACCAAAAATATGCAAATTTCCGACATCCGGCTTTTTTGAAAACCATAATTCATAGGGAGTTTCCTGTACTGCTTTTGTTGGTAATCGATTTTGCAAATAATTTGCCGTATTTACCGCCTCTCCCCAATACCTTTTTCCCAGATTGCCATCGAGTAGCATACATCTTGCCATCTCCAGTAAGGACCTGTTTTTTCGTTCCGCAACGCCGTTCTGTTGTGGCGAATACGTAGCCGTATATTGTACCTTAATTCCTTCCTGTTTTAGGTATCCCCTTAGATTCTCGTTGACGTACTCTGTCCCTCGATCCGACCTTATTATTTTTGGTTTCTTGCCGAATTGCGTTTTTACCATTTCTATAAACTCCTTTAAACATTTAGTTGTTTCGTTTTTATGACTTAACAAATAAATGGTTGAAAAACGTGAAAAATCATCAATTATGGTCAGAATATACCTCTTATTACCAGGTGTTACCGTTTGCATCGGTCCGCAGACGTCCGTATGAACGAGGTCCAGAGTCGTATTGCTTTTACTCTTTGTTTCCTTTGGAAAAGGTAGCCTTGCCATTTTTCCCTTGATGCAGCATTCACAGACGATCCGCTGTCCACAGTTTTTAATATTGATTCCTGTCGCCAAATCCTTGTTGGCCAAAAACTTTATGGCATCCAAGTCCCTGTGTCTGAATCTTCGGTGCCACGTGTGTTGGCAATCGTCCGTATGTCCATTGTTCATGAACCCGCTTGCTGTATAAACCTTTTCAATTGTATTAACGCAATATAATTCAGGAGATAGTTTTGCGACGGCATGTAATTTCTCATCTTTCATAATACTACATTGTATTTCGTCAAAAAGTAGTTTGTACCCATCCTTGACTAATTTCTTTACGGACAATAAATTTGATCCGAGAGTCGGCACGTACAGTGCATCGCAGACTCTCATTTCAGTGACCGCGCCGGAGTCCGTCACACAATGTATTATTCCGGATCCGATCCCATGTACCTCAGCGACCATTTCTTTTTTCCGCTAGGCACACTTTACCTTTTCTTTGTGCGTCGAATTCACGAAAGAAGCTCTTCGTGATTACCATATGACTTGTTGCACCGGAATCGACAACCCATGCATTTATATTTGGTTTTTCCTGCTTTTCCATCCTAAGATATGCTTCCTCTGAAATTTCTGCCTTTACATGAAAACAATATTCGTTAGAAGAATTTTCTGTAATTATATTAGCTTTTTCCTTTTTATCCTTCCAAGCCTTATATTTTATGCAATCACTTTTAAAGTGACCTGATTTTTTGCAGAAATAACAATGTTTCCTGGGCTGTATGCTGTTTGCTTTATTTTTGTATTCCGTTTTCAATGCCGTTTCAGTGCTCTCTCTCGTGTCTTTTGCCCCTTTACGTCTTTTGTACTCGTCCATTAATTTACCTTTTACGAGCTCTAATGTAAAATCACCTTCGGGCCTACTTTCTAACGCCGTAACGAGAGTTTCATATGATTCTGGCAGACTTCCTAGCAGCATTGCACCCATAAGATTGTCTGGTAACTCTTGACCGAGTGCTGCCAGTTTTTCAAAGTACCCAGACATTCTTGTGATATGTTCCTCCATACAGTCAGTCTCCCTCATTGAAGTTCTACATAATTGTTTTAGCAACAGTACCTTATTGGTTAGTGTGGCCTTCTGGTGGTACCCCTTCAATGATTCCCACGCTTCGCGCGCTGATTTGGCACTCCTTATGTGCTGCAGTTGACTATCCTCAACCAAAAGTGCGATTGTAGCATGTGCTTCCTCGTCCTTTCGCACCCAAATCTCATCTGCCAAAGCTGGTTTATCAGTTGATATCACCGCCCACAGTTTTTCTTTAATCAGCAGGTGCTTTAGTTTGTAGCTCCACACTGAATAGTTTTCGCCGTTTAACTTTTGAATCGCAAACTGTGTGCTGCCACTACTAGCCATCTTTACGCGCTTATGATTTCCGTTACAAGACGCTTTACGGTTCTGCACCTTTTGCACTGTCGTTTTCTTTCACTTCAATTATTTTAATCGCTACTTATCGACCCTGGGCCCATAACCTGTTGTAGATATAGACTATTTTTGCTTTGTAACTATTTATTTAAAGATGAATATATATGTACAATGGTATATGTTTCTGTATGCCGATAATGGCGATTTGTAACGCGTACTGTGTGACCCCTCGAGACTGACTGACGATCAACAAACCGCGCAGTTCGGGCGCCCAGGACTTTACCACAACAATGTATAAAGAGCCCGTAGCAGAGAGAGAACATTCTCGAAATATCGTTGCTCTCCAACAGATTTACGCCCGTCTCTCCAACCGACTGGCAAAGACCACGTGCAACCACCAACGCCGGCACGGTAAATTGAGACAAAGATTTCTGCTCGCAATGATCATAAAGAAAGTGTGTGACAAAATATATTTATTTATTTCAATGGGAGAGCCCTGATCAATACATGATCGAATTTAATGATTCCAAAAGTGATCGAAGTCACACACATTGAAGATCTATTTATTAAACTAATGATCTATTTATTACTGCACAAATCAATAAACTTATTTATTTTAATTGTGTGCATTCTTTTCCCCACAGCTGTCACCAGACTCCTTATTCTTAATCCGGCTCATTATCTTTTGTGGGTGAGCTGGTGGAAGTTAAAACGCTCAGGAATCGCTTGTCGTACTCTTTATTTGTCTGCTCACATTTCGTCGTCTCGACGGAACTGGCCGCTCGTGGGCTCGCAACTCCGGAGGAAAACTCGGAAGGGAACGAGGAGTGGGAGTTGCCAAATTCGTGATTGGTGGAAAGGACGGAAGGAAATGTTTATTGATAAAGATAGTGACGCATCGGGCGGAATTGGAAAAATGTATATTGCGGACGGCCTATTGAGAAGGGATTACGATACGGAAGGATTAGGGCATGGAAGGATTAGGACGGGACAATCGTTGCGCATATTCGATGCGGTTCGCACCAGTACGGTCGCTACATCACCCCCCTTGGTGAAAATAGGGGTGCGCTCGCACTTAAACTAGCTAATTACATATGTACACTTATGACCTACTATTTACAATATGTTACAAACAGAAAAATGCCTAGATCTACGCCGTTATGAATATTACGCGCTAATGCCGTAACGGTTCGGGGTCTGTATTCGTCTTCCTGACCTCGTTGTTCGTTCGGTTGTTCTAGCCGGAGTGCTACTTGTGGTGGTCGTATCTGGTGCGTTAACTGTCGGTGTCGTTCCGTCTGATATGTTGTTCGGTCTTCGTTCGTCACTGTCCGTCAGTATGTATGTATGTATGTATGTATGGTTTTATTACTGATCCCCTCTGGGTTACAGTTTCCTTACAGTATCCTCTTACTCTCTAACGCCTCTTACTCTATTTCTTAACTCTATGCCTTATCACTACGCCTTTTCGCTACGCCTTTTCGCTACGCCTTATACGACTAACTTAACCTACACTCTCCGCATTTTTATCGCTCTTCCACTACCGCCTACATCCACCTCCTGACCCCCATCGCTCTCCCTCTCTCCCCCCATCCCTCCCCTCTCCTCCGCGCACACCTTCTCCCGCCCTCTCTCTCTCACTCTCTCTCTCTCCCCCTCTCCCGCTCTCTCCCTCTCTCTCTCTCCCGTGACTTCCGTTTCCTTCCTCTCATTCTCTCTCTCCTCATCCCTCCCTACACCTCCACCATTCTCCTCCCCTCCTTCCTCCTCTTCCTTCTCCTTCCCTACTCTTCTCCTCCTCTCCTCTAGTTTCCTCAACCACTCTTCTCCTTCCCCTCCCCCTCCCAACACCCTTTTTGCATTCTCCCTCCATGCGCCTCTATCTCCCTGATCTCCTTCCCACCCTTCACACCTCTCCCACACGTGCTCCCACGTTTCCTCCTCTTCCCCACATATTCTACAAACCCTTTCCTTCTCAGCCTCCCAATATCTCCCCCTTTTTACTTCATTCCCCATTCTGGCCCTCGCTATCCTCCTCTTTCTTTTGTCCGACCACAACTTGTTCTTTATATAAGCCGGTATCCCTTGTCCCTTTATTCTCCCGTACCACTCATTACTTCTTGATTTTTCTATTTTCTCCTCTCTTTCTCTCCTCTGCATCTCCCTATCCCTTCTTTCCAGCTCCTCAAAACCCTCCTCGTTCCCCTCTGTTAATCCTCTTAATTCAAAGAATCTTCTTCTTTCCATCTCCCATCTTCCTGTTGCTTTTCCTTTTCTCCCTCTCTCCTCCATCTCCTCCCAGCACTTCCTTGCTATTTCTCCTCCCTTTCCCTCTCTCACCCTTTCCCCGTATCTCCATGCCCTCCTGCCTGCCCTTACCCTTATCAGCTCCCTTCCCATTTCCTCTCTTACCATATACGCCGGTGTGACCCATTCTACTCCCATTACCCATTTTAAATATCTTTCCTGCAGTCTCTCCACCTCTTTTCTTTCTCTCCATCCCCAAATCTCTGCTCCGTATCCCATTACTGGCCACACCAGGGTATCGAACAGCCAGATTCTCCTTTCCCATTCCCTCTCCCATATCCTCTTCCCCAAGCCCCATACCTCCCGCATTACCGCTGCTGCCTTTTTTAGCCTCTCCTTAACGTGTGCCTCTTGACTCCCGTTTTGTTGGATAACGTAGCCCAAATACTTTGTCTCCCTCACCTCCTCCAACCTTCCCCCCTTCCACCACCAATCCGCTCCCCTTCTCCTCCTCCCCCCCCCCCCTCCCTGAACCTTATTATCTTTGATTTCTTCGTGTTCAGTTCCAGGCCCTTCCTGTCCAGATATCTCTCCAGTCGTGGTATTAGCGCTCTCATCCCATCCTCCTCCTCTGCCATCACCACCACGTCATCCGCGTATGATAGTGTGTATACTCTTCTTCCCCCCAGCCGGATTCCTCCCCATTTCCCTCTCTCCATGTTTTCTTCTATGTCCGCTAATAATAGATTGAATAACATGGGACTCAACGGACATCCCTATCTCAGGCCCCTTGCGAGCCAAAACCTCTCTCCCCCCTCTCCTTCATACCTTACCGCGCACCTCATCTCCCTCATGATCTCCTCCGCCCTCCTGGTCAGTCCCTCCCTTACCCCCCTTTCCCTCATTGCTTCTGCAACTTTCTTCCTATCAATTGAGTCGAACGCTGCTTTCAAGTCTATAAACAATGCTATACCTCCCACCTTCCTCCCTCCTCTCTGCATGCCCATCAAGTAATTTAGCGCAAATATATTGTCGATCGTACCTCTTCCTCTCCTAAAGCCCGCTTGCCCCTCTCCCAACATTCCCTTTCCTTCCACCTCCTCCCTCAGTCTCTCTGTCAGTATCGCTGTGTAGATCCTATAGAGGGATGGCATAATTGTCACCCCTCTATAGTCCTCCACCCTTTTCCCCTCTCCTTTTTTCCTTACTGGGACTATTTCTCCCACTTTCCATTCTCCGGCCATCCCTCCCCCCTCCACACCCTATTACACATCTCCCAACCCTCCCTTCTTATCTCTTCTCCTCCATATTTCCAAACTTCATTTGGGATCCCGTCCAACCCTATTGCCTTTCCATCCTTCAGTTTCTTTACCGCTTTTTCCCATTCGTCCCATCCTATCTCTCTTTCTTCATCCTCCCCTCTCTCATTCTCCTCCCCCTTTCCTATCACCACTTTCTCTTTGACTCCCCCTAGCAGTTTTCTAAAGTACTCCTCCCATTCCTCCCTGCTAATACTGCTCTCTATGCCTTTTTTTCTTTTTCCTCTGCTTCTTCAATATCTCCCATACATCCCCCTCCGTCCTCGCTTTCCCTGCCTCCCTCACCATCCTGTCTCTTTCTTCCTCCTTTTTTCTTGCACATATTTCTCCGTATTTTTTCTTTCTTTCCCTATATTCTCCTCCTTCTCCCCCTACTTTTCTCCATCTCCTCAGTTCCCTTCTTAATTTTTCTTTTTCCTCCTTACATTCATCGTCCCACCACCCCTTCCTCCCCCTCCCCCTTTTCCCCTCCCCCCTTCCTCTTCTTTCCCTAATGCTTCCCTTATCCTTCTTTCTAACTCTTTTATCTCTTCCTGCACATCTCCTCTCTCCCTTCCTCTTTCGCCTACCTTCTTCATATATTCCTTTCTTCCCCTCTCATCCCATCACCCCCTCCATCTTCTTTTCCATTCTCCCTTGTTCTCTTTCCCCTCTTTCTTTTTACCTTTAATCCATGCCACCAGTGGATGATGGTCTGACTCCACCCTGTCCTCTACTACCATCCTCTCTATCCCCTGCCATGTGTCCCTGTCTCCTATTATGTAGTCTATCACCGTCCCTCTCCCCCCTCCCGTGAACGTCCATTTCCCCTCCCTATCCCCCTCCACCCCTCCGTTACCAATAGCCCATCCCCTCTGCTCTATAAATTCTATTAGCCTCTCTCCTTCTTTATTCTTTTTCTTGTCCTTCGATTTCCTTCTTCTCTCATTGTCCTCTTTCCCTTCCCCTTCCTCCCATAATCCTCCCTCTTCCCCCGTCCTCGCGTTAAAGTCCCCTCCTATTATTACCTTTTCCCCTTCTCCCCCCTTCCCCAACCATCTTTCCATCTCTTTTAATTTCTCTTCTATATCTCCATTTATATATATTCCTACTACGCACCATTTTTCTTTCCCAAGCATCACCCTACTCTCCATTATTCCCTCTACTTTCCTCTCCCCATCCCCCCCTCCCTGCCTGTTTAGTCCTCTTCTCACTCCTTTTAACATCCCTCCTATCGCCGTACCTTTCTTCTTCTCCCTCCTTGCTAGTTGTACTTCCCATTCGTATTCCCCCGGTAACTTTCCCTTTATCCTCTCCCAACCTTTTTCCTCCAGCCATGTCTCCGACATTGTCACCACATCCCACTTTTTCACTCCCTCCCAAAATCCCCTGTATTTTCTTTCCAGTCCCGCAACGTTCCAGAATGCCACTTTCCAGTATTCCCTTACTTCCCTCTCCCCCTCCCCCTTCCCTCGTCCCACCTTCTCTCTTCTCTCTTCCCTTCTCCCTATTTCCCCTCTTCCTTCTGTGTTTATCCTATCTCCCCCTTTCCTCACCCCGCTTCTTCCCCCTTTTCCTTTGTCTTTTCTCCCTGTTCCGTTGCCACTTGCCTCTCCCATTCTTTCAATTCCTCCTTCTCTTCATCCCACCTCCACCATTTTCCCTCTATTTGTAGTTTTCCATAGCCTACCCAAACTCGCCTCCCCTTCCTTCTCTCTTCCCACGCCTTCTCCTCTATTTTCCATTTCATTCTTCTTTCTTTCCACGTCAGGTCATCCTCTATCTTTGCCCCTCTTTCTCTTATCTTCCCTCTGTTTATCATTACTTCTCTCTTTTTCTCTATGTCTTTTAGTCTTATTAACGTGTGCCTCCCCTCCTTTCCTCCTTTTCCTATATCCTTTATATCCTCTATCCCTTCTTTTATTCCTATTTGTCCTAACAGTTCCTCTATCTCCTTTATCTTTTCCTTCCCTACTTTCTTTAGCCCCTTTACAACTATGTTTCTCCTTCTCTCTTCCCTCTCCCTCGTTTCCCATCTTTTCTCCACATTCTTTATCTTCTGCTCTAGCTCTTCTACTTTCTCTCCTTTTTTCTCTCCAATCCCTACTTCTATCTTATCCATTCTCTCCTCTAGCCCCCTTATTTTCTCTTTCATCCCCTCTGTTTGCGACTGGATTCGCCTGGGGACAGGCACCGTCTCTTCGAGTCGATGGAAGTGAGGAGGAAAAGAATGGAATTGAGCTTAGGGAATTATAGGAAGAGGAGGAGATAAATTAATACGAATAAATTAAACGCTGAAAGGAAATTAACTGGTTGGATTAGGTGCGACTAGGAAAGAATAACAGTATGAGGTATAATGGAACGAAGGGGTACTTCGTATACGGAAAGAAGGGGTACTTCTCTTAATTTTTGGAAAACTTGGTAACTCGTATTGGACTCTATTTGAATAATAACCGGCACTCCTCCGTGAAGCTCGCTCGTCACCTCGGTGCCCCCCACTCCGCGCTTTGTAGTGTACAGGACGCGGGTCTAAATTCTTAGCGACACCTGACACATATAGATGACGAGCAAACCACAGGGAAGTGCCGGTAAAGCAGGATGCTGTTAAACCTATCTCAAACATACCACCCGCCTCTTCGAAGCTGGCTTCGAAGAATTGGGGGAACAGAATGGTCAAATACGTCATAGGGAATGAAAAGAGAGAAAAAAAAACCAGAAAGAGGACAAGATTAGTTGGAAGTGACAGGGGAAGGGAAAACCAGTTAAGAGTTTTATTGTAAACATAAATGAATTCTTAACCTAAATAACACGAAGAATTATTCTAAGTTTCGATAGTATAATACAAATAATGTACAAGTAAACTCAGGTGTTCGTGATGGGCAATTTGCACAGTTGGGAGATGGGTCTCTTTATAGTGTTGTGGGAGGTCCTAACCTCCACTACGCGCACGAGGCCATCGGACCCGGGGAAGGTTTTGGAAACGCGTCCCATCTCCCAATGTGCAGGCGGTGCGTGAGGAGATTTAACAATAACTAAATCGTTCACCGCAAGGTTGGGCTGCACCGTATTCCATTTAGCTCTTTGGCGAATGGTGTTGAGGTAGTCGTTTGACCATGCCTTCCAAAATTGTTGTTTTTGCCGCTGGACGACTTGCCAGCGGCTTAGGCGATTTTCTGAGACGTCTAGTAGGTTCGGTGCAGCCGGTTCCTTGACGGCCGTACCAACTAAAAAGTGCCCTGGCGTAAGCGCGTCAAACGACTCAGGGTCATCCCGCAATGGCATGATCGGGCGCGAATTTAAGATGCCTTCGATTTGGCATAAAAGTGTGGTGAGTTCCTCGAAAGTGGGCGTGGAAGCACCTAATACACGCCGGAGGTGGTGTTTCAGGCTTTTCACACCCGCCTCCCAAAGCCCGCCAAAATGCGGGGAGGCCGGTGGAATGAAGTTCCACCGGACCCCTTCTGATGTCATTTTGTCCACGAACTTCGAATCCTGGCACGCTTCGCGCACGCTGCGACGCAATTCTCGATCTGCCCCAACAAAATTCGAACCATTGTCGCTATAAACGACTGCGGGCAAACCACGGCGAGAAGTAAAACGATGAAACGCAGCTAAGAACGCGTTGGTCGAGCAATCGGATACGCATTCCAGGTGAATGGCCCGCGTACACAAACAAACAAAAACCGCGCAGTACGCCTTTTGAGACTTACGACCACGACCCGGACCGAGGCGTACCTGAATGGGACCGGCGTAATCCACACCGGTATGCGTGAACGGGCGGCTTGGCGTCACACGGGCGGGAGGCAGATCTCCCATTAACTGTTTGGACAGTGCAGCTCTATGACGCACGCAGGTGACGCAAGACCGAACGCATTGCTTGACTAAGCTCCTCGCGCGTAAGATCCAGAACGATCTTCTAACTAAGCGGAGGGTGACCTGGAGGCCACCGTGTAGCGTGGCAAGGTGATAGTGCCGTATGATTAGCCGGGATACGTGGCTATCAGGGAGGAGGATAGGGAATTTGGACGCTGAAGGTAAGTTGGAGTGGCGCAGTCGTCCCCCTACGCGAATCAGCCCGTCCTCATCCAAAAAAGGGGAAAGGGCCATTAAATATTTGTCTGAAACTTGCAAAGTATTACCGTCCCGAGTTAATTGGTTGGAAGACAAAAACTCATTTTGCAGCAGACGGCATACAGAATTTCGTGCGAACTCTAGCTCGGTCACAGACAATTGCGCATTGCGTGAGTTTACTCGAGGCTTGGACTTACTGAGGGCAAATCGAGAAGGGGAACAGCTCCACGCCAGTTGAATGGCAACTGACCTCCCCCCTTCTCTCCTCTTCAGTGCACGGCGGAACACACTCGTACGTACGGTCATTAGGCATAAACGTAGTCAACCACGCCGGGCCGTACCACCAAAGCGAATGAGAAAGTAATGGTGACGGAAGCAAACCGCGAGACGCGCAGTCCGCAGGATTTTCCTCGGTGGCTACGTGGGACCATTGCGCCTGGGGAAGAAGGTTTTGGATTTCGGCCACTCTATTTGCTACGAAGACCTTCCACCGGGAAGGGCAGGACGCGATCCAAGCTAAAGCGACCGTGGAGTCGGAAAAAAGAAACACCGGAATATCTGGTATGGCGATCGACTCAATTACATACTTAACTGCACGCACGAGGAGCAGAGCCGCACATAGTTCCAACCGGGGTACTGACAACGTTTTTAACGGCGCGACTCTTGACTTAGCGTATACCAGCGAAATTTGGGAGCCCTCATTTGTCTGAACGCGAAGATAAACCGAAGCTGCGTACGCCACATTGGACGCGTCAGCGAAGCCGAACAGTTGAAGTTTTGCTCCCTGAGAAGACCAACCAGTCCATCGGGGAATGGAGGTCTGATTCAACTCCGAGAGCTGTTGCTGGAAGGCGGAACATTTTTCCGCAATGTCCGGAGGAAGAGGTGAGTCCCACTCTACCTTACGCTGCCAGAGCATCTGCATAATCGTTTTTCCCACGATTATAACGGGCGTCAACCATCCTAGCGGGTCGTAACATTTGGCCAGAAGGGATAAGAACGTCCGCTTGGAACTGACTGGGAGCAGGGGCTCCACAGTAAAGGTGAAATCGTCAGCCCTCGGTTTCCAGGCGATCCCAAGTACCCGAACGGTGTTGTCTTCGGCAAACGGTAGAAGACTGGAGGTGCCCAGATCCATTTGGTGGAGAGCGGGCAGGCTTTCTGGGATGTTGGAACGCCACTTATGAGTAGGAAAGCCACCCGCCAAGAGCATCTCCCTTAATTGTGAGCAGGCCTCCCGAAGCTCCATGAGGTCATTTGATCCAAAAAGGAGGTCGTCAACATAGACGCATCGGCGGAGGATCGTTGCAGCCAGGGGGTACCTGCTGCCCTCATCAACGGCCAATTGCTGCAACACACGGTTTGCTAGAAAAGGTGCGCAAGCCGTACCGTAGGTGACTGTTTTCAGTCGGAATGATGAAACCTCCTCTTGCGGTGTAGGTCGCCATAAAATACGCTGCCAGTCTCGATCCTCGGGATGAATCAATATTTGGCGGAACATCTTGGAGATATCGGTGGTGGCCACAAAGCGAAAGAGCCTCCACCGGAGGAGTATAGCGGCAATGTCCGCTTGAAGTTTGGGCCCGGTTCGGAGAACGTCGTTCAATGATATACCGAACCGATCGGAGAAGGAGGCGTTGAATACGACTCGGAGTTTTTCAGATCCATCATGCTTGATCACAGCATGGTGCGGGAGGTACCAGTATTGACCTTTTCTCTCCTCCTCCGCCGGGATGCGCTCCATGTGTCCTAACTGCAAGTATTCTTGTAAAAAGGTGTTGTACTCACGACCGAGTGCTGCGTTTTTCTCCAGCCGCAACTCCAATCTCGAGTATGAGGAGGACACTGCTTTCTCCACGCCCTTGGCCTCCGGCTTACGTTCTCCAATAAACGGTAAGCGTACACAATATCTTCCGTCTTGAAGCCGGGTGTAGGTGCTACAGAAGTGCTCCTCGCAAAGCTGATCCGCCGAAGATAGTTGGGAATATATGGGCACCTCCTCTATCTCCCAGAACCGAGCCAATTGGTCCAATACTGGGCGTACGCAGATGGTGTGGCTAACAATTGTGGACCCATGCGCGTGCATTTCATTCGCCGTTTCCTTGCTAATCGAGGGGTTACCCACTAAAACCCAGCCGCAAGTAGAGCGCTGGAGATACGCATAAGTATCCGGCAGTCGGACGATTTCCGGAAGGATGAAAGCGCCCAAATAGTCAGCTCCGATTATAAGCTGCACCGGCGTGGGGGTGGAATCAGCGCGATCGGCTAGCTTGAGATCATCAGGCAAGCGAAATGACATTTTATCAATGGGAGCCGAATATCTGGACACTCTCTTGATTACAAATCCCTTTATGAGTACAGATGGAGCCGAGGCGTCAAGCGGTCGCACGGTAATATAGGTCGCTGCCTTGACTCTCTGAGCCCCCTTCACTCCTGTCCCGGTGATTACAACATCTACCCTCACTCGAGGACTACCGATTTCACGAGCGACCTCATCGTCAACAAAGGAAGCCTGAGCGGCTGGATCCAATATGGCGCGTACTGAGCATTGAGCGCCGGACGGGCCTAGCAAAAGAACAGTGGCAGTGGGTATTGCCGTTTCGGAATAATCAATCGTGGCGCTATGATGTGATACAAGTGACAGCGATGCGGGAGCATCGACATGAGACGCCCCTCCTGCGCCATCCTGAGACGATGAGCTCGCGTTCGAATCCGCATGCAACAAAGAATGGTGACGCCGTTTGCATTTCTTGCAAGAATGCTTGCTACTACAATCTTTGGGGAGATGCCCCTGTTTAAAACAATTAAAACAGCGCCGATCGCGTCGCAAAAGAACCGATCGCTCCTGCACCGAGCGCTTTAAGAACTCCGGGCATTGGAACAATGGATGGTGATCCTGGCAAACAAAACAAGTCACCCCGGAGACATTTGTTTGGTGAGCGCGGACAACAGCGTTCCTAACGGCTCGTGAACTACCGAGATTCAAATTTTGAACACTAACCGTGGAGTGATCAGCGGTGACTCTAATTCGAACGGCCAAAAAATCGATTAATTGTTGATAGGAGGGCAGGGTATTCGCATCTTTGAGCTCTAATTCCCAAGATTCCGCGGTGGCTCGGTCAAATTTCTTGATAACCAGATATACGAAAAGATCTACCCAACTACCGATTGGCCTTTTTAAATTCTCGATGGCCTTGTAGCAGTTAATGGCGCGCTTGCGAATATTCGACAAGTCGGAGCTAGAATTACGCCCAACCGGGGCAATAGCCAGGAGTTCTTCAAAATGCGCGTACAATATTAACCGAACGCTGTCAAATTCTGCGCACAGAGCCTCCCACGCTGGAAGGTAATTGTCCTCAGTTAGCTCTACATTGCGCAAATGTAACTCCGCGTCGCCTACCAAACTAATCTTAAGGTAATGTAATTTTTGGACGTTGCTTAAATCTTGCCTGTTATGCACCAGGGAAACGAACAAGTCCCGGAAACTGTTCCACGCAGTTAAATCACCAGCGAATTTGGGTAGAGGCATCAAGGGAAGCTGGGCAACACTCGTGGACGGCGCAACGGTTTTGACCTTCTCTGACTCGCCGCCGGTCATGGCATCCAAGGCCATGTGGAGATTGTCCCGAACTGTTTCCCAGGCTTCCACGATCTCCGAATACTGGTCCTGTTTGAAATATTCGTGTGACTCCTTTGCTTCTGGATGCGCCGTGATGCGGTAATGCCTGGTCCGGCAATTTTCGGCAAACTTATCCAGATCCCGGAGACGAGCCTGGATGTTGGATGACGTCCTTCTTTGTAGGGCGGATTTTTGATAATTTATCCACACCTTCTTAATATGCTCGAGGTCAATCCTCTGGCAATGGATGAGCTCCTCCAACGACATGTCGTCCGTTACTTTAAACTCCGCACTGTATACACGACGCACTCAACGGTCGCGGCGACTCGAAATAAACGGATCCGGCTCGAAGGACCAAAAATTTGTTTGCGACTGGATTCGCCTGGGGACAGGCACCGTCTCTTCGAGTCGATGGAAGTGAGGAGGAAAAGAATGGAATTGAGCTTAGGGAATTATAGGAAGAGGAGGAGATAAATTAATACGAATAAATTAAACGCTGAAAGGAAATTAACTGGTTGGATTAGGTGCGACTAGGAAAGAATAACAGTATGAGGTATAATGGAACGAAGGGGTACTTCGTATACGGAAAGAAGGGGTACTTCTCTTAATTTTTGGAAAACTTGGTAACTCGTATTGGACTCTATTTGAATAATAACCGGCACTCCTCCGTGAAGCTCGCTCGTCACCTCGGTGCCCCCCACTCCGCGCTTTGTAGTGTACAGGACGCGGGTCTAAATTCTTAGCGACACCTGACACATATAGATGACGAGCAAACCACAGGGAAGTACCGGTAAAGCAGGATGCTGTTAAACCTATCTCAAACACCCTCTTATTCCTTTCTCCATCTCTCTCTCTCTTCCCTCATCTCTTTTTTCACGGTCTCCATTTCCACTTCCAGCTTTACCTTTATATCCCCTACCATTTCTTTTATTGTTGTCATCGAGCACTTGATCATCTCTTTCATCTCCTCTAGTTCCCTGCTCCTTTCTGCCTTCCCGTCTCCTCCCCTCCCTGCCCTTCTTTACCCTTGCTTTGCTCTCCTCTCCCTTCCTTCTTATTAGGCGATCTTTGCACCCTTTTTCCTGTTTTGAATATCCACCCCTCCTCCCCTGTATCCGCGCCTTCCTCCATCTCTAAATCCGTCTTTCTCTTCCACCATTCCTCAATGTTTCCTTCATATCCTGCTTTTTCTCTCCCTTTTCTATTCCCTTTTTCACTCATGCTTCCTCCTCTCTCTACTTTATCGACTTCTGCCTCTATTCTACTGCTCTCCTCGTTTCTACTTTCCCCGCTAGGTGTCTCCCTATTTCCTCTGCCCTCTTCCTTTGCTCCTAACCTTACTCCTTTCTCTTCCTCCTTTTCCCTTCCTTTTCTCCTTCTCTCCTTCACCTCCAGCTCTCCCTACACTTCCACCGCTACCTCTCCTTACCCTTCCACTATCCCTTTATCCCTCCTAACCCTTTTCTCCCTTTTGCCTTCCCTTCGCTCTAATTATCACCACACACACTCACAGCCACGCTTTCTCACTTTCACTCCGGAAACGGAAGTCCCTGTCCGTCAGTACGTAAGCTGGTTTCAAACGGTCTATTGAAATGGGTATGGTTCTGTTTTTCACGCGTACGTTAAAATATTTGGGTTGTCGTTCAACCACAGCGTATGGACCGTCGTATGTCGGTTGCAACGATTTTCGCACAGCACCATGTCTTATAAAAACATGGGATGCCGTCGCTAAGTCGCGGAACACGATCGTGTGTTTGGTGCCGTGGCGTGCGGCTGCAATCGGTTGCAAGTTGCGGAATTGGTCCTTGAGACGTGCCACAAACGGTTCGTCGCTGTGGGTAGGACCGCGAACCGGTGTCAAAAACTCGCCTGGTAGTCGTAGAGATTCCCCGTATACCATCTCTGCGACCGTCGCTTGTAAGTCGTCCTTCCAGGCCGTTCGAATGCCTAAAAGGACGATGGGTAGCGCGTCGATCCACCCTTCGTCTGCATGACATACGATCGCGTTCTTAAGTTGACGGTGAAGGCGTTCGACCATCCCATTCGCCGCGGGGTGATAGGCGGTTGTGCGCAAGTGACGCGTCCCTAGTAAGCGAGATAATTGCTCGAATAATGCGGACTCGAATTGTCGTCCCTGATCGGTGGTTAGTCGCAGTGGTACCCCGAATCTCGCAATCCAACCGGTAACTAAAGTTGTCGCTACTGTCTCGGCCGTGATGTTTTCGACCGGGAACGCCTCGGGCCAACGGGTGAAACGGTCCACGCAGGTCACACAATACCTGTACCCTCTCGACATGGGTAATGGGCCGACAATATCCACGTGGATATGCTCGAAACGCGCCGAAGGTGCGGTGAATTGCCCGGTTGGGGCGGATACGTGCCTCGTTATTTTCGTGCGTTGGCAATGTACGCATGCTTTGGCCCAAGTTCGGCAATCTTTTTGCATACCTGGCCACACAAAGCGTCGCGATATTAATTTAGCGGTTGCTCTAACACCTGGGTGCGCGAGGTCGTGTAACGACGCGAATACCTGCCTACGGAAGGCTTGGGTTACAAACGGTCGTAAAGCGTTACCCGAGGTGTCGCAATATAGCTGGGTTGTCGTACCCGGGAGCGTAACTTTCTTTAGCGCTAACGATGAATCCGGCCCCAAAAATGAATTTAACTCGTCGTCTTCGTGCTGCGACTCGGCAAGTTCCGCGAAATCAATCGTCTGCGAAATTGAAGCAATTCGCGATAAAGCGTCGGCGATGATATTGTCTTTACCTGCCACGTGGCGGATGTCGGTGGTGTATTGTCCAATCAGGTCCAGGTAGCGGAATTGACGTGGGGTGCGCTTCTCCGGTTTTTGCGCGAAAGCGAAGGTTATGGGTTTATGGTCGGTGAAGATCGTGAACGTTCGTCCCTCGATCATGTGTTTAAAGTATTTTACGGCTTTATAGATCGCGAGAAGCTCCCGCTCGTAGTTTCGTTCGGTCTGTGTTAATTTTTTGGTGAAAAATGCCAGTGGTTGCCAACCGTCGCGTGAATGTTGCTGCAGGGCAGCGCCTACGGTGGAATCCGATGCGTCCGAGAATATCGCCCACGGTAGCGTTGGGTCGGGATGAGCTAGGAGAGCTGCACGCGCGAGACTCTCTTTGCACTTGCCAAATTCTGCGTCCCTTTCCGTGGACCATTTGATGGGACTTCGGCCTTTCACGTTCCCTCGCAAGGCTTCGTTGAGGGGTGCCTGTATTTCCGCGGCCGCTGGGACGAAGCGTCGATAGAAATTTACTATTCCGAGGAATTGTCGTAATTCCTTCACGGTTTCCGGGCGCGGATAGATCCGGATCGCTTCGACTTTTTCGGGTAAGGGGCGGGTACCGTGCGCGGATACGGTATAGCCGAGGAATTTTACCTCCGACGCGCCGAAGACACATTTCGCGGCGTTTATGAGGACCCCGTAGTCGTTGAGTCGGCTAAAAAGTTCGCGTAAATGGCCCTCGTGTTCCTCGATCGAGCTGGATGCTACGAGTATGTCATCGATGTACGCGTAACACCAGCCGAGGCCGCGCAATACCTCGTCTATAAATCGTTGGAACGTTTGCGCCGCGTTCCGTAGGCCGAATGACATAAACGGGAATTCAAACAGTCCGAAGGGTGTCGTTATAGCCGTTTTTGGGATGTCGTCTGGATGAACCGGAATTTGGTTGTAGGCGCGGACCAAATCTAACGTGGAGAATACGGTTTTTCCCGATAAGCGCTGCGCAAAGTCCTCGATGTGGGGAACAGGATACTTATCCGGAATGGTCCTGGCGTTCAGAGCACGGTAGTCTCCACATGGGCGCCACTCGTTGTTTTTCTTGGGGACCAAGTGAAGGGCCGATGACCAGCAGCTTTCTGACCGGCGTGCTGTTCCGTCCCTCACCATGGCCTCGAACTCTGCCTTTGCGATGCGCAGCGTGTCGGGGGCGAGTCGGTGTGGCTTGCAGGAGACCGGCTGTCCCGGCGTGGTACGGATGTGGTGTGTGGTGGAGTGTTTTGTTTGGCGATGTTTTCCTGACGGACGTGTAATGTCCGGAAATTCGGCCAGGATCGCGTGAAACCTCGACGAACCGGAGATCACCTTCACACTACCCACCAGATTTTCGGCGACTCGACCCTTCGTCGTGCGCATTGTGGTGCCATCAATCAGTCTTTTTGATGTTAAATCGACTAGGAGTCGAAAAAAGCACAAAAAATCCGCTCCTAAGATCGGCGTGGTGACGTCCGCGATAACGAAACGCCACTCGAAGTCCTTTTGCAAGCCGAGTTTAAGGCGAAGGTTCGTGAAACCGTATGTGAGTATGACCGAGCCGTTCGCGGCGAAAAGCTGGTAGGTAGTTGCTTTACGCGCCCCTTTCGCCCGCGCACGCGGAAAGACGCACAGATCGGATCCAGTGTCGACCATGAACGCGGTTTTCGTATCGCGATCTGTGACGAATAAGCGGCTCGAGGAAGGCTCGGAATCGTTCGCCGCCATCAACGATCTGCCTATTCGTTTCCCGGCGCGTATGTGCAGGGCTTGCGGCATTTTTGTGCGGCAGCTCCGTGCTTCCGATGATACCAACACATACCGTCGTCCGGTTCTGCTTCCCTACGACGGTCGCGTGATCGTGAGGGGCTGCGTCGGCGGCCTTGCGTGTGAGGACGTGACCGCTGAGGTCGTCTGCTTCCGATGCGAAGGGCGGCGATCTCGCGACGAAGATCCGCGATGTCGGCACGCCATTCGTCCGGTGCTGGTGTAACTGCTGCGACCTGAGTCCGTGGTGTGACCTCCATCATCGCGTCTGCAAGCGTTGCGAGTTCGGACAGACTTTCCTTTTGATGGGTGATGAGCACTGTCTGCACCGAGGTAGGCAAACGCCCCATCCACAGCGTCTTCAGGAAGTCGTCTGATACCGTGTCGCCTGCCAGACCTTGGAGTGTTCGCAGGAACGTGGACGGTTTCCGGTCGCCGATTTCCTCGTGTTCTATGAGGTGGCGGATATTATGCTCCTTCGAGTCGGACAATCGTCGGATGAGTTCCGTCCTGAGCTTCTCGTACATGTCGGTTGCCGGGGGGTTGTTGATGATATCGATAACCACTTCAGCGTACCGATTGTCTAAATTTGCTGCGACGAAATGGTACTTCGTCGCGTCCTGCGTAATCCCCGCCAACACGAACTGGGACTCGAGTTGTCTGAACCACGTCGTCGGGTTCTTCTCCCAAAAGGGTGGAATGCGGACCGCCACTCGTGCCGTTGCTGGTGCGAAGTCCTGCGCGCTGATCGGATCGTTTGATGGCTCCATCGTGCAACAGCTCACACACTCTGCGTTCGTTATCCGGAAAGAAAAGAAACTAGTTCTTCGCGACCGTACACGTCGGGTGGTCACCAGTTTGTGGGTGAGCTGGTGGAAGGTTAAAACGCTCAGGAATCGCTTGTCGTACTCTTTATTCGTCTGCTCACACTTCGTCGTCTCGACGGAACTGGCCGCTCGTGGGCTCGCAACTCCGGAGGAAAACTCGGAAGGGAACGAAGAGTGGGAGTTGCCAAATTCGTGATTCGTGGAAAGGACGGGAGGAAATGTTTATTGATAAAGATAGTGACGCATCGGGCGGAATTGGAAAATGTATATTGCGGACGGCCTATTGAGAAGGGATTACGATACGGAAGGATTAGGACATGGAAGGATTAGGACGGGACAATCGTTGCGCATATTCGTTGCGGTTCGCACCAGTACGGTCGCTACAAAGTATTTGGGATATGTGGTGAGGAGGGATGGGAGGCAGGAGGGTCAGGTGGAGGACAGGGTGCGGAGGGGGGCGGCGGTGCTGGGGAGAGTGTGGGAGCTGGGGAAGAGGGTGTTTGGGAGGGACTGGGGGAGAAGGCTCTGTTTGTATGACATGCTGGTGTGGCCTGTAGTTAGTTATGGTGTGGAGGTGTGGGGGTGGAAAGAGAGAGGAAAAGTAGAAGCTCTACATAAGAGGTATTTGAGATGGGTGCTGGGGGTGGAGAGGAGCACACCAGGATACATTGTGAGGGAAGAGATGCAGAGAGAAATGATGAGGGGAAGAATGGCGCTGAGGGCCTGGGGATATGAAAAGAGGGTGGAGGAGGGAGGAGGGGAGGAGCTTGTGCAGGCATGCATGAGGGAGATTAAGGGAAGGATGGGAAGAGAGGAGGGAGGGAAGGGCTGGGAGGGAGAGAGGAGAGGGTTCTGGGAGAGGAGGGGTTGGGGGTCGGGGGAATACGGGGGAAAGAGATAATTAAATGGAAGAAGGACGAGCAGGAGAGAAAGAGATGGAAAAGGATAGGGGGTTCAGAATTGAACCAGGAGTTTGGGAGGGTTAAGGAGAGAGGGGCGCCGAGTTACCTAAAGAAGGGATGGGCAGAGGAGAGATGGGGGAGGGTAGCGAAGTTCAGGCTGGGAAGTGGGATGAGGGGGGGGGTAGGTATTGGATGAGTGAGGAGGAGAGACTATGTAGGATTTGCGGGGGGGAAGGGAGACGTGGAAACATTTTTGGGAAGTTTGTGTGAGGGGAGCGGAGGAGGAGGGGTGGCAGGAGGCGAGGAAGTGTGTGCTGGGGGGGGGGGGAGAGGGCGAGGGGTTGTTTAGGGAGATTGAGAGGAGATGGGGGGCGTTGGGGTGAGGGGTGTGAATGAGTGGGAGATTTGAGAGTGTGAGGGGTGTGGTGTGAATAAGGAAACGGGAGTCCGCGGGGGGTCGAGAGGGGTGTGGTGTGGGAGAGAGAGTGTGGAGTCAGAATGGTGTCTGGAGGAGTGAGGGGGGGGGGTGAGCGGGGGAGGAGGAATGAGTGATGGGGGGGCGGGAGAGCGTGAGAGTGGCGAGAGGGCGAGCGGGAGAGCGACGGGCAGGCGAGCGAGAGAGCGAGCGAGTGTGCGAGCGTTATGGTTAGTGGCGTTAATGGCGGTAATGACGAGAGTCGATAGGTTAAGAGTAGGATAAGCTGTAGGTGTTGATTGTGGGATGGCAACCCAGGCCCCCACTTCACTACTAGCTACTGGGAGTGGTGGTGGTGAGAGGAGCAGAGAACCTGCTGGGGAGTTAACACCCAACCCTAGCAGGAGGGGGAGCGACGCCAGGAGTATTCACCTCGCGGGCGATAACGCCTCAATGGCGTGGGACTCTACGGGAGAGAGCCTGTTCGGCTTCAAATTATGTGGACGGTGGAAGCATACGGCAGACCCAATGACATCGGCAGGTGCAGCTGAGGAGACCGACGCTTCATCTATTCGGTCATTCGCGATGAGCCAAGGAGACTCGAACTCCGCGATGAAAATGAAGAGGGAGGGAGTTACTGCTGCCCGAGAATACGAAAGTCTGTCGGACGCAAAAAGACGCTTCCACCAAATGACTCTGGCAGAGATCAAGGTTAGAGGACTTCGAGTTATGGGACACGAACGTGGAACCGGACCCTGTATGTCGAAGCTGGAAGCCGTTCAGGGACGAGCGGGTCCTTGCAGCCGAATATAAGGAGGCGCCGACAAAAGACCTGCGCCGAATTATCCAAGGTTATCTAAAGGGGTCGTTCCATGTCAAATCGCCCAGTGGTTGGAATCGACCAATTTTGATTTGGATGAATTTTGGTCAAAACTTTTCTTTTATCATAAAACGAAGTCCTGCCAAAGGAAAAAAATTAAAAAAATTTTTTTTGGAAGTTATGCGAACTTGAAAATGTTGCCACTTTTCCAGTTTCTTAATCTTATTTTTTAAATATCTCGAGAACCATTATAGTTACAGAAATGGGCCACAATTTTTTTTAAAGAGCATACTTGTAACTGTAATAAAAAATTATTACGAAAACATTTTTCGAAAAAATCGCTGATTTGCACAATTTTGAAAATTAAAAAATCTTAAAAATCGCTGAACCCCTATAAATTTTTGGCTCAAATTTTTTTCTAGGGTACCTCTAACTAATCTGAAAAAATGCTGAAATTTTCAAGAGGGGTTTTTTTTTCTTTCAAAAGATATGAATTTTTGAATTGACACAAGTGTATTTATCGTTATTTCATTCAGTATGTGCCAAAGAAAAAGAATCTCATATCTTTTGAAAGAAATAAAACCCCCTCTTGAAAATTTCAGCATCTTTTGAGATTAGTTAGAGGTACCCCAGAAAAAAATTTGAGCCTATAATTTAATGGGGGCTAGCGATTTTTAAGATTTTTTAGTTTTCAAAATTCTGCAAATCAGCGATTTTTTCGAAAAATTTTTTCACAATAATATTTTATTACAATTCCAAGTATGCTCTTTAAAAAAAATTGTGGCCCATTTCTGTAACTATAATAGTTCTCGAGATATTTGAAAAATAAGATTAAGAAACTGGAAAAATGGCAACATTTTCAAGTTCGCATAACTTCCAAAAAAAACTTTTTTAATTTTTTTCCTTTGGCAGAACTTCGTTTTATGATAAGGGAAAAGTTCTGACCAAAATTCATCCAAATAAAAATTGGTCGATTCCAACCACTGGTCGATTTGACACGGAATGACCCAAAGGGCATTGAAAAGGTAGCATCGTGCTCCAAGAACCTTAAAGGCACGAGTGTCAGAATGTTAAGGGAAGCGGCCCAGGCAATCAAGATTGCCTCGGCGGGACAGGCAAGGCGGGCTGTCATGGACAGTAGGACCACCGAATTGGAAGAAATGGTTCGTGAGATGAGAGCCAGAATTGCTTCACTGGAGGTGGAAGTGCAGATGAAGGCCTGTGAGGCGTTAACCACGGACAAGCTATTGGAGAAAGGAACAGGTACCAGAGGGCTAGATGGCAACAATACCGCCGCTGGGAGCAGAGGCTCCCGGACATCTGTGGTAGTTAGGAGAGGGGCCAGAAGACTGGTAGATACCGAAAGCTCCGATAATGAGAGGGAGGACCGGCCAAGTACCAGCAGGGAACCTGGTACTTCGACTCAGGCCAAAGCGGCGAGAAGCCGAGGGGATGCCAGGACCGGTGCACCCAAGGCAGCACCGCATAGGGATACCAGGACCGGGGAAGTCTGGAAAGATATGGAGAATCTCATTTTGAGGACTTGCGGAGGAGTAGAGGAGAGATTCCGGAGCCACGTGGAAAACCTCTTCTTTAGGCAGGCGGCAGGATTAGGACCTAGGGGAGAAGGGAGAAGGAGAAGTCCTGAGGTGGAAAACAGAAGGACTAATCCAGTCCGTTTCAGCCAGGAGGAATTCCCTCCTCTGCCGCCAAGACGGAGAAGTATAGAAGAAGATGAGCGGTCGAGAGGAAGACTGCCCCCAGTGGTTAGAGAGGAGCGACCACTCAGAAGAGAAAGGGGCGTGGAAGACATAAATTTATCTGGTGGACCCAAGAAGAGGAGACAATCAGCTCCGCGGACCTACTTGGCAGGGGAGGATAATAGCTTTAAGAGGCCGGTGCCTATCCCAAGAAGAGGAAGGCAACAAATAGGGACAAGGGTCGAGGAAACTCGACGACCACTAAGGCCGCGGTCGAGGTCGGCTTCAAGGACTAGAAATACTCTTCCTAGAGTACCAAGGAGAGAAGCGGTGTCGATTACGCTAGCTCCAGGAGGAGAGGTAACTTACGCAGAAGTGATGCGAAAGGCCACTGAAGGCCTAAACGCGACTGAGTTGGGTATCACAAATATCAGATACAGAAAAGCCCAATCTGGAGCGTCCCTATTGGAAGTGGTTGGACCGGAGAAAGGCAGAAAAGCCGATATTCTTACCAGGCACTTGAGGGAAAAGTTAGCGGGAATAAAGGATGCGAGAGTATCCCGACCCAGCCTCAGAGCAGAGGGCCGGGTGGTCGGATTGGACGAAGGAGCTACGGCCTTAGAGGTGAGAGAGGCCATTGCGGTGCTAGGGGAGTGCGACCTTGAAGACGTGAAAACGGGAAGTGTCAGTGCGGCCAGAAACGGACTGGGGACAGTGTGGGTGCAGGCTCCGCTCCAGACGGTGAAAAAGGTGGAGCGAGCCGGGGGCAGAATTATGGTGAACGGATTCTCAGTGAAAGTGTTAATATACCCGCAGCGAAGAATGCGGTGCCATAAGTGTTTGCAGTTAGGCCATGCCCAGGCCAACTGTAGATCGGAAGTGGACAGGAGAGATGTCTGCTATAGATGTGGTGAAAGTGGACATGTGGCGAAGCAGTGTGTTAACAAACCGAAGTGCCCACTGTGCACCGACCTGGGTAGGGAGGCAGGACACCGGCTCGGAGCAGAGGGTGCGCTCCCAGACCAGCGACCAGGGAGAGGAGGCCACTGGAAAGACCGGAGCCGGTGAGCGGATGCAAGGAGCAGGAAGGAGGACAGCAGGTTATTATGAAAATAGTCTTTATTGAAAGCAGTGAAGTAATATAATGTGTCGCTCCGGTGGTCGGATGGAAACTGCGATGTCTCCGCGATCGCGTCGTGAAGCGAGGCGACGAAACAAAAACACAAAAGGTCGCACGCTCTCGCGTCCGATGTATCGATACGCAGTACATTATTCGCATGTGATGGGTGGTCTTAATGTTTACCACAACACTCTCCCTAGAACGCACATCACACATGCCATACATTGTCACACACTACAATATATCATTCTTATCAATTAAGCCTAGTGCCCCTCGCATTGACTCAAACTTTTGTTTAACAAGGGGTTTCGTTAAAATATCCGCGTATTGGTCCTCGCTTTTAACATATTCCACATTGATCATCCCTTTTTCGTACAAATCTCGCACAAAATGGTAGCGTACATCTATGTGTTTTGTTCGCTGGTGAAATTCTGGGTTTTTTACAAGTTTTATTGCGCTTATATTATCCACGAACAAAGTATTCCCTTCGTTTTCTATGCCAATCTCATTTAATAATCGAGTAACCCAAATTATTTCTTTTGCCGCGATGGAAGCACTAACGTATTCCGCTTCGGTAGTTGATAGTGCAACACTCTGTTGCTTTTTACTCCGCCAAATAACCGCGGCACCACTGAGCTTACACAGAACACCAGTTGTAGATCTTCTTGTCACTATATCGCCTGCAAAGTCTGCGTCACTATAGCACTCAAAAGTTCCGGTTGTTTTATAATACAGACCGATGTTCTCTCTTCCTTTTATATACCTCATAATACGCTTCACCAGACGCCAATGCGCCTGTGTCGGGTTTTCTAATGCTCTCGACGCTATGCTTACAGCAAAAGCTATATCGGGCCTGGTCACAACCTGCAAGTACATCAAATGACCTACTGCTTCACGGTATGGTACCTGAAGCTTATTTTCAGCTGTGTTTTTATCGTACCAACCAGTGTCAATCGGTGTCGATATAGGTTTTGCGTCGCACATCCGAAATTGATCCAACATTTTTCTTATATAGTTTGTTTGGCTCAAAAATATGGATCCATCGTTCAGACGCAATATTTCAATCCCTAAGAAAATCCGCACATCAACTGTTACAGTAGCCTTAAAATTACTTTCTAATTTTGATAAAAAAACAATCAATATCGCTTTCGCACGACGCCGCAATCAATCCGTCGTCAACCCACAGAACCCAGAGAAACCTTTTGTCATTTCCTATTCGATGAAACAGACAAGGGTCAGCGATGCTCTCCCTCAAGTTGCAATCGGTCAAGAAATGCGCAAAATGCTCCGACCAGACTCTCGGTGCCTGTTTTAAGCCATATAGACTTTTTATCAGTCTACACACACGCGACGTGCCGTCCTCAAAACCTTCGGGTTTGTTTCATATAAATTTCTTCATCGATGGTCCCGTACAAGAAGGCGGTTTTTATATCAAATTGTTTTAAGTGCAGTTTCTCGCGAGCCGCAATGCTGAGTATTATTCGCACTGTGTCAAAACGCACTACGGGACTAAAAGTTTCGAAATAATCAATCCCCTCTCTTTGCGAGAAACCTCTAACTACCAACCGTGCCTTGAATCGATCTTCTGACGGGACTAATCCTTTTTTATGTCGAAAAACCCACCTATTTTTAATTACGCGTTTGTTTTGAGGCTCATCCACTAAAACATAAGTTTTGTTGTCGCGCAACGATTTCATTTCGTCTAACATAGCCGCTTTCCAGTTTTCCGCGTTTTCAGAATTTACAGCTTCCTGATAGCTCATTGGTTCTGTGTTTGCGATCATACAAATCGGATTTCCGTAAAACTCTGTTTGTTTTAGCTTAAGACGATCACGCAGTTGTCTGCCGCTTTCGCTTGTCTCGTCTCGCTCGGTTTCACTGCGTTCGTTCTCTCGCGGCTCGTCACTCGGATCGTCGCATTTTTTCCGCTCAGGGTCATTCGCTTGTTTACATTCAACTTGAATCTCGGTCTGAGTTTTGATTACCCTTTCATCTTTAAATAGTACATCCCGACTCAATACAATATCGCGAAGTTCGGGAACCCATATGCGATATCCCTTTACATCTTCGATGTACCCAACAAGATAGCCTTTGTACGCTTTTTTATCCAATTTCTGTCTTTTCTGTTTTGGAATATGTACAAAGCACTCAGTGCCAAAAATTTTTAAGTGGTCTATTCCCGTTTTCTTACCGAACCATAATTCGTACGGTGTCTTATTTTCTATCTTGGTGGGTCCAGTCCTATTCAGTACGTACACGGCGCAATTCATTGCCTCTGCCCACAGTGACTGAGGCAGATCGGGACTAGAAAATAACATCGAGCGCGCTGCTTCTACAATAATGCGATTCTCGCGCTCGGCCGAACCATTTTGCTCTGGAGTGTAAGCGACTGTAACCGTATGCTTAATTCCTGTCTTACCAAAAAAAGATCGGACCTCTTTATCTATATATTCCCCACCTCCGTCTGAGCGAAGCTCTTTAATGTGTCTTCCGAAACGTGTTTTTATTTCATTGCAAAAAGTTTCGATCCTTTCTTTAACTTCAGATTTATTTCTAATGAAATAAACCACTCTATACGCGCTGTAATCGTCCTTGAAGACGACATAATACCTCCGTTTTCCAATTGACTCTATGTTCATTTGTCCACATACGTCAGAGTGTATTATTTCCCTTGGCTGTTCGGCGCGCTCAGATCTAATTTTAAAGGGCAATCTGTGGTGCTTGCCATAAGCACAACCTTCACAAAATTCATTGTCCTCAAATATATCGACCCCTCGATCCTTTAGAAATGCTTTCACGTGTCGTTTACTTTGGTGACCGAGTCTTTCGTGCCATACCTGCATCGTGTTTACATTATTCGCGGTACAAGCTATATTAGATATTACAACTCGCAAATCTATACGGTACATCTTCCCGATCTCCATGCCGACCGCAATCACTTTATTTCCGCGACGAAAGATGCATTCCGTGCCATGATTACAAATTTCAAAATTTATACCTTTCTTCGCAACCGTTTTCACGGAGAACAAATTATGTTTCATTTCAGGTGTGTACAGAACGTCGTACATGATCCCTTGTGACCATTCTGCATTTACCCTCGTTTCAATGTGTATATTGCCTCGTCCAACCGCCAACACCTTATCTCCGTTGCCGACGATGACCTTTTGTGGTTCCAGGAAGTGATGATAATCAGTCAACCATTCTTGCCTATTCGTCATATGATCGGATGCCCCAGAGTCGATCAGCCAGTAGTTCCCTACGTCTCCTTGTTCCGTATATCCCATGAATGCGTGAACTGATCCGCTTGATGACTCTTCACTTGATTTGCGCATTTTCTTCTTTGGGCAGTATTTTACAATATGATCGGTTGACCCGCATTTATAATATCTGATATTTTGGTTTATAGTTTTAGTCTCTGATATTTTGGTTTATAGTTTTGTTTCCCATCCATGGAAGAACCAACCCTTCCCTTTCGATCCGCAAGAGGCCTTTCCCTTGCATGACTTCCTGATTTCTTCCACGAGTTGGATTTCAGGTTCATTTTTGAGAACAGGGCTACCGTTGATTCCTCGGTGTCGCTGGATTTCTGCATGCGCACTTCTTCCGTCATCAGCCTTGCTGACAGATTTTCAATTGTCCTTTTTGAGATGTCCGTTGAGTCCCACGCACTATGAAAATGCCCAAATTTTGGCGGAAGAGTTGAAAGAATTCTCGTGACGAGCATGGTCGTTGGAATTTCTCCTCCTAGAGCCTTCATTTTGCTTGCCATTTGCTCCAGCTTTGAAATATGCTGCGCCACGTTTCCCACAGGGTCCCAGGTAAATTCAAAGAACTTCTTCTGGACTAAAGACAGACTTTCCTCTGACTTCATATCGAAAACGTTATGTAGCTTTTGCCACATATCCTTCGCAGTCTCACAATTCATTATAAGCTGCAGCGGTTTTGATTCGAGCGTGGTTACTATGAGTTTCTTCGCCGCTCTGTCTGCTTTTGTCCACCTTGCCAGGAGTTGCTCACGATTTTCAGCTGCAACTGCGGGCTTTATCAGTGTGCCATCGCACACTCCCAATATATCGTCGCTTTCCAACAGGGTACGGACAACAAACTACCACTCCTGCCAGTTTTCGGTATCGCGCAATTTTTCCACCTTGATCCTGCCGATTTCCATTTTGTCGACACTTAACTGTACAGTGTTCTTACCACACTAAATACACTTTTGTATATTTTTTACCGTGCGTTCACAAAGAAACACTTCCGTACAACGTTTCAAGGTACTATCGCGCAGATTCAGCACAAATCACAACCACCATCACATTCAATGCTGCCTGGGCCCATAACCTGTTATGGTTATTATGAAAATAGTCTTTATTGAAAGCAGTGAAGTAATATAATGTGTCGCTCCGGTGGTCGGATGGAAACTGCGATGTCTCCGCGATCGCGTCGTGAAGCGAGGCGACGAAACAAAAACACAAAAGGTCGCACGCTCTCGCGTCCGATGTATCGATACGCAGTACATCATTCGCATGTGATGGGTGGTCTTAATGTTTACCACAACAAGCAGGAGGCAGAACCTCGAGCTGTCAGCGGGAGGAACGGCCGGGAGGAGGCCATGGAAACCGAACCAGATAATGGAGGTAAGGTTAATCCAAATTAATGCGAACCACTCCACCAGAGCGCAGGATTTATGCGTTCAAACGATGCTGGAGTGGAAGATAGACTATGCGGTCATGGCAGAGCCGTACAAGGTACCGAGCGGACCCAGCTGGCTGACGGATAGGGATGGATCGGTGCCCATCATTGCGAGCAGGGGAAAGAGAATAAGGTTGCTCACCCGGGGCAGAGGCTATGTGTTAGCAGATTGCGAGGGCCTCGTTATTGTTGCGGTGTATGCTCCCCCGAGGTGGAACAGAACAATATTTGAGGCAAGTATGGCCGAAATCGGGGTGAGTATACGCAGAAGCAGGGCAAAGGATATCATAGTGATGGGCGATTTCAACGCTGCCTCTCCAATGTGGGGTGCCAGACGCAAGGACATAAGAGGCCAGTATTTGAAGGAGTGGGCAATGACATTAGGCCTTACATTAATTAATAAAGGAAAGGAACCCACCTTTGAGAGAGCAAGAAGAAGGTCGATCGTGGATCTGACTTGGGGGAATAGTACAACGCTCGCCAGGGTGAAGAAGTGGGAGGTGGTCAGGGACGCGGAGTCCTTAAGTGACCATAGATACATAAGGTTAATCTTAAGTGACCCCCCGAGGGGACCTGGACCGTGGAAACCGAGGGGCTGGTGCACCGTCACCATGAATCTGGACGAGTTAAGCGCTGCGGCGACGGCAATGCCATGGCTGAAGAAAGATGGCCCTCCGATTGTGGACATCGACAAGGAAGCGGAGTGGCTGAATGGTGCCATGAGGGACGCCTGTGACGCGGCGATGAAGAGGAGAAGAGGCGTGCCTGGGAGGGTAGTGCACTGGTGGTCTGAGGAAATTCAGGACAAGAGGGCGGAATGCCTAAAGACCAGAAGAGATTTAGCGAGGCTCCGCAGAAGGGCGCACTTAGACCTGGCAGAGGAAAGGAGCAAATGGTTGACATACAGCATGGCGAGGGCGGCCCTTGCTGAAGCAATAAAGGAAGCCAAGAGAAATGCCTGGCAAGAATTAATAAAGGATTTGGAAAGGGACCCCTGGGGAAAACCATACCGGGCGGTCCTCGGCAAAATCCGGGGCTGGCAGGTGCCAACTACTCGGGCGCTCCGGAGGGGGGAGCTGAGCAGAGCCTTGGCCAGACTCTTCCCAGAAGATCCAGACGAAAGGGGTGAGGTGACGCCTGTGCGACTGCAAGAAACAGCCCTACCTCCGTCTATTACGGACGACGAGATGAGGTGGCTGGTTGAGAAAATGGGTGCGACAGGGAAGGCACCAGGACCGGACGGCGTGCCGGGACGTGCCTGGGCTAGGGCGGACGGACTCCTATGGGCATTGAAGAGACTGTTAGATGAGTGTGTGGCCGCAGGGAAAGCCCCCAGAAAATGGAAGGAAGCTATCCTCGTACTGATACCAAAGAACCCCACGGTGCGAGAGACAGAGGTAGGAAATCTCCGACCTATATGTTTGTTAAACGAGTCTGGAAAGGCCCTGGAGAGACTTATAGTGGGGAGGATAGAGGAGTTCCTTAAGGAACCCGGCAATGGGTTATCTGAAAGGCAGTATGGCTTCCGCCCCGGAAAATCGACCATTGATGCTCTAAATGCCCTGAGGGTTTTGACTGAAGGCCCCATTGCAAGAGAAAGGGTTGCGATTGCGGTATCGATAGATGTCGCAAACGCTTTTAACACCATACCATGGCGAGTAATTAGGCAACAGCTTAGGGAGAGGTGTCTACGTGGGTACATCTGTAGGCTGGTGGAAGACTACCTCAGGGATAGAACTATCACCTTCCCAACAAGAACAGGGAAGGGGGTAAGACGGATTAATCGAGGAGGATTAATAGAGGAATAATTTGTTACGCGGACGACATACTGGTAGTCGCCATCAGTGATTGATGGGAGATGGCAGTAGAGCTGACAGAGATCGGCATGTCCGAGGTAATGGAGACCATAAGGGGACTCGGGCTGTCGGTCGCGCCCCACAAATGTGAGGCAATGTGGCTGCATGCACTGCCACTAACAAAGAGCCCGCCGAGGATGGACCTCACGGCACAAGGAATCGTGATACCAGTGGGGGAGTCTATAAAATACTTGGGCCTTTACCTGGACAGCCGGTGGCGATTTGAGGGCCTCTTCCAGAAGTTGAAAGGGAAGACTATGGGGGTGGCGGGGCGACTCGCGGGAATCCTGCCGAATTTGGGGGGCCCAAGTGTCAGAGTGAGACGCCTCTATGGAGGTGTAATTAGGGCAATGGCCTTATACGGGTGTCCGGTGTGGTCAGAGCAGGCGGCCAAAAGTCGAAAGTGTAGAGAAACTCTGGCGACAATTCAGCGAACTATAAACATCAGGATTGTTCCCGGTTATAGAACAATTTCACATAAAGCGGCTTGCCTATTAGCTACGGAGCCACCATATTATTTACTGGCTAGGGCTCTGGCGAAAATATTCTGCCGCGTAAGAACAATGAGAAGGCATCCTGATATTGTGGAAATAGACATTAATAAGATCAGGAGGGAGGCCAAAGATCAGGCGTGGGCCAAATACCGCGTCAAGTTACTTGAGCCGAGGGCGAGTAAGCAAAGGGTAGTGGCTGCGATTCTTCCGAACTTGTGGCCCAGGATCGGAAGACGACACGGCGAGGCGAGCTACCATTTGTCGCAAATGATGACCGGGCATGGGGCCTTTGGAACATTCCTCCACAGGATCGGTGCGGAGATCACGTCGAAGTGCCATGAGTGCGGCGCTGATAAACAGGACGCACAGCATGTGCTGGAGGAGTGCCCGGCCTTCGCGAGGTGGAGGGTGCCCCTGCGGAGAGCTCTTGGCTGGGACCTCTCACTGTCTGCTGTAGTGCAGGGGATGTTAGAGGGCCCAAAGGTGTGGAGCTTGGTACGCAAGTTCTGCGAAGACGCCATCAAGCACCTGGAATCGCAGGAACGAGGGAGGGAGATCGGCTTGGACCACGACAGGACTATGAGGTGCAGGGCCAGAAGGTCCAGACGAAGAAGGGGGAGACCTCCGAATTAAGGAGGGACAGACAGTGTAGTGAATGTGTACATAGTGCGCGAAGTGACCTTGGTGGGAGCGCAATGTGTGGCGAATGCATGTGCGCGGACAAGTAGTGAGAGGACTGGAGGAGTGAGGAGTTTTTTCCCTTCCCAATATCCCTTTCCTTGTGCACTTTGCACCTCCCGTGTGTAAATAGTACATAGTAGTTTATTAGTTATAATTAGCTTGTTAGTTATGTGTACTATAGTAGGGTTAATAACGTAGAGTTAGCGCCAAAAGGGTGTGGCACCTGTTGGCGCTGGGTAAGGCAGAAACCGAGCATCGAAAGGATGTGTTGTAAGAGCTCACGATAAGTGAGGAAATCGGCGCCGGTGACGGAGCATCGTCATGTCCGCAACCCGTCCCGGCGCTGGTTGATCTAGGGTAGCCACCGTGGGTGGTTTAGCGGGTGAGAGCCCCGCATATCCCCTCGCGCATCCTTCCGGGAAGAGATTCCCCCACGTAAAAAAAAAAAAATACGGTAAGGTGTAGGTTAGTGGCGTTAGGATATGGTAGTATAAGGATGTATGTAGCATAAGGTTTGTTGTAAATTGTATACCCAAGAGGGAGACAAAATAAACTATATATAAGAACGTAGAGAATGGCAAGTTACTGTTCTTAGGTATATATGAGGCATTTCATGCCAAATCGGACACTTTCCGACCTCACCCCTTGGATTTTTCTTTTAAATTTTATATGTTTTTAAGGTTGATCAAAAACGCGTTCATGAATTTTTTCAGATTTTTTTGACGGTCCGTTTTGGAAATATGAATTTTCTTAAAATTTGGGTTTTTTTTTCAGATGCTCATAACTTTGTGAAAAATGCACCAATTGGATCGTTCTTTTTTTCAAAATTTGTGTTTTTGAATGACCTTTCAAGAAAAAAATATGATTTTAATAAAAAAGAAACTGTTTATTGTTTATTTTTAATTTAAAGCACATAATATTTTTTATCTCAAAACACGCCGCGATCGATTTTTTTGAAAAAATTCTCAAAGAAGCTTGGATGGATATAACAGCTTTAAAAAATTGTGTGATCGTGAGCAAACTCCTCGTTCTATTTTTTTTTCTTTATTTGAAAAGATCTGTTCTATCAGGTCGTACTTTCCGTTTCAATGAAAAATGTTTTTTTATCTCAAAACACGCCCCGATCGATTTTTTTTTTTGAATTCTCAAAGAAGCTTGGATGGATATTAGAACTTTTAAAAATTGTCCTATTGTGGGCAAACTCCGCGTTCTATTTTTTTTCTTTATTTGAAAATATCTGTTCTATCAGGTTGTACGTTCCGTTTTAATGAAAAATGTTTTTTTATCTCAAAACACGCCCCGATCGATTTTTTTGAAGAATTTTCAAAGAAGCTTTGATGCACATAGGGACTTTTAAAAATTGTCCGATCGTGGGCAAAGTCTTCGTTCTATTTTTTTTCTTAATTCAATAATATTGTTGCGGATTGATCTAGTTCATGGCGGGCGGCAGCAGCATTACCCGCAGCTGTTTAAGCGCGGATCATAAACATACCACACGCGCGAGCGGCTGTCATCATCGATCAATAGCGCGCCGACTGTCTAGTGTTCGTTACGCGCCAATCAGGAGTGGACACGAATCCTGCGTGTCCAAATGCGGTAACAAATCACCGATCAATACATGATCACATGTTCACGCCACTTCCTTCTTTCTCGCAAGAAGAAAGCGGGTACAGGAAGTCGGCCATTCTGTTCAAAGTACTTGTGCGACAAGGAGATATCTCTGACCAGTTCAAGGAAAAAGTGATCTTTTGTGAGGCAAGAGCAGATAATAAGGTTTAGATCAGAACTGAACAATCATCCAGGCTACAAGCATAAAGTCCAGATCAACTTCAGACCAGAGCCAGAACGAGGAGGACGATTTACGCCCGTCTCTCAAACCGACTGGCAACGGCCACGTGCGAACACCACCTTGGCACGGTAAATTGAGACAAAGGTTACTGCTCGCAATGATCATAAAGAAAGTGTGTGACAAAATATATTTATTTATTTACATGGAAGAGCCCTGATCAATACATGATCGAATTTTTATAATTCCACAAGTGATCAAAGTCACATACTATCCAGATCTATTTATTAAACTAATAATCTATTTATTAATGAAGAACTGATCAATAAACTCATATTTATTTTTATTTGTGTGCATTCATTTCCCCACAGCTGTCACCAGACTCCTTATTCTGAATCCGGCTCATGATCTTTCTTTAACATCTTAATAAAAATACAGTCCACCAAAATCTTTACCGAACATTTTTTGGTCCTTCGAGCCGGATGTCTGGTCAGCTGTGGGAGTAAGTGTATGATCAAGTGCAACATGTGTGAAAAGTGACAGATCTGGGAGATCAGTATGGTAGATAACACACATGAGACTCATTCTGCTCGTTGCCTCACAGATTATCAAGATTATCAAGATCAGATCACAAATTACCAAAGTAAGGTTCATTAAACATGGAAAAGGAACAGATCAGTAAGAACTCAGATTCTAAGGAGAGCATGTCAAGTGAGGAGCAGATCAAGCAGTCTTCAGACTCTAAGGAGACTAAATCAAGAGTCGATAAGAAAGGAACTGATCAACAAGCCAGCACAGATCAAAACAAATTGGAGTTGGAGGTCCCGGCAGAAGAGCAGCAGTCACGTCCAACATCTCCTAGCCTGCTACAATCTGCTGCCAATGAATTCAAAATTCAAATTCAGTTAGCACGGTTCGGCATGCTGCAAGAAATAGAGGAGAACTTAAAACAGCAAAAGCCTACGTCCCTAGAGGAAGTGGAGGGAATCATTGAACAGGCAAAGGCAGTATGGGATGACTTTGAAAAGGATCATTACATGTTGGGTGAATCGTGTAAGAGAGGGTTCCTTTATCACCCGTACATCACTGGCAAATTCTATGAGAGAGCCATGAAAACGTTTTATGTCATCAAGTCAACCATACTTGCAACAAGAGCCGATCTTACCAAGGAGAGTCAGATTACCCAAAGAACAGATCAGGTGAGGCACAGATCAGCCTTGCCCGAGTTAAAACTGCCTCATTTTAACGGGAACCTTGCAGCATGGCCAGGGTTCAGAGACTTGTTTAAGTCGATGGTCATCGACAATGACCAAATCATTGATGTGGAGAGGCTCCACTATTTCAAAACCAGTGTTAGTGGAACTCCAGCTGAGATGATAGCACGAGTGCCAATGTCGAACGATTCATTTTTGCCAGCGTGGAACCAATTGATCAAGAGGTTCAATGACAAGGACAGACTCATAATGCCCTATGTCGAACGACTTCACTCAGACATCACTCCTGTTAACAGAACGGCTCGTGACCTCAACCGCCTGGTCAGTTCAACCACAGAGAACCTGGACGCTCTACAGGCTCTGGGAGTTCCAATACACCATTGGAACTATGAAATTATACATTTGATAACAAGACGGTTGGACTCCACCTTGCGAGAGGCTTGGGGGGTCAAGCGTAGTACAGTTCAAGAGCCTATGAACTATGAGAGCTTGATTCAGTTCATTACTTCACGGGCCCGAGCTCTCGAGGCAGCTGGAGGAACAGATCAAGAGAACAGATCGGCACAGAAACCCAAGAGCCTGCCAAAGAGGGCAACGTACATCGCAGCAGTGTCAGATCAGGAACCAAACAACTACCCTTGTGACTGCTGCAAGGGGCCACATTATATAGCCGTGTGTGGCAAATACCGGGAGCTCCAGCCAACCGAACGATACAAGCTGGTAGTAGACCAACGGCTGTGTTACAATTGCTTAGGCCATCACAACCTGGCCAATTGCACGTCGAACAGATCGTGTAAGACGTGCAATCAGAAGCACCACACATCAATCCACATGCCGTGTCTCAACACAGCACCTCATACCAGATCGTCCAATCAGAGCACAAGTCGTGCTCCACAGTGAGACAAATCAGTGACATCTCGCAAGAACAGATCAATGGAATCCAGCACAGATCAGAATAGTGATCAAATAGAATCAAGACTTGATCAACAGAATGGATCAATTCAACTCAATTCAGATCCACACATTCACGAGACGAATGTGGAAGGTACATAGTGAGAATTCCGTTAAAAACATCAAGAGACAAGCTCGGAACCTCCTATGTTACTGCTCAATGATGTCTGTTTCGACTACTCAAACGACTCAACAATGATAAGGAATACAATCAGTCATATTGCCAGTACATGAAGGAATATGAAGATCTTGGTCACATGAGGCGTGTACCAACACAGGGCAGGTCGGTACAAGAAACTGATCAGATCAATGATGATGACCGATCGAACGAGATGACCTTGGCACATGATGCTTCGGCATCAGGAGGGTTGAGGGTCTCTGGAGATCGATCATCAAATCATGCTCAAACTACCGGCCCTTACTACCTTCCTCATCGTGGAGTGTTCAGACCAGATCGAAGTACAACAACGTTAAGAGTCGTATTCAACGGATCCAGTCCAACAACAACAGGCGTGTCTGTGAAAGATATTCAACACGTGGGAGCAAAACTTCAAAAGGACATCTTTGATATATTGCTCTGGATCCGACAATATAAGTATCTATTCACGACAGACATCACGAAAATGTATAGACAGATCAAAGTTCACGAAGACGATTGGGATTTGCAAAGAATCATGTGGATCGATGAACAGCTCAATATGGTGCCTTATCAGTTGACAACTGTAACGTATGGTACGAGATCAGCACCATTTCTAGCAGTCAGATCACTTTTACAATTAGTAGAAGACGAAGGACATCGATTCCTCTTGCAATTGAACCAATCACAAAAGGCAGATATGTCGATGACATATTTGGAGGATCAGATCAACCAGAAAAGCTGGTTGAAATATCAGATCATGTAACCCAGCTCTGCAGGGCGGGCGGATTCCCATTAGCGAAATGGCACAGCAAGAGTACAAGGTTCATGAAAGACATTGCTCAACAAATATTGACAGATCCAGAGTCAAATCAAGAGCTTACATTCGAAGATAGCAGCATCAAGATCTTAGTCCTGTCATGGAATGCTCAAGAGGATCAGTTCAAGTTCAATTCAAACCCACCATGCTCAAGTTCCAAAATAACGAAGAGAGTGATTTTATCAGAGACAGCCCAACTATATGATCCACTTGGATTTTTGTCACCGTTCATTATCAAAGCGAAAGTTTTACTGCAAGCGCTTTGGTTGGAGAAGCTCAAGTGGGATGATCAAGTATCAGATCAAGTCAGCTTCAAGTGGATATCATTTAGAGAAGAGCTCGACGATGTTTCTGAAATTGCAATTCCCCGCTGGATCAACATAACGAGCGAATCAACAGTGGAATTGCATGGATTTTCGGATGCATCGCAGTTAGCAATTGCTGCTGCTATATATATCAGAGTAGAAAATCCAGGTGAACAACCAAAAGTCACACTGATCTGCGCCAAATCAAAAGTTGCTCCGCTCAAGAGGCTGTCCATACCAAGACTAGAGCTCACAGCTGTACTGCTCGTATCAAAGCTTATGAAGCATGTGCAGCAAACATTAGAACTGACCGGATCAAAAACATATCTATGGACAGACTCGTCAGTTACGCTCACCTGGATCAGATCACATCCATCAAGGTGGAAGGACTTTGTCAGAAACAGAGTGTCAGGAATTCAAGATCTTACTCCAAACAGCGTATGGAGATTTGTTCCTGGCAAAGAAAATCCAGCCGACTGCGCTTCAAGAGGGCTAAGTATGTCCCAGCTCTCGAAGCATCACTTATGGTGGACAGGACCACCATGGTTACGATCCACCCAAAGCTTATGGCCAGTCCAGCCAGTTCAGATCAAATCAGAGACGAATCAAGAGGAGCGCCCGGGGCTCTCATTCTTTGTGGCAAGAGATCAGGACGAATATCATTGGGACATGATCTACAGGTAATCATCACTTATAAAATTACTCCGAGTAACCGCAATTTGCTTCAGAGTAAATCAGATCATAAGAAAATTGCCACAATCAACACTCGCAAGACCGCTCACGCCACAAGACATTGATCAATCGCGAGTGTTCTGGATCAAAGCAACACAAGCAGCGTGCTTTAGGAACGAGATCAAGCATACTGGGTCAAACAATCTGCCACCAGTTCATCCCTTCAATAAGTTGACTGCCTTCATCGACACTCAAAGCATAATTCGTGTTGGAGGAAGACTTGCTCACTCTCAATTTGAACTAGAGACAGTTCATCCAGCAATTTTACCGAAATGTTCAAAATTTACAGAACTGATCATATCAGATGCTCATCATAAGACCTTGCATGGTGGTACGCAAGCAACAATGAACCATATAAGGCGATCGTATTGGATCATCGGTGGTAGAGCTCCGATTCGATCGCATGTGCTCCGCTGCATGATCTGTGCTCGCCAACGTGGCGTGCGAGGACAACAGCTGATGGATCAGTTACCAGCAGCACGGGTCACACCATCCCGACCATTCTTCACCTCGGGAGTGGATTACGCTGGTCCACTCACCATAAAGACCTGGAAGGGAAGAGGCGCCAAAAAACAAAAGGGATGGTTGTGCATCTTTGTGTGTTTTGCTACGTCCGCAGTACACCTTGAGGCGTTAAGTGATTGCACCACTGACTCATTCATAGCTGCTTTCAGACGGTTCACTGGACGCAGAGGCATCTGCCTCTACATAGTGATTGCGGCACGAACTTTATCGGGGCAGGTGCCGCTCTAAAGAAAATGTTCACACAAGGCTGTAAAGAGTCGAATGATCTGTGCTGCTCATTAACCAATGACGGAACCACGTGGAAGTTCAACCCTCCAGGAGCACCCCACATGGGGGGAAACTGGGAAGCTGCAGTCAAATCGGTGAAATATCACTTGAGCAGATCAATTGGAGAAACTGCGCTCACTTACGAAGAACTTACTACCTTGCTCATACAAATAGAGGCTGTTCTTAATTCAAGACCGCTGGAGCCACTCTCAGATGATCCGGAAGACGTAAGTGCATTAACACCAGCACATTTTCTAATTGGAGGCCCGATCACTACTGTTCCAGAATCATCAGTCACAGATATTGCTCAATCAAGACTATCGAGATGGGAATTTGTTCAACAAAGACTTCAATAATTTTGGTCTATATGGTCAGCTCAGTATCTTCAACGCCATCTAGCAATATCAGAGTGGCATCACCTATCAAACCAGATCAAGGTTGGATCATTGGTATTGATCACAGACGAGAGGCTACCACCTGGAAAGTAGCCACTCGCAAGGGTAATTAAGCTTCATCCAGGAAAGGATCAGCTCACACGTGTGGTAACGCTCAAAACGGCTACAACAACGCTTACGAGACCAATCAGGAAGTTAGCCATCCTACCAGTACAGGCGCAGGACGATCAAATCAAAATAATCAGAGACTCCGTCCCTGATGGCGGGCGGAATGTTACGGATTGATCCAGTTCATGGCGGGCGGCAGCAGCATCACCCGCAGCTCTTTAAACGCGGATCATAAACATACCACACGGGCGAGCGGCTGTGATCTTCGATCAATAGCGCGGAGACAGTCTATTGTTTATTACGCGCCAATCAGGAGTGGACACGACTCCTGCGTCTCCAATTACGGTGACAAATCACCGATCAATATCTGATCACATGTTCACGCCACTTCCTTCTTTCTCGCAAGAAGAAAGCGGGTCCAGGAAGTCGGCCATTTTGTTACGTGAACGGTGGCAAGAAGCACTTTTCAGTGAACAACTCAAGCAAATTTGTGATCTATCTGTGAGGCAAAAGCACCAGGGACAATCTAGACCTGAGCAAAACATCGAAGATACATACAACAAAGACCAGATCAGAAATCAGAGCAGAGCCAGAACAAGGAGTAACGATTTACGCCCGTCTCTCCAACCGACTGGCAAAGACCACGTGCAACCACCAACGCCGGCACGGTAAATTGAGACAAAGATTTCTGCTCGCAATGATCATAAAGAAAGTGTGTGATAAAATATATTTATTTATTTCAATGGGCGAGCCCTGATCACTACATGATCGAATTTAATGATTCCAAAAGTGATCGAAGTCACACACATTGAAGATCTATTTATTAAACAAATGATCTATTTATTACTGCACAAATCAATAAACTTATTTATTTTAATTGTGTGCATTTATTTCCCCACAGCTGTCACCAGACTCCTTATTCTGAATCCGGCTCATTATCTTTCATTAACATCTTAATAAAAATACAGTCCACGAAAGATCTTTACCAAACATTTTTTGGTCCTTTACCAAACATTTGATTTTTGGCCTTATTCTGTCAAATCGTCAAATCTGTCAAATATTTTCGTATAAAGAAAAAAAAATAGAAGGAGGAGTTTGCCCACGATCGGACAATTTTTAAAAGTTCCTATGTACATCAAGGCTTCTTTGAGAATTTTTTCAAAAAAATCAATTGGGTCGTGTTTTGAGACAAAAAATATTTTTCGTTGAAACGGAACGTACTGTTAGAGTTCGCGGGAAAAGGTCAGACAACCCAAGCTCATTATTAACCCCACATGATTAGGGATTTTTCGTTTACGTTAGGCTAGGTTGGACATGCGCTAGATTTTTGGTTTCCGTTTTACAAATTTATTCCGTTATGAGATTCCTCTCGAGCTGATCATGTAAATCACCGAGGTGTAATAAAAGTGTTAATAAGAGTGCAGTTTCTGTGCAGTTTATCATTCCACGCGATGATATTCCCCAATACGTACGACTCGACAAGAGAGATATTTTCAAACAAAGAAAAAAACAGAACGAGGAGTTTGCCCACGATCGGATAATTTTTAAAAGTTCTTATATCCATCCAAGCTTCTTTGATAATTTTTTCAAAAAAATCGACCGGGGCATGTTTTGAGATAAAAAACATTTTTCATTGAAACGGAACGTACGACCTGATAGAACAGATCTTTTCGAATAAAGAAAAAAAAATAGAACGAAGAGTTTGCCCACGATCGGACAATTTTTTAATGTTGTTATATCCATCCAAGCTTTTTTGAGAATTTTTTCAAAAAAATCGATCGGGGCGTGTTTTGAGATAAAAAATATTTTGTGCTTTAAATTAAAAATAAACAATAAACAATTTTTTATTGGTTAAAATCATAATTTTTTCTTGAAAGATCATTCAAAAACACAAATTTTGAAAAAAAGAACGATCCAATTGGTGCATTTTTCACAAAGTTATGAGCATTTGAAAAAAAGAGCCTAAATTTTAAGATAATTCATATTTCCAAAACGGACCGTCAAAAAAATCTGAAAAAATTCATGAACGCGTTTTTGATCAACTTTAAAAACATATAAAATTTAAAAAAAAATCGAAGGGGTGAGGTCGGAAAGTGTCCGATTTGGCATGGAATGCCTCATATATAGAATACAGATTTGTTACTTTAATATCGGCATTAATCGGCCTCTGTACCAACCATCCTCCAACACGTAACCATCGGACGCATATTAGTACCAATAAAAATGATTATTGACAATCAATATAAACGTGCTGTTATATTTTTTATTTTCGTCTGGCGAATCTGCCAGATCTAGAGCGATAAAAATTAATAGTGTACATGTTGAGCACACTATCAGTGTAAGGACTGCCCAGAAATGGTTTAAAAAATTTAAAGTTGGAGAAACCAGCATTCATGATGAACCCCGTTCAAGACGCCCAGTTAATTTTGATAACAACGTTCTTAAAAATATTGTGGAGTCACAGCCACAATTAACAGTGGATCAGATCGCAGAAAGGATGGATTTATCTCATGGAACAGTCTTTCGTCATTTAAAAGAGATTGGGAAAGTATCCAAGCTTGGAAAATGGGTACCGCATGAGCTATCCGAAGCCAATTTCCAGCAACGAATTAACATCTGCACTTCGCTTTTATCGCACTTCCAAAGAGAGCCATTTTTAGATTGTTTGGTAAGAGGTGATGAAAACTGGATTATTTATGATAACGTCAGAAGAAAAAGGACAGATAAAGATAGGCAGCCAATCCCAATAGCAAAAGTGTCTTTACATCCTAAAAAGATACATTTAAGTGTTTGGTGGGATATGTATGGTGTGATTTATTTTGAACTGTTAGAACCAAATCAAACCATTAATGCAGATGTTTATAGTGAACAACTTCGTCATTTAAACTTAGAAATAATTAAAAAACGGCCGCGATTGGTGAATATCAAGAAAGTGTTGTTTTATCATGATAACGCTAGACCGCATACGGCTAGAACGAAAATGCAACAAATTTGCGATTTTAATTGGGAGCTTTTGCCGCATCCTGCGTACTCCCTTGATATTGCCTCAAGTGATTTTCACTTATTTAGGGCATTACACCATTTTTTACTGGGGAAAAAGTTAAAGTCCAAGCAGGATGTACAAAATGTACTTTGAAGTTATTTTGAATCAAAACTAGAGTCTGTTTACAGTAATGGAATTAAAAAGCTACCAATAAGGTGGCGAGATATTGTAGATAGTGGAGGAAAATATATCATCGATTAAAATATTAAATTTTGTTTTATCTACATTATTTAGAAATGTCACATATATGCGCACGAACTTATGGACTGACCTGATAGAATGTAGTTCACTGCACAGTCTGTTAGTTTGCGTTTTCTTAAAATGTTACTTAAAATTCTTTGAAAAATTGCCGGTGAAGTCATTTCGAATGGTAGACAGGTCAACTGGAAGTGTCCATCCTGGGAACGAATGCTGTTTTCTTTCTGTCTTTGATCCGTAATGGGATCGACCAGAAGGCTGAATTAACATCAGTGTTGTAAAGTATTTACAGTTTCTTGTCTTTATTGGATCATTAATGTTAGAGATTTCGGTGTTTTATCTCGCGAGATTTGCCGGGATGGTGTTGAGCCGGGGTTGAGACAAGTAAAATTTACAATGATTAAAATGTTGTTTATTCTCAGGTACAATTTGAGATTCAGATCGTTGATCGCGCGAGCTTTGTTAGTGAGATTTTGAGATCGTGTTGTATATTTGAGAATAAAGTCCACGAGATTATATTAATGCAGCGAGGACTGAAGATGAGATTGAGAAGCACGAAGTTGACTACGTTGCGCCGCAATGTAGCTGCCGCATAATTATATTAATTATGCGGCATTTCTGTGCAAAAAACGACTGTTCGAGATTGAGATTGTAATTGTTAAACTTACATAATCTCGTGGATCACAAGGAAGATGCAGCAAAACACACTTACTACTCACTAACAAAGACTTTTGTAACACGTGTTTTCGCAATTTGAAAAACTACGAGAGTGAGGCGCCGGTCGCACGAGGGCTACCGGTAACCCGCGAGATGTCTGACGTCACACCATGTGACTTCGGGCGCTCAGGGGCTGCTGCCGCCGAAGTCCTGTGGCCGGTGACCTAATTAATTCGGGAGATTCCCGAACAATTAATTAGTGGGAAAGTTCGGGCCTGTAGTACCGCGATTTTATTTAGTTCTCTGAAGTCTATACATGATCTTGATTTTCTGTTTTCATCTCTCTTAAATGCCAATGTTACCGAGTCTGCGAAAGGACTGTAAGACTCTTCAATCCGATTTTTTTCCAGTAATTTAGTTATTTGTTCCTCTATTTCCCGCTTGTCCTCTATCGCGCACCTATATGGCCTTTTGCTGCAGTATTTATCCACTATTAGGTCTATGGGAGCTTCATAATCTTTAACCGTTCCGATATCATATTTATCTTTTGCAAGTACTATTTTGTAATCTTCTATTATTTCTTTTATTGCATCTTTCTTTTGGTTATCTAAATGGTCTATCTTTATTTTAAATTCATCTTCTTGTATCTGTTCATTACAGTTTATTGAATATTGTTCTGTTTTTTTTCTGTTTTGTTATCTAGTTTCCTTATGTCTGTTCGTTTCTTTTATCTCTAACTTTTCATTCTGGGTTAGCCTAAATTTTCTTATCATATCTAATCCTATCATAAAATCGTCAAGGCCTTTATTTTCAACTATGTACATGTCCATCTCTTCCTCAATCTCAAACATTTTATTTTGATAGTTATCAAACCATTTGTTTTCTTCACGCCATTGACCGTTTTTAAGTATGCCTTATTTGTATCATCTCTTTATTCTATTATTCTGACTAATCTTCCATTTATCAATGAGACCTGTGAACCTGAGTCATAAACTCTCATATACTTCTAGCTTATCCTCTAGTAGCAGTTTGATCATAATTAATGATGTGGGTTCTCGTTTTTTTTCGTTGTTCAGCGCTACCTCTATGACTCAATTATAATTTACATGTCTAATTTTATCACTTTATTCTCTCCCGCCTTCCTTCATCTTAAACCAACATGCTTGTTCTGGATGGTATCTGATAGCTTTGTTTCGATTTTCGCATGTTTTGCATGGTCTCCTTTCCTTCGTTTTTATTTTGTACTCTGGTCCTATATCTTTATTTTTTGTAAGGTTTTTCTTATATATTAGGCTTTCATATTTTCTAATTTCAGTGTACAAATCTGTTGTGTCTGTAAGTTCCTGTCTGTCCAGTTTGTTTAAAATTAACTCCGGTAGTCCTGTCGCTATGAAAGCAATGAGTATTTTGGAGTCTATGTCATTGTTCATGTTTAGCGAAAGTCGTTCTTTCTTCATCGCATAGTCAATTAACAACACTTCTTTATATCTACACGATAAGGCATACGTTACTGTGTTCCATCCATTATTTTCAAAAGTCCCTAAGAATCTGTCTTTCCGTTCTGTCCATTTAGCGTTTATTGTCAGCTTTGTAAACGTTGAACAGTGCCAATCTAAGCATGACTTGTCTAGGAATAGTCTTAGTATTTCAATTTTTGTTTCATTCTTTACTATCTGAAACCGTGTGCACTCTTTTTTAAAGGTTTCCATCCATTGTTCCGCGTTTGGATTTCTGCTTGTGAATTTTTCAATCATTTTGTTTCCAATGTGTTTCAGATTCTGTTGACCTTCTTTGTTTTGCGTGTCATCTACTAATTTTTGTAAGATTTTTCCAACTTATCTTCTTTTTTATTGGTTTGTTCTTCTAATTCTATTTTCTCCAAGTAGTGCTCTCCAAATTGTATGTTCCCATCTTCATCCATGTAAATTTCTTTTATCTCTTTAGTCATTGATATTCAGATCTTTCTGGTCTGGTATCTTTTTTTTCAGCTACTTTTTACTTTAATGAAGTTTTTAGTTTTTAATATTTTCTTATGGTGGTTCACAGCCTGCCATTCCTCTGGTAATGAATAAGTTTTTTCTCTCTCTGTGGGGATTGAGGTTATGGCTAATCTGTTTGTCTTTTCATTTTCCCCTGGAACTACTTACTGCAAATTCAAACTAGTTTCTCCATTCTTTTTTTTTTAACTAAAAATTTTCTCTGTAAACAAAGTTTTGTTTATTATATTACGATATCTCACCTGTAAACAAAGAAACGAAATTTGGAGTTTTTTCCTATATCAGTTTTTACTGTTCACTTTTGGTGTCCACGCAGTCTTCTCTATTTTTCTTCTTCTACCTAAATTTTCCCACGTGATCTCTCCCTCGTGTCCGAGGTCGCTACTCTACAACCGCGCAGAGCGCGGCAAAACTCTAATTAAAGAAATACTATTTCATTACATATATATATTTTATTGCAAAATCCTTATTTTAACTCACCCATGTAATTTATTGTAGTTAGCATTGATGCTTACTAATGCATACACCGTGTAACCCTTTATTACAATGATTGCAAATTATGCGGGGTCTTTGCGCCGGCCCACCATCCTTCCTACTGCAAACAATGCAAACTTTTTCCTTCCGTCCAGGAAGTTTACGAATATCTGGGGCTGCGGTATTTCTCGATTTTTCGCCCAATGGCCTCTTGGGATTTACTCTCTTTACCGTCATCCATTCTGTTGTTATTGATTGAATGATACTCGTGTGGGAGAGGATGCGTGACCGTAAGGCGCAGTGAAGAGATCAACATAAAGAATACTGTTTTATTGTGATCGAAAGTACACTTAGAGCAACGTGCCGAATGGTGGTCCACGTAAGAGTGACCTCAGCGCACGCGTGCGGCAGCTCGCGGTTCTCAACGGAGGAAGAAAAACAAATAAGAGGCGATACCTCAGGCGCGTATCGCCATTAACCGGCGCCCATACTTCTGTGCGCCAACACTTCCCCTCGAGACGCGCATGTCTATTTCGAGCAAACGGCACCAAGCCCTATCGCCCCACAGCAATCCTTGTGCTTGGGTCCGGGTAGACCCTTCGTCATCATATCGGCCGGCATGTCCTGCGTGGACATGTATCTCACCCTCATTTTGCCTGTGTTCAGGACCTCCCGGATGAAGTGATGCCTTAGATCGATGTGCTTGCTCCTGGCCGAAATTGAGGCGTTGTTTGCCAAACTCAAGGCACCCAAGTTGTCGTTGTGCACGACCACTTGCGTCAGGTTATCGAGTCCCAATTCTATCAGGAAATTCCTCAGGTACAATGTCTCCTTCGCGGCCTCACTGATAGACATGTACTCCGCCTCCGTTGACGAGAGTGCTACTGTTCTTTGCTTCCTGGACTCCCATGATATAGCCGCTCCACTCAGGACGAAGACATATCCTGTGAAGGATCGCCTATCTATGGCGCAGTTGCCCCAATCTGCGTCCACAAATCCCCTCAGAGGATTGACATCCGGGCTAAAAGTCAACGCCATATCCATAGTCCCCTTCAAGTAGCGCAGAACGCGCTTCGCGGCTGTCCAGTGAACAGCCCTGAAACAATCATTAAACTGACTTAGATAACTGACCGCGAATGATATATCCGGCCTTGTGGCCACCGCCAGGTACATTAGAGCGCCGATCAACTCTCGATACGGTAGTTTAGTTTCTTCGGAATCAGGGGGACCCTGTGGCTTCGCCAGCTTCGCTCCTGGATCAATGGGGGAGCTAACAGGCCTGGACTCGGCCATACCAAAACGGTTCAGGATCTCTCTAATAAATCCCCTCTGGTGCATGAAGATCTCGCTGTCCTTACGAGAAAACTCGATGCCCAGACAGTAGTTTACACTTCCAAGGTCCTTAATCTCGAACTCTCGTGACAGATTCCGCTTCATGGCTGACATTGCCTCCTTGTCCCGTGAAACGACCAGGATGTCGTCGACGTATACTGCTACTAGCAGCTGTCTTCCCCTCGACCGGCGTGATACACGCAGGGATCCGAATGGCAAGGGGACATTCCGTACTTCCTTAGAGTCTCGTCGAGCCGTTTGAACCAGCATTTACCGGCTTGCCTCAAGCCGTAGAGGGATTTCTTAAGAAGGCAGACCTTGTCTCCAGAAGATAATTCATTAATCATTTGTGTCGCCTTGACCTTTACCTGGCTATTATTTCCTTCCGATTCGATGATCGTCTCCAAGGCGTCGTTCAGCATTTTAGGTGGCGTCATAAATACCTTTTCTTCCAGCACACCATTCAAATAGGCCGTCGTAACGTCTAATTGGTCTACATACATTCCGTTACGAGCCGCTAATGCCATTAGTAAACGTATTGAGCCCAACCTCGCCACCGGAGCGAATGTCTCATTGAAGTGGATGCCCGGACGCTGTGAGAACCCTTGTGCGACGAGGCGCGCCTTCCTCTTCTCGATAGATCCGTCCGGGCGATACTTATTCCTTAATACCATCCGACTCCCGATGACGTCGCAATTATCTGGACGAGGAACCACAGTCCACGTATCGTTTTTAATGATGGACTTAACTTCCATGGCCATTGCCTGTAGCCAATCGTTCGAGTCCGGCCCGGATAATGCCTGTTTAATGGGAACTTCGGACACGAGAGCGTGGTGTTCCTCGACATTACCTGCGTGTTCACGCGCTTCGTGGAACAATCTGCGTGGTCTTCCCCTCAATCCAGTGCGTATTAACCTGGGTCTTCCAGGGCCTCTTCTAGGTGTCGGGTTTGGGCGGTCTTCCGTGTCGTGGCCTCTTCTAGGTGTCGGGTTTGGGCGGTCTTCCGTGTCGTGGCCTTCCCCGCGCGTGTCTTCATGCACGTCAGATTCCGCGACCGTATCGTCATCCGACTCACCGCCGTTCAATAGTTTCAGCTCTACGTCGACCGAACGAGACACGGCTGTTTCCACCCTGCCAATCTCCGTGGGCGTTGTTTGTTCGCGTTCCTTGCGTGGAGCGCCATCACCTTCCAGGAACTTGATGTCACGTACAACGTCGAATTTGCGCTGCTTGGGAATCCAAACCCTGTATCCCTTTGAAAATTCAGGGTAGCCTATAAAAATACCGTCCTTGCAGCGTGACTGGAACTTGTCCCTGTTGGCTCCACGATCTAAACAGAACACTTTGCAACCGAATTCTTTAAATGTGCTCACGTCCGGTTTCCGCTCAGTCCAAGCCTCGTACGGGGTCTTATTCACCAAACTCCTTGTTGGGCAGCGATTCCTTATATAGTTCGCCGTGTTTACCGCTTCTGCCCAAAAAGATGCAGGAAGCCCTGACTGAAGTAAAAGGCACCTTGCAGTGTCGAACAGGGTACGATTCTTCCTTTCAGCAAGGCCGTTTTGCTCCGGATTTTTCGCAACCGATAATCTCCTTGCGATTCCGTGCTTCCTTAAGTAGTTATCGAATTCACGGCTTACGAACTCACCTCCGTTGTCGGACTGCAAATATTTAATTTTTCGCCCTTTCATATTTTCGACCATTTCCTTGAATTCTTTAAACGCCGTGAAGGCTTCGTCCTTCGACTTCAAGAACCGTACTTCAGTCCACCTAGAATGGTCATCGATAAATGTCACGAAATATCTGGCCTTACCATTCGAGAGCGTTCGCATCGGGCCGCATACGTCGGTGTGGATGATCTCCAATAATTCAGTGTTTCGCACCGACTCCTTAGGAAATGACGTTCTAGCCATTTTTCCGCGAATACAGATATCGCATTTCAATTCTGATTCGTGTTGCGGTAGATCGATTCCCCGGATAATCTTTCGACGCGCCGCGCCGAGAAGATCCCTCACATTTAGGTGACCAAGACGTCGGTGCCAGGTCATCAACGTCTCTGATGCGTTCGACGAGTGTCGGCTCGAAGCGGCGTTGCATTCGTTGCCCGATTTCTCGCAGACGTAATACAGTCCGCCGACGCGTCTTGCAAGTAATTTAATTTCTCCGTTGATATCCGTCACCCTGGCGCACGTCTTACTGAATGTAACATTGTAATCTTTGTCTGTAATTTTTCCGACCGATAAAAGGTTCGTCCGAAGATCCGGTAGGTACAACGTGTCGCTTAAGAGAATGCTCTTCTCGTCTCCGTGTACGTCTGTCGCGAAGGTAACCGTTCCCTTTCCCGCGACTTTGACCGATTCATGATTCGCGAGATTTACTTTTCCGAGGTTCGAATGATTCATACTCGTAAATTCGCTCAAGTCTTTGCATAGGTGTGACGTCGCACCGCTGTCTATACACCACCGCCCGGCATTATCCGTATTATCCGCCTGTAATATTTCGTGTTCGCCTGCGTGTTCGTGTTCGATATAGAATCCTAATTCTTCTACTTTGTTTGCAGTTGACGGGCGGTCGTCGTTCGTTTTCCTGCAATCCGAGGATTTATGACCGTACTTACGACATCGATGACATTTGTATCTGAATGCCTCCTTGTTGCTCGGCTCAACCCTTTCCGTGGTCTTTTTCCTGTAGTTCCAATGCTTCCGAGCTCCTTTGTTCGCTATCAGGGCATCATGGCCGCTGTTCCGTGCGTCATTTTTCCGCGCGTCGCTCTCCTCGATAATCTTAATACGCAGCGTCTCCGGTGGCGGTAATGCGTCACGTGACTCAATGGCACAGCGAAAATTTTAGAAGCTCGTCGGGAGACTATATAGGAGCATTATCGCTAGGAGGTCTTCGTTTATATGCACTTCCATCTCGCTTAATTTGTCGAGTGTATCAAAGAACATGCGGATGTGTTCGCGAACATCGCCATTTTCTTCCATCCGATGTAACATAAGCCGTTTCAAAAGCGAAGCTTTTCGGGCAGGCCCTTTTGATTGATATATTTCCTCGAGCTTTAGCCATACTTCGCGAGATGTATCGCAGTTTTTAATTTGTTTCAATTCGGACGGGCTTATTGCCAAAACAATGTCCGATAATGCTTTTCCGTCGTTTCTTTCCCATTCCTTTGCAGCACTTACGGATGCAGCGTCGCCGACGGAAACAGTGGGTTTTGTGACTTCTCCACTTACGTATACCCACGCGTCGTTTTTAATTAGCAACGCTTTCATCTGCATTTTCCACGTGTCAAAATTCTCTCTGTTCAGAGACTCGATCCTCACACTCGCGGAACTCATTGTAACACGTGTCGCCAACAACAAAACTAACCTTTTACGGTTTATCGATTATATTTCTCGTTCACTCACTGCACGCTTTATTTCCGATATCCTTCTGGGCCCATAACCTGTGGGAGAGGATGCGTGACCGTAAGGCGCAGTGAAGAGATCAACATAAAGAATACTGTTTTATTGTGATCGAAAGTACACTTAGAGCAACGTGCCGAATGGTGGTCCACGTAAGAGTGACCTCAGCGCACGCGTGCGGCAGCTCGCGGTTCTCAACGGAGGAAGAAAAACAAATAAGAGGCGATACCTCAGGCGCGTATCGCCATTAACCGGCGCCCATACTTCTGTGCGCCAACAACTCGTTATGAATTTCAGTCGATCTATAACATATAACAAAAGTTAGGTGAATATTAAAATCTGAATTTCCTATTTGCATGAGCCACAACGGGTTCAAATTTCGCTACTGTGTCATAGTGATATCCACCCCGACGTGATAAGGTGCTGTTATCCACAACGTGAAAAAACTTGCACAGTAACTGAAACTTATTTCGACTAATTGTAAGCATTTGCCCAAACCATGGAATATACCTATGATTTATCGACCAGTAACTAAAAAGTATGACAAACATTTGATATTCTTGCAATCTCGATAAATAGTCTTGCGAACCGATTCATTTCAATTTCTAACGTGTCCAGGAAATCACCAGTGAAAAATAAATTCAAATTGATTACAGGTATTGAATTTTTCGATGGCATATGTTTAGGACCCGCGGATTTCAAAAATAATGGGCGCGGGTTATATCGACTACCCCGAGGTGTGGGTCGTTACTGTTCACCCTGTAACATTCTTTCCTCTTCCTGTCTTATTGATGTGCTGTCACTTTCATTCTCTCTATGCAGTAGAGAGTACCGGTGTGGGTTTAGTCAGTGAAACCTGACACAATCGGCGACTCCCCCCGGGATCGCTGATGTCTTTTTCAAGATTCCCCATCGTAAGAAAAAAAAAGAGGGGATTATATCGACTATTATTTGTTACAGTAACTTCACTGAAATTCGCCAGATATTCCTCACTATCGCTAACGTTACGTTCATCTTGTGATTCTTTTTCGCTACTTTCACTATCTCTATATATTATGCGAACACACCGACAGCTTGGTACACATAACTGATCATCACCGTCAGCATCTTCTTCATTTAGTTCGAGCACGTCAATAAATTGAACTAATTTTGTCTTGCCTGTAGTCGTAAAAGGGCGTGGTTTTCGTAAAAAGCTTGTATCAAAAAGGTGACAGTGTTAAGAATGACAGGGGATCCTGAACAGGAATGGAGACTGTATGAAGGTTACGGGGTTTGATCCTTTCAGAGTTAAATAATAACAAATAACAATAATGAGGAAGAAGGAAACACCGGGTGATATGGTGTGTGAAAGAGCGGAGAGAGCGACTGGTGGAGGATTCTAGAATAATTGGAGAATTATTGAACAATAACGATTCCATGAGAACACGATGCTTTGAGATTAGCTAAGGTGATGCTCCAAGAATAATTATGGGAGTTACTGCTGTAATGACTGTGAGAAGGATTTTTTTTATTCGGAGTTTGGTAGTTACGAGAAAGGGTAGGAGCATGTCGAGGACACACGGAAGAGAGGTGATGGTCAAGGGCGTTGAAGGGCGATAGGCCTTAAAATGGAAGTAAGGAAAATAATTAACACGAATTGCGGTGGGGGAGGATTAAGATAGGATAAGTACTGTGGATGGGCAAAAGTAGACGCAGGAGTTGTAGATATGGGCGAGGAGGAGTTGTAGATAGGGTAATAAACGGGCCGTTGGGTTGCGTATTGCAAGGGAGGATATTGAGATTATTGTTGAGCGGTCGGTTGAGGTTTCATTATCGGTACTTAAAGATTATTAGAGAGTTGTTAACAGACAGATTTCGAACCATGTTTAGAAACGCTCTTTACACAGACCAAGGAAGGGCTGAAAGAAGACGGACCTTTCCTCGATTCGCAGCGAATAGAGTAATAGTTCACAATTAAGCCGCTGAAGGTCGACACTATACAGACTAATGTGGGGGGTTTGCTAGTGTTCTGTGCTAACTCCACGTTATGGCTACGATTCCGTCGCGATCAGGTCATCCGGGCGGGTGATTAGGTGGATTAATTAGACTAAATCTTCTTTTGCTTTTTATTTCCGCGAACTACTCGGATGCGATCCAGTCTCTACAACACAGTTCTTACAAGTGCTATCGCCCTTTTTCGTGGGCACTACTTCGATCGTCGCATTTCAACCTGGGAGGAAATTCGACTTACAATTAGTCGCGTGCCAAACCAAGCTTCCTTTGTAGTGCTAAAGGTGGCGCGAGTGTAGCGAAGACCCCACTAATGCAGCGCTTAGTTAGCTAATATACAAGTCGGGTGTCGTTGGTTAAACATTAATTTATTTGATGTCTGTACACTCTGGCGCTTCGTGAAGGAAGGAACTGTCTTCGGATATTCTTAGGAGAAAAACACTTTTGCGTAACAAAAAACTGTGTTTTGTGGCCCGTCGCGAGCCACCGTGGGTCACTCATGCGGCGACGCCATGACAGCTCCTTTCGAGCGCGGTGCGCTGATCTTACAAAGGTTTGCTTACGTGTTGGCTATGTGTAGTATTCACATGCACTTACAGCTAACTTAATCTATTTGCTTGTTCCGAAAACGGACGATTTTTCTCGTGGCTTGGATACAAGTTGATGGCGCGCTCGCTATCCACATAGAATCGGCCTCCAGGTGTGCTGGTTTTATGTGTTCCACCGCGACGGTGATGTTCTTTCCTCACGCCCGGATGTTAAAGACCCGCTCACTTGGCCTGTTGGCAACCTCAGACGGACCCTCGTCTGTGGCGGGAGAGACTTTCTTGCAGCGGCGTCTTTGACGAACACACGTGTGCAGGTGTGTAGTCCTTGTAGAAGGAATATGGATCGTCCGGAATGGTGCGCGGCACGGAATTGCCTGGCTCTTCGGAAGTGACCCCTCAGCTGCTCGACGAAGATGATGGGTTCGACAGCCGTCTCCAGGTCGAGGAAAAATTCGCCCGATAGTCTGAGTGGCGTGCCGTACAGTAGCCCGGCTGCTGATGCTGGTGTTACGTTGAGGGTGAATTGATGGAACGCTTATGTCTTTCAGTCCTAGTTTAACTTTATTTAAATGTTGAGATGCTAGTACAACACCAGGGTAAAAGTACAGAATGAAATAAGTACAAGACGTATGTTCACCACAAAGTATAGAATACAACTGAGGTCGCCAGTTCGAGTATCGTCGAACGTTGACAAAGGGCGACAAAGGGTTCGTTCGTAGGCCATGTTCCCATCCGAGGCATACTTGAGCCCAGGTCAGATAAAGTCACAACCTAGACATCGCTTGGTGCAAACATATCTTTAAGCGGAGCATTGCGTTACTTTCGAACTGTGGCGACCTAACGCACGCACGTGCAAGCCGATGCGAACGTCTCACAACGTTGCTTCGGCGCACGTTTGCCCAAAACAGTTGCCGACCACCCTCTCCCGCTTTTGCGAGTACCGCTGCGTCTTTGTTCGCCGGGCCTATAAGAAGGACCCCAAACAGACCAGCGGGACAGTTACTTTTCCAGAATAAAACGTGTACGACGTAAGCGCAATAAAGCAAATACATTGAAGCGACTCAGAATTCTTCACGCCACCAAACGCCTTCCTATCCACAGAACTATACTGGAGGACGTTATTACACGGTAGTCACGTCCCCCTTGTGCGCGGTGCGTAGTCCGAGAAAGACAGTGGGAAGGACCGCGGTTCATTCAGATCATTCATGACGGACTTTGAGGAGCGGTGCTATCGCTCTATTAAGTCGTTGGCCTGCGGATGGTACGCCCTGATGTGGTATGGTTGCATCTGAAAATTTTGGTGAGAGTTTGAAATAGTTGGGTTTTGATTTGTGTTCCGCAATCAGTGGTAATTGTAGCGGTGCACGGAAACGCGAATTTCTAAGCATTGTTGAAGGCGTCCACGACGGTTCCTGTGAAGCAGTCGGGGATGGGCACAGCCTCCGAGTAGCAATAGGAAGCTACTTTACCAGCGTAAGTTTCCATACATAGGTAACACTTCAAAACACTACACCAGCGACACAGGCCGATGACTTACCACGGTTGATAATCTGGCTCCCTGCTCTGTTCAAATAAAATAATTCTAATAACACCCTAGAAACCCATTAAACCACATTAGTAACGGTTGATCGATTCATAAACGAATTCCTTCCTCGTAGGAAGCCTATATTACGAGTAATACAATACGATACTAACTATATATCTACCAGGGAACCTTCCAGAATTAACGAGGAATCTCTGAAATCAATTGTCGATTAAACTGGAATTAAGCCAAATATGTTTCACTACCCACGATCAATCTCGAACATTCTCGAACGTTCCCGGATATTTCCGAATATTTCCGGATTTTCTAGAACGATCTGGAATGTTCTCAGGTTAAAGAAATTCATACTCGCGATAAGGCAGGCTCACCCCTGGCCTTGAAGTAACTGTTCACACGAGATAACGCACGTACAGGCCCAGATTAGTCAAACCACATATTCTCACGTAGAGGTTAACTTAAGGGGATCAGTACATGTAAACGTTAAAAATCGAGCTGTTTTCCGCGATTTTCTTTTGAACGAAAAAAAATGAGCAATTCTCCTGAAATTGTAAATATGTTGAAAAGTACTATCGAAGACCTCACCAATCTTTTTTTATGAAATAATATTTAAAAATGGCGGTTTTATGGGCTACTCAAGAGAGCGTCTCGTTCTCGTAGTTGTCAATTGGCGGGCAGGATGCAGCTTGTAATTTTTGTCTGAAATCAAAAATCCAAATTGATTTGTTACTATTATAAGTTTCTCTTATCTCTGAACTTCGAAACCGCGGAAAAAATCGCGAAATAAAAATGTTATGCAGTTTTAAACGAAAACGTGTGAGTTTCCTGGAACAAAATTTGATTTTAGCCTGCTGTAAAAAGTAGTAAAAAAATTTTTTTTTGCCAAATTGTAGGTTCACATTGAAGAGAATTGCATGCTGAAGAGAATAAACGTTGAATCGTTCCGATCGGTTGAATAGTTTTTGTTTAACCCTGCCCGCCAATTTGGAAGAAACGCAAAAATAGAAAGTGGAGAAGAAGCGGTTTTCAACACGGAATTATGAATTATGTTACTATGAATTATGTTGGAAGGCAACGATATTGCACCTCTTATGTTTTACGTCTTCCCGAGTTCCGTCAAGCAGACGGAACATGCGGTTGCTGTGCGGCGTGAGCCGGGACACGCTTGCGTTTTTTTGTTACTATTGCCTGAGACGAGTCAATCCCACCTGAACCGTCGGTGCGTGCGTTTCATTTTGTAAAGAGTCGATAAAACCATTTGTAAAGTACACTGCACTATTTCGTCAGCGTACAGTCACCTATTTCCACCAAATAACCAACAAATTATTGGTTACTTAGAGCAATTTTCGACTATAAGCTGTTCCTGGACCATATAGTAGACCTTCTTCGTCTTCGTAGATCGCGTTTGCATTAATCTTTTCGAGTCTGCTTGCTGTTGTAGCCTCCTTGCTGCTGATTGTGAGTGAGTGTCGTTTGCCCTGTCTTATGATTCGACGCTTGTCGGCGTTATCCGCGAACATTTTACAATGCTGGTCAATTTTCAAGTCAAGCAATTCCATAATCATTAGAATAGAGATGAATAACCTTCGTTAAACAATCCAGTAGCGATGTAAGCAGACAATACCATGATTTTTTTCCTCCGCGGTGAAAAGAAAAAAAACGCGACAATACCGGCCTCTCAGCGCCCTGACATTAGCTGGTCACCGTGCTACGCAACACACTCCCACCTTAAGTTGGGCCTCGCGCAACTTAACAAATATTTACAAACAAATAAAGCGAAGAGAAAACAGGCGCTATGAATTACATTCTTGTTACAATAATAAGCTACAGTCTATTCGGTTTCTTACTCCTATGAACGCTCCGTGTAATGTAAGGAGCATCTTCGACACTTCCCCGCCCTGACTCCTGTGTTGCATTACCGCATTCCGTTAAACCTACATGGGATCTTATCTTATCACTTAATAGGCCTTTTTTTTTTTAACGACTGAGGAATCTTCGAAAGACTTCTGGCCTCTATGGGGGGAGGCCAACGTATGTCAGATTCACTTAATAGGCCTTCGTTGGCCTCGTCGTATGTCACTTCCAGCGTGTATAAACGCTGTATTGGTCTTACGAGTTCTCCAGATTCCGTAATCACCCTTACAACTCGCACTTTTCCTCCCTTCCCCGGAATTATATATTTCACACGCGCCAGCGGCTAATCCACTCTCTTTGCGTTGTCCTTTTCTAAAAATACAATGTCGCTCACCTTTATTTCTCGAAGCCGCTCGTTCTTTTTACATATTAAAATCAGTTCGCTCAAGTATTCGGAACGAAACCGCTGTTGCAAGTCATCGCGGATCTTTTATCGGTATTGACATCTTTTATCAAATTTACATTTTTTCTAGATGATCGCATTCTGGCACACCAATTTCTTTAATTTCCTGTAAAAACATGAAAGGGGTAAGCGGTACAAATTCTTGCTTTCCATCCGACATAAATGTGATCGGTCTAGAATTGACCACAGTTTCGCAATCGCACAACACAGTACACATTTCTTCGTAACTTAACCCTCCGAGAAGGAGCCCGGGGTCCGTTCGGACACGCTGCCGCAAGAGCGATAACGCACAATACGATCGTTGAAAACAAGTGGTGGTTCGCAGCTATGTTCGGCCGACACACACACGAGTTACAGAAGCTCTTGTCATTTGTCACTTATCATCTTTTGATCTGTCACGCGCGCCGTCTTGGCTACCTTCGATTGTCATGAGTCCATGCCCAGAACTCAGTACGCCATCGGCTGTGTTTCTGGTATCATTGCGAATAGAGAAAGTGAAAGCGTGTGAACAAATCGAAGTAAAATAGTTGTAATATGGCTTCTGTATCAAGCAGCGAAGGGTTTTCCGACTCTGACGACACTCGTCACATTTGTGATGAATCTTCGGAGGGGGGAAGCGTTTCTAAAAGTGACGCTGAGCCTGAAGATCAGGGAAGGGACTATGAGGAAGATTCAGATACCGCAGAACCGTTTGATGATTGTGGTGCATTTACTGAAGATGCATCCGAAAGGAATTGGTGTGAGGTTGCACCGAACAGTGGAGAGCGTGAGACACGGGACCTATCACGCAAACGTTCTCTAACAGAAAAAAGCCGGTATGTGGAAACACGGGATGACTGCTTTCATCTGGTTATAAATGAAACAATGATGGACATCATCGTACACCATACGAATCAGAAAGCATTTGCAAGCACGTCTCACGAAAAAAAGTGAAAGCCAATAGACCATATCGAACTCAACGCATTTTTTGGTTTGCTCATATATATTGGACGGTATAGGGAATCCCGTGAATCCAAAAGTGACATATGGAAGACAACGAACGGAGCCTCCCGTTTATTATACAGGGCGATCATTGTTCAGAGAAATTAAATACAAAATTTCATCCTTTCCTATCCGCCCCTGGCACGAGGACACTCTGTCCTTCGACCTCCGTTTTCCCGCGCTCGGCACTCTCGCTGAGGGTTGAGCTGCGGGGAACGGGGTCGCGGATTCGCTCGCGAAGACGTTGCCAGGGACAATTTTCAATCAGTGTCCTGCTTAACGTTCGCTTCCGAGCATCGATCTCGAGCTCTATAGCAACAGCCGTAGCGCTTACCGTTTGCGGACATTCACAGTTTCATTATCTTTCACTTCATTAACGTTTCTTTCTAGTCATCGATCGTGTATATTTACCTATTTATAGTATTACGTGCCGTCGTTTAATATTAGTGACAAGTAAACGTTTTGTGAACTACATTGACTGTGACTCTCTTTGTGCCGTTCAGTGTCGTCCAGTGTATAGTCCTTAAGCCCCGCTTTTGAGGTGGCCCCTCTGCACCCAGCAAAAAACAATTTAATTGAGTATAGGCTCGGTTTTAAAGGTCGGGAAAAATCGCGACTAAAATCGCTATACAATCATGTCGCGTGATCAATTTACGGATATATTACGCTTGAAGAGTGTGCGTTTCGTCCTGGATCCGTCGGCGGACTCTTCAGTAGGGCTATGCCGACGGATCCTGCCCTAGACGCTGCCGCCCGGTGTTAGGGCTTCCCGATAGGCTTGTATATGTACTCATCGGAGAGCGATCGAGCACTAGCGAGAAAGATGACGCGAAGTGATGGAAGTGCGACATCTGGCGGAAGATAGGGTCGCCACACGCTATATTCGGTTCGATGATTTTAGAACACGAGACGAGCGGAAACGAACCGACAAACTCGCACCTTTACGGGAGGTCACCACAGTTTTTCGGAAAATTGCAAAAATTCCTATGATGCAACAGCTATGGGATGTGTCGATGAACAACTAATGACTTTTCGGGGCCGCTGTTCATTCAAAGTGTGCATGCCCATGAAACCTGGCAAATATGGCATAAAGATTTGGACTCTTTGTGACACAAAAACAAATTATTGTTGTAACATGGAGGTATACTTAGGGGCGCGTGGGAGCGCACCAGAAAAACAACAGGGACAACGCGTGGTCAAAGATCTGACTGCAATGTGGAACAACTCCGTCGGTGTGTGACTTCCGACAATTTCTTCACTGACATATCGTTGGCCGAAGAACTATTGAGCAATAAAATTTACTTAGTCGGAACGATGAGAAAAAATCGGAAGGAATTACCAAAAGTTTTAACCCAAACGAACAATCGGGCACAATTTTCTTCCCATATTTTGTTCACTAATAAGGTAACGTTGGTGTCATACGTTCCGAAGCCAAGAAAGCGTGTCGTGCTGCTTTCAACTCTGCATAATAATTATGACATTTCCCCAGCACATAAAAAATATAAACCAAAAATTATAAACTTTTACAATAAAACAAAAAGTGGTGTAGATGCCCTGGATAAAATGGTACGCGAATATTCGTGCCGTCGGGCCACCCGTCGTCGGCCACTATCATTGTTCATGCATTACGTGGATATCGCTGCGTTCAATGCCTTCGTTCTCTGGCAGACAAAATACCCCGTAGAAGACGAGACCAAGGCTGAAACGCACGAAAGGAAATATTTATTAGAGGAGTTAGCCAAAGCACTAACAACGCCAAATATCAACCGGAGAGCGGAACAAATTGAAAGTAATGAGATAACACTACTTGCAACAGTTATTTCTTCAATAGAAGCTACAGACCGAAAAATTGTAAAAATTCCAAGGAATGCCGGACAAAAACGTGCGCGTTGCGTTTATTGCATTGGCAGCAATAATAAGCAGCGAAGAAAATGTTCCACGTGCACTAATTATGTATGTCAAAAACATTCGAGAACAGAAACAACAACTACATGTTACCGATGTACGGACAAAAATAAATAATAAATCTATTTTTGTTTACAATTCATAACGTTTCTAAATATTCTAATCTGCACCCTATCGCAAAACCTTTATGCTTCCAATCTTGCTTTCTTACTAACATTGTATATGAATGCGACTCGCCAGCTCAAGCGGATGCGTCTGTCATAGTATCAGTACAGTATCGGTGAACCGCTCGAGCGGCCGTAACAATGTGTTAGTATCCTATCCGTGAGTGTTCGGTCGGACCCTGCAACCGTAGTCCACGGCCCGTAGTGCGAGGGTTAAACATGCGCTGCGGAGCATTTTCCTCAACAATCTCTTCATGATACCTATCAGTCGCTCCCACCATGCCGCCGTGGGCGGGTTGAATTTCCATAGGATCATATGTACCGACGCAAACGGAAGTAATTTATCTTCATCAATAGTTTTAATTAAATTATTAAACCCAACCAAATTTTTTCCATTGTCGCTATACAGGGTGATTCTAGTAACTGGGCCAAGCTATAACCCTTTTTTAAATAAATTTAGAATAAAATCGTAGAGGAAAAGTTTGTATTAGTCGAAAAGCTCTATCATCCCATGCACCGACTTTTTCCCAAGTGCATTAGTGCATGTGCAAAGTGCAGTTGCACTGTTTTTTTAAATGGAACCACCCATTTTTTTTACATAAACGCGTTCCTTAGGTCATTCTGCAATAAAAATGTATAAGGGAAATCATCGAAAAAAACAATAGTTTACGAGATATTTCGGTTTATTTGAACTCTTATAACAGATGCCCAAACCGTTCAATATCACATTTCCTAAACGATTTTGGTCCCAGTTACGTTTGGTTGTACCGACTGGGTTTCGAAGGAGGTACGGTACGAGTTCAAAGTTGGTTTTTTAAAATGAATTTATTTTGCACAATAATAAGGACCCTTTGAACGCTGGTTGCTTGAAGACTGATCTGACGTGTGGTGGCTGTCTGTTTTTAAATGTTTCTGAGTATGCCGGAAGGATGTTGATTGGTCAAGGAAGGTGGAGAAGGGGTAGTTTTGAAGCTGGGAGGTGAGAGGAGGTGGAGAAATTGGTGGCGAAAGTAACGGTATATCGGGGTGTTTCTGTTTTATGGTAGGGTTGCGGTAGGTCGGCGCGGACCATGATTAAAGTATTTTGCAACTATTGTGAATTTTAAGATTATAAAATGTTGAGCGGATTGGGCGTGTGGAGAGGATTAACGGATTGTGGAAGGGACACAAGGGATTAAGTAATGACCGACTGGTCCGATAATATTTTTGGGAGTGTTACATATGTACGGCAGGGCAGTGGTGTACGATGGGACCGGTCAACGTTCCAATCATGTTTGCCAACATCTGTAGCGGGTTTGCCGGTGAGGGTTTCGTAATGAATACGCGTGCACTTTGGATACAAGAATCTTTTATTTAAATTATGTATACACTCGCTGTTCGATCGCCGGGTATTTACGGGAGACTGACCCGTCGTCGCTTCCCCCTTCCCGACTCTTCGAGCTGCGAGCCGGCAGACTCGCAGCGAGTCTTTTGTTTCGGACCACCAAAGGCCCGGACTTATCTGCCGACGGTGTTTGTGTGACGATCGCGGCGCGTACGTGATCCGCGCCACGACCGCCACACATCTGATACTCAAAGATCACCATCATTGCTCGGGAGATACGTTAAGAAGAATTCGATTTTGTCGATTTTTTTTCCAACAAGAGCAACTTCGCTCGAACAATTTTATGGATAGACGAAAGCACATTTACGAATAATGGTATGTCCAATAGGCATAATGAACACGACTGGCATATGGAAAATCCACATGTGAGGAGAACTACAAACAACCTATTGCGTTACAGCATTACCGTGTGGTGTGAAATACTCAACACGTCTCTTGTCGGGCCATACTTTTTACCTGACATTTTGAACGGCGTGCGATATAGGCAGTTTGTGCAATTTACTTTACCTGCTCCACTCGACGATATTCCATTACAATCGCGTTTAAATCTAAAGTACTACCAGCAAGGCGGAGCACGTGCACATAACGCCCGTGTAGTTACCACATTTTTAATCGCAACGTATGGGCAAAATTGGTTTGGTACCCACAGGTCAACGTCTTGGCCGCCCCGTTCGCCAGACTTGAATCCTCTTGATTTTTCCTGTGGGGATATTTAAAAAATGAAGTGTACGCGCAACCTTTTGTTTCTATAGACGACTTAAAGGAAAGAATTAGGCATCACTGTTCACTCATAACTACTGTACAACTCAGCAGTGTAATGAAAAACACCAAGAAACGTATAAAAAAATGTTTGCAAGCTAACGGTGAAACGTTCGAGTATTTGTTATAAGAGTTCGTATAAAACGAAATATCTCGTAAACTATCGTTTTTTCGGTGATTTCCCTTATACATTTTTATTGCAGAATGGCCTAAGGAACGCGTTTATGTAAAAAAAAATGGGTGGTTCCATTTAAAAAAACAGTGCAACTGCACTTTGCACATGCACTAATGCACTATGGAAAAAAGTCGGTGCATGGGATGATAGAGCGTTTCGACTAATACAAATTTTCCTCTACGATTTTGTTCTAAATTGATTTATAAAAGAGTTATAGCTTGGCCCTGTTACTAGAATGACCCTGTATATAACTGAGGGTTTTCCCCGTCTGGCAATGAACCTTCTCCAGGCTTCTAAAAACGATGCGATAGACAATGATGTAACTAATTCCAAATGAACCGCTCGGAATACGACGCATGTAAATAAACAAATATATGCCTTAATTGCCCCTCGCAAAAATACTGGGCCCGCGAAATCCGTCCCCACAATTTCAAAAATCGCAGCCTCTCTTACTCTGTCAACCGGCAAAGGCGCTGGTACGGAAGGGAACAGCCTCATGACGACGACAGACCACGCATTTACTTAAAACTGCTCTAAGGGTCTTCCTTCCTCCCAAAATCCAATACTGCTCACGCAAATTACTTAACAAAATTTGCACTCCCGCATACGATAGGTTCTTGTGCCTATAAATTATGAGGAATCGCACCACCACATGCTCTGCAGGCAAGGCCACAGGACATCGAAAATCGAGGGAATCTGCCCTTAAGGTTACTTTTGTGTCGGGTCGTATTAGACCATTCTTATCAACGTACGTCACTAGTCTCTCTAGCCACTTATCCTTTATGCCTATAAATGATTCGTTCTGAATAAGTCTCATCATCTCATAAGAATCATCCATAATTTCGTTTGCCACTAAATTTCCCGCTACCCAATAACCCTTTTCAGTTTTGCTGTTTAAAATAAAACGTCTTATCCAACTTATCAACCGTAAAATTCTATTATATTTCGAAAAATATTTTGCATACCATGCTACATGGGGCGGACCAGGGACACTCACTGCGTTAACTTCCACAAGACTCCTACTATCCTCACCCACACGCAACGCGACAGTTTTTCGTCTACCTTTACTCATGGCATCTTCGTCATAAGACACATTCTCCACTGGCCACTTCGATCGAGGGCTCTTCATCTACTGAGGCCACTCCCACCATCGAGATGCTAATAGCGTTTCAACAGAACATCCCCTCGATGGCAAATCCGCTAGGTTATTTTGTCCGTCCACATGAAACCATCGGCCCCCGCCAGTTAATTCTCTAATTTCGCGTACTCTGTTCCAAACATATGGGTCCCAGTGGTCATCTCGCCTAATCCACGCCAATGCAGCGCATGAATCAATCAAAATAAAAGTTTTTATATTTTCTAATTTCAACGATTCTAATACTGAAGTGGCTAATCTCGCGCCTATAGTAGCTGCCGTTAATTCTAATTTGGGAATGGTCAGTTCTTTACATGGCGCTAGCCTGTTTTTCGCCTGCACGAAATACACGTCAATTCCTGAGGCTCTTACAACTCTTAAATAAATAATTGCTGCATACGCTGATTGACTAGCGTCACAAAAGATATGTAAACTAATTTCCTCCATACCTGAACCCATCATACACCTTCTCACCGTCAAACCGCCAATTTCGTCAACCCATTTTACAAACCTATCCTTCGTATTTTCATTAACTGGTTCATCCCACGACTTCCTCTCGGCCCAAAACTCACGGAAAATTAATCGAGGGAAAAGTAACACAAGACAAACAAACCCTAACGGGTCGAACACACGCTGAGCCAGGGACAGAATCATTCTTTTCGTTATGTTTTCTTCATCCATTTTGTTGAGTACCGGCGTATTTAACATTAGGGTATCGTCTTCTTTATTCCAACCTATACCTAACACGTTGGTTGGAACACCGCCGGAGCGACCTCCACTAAACTCCCACCCTCGGAGATCAAAACCGCCACTGCTCTTCATCGTCACCGCCCTTTCCTTAAACTCGCGCAATTCGTCCTCTGAATTTACGCTCGCTACACAATTGTCGACGTAAAAGCTCTGTAACAATTTCTCGGCGTTCTCTTTGTCTTCCTCAATTGACCTTAAATGTAAATCAATAATTGCGCTCAATATAAATGGACTACATGTTACACCAAAAACAACTCTAGAATGATGCATATGTACTATATTACCATCGCTATCGATCCACAAGAAACGCAAACAATCCCGATCCTTAGGGTAAATACTAATTTCTCCAAATGCCTTTCTTATATACGCTATTACGCCTATGGCACCCAAACGAAAACGTATTAAGATTGACCCGATCAACTCCATCATGTTAGGCCTTTTTCCAAACATTGATTCAATGACGGATTTTTACCATCTCTCGCCGACGCATCAAAAACAGGCCGAATACGTGATGTACTATTTTCTTTAATTACACGTCTGTGTGGCAGGTAGTGTCCCCACTCATTTACGTCATCGGCCGGGACCCCCTCGCAGATGCCATCCGCCTTCCACTCTGTCAGCGTTTGATTGTAATCTGTCAAATATCCGTCCGTTTTCAATGTCTTGATCGTCGACTCCAGTCCCTTCCTCGCCAAGTCTCAATTATCATTGAGGGCTGCATGATTTGCCTTCTACGGCAACTGCACCTTGTATCGCCCCTCTTCATTGATGTGCGTGAACTCCAATAAAAAATCCCAGACTTTCCTGTCGTGCTCCTTGTGAGTGGTCCTTTCGACTGGGTCTCTGATTCGCAACACCTCAAGACTCCACAAATCGGCTATCTTCTCATCGTGTAAACACAATGACGTCTCGACTGCGGTAATGTCGCAGCGTTCCGTCCACTTCGGGACTTCGCCAGACAATGTCCATCCTAGTAGCGTCTCCATCGCTATGAGACCGCACTCAAATTGTACTCGTTTTCCGGTCCATAACTTACCAGCCACGTCGTTTCCTATGAGGACCGTAATCGGAAGCGCCTTTCCGCCGAAATAACTAATGTCAATGTTTAGTTTCCTCACTTCGTCACGCCAAGTACCACTTTCAAGACAAGTGATGTCACCACAAATTTCATCTTGGTCGCGAACTATCCCTAGTAGCACAAAAATATTGGTTTAATATTTTTTTCGAATATTAAAAAAATATTTTTTTGGCGACACTTTTTAATATTCAGAAAATATTAGATCTGGATATTCGGAGAATATAGAATAGATATTCAACACATATAAAACAGATATTCAGAACATATAAAATAGATATTCAAAACATATAAAACAGATATTCAAAACATATAAAATAAATATTCAAAACATATAAAATAGATATATGAATTCATATAGCACAAAAATATTAGTACAATATTTTTTTCGAATATTAAAAAAATATTTTTTTGGCGACACTTTTTAATATTCAGAAAATATTAGATCTGGATATTCGGAGAATATAGAACAGATATTCAACACATATAAAACAGATATTCAGAACATATAAAATAGATATTCAAATAATATTGATTAGATATTTAAAAAATATGTATTTAATATTCAAATAACATTGAATATTATTTGAATTTTAAAAAAATAAGAAAATTTGAAAGCAGGGAATTATTCACTATTTGCGAACATTATGTTGTTAATTGATTCAGCCGTTGTACATGGCCTGGCCATGTTACACAACTGAAAATTTTTTTACACTTGACGGGATTTGAACTCGGGATCCCGCTGTTGGTGCGTACTGCGTTTTCTTGCTGCGCTAAAGGGACCTATTGATAGAGGGGTCACTTAAACCTTAATTTTAATTGGTCAGATAATTACAATCACAATCCGAACAGCTGGTAGATTAAAGTAATTGAATCATACGTTTAGAATTCTATGAAGACAGTATTAGTAGATAAAATGTTGACGTTGTAAAAGAGAGAGCCTTTAATAGATTCAATATTGCCTCTTTCTCGTACGTTCCTGGGCTATCACACGATATCCGGCGACCCCTCACCAAATTTAACATTTATGTTCTGCAAAAAATCCCGAGTTTTCCCGAAAATCAAAGATTTGCTTCCAATTGCACAACAATCACACGTCATTTATCGGTTTCCCCGCTTGTACTGCGCTTCTTTACCACACGAATTAAGCTATTTGCCAGCTTAAGACTAGGATTGCTGAACATAAAAAAAACATTTATTCTCTTGTCATAGAGGAAGATCATATAATAGGTTTCACTTTTGAAATTCTTTTAAAGTGGATATCACGGGACGACAAAGTACATGATTTTCTTAGAGCGTTTGAAGAAGCGTTGGAACAAAATGGGGGGGGGGGGGAGGGGGCACCTTGCTACATACAGGGTGAGCCAGAATTTGAGAGAGAAAATTTAGGGGTGGTAGAACACTTGAATACAAGCACTTTTTGTCCAATAATATATGAGGCGCAACTCAACGGATAAAAATTTACAGGGTATTTTTGCACCGTCACATTTAACGCGCTGACTGCCGAGCGCGTCGTCGATGCCTGACCTGGCGGCGAACGTGTTAAAAAATTACCACAAGAATGAAAGCAGATATTTCACAAAGTTACTTATATAGATATATCAATCATAGATATATCACAAGATATTTCACAAGTTTCTTATTTCAGTAATGAAGTAGTTTCTTCATTACTCATAAACAGCACAGATGCATATAATCAAGAGCAAAATGTTCTATTACATTTAATTGGCTTATATTTAATATTGGAGTTCTATGCTCATTTTTATGATGATTTATATCAATAAAATTCTCAAAATCACAATGTGTTCGTGCACCAGCATTAATTATGGTTTTCATGTATAATTCGGTGACTATACAATGTACCTTGTTCTGTGCATCTTTCGCAACCGTGTAAACTTGTGTGTCGTTTAATATTTTTTACAAAAGCTCTCGCGAGTACATCGCATGTGAAGCAAATTATAAGGACTTTGAATGTAATATTATTGCAGAAAATTCTATTTTTCAAAACATCGTACAATTCGCGCGTACATCCATCCAAGTAATCAGGCAACGAATCCGGTTTTGCATCGCCGTAAAAAATTGCAATCGAAAAGGGAGATATAATATAATTATTTAAAACTAATTTGCATAAAATAGGCCAAAATTGTTTGATCGAATTCTTTGAAATTGGGATACCGTCAATATTAAGAATTAATTTTATTGTAAAACTTTCTTTCAGTTCTAGAAATACATCTTCTGCTTGTAATAAAGTTATTATGTGCTTCTTTATGCCAAAATATTTAAGTTGTGCTGCGGTTTTATTTTTACTTAAACACGATACAATACGAGATGATCGCTCAGTTTTTAATAAAGTACGAGAATCACCTGGAATTTTATATTCGGGAAAAATGTCCTTTAAACCCTTTAATTAATAATTTAGTTGGGTATGATATTTGTAAAAAATATTTCTTTTTAGATCTCAAATACTAAAATGTTTAGTAAACATTTGTAAAAAAATGTTTCGTTTTAAATCTAAAATGTATATTAAATAAATATTTGTAAAAAAATATTTCTTTTCGAATCTAAGATAAATATTGAATAAACATTTGTAAAAAATATTTCTTTTCGAATCTAAGATAAATATTAAATAATCATTTGTAAAAAAATATTTCGTTTTAAATCCAAGATAAATATTAAATAAACATTTGTAAAAAATATTTCTCTTCGAATCTAAGATAAATATTAAATAATCATTTGTAAAAAATATTTCTTTTTAGATCTCAAATACTTAAATGTTTAGTAAACATTTGTAAAAAAATGTTTCGTTTTAAATCTAAACTGTATATTAAATAAATATTTGTAAAAAAATATTTCTTTTCGAATCTAAGATAAATATTGAATAAACATCTGTAAAAAATATTTCTTTTCGAATCTAAGATAAATATTAAATAATCATTTGTAAAAAAATATTTCGTTTTAAATCCAAGATAAATATTAACCCTTTTAGTGCCGGAGGCCGATATATCGGCCCTCGCTGCACTGGCGAAAAGTGCCGGAGGCCGATATATCGGCCCGCGCCTTGTAGCGCTTTACTATTCGCATTGCGGGAGAACTCTATTTCAAAATAAATTTATAATACGTTATAAATAGTCTAATTTCATTATGAAAGAATCAAAAAAATTAGCTTTTCGTTTTAACTCTTTCTGGACAAGGACTTTTTCCTATCGCTTGCAGCTAACGAAATCTAACATAAACATCGATGGTCGCCGCTCAGACGATATCCAACCTTCGGCGTAAATCGCCGTTGCATTGAGCCTTTGTCGGAACATGCCGACAGCGTTTGATATAAACAAATGTTTAAAAAAATAAGATTGCATTTCCGCAGCGAGACGTAACAATCAGTTAGTCTTTCCCCGATCGTTGTCGTGTGCAGTATATTTCGTTTTGTCCCAGTGACAATTTGTAAGCGTCTTTTTGTAATTGCCGTTGTTTCCCGCTTGTTTCAAACATTTTTGTTTTTGACAAACCACTAATTAGCAAGACAGGATTTCTAAAATATTGCCACCGTTCGGCGCTTACCATGTACCTTCGACTTATTTTCCATTTTTGTTATGTAATATTATTTACCTTGTTACAAAATATATTGGAAATGCAAAGTATATACTTTGTAATAAATGGTCTATATAAAATTATGATGAAAAGATGACTTTGTGTATGTGCAAATACGTTTTGTAAGAGAGAACTCAACATTTACTTTCTTCATGATCTTTTATACCTTTGTTATTTATATAATTTTCAATGAATTTAGAAAAACTAGTGTCATTGTTTTGTTCTCTATTTCGTCCTTAATATACTGCTTTTTGAATCATGTAAATATTGTTTCTTGTTTGGTTTTTATGAGCATTTTCCCAAACCCTAGTAAAACCGTGAAATTCGGCCGGTTATTTTCGCATAACCACCTCTTTTTCGCCTGGCACTAAAAGGGTTAAATAAACATTTGTAAAAAATATTTCTCTTCGAATCTAAGATAAATATTAAATAATCATTTGTAAAAAATATTTCTTTTTAGATCTCCAATACTTAAATGTTTAGTAAACATTTGAAAAAAAAATGTTTCGTTTTAAATCTAAAACAAATATTAAATAAATATTTGTAAAAAATATTTCTTTTCGAATCTAAGATAAATATTAAATAATCATTTGTAAAAAATATTTCTTTTTAGATCTCAAATACTTAAATGTTTAGTAAACACTTGTAAAAAAATGTTTCGTTTTAAATCTAAAATGTATATTAAATAAATATTTGTAAAAAAATATTTCTTTTCGAATCTAAGATAAATATTGAATAAACATTTGTAAAAAATATTTCTTTTCGAATCTAAGATAAATATTAAATAATCATTTGTAAAAAATATTTCTTTTCGAATCTAAGATAAATATTAAATAATCATTTGTAAAAAATATTTCTTTTTAGATCTCAAATACTTAAATGTTTAGTAAACTATCGTAAAAAAATATTTCGTTTTAAATCTAAAATAAATATTAAATAAACATTTGTAAAAAAATGTCTCGTTTTGAATCTAAAATGTATATTAAATAAATATTTGTAAAAAAATATTTCTTTTTACATCTAAAATAAATATTTAGTAAACATGTGTAAAAAAATGTTTCGTTTTAAATTTAAAATGAATATTAAATAAACATTTGTAAAAAAATATTTCTTTTTACATCTAAAATAAATATTTAGTAAACATTTGTAAAAAAATATTTCGTTTTAAATCTGAAATGAATATTGAATAAACATTTGTAACAAAATATTTCTTTTTAGATCTCAAATAAATGTTCAGTAAACATTTGTAAAAAAATATTTCGTTTTAAATCTGAAATGAATATTGAATAAACATTTGTAACAAAATATTTCTTTTTAGATCTCAAATAAATGTTCAGTAAACATTTGTAAAAAAATATTTCGTTTTAAATCTGAAATGAATATTGAATAAACATTTGTAAAAAAATATTTGTTTTTAAATATAAAATAAATATTTGTTACATATTTAAATATTAAAAAGACATTGAATATCTTTTTAATATCAGATACATATCTATTTAATATTTTGTGCTACTAGGGATAAAACGACACGCATACTTCCTATTCATGCTGGTGAGCCGTGCATAGTAACACACATGCTGTTGAGTCTTTGTTCTGATGCCGCCAAACAATGAATGGGTCACCTGGCATACCCCCACTGGCTCGTACTTCAAACTCTCTGCCACAGACTTTAGTATACTATATTGTTACGTGGGCGCGGCATACCGAAACGATAAAGAAATAGACCAGTTTATAAAAAGGCACAAGACAACATTTATTACTAGAACACGTTCGATCTCTTTCGTGTCCAGACTAAGACTCTGTATCTAACAACAACATGTCTAACAATTCTCTTCTAATTTATTGATGAAATAGTGTTCGTTGACATCTTCACCCATCTTCACGGCCGTAACAGTATTGTATTCTTTATTGTTCCCTTACGGGTTACAATTTTTTCCCTTACAACTACCTTATCCTACTTACTCTACCTTGGCTCTACTTTCTTTCACTCTACTTTCGCTCCTATCACTTACTCCTATTACCGCTCGCACGCTCGCCCGCTCAAACGCTTGCCCGCCCTTCTCCGCTCGCCTATCGCACGCTGTCCTCTCCTCTCTCTCCCGCGCACTATCCTCATTCTCTCCCTCTCTCTCATCCGTGACTTCCGTTTCCTCCACATTCATTTAACTCCCTACCCTTTCCCCACCCCCGCCACTGTCACCTTCCTGTCCCCTCTCCCTCATTTCCTTTCTTCTTTCTGCCCTCTTCCTCCCCTCCACCAGTTCTATCAACCATATCTCCCCCTTACCATCCCCCCCAGCACCTGCCCGACCATTTCCCTCCAAGCACCCCTTTTACCTGCCCCCCCCCCCCTCCACTCCCTACATCTTTCCCATATATGCTCCCACGACTCTTCCTCCTCCCCACACATCCTGCATACCTTCTCCTCCTCTTTGCCCCAGTACCACCCTTTTCTTGTATCATTCCCCAGCCTCGCTCTCGCCAACCCCTTCTTTCTTAGCCCCGACCACCTCCTACATTCTATGTACCCCGGCCTCCCCTGCTCCATCAACACCCTATACCGTTCGTTCGCTTTCTACTCCGCTATTTTGGCTCTTCTTTCTCTCTCCTGTTCCTTCTTGTCCTTCCTCTCCAGTTCCTCATACCCCTCCTCTTTCCCCACCTCCATCCCCCTTGTCTACCAGAACTCCTTTCTTTCCTTCTCCCACCTCCCTATTCCCTTTCCCTTTTTTCCCCTCTCCATCATTTCCTCCCAGCACCTCCTTGTTATCGTCCCTCCTTTCCCTTCCCTCAACCTTTCCTCAAACTTCCATGCCCTCCTTCCCATCCTCACCCTCAGTTTATCCCTCCCCATTCCTCCCTCACCATATATCCTGGGGTCGCCCTCTCCACCCCCATAATCCATCTTAGGTATTTTTCCTGTATTCCTTCTAATGTCCTTCTTTCCCCCAGCCCCCATACTTCCACCCCATACGCCATAACAGTCCACACCAATGCATCTAATAGCCACACTTTCCTTCCCCAATCTTTCTCCCACAACATTTTCCCTATCCCCCACACCTCTCTTAACGCCGCCGCGCCCTTCCTCCCTCTCTCCCTTAATTGCGCCTCCTGCCCTCCATTCCTCCTCAATGTATACCCTAGGAAGTTATACTCCGTTACCTCTTCTTTTTTTTTGTCCCCCCCATCTCCCAACTACCTTCTTCATCCTCCCTCCTCCCTCCCAAAACCTAATGATTTTCGTTTTTTTCAGGTTCAATTCCAATCCTCTTTCCTCCAGAAACCTCCCCAATCTTGGCAACATTGCCCTCATATCGTCTTCCTCCTCCGCCAACAGCGCTATATCATCCGCGTAAGATAATACATACACCTTTCCCCCTCCTACCCTCACTCCCCCGCACTTCCCCTTCTCCATGTAGCCCTCCAAGTCCGATATTAAGATATTGAATAATATCGGGCTTAGAGGGCACCCTTGTCTCAACCCCCTCGCCAACCAGAATTCCTCTCCCTCTCCCCCTTCGCACCTCACCCTACATTTTACCTCTCTCATCATCTCTTCCGTTCTCGTCACCAACCCCTCTCTTATTCCTCTCTCCCTCATCACTTTCACGACCGTCTTCCTGTTCACGGTGTCATTTGCGGCCTTAAGGTCCACAAACAACACTATACACTTGCCTCTCTTCTTCCCTATCTGCCTATTAGCCAAGTAGTTCAGGACATACACGTTATCCATCGTTCCCATCCCCTTCCTGAATCCTACTTGACCCTCCCCCAACACCCCCTTCTCCTCCACTTCCTCCCTCAGCCTGCCCGCCAAGATTGCTGCATAACTCCTATACAGCGAAGGTAACACTGTAACCCCCCTGTACTCCTCTACTTTCCTTCCCTCCCCCTTCTTAATCATCGGGACAACTTCCCCCGTCTTCCACTCCTCCGGCCACCCCTCTCCCTCCCATATTCTTTTGCACATCTCCCACCCTTCCTTCCAAATTTTCTCTCCCCCGTATTTCCAAACTTCGATCGGTATCCCGTCTAACCCTATCACCTTCCCATCCTTCATTTTCCCTGCCACCCGCTCCCATTCCTCCCATCCTATTCCTTTCTCGTCGTCTTCTCTTCCCTCTCTTCTCCCTCCTCCTTTTAGAACCAACTTCTCTTTCACCCCCCCCCCCAAAGCCCCATAAAATAATCCTCCCACTCCTCCCTCTTTATTTCTTCATTCACTGCTTTCCTCTTCCTCCTACTTCCCATTAAAACCTCCCACACCTCTCCCTCTGTTCTCGCCTCGCCTGCTTCCCTTATCCATCTTTCCCTTTATTTTTCCTTCTTCCTTTCGCATAATTCCTTATACCTTGCTTTTCTCTCCCTATACCTCGTCCACTCGCCCCTTCTCTTCTCCATCTTTTCAGCTCCCTCCTTAGGTCTTTCTTCTCCACTTTACATTCCCTATCCCACCATCCTGATTTCCTCCCTGTTCCCTCTCTCCCCTTCTCCTCCTTCCCTTCTTTTAAAGCCTCCCTTATTCTTTTCCCCAGCTCCTCCATATCCTCCTTCAACTCTTTCCTCCCTTCTCCCTTCTCCCCCACTCTGTTCCCGAACTCCCTTCTCCCCTCCTCATCGCATCTCCCTCTTCTTCTCATCTGCCTTTTCTTACCTATTGTCTCCTTCCTCCCCACGTTCCCTCTTATCCACGCCACTACCGGCTGGTGGTCTGAGTCTACCTTATCCTCTACCTCCATTCCTGCTATTCCCTCCCAAGTCTTCTTGACCCCTATGATATAATCAATCACCGTCCCGCACCCCCTTCCCGTGTACATACACTCCCCCTCTCTATCCCCTTCTATCCCTCCATTTAGAATCACCCCCCCCATTCTGCTTGAGCCATCTTAACAGCTTCGCCCCGTCTCCATTCACCTTTTTATCCTTCGATCTCCTTCCCTCCTCTTCCCTTTCCTTCTTTTCTCCTTCGGTCCACAACCCCCCTTCCTCCCCTGTCCACGCGTTAAAGTCTCCTGCTATTATTATCTTCTCTTCCCCCATTCCTTTCTCCATCCGTTCTCCCAATTCCTCTAATTTCACTTCCATATCCCCGTTTATATATACTCCCACTATTCTCAATTTTTCCTTCCTTAGCTTCACCCTGCACTCCATTATCCCTTCCTCCGTCTCTTCCTTTTCCTCCCATAACAATCCCTTTCTAACCCCTCTCAACATCCCTCCTATATCCCTTCCTCTTACTTTTTCCCTTCTTGCAAATTGCACTTCCCATTCAAATTCTTTTGGAAGGCACTTCTTCACCCTCCCCCAGCTTCTTTCCTCTATCCATGTCTCACTAAGTATCATGATGTCCCATTCCTTAATCCCCTCCCAGAACTCCCTGTCCTTCCTTCCTGCACCCGCTACGTTCCATAACGCCACCTTCCACGTCCCCCCCCCCTTCCTTCTTCTCTTCCTTCTCCCTTACCTATTCTCCCCGCCCTCCTCCTCTCTCCTCTTCCTTCGCGACTCTCTCTCCGTCTATTGCCTCGCTTCTCCTGACTCCAATCTCTTTTCCTCCCCCCTTCCCGCATTCTCTTCCCCCTGCCTCCTTTTACCGTACTTCCCCCATTCTATCAGCTCTCCCTTCTCCTCGTGCCACTTCCACCATATTCCCTCCACCTGCATCTTTTCATATCCCACCCACACCTTTTTTCCTTTCTTCCTCTCCTCCCATGCCTTTTGTTCTATCCTACACTTTGTCCTTCTCTCCTCCCATGTTAGATCATCCTCTAACTTCATATTCTTTTCCCTTATCTTTGCTCTGTTCTTCATTATTTCTTTCTTCTTCTCTAACTCCTTCATCCTCACTAACATTTTCCTTTCTCCCCCTCCTCCCCTTCCTATCTCTTTCATACACTCTATTTGCACTTTGCTCACTTCCAGCTCCCCCAGGACTCCTTCTACCTCTTCCCTCCCTTCCTTCCCCCCCCTTCTTATCCCCTTTTATAATTATGTTTTCCTTCTTTCTTCCCTTTCTGTTTCTCTCCCATTTTCCCTCCATATTTTTCATCCTCTCTTCCCATCCCCCTGCCCCCTCTCTCTCCCCTTCTTTTATCCCCAACTCCAACTTTTTTATCCTTTCCTCCATTCCTCTTACCGCCCTGCCTATTCCTTCTCTCTCCTTTTCCCACTTCTTTCTTTCCTCCCTCTCTTGTTTCAGCTCCCTTCTTAACTCCCCCACTTAGTTCTTCCACTCTGCTTTTAGTTCTGCTTTAAGCTCTTCTTTTAACTCTCCTCCTAGCTTTTCCATCGCCTCCATCACCGCTCTTTTCACCACTTCCGCAATTCCCCTCCCCATTCCCTCCTTTCCCCTCCCTCTTCCCTCTCTCTCTCCTCTTTACTTTCCTCCCGCTTCCTCTCTCCCTCTTTCTTCCTCGGCGATCTCTGCACCTTTTTACTCTGATTGAATATCCATTTCCCCTCCTCAATCTCCCCCGCTTCTCCTTCCATGTCTATCTCTCTTTTCCTCTTCGATAATTCACCTAGACTGCCTAAACTACGCTCGCTCCCTGACAACTCCCTAGTGCACCTATCCATTCCTCTCGCGCTACACTGAGCCGTTCTGCCTGCCAACCTCTCTCACTCCCGCCTCACCTGGTAGATGGCCTCACTACCTTGTTCCTTCCCTCTCCTCCCTTCCTTCCCTCTCTCCACTTTTCTAACTGTCTCCTACCTCCGCCAGCTGTCGCTCCTTCCGCTCTCTCGCTCTCTCTTTTCTCGACTTCACATAATTTTGGTGGAAATAGAAAAATGTGAAGAAAAATCTATGTAGGAGAGATTCAAATATACTCACTTTTCATCAAACACAGTGATCCATGTAATGGTTTCAAATTGGGACACATATTTTTGATAAATTTAGGAAAACGGAATTGAATATGAAAACGGCGTTAATTTAGACAAACTAATAAATACTCGTGGTTATCTGGATAACCATTATGATGTTAGAGACGACCATCTTACTACTCTCTATTGCAATGTTCCTTTAGATGTTGCTAAGTGTCCGTCCCGAGGCCGACTGACCTCTCTGTGGTTACGGAAGTATGATTTCGCATATTGTCTCACTAAGGTGTACCCAGAAGCCGGCCAATATGAATCCCGAAATATTACACAGTCGATAGGAAGGGGAATAAGTGGTCCAATCATCATCAAGTATTCTCCCCTTGGAGACAGACAACACGAAGCCGAATATTCAAACTGAGTAAGATGGTCGTCTCTAACATCATAATGGTTATCCAGTTAACCACGAGTATTTATTTGTTTGTCTAAATTAACGCCGTTTTCATATTCAATTCCGTTTTCCTAAATTTATCAAAAATATGTGTCCCAATTTGAAACCATTACATGGATCACTGTGTTTGATGAAAAGTGAGAATATTTGAATCTCTCCTACATAGATTTTTCTTCACATTTTTCTATTTCCACCAAAATTATGTGAAGTCGAGAAAAGAGAGAGGTTAACGGGCCACGTGGGGGGAGAGAGCGAGAGAGCGGAAGGAGCGACAGCTGGCGGAGGTAGGAGACAGTTAGAGAAGTTGTGAGAGGGAAGGAAGGGAGGAGAGGGAAGGAACAAGGTAGTGAGGCCATCTACCAGGTGAGGCGGGAGTGAGAGAGGTTGGCAGGCAGAACGGCTCAGTGTAGCGCGAGAGGAATGGATAGGTGCACTAGGGAGTTGTCAGGGAGCAAGCGTAGTTTAGGCAGTCTAGGTGAATTATCGAAGAGGAAAAGAGAGATAGACATGGAAGGAGGGGCGGGGGAGATTGAGGAGGGGAAATGGATATTCAAGCAGAGTAAAAAGGTGCAGAGATCGCCGAGAAAGAAAGAGGGAGAGAGGAAGCGGGAGGAAAGTGAAGAGGAGAGAGAGGGGGAAGAGGGAGGGGAAAGGAGGGAATGGGGGGAATTGCGGAAGTGGTGAAAAGAGCGGTGGTGGAGGCGATGGAAAAGCTAGGAGGAGAGTTAAAAGCAGAGCTTAAAGCAGAACTAAAAGCAGAGTGGAAGAACGAAGTGGGGGAGTTAAGAAGGAAGCTGAAACAAGAGAGGGAGGAAAGAAAGAAGTGGGAAAAGGAGTGAGAAGGAATAGGCAGGACGGTAAGAGGAAGGGAGGAAAGGATAAAAAAGTTGGAGTTGGGGATAAAAGAAGGGGAGAGAGAGGGGGCAGGGGGATGGGAAGAGAGGATGAAAAATATGGAGGGGAAATGGGAGAGAAAGGAAGGGGAAGAAAGAAGGAAAACATAATTATAAAAGGGGGTAAGAAGGGGGGGAAGGAAGGGAGGGAAGAGGTAGAAGGAGTCCTGGGGGAGCTGGAAGTGAGCAAAGTGGAAATAGAGTGTATGAAAGAGATAGGAAGGGGAGGAGGGGGAGAAAGGAAAATGTTAGTGAGGATGAAGGAGTTAGAGAAGAAGAAAGAAATAATGAAGAACAGGGCAAAAATAAGGGAAAAGAATATGAAGTTAGAGGATGATCTAACATGGGAGGAGAGAAGGACAAAGTGGAGGATAGAACAAAAGGCGTGGGAGGAGAGTGTTAAGAATTCATACGCATATAACAGTACCGTTACAAAAACTCAATCATCCGCCCTGCAATAATTATAAGACCCTGCCCTAATCCTTTTCCCAATGCGCAACCCAACCGCCGTTTATTACCCTAAACTGTATCTCCAACCCTTTGTTTCCATTCACATCCTTATACAAAATCTATCCTATCTTAATCCACACTGTATTCGCAATCCCTCTTGATTAGTTTCCTAAATTCCTCGCGAGCCCTATCTCCCTTCGCACCACCACCTCTCCCTTAGTTCGCACCCGCTCATATCCCCGCTCCTAACGCCTCCAAATCCTTATAAAAACTCTCCACATTCTCACCTCGTTCAGTTCTGAATCATCAGCGTATCAAGAAATATCGAAAGTACAGTACATCATCGTTTAGTTCGAACCTCCTCACGTTCGAAATCTCATCAACTATCAATCTCCAGTTTCTTCACATCATTTAAACCGTTTTCCGTTCACTATTGTTAATTTCGTTAATTTTGTTATTCATTGTTTAAATACAGTTGGTTGTAAAAAAAGGCAATATTTCCTTCTGGCTGAATCGAATCTAACAAACCTTTACAGTTCTCCATTTTCATACACATCCTCCCTGAATCTTTAACATTTTTGGTCCTTCGAGCCGGATTCATTCAGAAAATATCAGCCTTTTTTTTTACAACTTATCAAGTGCAATAGTGAAGTGACTTTCATCATGGCATCCTTTCAAGCAACCGTCAGGAAGCAAATGGAGATCTTCCATTACATCAGTCGCGTCTACGAGAACTACAAGAAGCTCGCCACTGAAAAACGCACCAGATTTGCCCTGGAAACAAGAATCAAGACTCTCGAGGGGCAATGGGCACGGTGTCAAGCAAACCACGACGCGCTGATAGAAATGACGACGGAGCACCACAAGGATCACTCCTATTTCTCGCAAGGATCCTTCATGACTTACATGGAAATCTACCAAGACCAACTGGCGCTTCTACAATCTGAGCTTTTTACAATGCAAGAAACATCGTCCAGCAGTCAACCAGTGTCCGAAGTCAAATTCTCCTCTCGTGCATTACCATCAATCAGCCTACCCAGATTCTCTGGACTCTACCAGGAATGGGCACCTTTCAAGGATCTTTTCGTCTCCATGATCCACAAACGGGCAGATCTCTCAGATGTCGAAAGACATCATTATCTTCGTTCGCACGTCTCGGGTGAGGCTTCGCAGCTCATCTCGCACTTGCCGATCACCGGATCCTGCTTCGCAGTCGCCTGGAAGGCCTTGGAAGATCGTTACGAGCATAAGAGGCTCATTATTAACTCTCATTTGGAGACTCTTTTCACACAAAAACCAATTTCAAAGGAATCAGCTCGGGAGATGAAGTCTGTCTGCGCCCGGGTCAACGAATCGTTGGGAGCCCTGAGAAGCCTGGACGCACCGGTGGACCAATGGGACCTCTTCCTGGTCTTCCACATCGTGAAGCTCCTCGACCCATCCACGAAACGTGCGTGGGAAATTTCGCTCGGTGGGTCACGCGAACCCGCAACTATGGAAAGCCTCATGACGTTCTTGGATTCCCGCATCCGATCACTGGAGGCAATCGGGCCACAAACTTCTCTTCCTCCGCCACGTGTCAACACGACACCAAGGCCACAGAACGCAAAGGTGCATGCTGTGCGTTCATCGACCACAACCTGTTCATGGTGCAATGCTGCGCACTATGTTAGTGCCTGTCCCGAATACCGGAAACAGACACCTCAGGAGAGGCATCAATTCGTCATAAAAAAGGGGACTGTGCTTCAACTGTCTCGGACCACACCACCTGAGTAGCTGTAAATCCACCAAACGCTGTTTTTTGTGCAACAAGCCCCATCACACCCTAATCCACGACATGGTTGTTGATCATCAAAGTGCAACGACGCCGCAAGCACCAAATCTCAGAAAACTCGAGCTAGCATCATCTCACACCGCCTCACGAGGTAGGGAAAGCCAATTCTGCCCAGTCTGCCTCGCGACTGCTTCAGTCGACATCGTCGGTCATTCTAAGACACCGTTTCGGGCGCGCATGTTACTTGATCAAGGGTTGGAGCTCTCCTTCGTGCGCGAATCAGTTGTTCGACATTTGCAACTGCCGCGATCCAGGGCCGAAATCGCGCTAGTCGGCATCGGCGCAACACCGGCCAAACCTACTCAGGGTGTTGTGCAGCTTTCCCTCCGATCCCGCGTGGATCCCTCAATCGAGCTCATCATACGAGCATTTGTACTACCCAAGATGAGTAGTAATACTCCATCGGTCTCCGGAATCGAGGATTCGTGGTCTCACCTCCACGGTCTCGAACTCGCGGACCCGTTCTTCACCGACTCCGGTCCAATCGACGTAATTCTCGGTGTCGATGCGTACGGCATAATTCTTCGCGACGGGCTCCGTCAAGGACCGCCCGGAAGTCCCACCGCACAAAACACTATTTTCGGGTGGATCATCTCCGGCCCAGTCACCGAAGGTTCGTCACCCCTCGCACCACGCATCGTCTGCACAGCCCTCATATCAGACGAAGATAGTCTGAATCATCTTGTTGAGCAATTCTGGGAGACAGAACAGCTCCCTGCTACGGCCCAATCCCCCCTTACTCCGGAAGAGCAGCAGTGCGAATCTCATTTCGTCGATACGCACTCGAGACTCCACAGGTCGCTATATCGTGCGACTACCTCTTCGGTGTAGTATCGACACTCTAGGTTCCTCCTATTCCTTTGCCGAGCAATCGCTCAAAAGCATTCATCGCCGGAGTCTGCGTGACACGGCTTTCGGCACACTCTACCGCGAATTCCTCGCTGAATATAAAAAGCTCGGTCATATGACCGCAATTTCCAACGCTAAAAGGGACGTTCAGCCGTCATACTTTCTCCCACACCACGGAGTCTTGCGCGAAACAAGTTCCACGACACGCCTCCGCGTTGTGTTCAACGGGTCGCAAAAAACTAATCTGGGAATCTCACTGAACGACATACTTCTCCCCGGTCCCAAACTTCAAAACGACCTGGTCGACGTCGTACTTCGATGGCGTCGTTATCCTATAGTATTTTCAGCCGACATTCAGAAAATGTACCGGCAAATCATCGTCGCTGAAGCCGATCGTGATCTTCAACGAATTCTTTGGTCAGCGAATAACGAATCGCCCCAGATTTTCCGCCTAAACACCGTCACGTACGGGCTAACTTCAGCCCCATGGCTCGCTCTCCGAGTTCTTCTCCAATTGGTACAAGACGAAGGCTCACAGTATCCTCTCGCTGTCGAACCCGTTTTAAACGATATGTACGTGGACGATGTCCTTTCCGGAGCGTATAGTTTAGAAATCGCCAAACAAACGGTTCAACAGCTTAATCATCTCTGTATAGCGGGCGGTTTCCAGTTACATAAATGGGCCGCCGCCATTCCGGAAATCCTAGATTCAATCGATAAAGAACATCTAGATACACTCAACAGCCGATCCATCGAAGAGTCGCCGATCCTACGCACCCTGGGACTCTCATGGCGAATGAAGGAAGACTCCTTTGGTTTCAGCGTTAGTTTAGAAGAAGTTCCCAACCGCTGGACCAAGCGAAGAGTGCTGTCAACCATCGCCAGACTCTACGATCCTCTCGGTTGGCTCGCTCCGGTCGTCGTCGTTGCAAAAATTCTGTTGCAACGAATATGGGCAATCGCTCTGGGGTGGGATGAATCCCTCCCTCCAACAATCCTCGGAAGCTGGCAGTCGTTTCACCAGGACCTCGCCGCACTCAGTAATGTGACGATCCCGCGATGGTTCGGAACAACATCACCAGATTCGGCCATTGAGATACATGGCTTCTCAGACGCCTCTCTCGACGCTATGGCAGCTTGCGTCTATCTACGAGTCCTCAACCGTAACGAAGATGCGCTCATCACATTGGCTGCTGCCAAGACTCGAGTCGCTCCCATCAAGAAACTCACCGTCCCGCGACTCGAGCTCGGCGCTGCAGTTCTCCTTGCGCGGCTTATATCGAAGGTGCAGGCAGCACTTAACTTAGCCGCCACGCCGATCCACGCCTGGACCGATTCGACAGTCGCCCTGTGGTGGATACGAGGATCGCCATCTCGGTGGAAGGACTACGTCGCGAATCGAGTTCTCCTAATCTCCGAGCTCATACCACAAGCAACTTGGCGCCACGTTCCAGGTGAACACAACCCTGCTGACATCGCCTCTCGCGGTCTGTCAGCCACGGACATCAGGAACTCCACGCTCTGGTGGCAGGGTCCAGCTTGGCTCTCTCAGCCCTCCACATCTTGGCCATCTCAAGGAACGGCTCCTCCCGATGGAGTCGATATCGAGGAACGCAAGGCAGCACGAGCTTGCAACACAGCTCAATCTCAGCCGGAGGTCTGGGATTTAATCAACCGCTTCTCCAGCCTATCGAAATTGCTGCGAGTCACCGCCTACTTGTTCCGTGCAGCAGCCTTTCGCCGCCGCTCAAAAGTGAAACAATCTCTATCCCTCTCTCCCTACGAGATTAAAACTGCCCTAAGATGGTGGCTCTCCCGGACACAGGAAGCAGCTTTTCATCGAGATCTTCGGCAATTGAAAACCGGTCAGCCAGTCCTCAAAACAAGCTCGCTGCGCTCTCTCACACCATTTCTCGACCAGGAAGGAATTTTGCGGATCGGCGGACGACTGCGGAACGCAACCCCTCAGCCCAGACATCAAGCATCCTGCCATTTTGCCGGCCGACGCACCGCTAACTCAGCTCATCATCGACGACGCTCATCGCCGCAATCTCCACGGAGGTGTTCAATTAACACTAACCAACATCCGGACCGAATTTTGGATACTAAGTGGACGTCGCGTCGTAAAAACGCATATTCTGCGTTGTGTCATTTGTGCCCGCTATCGCGCTCAAACGGCGGAACAGTTGATGGGTCAACTACCACGAAGTCGCGTGTCGCCATCTCGTCCTTTTTTGAATTCCGGCGTCGACTACGCAGGTCCCTTTCTCCTCAAAACGTGGCGCGGTCGATCATCACGATCATACAAAGCGTTCCTCATTGTCTTCGTATGTTTTGCGACCTCCGCCGTCCATCTAGAGCTAGCCACCGACTATTCAACCGAAGGCTTTCTTGCAGCGTATCGTCGATTTACGGGTCGCCGCGGCGCGTGTTCAACAATTACGAGCGACTGCGGTTCTAATTTTGTCGGTGCCGACGCGGAGCTAAAACGACTCTTTAAATCCGCCTCTCGCGAATCTAATTCCGTAGCCGATTCTCTCTCAAAATTTGGAACTCTGTGGCGATTCAATCCACCTGGTGCGCCTCATTTCGGTGGTAAATGGGAGGCCGCGGTGAAATCCGTAAAACATCACCTACGTCGCGTCATTGGAGATTCTCGTCTCACATACGAGGAATTCTCGACTTTATTAAGTCAAATTGAAGGAATCCTGAACTCGCGACCGCTCTGCGCTCTCTCCGACGACCCAGACGATCTGTAACCGCTCACTCCATCACATTTTTTAATCGGCGAATCAATCACGTCATTTCCAGAGCCATCGCTTCTCGACACAAAAACCTCGTATTTGTCTCGATGGCAACTTGTCCGGCAAATGACCGAACGATTTTGGCAACGCTGGTCAACCGAATATCTACAACGCTTACAAAGCATCGCGAAATGGCACTCTCCAAACAACACTCTAAAGATCGGCTCCTTAGTCCTGCTTGTAGACGAACGACTGTCTCCATCAAAATGGCCAATGGCACGCGTCATCAAGTTACATCCGGGTTCTGACGGATTGCCTCGCGTGGCCACAGTCAAAACTGCTTCATCTACATTTCGCCGTCCCTTAACAAAACTATGTATACTACCTATAGCCACCGATCCTAGTAGCTAAATCTTCTTTATCATTCAACCAACCGCTACGGACTCTGCCACGGCGGGCGGCATACACCCTCAATCAGTGTTCATCATCACATCTCATATCAAAATTATCAATATAAGGCCATTTCGTCCGGATCGGACGAGGCGGGCGGTAATGTTAAGAATTCATACGCATATAACAGTACCGTTACAAAAACTCAATCATCCGCCCTGCAATAAGTATAAGACCCTGCCCTAATCCTTTTCCCAATGCGCAACCCAACCGCCGTTTATTACCCTAAACTGTATCTCCAACCCTTTGTTTCCATTCACATCCTTATACAAAATCTATCCTATCTTAATCCATACTGTATTCGCAATCCCTCTTGATTAGTTTCCTAAATTCCTCGCGAGCCCTATCTCCCTTCGCACCACCACCTCTCCCTTAGTTCGCACCCGCTCATATCCCCGCTCCTAACGCCTCCAAATCCTTATAAAAACTCTCCACATTCTCACCTCGTTCAGTTCTGAATCATCAGCGTATCAAGAAATATCGAAAGTACAGTACATCATCGTTTAGTTCGAACCTCCTCACGTTCGAAATCTCATCAACTATCTATCTCCAGTTTCTTCACATCATTTAAACCGTTTTCCGTTCACTATTGTTAATTTCGTTAATTTTGTTATTCATTGTTTAAATACAGTTGGTTGTAAAAAAAGGCAATATTTCCTTCTGGCTGAATTGAATCTAACAAACCTTTACAGTTCTCCATTTTCATACACATCCTCCCTGAATCTTTAACAGAGAGGAAGAAAGGAAAAAGGGTGTGGGTGGGATATGAAAAGATACAGGTGGAGGGAATATGGTGGAAGTGGCACGAGGAGAAGGGAGAGCTGATAGAATGGGAGAAGTACGGTGAAAGAGGCAGGGGGAAGAGAGTGCGGGAAGGGTGGAGGAAAAGAGATAGGAGTCAGGAGAAGCGAGGCAATAGACGGAGAGAGAGTCGCGAAGGAAGAGGAGAGAGGAGGAGGGCGGGGAGAATAGGTAAGGGAGAAGGAAGAGAAGAAGGAAGGGGGGGCGTGGAAGGTGGCGTTTTGGAACGTAGCGGGTGCAGGAAGGAAGGACAGGGAGTTCTGGGAGGGGATTAAGGAATGGGACATCATGATACTTAGTGAGACATGGATAGAGGAAAGAAGCTGGGGGAGGGTGAAGAAGTGCCTTCCAAAAGAATTTGAATGGGAAGTGCAATTTGCAAGAAGGGAAAAAGTAAGAGGAAGGGCTATAGGAGGGATGTTGAGAGGGGTTAGAAAGGGATTGTTATGGGAGGAAAAGGAAGAGACGGAGGAAGGGATAATGGAGTGCAGGGTGAAGCTAAGGAAGGAAAAATTGAGAATAGTGGGAGTATATACAGGGTGATTCTAGTAACTGGGCCAAGCGATAACTCCTTTTTAAATAAATTTAGAACAAAATCGTAGAGGAAAAGTTTGTATTAGGTGAAAAGCTCTATCATCCTATGCACCGACTTTTTTCCCAAGTGCATTGGTGCATGTGCAAAGTGCAGTTGCACTGTTTTTTTAAATGGAACCACCCATTTTTTTTTACATAAACACGTTCCTTAAGCCATTCTGCAATAAAAACGTATAAGGGAAATCATCGAAAAAACAATAGTTTACGAGATATTTCACTTTATTCAAACAGGGTGATTCTAGTAACTGGGCCAAGCGATAACTCTTTTTTAAATAAATTTAGAACAAAATCGTAGAGGAAAAGTTTGTATTAGGTGAAAAGCTCTATCATCCTATGCACCGACTTTTTTCCCAAGTGCATTGGTGCATGTGCAAAGTGCAGTTGCACTGTTTTTTTAAATGGAACCACCCATTTTTTTTTTTACATAAACACGTTCCTTAAGCCATTCTGCAATAAAAACGTATAAGGGGAAATCATCGAAAAAGCAATAGTTTACGAGATATTTCACTTTATTCAAACTCTTATAACAGATGCCCAAACCGTTCACTATCGCATTATCTAAACGTTTTTGGTCAGAGTTACGTTCCAATCATGTTTACTAACATCTCATACTCAAGGATAGGAACGTATTAAAAAATGTTTGCAAGCTAACGGTGAAACGTTCGAGTATCTGTTATAAGAGTTTGAATAAAGTGAAATATCTCGTAAACTATTGCTTTTTCGATGATTTCCCTTATACGTTTTTATTGCAGAATGGCTTAAGGAACGTGTTTATGTAAAAAAAAATGGGTGGTTCCATTTAAAAAAACAGTGCAACTGCACTTTGCACATGCACCAATGCACTTGGGAAAAAAGTCGGTGCATAGGATGATAGAGCTTTTCACCTAATACAAACTTTTCCTCTACGATTTTGTTCTAAATTTATTTAAAAAAGAGTTATCGCTTGGCCCAGTTACTAGAATCACCCTGTTTGAATAAAGTGAAATATCTCGTAAACTATTGTTTTTTCGATGATTTCCCTTATACGTTTTTATTGCAGAATGGCTTAAGGAACGTGTTTATGTAAAAAAAAAATGGGTGATTCCATTTAAAAAAACAGTGCAACTGCACTTTGCACATGCACCAATGCACTTGGGAAAAAAGTCGGTGCATAGGATGATAGAGCTTTTCACCTAATACAAACTTTTCCTCTACGATTTTGTTCTAAATTTATTTAAAAAAGAGTTATCGCTTGGCCCAGTTACTAGAATCACCCTGTATAATCGGGGATATGGAAGTGAAATTAGAGGAATTGGAAGAACGGATGGAGAAAGGAATGGGGGAAGAGAAGATAATAATAGGAGGAGATTTTAACGCGAGGACAGGGGAGGAAGGGGGGGATGTGGCCCGAAGGAGAAAAGAAGGAAAGGGGGGAGGAGGGAAGGAGATCGAAGGATAAAAAGGTGAATGGAGACGGGGCGAAGCTCTTAAGATGGCTGGAGCAGAATGGGGGGGTGATTCTAAATGGAGGGATAGAAGGGGATAGAGAGGGGGAGTGTACAGGGTCTTTCTTTTAACTCGTGTACGTATCTACGGATGAACTAAGTTTGAACGAAATCGGTCTTCGTCGATTTTGGAAGACGGAATTCGGGCTCGAAGCATGAGCGAACATTTGGTTGCGATCTGGCGCGGGAATACGCGTGGCCGTCGAAACCTCGTGTTTTGCTTCTCCGATCGCGTTTGACATATCATACAAAGTTGCCCCTTCCCGACTTCGCCCCAATTTCGCCGAACGGAACCGAAGTCAGAATGACCGGGTGAGCATGTATTCAACAGAAGTTATACTTTCAGCCACTGTCCCCGGCGGCGCGCGTATCGATTCTAGCGCTGTTGCCACGTTAGCGTTTTCACTATATCGAGCGTTCCGAGTTAAAAGAAAGACCCTGTATGTACACGGGAAGGGGGGTGCGGGACGGTGATTGATTATATCATAGGGGACAAGAGGACGTGGGAGGGAATAGCAGGAATGGAGGTAGAGGATAAGGTAGACTCAGACCACCAGCCGGTAGTGGCATGGATAAGAGGGAACGTGGGGAGGAAGGAGACAATAGGTAAGAAAAGGCAGATGAGAAGAAGAGGGAGATGCGATGAGGAGGGGAGAAGGGAGTTCGGGAACAGAGTGGGGGAGAAGGGAGAAGGGAGGAAAGAGTTGAAGGAGGATATGGAGGAGCTGGGGAAAAGAATAAGGGAGGCTTTAAAAGATGGGAAGGAGGAGAAGGGGAGAGAGGGAACAGGGAGGAAATCAGGATGGTGAGATAGGGAATGTAAAGAGGAGAAGAAAGACCTAAGGAGGGAGCTGAGAAGATGGAGAAGAGAAGGGGCGAGGGGACGAGGTATAGGGAGAGAAAAGCAAGGTATAAGGAATTATGCGAAAGGAAGAAGGAAAAATAAAGGGAAAGATGGATAAGGGAAGCAGGCGAGGCGAGAACAGAGGGAGAGGTGTGGGAGGTTTTAAAGGGAAGTAGGAGGAAGAGGAAAGCAGTGAATGAAGAAATAAAGAGGGAAGAGTGGGAGGATTATTTTATGGGGCTTTTGGGGGGGGGGGGTGAAAGAGAAGGTGGTTCTAAGAGGAGGAGGGAGAAGAGAGGGAAGAGAAGACGACGAGAAAGGAATAGGATGGGTGGAATGGGAGCGGGTGGCAGGAAAATGAAGGATGGGAAGGCGATAGGGTTAGACGGGATACCGAACGAAGTTTGGAAATACGGGGGGAGAAAATTAGGAAGGAAGGGTGGAAGATGTGCAAAAGAATATGGGAGGGAGAGGGGTGGCCGGAGGAGTGTAAGACGGGGGAAGTCGTCCCGATAATTAAGAAGGGGGAGGGAAGGAAAGTAGAGGAGTACAGGGGGGTTACAGTGTTACCCTCGCTGTATAGGATTTATGCAGCAATCTTGGCGGGCAGACTGAGGGAGGAAGTGGAGGAGAAGGAGGTGTTGGGGGAGGGTCAAGTAGGATTCAGGAAGGGGATGGGAACGATGGATAATGTGTATGTCCTGAACTACTTGGCTAATTGGCAGATAGGGAAGAAGAGAGGCAAGTGTATAGTGTTGTTTGTGGACCTTAAGGCCGCATATGACACCGTGAACAGAAAGACGGTCGTGAAAGTGATGAGGGAGAGAGGAATAAGAGAGGGGTTGGTGACGAGAACGGAAGAGATTATGAGAGAGGTAAAATGTAGGGTGAGGTGCGAAGGGGGAGAGGGAGAGGAGTTCTGGTTGGAGAGGGGGTTGAGATAAGGATGCCCTCTAAGCCCGATATTATTCAATATCTTAATATCGGACTAGGGGGGCTACATGGAGAAGGGGAAGTGCGGGGGAGTGAGGGTAGGAGGGGGAAAGGTGTATGTATTATCTTACGCGGATGATATAGCGCTGTTGGCGGAGGAGGAAGACGATATGAGGGCAATGTTGCCATGATTGGGGAGGTTTCTGGAGGAAAGAGGATTGGAATTGAACGTGAGAAAAACGAAAATCATTAGGTTTAGGGAGGGAGGAGGAAGGATGAAGAAGATAGTTGAGAGGTGGGGGGGACAAAAAAAAAGAAAAGGTAAAGGAATATAACTTTCTAGGGTATACATTGAGGAGGAATGGAGGGCAGGAGGCGCAATTAAGGGAGAGAGGGAGGAAGGCCGCGGCGGCGTTAAGAGAGGTATGGGGGATAGGGAAAATGTTGTGGGAGAAAGATTGGGGAAGGAAAGTGTGGCTATTAGATGCATTGGTGTGGACTGTTATGGCGTATGGGGTGGAAGTATGGGGGCTGGGGGAAAGAAGGACATTAGAAGGAATACAGGAAAAATACCTAAGATGGATTATGGGGGTGGAGAGGGCGACCCCAGGATATATGGTGAGGGAGGAAATGGGGAGGGATAAACTGAGGGTGAGGATGGGAAGGAGGGCATGGAAGTTTGAGGAAAGGTTGAGGGAAGGGAAAGGAGGGACGATAACAAGAAGGTGCTGGGAGGAAATGATGGAGAGGGGAAAAAAGGGAAAAGGAATAGTTAGGTGGGAGAAGGAAAGAAAGGAGTTCTGGTAGACAAGGGGGATGGAGGTGGGGAAAGAGGAGGGGTGTGAGGAACTGGAGAGGAGGGACAAGAAGGAACAGGAGAGAGAAAGGAGAGCCAAAATAGCGGAGTCGAAGGCGAACGAACGGTATGGGGTGTTGATGGAGCAGGGGAGGCCGGGGTACATAGAATGTAGGAGGTGGTCGGGGCTAAGAAAGAAGGGGTTGGCGAGAGCGAGGCTGGGGAATGATACAAGAAAAGGGTGGTACTGGGGCAAAGAGGAGAAGAAGGTATGCAGGATGTGTGGGGAGGAGGAAGAGTCGTGGGAGCATATATGGGAAAGATGTAGGGAGTGGAGGGGGGGGGGGGGGCAGGTAAAAGGGGTGCTTGGAGGGAGATGGTCGGGCAGGTGCTGGGGGGGATGGTAAGGGGGAGATATGGTTGATAGAACTGGTGGAGGGGAGGAAGAGGGCAGAAAGAAGAAAGGAAATGAGGGAGAGGGGACAGGAAGGTGACAGTGGCGTGGGAGGGGAAAGGGTAGGGAGTGAAATGAATGTGGAGGAAACGGAAGTCACGGATGAGAGAGAGGGAGAGAATGAGGAGAGTGCGGGGGAGAGAGAGGAGAGGATAGCGTGCGATAGGCGAGCGGAGAAGGGCGGGCGAGCGTTCGAGCGGGCGAGCGTGCGAGCGGTAATAGGAGTAAGTGATAGGAGCGAAAGTAGAGTGAAAGAAAGTAGAGCCAAGGTAGAGTAAGTAGGATAAGGTAGTTGTAAGGGAAAAAATTGTAACCCGTAAGGGAACAATAAAGAATACAATACAATACAATACAATACCTAAATTATGTTATTATCTCACTAATGATTTTCAACTAATTCTCGATTTGTAAACGTTTGGTATCTTATTTCCTCGTTTATTTTTTACAGACATAAATTAATTTTCCCTTGAAGAGGATCCGAAACTTGGATCGAAACGTTGGAACTATTGATGAATTTGTTTTGAAAACAAGTGATGTCCATATTACCGATACAGGGCCTGAGGAGTTATTTCTACTCTGTTACTTACATTAAAAATGTTTTTTATCTCAAAACACGCCCCGATCGATTTTTTTGAAAAAATTCTCAAAGAAGCTTGGATGGATATAAGAACTTTTAAAAATTGTCCGACCGTGGGCAAACTCCTTGTTCTATTTTTTTTCTTTATACGAAAATACCTATTGTGTCAAATCGTATGTTCTGTCTCAATTTAACCACCAAAATATTTTTTAATTACCTGTATAGCAATGTTAAACATTCATTAAGACGTATAATTGGAATTATACTATTTTTTACGGATTCAGTAGTTATCTTGTTATTAAAAAACAATTCACCTATAACTATTATTAAAAATTGAAGCATGGTTAATAAATAAAGTTTTTACTTATTTTATTGTCAAAGAAATTACAAATATTTATTTTCCTTGACGCTTAAACAATTTGTGGATTCTAGACCGCATCGAATTTGGATAGTCTTTTAAAATAAGACTACCGTCTTCGTTGGGTATTGTGGAATCGGGACTGTTGGGGGGTATATTTACAAGAAAGACTTTATTAGAACAGATTGTCGTACTTTAATGTGGCGCGTTGCACAGTTGCCAACGGACTGACGCCGCCAAGACAAAAGCCGGCACGGTTCGACCACGTGACGGGTACGCTCGCTTCACCGCTCGCCTGGCAACACATATGCGCACGTGTGCGGCAATCTGTTAAGCTTAGCGCGTATACTGGTAATACGCGCGTGCGCGTGAGTCGAGGAGCTCGCGATGGGACTGCGCATGTGCGGCAAGCGGTGTGACCGGTGCACATGCGAGACTCGATCTATTCCTGTATGTGACTCGAAAGTGCGTAGACGAATTGTATCCGATTTTATAATAAACATTGTTAAGCATCCACCGTGCTAGTTAATTGCAAAATGAACAACCTCCAACACCTGGCGTAACTCAACAGGTTATGGGCCCAGGACTAACACAAAAATAAGAAAATAACGCAGGTTAGTGTGAGGTTAGATCGACCACGTGGCGTTCATTATCGAACGACGTAATCATGAATATTGCAAGCTTGAGCCAAGCCGAATAGTTAGATAATAATAACTACGAATCATGGAAAGTACAAATTAGGAGCGTCCTTATATATAACGATTTATGGGGTTATGTAAGTGGGACCGCAGTAAAGACGCCAGAAAATGCGGTCACATGGACACAGAAGGACGAGAAGGCGTTGGACATAATAATCCTAAACTTACAAAAGAATCAGTATAACCACATAAAAAAGGCTGACACTTCAGCACAGGCATGGCAAGCGCTTAAACGAGTATACGAATCCCGAGGACCGATGCGGCAATGCGTGCTCTTCAAGCAGATATACAAAATGAAGAAAGACCCGAATCAAAGTATGGCTGCATATGAGGCATTCCATGCCAAATCGGACACTTTCGGACCTCACCCCCTTCGATTTTTTTTTTAATTTTTTATGTTTTTAAGACTGACGAAATACGCGTTCAAGAATTTTTTCAGATTTTTTTGACCATCCGTTTCGAAAATATGAATTTTCTTAAAATTCGGGCTCATTTTTTTCAAATGCTCATAACTTTGCGAAATATGGACCAATTTGATCGTTCTTTTTTTCAAAATTTGTGTTTTTGAATGCTCTTTCAAGAAAAAAATATAATTTTTTTCGACATAATTTTGTTCTTTGTTTAATTTTTATTTCAAGGACAAAATATTTTCTATCTCGAAACACGTCACCTTCGATTTTTTTGAAAAAATTCTCAAATAAACTTTGATGCATGTAAGAACTATAAAAAAATTTCCATCGTGGGGAAACTCTTCGTTCTATCTTTTTTCTTTTTTTGAAAATATCCATTCTCTCAAATCGTTTGTTCCGTTTCAATGAAAAATGTTTTTTTTCGAGATGTATGCCCCGTCCGATTTTTTTGAAAAAATTCTCAAAAATACTTGGATGGATATAAGAACTTTTAAAATTTGTCCGATCGTGGGGAAACGTTTCGTTCTATTTTTTTTCTTTATTCGAAAATATCTATTCTGTCACATGGTATATTCCATTTCAATGGAAAATGTTTTGTATCTCGAAAAACGTCACCTTCGATTTTTTTGAAAAAATTCTCAAATAAACTTTGATGCATGTAAGAACTATGAAAAAATTTCCATCGTGGGGAAACTCTTCGTTCTATTTTTTTTCTTTTTTCGAAAATAACCATTCTCTCAAATCGTTTGTTCCGTTTCAATGAAAAATGTTTTTTTTTCGAGATGTATGCCCTGTCCGATTTTTTGGAAAAAATTCTCAAAGAAGCTTTGATGCATGTAAGAACTTAAAAAATTTGTCCGATCGTCGGGAAACTCTTCGTTCCATTTGTTTTCTTTATTTGAAAATATCTATTCTAACAAATCGTATGTTCCGTTACAACGGAAAATGTTTTTTATCTCAAAACATGTCCCCTTCGATTTTTTTGAAAAAATTCTCAAATAAACTTTGATGCATGTAAGAACTAAAAAAAAATTCTAATTCGAAAAAATCTATTCTGACAAATCGTATGTTCCATTTCAATTTAACCACCAAAACGAACAGAATCCGTGACAGAATAGATAGTTTCGAATAATGAAAAAAAATAGAACGGAGAGCTTCCCCACGATGGGAATTTTTTTTAGTTCTTACATGCATCAAAGTTTATTGGAGAATTTTTTCAAAAAAATCGAAGGGGACATGTATTCAGATAAAAAACATTTTCCGTTGTAACGGAACATACGATTTGTTAGAATAGATATTTTCAAATAAAGAAAACAAATGGAACAAAGAGTTTCCCGACGATCGGACAAATTTTTTAAGTTCTTACATGCATCAAAGCTTCTTTGAGAATTTTTTCCAAAAAATCGGACGGGGCATACATCTCGAAAAAAAAACATTTTTCATTGAAACGGAACAAACGATTTGAGAGAATGGTTATTTTCGAAAAAAGAAAAAAAATAGAACGAAGAGTTTCCCCACGATGGAAATTTTTTCATAGTTCTTACATGCAACAAAGTTTATTTGAGAATTTTTTCAAAAAAATCGAAGGTGACGTGTTTCGAGCTACAAAACATTTTCCATTGAAATGGAATATACCATGTGACAGAATAGATATTTTCGAATAAAGAAAAAAAATAGAACAAAACGTTTCCCCACGATCAGACAAATTTTAAAAGTTCTTATATCCATCCAAGTATTTTTGAGAATTTTTTCAAAAAAATCGGACGGGGCATACATCTCGAAAAAAAACATTTTTCATTGAAACGGAACAAACGATTTGAGAGAATGGATATTTTCAAAAAAAGAAAAAAGATAGAACGAAGAGTTTCCCCACGATGGAAATTTTTTTATAGTTCTTACATGCATCAAAGTTTATTTGAGAATTTTTTCAAAAAAATCGAAGGTGACGTGTTTCGAGATAGAAAATATTTTGTCCTTGAAATAAAAATTAAACAAAGAACAAAATTATGTCGAGAAAAATTATATTTTTTTCTTGAAAGAGCATTCAAAAACACAAATTTTGAAAAAAAGAACGATCAAATTGGTCCATATTTCGCAAAGTTATGAGCATTTGAAAAAAATGAGCCCGAATTTTAAGAAAATTCATATTTTCGAAACGGATGGTCAAAAAAATCTGAAAAAATTCTTGAACGCGTATTTCATCAGTCTTAAAAACATAAAAAATTAAAAAAAAAATCGAAGGGGGTGAGGTCCGAAAGTGTCCGATTTGGCATGGAATGCCTCATATATAGATGAGTATATACACAAATTGGAGCAACTCGAAGAAACAGGCATAAAACTACCAGACCAAATACTACCTATCATGCTACTGAACTCATTACCTAATGAATATGAAAACATTTGTATAGCGATAGAGTCTAGGCAGGTCATGCCAAGCATGGAGGAGCTCAAAATAAAACTGTTGGAAGAAGAAATAAGAAGAGAAGAAAACCAAGGGATTCAGAGTGACCACGGTGAAGAAGCACTTTTGCTTAGGAAAAGACCACAACAGGGCAAGAAACCAGTCCAGGAAAGTCACCACACGCAGAGGCCTGAGCACACACAACAAAGGAAGACCCCACCAAAATGTTACATGTGTGGAAAACCAGGTCACATTGCAAAGCACTGTAGAGGCAGGCAGAGACCAATGTCATCGAGGCGCGACACTGAAGATGCCATGACAGCGATAGCCTTGAACACAGTGGCTCGAAAACCTCCAGGGTGGTACCTAGATAGCGGAGCCACAGTACACATGTGCAACAACAGGAATAAGTTTGAGACCATTGACGAGAGAATAACAAGTACAATTTACACAGCGACAGAAGACAGTGTCAATGCGTTAGGTAAGGGAAATATGCATATTAAAGTTAAGTCAAAAAATAAGAATAGAAATAACGTTAAGCTAAAAAATGTGATGTGGGTTCCGGATCTAAAAAACAACCTCATGTCAGTCGCTAACATTACGGATAATGGTTATACCGTACTGTTCAAAAAGTACTCAGCCGACATAAGACGCAAGGATGAATCTGTCGCTATCACTGCCCAAAGACAGGGAGGATTATATGTGATAGACGACACAAATGGACAGCGTGTCCTGTTAACAAATAGAGAAGACGACCGGCTCAGCAGATGGCATCAGAGGTTAGGGCATTTAAATGTAAGAGACATTAAGAAAATGACAAACAACAATATGGTTGAAGGACTGCATATACCACGAAACGAACTGAAAGATGAGTTACCCTGTGATATTTGCGCCAAGTGTAAAATTCATCAATTACCCTTCAAGAGCTCCAACCATAAAGAAGAAGAAACACTGGGACTCATTCACACAGATATCTGCGGACCAATGTCTACACCTTCGTTAGGGGGAGCCAAATACTTTGCAACATTCATAGACGATAAATCCAGATATATTGAAGATGCAATAATAAAAGAAAAGTCTGATGTCTTAGCCGCCTTTAAGGAATATAAAGTACGAGCAGAGAAACAAACGGGACATGTTATTAAGAAGATACGCAGCGACAATGCAAAAGAATACCTATCCAAAGAATTCAACAAGTATCTCAAGGCAGAAGGAATTGTGAGACAACTGTCAACTGAATACACTCCACAACAGAATGGTGTTGCTGAACGGGCCAACAGGACCATAGTGGAAATGGCGCGGAGCAAGCTAACCCAGGCACACTTACCGTTAAGCTTATGGGCGGAAGCGGTGAACACCGCAGTATATATAAGGAATAGATGCCCCACGATAAAACTAGGAAACAAGACCCCATATGAGGAATGGACTGGAAGGCAACCATATGTTGGGTATTTTTGAGTATTTGGGAGTAGAGTTCTCGCTTTAAACAAGAAACCAGGAGGAAACAAGTTCCTGCCCAAAGGGAAAGAGTTCACGCTAGTTGGGTATTCTCAAGAATCCAAAGCGTATCGACTCTGGGATCGTGGAACGAAAACTATAATCAAAAGAAGGGATGTGATCTTCAATGAGGAAATCCTCCCACATGTGCGGTTGCATACCGACCCATACCAATTAATGAAAGGAGGAGACTCCGTTTCAGACGAGGAAAGTCTGAGAGACGATGAAGTCGAACTTCCAGTCGACAAAACCGACAGTGAAGCCCCAGAGGACGAGGAACAAAGCTACCAAAGAACTGGAGGGCGTCCAAGGATAATACGCACAGGAAAACCAGGTAGGCCAAAGAAACAATACCATTATTCACCACAAATTCAACCCACAGAGCCAAAAACACCAGCTGAGGCGATGAGTAGCGACAATGGGCAATTCTGACTAGATGCAATGGATAAAGAGTATAAGTCGCTAATGGAAAACGAAACATGGGATCTAGTGGACAGACCAAAGAATGTCAAAGTGCTGTCGAACAGATGGGTATACAAATTAAAACGGAATCAAGATGGCACAATCGACAAATTCAAGGCTAGACTAGTGGGGAGGGGAAACGAACAAAGGAAGGACATTGACTACGATGAAGTGTACGCTCCTGTGGCAAGACACGAGTCCATACGTTCACTCTTGGCCGCTGCTGTCAAATGCAAAATGTATGTACACCACATGGACGTGGTTACGGCTTTCATTCAAGGGAAATTGACTGAGACCATCTATATGCATCAACCTGAGATGTTTGAAAAACCTGGGCAAGAAGAAAAGGTATGCAAATTGAATAAAGCGTTATACGGGCTCAAACAGGCAGGACGCGAGTGGTACAAGACTCTAAATGACTATTTACTTGAGAGAGGTCTACAGAAATCGCCGATCAATCCATGTATTTATGTTAGTAAAAGTGATCGTTCGAGCGTTATTACAATTGTATATGTAGATGATATACTCATAGCGTCAAGTAACTTAAGGGACCTAACTGTGATTAAAGAAGCTTTAAAGAATAAGTTTAAAATTAATGATTTAGGCAGTGTAAGAAATATACTGGGCATTAAGATCGATAGGGAAGGTGAAACAGGACAAATAGGGTTAAGTCAGAGTAATTATATTAATAATGTACTTGTAAAGTTTGGGATGCAAGACTGTAATCCGGCAGCTACGCCGTTAGTGCCAAATGAATCATATAGTTGTACTGAGACTGACAGTCAGGAAGATGTAATAGATATACCGTTTCGCGAATTGATCGGTACTTTAACCTATTTATCAAACGCGACTCGCCCAGATATTGCATACGCGGTAAACATACTTAGTCAATTCAGTGCTAAACCTACGATGTGCCATTGGAAAGCTGCGAAACATGTACTCAGGTACCTTAAGGGTACAATAAATTACAGTATTACGTATTCGCAAAGCCAGCGACTATTAGAGATATATGTCGATTCTGACTGGGCCGGAGACGAAACGGATAGGAAATCACGTTACGGTTATGTAGCGATGCTAGCAAACGGACCCATAAGCTGACAGACCAAGAAACAACGGTCCCTGGCGCTTTCAACTATGGAAGCTGAGTACATAGGACTTTCGGAAGCAGCCAAAGAAGCGATTTATTTAAAAAGACTCTTAGCGCACATGAATTTGAGTGATCTTACAACTAACCAAATCAAAATATATTGTGATAATCAGAGTGCAATACAATTGACAATGAATAACGTATTCCACCGTAGAAGTAAACATATAGATATTCGGTGTCATTACATAAGAGAATTACAGGAGGCAGGCGACATAAATGTACAATTTTTAATTTCAAGCGAAATGATAGCCGATATCTTCACAAAATCACTGCCAAAGATAAAATTAGAAAAATGCGCAAATTTAATGGGGATAAGAAGAAAACACATATAAAAGGGAACAAGAAATATATATTTTTTTGTATTGCGAACACCTCGACTGGGGGAGTGTTAAGCTTAGCGCGTATATTGGTAATACGCGCGTGCGCGTGAGTCGAGGAGCTCGCGATGGGACTGCGCATGTGCGGCAAGCGGTGTGACCGGTGCACATGCGAGACTCGATCTATTCCTGTATGTGACTCGAAAGTGCGTAGACGAATTGTATCCGATTATATAATAAACATTGTTAAGCATCCACCGTGCTAGTTAATTGCAAAACGAACAACCTCCAACACCTGGCGTAACTCAACACAATCATCTAACAACCCCCCACTATTGTCGCACACTTACATATATATATAAGCAAAAATATATATTTCTTTAACAGAGTCTCAGTTTTTCAACATGCACAGATAATACATTATGGGGTAACGCCTTTGTAAATATATCCGCTACATTCTCGCTAGATGGTACATACTTCAATTTTTTAATTCCTTCCTCGCACTTTTCACGGGTAATATGGTAAGCTATGTCTATGTGCTTTGACTTCGATCTTTCTATTCGATTTACTGTGAAATCTATCGCTGACCTATTGTCGCATCTAACAGTGTATGGCTGACGTGGCACATTATTATCATTAAACATTTCACGCAGTTCCTCGAATAACATGCTAATCCACATCGCCTCTTTTACGGAATTTTGTAAAGCAAGATATTCGACCTCCATCGTTGATATTGATATACACTTCTGTTTGCTGGATCTCCAAGCGACAAGATTATCTCCTATGAATACTGCCATACCACTATAGGAGTGTCTATCGTCCTCGTCTGCTCCCCAGTCCGCATCCGTAAATATTTCTACGTCATTTGAGCTCTGTTGATATGTCAGTCTTTTCCCGCTGGTTGCGGCTAGGTACCTTAACATCCGTTTCGCTTGCATCCAATGCACCTTACCCGGATTTGACAAAAATTGTGATAGCTTCGATACGCCGTACGCAATATCTGGCCTCGTAGCCAACGCAATGTACATGAGTGATCCTATCAATTGCCTATATGGTACGTTTTTCATTTCTTCCCTATCAGTCTCGTTTGAAGGACAATCATTCTTTGACAATCTTATGCCTAATTCTACAGGTGTTTTAACCGTTTTACATTCACTCATACCGTACTCGTTCAATAGTGTCTGTATGTATCGCTCTTGTGATAATTTCATGGTGCCTTCGGAATGCTCTATGTGTATCCCCAATAGATAAGATACTGGTCCTAAATCTCTTATGTCGTATTTTGATTTCAACAATAACTTAACCTTTTGCAACTTATACTTATTATCACTACATAATATTATATCATCTACATAAAGGGTTAAAACTACTCTATCAAATATATATGAGGCATTCCATGCCAAATCGGACACTTTCCGACCTCACCCCCTTCGATTTTTTTTAAAATTTTATGTTTTTAAGGTTGATCAAAAACGCGTTCAGGAATTTTTTCAGATTTTTTTGAGTGTCCGTTTTGGAAATATGAATTTTCTTAAAATTTGGGCTCTTTTTTTTCAAATGCTCATAACTTTGTGAAAAATGGACCAATTTGATCGTTCTTTTTTTCAAAATTTGTGTTTTTGAATGATCTTTCAAGAAAAAAATATGATTTTAACCAAAAAAAAATGTTTCATTGTTTATTTTTCATTTAAAGCACAAAATATTTTTTCTCTCAAAACACGCCCCGATCGATTTTTTTGAAAAAATTCTCAAAAATACTTCGATGGATATAACAACTTAAAAAAATTGTCCGATCGTGGGCAAATTCCTCGTTCTATTTTTTTTCTTTATTTGAAAATATCTGTTCTATCAGGTCGTACGTTCCGTTTAAACGAAAAATATTTTTTATCTCAAAACACGCCCGGATCGATTTTTTTGAAAAAGCCCGGGCTTCCGAATACATGTGTCACAATACGTGCGTGTTTCTCGCCTTTTACCGGGGGTTTTCCTGTCGGAACATACAGCACAATCTTTTTTAGTCCCTGAACGCATTATATGCAGCTTATTATCTAATCTATTGTCCACAAAAGATGTGGACGGCTGCGCTCCAGATGGTGTTCCCTGCCCGAATGTTCCTACTAATTCGTCGACTAAACACTTCACGAAATTTAAATGGTTTAGCGGTTTTTCGTTATTAGATTCTTTTATCGTTTTGTACATTATATACGAATTAATTACGCACATCTCCATACCCCAAAAAAACAATTTTCGCCACCATTTTAGTGATTTTCGCAAAAAACAGTATGATGCTGCATACTGGTCAGCGCGATCCACGGCTCTCATTTTCTTCGTGTAATCCACGGCTACAACCGGCTTCAACACATTTATTGAGTCACCACCGCGTCTTCTGGTTGTAGTGTTTTGGAGACTTGCTGCATTGCTGGTGCTCAGGAAAGTCACTACTCGTTTGCTCTTCCATGCGAGGACTAGCGTATTATTCTTTTTATATGCCACTGTAGACTTTGTTAAAAATCTTGGCTTTTTAACTTGGGGTGGTAAGTGTTTCCGGTTTGGCATTATAGTTCCGGTCAAATGGATCTTCAGCTTCAAAAGTTCATCTGCAAGCGGGATACTTGTAAAAAATCGGTCCGTATATAGGTGGTAGCCCTCTGCGTTTGGCACGTTGTTGAGAAGTTTTTTTATTAACGTCAACGGGATTCTGGAACTAACTGGCAGTTCTGGCTTCTCTAAGCTTTCGGTCGTCAAACTTCCGTAATACGGTAAAATTGAATATACGTAGCCGGTTTTCACATCGGCCAATACATAAACCCTTATACCCCATTTTGTTGGTTTTTTGGGGTTGTACGTGATGAACGCAATTTTGCCCTTGAATTTTACTATTGATTCGTCGACACAGACATCCATGCCAGGTATGAAATGTTCTGCAAATTTTGTGTTGATGTATTGCAGAAAGTCGTCTGCCTTCCTAGTGCGGGTTCTCAGCGATGTATCGGACGGTGCATCAGTTCGTAGGTGTAGCATCCAAAAAATTTGCCGGAATCTATCTCTTCTGAATGTTTGCGAATAAAAAGGAATTTTGCTGTTTCTCCTAATTGACCAATACTCCGCTATATTTGCAAGTGGCATTGTTCCCATGTTAAGAATTACGCCGATGAAAGCCATGAATTCTTCGCGGGTAACATCCACCCACGCATGCCAAATTGAATTACAAGTCAACTGTTTTTCACTGATCTTCCTTCTTGCGTATTCGTTGGTCTCTTTTATTATTTGGTCCACCAATATGTCCGTGAAATACAATCTGAAGAAGTCTAGAGGTTTTATTATATCGCGAGATATTTGTGGTCCCACTGTTCGGGGAGAAGTTTTGAATGCAAAGCTAAAAGGCAAATCGTCGTTTTCCGTGACGTCCTCCCATTCTTCACTGTTATTTGGGTTTTCTGCTTCTTCAGAATTTTCTCCTTCATCGTCTTGACTCTCCCATTCTTCACTGTTATTTGGGTTTTCTGCTTCTTCAGAATTTTCTCCTTCATCGTCTTGACTCTCCTCACTTCCACTAGCAATTCTTGCTACATACCGTCTCTTAGGAGGAACTATACAATCACTGGCGTCACTTTCGCTATCTTGTAAAGAGTCATTCGCACTTTCGTTATAATCTTCGACTTCCAACCCATCATCACTGCTCTCAGTATATTGAGAATCATTCCCAAACTGCTCCATTTTTAGGAAGGGTGATGGTCTTACAGTTAACACTTTGTAAAGAACGAGCCTTGATTACACTTGCACTTGGTTCTTCGAGGAATACTCTGGATGGCGATGTATCGCGTCCGAAGGTTTTTCAAGAGTAAAAAAAAAGGTGTCGATGTGCATGTTTTCTTTAGCCCCTGATTGGTTACCCCGGCAAAATTTATCAGATATACCTCTTTTGAAGAACGCTCATGGGCCCGGGAATTTACTTCCCCCCTGATTACGTAAGGAGCTTTCATTACCGTAGGATGCATTTTATGGCCTAATACCGTTATTGGCATTGTCTCGTCTTCCGCTGTACGGCAAGACTTGTTTAGGAAAGGTAGCGCACCGAAGTCCATTTTGGACTGCAGGTAATAAACGCCCGGTTACGATGGCTGAGCGGCAATGGTTTTCATATAAAATTAGTCTCAAACCGTTAATATCGCCAATGAATCTACCTTGAAATTCTGAACAATTGGAATGTTTATTTCTTACTAAACTTTGAAATTCAATTAATAATTTATTATATTTTTATTTATTTATAAATTGATTTCTATTTACTTGTCATATATTTCTCGATGGTACAATAACGCGTGAGACGTCCGAAATGGCTAGCATTCTGTTAATCTCAGTTTTTCTGGATTGCTCTTTCGAGACGTGATCATGCCGCCACAGCGGCGACACCGACTTCTACGACAGTTTTGAAATGCCGCCACAGTGGCGGCACCGACCGCAAAGGGTTAAAAAAAAATCGAAGGGGGTGAGGTCGGAAAGTGTCCGATTTGGCATGGAATGCCTCATATACACAGTTGTGGGCTCTCAGTCGTTTGAAACCGTTCGTTATTAGGAACATATCAATTTCTTCGTTCCAATTCCGACCCGATTGTTTTAATCCGTATATCGGTCTCTTTAACTTGGCTACCTTGTTCTGGGTTTCATTAAATCCCGGCGGAAGTCTCATATAAATATCTTCTTTGAGTTCGCCATACAAATACGCGCATTTAACATCCATATGGTGTACTGACCAATTTTCATTTGTTGCTAATGCTAATAACAGTCTTATAGTTGAGATGTTTGCGACTGGCGCATACGTTCTAAAGTAATCTATGTCCCTTTGCTGATTATATCCCTGAGCTACCAGTCTCCCTTTAAGTCTAACGACTTTACCATTCGTATCTGTTTTAACCCTGTATACCGATTTACTGCCGATGCATTTCATGTTTTCATTCTTATCCACAATATCCCAAGTGTCCCTACTTTCTAGACTACGCAATTCTTCTTCCATCGCGTTCTTCCATTCCGTCGATTGTGGTGACGATATAGCCTGTTCATACGTCATAGGGTCTACGATTTCGGATAAATTGGGTTCTATGTCTTTGGGCTTGCCCTTACATCCCCAAGGGTTCCTTACAACCTTTTTGCTTTGTGAAGTTTCGGCACTTTCTATTCCCTCACTATTTGCGGTTAAAGAATTTTTCGATCTTGTGCTCCTCGTTTCAGGGTGCTCATTCACTTCATCTGCTTGCCCTTCTACCTCTCTTTCTTCACTATCTAAGTCTACATCTATACTACTTTCTTGATTCAAAATTGGTATTGCACATGTTTTGTTATTATATATATACTCGTATCCGCTCATGCCTTCTTCAAATCTGGCATGTTTTGTATGTACAATGTCGCCCTTGACCGGATCCCATAACCTATATCCCTTTGTCTGATTCGAATAACCTACTAATATACATTCTTTTGCTCTCGAACCTAATTTATGGTTACTTTGTTTTGGTACATGTGCGTAAGCCAAGCACCCATAGCATCGCAAGTGTTTTACACTTGGCTTGCGTTCAGTCCATAAACTTTCTGGAACGTTATCATTTATTGCTGAATGAGTTGACCTATTTTTAATATAACAAGCTGCTAGTAGCGCTTCTGCCCAAAATTTATCAGGCAGTTTAGCAGTCCTTAACATTGCTCTAACCAGGTTCAACAAGGTCCTATTGACCCTTTCTGCTACACCATTCATTCGTGGCGTGTACGCGTTTGTTCGCTCATGTTTTATTCCCAAATCCTCAAATAAATTCTTTAAAGTCTTGTTGCAGTATTCTAATCCGTTGTCGGTCCTGAATCGTTTTACGCGTTTATCTAACTCTCTTTATACTCTGGCAATGTATTTACGTGTATAGTCAGCTACTTCATCTTTACGTTTCAAGCAATATACTGTTGTTTTTCTCGTATAGTCATCTGTAAGTGTCAAAAAATACTTTGATCCGCCTATTGATTCCGTTTGTAATGGTCCACATAAATCTGAATGAATTAAATCTAACGCACTCTTGGTTTGTCTGCCTCCAATACTTTTATTATACATGGAGCTTTAACAGATTTACTAATGTGGCAGCCGTTACAATGAACATCTTTGATATTAACGTTTTCTGGGCCTCTAACTAGTTCTCTATTTGACATGTCGCGAATGACTCTCATATTTACATGACAAAACCGCTGGTGCCACTTTTCACTCTCACTAAGTTTGTCATTAATAATAGTATTCGTCTCCTATATCTCAATAATATCTTAATAATAGTAAAAATCCCATAGAGCGGCCCCTAGTCCTTCTAGCTTTTCGGGATTTTTCGTAGAAGGTTTTTACGGAAGACTGTGAGTTCTTTTATTCTTTTCTGTGTCTTTCTGGAATCACACGGCTGTCAGCGTGCTTCATATTAAGCCTCATCTTTGATGGAAGCCATGTGTTTAAAATATAGCGTGGCATATATTAGTAAGTCCGTGGCCAGATTGACTGGATTGATGAAGTTCAGCTCACAGGAACCGTGTATGGTAAACAAACTGGAGTATAAACTGGTTTTTGGGCACATCTAAAACACGCCACCTTTCAACGGTGGGGTTTCAGCTGATGCGTTCATGCTGCTTAACCGGCCGGTCTAATGATTGGGGGGCCCTTTAGCCACATGTGACTTCTGGGACCTAACCTCTGATATAGGACCAACAGGCATAGGAGTGTTGAATTATATTCGGCCTAACCCCCACCAACTTTGGCGACTATACTGCGTCTCCGAGTGGGCATAGAGCGAGCCATGGAGCCTCCGGGTATTGACGCTGTTGGGTGTGTTTTCGTTCCGCCCCAACTTTGATAATCACCTTAGCGTTCCCGTAGTAGGTGTGAACGATTTGCATACATCTGTGCAAGCCTCCGGGTTCAAAGATGCTGTTGGTGCGTTTCTTCGCTCCGCACCAGCTTTATCCACGCCACTTTGTGGTGTTGCTGAACGGGGTATCCCCGTTCAATTTGATCTACTGCGTCAATTGGCGCTGCCGAGGAGGGCTTTGTCTTCCTTGGTTTATCTTTCATGGTTTGCGGTAAGAGTGGACCCCATGATTGATTAATTGCAGTAATTCCACCACCAGAACTTCTCTAAGAAGTGGCTCCTCAGCTGCGTCAACCCCGCGCTGGGGGGCTCAAACTTTGGTCAGGACTTCCGTTCCGGAGTGGTTGAGTGTGAGCGTGCGGAGAGTGAGTGCTGTAAGGAAAGTGTGGGAGAGGAAGGATAGTGGTATTCAGAGAGGTGTGGGGGAGTGCAGGGGGAAGAGGCGAGGGAGTAGCTGCATAGCGAGTGAAGGGAGCAAGGAAGGTGCAAGAAAGGAGGAGATAAGAATAGGAAGAGAAGTAGGGAAAAGAGAGAGGTTAACAGGCCACGTGGGGAGAGAGCGAGAGAACGGAAGAAGCGACAGCTGGCGGAGGCAGGAGAGAGTCAGAAAGGCGGGGAGAGAGAGGGAAGGGAAGAGAGGGAAGGAGCAAGGTAGTAGACCATCTATCGAGTGAGGCGGGAGTGAGAGAGGTGGGCAAGCAGAGCGGGCAAGGTAGAGAGGAAGGAATGGATAGGTACACAAGGGAGCTGTCAGGGAGTGAGAGCAGCCTAGGCAGTTTAGGGGAACTATCGAAGAGGAAAATAGGCATAGAGATGGAAGGAGGGGCAGGGGAGAGGGAGGAAGGGAAATGGATTTTTAAACAGAGTAAAATGGTGCAAAGATCGCCGAGGAAGGAAGAGGGAGAGAGGAAGCGGGAGGAAAGCGAAAAGGAGAGAGAGAGAGGGAGGAGGGAGGGGAAAGAGGGGATTGGGGGGGAATTGCGGAGGTGGTGAAAAGAGCGGTGGCGGAGGAGATGGGAAGGTTAGGAGGAGAGCTGAAAGCAGAGCTAAAAGCAGAGTGGAGGAAGGAAGTGGAGGAGCTAAGAAGGGAGCTGAAACAAGAAAGGGAAGAAAGAAAGAAGTGGGAAAAGGAGAGAGAAGGAATAGGCAGGGCGGTAAGAGGAATGGAGGAAAGGATAAAAAAGTTGGAGTTGGGGATAAAAGAAGGGGAGAGAGAGGGGGCAGGGGGATGGGAAGAGAGGATGAAAAATATGGAGGGAAAATGGGAGAGAAAGGAAAGGGAAGAAAGAAGGAAAACATAATTATAAAAGGGGGTAAGAAGGGGGGGAAGGAAGGGAGGGAAGTGGTAGAAGGAGTCCTGGGGGAGCAGGAAGTGAGCAAAGAGGAAATAGAAAGTGTGCAGTGTATGAAAGAGATAGGAAGGGGAGGAGGGGAAGAAAGGAAAATGTTAGTGAGGATGAAAGAGTTAGAGAAGAAGAAAGAATTAATGAAGAACAGAGCAAGACTAAGGGAAAAGAACATGAGGGTAGAGGATGATCTAACTTGGAAGGAGAGAAGGACAAAGTGGAAGATAGAGCAAAAGGCATGGGAGGAAAGGAAGAAAGGGAAAAGGGTGTGGGTGGGATATGAAAAGATACAGGTGGATGGAATATGGTGGAAGTGGGACGAGGAGAAGGGAGAGCTGGTAGAATGGGGGAGGTACGGTGAAAGGAGGCAGGGGGAAGAAAGTGCGGGAGGGGGGAAGGAAAAGAGATAGGAGTCAGGAGAAGCGAAGCGGTAGAAGGAGAGGGAGCGGCGAAGGTAGAGGAGAGAGAAGGTGGAAGGAGAAAAAAGGTAAGGGAGAAGGAAGAGAAGAAAGAACCGGGGGGGGGGGGGGGGAAGTGGAAGATAGCGTTTTGGAACGTGGCGGGCACAGGCAGGAAGGACAGGGAGTTCTGGGAAGGAATTAAAGAATGGGACATAATGATGTTCAGTGAGACATGGATAGAGGAAAGAAGCTGGGGGAGGATGAAGGAGCGCCTGCCAAAAGAATTTGAATGGGATGTGCAATTCGGAAGAAGGGAGAAAGTTAGAGGAAGGGCGATAGGAGGAATGCTGAGAGGGGTTAGAAGGGGACTGTTATGGGAGGAAAAGGAAGAGAAGGAGGAAGAGAAGGAAGGGATAATGGAGTGCAGGGTGAAGTTAGGGATGGAAAAATGGAGAATAGTGGGAGTCTATATAAACGGGGACATGGAAAGGAAATTAGAGGAATTTGAAGAATTGATGGAGAAAGGATTGGGGGAAGAGAAAATAATAATAGGTGGGGACTTCAACGCGAGGACAGGGGAGGAAGGGGGATGTGGACAGAAGTAGAAAGGAGGGAAAGGGAGAAGGAGGGGAGGAAATCGAAGGATAAAAAGGTGAATGGAGACGGGGTGAAGCTGCTGAGATGGTTGGAGCAGAATGGAGGGGTGATTATAAATGGCGGGAAAGAAGGGGATAGAGAGGGGGAGTGTACGTACACGGGATGGGGGTGCGGGACGGTGATTGATTATATCATAGGGGATAAGAGGACGTTGGAGGGAATAGCAGGAATGGAGGTGGAGGATAAAGTAGATTCAGACCACCAGCCGGTGGTGGCGTGGATAAGAGGGAGCGGGGGGAGGAAGGAGACAATAGGGAAGAAAAGGCAGATGAGAGGAAGAGGGAGATGGGATGAGGAAGGGAGAAGGAAGGAGAGAGGTGAAGCAGGATATGGAGGAGTTGGGAAAAAGAATAAGGGAGGCCTTAAAAGAGGGGAAGGAGGGGAAGGGGAGAGAAGGAATAGGGAGGAATTTAGGATGGTGGGATAGGGATTGTAAAGAAGAGAAGAAGGACCTAAGGAGGGAGCTAAGAAGATGGAGAAGAGAGGGGGGGAGGGAACGGGGTACAGGGAGAAGAGAGCAAGGTATAAGGAATTATGCGAAAGGAAGAAGGAAGAAGAAAGAGAAAGATGGATAAGGGAAGCAGGCGAGGCGAGAACGGAGGGAGAGGTGTGGGAGGTTTTGAAGGGAGGTAGGAGGAAGAGGAAAGCAATGAATGAAGAAATAAGGAGGGAGGAGTGGGAAGATTATTTCATGGGGTTTTGGGGGGGGGGGGGTGAAAGAGAAAGTGGTGCTAGGAGGAGGAGGAGGAAGAGAGGGAAGAGAAGACGGCGAGGAAGGAATAGGATGGGACGAGTGGGAGCGGGTGGCAGGGAAAATGAAGGATGGAAAAGCGATAGGTTTAGACGGAATACCAAATGAGGTTTGGAAATACGGGGGAGAGAAAATTAGGAAGGAAGGGTGGGAGATGTGCAAAAGGATAAGGGTGGGAGAGGGGTGGCCGGAAGAATGGAAAACGGGAGAGATGGTACCGATAATCAAGAAGGGGGAGGGAAAAAAGGTGGAGGAGTACAGGGGGGTTACAATTTTACCCTCGCTGTATAGGATTTATGCGGCGATCCTGGCGGGCAGGATGAGGGAGGAAGTAGAGAAGAAGGGGGTACTAGGGGAGGGGCAGGTGGGATTCAGGAAGGGGATGGGAACGTTGGACAATGTGTACGTATTGAATTACCTGGCGAATAGGCAGATAGGGAAAAAGGGAGGCAAATGCATCGTGCTATTCGTGGACCTTAAGGCAGCCTTTGACACCGTAAATAGAAAGACAGTAGTGAAAGTGATGAGGGAGAGAGGAATTAGAGAGGGGTTGGTGAAGAGAACGGAGGAGGTGATGAGGGAGGTGAAGTGTAGGGTGAGGTGCGAGGGAGGTGAGGGAGAGGAGTTTTGGTTGGCGAGGGGTCTAAGGCAAGGGTGCCCTCTAAGTCCGATACTTTTTAATATTTTAATATCGGACTTGGAGGGCTACATGGAGAAGGGGAAGTGGGGAGGAGTGAGGGTAGGAGGGAGAAGATTGTACGGATTATCCTACGCGGACGATATAGCGCTGCTGGCGGAGGAGGAAGAAGACATGAGGGCGATGATGCCAAGATTAGGGAGGTTCCTGGAGGAAAGGGGACTAGAATTGAATGTAAGAAAGACAAAGATAATGAGGTTTAGGGAGGGAGGAGGAAGGATGAAGAAGATGGATTGGAGGTGGGGGAGGACGGAGATAGAGGAAGTAAAGGAATTTAACTTCCTAGGCTATACGCTGAGGAGGAATGGAGGGCAGGAGGCGCATTTGAGGGAGAGAGGGAGGAAGGCAGCGGCGGCGTTAAGAGAGGTGTGGGGGTTAGGGAAGAGGCTGTGGGAGAAAGATTGGGGGAGGAAAATATGGTTGTTCGATGCTTTGGTGTGGCAGGTTATGGCGTATGGGGTGGAAGTATGGGGGTGGGGGGAAAGAAAGTCGTTAGAAGGATTGCACGAAAAATACCTGAGATGAATTATGGGGGTGGAGAGGGCGACCCCAGCGTATATGGTGAGGGAGGAAATGGGGAGGGATAAGCTGAGGGTGAGGATGGGAAGGAGGGCATGGAAATTTGAGGAAAGGTTGAGGGAAGGGAAAGGAGGGGCGATAACGAGAAGGTGCTGGGAGGAAATGATGGAGAGGGGGAAAAAGGGAAAGGGAGTAGGGAAGTGGGAGAAAGAAAGGAAGGAGTTCTGGGAGATAAGGGGGTTAGAGGCAGGGAAAGAGGAGGGGTTTGAGGAATTGGAGAAGAGGGACAGTGAGGAACAGGAGAGAGAAAGGAGAAGCAAAATAGAGGCGTCGAGGATGAATGAATGGTATGGGGTACTGATGGAGCAGGGGAGGCCGGGGTACATTGAGAATAGGAGGTGGTCGGGGTTAAGAAAAAGGAGATTGGCAAGAGCGAGATTGGGGAATGAGACAAGGATAGGGTGGTATTGGGGCAAAGAGGAGGAGAGGGTATGCAGGATGTGCGGGGAGGAAGAAGAATCATGGGAGCACATATGGGTAAGATGCAGGGAGTGGGGGGGGGGGGGGCAAAAGAGGAGCTTGGAGGGAGATGTTCGGGCAGGTGGTGGAAGGGGATGGTAGTGGGGAGAAATGGTTGATGGAACTGGAGGAAGGGAGGAAGAGAGCAGAAAGAAGAAAGGAGATGAGGTGAGGGGGCAGGAAGGTGACAGTGGCAGGGGAGGGAGAAGGGAAGGGAGTGAAATGATTGCAGAGGAAACGGAAGTCACGGATGAGAGAGAGGGAGAGAATGAGGAGAGTGCGGGAGAGAGAGAGGAGAGGATAGCGTGCGTTAGGGGAGCGAGTGGAGAGGAGCGGGCGAGCGTGCGAGAGGGCGAGCGTGCGAGAGGGCGAGCGTGCGAGAGGGCGAGCGTGCGAGCGGTGATAGGAGTAAGGAGAGAGCGGAAGTAGAGAGTAAGAAGTAGAGATAAGGTAGAGTAAGTAGGTTAAGGTAGATGTATAGGAAAATTGTAACCCGTAAGGGATCAATAAAGATCACAATACCAATACCAATAGTATTCGTCTCTACACTACCTGGCTTGTTTGTTACTGTTCTCGGCCTCATGATATATAATCCGTCCCTATGGAATGCCTCCCCCACTATCATGTTTGTCTGTTTATTTATTATTGTTATGCGTTCGTTATCGATTACCAGGCGTGTATGTTTTCTCTCTATTTGGGACGCTGACAATAGGTTTCTCCCAATATTAGGTACATGGTATACGTTGCACAATGATATACTAATTGTCTTACCACCTACTTGGGTCTCTAACTCCACATCACCAACGCCAATAGCTTTCAAGTTAAGGGTCTCTGGATCAGCGGAACGTACTGCTTCTTCGGCTATGTTTTTGTAATTAATGAACCAGTCTCTTCTTTTGCACACATGATGTGTTGCACCGCTGTCTAGAAGCCAACAGTTTCCTAAATGTATGTTATTTAATTCTACCAAAAATGTCTCTTTATCTCTATGTAAATTAGGTATACTATGTTTATGACTAGGTTTCACGTTTTTAGACCAACAGTCTCTCGCAAAATGTCCGGTTTCCCACATTTAAAACAGCTTTTACGTTCCTTTCCCTGGGATGCTGCTGTGCGTGAGGCCGTCTTGCTCTGGAAGAATGCCTCCTTCGGTTCTTCCTTGATATCACTGTGACTTGCCATCCTTCTTTCATACTCGGACAGTAATATCCCTTTTACCTCTGCAGACCTGAATTTGGCGTCCTCCAGATTTGCCAGTGACATCACTATCCCCTCGTAGCTATCCGGCAGGCCTGACAGCATAGTGTAGGCTAGGTCGTCGTCCCTCACTTCGTACCCTGCCTCCTTGAGGCTGTCGCTACAAGCTTTCACTCTCCCCACGTATGACGTCATTGTTTCATTATCCTCCAGTTTCATCGACACCATTTGTTTTCTTTGCTGCATAATGCGTGGCCGTGACATTGGCTCGTATACCTTTCTTAGTGCCTCCCACGCCTCGGATGGACTTGTGCAATCTAATATGTGCACCTGTTGGTCCGGCTCTATACTTAGGGTTATTGCCGCCAACGCCTGATCTTCCTTTTTCCGGAATTGCGCTATTTCCGGTTCGCCCGTTGGCACCACGACGTTTTCTACTATTTTGTGCCATAACTCCCTTTGTATGAGGGCCATTTTCATATTAAACTTCCAATTTCGGTAATTATTACCGTTTAGTTTGTCAATTCTGTCTGCTAATTGACTGGCCATGGTTGCTTTGTTACTTTTGCGCTCTCAACACGTGGTCGTCCTAACCTTTCTTTCTACACGCGCCTTTTACCTTTGGGACTTTCTTGCACACTGCAATTCCTATTTTATTTTGTATTTACTCTTACCCACCGCGTGGCTGGCTGGGCCCATAACCTTATTGGGGGGTATATTTGCAAGAAAGACTTTATTAGAACAGATTGTCGTACTTTAATGTGGCGCGTTGCACATTTGCCAACGGACTGACGCCGCCAAGACATAAGCCGGCACGGTTCGACCACGTGACCGGTACGCTCGCTTCACCGCTCGCCTGGCAACACATATGCGCACGTGTGCGGCAATCATCTGACAGGGACCGTGATATAAAATGATGTCGGGAGATTTGATCTGATTTTGTCTGATGTCAAACTTAATATATTTTAACAGACAACAAATAACAATAACAATAAAAATTAACAAATAACAAGAACAATTAGCAAATAACAAGAAAAACGCATATGTGGTGCGCACGACTAACAAGAAGAACTTACTCTCGGCGAGGCGAGTAAAAGACTGTCGTACTGCCCCGAAGGGCAGTCCGACGGCGGTCCTTCAATCGGTGAACAGTCGAAAATAAAAGACGAGCGCGCGAGAGATTACATTGTTCGTCGTGTGGTGACGCACGCATAACGGCGGCGCGTTTTCGTCGCCTGCGTCGATACGCCACAGGACCCCCTTACCAGTGAAACGCTTATAAGAAAAAGGAACCCAAAAAAATGGAATAATAAAAGATAATAATTCTACTATATAGCTTATGTCTAAATGAACGGACAAACTGTATACAACTTACATGCTAGCTATACACTAATTAAAACCAGCCTGAAATCGTTCAGGAACACGAACAACTCTACCCGAGCGAGTAACGGATCTGTTTGAGACTGGATTGCTCTCAACACTCGCGTTAGGCTCGGTTTCGGGAGCAATGTCAGTCTCCATGATATACTCACGAGCGGTTGTTTCGTTCGTGATCTGCTCGTCGTCGGAAACTATAAACGCAGGCTTAAGTCTATCGATAGACACTCTTACGTTTTTATCTTTAATTCTAATTACGTAAGACTTATCACTACGCTCGATGACTTCATATGGTCCGTCGTAAGGTGGTTCTAATGGTCCCTGTACGGCGTCATGTCTTAAGAAGACGCACGGCGATGTTGCGAATTCTTTAAAAACGAAAACTCTTTTATCGCCGTGACGCTTCACGGGTTGCGGTTTGACGGTGTTCACTTTATCTTTCAGTTTATTCACGAATTTTGTATTAAGATCGTGATTACTTGGCCGAAAGAATTCTGCTGGCAAACGAATTCCCGTCCCATACACTAACTCGGCTGCTGATGCCGCTAAGTCTTCTTTTATCGCCGTGCGTTTTCCCAAAAGCACGATGGGCAGGTATTCGACCCAATTACTCCCGTCGCGACATTTAATTGCCGCCTTTAATTGCCGATGGAACCTCTCAACCATGCCGTTGCTCTGTGGATGGTACGCTGTAGTTCTTATGCGTTTAGTCCCGAGAAGTTTGGAAACTTCTCTAAACAAATTTGACTCAAGTTGGCGACCTTGATCAGTAGTTATTCTGCACGGTATGGCAAAGCGGGAAATCCATGTTGCGAGAAAATTCTGGGCTATGGTTGAGGCTTCCATATCGATGATTGGAACGACTTCGGGCCACCGCGAGAAACAATCGATGCACATAAGGCAATACCTGTATCCTTGCGAATATTGCATGGCAATAATGTCCAGGTGCACGTGCTCGAATCGGCCGGCCAAAACTTTAAAATTGCTAGTGGGCGCAACCGCGTGTCTCGTCACCTTACAGCGCTGGCACGCAGAACATTGTTTCGCCCAATCCCTTACATCGCGGTTTACACACGGCCAAACAAACCTATCGCGGATTAAACGCTGCGAGGCCCGCAAACCTGGATGTGACAAAGAATGAAGCGACTCGAACAGTTGCCGGCGCAAAGGTTTCGGCACAAAAGGACGCACGCTATCTTGGGAAATATCGCAGTAAATATTCGCGTCATGTTCCGGGAAATGTTTTCTTTTGAGACGCAACGAAGTGTCTGCTGATTTCAAAATGGTCTTTAATTCCTCATCGTCCCTTTGTGCGGTCTCGAGTGCTTTGTGAGCTACGCATGCGAATATCGCTTTAACGCGCGACAAAGCGTCGGCGACATCGTTATCAATGTCTTTTATGTACCGGATATCGGTGGTGAATTGGCCGATGTAATCCAAATACCGAAATTGTCGCGGCGAACATTTATTTAAATTTTGTTGAAACGCATAAGTTAATGGCTTATGATCCGTATATATGACGAAATTTCTGCCCTCGACCGCGTGCCTAAAACGTTTGACCGCGCTGTATATTGCTAACAGTTCGCGATCATACGCGCTATATTTCCTTTGCGATACGGACAGGGTCTTCGTGTAAAAAGCTAACGGTTGCCATGCGTTGTTTACTTGCTGCTGCAGTGCTGCGCCCATCGCGAAGCCCGACGCGTCAACAACAATACTTATAGAAGCACCGGGCTCCGGATGCGCGAGTTTTGCGGCGCTAGCGAGGGCGTTCTTCGAATTCGTAAAAGCAATTTCCGCCGCATCCGTCCAAGCGACAGATGCATTGCCCTTTTTTGCGCCCTTTAGCAAATCGCTCATCGGCTGTAACAATTTTGCTGCTTCGGGCACGAATCTACGATAAAAATTAAACATGCCGAGGTATCGCCTTAATTCCCTAATCGTTGCCGGCTTAGGAAATTTTCCCGATTGCCTCGACGCGTTCTTTCACCGGTCTTATGCCGGATGCGTCTACCTCGTACCCGAGAAAAGTGATTTTGTCAACACCGAAAACACACTTTGTGGGGTTTATAACTACGCCGTAATTGCTGAAACGTTCGAACAAGATTTTAAGGTGCTCGATATGTTGCGATTCGCTGTCGGAAGCGATTAAGAAATCGTCGATAAACGCGTACACGAAATCGAGACCACTTATAATTTCGTCTACAAACCTGTGACAGGTCTGCGCGGCGTTACGCAATCCGAACATTGTATACAGCGCTTTAAAGAGACCGAAAGGAGTCGCGATTGCCGTTTTTTCCACGTCCCGTGGAGCCACCGGAATCTGGTGATAAGCTTTGACAAGGTCGATCTTTGAACAAATTTTTTTACCGTGTAACCTTTGTGCAAAATCCTCGATATGGGGTGGGGTATACCGATCCGGCACGGTACGTGCGTTAAGTGCCCGGTAGTCGCCGCAGGGACGTAGCGTGCCGTCCTTTTTGAGCACGACGTGCAGTGGCGATGACCAGGGGCTCCTTGAAGGCCGGATTACTCCTTGCTGCAACATTAGGTCAAAATCTGCTTTGACCTCCTTGAGACGGTCCGGGGCGAGTCGCCGGGGTTTTCAGTGGACAGGTGGGCCGGGCGTCGTCTCGATGTGATGTTCCACGTTGTGCTTCACCGCCGCTTTTCGAAACACAGGCGGTCGCGTCAAATCGGGATACTCCGCGAGAAGCCGGTCGTATGCCGATTGTATGGGATCGGAAAGGATTAACTTTGTTCTTTCCTGGACGCCAGTACAGGCTGGGGACAGCACTCGGATGCACCAGATACGTGCGGAAGGAGAAAGAGAAAGGAGGAAGACGGATTCGCCTAACCGGCTGAATTTAATCGGAAGAAAATCGGTTACAGTTCGGTAGAAGGACTCGGTATAACAACGCGTGGCGCCGCGCCGCCGCAATACTTTTATGGTCCGGGCCTACAAGCCGCGCTTGCGCATTGTTAGTCGTAATTAGCGCTCGCGTCGCAGGATCCTTACGTGGGCCGCGGGTATTGGCCCCGCGGATGACGCCATCGGATATGGCGCATGGCGCCTACATTTAATTGTATCCTTAATCTATCCTTAACATGCCATCCGCCTCGCTTCCGCGAGGAACGATGGTCGGAAGAGAACAAGTGTACAAGGGCATGGACCAGTGACAATATCGGGAGCAAAGCGCAATGGTAGGTGCGGTTATACAATGCTTAAAGCCAAACTCGAGCAACAGCGGCGCACAGTGGCAGAATGGTAACAAGACCAAAAACAAAAGCGTAAGCAACAGATGCGATTATACAAACTTAGGAGCTAAAAGCGCAGAAACTTAGACACTATTTTACAAAGGCATGAGATCGGAGTTATATACAGTCGGGATCTACCGGGTTGAGTTAAGTTAAATTTCACGGGAGTGGAGTGTCCTTAACGGTACGAGTATCCACGGGCAATTTACAGAGCTGCGTTACGGGCCGCTTGTATTCGGAACGCGCAGTGCGTACATTCACCACGCGGGTGAGCTGGCCTTGGCCCGGAAAACATTTTGAAATTCGTCCGAGTTCCCATTTTGAGGGAGGCAAGTTGGAGTTTTTTTTATAAGACCAGGTCACCAACTTGGAGATTGGGCTGTTGTTTGTGCCATTTGACGCGTTGACGGAGGGAATTCATGTAATCGGACGACCAAATTTTCCAAAATATTTCGGAGCAACGATGGACGGTTTGCCAGCGCGTGAGCCGGTTTTCGTCGACATCGAGGACGCTCGGAGTCGGAGGAGTACGGAGGTAAGACCCCGCCAAGAAATGACCAGGGGTAAGCGCATCGAAGGTGTCAGGGTCGTCGTGGAGTGGGGCGATCGGCCGCGAATTGAGAATGCCCTCAATCTTACAAAGGAGAGTAGAGAATTCGGCATAGGTCGGGGTGAACTGACCAATTATTCGTCGGAGATGGAACTTGACGCTTTTTACCCCCGCCTCCCATAAACCGCCGAAGTGAGGGGCGGCGGGGGGAATGAACCGCCACTCTATCCCGTCGGACGCGCATCTGCTCAACAATTCCGGGTGCTCAAGGATTGTTCGAAGATTTGTCGAAAGTTCGCGTTCGGCCCCGACGAAGTTCGTGCCATTATCCGAGTACACATTTTCGGGCAGTCCACGGCGCGCAGTGAACCTATCGAAAGCGGCCAAAAAACCGGCAGTGCTGACATCATCAACGCACTCTAAATGTATGGCTTTTACCGCAAGGCATACGAACACGGCGCAGAAGGCTTTGTGGGTTTTGACCCCTCTTCCTTTGGAGGCGCGGATGAGGAAGGGGCCGGCGTAATCGAGGCCGGTATGCGCGAAGGGACGAGCCTGAGTGACCCGGGAGGCCGGTAGGTCACCCATACGCTGGTGGGAGGTCGCGGCACGCTGACGAGTACAGAGCACACAGTTAAAACAGATTCGTTTGAGCAAGGAACGCGCGTTCACCACCCAATATCTTTGGCGGAGAAACCGGAGTGACACCTGGGGTCCGCCGTGAAGTGTTGCCGTGTGGGCGTGTAGGGCCAGTAAGTAGGAGACCCGACAGGGAGGAAGAAGCACTGGGAACCTTGCTGCCGTTGGGAGGTCGGCATTGCGTAGGCGTCCTCCCACGCGCACAATGCCATCGGAATCCATAAGCAGGTCCAGGTTGCGGAGATGGCGGGAATATCCTGGGGCATCCTTCGAGGTTAGGTCGTCCACCACGTCGGGGAGGTATTGTCGCTGCGCCAGATAAAGGAGGACACGGGTGACGTCGCGGATTTCGCGCGCAAAGAGCCACAGGTACGGTGCGGGTAATTTGGGGTTCCGCGATCGGGTGGTGAAGCGTCTAACATACGCGAGAACTCGAAGGAGTCGCGGCCAGGACGAGATATTCTCGGCAAGTTCAACCAAAACGTTACAGCTAACGTGACCCAAGTGGATCGCACGTCGTTCCGGGACCTCGCCCGACCTGCCGATCGAGTCGAGGGTATTAGGCCAGGATATGGGGGGTTGGGAGAGCCAGGACGGGCCGGTCCACCACAAGGGGTGATCAATAAGTTGCTGCGACGTAATACCACGGGAGGCACAGTCCGCAGGGTTATCTCAAGTAGGGACGTATCTCCAACGAGCAGTCGTGGGAGCAGTCGCTTCCACGAGGAAGGGTGGGAGCTGAGCCAACATAACACCACGGTGGAGTCAGTCCAGCAAAAGATAGGAACATCGGTGATAGTTAAGTGGTCGACCACGAAAACGAGAGCCCGGGCCAGTAAGTGAGCCCCACAAAGCTCCAGGCGGGGAACACTCACGACCTTGACCGGAGCGACCTTAGTTTTTGCGAGTAGAAGGGAGATCCGCCCCTCGCCATTTGGGGATTGGATGCGCATATATACGACAGCGGAGTAGGCTGAGTTCGAGGCGTTACAGAATCCGTGCAGTTCAATGCTGCAATCAGATGGTCTCTGGCCGGTCCAGCGCGGGATGTTAATGTGGTTGAGGGTAGCAAGCTGAGCCTGCCAGGAGGTACAGCGCTCTGCGAGCTCGGGGGGAAAGGGGTCGTCCCAAGCCACCTTTCGTAGCCAGAAACATTGGAGGAGAATTTTACCGGCGATGGTCACGGGAGCGACCCAACCATGTGGGTCGAAAATTCGAGCTAGGAGGGAGAGGAACGTCCTCTTGGAAGTGACCGGTGGAACCTCGGTCACCTGAAAGTAAAACCCGTCGCTCTTGGGTTCCCAGTGAATACCAAGGACCTTCAAGGCCGAATCTTGCTCAAAGAGCTTGGTCGCGGATGCGGCTAAATCGCCATCGGGAATGTCAGCCAGGAGGTGAGGATGACTCGCCGTCCACTTGTATGGCCGAAAACCACCCGCCGTGAGAAGACGGCACAATTGGTCGCGAGATTCGCGGAGGGTAGGGATATCATCCGCGCCGAACATAATATCGTCGACGTAGACGGAGTGCCGGAGGAGATCGGAGGCAGCAGGGTACTTAGACCCTTCGTCGTCTGCCAACTGTTTTAAGACACGGTTCGCCAGAAAGGGCGCACAGCTTGTGCCGTAAGTCACCGTGCACAATCGGAAAGTGGCAACGTCGGTATGGGGGTGGTGGCGCCAGAGGATCCGCTGGCAGTCGGCATCCTCTGGGTGCACCCGGATCTGGCGGAACATTTTCTCCAGATCCGTGGAATAAACAAAGCAATGCGCACGCCAGCGCAGAAGCAAGGCCGAAAGATCCGCCTGAAGTTTTGGACCGACCATCAAATGGTCATTTAGTGAGGAGCCGGAATCATACCGGAAGGAGGCATTAAAGACCACTCTCAGCTTGGTAGTGGCATTGGTATTTTTTAATACGGAGTGGTGGGGGATGTAGACCGCGGCCGAGTCATGCTCGGCCTTGGCGGGAACACGCTCCATGTGACCCAACGCAAGGTATTCATGGAGGAAGGCTTGGTAACCAGATTGGAGTTCGGGGTTACGGGAGAGTCGCTTCTCCTGTTTTAACAAAAGTCGCAGTGCCGCAGGTTTGGACGAACCAACCGGAAGTGGGGGATCCGTTTTAAACGGGAGTCGGACAGAGTAGCGGCCATCGGACAGCCGGGAATGGGTGGATTGGAAGTGTTGTTCGCACCGGAGTTCCTCTTCGGACAGGCGTTCCTGTTTTGGAACCTCCTCTAATTCCCAGAATCGTTTTAGCAGGACGAGGAGTTCGTCATCCACATGAATGTGGATGACCGTCACCTTGAAGTGTGACGGGGCACTGGAAGCCGAGAGGCCGGAAATTATCCAGCCAAACAGGGTAAATTGCGCCACTGGAGTGCGCGGTGGGCCTTGAAGCAGACCGGGACGTAGGAGGGAGCCGTAATAATCGGCCCCAATTATGAGCTGGATCGGCTCATAAGAGAACGGGTTTTGATCCGCGAGCATCTCGGGGTCAAGGTCCAAGCCTAAGCTTGCGAGGGATCCTGGAGGGGGGGTATAGGAGGAGAGTCTCGGAAAAACCAATGCAAACAGACTAATAGCCTTACAGTCGTCCTGACGCGCTTCCACGCGAACCTCCACCGCCTGTGTGATTAACCCGGAGTATTTTGAACCGAAGCCACACATTTACACATACCCGTAGGCGCTGCGGGTTAGGGATCTGAACAACACTTTGAGACAGGAAGGACGCTTGTGAACCCTGGTCTAAAAGGGCACGGACTTTCATACTGCGGCCCGAGGGAGGGCGCACGATCACGGTCGCGGTCGGGAGAATGGTGGATGCCTACATAACCCGAGCGCAGTTACTACCCTAGTAGCACAAAATATTAAATAGATATGTATCTGATATTAAAAAGATATTCAATGTCTTTTTAATATTTAAATATGTAACAAATATTTATTTTATATTTAAAAACAAATATTTTTTTACAAATGTTTATTCAATATTCATTTCATATTTAAAACGAAACATTTTTTTACAAATGTTTACTAAACATTTAAGTATTTGAGATCTAAAAAGAAATATTTTTTACAAATGATTATTTAATATTTATCTTAGATTCGAAGAGAAATATTTTTTACAAATGTTTATTTAATATTTATCTTGGATTTAAAACGAAATATTTTTTTACAAATGATTATTTAATATTTATCTTAGATTCGAAAAGAAATATTTTTTACAAATGTTTATTCAATATTTATCTTAGATTCGAAAAGAAATATTTTTTTACAAATATTTATTTAATATACAGTTTAGATTTAAAACGAAACATTTTTTTACAAATGTTTACTAAACATTTAAGTATTTGAGATCTAAAAAGAAATATTTTTTACAAATGATTATTTAATATTTATCTTAGATTCGAAGAGAAATATTTTTTACAAATGTTTATTTAATATTTATCTTGGATTTAAAACGAAATATTTTTTTACAAATGATTATTTAATATTTATCTTAGATTCGAAAAGAAATATTTTTTACAAATGTTTATTCAATATTTATCTTAGATTCGAGAAGAAATATTTTTTTACAAATATTTATTTAATATACATTTTAGATTTAAAACGAAACATTTTTTTACAAATGTTTACTAAACATTTAAGTATTTGAGATCTAAAAAGAAATATTTTTTACAAATATCATACCCAACTAAATTATTAATTAAAGGGTTTAAAGGACATTTTTCCCGAATATAAAATTCCAGGTGATTCTCGTACTTTATTAAAAACTGAGCGATCATCTCGTATTGTATCGTGTTTAAGTAAAAATAAAACCGCAGCACAACTTAAATATTTTGGCATAAAGAAGCACATAATAACTTTATTACAAGCAGAAGATGTATTTCTAGAACTGAAAGAAAGTTTTACAATAAAATTAATTCTTAATATTGACGGTATCCCAATTTCAAAGAATTCGAACAAACAATTTTGGCCTATTTTATGCAAATTAGTTTTCAATAATTATATTGTATCTCCCTTTTCGATTGCAATTTTTTACGGCGATGCAAAACCGGATTCGTTGCCTGATTACTTGGATGAATGTACGCGCGAATTGTACGATGTTTTGAAAAATAGAATTTTCTGCAATAATATTACATTCAAAGTCCTTATAATTTGCTTCACATGCGATGTACCCGCGAGAGCTTTTGTAAAAAATATTAAACGACACACAAGTTTACACGGTTGCGAAAGATGCACAGAACAAGGTACATTGTATAGTCACCGAATTATACATGAAAACCATAATTAATGCTGGTGCACGAACACATTGTGATTTTGAGAATTTTATTGATATAAATCATCATAAAAATGAGCATAGAACTCCAATATTAAATATAAGCCAATTAAATGTAATAGAACATTTAGCTCTTGATTATATGCATCTGTGCTGTTTATGAGTAATGAAGAAACTACTTCATTACTGAAATAAGAAACTTGTGAAATATCTTGTGATATATCTATGATTGATATATCCATATAAGTAACTTTGTGAAATATCTACTTTCATTCTTGTGGTAATTTTTTAACACGTTCGCCGCCAGGTCAGGCATCGACGACGTGCTCGGCAGTCAGCGCGTTAAATGTGACGGTGCAAAAATACCCTGTAAATTTTTATCCGTTGAGTTGCGCCTCATATATTATTGGACAAAAAGTGCTTGTATTCAAGTGTTCTACCACCCCTAAATTTTCTCTCTCAAATTCTGGCTCACCCTGTATGTAGCAAGGTGGCCCCCCCATTTTGTTCCATCGCTTCTTCAAACGCTCTAAGAAAATCATGTACTTTGTCGTCCCGTGATATCCACTTTAAAAGAATTTCAAAAGTGAAACCTATTATATGACCTTCCTCTATGACAAGAGAATAAATGTTTTTTTTATGTTCAGCAATCCTAGTCTTAAGCTGGCAAATAGCTTAATTCGTGTGGCAAAGAAGCGCAGTACAAACGGGGAAACCGATAAATGACGTGTGATTGTTGTGCAATTGGAAGCAAATCTTTGATTTTCGGGAAAACTCGGGATTTTTTGCAGAACATAAATGTTAAATTTGGTGAGGGGTCGCCGGATATCGTGTGATAGCCCAGGAACGTACGAGAAAGAGGCAATATTGAATCTATTAAAGGCTCACTCTTTTACAACGTCAACATTTTATCTACTAATACTGTCTTCATAGAATTCTAAACGTATGATTCAATTACTTTAATCTACCAGCTGTTCGGATTGTGATTGTAATTATCTGACCAATTAATATTAAGGTTTAAGTGACCCCTCTAACAATAGGTCCCTTTAGCGCAGCAGGAAAACGCAGTACGCACCAACAGCGGGATCCCGAGTTCAAATCCCGTCGTGTAAAAAAATTTTCAGTTGTGTAACATGGCCAGGTCATGTACAACGGCTGAATCAATTAACAACATAATGTTCGCAAATAGTGAATAATTCCCTGTTTTCAAATTTTCTTATTTTTTTAAAATTCAAATAATATTCAATGTTATTTGAATATTAAATACATATTTTTTAAATATCTAATCAATATTATTTGAATATCTATTTTATATGTTCTGAATATCTGTTTTATATGTGTTGAATATCTGTTATATATTCTCCGAATATCCAGATCTAATATTTTCTGAATATTAAAAAGTGTCGCCAAAAAAATATTTCTTTAATATTCGAAAAAAATATTGTACTAATATTTTTGTGCTATATGAATTCATATATCTATTTTATATGTTTTGAATATTTATTTTATATGTTTTGAATATCTGTTTTATATGTTTTGAATATCTATTTTATATGTTCTGAATATCTGTTTTATATGTGTTGAATATCTATTCTATATTCTCCGAATATCCAGATCTAATATTTTCTGAATATTAAAAAGTGTCGCCAAAAAAATATTTTTTTAATATTCGAAAAGAATATTAAACCAATATTTTTGTGCTACTAGGGTAGAGACGGCCCTATCGGGGGGTGGAGGAGAAGAGGGGGGTCGCTGGGGCGAGAACCTGCATCCACATGCACCAGGGTATTATGTCGTCGCTTACAGAGGCGACAAACGTTCTTATTCGGACAATCTTTAGACCGATGACCGCGGCGGAAACAATTGGGACACCGGTTCTCCTCTCGCAACAAATCTATTCGAGACTGGACGGGTTTGCGAGCAAACGTCGGACACTGGAACAGGAGGTGATCCCCCTGTCAAACAAAGCAACGAACACCACTTGCGGAAGTCTGGTGGGTGCGTATGGTTCCCCTCTTTTCCTCCCCTGCAGAACGATTTGGACCCGGCCGGCCGGTGCCAGCCTGTCCGGACGCCTCCAACGCACGGAGGCGGAAGAACAAATACTCGTCCAATTCGGAGGAGGAAGGGAAGTTATTAACCTCCTTCAAGGTGAGCTCCCACTCATGACGGGTCTGCGCATCAAGCTTACTGAGTATAGAATGGATATATTGATCTTCCCAGTGATCGATCGGACGTTTTAGGCCGAGAAGCGCGTGATAAATCTCATGCGCCTGGTCGCGGAGTTGGCGCAGGTCCCGGACAGAGTGAGGACTCACCTTAGGGATCGCCTGAAACTTATCTAAGAGCGCGTATACGATTGCCCGTGGATTATCGTACCGCTTGTGGAGGAGCTCCCACGCCGTGGTGTAGTTGGCCTCGGTAATGTCGGTGCTCCGCAAGACCTGAGCAGCCTGACCAGATAAACTGCCCTTTAGGTAGTGTAGTTTTTGGACATTGGAGAAGTCCACCCGGGAAGCCACCAAGGAGGAAAACAAATCTCGGAAAGCGGGCCATGCCGTCAATTCTCCTGAGAAGGTGGGTATATTAATCGGGGGCAGACTTATGGGATGACTGGACGGGGGATTAATTGGAGCGGACACCACGTTTCCGGGCGCCGCCGGGCTCACCTGCATCGCGTCGAGGACCTCACTAAGAGCGTCCCTTACCTCGTCGGCGGATTCGGTAATAGAAGAGAGGGCGTCGGTTAGGAAATACTCATGGGAGTCTCTCTGCTCCCTCGTGGCCTTGAGGAGGATTTCATCGTGGCGAGCGAGGCAGCCCTTCCAAAAGGTGTCCAGAGTCTGGAAGCGGTTTTCTATCGCGGAACGAGTCCTTTTCGGGAGGGCCAGTTTCTTGAAATTAATCCAAATATTCAGGATCTGGTCCAGGTAGTCTTGCTGGGCCGCTATGAGCGTGTCCAGGCTGGGTTCCTGTGACGGTTTCGGTGTGGAGGTCATCCTCGGAAATGGCGTGGTCTTCACAGGAGTCGGCAAAATGGCGGTGGTCGTGGTCTTTCACACGTGGTCTTCCTCGGAGCACGTGGCACACCCGATCCGGCTCGAAGGACCAAAAAATATGTATGGGATCGGAAAGGATTAACTTTGTTCTTTCCTGGACGCCAGTACAGGCTGGGGACAGCACTCGGATGCACCAGATACGTGCGGAAGGAGAAAAAGAAAGGAGGAACACGGATTCGCCTAACCGGCTGAATTTAATCGGAAGAAAATCACATTACATTCACACATATACATTTAATTGTATCCTTAATCTATCCTTAACACCGATTCACCAATAACTGTTTTTACTGTGATCACATCCGATCGAACTGCGCGCCCGCTGACCGTCAGACCCGTCACCGAATCTACAATGCGTCTATGTCGCGGGTCGACGAGTAGGCCATAGTATGCTAAAAAGTCCACCCCCTCAATAGGCGCGCTAACGTCCGCGATCACAAAACGCCACTGAAAATCGCGGCGCAGAGAAAAGTCTAATCGTACCGCCACGGTGCCGTAAGTAGATATTCGCGATCCGTTGGCGGCGAAAAGTTCATACGCGCAATTTTTGATCGGACGTTGCATATGATTGCGAGGGTAAACGCACAAATCCGCCCCGGTGTCCATCAAGAAATCCATCTTGCTTATTGTATCCTTGATAAAAACGCGGGGAGAGACCGAACCGATGTTATGGGCCGCATTCAAGCACGGCTCTGGTCGTTTCCCGCCTTCCACGAGCAAGGGGAAACGCATTTGTTTGCGCGGGTCTTGAACCGGTAGTGGTACCAGCACAGGCCGCCTTCCTCCTTTCCGCGTTTGGGCGTTTTAGACTGCCGACGGGGTGACCTGTCGTCACGACGGCGCGAGGTGGATCTCCGACGTTCTCTCGTCAGAGCGTCGATCTGCAGGCGTAACTGCCTCATCTCGTCACGCAGTTCCTGGACCTCGCTGACCTCCCACACGGCCGCGATTCGTCCCTGGTCCGGGCGTATCTCATGGACGCGATCGGCCATCTCCATGAACGACGCCATGTTCGAGTCCGTCGATGCTGCCAAAACACGCTGTATCTCCGCCGGAAGACGGTTCCTCCAAATGGTAAAAATGAAATCTTCCGGGATGTTAGAAGTAGCCAGCTTCTTCAGGTCACGGAAAAATTGTGATTGTGTGCGGTCGCCCATCTCTTCGCCCTCCATCAACTTCCGAACCCGTGTGCTGTCCGATTCTGTGAGCCGCTTAATTAACTCGTTTTTCAGGCATTCGTATGCCCCAGTCGATGGTGAGTTGAGAATAATGTCCTCCACTTGATCGACATAACTCTCGCCGAGGTTTTCCACCGTTAAATCGAATTTTGTTTCGTCCTTTGTAATGCGGGCAGGTGTAAAACGCACCTCTATCAGTTTAAACCACAAATTTATTTTATGTGGCCAGAAAGGGGGAATTTTTAAATTTTGCTTGCTTATTGCACTCACTTCGCCCTCGAGGCTTGCGTTAGTTTCCCGCGATGCACCACTTGCGTCTTTTGCCATATTGTTACGAGAAAGTTCTCCTTCTTTTTATATTCACGATCAACTTCCTTTAATCACAATCACGTCGGGGTCACCAATGTGGAATCGGAACCGTGATATAAAATGATGTCGGGAGATTTGATGTCAACTTAATACATTTTAACAGACAACAAATAACAATAACAATAACAATTAACAAATAACAAGAACAATTAGCAAATAACAAGAAAAACGTATATGTCTTGCGCACGACTAACAAGAAGAACTTACTCTCGGCGAGGCGAGTAAAAGACTGTCGTACTGCCCCGAAGGGCAGTCCGACGGTGGTCCTTCAATCGGTGAACAGTCAAAAATAAAAGCCGAGCGCGCGAGAGATTACATTGTTCGTCGTGTGGTGACGCACGCATAACGGCGGCGCGTTTTCGTCGCCTGCGTTGATACGCCACAGTATTATACAATGAAGTTTCCGAGTTCCTTTTATCGTTGTCGTACTTTGAAATCGAGTATTCAATTTTTCAGTTGCATCATTATAATCTTTTATAGACGAAAATCTCGCTGTTATGTTTGGCCACAGACGAGATAGGGATAGACTTCTCACCTTATGGGACTTCGTGTCCACGCTGAAAAATACCGACAGCGCAAAAATATCGCGCAATTCGGAGCGCACTCTATGCTTTATGACGGTCAATCGTAGAACTAAGCCGAGCGCTACAACATTTCTTTGTGTGCGTTGTATGTATGTATGTATGGCTTGTTACGTGGCTGCGTGAATCTATTTTTAACGTAGCGAATGTAATATGTTTCGTGGTTTCGTTGACTGGAGATTTTCGATGGCCCAGCCCAGCGCCTTCAGGAGATTTGACAACGCACGCGCCGAAGCGAACACAGGTGGATAGGGTGGTCAAAACTGCACCCAAGACAAATAAAATAGTAAAATAACCATTCGATAGATTATGGAAAAATACTCGTTTTTGGCATGCTTCAACCATATACAGCGACTAGGACGGTAGTGGGAGGAATTGAAAAAAAACAGTAATTTCTCCTTGTTTTTTCGAAAATGAGGAGGTGAAAAAATTTGGAAATAATCAAGCGTGTGTCCAGATACGAAGTACATACCCTAGATTTTTTTCAGCTTTTAAAACTCAAACTCCGGTAATTGAAATATAAAAACAAGAAAAAAATTGGAAAATTTGCAATTTTGTATTAATAGACTTCTGGATGCATAACGAAAAGAAAACCCTGTATGACTGTACTGTTATGCCGTGGCCCTGTTTTTTTTACAGATTTTTAAAAGGGGTGGGTGGTTGTAAAGAAAAAAGTAAAAACCTGTTACAGTAGGTTTTCGATATGCAGTAAACGACAGTACGTTGCATGGGGGTGAGTTAGATCAGCCCTGTGTAACAGGTGGGGTTTAAGAGCTGTGTGAGTTATCCTGCTGCGGTGGCATGCATCCTGGGTAAGTATAACTAGAGTTTTGACCGGTTTTGACCGGCGAGTTGTAGCCGAGTGGGGGCGTGCGAGCGGGGGAGCGAGCGTGTGGGCGTGCGAGCGGAAGAGGGAGCGGGCGAGCGGGCGTAGAGTATGGTAGAGTATAAGTTAGGTTAAGAGGATATTCTAGCTTGTAAGCTTATAAGATTCGCCGCTGCGGTGGCGCGTCGATCGGGCAGTGAGCGTGCGCCCGATGTGATAGTTCGTAAGAGTGGATAGTGCGGTGGCGCATCGTTCGCGTAGTGCGCGCAAGTGACCATCGGCGGCGCCTCGAGCGTACACGAGTGCAGTGAAGTAGCTAGGGGGGGCGCCTAACTTAGGGCCCCAGCAAAGTGACAAGTGAGGGTGCAAAGGGCCTAAACATTAAATTACCGAGTGGATTTTGCAAACTAAAAGGGCTGTATCCCCCTTGAGGGATACTAGCCGCTAAAATGGAAATTCCAGACATTCCTAGAGAGAGGGATGCCAGCCCGAAAGGGGAGGAAATTTCGAGAAGCCCTAACGAGGATGCACCAAAAGGCACGTCAACCCCTGAACATCTTAAGTACGGGGGCTGGCTGATCCAAAACGGCTGCGAGGACTCTCCTACAATCAAATTGATTAACGAGAAGAGGAGGGCCTCCATGGACGAGAGCACCAAAGGAGGAAATGCATCGCCGGCATCGGACGACACTGTCACAGGAGTGACAGTCTCTACGAGTACGACGAACGTCAATGCTCCAAAAGGACTAAGTGTCGCAAATATACAGAACATTGCGACGAAAATTATCGTGAGGAGTAATGACAATGTCTCAATGGACATTCCGGCCAACAGCAGAAAGCGGCCGATGATCAGAGACCACGTCACCACTGACAGCGCGGGATCTGCGGACGAAACGTCCGAAACAGCCTCCTCCATCACTCACAGGAGGAAACGGCTGTACATTAGTAGGCTTCCAAATGCGGAAGAAATACTAAGAGAGGCGAGATCAAAAACCAGCCAACAGCGACAGACTGATATAGAGACAGCTATCGAGAGGATACGGCAAATAGCCCAAAAAAGTAATAACCTAAAAGGGCAATTTGTCGGTGACCTGCGCAGATCGGCGATGGTCATTGAAGCTAACACAGAAGCGGATAGGAAAGAAGCTGCAATACGAAGGCAGCCGATGGAAGTAGAGCAGCTGATGGATCAGTTGATCCATCAGCAGAGAACTACGGACGAACTCCGAGGTTCCTTAGAGCGGGTGGAGGCTGAGAACGAAAAGCTCAGGGAACGCTGTCAGATGCCACCCCCGCCAGCGAAGGAAGGTAATACTGGAGCTGCTTCCAAACCTCGACATACACCGGAGAGAGCAAGGAAGCAGAGCACGGAGGAGAACGGTATGATTGCTGTCATGAACAAAGTGATTGACAGCAACAACGATACCAACAAGCACTTCGACCAATTCCAGGAGATGGTGGAGTGCTTTATGGTTAGCGTTAGCGAAAAGCTTAGCACAACATCCCATGTAACGGGAGTTGCGCGCGCGTACGTCGGAGCGCTTGGCGGCGTGAAAGACAATGCCACGAGTGCCAAACAAACGCCCAAACAAGGACTAAGTTTTAGCGTCAAAGAAAGTGCCGTGCTGGACACAGATAGTGACGCGAGCATTATCAAAAAGAAGAATAAGCAAAGGAAGAAGAAACCCATGCAAGCCGCGGCGGAGAGGCTTGCGTGGCAACAAAAGACGCTGCAGCTCGACGAAGAGCGAAGAGCAGCAGAAGGATATGCTGCAGAATCGGAGCGGATCGCGAAAGCGTATGCGGCAAGAGTGGCTGGCCAACAACCTACGATCGATGAACAAAAACGAGCGTATAGTGTTGTTACCGCCAAAAAAAAGGACAAGACAAAGTGCGGAAGGTGCGCGAGGAGTTCCCTCCACTGGGAGGGAACCCTTATCTGCAGCGAGCGCAGCCAGCTGCCTCTTATGCAGCGGCCACCGCGAAACCTGCCGCGAAAAGGCAGGTCATGGTACCGGGCCCATATGGCCTGGTACCGAAGAGTAGCATTAACAATGCCAAGGGTGCTCAGAGCGTGGTAAAGACCAACGGAAAACAACTGGGAGAGAAAGCAAAAAAGAGAGTCATTAAGGCATCCCAAATTACCACTCCGCGCACTGCGGCAGTGGTGATCAATATTAGCGAGGGAGCGGGTATTACATATTCTGCATTCTTAGAAGAATGTAGAAATAAAATAGACTTGAGCGCTCTGGGCATCTTTGCCCGAACAGGGATGCGGCGAACTGCTTCTGGATCGTATATGATCCAGATTCAGGGAGCGGGAGGCAGAGTTAAAGCGGACGCTCTCGCAACACAAGTTAAAGAAATCGTGGGGAATCGAGACATTACGATCACGCGACCGGTCCGTATGGCCGATCTAAGAGAGGGTGGCCTTATGGATTACACCACGGGAGAGGAAGTGGCAGTCGCAGTTGCGAGTGCCACACAGTGCGAAACTGCACAGGTAAGGGTGGGTCCATTTCGCGCGAGTGGGAGTGGTTATGCCACGGTGTGGGTACAACTACCCGCAGTGGCCGCGAAAAAACTTGCCACCGCCGGGAAGCTGCGCGTCGGGTGGAGCTGGGGGTGGGTTAACGCCCTCGAAAAGCGTCCGCTTAGATGCTTTAAGTGTTTGGAAGTAGGACATGCACAGGGCACTTGCCGCTCCGAAGTGGATCGGAGTGGCAGGTGTTTTAACTGCGGCGAAGGGGGGCACTCTGTGACCGGCTGTACCGCGTCACCGAGGTGTCCCCTGTGCTCGGACAAGAATCTAGAGTCCGACCATAAGCTAGGAACGCAGGCCAGTCTTGCCGCGACCCGGGTGCGCAAAGACAATATAAAGAAAGTGCAACCGGCAAACCAGGTGGTAGCGCCTGTCGCCCCGGTAAGCGAGAACCGGCTCGTCATCTGCGACGAGACCGACGACAACGAGCTCGAAATAGACCTCTCAGAGTCCGGAGGCGCCTACGCGGAGGCGTATTAAACCCAACCTATCAATGCCGACAAAAGTCCTTCAAGCAAATCTAGGTCGCGGACGTTGTGCACAGGACCTTATGGTTCAATGCATGGCGGAGCGAGGTGTCGGATTGACGGCAATCTCGGAGCCCTACAGTGTCCTTGATAATCCCTTCTGGATTGGGGACACTACGGGCTCTGCCTGCCTCGTTTATCGGAACGAGGGAAAGCCCATCCCTTTCTCGCTCGTTGAGAGGGGAGAGGGTTTCGTGTTTGCTCGATGGGGGGAGTTCACCGTTTGTTCGTGCTACGTCTCACCCGCGTGTGGGCTTGCCTGCTTTGAGGAATACTTAGAAAAAATTGAGCGGGTTGTTCGCAGACGTTCGGCGGAGAAGTTACTCGTTATGGGTGACTTCAATGCAAAGTCAGTCAACTGGGGAAACGCGAGAACCGACCCTCGTGGAAGCTGTCTTGATGCGTGGGCGATAGGCTTAGATCTTCGCCTGCGAAATCAGGGTGGAGCCCCCACTTTTCGGAATGGAGAGGGTCGTCGTGTATCGATATGACGTTTGCCAGCCCGGCTCTTGCACGATTAGTTAGACAATGGGGCGTGCTCGGTGACTCCGAAACGTTATCCGATCACGCTTACATCTTATTCTCTATCGACGACGGAGCTCTTCACGCGACACCCCGCGGGTCGGGGGCTCCGGAAGTGCGTTGGAGTAAGAATAAATTAGATAAAGAGGCTCTGACTGCTCATGCAATCGGAGCGGACTGGCTCGGCAGCGCGGAAGACATCGGGGAGGATGAAATCGACCCTGATGTCGAAGCGCAGAAATACAAGAGGCTGATGACGTCAGCATGTGACGCGTCAATGCCTCGAGCGGGCGATGGGTCGCGCAGGCAGGCGTACTGGTGGTCCAAGGACATTGCAGCATTGCGTGCTGCATGCGAGGATGTCCACCGCCGGTCTCGTCGTGTAAACCGTTGCGTCGTCCACCGCGGAGGACAGAGCGCAAGCGAAACAGGCCTACCGAGAGGCCAAAAAAGAACTCCAGAAAGCGATATGCAAAGCCAAAGCGAGCGCATGGCAAGAGTTAGTTCAAACACTGGACAATGACCCCTGGGGTCGTCCATACAAAATTGTTATGCAGAGACTGACACCTCGAGAGGCTCCAATTACGGAGCAAATCGGGGAACAGTTTCTGGAGCGTGTAATTAATACACTCTTCCCCTCTGATAACGAGGCGGTCACACGTCCCGCGGCGGTAGAGGAGGGTGACTGGGATGAAGAGTTAAATATCGATCTTGGCGAAATTTTGATAATTATGTCCAAAATTGGGAATAAGGCCCCTGGGCCAGATGGTGTACATGGCATTGCGTTCGCTGGGATTTGTAGGGCGACTGGAACCACTCTCATGCGGCTGATTAACAGCTGTTTGAGACGGGGAAGGTTTCCCACTGCCTGGAAAACGGCCAAGTTGGTACTATTACGCAAAAAGGGGAGACCCGTCGACTCACCCTCCGCGTATCGGCCGATTTGTCTGCTTGATGAGGTGTGTAAGTCCTTCGAGAGGATAATTGCACTCCGCCTCATCGGGCATTTGGATACTGTCGGGCCAAATTTGCATGGCAGCCAATTTGGCTTTAGAGAAGGACGTTCAACGGTGGACGCAATAATTAAGTTAAGAGAATATACCGAAAGGGTAACGTCCGGGGGTGGGGTGGCTTTGGCAATAAGCCTCGATATTGTCAACGCCTTTAACTCCATCCGCTGGAAGAGTATTAGAGACGCGTTAGATTTTCACAATTTTCCAAGTTATCTAAAGGCTGTCGTGCACGACTACCTACGTGAGAGGTATATAGTTTACCCAGGCCGGGGCGGATGGGGGAGGAGAAAACATGAACGCGGAGTACCACAGGGGTCGGTATTAGGACCCTTACTGTGGAATTTAGCGTACGACGTCGTTTTAAGAACTGCTCTTCCGGACGGTGTGGAGGTCATTTGCTATGCGGATGACACTCTCATCGTCGCGGGGGGAGGAGATTGGAAAGAGGCTGCTGACTTGGCCGAACAGGGCAGTGTACACATTTTCATGGCGATAGAGGCACTCGGACTTAAACTAGCCGCTGAGAAAACCGAGGCTATGTGGTTTTACCATCATACCCTACGGGCTCGGCGGCCGCCCGAATGGTTTCTGGTCAAAGTGCAAAGGCGATTAGTAAGAGTGACTCGAGGTCTGAGGTATTTAGGGCTTCACCTCGAGCACTCATGGCGCTGGAGCAATCATTTTTCGAAGATTGCTCCAAAAATGAATTCGGTGGCAGCTGCGCTCGGAAGGCTGCTGCCGAATCTACGCGGCCCGAAGAACAAAGTTCGCAAACTATACGCGAACGTGGCGCAGTCCGTTGCGCTATACGGCGCGCCCGTGTGGGCGGCGGACCTGCGGAGCGACAAGCGGACCACCGCTCTATTGAGAGCGGCGCAAAGAAAAGTCGCTCTGCGTATTATTAGAGGATACAGGACGGTGTCATATGACGCTGCACTGCTGCTGGCGAGAACTATGCCACTACATCTCTTAGCTTTCTACTATTACAAATGGTTCGGTTTTAAACGTAGTATGGATCGAGATGAGTGTCAGCCGTCGGCGGAGACAGTCGCCATGGGGCGCCGTAGACTCTGGGTTGAGGCCCTCCGTGACTGGAGAGACGCCCTCGGAGAATGCCCAACGGAATCGGGCCGGAGAGTGTCAAACGCTATCCTTCCCATTTTTGACCGATGGATGGGTGGGTGTAGGGGAGCTCCGACCAACCGTATGACACAGCTCATGACCGGTCATGGCTGTTTTGGCTGCTACCTATTTCGCATAGGCAAAGAGCCAACGGAGGTATGTGTTCACTGCGGTTGGCACTCTGAGGATTCGGAGCATGTCCTCCTGGAATGCCCGGCCTGGAGTAGCCAGCGCGCTAAATTAAAAAGGGTAATTGGACAAGATGTCTCTCTGCCTACTGTTGTGGAAGCAATGGTAATGCGGAGGGATGCTTGGGAAGCGTTTGCGGCGTTCTCGGAGGACGTCATGGCTAACAAGGAGGCTGCGGAGAGGGAGCGGGAAAGAGACCCGCTTTCGCAACGTAACATCCGGTACCCGCATAGATATAACACGCGGTTCGCGGGGTGGGCGAGGCGGCCGCCTTAATTGGCGCCCGCTTCGTTAACGTTATTGTTAAGTGGCTCGACGTGCTGCCTAGGACAGGACCTAGGTAGAGTCCTGAAATGGAGCAGTGGGTGAGTGACCGCATGACGTAGAGCTGTTCCGACTCTCTCATAGCGTGAGAGGACGGCTGGGTGGTTTTTGAAGCTATTCTACGCGAAATTGTTCACTTAGAAACACCACAGCCGGAATGGTAGAGCGTAATGGCTCTCAGAATGTTCATTCGATTTAAATTCTTCGAAATTATGAATAGAAGGCAGTCGATGACCACCTGCGGATAGTAGCTAGCACTTGGGTGTGCTTAAATCGGGTTGGATGCACCATCTGTCGTGCAGCTCGATGGTAAATCGTCTCGTCGATAATTTGCACGCTTTAATAACTGATACGATAAATTCAATAGATATTAGCCCCAAATTGGGACGAACACGATTTTGTTTTTGCGAGAAAATGTAGGCACGCATAAATGTTTTTGCAGATGGACAGGACGGTTTATCTTGCGAAACACAATACGTGAATGAATGCAAGGATTAGAATGGAAGCGTGTGTGATAATGTTCTGTCAGCCGGACCGAATATTATGTGCATAAACATTTTTTGACTAATGCTAAGCACATTAAACAGTGGGTTGATGAAGAAGCGGGGGCTTCTTCGTTCGCCACGCGCACTGTTCGGAGAATGAAACGGAACTTGTGTACTCCCTGTTCCGTGGTATGCTTACTCGATTAAGCCGTATATTAGTATGAATAAATTCTCCGAAAGGGAGACGAGAAGTAACTTGCCCATACAGTCTATTGTTTTTAATTTGCTTTTTTGACGTCTATCTCTAAATGGGAAAGACAATGGGCGAGACATCGCTAATAGAACACGAAATTTTATTCACTCTGTCTACTCAGCGTATTCCATTTCGGCTTTACTTTGTTTTCCTTAATCCGCTGGAAGACACTCTTGTTCAACTCTTTCCTGCTTCTATTCCTTTAGTTAACTACCGCTTTCTAACGTCTACATACTATTTACTTGTTCATTAGTGATGCGGTGCGCGACTTATTAAGTTCTTTCGTATTTTGGCCAACATACAACAGTCTCTTAGACTAGTATACTACGAAAAATTAAAATTTTAACAATTTTCACCTTTTTATACACGTTTGCTCGCGCCGCGGGTGGAGGGTACTTTGGCGCATGCAATAGCAAAACCCGAGCATTCTCCACTACCCATTAGAAGAGTACCGGTGTGGTTTAGTCAGTGAAACCTGACACAACCTGTACTCCCCCCCCCCCCCCCCCCGAGGGGTGCACGTGTCTTTTTCAAGATTCCACATCGTTAAAAAGAAAAAAAAAAAGTAGGTTTTCGATATGAGTCTGATTTGAGGTACACGATATCTGTCCACGGATGGCCCCTTCCCCAAAAGGGAGTCCCCGTCAGCCGAGCAGAACGCGGTTGCTTGTTTCGCAGCGGCATATTTTGATGCTGACAATTGACAGTAAGAGTCTGTCGGTGAGATACTAACCCTAGTAAAGTAATGAAAAATTGTTAATTGCAATTTTTCGTTAAAAATAAGTTTACTGGTATGTTTGAGACATTTTTCCTATTAAAATGAGACTAAACACTATATAATTCGACACACGTTTCACACGCAGTAGTTAATGTCTGAACGCCAAGTGCCATAAGAAGCCCGTCCTGCGTAACATTGTACAGTAGAAGTCCGTTATTAGTCCGAAATTCGGGACCGCAAACGGACTTATACGGGACAGAGGTAGTCGATTCTCAGCTCTTTGTATTTTGCCGACACGGAAGGGCTCAGAACGGGACAGCAGATAAGGAAAAGAGAGGGACTGAAAAAAAAACACGCTCGGCAAGCCAGAATGCCCACATATCGGTGAGGCAATACTAATGCAACAAAGAAAATTTTTTTAATTTGAGTTTTTGTGAATAAAAATGTTATTATCCTATTGCTAATATTTTTCCGAGTAAAATGAGACCAAACACGGTACCAATCGGTGTATATTTCCTTACGAATTAAAAGTTCTACATTCATCCATATTATACATAGATGCAAACATACATACATAGATACATACACACATACATAAATACAAACATTTACATAAAATGTAAAATGCGGTAATTGGTGGAGAGGATATGTAGCAATGTGATGTCGTGGTAGGAAAGAGGAAGACAGATGTAGCAGAGAGTGAGTCAAGCAAATTGAAACACTTTTAGCCGCTTGATGAGGTGCGAAAATGGTGGAATGGTTCCTATATATGATAAAAGGAAAGCCGCAAATGCGACTATTAAAGGAAGGAACATAAGGTTTTGCGACTTATAAAGGAAGGAACGTAAGGTTTAGCGACTTATAAAGGAAGCGTTCCTACATTCTGCTGTGCTGCTCGAAAGTTTTGCCAACAGTCAGATTGACAAGCCGAAACAAGGCAACCAAGTGTCGTAACAATATCGTGTTTGGTTTCATTTTTATCAGAAAAATGTCTCCTATATGCTAGTAAACATTTTTTTAACAAAATATCGCAAATAAACTTTTTAAATTGCTTGTCGTTGGGTTAGTGTCTCACCGATAGATCTCGGTTTGCCGTCGGCGGCATCAAACAAATTGTGTGGCAATCTCGTGCGACTCAGTGGCCGGATGCGAGGGGGATCCCCCCAACAAGATGGCGGCACAGCGACTTATATCGGATACTAACTTCAGCGGACTTATAACGGACTTTTACTGTATTCGATTAATAAATATAGTCCGATTTATGTCGTGTTTGATCTAATTTTAATCAGAAAACTATAAATAGTACGTTGGGAACGTTTTCATGTTTTCATGTATCAAAAATGAATGTCAGAAATGTTTAAACATAAGGATTTGATACACTGATCTACAATTCGCTGACGTTGCCGTGACTCACGCCATATCGCTTTCTTTTGTCCGTCCTCGGCATCTCTTTTCAGCAAACTACAAAGTAATTTCCGAGTTACGAAAACAGTCTCCGATTCTGAAAATGTCCGGTTTCGAGTCCCAGAGAGAAGCTCGTGGAGGGACAGAAACAAGGGAAGATCAGAACAGAAAACGCGAGCGCGATCTTCGATCTGCGATCGGCGATCCCCAAAACGCGAGGAGGTAGGTGGCAACAGCATGACGCCAATTGTTGCATGCCGTATTTTCCATACAAGATGTTCAATTGTGGTTCCGCTTCTTTTTTCGCAAAATATATTTCTCTTCTTTGCAACAACGGGTGTTGCTTCAGATGACGACAACAAAACGTTGCCATCGCTGCCGATTGCTTGCTGCCGAGTGCCGCCAAAGTAAATACAGTGAATTCTGTCATTTTGCCCTGGGTCGGGTACATCAGGTCGGATTCGAAGTCAGGTGGTGTAGAATCCAAAACACGCACTCACAGTGCGTAATTCACTTTGTATTTTGCCGATAGAAAGTGCCGACGACGAACAAAAGAAAGCGATAACACCTGAACCACGGCGACCTTAGCGTACTAAAGGTCAGTGTATCAAACGCTTATGTTTAAACGTTCTCTGTATTATTTTTTTCCCCACAAAAACGTTTCCAATATATTGTTAATAATTTCCTGATCAAAATGAGATCAAACACGACATAAATCGGCTTACATTTACTGGTATTGATTAAGGATTTAATACAATTATTGCATAAAATAATTACAAAACTAAAACGTTCAATAAAGCTCACAAAATATTTGTATATTTATCTGAATGATGTCCAGAGGTAACCTTTATTAATCGAATTTATAATAGTAATGTTACACAGGGCTGTCACATAACGACACCCGGCCAAGATCACTCTTCACAGCATTCGGCCGGTGGGCCATCCGAAGAGTGTTGTCTGGATATACATATTATCTGGTAATCGAATTCAGCCTTGCCGCGCGAGACATTGCTTGTTTAACAGTTGAATGTTGGGCAATAGTCGCACTTACAATTAGCGAACTTCTTTTATAGGAAACATATTTATATTGAATGGACAATGTAAGCCAGAATGTAAAAAGTAACGATTTTGCAAAAGATAAAGTGTAACGGGCGTTGTTGGACAGGGTAAACATTTAAAAATTGCGCTGTTTTAAATATCATCGAATGAGGCGATTTACGGTCAATATCTAAGATATAGATTGGACCCAATTGGGGTCTTTGACCCCGAACGCGTTATAAAATAACATACAGTACAGGAATTGGAAACTGTAGGTTTTCCATTGACGGACTCGACAGGAACATATATAAACTGTATTATACAATTTCAGAATGTGCCGATTAATTTTGGTGGAAATATTAAGGAAAATTTGAATGTCATTGAAAAAATATAGAAATATTGGATTGTCAGAGTTATCAATGAAAGTAAGGATTGGCCAGAAGGTTGCCAGAATGTTGTTGGAAGAAGATTATTTCTTACCAATAAACAACAACAATTAAGAAGAGAAAATATGGAAAACAATTGTGGTTTTTTATTATGACTCGAACTACAACTACGTATGTTTAAGTTTTGTAAGAATTATAGTATCAATCAGTAGATTCTACATATTTTTCGTGTATAAAATTCATATGGGTTTTGCATATTTTACATCCTCGGTTTGTATAGAACTTGTAACATTTTCAATTTTGACAAATGTCAAATTTTCACTTTCAACAATCAATAAATGTTTGTACTGGGTGAAAAATATTTTTGATCCGTCCCTGATCGGTTTTTTAGTTCATATTCCCACATAGAGTATCGTTGCCTCACAATTTTGCGTTCAACCGGTAACGTTGGACGTGACACCAAAATGGTATGGGGGCTCTAGAGCCCCCCGAGCGTGTGACAAAATTTTGCCCAGTATGAGATGTCTATCCCTATCTCGTCTGTGGTTTGGCAGAGTATTGGATTGCGATGCCCATTGATGTAATTCGAATGATGTTGTTATTTGTTTATCATCTGGCAATTGCAAACTAGCTCTCGCAGCCATCCTTTTCAAAGTTCCACCAATGCCATCGCAAGGTCCTTTGCCATGTGCTGTTGCGAAAAAATGCCATTCGGCTCTAATTCCAAAATCATTTTTGTGATAATAGAGATTGACGAAATTTTGAAAGTTTTTAAACTGTTGCAGTGCAGCGTCTGAAAAGTAATAAATTTTATCAGGACTGTCATTAATACATTTTATAAAATCGGTTATAATTTGGGAAAAAACATACACTAAAATTGAAGCGTGATGATTGCAATCTGATATTATTACTAGACTTTTATGGAGTAACTCGTTGTTCTCTTTGAAGTAAATAACTACTGGATAAATAGTAGCTGTATTATTATTCCAATGAAAGCCTGAAGCAGCATTTTGTACGACAAATGTATATTTCTCCGCAAAATCACAAACAACGAGAAATTCTCTGTCTTTTAATGACAACTTCAAGGACTTCATGAAACTGGCTTGTTCTTTGGCGATAAACGCATGTGGTGCAACTGTCAAAATATCTTCACGAAAGCGTTCAATAAAATCGTCTGTAGTGCTCGTCATTGTTTCTGTTAATCTGAGTTGGGTATCTATTTTCAATGCGTTGTTCATGCCCGAGCCCGTAATCGATTTTGGTCATCTAGATGTGATCGATTACTGTAGACATGGGACGCCGCGCGGAGGCGTCCGCTCGATCTCTTCTTAGCGGGATCTCGTGTGATCAACATGTAGTGTAATAAATGGTGCAGCGCGTTTGAATAGAAATTGTTAATTTTGTTACAAACAAACATTGTTGAATAAAGAACTGATAAAACCTAACAGGTTATGGGCCCAGTGTCGCGAAAATAAGTGACTAAAGTGGATTCTTCCGAAGCGACTAAAAATAAAGAAAAAGCATGGCCGGCGCACATGGTCTCACAAGCATAGAAAAATTAAGTGAGGATAATTATGAAATATGGAAGATCCAGATAAAGAGCATTTTGATATACAATGATTTGTGGGCGTATATTGAGGGAACCGAAGTAAAGACCGAAGAAAACGCACAACAATGGAATAGAAAGGACTTGAAAGCATTGGCGTTAATAAACCTCAGCATCACATACGGTCAGCTCAACCACGTGAAAAGGGCAAGCACATCGCAAGAAGCGTGGAACACATTACAGCAGATCTTCGAATCACGCGGACCTATAAGAAAAACCGCATTATATAAACAATTGATTAAATTGGAAAAGAAGCAAGAAGTGTCCATAACGCAACACATGAACGACTTTTCTAGCATAGCCGAGAAGCTGGAGGAAGCCGGTATAAAACTACCGGAAGAAATATTGTCGATAATGCTGCTTGCTTTCCTACCACAAGAGTACGAAAATTTCAGCGTGGTAATAGAGTCACGTAACCGTAGAGCAGCCGTTTGAAAATCTAAAAATAAAATTAAAAGAAGAGGAAGCGAGACAAGCTGAACGCAAAACAAAACACGAACAAAATGAAAACAAAAGTGATGCGATCCTTGCAAAAGGGCATGGTAACAGAGACAGACGCCCTTGTAGACGGAGAGCTGGCAACATGGTTAGCAACATACCTCGGTGCAAGCAAAATTTTACATGGAACAGGTTCGATTGTTGCGATGGTCTGGGGGACCTTCGAAGTGGACGCACGCTTTCGTGACACTCCGAGTGAAAATTTCGATTTTTGAACATTTTCGACCCCCGATCGGCGATCTTTTACGGCAGCCGTGGGCTGCTGAACCGCGCGGGGCGCGGCGATTGGAGTACGGGTGATCCCGTGAGTATCGTAGAAAATATTAGCAAAAGTGTGTGACCGCGTAGAGATATAACCTTAAAGAGGATAATCGGTCACGTGGCGGCCAAGTGTGGCGGACTTGGGAGAAGGATTATTCCTCAGTACCGGCTTCCCAGGCTACTAAAAAGTACAGCGTGCATTCGGTGAAAATACAAAGTGTGTGGTGCGCGACGGTAAGCCCTGAGGGCCTGACGGCTGCGGAAGGCTTGCAGGCAGTGTTGCGCCGTAGCTGCCTGTACAGGGCTACAATTCGCGCGGGAATAGATAACAGTGAAAACAGTGAAAGTGAGTGAATAAGTGCGAGTGCTGTGTTCAGTGCCTGTGCGACCAACTCACGTCGGATTCGGAGGCAGCAAGTGAGGGGAGTACGCCGGAACGGGTCGGGAGGCGTCGCCAAGATCTGTGAAAACAAGAGGTAATCGCCTCGTGGCGGGACGGCGGAAGCTGCGTCCATAGGTTAATTAGACATAAGAATAGAGACTCTAAATTGCGAATAGAGACTTTAAGGCGAGCATAGCGAGCTCCAGCTATCCAACGCCTAGTGGCGTGGCGCCTAACCTAGGGCCCCCTGTGAAGTGTGAAGAAAGGAGCAGGTGATTTTCAAACATTAAAAACTCAAGTGTTCTTCCCATAAACTAAAAGGCTGTGTCCCTCTCGAGGGATACAAGCCTGTGAACATGGAAACTCCAAGCACCCCCAGAGAGAAGAAGGCCAGCCCGAAAGGGAAGGCCAATTCAATTAGTTCGGATGAAAACACAACCAAAACAGTGGACACACCCGAAAAACTCGAATATGAGGGATGGCCGAGTCCAAATGAAGAGGACTCACCGATCATAAAAAGGATCAAAGAGAGGAAAAGAGCATCCTTAGGGGATGTAACGAACGGAGACAATACCTCACCTGCATCGGATGATACTGTCACAGATGTGACAGCCCCGACGAGTGCGGCGAATACAAATGGAAACAAAGGACCAAGTATAACTAAGATACAAAGTATTGTGACCAGAGTAAATGTGAGGAGAGAAGCCACCATCCCTATGGACACATCGGTCAACACTAGGAAGCGGCCGATACAGAGGGACCAGGTGACGACCGACAGTGCAGGATCTGCGGACGAAACGTCCGGTACAGCCTCCTCCATACAAAACAGGAGGAAGAAGATGTACATTGGCAGGCTTCCGCATGCGGAAGACCTGCTACGAGAAGCAAGAGGCAAGACGGATCAACTTCGACAGATTGACATTGCCGCTGCAATCGCAAGAGTCAGAGAGATAGCTCAAAAGAGCAACAACCTGAAAGGGCAATTCGTGGGTGACTTACGCCGGTCTGCGCTTGTCATCGAAACGAATATTGAGGCAGAGAGGGAGGAATCTGCCATGAGGAGACAACCAGCTGAGGTGGAACAGCTGCTGGATCAGCTGATCCAACAGCAAAAGTTAAATGACGTGCTTCGTATCTCGCTGGATCAGGTGGAGGCGGAGAACAGGGAACTCCGCGAGAGGTGCCAGATGCCACCGCCGCCGGCAAAGGAAGGAAAAGTGGGAGTAACTCCAAGCTCCCGGCAAACATTGGAGAAAACAAAGACAGCGAGTAAAGAGGATAGTGCCATGATTGCTGTGATGAACAAGGTCATCGACAGCAACAACGACACCAACAGGCGATTCGACCAGCTCCAGGAGATGGTCCAATAATTCATGACAAATATCAATCAGAAGTTGTGTAAACCATCTCCTGTAACGGGAGCTGTGCGCGCGGAAGTCGGAGTTCCTGTGGGCGTGAATAATGCTGTGGCAAGCAGCAAACAAGTGCCCAAAAACGGACAGAGTGCAGGTGCAAATAAGGAAAGCGCTACACTGGAGACGGACAGTGACGCCAATGTCGCGAGGAAAAAACAAGCAAGGAAGAAGAAGCCCATGCAAGCTGCCGCAGAAAGGCTAGCATGGCAACAGAAGATGCTGCAGCTCGACGAAGAGCGAAGAGCAGCGGAAGGATACGCGGCGGAGATGGAGCGAATTGCCAAAGCTCACGCTGCGCGAGTGGCAGGTCAGCAACTCACGCTTGACGAACAAAAGCGTGCGTACAGTGCGGTTGCTGCAAAAAAGGACCAGGCGAAAGTGCGGAAAGTGCGCGAGGAGTTTCCTCCACTCGGAGGGAACCCTTACCCACAACGAGCGCAGCCAGCCGCTTCGTATGCGGCGGCTACTGCGAGACCTGCCCCAAAAAGGCAGGTCATGGTGCCGGGCCCATATGGCCTGGTACCAAAGCGTACGAACAACAACAGCGGTAACACTGCCCAGAGCGCAAATAAAGCCAACGGGAAGCAATTGGGGGAAAAATCAAGAAAGGGAGTCATCAAGGCATCCCAGATTGCCACTCCGCGTACAGCGGCTGTGGTAATTAACATTAACGAGGAAGCGGGCGTTACCTATTCCGAGTTCCTGAACGAATGCAGGAACAAAATAGATCTGAGCGCTCTGGGCATCTTTGCCCGAACAGGAATGCGGCGCGCTGCTTCTGGATCGTATATGATCCAGATTCAGGGCGCGGGAGGCGGCATCAAAGCGGACGCTTTGGCGCAAAAAATTAAAGAAATCGTGGGAAGCCGAAATATCAATATAACGCGACCGGTTCGTATGGCCGACCTGAGAGTAGGCGGCCTCATGGACTATACGTCCGGAGAAGAAGTGGCAGCCGCGATCGCGAATGCCACTCAATGTGAAGCCGAACAGGTAAGGGTGGGTCCAGTCCGCGCGAGCGGGAGTGGGTATGCCACTGTGTGGGTGCAACTGCCCGCTGTGGCCGCGAAAAAACTTGCCACTGCAGGGAAGTTACGCGTCGGGTGGAGCTGGGGGTGGGTAAATGCCCTCGAGAAGCGTCCGCTCAGATGTTTCAAGTGCCTCGAAGCCGGTCACGCGCAGGGCACTTGCCGCTCCGAAATTGATCGGAGTGGTAGATGTTTTAATTGCGGCGAAAAGGGACACTCCGTGACCGGTTGTACCGCGCCATCAAGGTGCCCTCTGTGCTCGGACAAAAATTTAGAGTCTGAGCACAAATTAGGGACGCGAGCCTGTCTTGCGGCGACCCGAGCTCGCAAAGAAAATGGAACAGTAAAGATAGTACAGCCGACAAAGCAGGCGGCAACGCCTGCCGCCCCGGTTGGCGAAAACCGGCTTGTCATATGCGATGAGACCGACGAGAACGAGCTTGAAATGGACTTCTCGGAGCCAGGCGATAGCTGTGCGGAGGAGTATTAAAATCAAGTAGATAATGCCGACAAAAGTCCTGCAAATTAACTTAGGTCGCGGACGTCGTGCACAGGACCTTATGGTTCAGTGTATGGCGGAGCGAGGTGTCGGATTGGCGGCAGTCTCGGAGCCCTACAGTGTCCTTGACGGTCCCTTCTGGATCGGGGATACCACGGGCTCTGCCTGCCTCGTTTGCCGAAACGAGGGAAAGCCCACTACCTTCTCGCTCGTTGAGAGGGGAGAGGGTTTCGTGTTTGCTCGATGGGGGGAGATTACCGTGGGATCGTGTTACGTCTCACCCGCGTGTGGGCTTGCCCGCTTCGAGGAATATTTGGAAAAAATTGAGCGGGTTGTTCGCAGACTTTCGGCGGGGAAGTTACTCGTTATGGGTGACTTCAACGCAAAGTCAGTAAACTGGGGAAACGCGAGAACCGACCCTCGTGGGGATTGTCTTGACGCGTGGGCGATAGGCTTAGACCTTCGCCTGCTAAATCAGGGCGGTGCTCCCACTTTTCGGAATTGGAGAGGGTCGTCGTGGATAGACATGACGTTTGCCAGCCCGGCTCTCGCACGATTAGTTAGACGATGGGGCGTGCTCGATGACACCGAAACGTTATCCGACCACGCTTACATCCTACTCTCCATTGACAACGGAGCTCTTCACGCGACACCCCGCGGGTCGGGGGCTCCGGTAGTACGCTGGAGTAAGAAAAAAATAGATAAAGAGGCTCTGATGGCGCATGCGATCGGAGCAGACTGGCTCGGCAGCGCGGAGGACATTGGGGAAGAGGAAATCGACCCTGATGCCGAAGCGCAAAAATATAAGAGGTTAATGACGTCAGCATGTGATGCGTCAATGCCTCGTGCGGGCGATGGGTCGCGCAGGCAGGCGTACTGGTGGTCCGAGGACATTGCAGCATTGCGTGCTGCATGCGAGGATGCCCACCGCCGGTCTCGCCGGGTAAACCGTAGACGCTCATCCACAGCGGAAGAAAGAGCGCAAGCGAAGCAGGTCTACCGAGAGGCCAAAAAAGAGCTTAAAAAGGCGATATGCAAAGCCAAGGCGAACGCATGGCAAGAGTTAGTGCAAACACTGGACGACGACCCCTGGGGTCGCCCATACAAAATAGTAATGCAAAGATTGACACCTCGAGAGGCTCCAATTACGGAGCAGATCGGGGAACAGTTTTTGACGCGTGTAATAACGACACTCTTCCCCTCTGATAATGAGGCGGTCACACCTCCCGCGGCGGTAGAGGAGGGTGACTGGGATGAAGAATTAAACATCGACCTCGGTGAAATATTAATAATAATGTCGAAAATTGGAAATAAGGCTCCCGGGCCAGATGGTGTGCATGGCACTGCGTTCGCTGGGATTTGTAAGGCAACTGGAACCACTTTCACGCGGCTGATCAACAGCTGTTTGAGACGGGGAAGGTTTCCCACTGCCTGGAAAACGGCCAAGTTGGTATTATTACGTAAAAAGGGGAGACCCGTCGACTCACCATCCGCGTACCGGCCGATTTGTCTGCTGGACGAGGTGTGTAAGTCCTTCGAAAGGATAATTGCATTCCGCCTCGTCAGGCACTTAGATACAGTTGGGCCAAATTTGCATGACAGCCAATTTGGCTTTAGAGAAGGGCGTTCAACGGTGGACGCAATAATCAAATTGAGAGAATATACTGAAAGAGTAACATCCAGAGGTGGGGTGGCCTTGGCAATAAGCCTCGATATTGTCAACGCCTTCAACTCCATTCGCTGGAAGAGCATTAGAGACGCATTAGATTTCCACAATTTTCCAAACTATCTAAAGGCTGTCGTGCACGACTACCTGCGTGACAGGTACATAATCTATCCTGGTCGGGGCGGATGGGGGAGGAGAAAACTTGAGCGCGGAGTACCACAGGGATCTGTATTAGGACCCTTATTATGGAATCTAGCGTATGACGTTGTCTTAAGAACTGCTCTCCCGGATGGTGTGGAGGTCATCTGCTATGCGGATGACACTCTCATCGTCGCAGGGGGAGGAGGTTGGAAGGAGGCCGCCGACTTGGCTGAGCAGGGCAGTGTACGCATTTGCATGGCGATAGAAGCACTCGGACTTAAACTAGCCGTCGAGAAAACCGAGGCTATGTGGTTTTACAACCATACCCTACGGGCTCGGCGGCCGCCCGATTTGTTTCTGGTCAAAGTGCAAAGGCGATTAGTAAGAGTGACTCGAGGGCTGAGGTATTTAGGCCTTCACCTCGAGCACTCATGGCGTTGGAGCAATCATTTCTCGAAGATTGCTCCAAAAATGGATTCGGTGGCGGCTGCGCTCGGAAGGCTGCTGCCGAATCTACGCGGTCCAAAAAATAAAGTTCGCAAATTGTATGCGAATGTAGCGCAATCAGTTGCGTTGTACGGCGCGCCCGTGTGGGCGGCAGATTTGCGGAGCGACAAACGGAGCGCGGCTCTCTTGAGAGCAGGGCAAAGAAAAGTCGCTCTGCGTATTATTAGAGGGTATAGGACGGTGTCATACGACGCCGCACTGCTGCTGGCGAGAACTATGCCACTGCATCTCTTAGCAATCTACTACCACAAGTGGTTCAATTTCAAACGTAGTGTAAATCGAGATGAGTGTCAGCCGTCGGCGGAGGCGGTGGACGTGTGGCGCCGTAGATCCTGGGTTGAGGCCCTCCGTGACTGGAGAGACACCCTCGAAGAATGCCCAACGGAGTCGGGCCGGAGAGTGTCAAACGCTATCCTTCCCATTTTTGATCGCTGGATGGGAGGGTGTAGGGGAAGTCTGACCTACCGTATGACACAGCTCATGACCGGACATGGCTGTTTTGGCTGCTACCTGTTTCGCATAGGGAAGGAGCCAACGGAGGTCTGTGTTCACTGCAATTGGCACTCTGAGGATTCGGAGCATGTCCTCCTGGAATGCCCGGCCTGGAGTAATCAACGCGCCAAATTAAAAAGGGTAATTGGGCAAGACGTCTCTCTGCCTGCTGTCGCGGAAGCGATGGTAATGCGGAGGGATGCTTGGGAAGCGTTTGCGGCGTTCTCTGAGGACGTCATGGCCAACAAGGAGGCTGCGGAAAGGGAGCGGGAAAGAGACCCGCTTTCGCAACGCAACATCCGGTACCCGCATAGATATAATGCGTGGTCCGCGGGGTGGGCGAGGCGGCCGCCTTAATTGGCGCCCGATTCGCTAACGTTATGGTTAAGTCAAGTAGACAACACGGTTTAGTCTGTTTTACCGCGTGAATGTATGTAAGGATTAGATTAGAAGTGTGTGTGATAATGCTCTGTCAACCGGACAGAGTATTCTGTGCATAACACCTTTTATTAATGTGTAGCACATTAAACAGTGGGTTGATGAGGAAGCGGGGGCCTCCTCATTCGCCACGTGCACTGTTCGGAGAATGAAAACGGAACTTGCGTACTCCCTGTTCTGTGGTATGCTTACTCGTCTAAGCCGAATTTTAGTATGAACTAATCCTCCGAAAGGGAGACGAGAAGTAATTTGCCCATATAGTCTATTGTTTATAATATGCTTTTTCGTAAGGTCTATCTCTAAAGGAGAAAGACAATGGGCGAGACACCGCTAATAGATACAACGAAATTTAACATTCCGTCTACCCAGCGTATTCCATTTCGACCACTTCACTTTATTTTCACTTAAGGGGTCTGGCCACCATGTAATTTTAATTTTTTCATTTTTTTTTTTATTGTTTTATAATAATCTTTGAACTGTTACGCATCATTTAATCCATAGTTGGTACTGAAAATCGCAAAATTACTAAAGTTACAGGTATTTCTCGGTAGGAAGGTCGAGCCGCTGCGAGCGGTCGACCGCGCGGCTCGATCAGTGTATGCAACTCGCACGGTTCAGCACGTGCAGCTGTCCTATTGTGTCGTTTTGTATGGGTTAGTAGAATTGTTTACTCGAATCCATACGAAGAAAAAGTGATGAAAAAAGAATGCATAGGTCATGTGCAGAAAAGGATGGGCACACGACTTCGTAAAATCAAAAAGGAAAAGAAAGGTCTTGCTGGCAAAGGAAAGCTAACCGATAAACTAATTAACGAGCTAACAGTATATTACGGTCTCGCTATTCGAACGTTCTCTAATTTTAAAGACGAAATGAAGAAATCTATTTGGGCAACATTCAAGCACAAGAGCTCGACCGACGAAATCCCGCAGCATGAAAATTGTCCGCCGGGAGAAGACTCGTGGTGCTCTTGGCAAATATCAAAAGCGATTGGCACTTTGGATGAATATCTACACAAGAATCCTCTGCCTCAAATTGTTCAAGATGCCATTCGACCTGTTTATGAGGACCTCACTTCAGATGAATTGTTAGAACGGTGCGAAGGAGGCTTCACGCAAAACGCCAACGAAAGCGTCATCTCCGTCATCTGGTCAATGGCTCCAAAAACGAGTTCCAGCGGTGCGAAACCCGTCGAAATTGCCAGTTACATTGCTATCAGCACTTTCAACGATGGGTACAATAGTATTTTGCTGATGATGAAACTGATGGATCTAAGCATCGGAGATCGCTGCTACGATTTCTGTAGGGCAGTCGACGAGGAACGTTGCGCTACAGCAAATGTCCGAGCGCAAAAAAGTACGAAAGAAGCACGCCAAGCACGTAGATCTTCGCAAAAAGACGCCCAGGATGCTCAAACAGCTGCCGAAGAGGACATGTATGGACCAGGAATCGCTGATTGAAGGTAAGACTCACAAAAACCGCGCCGTCAGTCGAATAACCGTACGTTTACTTTCTTTTGCGATTATCTCGAAACTATATTTTTCGAAACGGTACCACGAAAATCTCGTAAACTAGCGGTCCGATTGCTGCGAATTTTGGACACAATACTTCTAGATACATTATCTAAAGCGTAACGTGGGATTTTTGCGATTACTTGATTAGTTTTTTTTTATGACGTTTTTTCTCGTGAAATTTCGGTGAAAATCGTGAAAAAAAATTCTTCGGCTCACCATTTCTTCCCTAATGTAAAAAAAAAAATTTCCCCACGTTACGCTCTAGCAATACGATCCAGGAATAAGCTAATTTTTTATTTTTTTTTTCAGATGCAAAATGAAGCAGGTAACGATGGTACCGCCCACGTGCGTTTCGTGCCGAGGGCCTTCACCAAAATGAACGAAACGCCGGTATTTTTTTTTTTTTTTTTCACAAAATTTTTTTCACTTGTTCACTAAACCGTTTTCTAGTATGTGACAAAAAATAAAAATATTTTGTGCTATATTTTCGCGTTTATAAAATTTTTAAAATAGTACTCATCTGGCGAGCGCACATGGTGGCCAGACCCCTTAAATTCCGCTGGAAGACACTCTCACTGTACACTCTCCTCTAATATAAATTAATATACTGTCCTTTTTCTCTCCTTCTCTGTATAGCCGAATACATGCCGGGTATGTTCTGAGTCGTCACAGAGCCTTAAGTTTAAAGGCGGCCGGCTCGGGGGCATGCCCTGTAGTGTACAAGGCTTGAGTCTTTCTAACTATTACTTTCGGCTAATTCTCACCTCTCTCTATCTTTTCAACTAACTATCGTCTCCTAATTTGTCTTTACTAATTGCATGTGCTTAATCACTGGTTCATTGGCGGTGCGGTGCGCGAATTATGAATATTTTCTTGTATCTTGGTCAACATGCAACAGTCTTTAGACTAGTATGTCACAAAAATTCTTAAGATCTCACTTTTTACACGTTTGCTCGCGCCGCGGGTGGAGTGTGCTTTGGCGAATGTAATAGCAAAACCCGAGTACTCTCCACTACCCATTAGAAGAGTACCGGTGTGGTTTAGTCAGTGAAACCTGGCACTACCTGTACTCCCCCCCCGAGGGGTGCAGGTGTCTTGGTCAAGATTCCACATCGTTAAGAAAAAAAAAAAAAAAAAAAAAGGTTCGATTGTTGCCGGCAAGGCGACAGCCCGATTGTCAGAAGGCGTGCTGGAAGCTAAATGCGTGGGCGGGCGATTAACCCTTTCGCGACTATCGCCGGATATAGCCGGCGCGCGCGAAGCGACCGCCAGAGCCTACCGCCGGATATATCCGGCGAGCGCGAAGCGACCGCCGCGGCCGTTACGAACAGCTTTCTGCTTAGCAGCGGCAACGTTGGGCTTAATCCAAAACGGCAGATAACATTATTGCATTCGAGTATTAGCGTAACAGTTGACGTTCAGATATGAAGATGACAAATTGTAAGAAGGGTTTGAGGAATAAGAACTGCCGAAGACGACAGTTGAGAGTGGACAGCGTAACGATAGAGGTGTCAAATAAAGTGTGATTTTCGAGTTATTTTCAAAGTTTTAGTTATTGTTGTGTTGTTATTTAGTTATTGGTTTAAAAAATTAGCCAAAACTTTAGACGAAGAATATACAGGTACATTCGTTCACCTTCAAAAATATTCTTATTTGTGAAAAGTATCATTATTTGCTAATCACTTTCATAAAATGTTCAGGTTCCGTTTTTCTCAAAATGCCACCAAAAAAATCTAGAAGGCAAAGAGTGTCAAACGTATCTGAATCTGATTTGGATATGTGCCATATCATTGCACATCAAAAAAGAAGACGTCTGAACGTCCTTAGCAATTCGGATTCAGATGAAAGAGACACGAATAACACGCCATCCACTAGCTTGCCTGATATTTTATGGACGTCGCAAAAATTTAGTCCCAAAATACATAATTTTGTCGGCCGAACGGGGATTCAGGCTAATATTAGTTATTCGTCGAAAATACTGGATTATTTTCATTTATTTATAAGCGAAGAACTAGTACAATTTATTGTCGAAAAATCGAATAATTATAGACGGCAAAAAAAACCTAGCAGTGCAATGGCTGAAACGGAAGTCAGCGAAATATACTGTTTCATTGCTATTTCATTTTTTATGACAAGAAACAAGAAATTGACAATAGCAGAATACTGGAGCAAAAACAAGCTCCTGAGAAGCGACATTTTTGCTGAAATAATGACCAGGGACCGATATTTATTTTTGCTGAGAACACTAAATTTTTGTAATGTCAATGATAGTAATTCCGACCGTTTGTGGAAAATCAGAAGTATTGTTGACAAATTACGCACAACATTTAAAAATTGATTTAATCCATATTCTAATCTGTGTATAGACGAGAGCCTACTTTTATATAAAGGCCGATTGTCATTTAAACTGTTCATCCCGTCCAAAAGAAACAGATTTGGAATCAAATCATTTGTGCTATGTGACTGTGATACGGGGTACATCCTCGATTTTATTACGTACATGGGGTCTGGAACTATACCAGAACCCCAACAAAAGGAAATCGGAAAATCGGGAGGCGTTGTAATGTCCCTTCTGGAACCATATATGTAGGAATTTCTTTAAACGTATATTTATTAAACAAAAATACAATACAGTTATAAGAATGTCGTAGGCAGGAGTTATGGAGAAGGAAGGAAGACGAAGGGGGAAAGTGTGGGAGAGGAGAGGAGGCTGAAGCAGGAAAAGCAGAGAAAAGGGATAAGAGGTCACAAGGAGAGGACGAGGGAGAGAGAGGAAGAGATGGAGGGGAGAAGGAAGAGGAAGCGGAAATGGCTGAGGAGGTGAAGGAAAAGTATGGAGAAATGGCAGAGACGATTTTGAGGTTTGTGTGGATGAGGATGGACAGGGAGATAGACAGGCAGATGGAGCTGATGGGGAAGACGGTTGTTTTGGAGACGTTGGGGGAGTGGATGAAGGGGATAATGAAGATGGTAGGAAGATTTGAGCAGGAGATCAAGGAGTTGAGAGGAATACTGGAGAGAGAGAGGAAAGAGAGAGAGAGGATGGAGGAGAGGTTAAGGAGAATTGAAGGGAGAGCGAGAAAGCTAGAGTCAGCGGAGAAGACAGGAGAAGAGAGAATGGAGGAGAGGACAGAGGGAGTTCAAGAAGGAAAAGGGAAGCTGGAGACAGAGGAGAGGAAAGGAGAAGGGAGGTTGGAGGAGAGGACGGAGCAAGGCAAAGAAGGAAAACGGAAGGTGGAGACAGAGAAGGAGAAGAAAGGAGAACGGAGGAGGGAGGAGAGGACTGAGCGAGGTGAACAAGGAAAAGGGAAGCTGGAGTCAGAGGAGAAGAAAGGAGAAGGGAGGAGGGAGAAGAGGACAGAGCGAGGTGAGGATAGGAAAGGAAAGCTGGAGAAAGGGGAGAGGAATGGAGAGAAGAGGTTGGAACAGGAGATGGCCGAGAGGTTGAGGAAGATAGAAATATGGAAGGAGCAGAAGGAGAGAGAAGGAAGAAGGAGGAACATGATTGTGAAGGGGCTGAGGAGAGGAGCGGAGAAGAGGAGGGAGGAAATACGGGAATTGATGGGGGAACTGGGGGTGGAAGGGGAGGTGGAGGAATTCAGGGAACTGAGAAGGAGAGGAAGGGAAGGGGAAGATGATAGGGGTATGGTGGTAGTAAGGATGAAGAGTGTGGCGGGGAAGGAAAAAATGATGGCAAGGAGATGGAAAGTGAGGGGGAGAGGAGTAAGGATAGAGGAGGATCGTACATGGGAAGAAAGGAGGATGAGGTGGAGGGTAGTGGAAAAGGCGTGGGAGGAAAGGAGGAAGGGGAAGAGGGTGTGGATGGGAGATGGAAGGATCAAGATAGAGGGGACATGGTGGAGGTGGGAGGAAGAGAAGAGGGAGTGGCGGGAGGGAGAGGGGAGTGTTGGGGGGAGGTGAGAGAAGAGAGGAGAGGGCCGGGGGAGAGAGGGGTTTAGGGGACGGGGTGAGGGAAGGGGGCGAATGGCGAGAAGGAGGGAAGCAAAGGAAGAAATGCAGGCAGAGGGGATGCGGAAGCCCAAGGAGAGCCTGAGGAGAGTGAGACGGCGTTGGAGATGATTGTTGTGTTTGTTGTTGTTTGTTGTTTGTTGTTTTTGTTGTTTTTGTTGTAAATGTGTATAAGTTGCAAACCTGAAAGGGACGCAAATAAAGACATATATATATATATAAGAATGTCGTAACGTGCATACACATTCGCGGATACGGCTATGACTGACTTCGCATCGCTTCGCACCGCTTCGCCCCGCTTCGCCCCGCTTCTGTTTTGCGTTGGACCGTCCGACCGATCCCTTCCATTTCGCAATACGCAAAACACATCGATCAAGGTGCTCATCCTACATATATAGGCAAAGGCCATAATCTGTATGTTGACAATTGGTACACGAGTCCCGGTTTATTTAATTTACTACATAAAAATTGCACGAATGCATGTGGTACGGTAAAGAAAAGAAGGAAAGGAATGCCGGTAATGACCGAAAAATTGCAAAGGGGAGAAGCCTGTTTCCGCTTATCTGAAAACATAATGGCAATTAAATACCATGATAAGAGGGATGTCTACATGATTTCGACAATGCATAAGGAAGAGTATGTTGACATCCCCAAAAGATGTAGCAACAGACAAACAGTAACGAAACCAGCATGCATCAACGATTATAATAATTGTATGGGTGCAGTGGACAAAACTGACATGCTGATAAGCACCATTCAGTCAACACGAAAAACAATAAAATGGCGTAGAAAATACTTTTTTCATACGTTAGACATGTGCCTATGGAACGCGTACTGTTTATATAATTAAAAACCGCAAAACTTATATCAATGGCGACATTTCATTTGAAATTGATAGAGCAGATTTTAAAGAAATACCAAAAACTGTCAAACCGTTATCCACCAACAACTGGAATAAGTAATCCAACCAGATTGATCGGTCGACATTTTCCTTCATTTTATGAACATCAGGGAAAAAATAAGTCACGAAGATGCGTAGTATGCAGCAAAAACGATAAAAAAAGAGATACTCGTTATCAATGTGAAGATTGTGATGTTGGGTTGTGCGTTGTTCCATGCTTTAAAATTTATCATACGGAACAACATTACTGAGTAATTAGGTTACTTAGAATCTTATTTATTTCAAACTTTTGTCCATGATTTGTTAATTTGTATTACGTTATAAACTTTAATATATTTTATGTTTGTTCATCTGCCGTGTTACTCAATAACTCACCCTCAATCCACATAATGTGTATGAATTCTGGATATATATTTTCCACAATTTTCAATTATTAATTAAATGATTATTTATATATATTAAATTACTTTATATATGTGGGATTGGAACAGCGCACGGCGTGATCAAAACAAACAAGGTGAATAACACGAGCGGAGGCACAGAGGTCGGCCGAAAGAAAGCGCGAAAGAGGGGGACAGTCATCGTAAGACCGTCGAAGCGAGACGTTGAGCGTTTAAGTAGTATTGTCACTGTAATATCTTTCCTAATATATATCGTTTTTGTTTTAATAAACGCCGTGTATCATTGGCCTTCACAACCCAATCCTACATATATATAATGATTTTTATAATGTCTCCCTTTTGTTATTGACACCTTCAACATGTCGAGTCTACAGACCATTTTTCCTACGTTATCGTTTTCGTAATCTCAGTTTAGAAACCTATCAGTCCGGACCCGTTTTAATCATTTCTTTACTTTCCTATTAAACAAAGTGATAAAAAATAGTGTCCCGAACCTTCCTCTCATCTCATATTTTGCATAATTATTTATTCATCTTTACTATTTAATTGGTTTGATGAAAGTAACGATCGCAGCCGATCAATTACTTTGCATTCTTTCTTTCATCCAAACACCCATCTATCTAGTTCTATTGAAATCACAAATTCCACTACACTACATTCCAACTTTTTCTTTTACATCTTTTAAGACGCGTAACCGTCAAGCCGCGCACAACGACGATAGTCAGGCGTAAGCCATAACTCGGAACGCCGGGGACTGTGCATGCGCTCTGTGTAGATTTGCGGCGCGGCGCCCCGTTCAGTGGAGTCGCTTACGCGGAGCGAACCGCCGCACAGTGGGGTATTTGAACGTTCTAGCTGGCCGAAATTATTTTTCAACTTTAGACAAATTTTATTGACATAGTTTGCTAGAGTATGAAGTAATTACATTTTTAAAATACTTTTGCAATAAAAAAAAACAATTTTTTTCACTTTTTTAAATAAATTTTTGTTTTTAAGCAAAGTAAAAAATTACAGTTATATTTAACCCTTTTAGTGCCGGAGGCCGATATATCGGCCCTCGCTACACTGGCGAAAAGTGCCGGAGCCGATATATCGGCCCGCGCCTTGTAGCGCTTTACTATTCGCATTGCGGGAGAATTCTATTTCAATATAAATTTATAATACGTCATAAATGGTCTAATTTCATTATGAAAGAATGAAAAAAAATAGTTTTTCGTTTTAACTCTTTGTGGACAACGACTTTTTCCTATCGCTTGGAGCTAACGAAATCTAACATAAACATCGATGCTCGCCGCTCAGACGATATCCAACCTTCGGCGTAAACCGCCGTTGCATTGGGCCTTTGTCGTAACATGCCGACAGCGTTTGACATAAACAACTGTTTGAAAAAATAAGATTGCATTGCCGAAGCGAGACGTAGCAATCAGTTAGTCTTTCCCGAATCGTTGTCGCGAGCAGTATATTTCGTTTTATCCCAGTGACAATTTGAAAGCGTCTTTTTGTAATTGCCGTTGTTTTCCGCTTGTTTCAAACATTTTTGTTTTTGACAAATCAACAATTAGCAAGACAGGATTTCTAAAATTTTGCCACCGTTCGGCGCTTACCATGTACGTTCGAGTTATTTTTCATTTCTGTTATATAATATTATTTATCTTGTTACAAAATATATTGAAAATGCAAAGTTATACTTTGTAATAAATGGTCTATGTAAAATTATGATGAAAAGATAACTTTTTGTATGTGCAAATACGTTTTGTAAGAGAGAACTCAACTTTTACTTTCTTCGTGAACTTTTATACCTTTGTTATTTATATAATTTTCAATGTCTTTAGAAAAACTAGTGTCATTGTTTTTTTCTCTATTTTGTCCTTAACATACTGCTTTTTGAATCATGTAAATATTGTTTCTTGTTTGGTTTTTATGAGCATTTTCCCAAACCTCAGTAAAACCGTGAAATTCGGTCGGTTATTCTCGCATAACCACCTCTTTTTCGCCTGGCACTAAAAGGGTTAAAATTGTTGTGATGCGTTCGACACCGAGCATGCATTTCGTTACGGGACTATACGTCGCACGTGTTTGGGGATTTGACCCGGCAACAGGCCTTATCGCCTTCTTTTGTTCTCGGCATGCGAGCTGCCGATGCGCTGCGCGTTTTCAGTCAGTCGCAGTGAAACCAGCAGAGAGTGTGCTACGATATAATAAACATTTGAGCATATACGGATCTTTTATTCTTTCGGCGATCCCACCTCAACCACACTACTCCTACAGTGTTACAACAGGTTATGGGCCCAGAAGATCGCGATTAGCGGAAAGTGCAGAGAGTGTCTCTTTTGTGAAGTGTCTAGTATATTGCAAATCAAGTTCGGTGCGAGTGCAACGATGGCGAACCTCGCGAGAATCGAATCATTGAGAAAAGACAATTACGACACGTGGAAGATCCAAATGCGCGCATTGCTGGTGAAGAACGACGCGTGGTGTTTTGTTAGCGGCGAGTCAAAGGCGCCGACCGTGATAGCCAACGACGCAGCGTCGGCGGCGGCGTTCAAGGCATGGGCGACGAACGACGAGAAGGCCATGTCTGACATCGTTCTGTCGATTAGTCCATCGGAGTTAAAACAAATAAAACACTGCAAAACGTCGAGCGATGTGTGGAAAACGCTGGAAGGGATTTACCAGTCGCGCGGTCCCGTGCGCAAAGCCACGCTCCTGAAGAAGCTGACGCTGCAACGCATGAACGAGGGCGCAGACGTTCGCGAACACCTCGCGAGGTTCTTCGACGCGGTGGACAAGCTGAGCGAAATGGACGTCGATGTCAACCCGGACTTGCTGACGATGCTGCTGTTATACAGTTTGCCACCGACTTTCGAGAATTTTCGTTGCGCCATCAAGTCGCGCGATGCGTTGCCGCCACCCGACGCGTTGCGCATCAAAATAATAGAGGAGAGCGATGCGCGGAAAAACGAGACGCGCGACACCGTGCCGAACGCCATGATGGCCGGAAAATATGGAAAGCATCATCGCGGAAAGAGGAATATCGCTCGGAATACGGAGAGTACCAGCGACGACAACAGCTCGAGAATAAAGTGTTTTCGGTGTCGCAAGTGGGGTCATAAGGCATCCGAGTGCCATAAGAGTGACGGAAAATCCCGGCATTTCGCTAAGACAGCAAACGACGACGTGTGCGTGTTCGCGATGGCAAGGCAGGAGTCGCGTTGCGAGGCCTTGCAAGCCGACGTCGAAACAGGTGAGGATCAATGGTGCCTGGACAGCGGCTGCACGTCTCATTTGTGTAAGCGCCTGGAGAATTTCGAAAAGATCGACGAGCGACGACCGGGCAAACTCAACCTCGCGAGTAGCGCGTCAACAGACATTAGTGCGCGCCGTACCGTGCGCATCGTCGTCCAGCAGGAGCACTCGACATGGGGCCTTACGATAACCGATGCGTTGCACGTGCCAGACTTGCGCACGAATTTACTGTCAGTCGGAAAAATAACGGACCACGGCTACAATGTGCTCTTCACAAGGGATCGGGCGAGGGTTTTCGACAAAGAGGGCAACGACAAACTAGCCGCCGATCGCAAGGACGGGCTGTACTACGTCAGGCAGAAGGCACCTGTGCACGGCTCGATGGCCGCCAACGAGGACGTTGAGGGACGACAGAGCCCCGACGCACTGGAAATCTGGCACAGAAGACTCGGACATCTTAACCAGACGGATCTCCTGGAAGCGAGGCGCAGGGGCATCATACCCGGCGGCGGTGTTAAACACAGCGGAAAATCGCTGCGCTGCGAAGTCTGCATGGAGAATAAAATGACGAAGAGTCCTTCTCCGAAGAAGTCTGAGCGAAGGACCGAAGTGTTGGACATAATCCACAGTGATGTGTGCGGCCCTATGCGAGTGAAGTCACATGCGGGTAACAAATATTTTGTCACGTTTATAGACGACCGTTCGAGATGGTGCGAGATCAGATTTATAAAATCGAAGGATCAAGTGTTCGAGGCGTTTAAAGACTTTAAGGCGTATATTGAAAATCAAACGGGCCGCAGAATTAAGAGTTTCCAGTCGGACAATGGAAGAGAATATGTTAATTCGGCGTTTGATAAGTTATTACGCGATCACGGGATTAAGCGTAGGTTAACCGTCGCGTATAACCCGCAACAGAACGGGATGGCGGAAAGGAAAAACCGTACAATAATCGACACAACGCGATGTTTGCTAGCGCAGTCGGGTTTACCCTCGTCGTTCTGGGCGGAAGCCGCGTTGACAGCGAATCACATTCGTAACCGGTGCCCATCGAGAGTCTTAGATGGAAAGTTTCCTTTCGAGCTGTTATTTCGCGAATTGCCGAGCGTTAAGCACTTCAGAGATTTCGGATGCGGAGTGTATTACCAAAATAACGATCCGAACAAGGGGAAGCTCGATCCGCGGTCGCGGAAGGGTACGTTCGTAGGCTATTTGGAAAGCTCTAAGGGTTACCGCATATGGGAACCGATAGGGAGACGTATTGTAGTCGCGCGTGATGTAAAGTTTTTAGAAAATTTCGATACAGGTTCGAATCGTTCCCGCGACATTTCTATTTTGGACAGCGTCCCCTTTGAAAGCGCAGCAAACGAGAACCGTGACCGAGAACGCGACGGCGAGTATGATTCGACGGTGGTCGACTTATCCGCGAGAAGCAATAGTCGCTCGACAGATAGACTTACAATTAGTAACGACAGTCGCGAGAGTGAAGCGGAGGACGTCGAGTCCGACAACACCGACAGTGCCGACGGCACCGCGAACGAGGCGGGCGCGGACCGCGTGAATCGCGAAACCGGGGGTCTACGAAGGGGTCGCGGTAGGCCTAGAACGGTGCGCTCCTGCTCAAGGGGAAGGCCCCGGAAAGAATACCATATGGTGGAAGCAGGCAACCACGCGATCGATCAGGCATTTATGGCGGAAATTCCCCTGGAACGGGCCATCGAAAGCGCGGACGCGGACGAGTGGTACGAAGCCATGGCCGTTGAATTAGGGTCGATTATAAAGAATGACACCTGGGAACTCGTTGGGCGCCCTGCGGATGTAAAGGTAATCGGTAGTCGCATGGTGCTGCGAAATAAGTACGAGCCAAGCGGGGAGCTCTGCCGACGGAAGGCGAGACTAGTGGCACGCGGATTCGCACAGCGTTTCGGGGTCGATTATAACGAGACGTTCGCCCCGGTTGCCCGACTGGAATCAGTTAGAATTTTAGCCGCCCTCGCAGCTCAACATGATATGCGCATCCACCAAGTAGACGTAACGTCCGCATGTCTGAATGGCAGGCTCGACGAGGAAATTTTTATGGAAGTTCCTCGACACATTGAGAAACCTCTTGATGTTCTTATAGCGAAAGAGGATAGCGAGCTCAGAAAAAAGGCGCTCGAAATGCGGCGTAGCTTGCGACAGGGCAACAAGGTTTGTTTAATGCGTAAGGCCCTATACGAACTCAAGCAGGCAGGGCGCAGCTGGCATCGTCGATTAGACGACGAGATGAAGCGTTTTGGGTTAGCCTCGAGTAACGCTGACCCGTGCGTTTATTATCAAGGGCGGGGGGAAGACATCCTACTGGTTCTCGTCTATGTGGATGACATTCTGATAGCCTCGCGAGACCATAAAAAGATAAACGCGTTTAAGGATCATTTAAAGAGCATTTTTGAAATCACGGACTTGAATTCCGTACAATGCTGTTTGGGGATCGAATTCCGTCGTTCCGATCGCGCAATTCAGTTGCACCAGCGGGGGTACATACGAGATCTCTTAGATCGTTTTGTCATGGCCAATTGAAAACCGGTATCGACTCTGTTGGAACTCGGCGTAAAACTGCAAAAAGGTCGGGTAGATAGTCGCGAGGGTGACGTTGCACTCTCGTTCAGAGGACTTATAGGCTCATTGATGTACCTCGCGGTGGCTACAAGACCCGACATAGCACATGCCGTGAGCGTATTAAGTCAGTTTTGCGACTGTAGCGACCGTACGCATCTGGTCGCTGCAAAGCGTGTTTTGCGATACCTAAAGGGTACTTCCGATTCCGGACTTGTATACAGGGCAAGCGACGCACCGATGAAAGGCTTCGCGGACGCCGACTGGGGCAACTGTCCTGAAGACAGAAAGTCATTTACGGGCTATTGTTTTTGTCTCGCGAACGCCGCGGTTTCTTGGGGATCAAGGAAGCAAAAGACAGTCGCACTATCATCTGTGGAGGCCGAGTATACGAGCTTGAGCGAAAGCACAAAAGAGGCCATATATCTGCGACGTTTTCTGTCGGAATTAGGTTTCGGAAAGGTGGCGAGCATCTCGCTACATTGCGATAATCAGGGCGCTATTAAGCTGGCGGAAAACCCTGTGTTTCATAATCGTACGAAACACATAGACATAAGACACCATTTTGTTCGCGACTCGTTAAAAGGGGGAGAAATAAAATTAGAGTATGTTAACGATGATATAAAAAATAATAATTACGAGTCACTCGGTTCAATGGTTCTGGGGTAAGTGCCTCGCCCTTCGACTCGGTCCTCTTTCCAGGGAGCATCCGCTCCCCCCACATCGTGGCCAGATCCTTCATTCTAATGTTTCTGACGTTGCGTACGTAATCGAAGTATCAATGACGTCGGGTCATTGGCCTCGCGCACTTGCCTCCTTAGACCGATCAGCTGTATTCTCAAAAGAATAACGCATTGCCTCGGTGACATACAACAAGGCGTCGGGCCGTCTGTTATCACCTCGGCAACTACACCGTTATTCTCATCTTAGTTCCTTTCTCCTTTATTATTTCTTTATTCTTTTATTACTCTTTTCCATCTGGCGCTAACACGGCCATACTGACCTGCTTCACGCTCTCGGGAAGCATAGGCGTTCGGAAACTGCATTTCGGTGCACACACATAATGTAATATGCATGGCCCTGCACCTCACATGTGCTCCGCCATACTACCAATATTCTTACGCAAGTGATCCTACAGATTCAACTTGGCCAGTCTTCTTTCCAGCGTCGTAGTGTCGTGGTCGTACCACCACTACCGCCAAACACACGCCAACAATCTCACACAAACAAACAGAGTGTGACAATAGTAACAAGATCGTTATGTATACCCATCACACCCTCGTATGTTTTTCAAGACATCATTCTCGAACACATAGTCAAGTCCGTGTCGTAATGACACCCCATGACCATAGCTTTACATCGAGACCATGATGCTATCTATTCCACATACAGGTGCGGGTCTTTATAACGCTACCCTCGAAAAAATGTCTCAACATAATATCTACTGCATCGAGATGATTGTACACAAGATCTTCCTTTTGTATTTTGTTTATTACAATTTCCATGTTTTTTTTTTACAACAAGGGATCAAACAAGGTAACTTCCGCACGATTATTTGTCGCTAACACGGTTCATCTGTGTTTACATCGTCATCACTACATGACCAATCGCCTTTCCATGGGCGCAACCGATCTTTCGGCGCCACTTGCGGTTTACCGCTATTGCCGACTATCTCATAGCGATCATTTGGCAATACTTTTACAATTTTGTATGGCCCTACGTGCTTTAGTTCTAATTTCGCCCTACGCGTATTGCTGGGTTTCGCAAAGACGGTGTCTCCCACTGCATAACTCGTACCGGTGTTACGTTGAGGGTGAATTAATGGAACGCTCACGCCCTTCACTCCTAACTTAACTTTATTTAAATATTGAAATACTGGCGCGACACCAGGGTAAAAGTATAGAATGAGAAAAAGTACAAAACGTCTGTTCGCTACGACGTGCAGGATATAAGTGAGGTCGCCAGTTCGAATATCGTCGAACGTTAACGAAGGGCGACAAAGGATTCGTCAGTTTGGCACGTAGGCCCACGTTGCCACCCGAGGCATACTTGAGCCCAGGTCAGATAAACTCCCAAACCTAAACATCGCTTGCTGCGAGCATATCTTTAAGCAGAGCATCGCGTTTCTATTCAGCTATACCGGGTGACGTTATTACACCGGCACGGCGTTTACTATTTGCCTTTTTATTCTGGGTGTCAGCGTTCCGTTTTAAGCGTTCCGCCGCGAGTTCCCGATCTTTGAGGACGTTAATAGTATCGTTGTTGCCCGGCAGTTCCCTTTCTGCAAGTACCGCGTTACCGGCGCTTCGTTCCACTCCGAACAACAAACGAGTCGGAGTAAAACCCGTGGATTTTTGAATGGTAGTGTTCAATGTGAGTTGTATTCTCCCTAGTGCGCTTGGCCATTCTTTTTCTTTTAAAAGTTCAGTTGTTAGTAAATTTATGACGGTAGAGACATATCGCTCTGCCTGTCCGGAACCTGTTGGGAACCAATATCTCTGGGCGATCCGATCAAACGTCTTGTCGCGTCCGACGTGACAATTTTCCTCGTGGTATAGGCGCAGTAAGCCAAGCCTACTTCCTTTCGGAACGTAGCTACGGTATACGGTCCGTCCGCTATCGCTCGACACTTTCCTGCACAGAATGCCATTACGCACCTCAAAATCACTGCAAATAGGCTCTTTATCGCGAATCTTCTCGATCAATGACTTAGTTTCCGCATCGTTTGCCTGAGCGATTTCTAACCATGAGCCTTCACATATTACGTTCACGCAATAGTCCTTTGGCGGATTCCGACTTAAGAAGTCTACGTGTTCGATGCGTTTCCCTTTCCGATATTCTATTTCGAAAGAATAATCTTGTAAGTAAACCCACCATCGCGCAATACGGGGCAACAAGTCCTTTTTGTTATTGGTTGCTTTAATCGCATTGCAGTCAGTGACAATTTTGAAATTAATGCCTAACAGGTACACTCTAAAATGCTTTAACGCGTTGACAATTGCGAGCGTCTCTAACTCGTAAGAATGATAACGAGACTCTGCTGGTGTGGTACGTCGACTAAAGTAAGCGATAACCCGTAGTTCTGTGCCTTCCTTCTGGAAAAGTACTGCACCATAACCAATTGCGCTCGCGTCGGTATGTAGCTCGGTTTCCTTCTCAGGATCAAACACCGCTAGGAGTGGCTGCGCGCTAAGCGTTTCGAGAACAAAGCGACGCGCGTCCTCTTGTTCGGGACCCCAATACCACGGCTGACCGTTTTTCCTTAATTTTGAAATAGACGCGTTTCGCGCCGCGAATTCAGGTATGAATTTGCGAAAGTAACTAGCTTACCCCATGAATTGTCGGGCTTGTTTAGTGTTCTCGGGTATCGACGAATCCAGAAGGGCTTTCACCTTATCCTTACCAGGCCGTATGCCGTCGGCTGATATCTCTCTGCGCAAATATTCAATCGTCTTCTGAAAAAATTTGCATTTTGCCATATTTAGGGAAAATCCCGTCTCCGAAAGGACATTCAATACTCGTTCTAAGTATTTTAATCCTTCCTCGATCGTTTCGGACGGTATAAGTATGTCGTCGAGGTACACGAGAGTTATCGTGTGTTTTAAATTGCCGAGTGCTCTATTTATGGCCCGTTGAAAAACAGCCGGGGCATTTGCCAACCCGAAGGGCATCCGCAGATACTCGTAGTGACCGTCGGGTGTCACGAACGCGGTCTTTTCAATTGAGTCGGCTGCAACGGGTATTTGGTAGAATCCCGACGCCATATCTAGCGTTGTGAACAATTTCCCCTTCCCTAAACGGTCAAGCTGGTCATCGATTAAGGGTAATGCGTACCGATCTTTTACCGTAATTTTGCTCAACGCGCGATAATCAACGCACATCCTGTCCGTGCCGTTCTTTTTTTTAACTGGTATCATTGGGCTGGCAAATGGTGAAGAGCTCTCGCGTATTATATTATTTTGTAATAGATCAGCAATTATTTCGCGAACCTTTGTGCGCTCGACAAGGGACAAACGATAAGAGAGATAGTAGATTGTCCTGTCCTTCTGGACAGTGATTCTCATCTCACCTGTGGTCACACAACGCACGTTGTTACCTGCTGCAATCAGGTGTTCGTACCGCTTTAGGAGTCCTTTTAACGGCTCGTAGGTCGCCTGCGGTGTAGTTGGTCATGTTGCATTTTGAACTTGGCGTGGACTTTTCGGGTTCAGAAGGCGCGTGTTTGCGCACCAATTTCGATCCCACATCATCCGTTTCAATCTTCAGACCGGTGCCGACCAGCGAGTTTTTTCCGATGACGAAGTCGTAGTCGGTTTCAGCATCGAGCACAACAAACATATCTAGCTGGACCGACACGTCTTCACACTGCACTACCTCCGTGGTTGCGCCGATCGCTGTTGCGATTCCGTTCCCCATACCATCTATCTTCCTAACGAAACGGGTTATCTTGCACCCTATTTGGTTTGCGATGCTCTCCTTAATCATGGAGCAGTTTGCACCACCATCAACGAGACAAAAAATCGGTTTATCGCGCACGATTACAGGCGTCAGATCTAAATTCGTCGACAGGCAAAAATTTGCCTTTGGGCCCTCGCATCCCTGAGCCGTATTCGACGTCCTTTGCTTGATCCAGCAGCGTGCTTCGTTGTGACCTCTCTTTTTGCAAAAGGTGCAGGTCACTACAGCCTTGGTGGAATCGTCCTTTGGTTGAATTCGTCGTCTCTTCAGACAGTTTCGCTGCGTATGATCCACAGCGTCGCAATTGTAACAACGCTTCCGCGATGTGTGAGCATCTCTCTTCCCTGCTTCGACCGCCGCTTTTGAGAATTGCGTTATCCCAACGAGCATAGACGCTGTAGTTTTGTGAATGCCATTGGTCATAGACTGGCGGATGTTTTCGTCGATAATCCCTCCGATGACTAATTCTATCAGTTCCTCAGGCTTGAAGCTCACACGGGTCTGTTCAAGGTATGCCAGCTTGGTACGAGCATACTCGGTGTACGTGGAAACAGCTTCGCTGCTATACGAGATAGCCCGCAGCATTCTCTGGTGTAGTTTTTTCTCTGTTACGAAGACTGAGCATAGGTCCTCGCGGAATTTTGCCCACGTACGAGGTCGCCCATTCCACTCCTTGTACCACTTCTTCGCCGGCCCCGTTAGTGCGTGCGTTGCCAAGCACAGGCGTTGTTGGCTACTAACACCCATGGTGATTTCTTCAACGACACCACACCACGCACTCGAGTCATCGCCCAGGTCGTTCCCGTCGAATTCTGGTATCGCTGCCATCAGCTCGTTCGTTGATGATGACGCACCCGTGTCCACCTCAGGGGCAGGTATGCTAGTCGGTGATCCACCGTTTGCTGGTGCACGTTCTGCGATTCTCGCCATCACCTCCCGTATAATATCTTCCACCGAGGGTGTCTCAGCCGGGGTGGTCATGACGCACGTTTTTTTTTCACCACGCAGGAAAGAGAAAAGAAAACACAAAACACAGAACGAAAACAGACAAAGACAGAAAAAAACACACGGTGAAAACAAGAAGAAAAGTCAGTAATAAATTAGAACAACGATGTTGTCGTGCAAACGCTATTGCGGGTACAAATGGATAGGTATCCCACTTCTGATGTTAACAATGATATAAAAAATAATAATTACGAGTCACTCGGTTCAATGGTTCTGGGGTAAGTGCCTCGTCCTTCGACTCGGTCCTCTTTCCAGGGAGCATCCGCTTCCCCCACATCGTGGCCAGATCCTTCATTCTAATGTTTCTGACGTTGCGTACGTAATCGAAGCATCAATGACGTCGGGTCATTGGCCTCGCGCACTTGCCTTCTTAGAGCGATCAGCTGTATTCTCAAAAGAATAACGCGTTGCCTCGGTGACATACAACAAGGCGTCGGGCCGTCTGTTATCACCTCGGCAACTACACCGTTATTCTCATCTTAGTTCCTTTCTCCTTTATTATTTATTTATTCTTTTATTACTCTTTTCCATCTGGCGCTAACAAGTATGTCCCCACCGGCGATATGGTGGCCGATGTCTTGACGAAGGGCCTAGCAGGTCCTAGACATAAGGAGTTGTCAAGTCGAATGGGATTGCGTAAATTAATTTAGGCATTTCGCGTTTCCGTCCCGTCTCGAGGGGAAGTGTTGTGATGCGTTCGACACCGAGCATGCATTTCGTTACGGGACTATACGTCGCACGTGTTTGGGGATTTGACCCGGCAACAGGCCTTATCGCCTTCTTTTGTTCTCGGCGTGCGAGCTGCCGATGCGCTGCGCGTTTTCGGTCAGTCGCAGTGAAACCAGCAGAGAGTGTGCTACGATATAATAAACATTTAATGGTTAAACGAACTTACCTGTAAGTGAAGTTCTACCATGATTGTATGAACGCCTCTTCCGAAGAGATCAGATATGTAGTACCCCCCATCTCACGCTAGTGTCGCCACAAGTTTCAAAGTAAAAAAGTTTCTGCTCTAGGTTACGCGCTACCTACCGATCCTCGGGTCTCGCGCTACCGATCTTCATTTCTTCAAAGTCACCTGCCGATACCCTGGGGTTTCTTGTCCATGAGACATAGAAACGAAATTCAAAGGGTTGGGCGGGTCTGATCTCTTCGGAAGAGGCGTTCATACAATCATGGTAGAACTTCACTTACAGGTAAGTTCGTTTAACCATTAATTGTATTTCACGCCTCTTCCTCAAGATAAGATATGTAGATGTTCAAAGTCAACGGTACGGCAGGTAAGAATCTTATAAACCTTTATAATAAACCAACGCAAAGAATACCTAAGACTCTCAGGAACAAAACATCAACAAATATTAACAATTATGTAAGATTGCCTTAGCGAACTGATCTCTTTCCGGGGCCAGACAACGGTCATAAAATCGCGCAAAGGTTCTTGACTCTCTCGTCCACCCTGCTGTAGAACGAATGAGATCAACACTAACTCCATTACGTTTCGCCGATGACGTTGCCGCATGCCGCGTACTGTATGCTGAGAATCGCTCAATATCTACGCCACTCTTCTTCATCGTTGTTTTTATCCATCTACTCAACGTTTGCGGTCCTACTGCGCCATGAGGTTTCTTGAGAGCTACAAACAATCTACTGGAGTCGGCGCGCAATTGCTTCGTCTTCTCTAAATATGCCTCTAGCGTTGCCGCTGGACATATCGAATCATCTTCCGAATAACGAGGCAACCTCAATACCGGTTGTCTTCTGTTCGGCCCCGATGTCTTAATCTGGTCCGGGATCATAATCTCGAAATCATGCATCCCCACCTTATGAATGTTCCGTAGACCAATCAACGCTAAAGTCTGAATGCGATGCGCCGTCACCAAGGCTAAAAGAGTTACCAACTTCATCGACAACTTCTGCAGGCTTAACTCCGCGTTTGGAACCTAATTGGATAGAAACGTTAAAACAATCCTTGGATTCCAGGTTGAGTCATACTTTGGTTGGACTGGTCTCAGTCTTGCAAGTCCCTTGAAAAATCTGGCGATTTCTTCGTCGTGTGCCAATTCTGAACCGAGTATTACAGTTACGGCCGATCTGTAGCCGTTCAGTGTACCGTATGAAGCGTTGTTTTTAAGCTCTCCTGTTAGAAATTTTAAAACTCGCCTCTGCGAAGCTGCGAATGGATCTGCCTTGTCTTCTGTACAAAATTTCCACCACTTCTTCAATCCCGAGTTATATTGTCGTATGGAAGAATCCATCAGTGAAGCCATCAAAATCTCGATCGAATCCTTCGGTGTTCCCTTTCTGATGTATGCTTGCCTGATACAATTGCGGCCACCAGGGTAAGATTCTTCCATAACGGGTGTGGCTGTGTGTAAGATGAATGCAGTAAACTATAGCTGGGCTTCAACGTTAAGGGATCTCCCTCGATCAGCGACCAAAAAAACGGATACCACGGCTGCGTCTCCCAACGCGGGACAATAACTATCCCTCTTGCTCCTTCCGAAGCGATCTTACGCAACGTCCTTAGAATGCACGTAATGGCGGAAACGCATAGAAAAACCACAGTGTCCACTGCAAGGTGAACGCATCAATCGCTAACGATTCCGGATCTGGAAACCACGAGACAAACCGCAGACATTTTGCGTTCAACCTAGTTGCAAACAAATCAATCCTTGGTCGACCAAAAACTTCTACGACTCTGTCGAAGGCTACCGACGATAACTCGTATTCTGTCTCCGGCTCTAGCTTGCGTGACTCTTCGTCCGCCACCGTATTTTCGCTCGATCGAATATAAGACGCAAAAATCCATAATCGGCGTGCTTCGCACCAACGCCAAATCTGTTTCGCAAGGCCACTCAATCCAGGTAATCGACAGCCTCCCATACGATTGATGTAAGCGATCGCTGTAGTGTTGTCTATCCTAAGCAAAACGTTCCTGTCCCTTTCGCGTTCAGCCAGACATTTCAACCTAAAGAACGCCGCCAATAATTCTAATTGGTTTATGTGAAACACGGTTTCTTCTGTGCTCCAACGTCCTCTAACGCGTTGTCCTTCACAGACTGCTCCCCAACCTGAACGGGATGCGTCCGAGAAAATTTCCATGTCGTAGGAGCGATCCGTTAAAGGAGATTTAGCGAGACTAATGTGCAATTCCCACCATGACAGGTCGTCTCTCAATGAGGAAGGAATGGACATGACAGCGTCATAATTATTATTATTCCGTTCCAGCGCCAGTAATACCTCTCTCTCAAAAGCCTTCATATATACGCCCCCGTACACAAGTGCTGGACAACGTGAACCTAAGGTCCCTATAAAGGCCGCAAATTCTCGAATGCGACAATTCTTTAATCGTTGGAATGTCTTAATAAGTTCTGATGTTCCTTGAATCTTCTCCTCGGGAAGCTCCAGAGATATCTCCACCGAGTCGAAAATGAATCCGAGGAACTTGCAGCGCTGCGCTGGCACAAAATTGCACTTATCTGCATTCAATAAGAAGCTAAGTTCCATTAAAAGACTGCACGTCTCCTGCACGTTGTCTCTGCAATCCTCGAATGAATCTCCGAAAATCAATAAATCGTCCAAGTAGACCACCGATAAGAAACCTCTACTTCGCAAGTATCCTACCACCGGTTTCAAGATTTTTGTAAATACATATGGCGCCGAACTTAAACCAAAGGGTAAGCATGTGTATTCGAACATCTCGCTCTCAAAGACAAATCGTAATAACTGAACGCACCTGAACGCAATCCTGAACTGTTGTGCTACGGGAACCAATTGATACGCGTCCTTCAAGTCAATTGTAGCCATAAAACAGTTCTGACTAACTAGTCTCCTAGCGACTTTCCAGTCTTCCAATTTAAAATGCTCTGTCTTGACAAATTTGTTAAGACCCCGTAAATTTAGTATTAATCTCTGAGAACCGTCTGATTTTGGAATTAAAAATATTTTTGATAGAAATTGTCCTTTCTCCGGCAATACTTTTTCGATCGCGCCTTTTCTTCAGAAGAGCGTTAATTTGTTCTGAAATCTGTGCCCTTTCGAGTGACGACCAATGCGTTTCTACTGGTGCCAAGGATTGTTGCACACGCTCAACCAGCGGGATTTCATAACCGCAAACCCATCGATTTATAAGTGAATCAGAGGTAACCTTGGACCAATTGGAAGAAAACCATCGCAGCCTACCGGCCGGTTTACCCATCGAATCTGTTAACGGCGCCTCTCTTGTCGCCGGTCCCTCCTGTAATACGGTTTCCTCTGCTGCTGCTGCTTGGACTCCGACTTTCTGTTCCCACCCGACGTCGTTTGGCGAACCCTGTAGCTCAACTGACGGGGTGGGGGCTTCCGATTTTTTGAGACCTTCAACTGCTGAGGCTTAGCTGCTGGTCTCAAATCTTTGCGAGCTTGGTCTAACAATTTTGCCGTCATTAACCTCTCCTCCAAATCGTTTCCAAAGAGCCATTCGTCCGGAGTTGAATTTGCTAAATGGTCCTTTAGTGTCGTGTTTAAATTCGTGAGGATTAAATTCTTACGCATTATCGCCTCGTCTCGTTGAATCGATGCCAACATCCGCCCTGCGGCACTCAGATGCCCAAGAATATCGAGCCTGCCTGAATCCTTGCTCTTTAGAGCGAATGAAACCGCATTGCCAATTGCCGCAAGACACACCGCAATGCGTCCTTGCCTTTCCACTATCCGGTCATCTCTGCTAATTGCAGTCTCCTGTAGTGCAGCCTTAACCTGCAAATTAAGTCTTGGAGCTTCGATCGCGGTGCAATTCTGCGGAGACGGGTACGTCTCTATTAATTTTTTTAGTTCTTCCGTGCTGAGCCCCTTCTTTAAAATATCTTCCCAGCGAGAGACCACATCCTTGTGGATTGCTGGACCCCTTTTTGCCTCCGGTTCCAAAGGCGGGCCGAGAACATTTAAAATATCTATGTCCAGTTCTATTTCGTGCTCGGGCATAGCGGTCTCCGACCTGCTCGTAACGGGCTGAGTAACCGACATCGACTTCTGGGGGAGTCCCGGCGCCTCAATCGGTATAGGTTGCGCCTCACCTGCGACGTCCGTTCGATCCCCTACGTTAGTTGTCGTCAATCCGCTGTCTGCTCTTTTGGGACCTCCCCTCTTTGCAGACGAGTTGCTTCTTCCTCTCTCTTCCTCGTTACCTGCCGAGGCATGCCCCGACAACGGTGAATCTTCCCTCTCCGAGGGAAGATTCGTGCGAGTAGATAGTATTGAGCTGGCACGGGATCCATAGCTGTCCGCTGGATCATTCGCCTCCCCCGAGTTGACTGCTCTCCTCGTCGTCGACCCCGACCTCGGTGAGCTCGATCGCTTACCTGTGGAAATACGCCGAAAGCCTGTTGACTGGTTCTCGAAACTATATCCTCGCGATCGACCCTCAAGCCCAGCTTTTCGAGTAGGCCAGCGCCAAATCGGGTGGTGATAACCGGTCTAAGACAAGCGACAAGAAAACATCATTCGCATCGTAACGCACCGTTATGTGTCTGACCGCTGCCCCAACCTTGAAAGGCGACCTTTGACACCGCAAAGGCGTACATACGGTACTAACCGCTGTACGACGCATAACGATTTCCAATTATTTGCGTATCAGGTTGTCCGGAACAAGAAATTCCTTATCCCGAATCCCAGGCATCCTATAACCTGCACATAAAACAAAAAAGAAACCGAAAACCGATTATAACCTACATTTACTACGCCTCATCTCTCTGCGTCTTCTCAATCTTTTCTTGAGATATTTGATTTCCTTTCGTATCTCCTTATTCTCCTTCTCGCTGTCCGAAGTATCAGAGAGATCTTCCCTCGATCTTTTCCTTTTACCCATCCTCTTTGGTAACAGCGACAATTTTTGCTTGTGGCTACTCTCACACAAGATGAAAGATTGGAGATCGGTAGCGCGAGACCCGAGGATTGGTAGGTAGCGCGTAACCTAGAGCAGAAACTTTTTTACTTTGAAACTTGTGGCGACACTAGCGTGAGATGGGGAGCACTACATATCTGATCTTGAGGAACAGGCGTGAAATACAATTGAGCATATACGGATCTTTTATTCTTTCGGCGATCCCACCTCAACCACACTACTCCTACAGTGTTACAACAAAAATAATGGCAGTGGCCAATATAGAAAAGAATTTATTTTTTCGTTGTCCAATAAAATTTCACTGGCTAGACAAAACCGGTTATGTATTGGAACACCCAGGTTGGAAAAACCCGCGGACCGTTTATAGGTACAATTTCGCGCGCCGCAGCGTTAAATGCACTACATAGTAATAAGCGACTTGAAGACAATAATATCCCCTTAATCCGTGTGACCATCCACCGAAGTATTTCAGGCAGTTTAAAGTTGCATAAACTAAATAAGAAACGCACCTTTCGAAGGGTAAAAAATATCTATGATCTGTCCATATACTCCCAAACGCGTAAATTTTTTTATATCGGTTCCGTACGAGACAAAATACACCTATTCGATATAAATTATGATGGTTTACTTGAATATCATTGTTTTGCTTCAACAAATATGAAGAGAACTTGTAAAGGTGGCAATTGTTCTTCTGTTTTTTGTAGGCTACGAATGTACGCATTCCTATATTTTGTTGCCCGACGCGGTGTCTCTGTAATTTCTTTCAAAACCGCTGAAGCATTTCGTTTGCCAATATCCCGCAATTTCATCTCTGTGGCAAAAGTTAACATTTCACTCGATGTTGTTTTTCGGACATCTTCCGTTTTCCTTCTTTTGCTGCGTTCACTCGAGTCACTGAAAGACTTCTCAGGCCGTCCTGATCGAGTCGTCACTGCGGGTATTTCTATAATACTCTCTAACCATTTGGCATTTTTTTCTCAAAAAGTTGCTTCTTTCTGAATGCAGCCCTCCATCTTTGCAGAAATGTACACCTAAAGCAAGCTAATAATGCTTCTAGGCGTTTTTGCTGTTCCTCCGAATAATTTTCCCGATTTTGCAAAATCTGTGTGAAATATGCTAATTTTTCGGAAATATTACTGTTTACTTTTTGTTCCATGATATCATATAAATGTCTGCGGCTACTTCGTTTGATTCCTGATGATCCTGGTCAGAAAAAAGGGCGATTTATGATAAAGTCCAAAACATTGAAAACTGTTATTATTTAGAAAATTCCTCGTAAAAACCGAAATCGCAAATAGTCGCAAGAAATTCTTTTTGCGCTAGGAAACCGACACTTCACTCTAAACAACGGCGTAAGAAACTTTGGGGCATGCAGCGGCCGTATATAACAAAATCATTGCAGAAGATACATCTTCGAACAAAAATTTTCATATTTAAACCCTATTTGCACACTACGACAACTTTTGATAGGTACTTAATAAACCGTTGAAACTTTTTCTAAAATTAAGTACCTACCTTCCTCTAAAGACGCCATAGCGCCGCACTTTACACTGGTTCTTGGTTAACACAAAAAACACAAGCAAACTCGTGAACGTTCAGAGAGTGTCCGAAAGAGGTACGTTTACTAGTAGCAACCGTCAACTTCAGACTAAGTTTTCAGACGAATGGTACGAAGAAAAAAAAATATTACACATACATATTCCCCCACTATTTAAGTACCAAATTATGTAATTTTTATGACTCCAGGTAAAAGATGACAAAATCGACTTTTGGCCAGCTAGAACGGTCAAATACCTCACTGTGTGCCGTCGCGAAAGGGTTAAACGTGTAAATTTCCCGACAAAAAAAACGATCGATGTGCAAGGCTGAAAATTTGCACAGGTGTTGAAGAGCATTAGGAAAAGCAGGGAAAACAATTTCAGAAGCGCAAGTGGAAGTTAAAGGGTTGTCAGAAGTTGCCAAAGTTGCGAAAAATCTCGGAAAATTTACATGTCAAGGAAAACTTCTGACAATTTATAATTGTATTGTTTACCTATAGAATAGAGAACTTGCAAACTGTCAGAAGCCAAAGTGGAAGAGATAATGAGAAATTCGAGGGCAAAGTGCAGGAGCGTCTTCTCGCGCGCGGCGCGGCGCGCAGCGGACCGATCGCTTTTCTCTTGATTTTCATACCGTACATATTTCAGTGTACTTCTGACAATTAATATGAATATTTATAGAGGATTAAAGATACTATTGTTCAAATGTCAGATGTCAATTAAGAAGACACATACATTTTTATGAGAAATAAAAAAATTATTTCTATCCGCGATAAAGTAAATTTTGAAATGATTAGTCGGTTTCGTATGCAATATCCTGTTCAGTTTCTTCTTCTTCATCTTCAGCGCTATCATATTCGGACTCCTTGCCATCAACTGAAAATAATAAATAGTTACGTAAATAAAATAAATCATGTATACAGGCAAGAGTCGCGAATTGAAAATTACCATCCGAATGTTCATTATCCAAAATTATATCTTTCACCGATTGCGGCAACTGTGGGCCTTCAAACCACAGAAAGTCATATTTATTGTCAGTTAAAGTCCACCCTGAAGTTTCTGGCTCGAATTGAGTTAAATCCGATAACGTAGCGTTATTCCACAAATATGCAATATAGTGCGCTCTTCTTATTTACTGTACAAGTTCGGTGTAGCAAGGTGGCAAGCAGGAAGCGTCGAATTGTTTCAATTGCTTTTTTATGAAAGGTTCGTTTCTATTTTTTATTTTATAATTACGAAGGAACATCTGAAATCTGACGTCATCGATTTTTTTAAGTGACTGAAATCCATACATACTGCAAACAATGATTCGATTTTTCCATATATTTCGCTAATATCGATTGACGTATCTCCTAAGGTAGCGAATGCCTTCTGAAACTTCCCTTTCAGGGACTTTTTGTGACTCATATGTTGGTTTTTATTTTTTTTTTCAGTTGGGGTTTCTATATAAAAATCTGAAAAAAAATGTAAAATGTGCGCACTATCATCATATGTATCTATTTTTTTTTTCAATTTTTTTTATGCAATGTATTGACTTGCACAACTTTTCAATTATTGCGCAACTATACGCACGCTCTCGTGCGCGTTCTGTCTCGCTACTGGAGATTTTTATTAAAATAAAACACTCTCCTTAACTCAGGAAAAATCAATCTTTATTATGCGCTTGCACATCGGCAACTGAGCGCCGAAACAAACGTCTGGCGCAGCTCAGGCACACACCACTCAAGCGCACCAGCCGAGCTTCCTTAAAACCTATACAAAATCGCTCTCGCTCACTCGTCCTCCGTCGGCAATTATCTCTACGGCGAACAGTCGCCCGAACATGCAATATATTCAGAGAAAATGGTGGAAGAAGAGAACACTACATTGTACCCTCCCCCGCCCCCCACGGTCGAGATACAAAGTTGAAAATTCACAAAAATGTTTCTATTCTCATAAGCTATCGAATGGCCCATTCAGAATTTCGATTGGTTTGGGGGCACATTTCACTGTCTTATCCATCTATGCCCTTTGTATAGATCAAAAACTCCTACGCGAATGCTTCGAGTAAACATTAAATAATAATTAACAAATTCTATGTACATCATATAATACTGTGTTGTCTCTCCATACATTCCATCCGATGTGTCTTTTTTGAATTCTGAATATGTTTCAATTATTCCAAAAAGCTCTCTGTCGCTTAATTCATGGCTAGATAACTTTTCTAAATGCATTTTTGTTAAATAATCTATTACATGTTCGGAAATAGTTATCGCATAGGTTTTTCTAAATTGTTCAACGTGTAGAACTTGCAAGGTTAAGCAAACTAGCGGCTGTAATTGATTGCACCGATTGAAATGGTTGCGACTTATAAAACCGTTTACCGAGCCACTAGCCAACAAATTGCTTTCGACCATCATGTGCGTTAATCCGCACTCATCAATGAATTTTCCAAGAGCCTTGAAATAGGCCATCATGATGTGAAAAGCGCCCATATTTATAAAAAGGTCATTAAATTTTGGTTTTCTAACAAACGTATTTGGTATGCTATTTTCGTAATTACGAAATCGTACGTAACTTGCATGTACGTCTGTTGGCACCCTCTGGCAATTTGTTGGCTTCGTCGCATCGTTTCGTATACGACAGTGGGGCTCGTCGGAGATCTATTAATTGGCGTGAGATAACTAACTTTTTGTTTCACACTATTATCTTCAGAGATTTTGTGATTAAACCCAATCCACATTGGAGTATTTGATACTTTACAGTAATGCGATAAAGCCCACGCAATATCTAAATGTTTATAAAAATCATATTTAGCGGCTGATACTACACGTAAACCACTATTAATTGGTAATAAATTCTCGCGAAAAAACAGTTTTTTATTGTACTCCTGTAATTCGGGCACAATCGGATCGAAGCTTCTCCTTCTTTTTGCAGTTGATTGATACTCTAAGCTATTATTAGTATCCTGACCTTCATTTAGCGGAGACCTATCGATTTGGCAAACATTTTGATAAAAAATACCGACTGTATCGTGCAAGGTATCGTGGCCGCTAGACGTTTCAACATACCGATCAAAACTGTCAAACGCAACACTTGTCCAATAATTAGGAGCTAGTATAGCATCCTCAGGAGAAACATTGAATGCATTACATGCAGAAGACGTAGCTTCTGTCTCAAGCTCCTCGACAACGTTATAACTGCAGCAGTGCCCAAACTTATTGATAAGATCGATTACTTTTCGACTACATGTGATGCTTTTAAGCGTCATCCCTAGAGTCATATGTTTGGACGTTTTCATTCGTCCGTGATGTATAGCATGAATTATAGTATATCTTGAGAAATTGAATCTACTTTGCGCGCGCAATCAGAGCTGTTTACTGTCCTCGTATCAATGCCACATAGAAGATTTCGCATGAAATCCGCGAGATCTTTTGGAATTTCACATTCCCCTTGTAACCGTTTTATTTATTACAAATTATTTTATTTTATATGAATGGGTTTGGACAACCGCTAGGTCCGCGTAGGATCTTAATTTTTACAAATGTTTGTGAAATCTTATTATTGCAACGCGCGCACGGAACAAAGTCTTTTGTTGAGTAATTCGTTTAACTGGGTTTACGTGATTCTTCTTGGCCTGGGTCGCACTGATTCTTTTTCCTCTTGTCCGGAAATTTGTCTCGGTTTGTCACACTGGAGTCCCGTGCCTCTCAATAACCCTGACTGATCGCCCTCGGGTTGCCGGTCTCTCAGGATGACTTGAGGTAGGTCACCAGATAGTTACACTCCCTTTGCCTTGGTGTTGAATTTGATTGCCTTCTCTTATACTAATTACTCTTACTATGAAAAGGAGAAGAATTGTCTCTCGCACCTCGAACCGTCTTATTTACGTTTTCGGAGATCGGCAGAAGTCCCCCCCGATTCCGCAGAATAGTTGCGCACGCACAAAAAGGGCCGTACACAACTGTACCTTTCTGGTATGTAACCGAAACGGTTACACCCTTGAATAATGTCGCTGACTTGCAAAGTTGTAGGAAGTTGTTTTTTTGGTAATTTTAAAATTTTCTTTCTTAAGAACAAAGCTGCTCGAGATAAGAATTCAGAGTCGTGTTGAGCAAAATTTATATCATCAATAATGCATAATCATCTTTAGGGGCAATTGTTTTTTTTTGTTGACTATGAGGACTTGGATTTTACCATAGAAAGTATTTTCTAATTTTTCCAGAAGATGTTGTGAAGTAAATTTAACTTTGCAACATTCAAAGACTGCTACATACAATTCTTCAAGAATTTCATTGTACCATTGTATTGTACAATTTCATTGATTTTCATTGTATATTAAATTGCAACGAATGGCATTCTTTATTATTGGTCACGACCTTCCGATCCGATATTGAATATGAGACGTATTTTCGGCGATGGCAGGACCGTATTATAGGAATGTTGGAAAGAAAATTAACTGTACGTTTCGACCACTTTATTAGGTCCTCTTCAGCTGGTAAATTGTACAAGTGTTTATATTAGAAATTTTTGTGGAATAATATTCTTTTGTATAGTTATCAGTGTAGAGTTACTTACAAAATATCCATGCAGAAGTATCTTAGTAGTAAATTTTGTTATAGAAGAGCCAGCGTCTTCGAGGGGGGACTATCTTTGGTCCCAACCTTACGTGAGTTTAGCCGAACGGTGTTATAATAAATTTTGAAAATTGTGAAAATGAGTGAGTATGATTTACAGAAGAACGAATCTTCGAGGCTGGACAAACTTTTGTCGAAGCCTGTTTTTTTCTCTAAGCCGAACGGTGTTAATGAAAATTTTGACAAGAAATGAACCGAGAATGTGAATGCACCCTGGTATATCTAATAGGTTCTAACATGGTTAGAACTTTTCGAATATGACCAGGGGCTTACCGGTGATTACTGTACTGAGTGACGGTTCGATACGTAATGATGGTCCGGTAGTGCTGCTGTGACTTCGGTTACTGTCGGAGTGGGAGAAAAGTGTGTTATTGGTTGGAGAAATGATGTTGGTAGGGGTGTCGAGGTGTGTATTTGTATGTGTGGTTTTGTGTGTGTCTGATACAGTTTATGTGTTAATTATCTATGAAGTATTGTCAGGTATTGGATTGTATAATGGAATAAACGTTTGGAATAAATGTTTGATTGTTGTGTAATGGAATAAATGTTCGGAATGAATGTTTGATTGTTTTGTTGGGACCGATATATTGTATAATGGAATAAAAGTTTAGAATACATGTTTGATTGTTGTATAGAACCGATATGTTGTGGACAAAACACTATTCTCCTATGTGTGGTGCCTGTTGATGATGCTGAATTGTGAGTGTATGTGTGTCGATGTGAATTTGAAGGAATTGAAGGAAGATCTAACGTCTTCGAGGGGGGACTCTTTTTGGTCCCTACCTTACATTGATTCTAGGCCGAAAGATGTTTTTATGAGAATTTTGAAAATAGTTAGAAAATAGAATGCATGAAGTGATTTTGAAAGAAGAGCTAACGTCTTCGAGGGGGGACTCTCTTTGGTCCCTACCTTACATTGCTTCTAGGCCGAAAGATGTTTTTATAAATTTTGAAAATAGTTAGAAAATAAATTACATGAAGTGGTTTTGAAAGAAGAGCTAACGTCTTCGAGGGGGGACTCTTTTTGGTCCCAACCTTACATTGATTCTAGGCCGAACGGTGTTAGTTAAATTTTGAAAAAGGAATTGTGATCATGACCTAAAATACCGAGTAGCTTTATTTGATTGTGTTAGGTCGGCTGTTTGTGTAAATGAGTACGTGTTATTGTATGTGTTATTGTGTGTGTACTATGTTTGTGTGTGTGTGTTATGATTGTTTTAATTTGTTTCGTGTATTATAGGTTGAAGTAAAATTTGCTGATGTGGTTTGTATCTGTTCTGTAATTTACGCTATTGTTGTGTTGAATAATGTGGAGCATTTCAGATAGAAGTCTTTTTTTGTAATTGTGTTCGATGTCTAATATTTTAACGTTCTCGAAATCAAATGTGTGGTTATTATGTATGGAGTGTTCAACTAAAGCGGTGTGTGCAAGTGTGGCTACCGGTGGTCTTTTGTGTTCTCTTATTCTTTCTTTTAATTTTCTTTTAGTTTGTCCGATGTATACTTTTTTGCAGTTTTTACATGGTATTGAGTAAACTGTTTCTATGTGGTCAAGTTTATCTAATTTATCTTTTGTAGAACCTATGATTTGATGTATGGAATTATTATTTTTAAAGTGGACTGAAATATTTAATGGTTGAAGTAAATTTCTAATTTTTGTAGCAAAATGTTCTATGTATGGTAGTGTTATGTGTGTAGTGTCATTGGTTGGTTGATATGTGTTGTTGTTGTTAGTGTTATATAGTCTGTTTATTGTAAAAGCTATTTCTTTGTTTAATAATGATGGTGGGTAATTGTTGTCACGTAAAGTTTGTTTAATGATTGTTATGTTTTGACTATGGAATGATGGGTGCGATAGACGAAGTGCTCGGTTAGTTAGTGTTCTGATGATAGCTATTTTTTGTTGTAATGGGTGATGAGAGTTGAAATTCAGATAACGGCCGGACCATGTGGGTTTTCTGTACCAGTTTGTTTTTATTTTTTCTTTTTCGTGTATTAGAGTTAAATCAAGAAATGATATTTGGTCGTTTAATTCTATTTCATGTGTGAATTTAATTCTATAGTGATATGTGTTAAAGATGTGTAAAGTTTGTTGTAGATGTTCTATTGGAATTGCTGTAATAATGTCGTCAATATACCTTTTGTAGAAGGGAATTTCGAACTGTAAATTTGCTATACATGCTTTTTCCAAAGCTTGCATGGTTATGTTGGCTAAAACTGGTGCCAGAGGTGATCCCATTGGTAGTCCGTATATTTGTTTATAAAATTTACTATTGAACGTGAAATAAGTGTGATTGATGATTAGTTCTATGGATTTGATGATTTCATTGTGTGGTATGTTTGTGGTGGCTATTGATGATTTGTGTTTTTTTATATTTGCGATCGCTAGGTTTATGGGTATGTTTGTGTATAAAGATGTTACGTCTAATGATATGAGTTTGTATTTTTCCGGGATGATGACCGTGTCTATGAAATTTTTGAATGTGAAACTGTCGGGGGTATAGGAGAATAGTGTTTTGTCCACTAAGGGTTCTATTATTTTCAGAATAAATTTTGATAAATTGTGTGTGGGTGAATTTATACTTGAAACTATAGGTCGTAGAGGTGTGTTCGCTTTGTGGATTTTTGGTAAGCCGTACAGTCTTGGTAGCGTGTTTTGTGGTTGTAATTTTTTAAAAGTGATATGGTTAATGTATTTTTTGTTGTGCCAGTCTCGTAGTAAAGTGTTCGTTGCGTTTGTGATTTTTGTAAGCGGATTTTTGTTTATTTGTTGGTATGTGTCTGTGTCGGTAAGTATATTGTCCATTTTTTCTAAGTAATCTGATCTGTTCATTATGACCGTTGTATTGCCTTTATCTGCGTTAGTTACAATTATTTCAGTGTGATCTTTTAGGAATTTTCTTGTTTCTTTGGCTAACTGGTTGAGTGGATTGTGTATTGTGTTAGTGTTGCAGTGTCTGTGTATCAGTTTGGCTGTCTCTTGTCTTATTTGTTCTTTTTTATCGTTATTTTCTATTTTTCCTAATGCGTATTCTACCTCTTTTATGATATTATTTTTCGGGAAATTTCCTTTGTTATATTGTAAGTTGAAGTTATTTCCTAAGGCTAAGAAAGACTCAATATTGTCAGGTAATGGAGTGTCAGATATGTTTTTTATCCATTTTTTGTATTGGTTATTGTTCAGGTTTGTTAATTTTATGAATTGTTTCTGTTGAACTGTTAATAGATTTTTGAATTTTTTGAAATGATAGTCGAATTGTTTTTTTGTAAGTTTTGAAAGATAATGAGTTTGAGAGTTGAAAAATTCTTCTGCTTTGTTTGTTCCTATTATTTTGTAAATTTTGTTCGTGATGTATTTTAATTTTCTGAATAAGTTGTGTTCTAGTTTAAAGAAATCATCAAGTTCGATATTGAGTATTTTCCACAAAAATTTCTTAACATAGTTATTAAATTTAAATTTACAATTATAATCTGTGATGTGTAATTTGGATATCCTACTTGTCGTTAGGTGTTTAGGCAGGATGTTATGCCTCCTACAGTTCAATAAGAACTTACGTTGTTCTGTGATTTTAATAATTTTCTTCCTTAGATTAATCCATTGTTTCATGGTATAGGTGGTGTGTGTTCCATAGTTTCGACTGATGTACGTGAAGTAGGATTCCTTCCGCTCTGTGTTTACGCCGTTTGTGTTGATGGTCATGACCTTCCGATCCGATATTGAATATGAGACGTATTTTCGGCGATGGCAGGACCGTATTATAGGAATGTTGGAAAGAAAATTAACTGTACGTTTCGACCACTTTATTAGGTCCTCTTCAGCTGGTAAATTGTACAAGTGTTTATATTAGAAATTTTTGTGGAATAATATTCTTTTGTATAGTTATCAGTGTAGAGTTACTTACAAAATATCCATGCAGAAGTATCTTAGTAGTAAATTTTGTTATAGAAGAGCCAGCGTCTTCGAGGGGGGACTATCTTTGGTCCCAACCTTACGTGAGTTTAGCCGAACGGTGTTATAATAAATTTTGAAAATTGTGAAAATGAGTGAGTATGATTTACAGAAGAACGAATCTTCGAGGCTGGACAAACTTTTGTCGAAGCCTGTTTTTTTCTCTAAGCCGAACGGTGTTAATGAAAATTTTGACAAGAAATGAACCGAGAATGTGAATGCACCCTGGTATATCTAATAGGTTCTAACATGGTTAGAACTTTTCGAATATGACCAGGGGCTTACCGGTGATTACTGTACTGAGTGACGGTTCGATACGTAATGATGGTCCGGTAGTGCTGCTGTGACTTCGGTTACTGTCGGAGTGGGAGAAAAGTGTGTTATTGGTTGGAGAAATGATGTTGGTAGGGGTGTCGAGGTGTGTATTTGTATGTGTGGTTTTGTGTGTGTCTGATACAGTTTATGTGTTAATTATCTATGAAGTATTGTCAGGTATTGGATTGTATAATGGAATAAACGTTTGGAATAAATGTTTGATTGTTGTGTAATGGAATAAATGTTCGGAATGAATGTTTGATTGTTTTGTTGGGACCGATATATTGTATAATGGAATAAAAGTTTAGAATACATGTTTGATTGTTGTATAGAACCGATATGTTGTGGACAAAGCACTATTCTCCTATGTGTGGTGCCTGTTGATGATGCTGAATTGTGAGTGTATGTGTGTCGATGTGAATTTGAAGGAATTGAAGGAAGATCTAACGTCTTCGAGGGGGGACTCTTTTTGGTCCCTACCTTACATTGATTCTAGGCCGAAAGATGTTTTTATGAGAATTTTGAAAATAGTTAGAAAATAGAATGCATGAAGTGATTTTGAAAGAAGAGCTAACGTCTTCGAGGGGGGACTCTCTTTGGTCCCTACCTTACATTGCTTCTAGGCCGAAAGATGTTTTTATAAATTTTGAAAATAGTTAGAAAATAAATTACATGAAGTGGTTTTGAAAGAAGAGCTAACGTCTTCGAGGGGGGACTCTTTTTGGTCCCAACCTTACATTGATTCTAGGCCGAACGGTGTTAGTTAAATTTTGAAAAAGGAATTGTGATCATGACATAAAATACCGAGTAGCTTTATTTGATTGTGTTAGGTCGGCTGTTTGTGTAAATGAGTACGTGTTATTGTATGTGTTATTGTGTGTGTACTATGTTTGTGTGTGTGTGTTATGATTGTTTTAATTTGTTTCGTGTATTATAGGTTGAAGTAAAATTTGCTGATGTGGTTTGTATCTGTTCTGTAATTTACGCTATTGTTGTGTTGAATAATGTGGAGCATTTCAGATAGAAGTCTTTTTTTGTAATTGTGTTCAATGTCTAATATTTTAACGTTCTCGAAATCAAATGTGTGGTTATTATGTATGGAGTGTTCAACTAAAGCGGTGTGTGCAAGTGTGGCTACCGGTGGTCTTTTGTGTTCTCTTATTCTTTCTTTTAATTTTCTTTTAGTTTGTCCGATGTATACTTTTTTGTATACATTTTCTTTTAGTTTGTCCTCGAAGACGTTAGATCTTCCTTCAATTCCTTCAAATTCACATCGACACACATACACTCACAATTCAGCATCATCAACAGGCACCACACATAGGAGAATAGTGCTTTGTCCACAACATATCGGTTCTATACAACAATCAAACATGTATTCTAAACTTTTATTCCATTATACAATATATCGGTCCCAACAAAACAATCAAACATTCATTCCGAACATTTATTCCATTACACAACAATCAAACATTTATTCCAAACGTTTATTCCATTATACAATCCAATACCTGACAATACTTCATAGATAATTAACACATAAACTGTATCAGACACACACAAAACCACACATACAAATACACACCTCGACACCCCTACCAACATCATTTCTCCAACCAATAACACACTTTTCTCCCACTCCGACAGTAACCGAAGTCACAGCAGCACTACCGGACCATCATTACGTATCGAACCGTCACTCAGTACAGTAATCACCGGTAAGCCCCTGGTCATATTCGAAAAGTTCTAACCATGTTAGAACCTATTAGATATACCAGGGTGCATTCACATTCTCGGTTCATTTCTTGTCAAAATTTTCATTAACACCGTTCGGCTTAGAGAAAAAAACAGGCTTCGACAAAAGTTTGTCCAGCCTCGAAGATTCGTTCTTCTGTAAATCATACTCACTCATTTTCACAATTTTCAAAATTTATTATAACACCGTTCGGCTAAACTCACGTAAGGTTGGGACCAAAGATAGTCCCCCCTCGAAGACGCTGGCTCTTCTATAACAAAATTTACTACTAAGATACTTCTGCATGGATATTTTGTAAGTAACTCTACACTGATAACTATACAAAAGAATATTATTCCACAAAAATTTCTAATATAAACACTTGTACAATTTACCAGCTGAAGAGGACCTAATAAAGTGGTCGAAACGTACAGTTAATTTTCTTTCCAACATTCCTATAATACGGTCCTGCCATCGCCGAAAATACGTCTCATATTCTTTATTATTTACAACATTTATCTGGACAAATCCGCAAACATCAGAGTACGTCGCCTCATGAATTTGATGACTCTTATGCCAATCAGTATTACGTACTGTTTTAATTAGATTTTTCTTTAAATATAGTGTTTTGCACGGATTATGATAATGTATGACCCCATTTACACCTGCAGCTTCTAATTTTTTTTCAATTTGTCGATCTCTACAAGCATTTGCTACCGTAAAAATATCGGTACGCAATTTTTTGTATACTTACCGCCGAGTGAATTGGTACCGTGCGATAATTATATACTTTTCGGTATTTGTTACAAAAAAAACATATGCGTTCACCACTTTGCTCGTAGTTTACGCTACTATCGCCATTCACTTCTTCGTGGGCACTTGGTCCCTGCTTGCCACTTGCTATATGCTTTTGGTATAAATTATCTGAGGTAATTGCAACCGATAATGAAATTGGATCAAGTGTAACTTGCGTTAATTCCGATTGTTCTACAATATTTTCGTTGACTGAAATTGTATAATTTAAAATATTAATTTTTGCACATAGTCGAAAACCTTCGTTAATACTTCTGGGTCATTCCATGTTAAATCGACCAGTGGTTGCAATCGACCATAAAAATTAAAAAAAATTTTTTTGGAAGTCATGCGAACTTGAAAATGTTGCTATTTTTCCAGTTTCTTAATCTTATTTTTTAAATATCTCGAGAACTATTATAGTTACAGAAATGGGACGCAATTTTTTTTTAAGAGCATACTTGTAACTGTAATAAAAAATTATTTTGAAAAAATTTTTCGAAAAAACCGCTGATTTGCACAATTTTGAAAACTAAAAAACCGCTGATTTGCACAATTTTGAAAACTAAAAAATCTTAAAAATCGCTGACCCCCATTAAATGTTTGGCTCAAATTTTTTTCTAGGCTACCTCTAAATAATCTCAAAAGATTCTGAAGTTTTCAAGAGGGGATTTTTTTTCTTTCAAAAGATATGAATTTTTGAATTGACAGAAGTGTATTTATCGTTATTTCATTCAGTATGTGCTTGTTACGAGCCCCTTGTAGGGGATGAGGTTATCCTGGTAGGGATACGGTGGATGAGTCCTACGACATCGAGCGGCAAATGCCGTAAGGATCGTCCGTGGAGGGAAGGGGGGTTCCCGTGTGCGGATTCGACTGGATGTCGTTGGGATCTGCACACGTTGTCAGTCTGTTGGATCAAACGAATTATATAGTGACGACTGGAAACACTTGTTAACCGTCTCTCTACAGCAGAACCTAGCCGTAGCGAATTATATAATGTCGATTGGACATTTGTTAACCGCCACTGCGCTTGGTTAATTCGCGGGCTCGAACCCTGAGTAACAACTGTTACCCATCGGCCGTGCACCTATTCGAATCGACGGTCGTACACTGTTCTAATGTAACCTGAGTTACTTCGAACAGGACGAGTGGTAGGAAAGGAGGGAGGTGGTACAAAAGGGTATCTTAAAAGAGGGCTCGTTTTGTTATTCTATACGATCCGCATGACAGCAATTGCGGATCGTCGTGGGCCCTGGCCCTGTCGCGAATTTAAGATTGAATAAATGGCAATCCGGAGTCAAGGTCTTTCGGGAATGAAGTGGGCAAATTCTCAGACAATATAAGATAATTTATTCTTTTGGTAACATATTACAATAAAAGAATCCCGGTAACTATATACTACTAGCCCGTGGGGTTAGGCTCGATTTGTTCTCCAATTTAAAGTTATGCGCGATCAGGACTGGCCCGGTCTTGCTAATAATCCTTTCTAGCAGAGAATATGGATTGGAGGTTTGCTCGAAAGGAACTAATGTCCGATCTTGCTGGAGACACTCTGGAGTCTAGACGACTAGGTTGTGGCCTACTTACTCGTAGTCTTTAACGGAGTACTAGTGACAGAGATTCGTCGTCTGGAATGGACTGCTCAGGAATGCTCCCAGAGTCCTTCAGGATCCGGGTTTTTATACACGGATTCTGAGAGGAGTGGGAGAGTAAAGGAGCGGGAAGATGCTGTGGCTGGGTGCTGTTCTTGGCGGGAAAATAAGGAAGGGAAAATCAGGCGGGTGGTTGCGTTGCAGGATCTCTAGGCCCGAAACTGCTCCTTAGCGGGAAGCTGCTAGTTGGCGGGAAGCTGCTAGTTGGCGGGAAGCTGCTCCCTGGCGAGAAAGTGTGATTGGCGGGAAAATATAGAAGAGAGGCGAAGAGAGGAGTGTGTGTAAGGGGCTGGCTACAGTGACTAATTGCTTGACCTGGCCGTCCCTTTCTTGTATACGAAAAGGACAGAGCGCTCTTATGTCCAAATGAAGGCTAAAACTCGGCGAGAAATATTCCGAAGGAATATTTCCTTTAATATTTATAATATGGGAGTTTTCGGACGTAACATGCCAAAGAAAAAGAATCTTTCATATCTTTTGAAAGAAGAAAAACCCCCTCTTGAAAATTTCAGCATCTTTTGAGATTAGTCAGAGGTAACCCAGAAGAAAATTTGAGCCAAAAATTTAATGGGGGTCAGCGATTTTTAAGATTTTTTAGTTTTCAAAATTCTGCAAATCAGCGATTTTTTCGAAAAATTTTTTCACAATAATGTAGGAATTTTACTGGGAATGATATTTAGTATGGGTCGAAGTTGCAACAACTGAGGCGGACTATATTTATTGTCAACACAAGTTATAAAAAACACAAAAACTCTAAAGAACACAGTACCTATATAAAACACGCAAACTTAAAATAACACGCTACATAAAATACACAAAGACTCAAGGAAAACGCTATATAAAACACACAAAGACTCAAAAGATATACTAAAGTAAAATCGCATGCACACAATTCGCTGGTCGCTAAAACTGCCGCACGCTCTCTGACCTCAGTCGCTCATCACCTCGCACTCGGCCACACATACACTCTCAGCCATACATGCTCGCCCAATAAGCACGCTTTCCGAAAAGGAAACGCAAGCGATCTTCAACTGACACTTATTTCTCTCTCGCGCACGCTCAGGCACACACACGCTCTCACTCATACTCGGACGCGCCTATACTCTACCACACTCTACACTCGCCCGCCCTACAATTACGCATGTCCTCATGCGTAGTCATTCTCATTATCATCGTCGCATTCAGAATCAGTTGGATTTCCCCATGGCTTCATATGATCGGCCGGGGACGACGTACTGTGAGGGCCCTCATGCTCACCAACCTTTTCTACTACGTAGCGATCATTCCGCAGGACTCTTGTAACTGAATATGGTCCCAGATACTTGGAAGCGAATTTTAGTCCGGGGCCCTTTTGAGTTCTTATGATCGCAACCAAGTCACCCAATCGATACTGCCGCGCCTCCTTCCGCTTTTTGTCGTAAGTCCTCCTGTTCTCGGCTTGCCCTTTGAAATTTGTTCCTTCGCACACCGGCGGATTTCGTCGCGGCTCTCCTGGTGCATTAGCTACCATTCGTTCTCTATGAGCTGGCGCAGCGATTGGTCTTCCACTGACTTCATCTGTGTTCCGAACATCACGTGGAACGGTGTGGTGCCAATACTTCTGTGAGGGGTCGAGTTTAGGCACCTTTGCGCTGCCTCCACGTATCGATACCACTCTTCGGGTTTCGGTGCTGACAGTTTGGTGACCAACGCGATCAGGACCCGGTTTACCCGCTCTACTTGCCCGTTGCCTCTCGGGGTACCTGTAGTTATTAGGACATGTTGTATATTTTCCCGTTGGCAGTAGTCCTCAAACGCGTGTGAGGTAAATGCCGTTCCACGATCAGAGATTAGCCGGCTAGGGTCTCCGAAGACGTTTGCCTGAGTCGCCAGCCGCCGGAGCACTTCTGCGGTGTCAGTAGATTTCGTCGGGTAAAGCCAAACAAACTTGGAGAAGGCATCAATAACGACAAATATAAACCGATAATTTTTTTTCGTGGAAGGAATGGGTCCCAGATGATCGATGTGATAGGTTTGCAACGGGAGCTCTCCTTTCTCCAAGGTGTTTAGCCTACCCTCTTGTTTCCCTGCCTTTCTTTCGGCCAGAATACAGTCAACGCAGTTCTGGACAATCTTATCGACTCGCGCTCGCATATCCGGGAACCAATAGTCCCTTTTCACTAACAGTTCTGTTTTGCCCGCTGCGAAGTGACCATTCTCGTGCGCTCGACGGATTATCTGTGATTGCATCACCTTCGGCACTACCAAACGCGGTTTGCTGTCGACCACTTTGTATAATAATCCGCCTTTTGTGACGTAATCGGCCCGACCATTATCCCTGACGGCTTCTAATATCCCCTGGATCTCGCTATCGCTATCTTGCGCTTTTCGGACCCTTTGTAATACGCACTCTTCGCTCTCACTTACTGCGTAACAAACAGGAAGCGGGTTCCGGCTTAGCGCGTCCACGTGAGCCATACTTTTCCTGGGCCGATGTTCGATGTCATAATCATATTCTTCGAGCAGAAGTGCCCACCGAGCAACTCGAACGCACAAGTCCTTCTTGTTCATTGTTAATGTGAACGCGCGACAGTCGGTTACGATTTTAAATTTAATGCCTAACAAATATATACGGAATTTCTTTCAAGATTTTACAGTTGCCAGCACCTCAAGCTCATATGGTGCGTACTTTTCTTCGGCCGTCGTAGTCTTTCCGCTCGCATAATACACCGGGTGTAGCATCCCACTATCACTATCGCGCTGCAACAATATGGACCCGTACCCGTACTTAGACGCGTCCGTATGCAATTCGGTCTCCGCTTTAGGATTATACAATTTTGGTACCGGTCTGTCCGACAATGCAGCCTTCAACCGCCCAAAAGCTTCCTTTTCCTCGTCCCCGAAACGGAATTCCACGCCTTGTAGGAGTAAGTTACTCAAGGGACGCGCTATTTTCGAAAAGTTTTCAACAAATTTGCGGAAATACCCGACCAACCCCAGAAAGTTTTGAACCTGTTTAATTGTTTTTGGTACTAGAAATTTCATAACTGCCTCGGTCTTACGCTGGAATGGCTGCACTCGCCCGTTTTCGACTATGTGGCCCAAAAACTCTACGCGGGATTGTAAAAATTGACATTTTTTCCAATTTATCTGAAGTCCGAACTGTGACGCTACATCGAGAACTGTCCTTAATTTCTGTAGCCCCGTTTCATAATCCGAGGAAGGGACGATGACGTCGTCCATATATACTAATACTATTTTTTTCGCAATTAGGTCCCTGAACACGGCGTTTATAAAACGCTGGAAAACTGCGGGCGAGTTGCAGAGTCCAAAGGGAACTTTCAGGAATTCATACTGCCCATCCGGAACAATAAATGAAGTGAATTTTCGGCTGTCTTTGTCTACCGGGACATGGAAGAAGCCGTTCTTTAGGTCGATGGTACTAAATATCTTTGCGCCCTGCAACAAGTCCAGTTGATCCTCAATCAGCGGGAGGGGGTACCGGTCCTTAACTATCTTCTTGTTTATTTGTCTAAAATCTATGCACAGCCTGTCCGTCCCATCCCTTTTCGGCGTAAGCACTACCGGGCTTGCATATTCAGATAAGGAGGGTTGCACAATTCCGTCGCGCAGCCTCTCATCTATTTGCGCGTTAACTTTATCCTTTTCCGACGACGACAATCTTCTCGCTCGCTGATACACGGGTTTGTCGTCCTTTACAACAATCGTCATACTAACCGGAACTTCGCGCGTCACCACGGGGTCATAATTTTCGACCATTGCCTCAATCTCTCTGACATAAGCCCCATTACCGACGTCTAACTTGTCGTCCGAGCCCGCGTTGTGCTCTATACACATTATCTCCTGAATACCACGAATGTCCGATCCGTACACCGTCGTGCCTGCCGCCAGAGCCTTTTGAGATCCTCCCCGGAATTTTATTTCTGGTTCACCTAAGAATTCCGCTCCTAGCAAAAAATCGCTCCGGATATACTCGTCGGGTACCACGCGAATAGCAATCGGATACTAAATTCCCTTAATCGTAATGTTCGCCGCGTATTTCCCAATCCCCCGTTTGCCTGTAGCTCCTACGCTATCGAACGTCGTCTGTACTTCGCGTAGACGCGGCGCGCCCATCTTTCGGTGTTTGCTTGCCCGCATCAAGGACAGGTCACTCGCGCAGTCTAGTAACGCTGTCACTTCCGTACCATCAATCGTTATCCTTCTATAATACTTTACACCATCACTGGTGTCTGCTGTTATGTGGTTTATCGCCGGGCGTTGCTGGTCCGTTGTCTGCGGCTTGGAAGGACACGCTGCCGCCTTGTGCCCATACCCTTGACACGCAAAGCATTTGAATACCCGGTCCCTCGTTAGGCATTCCGGTTCCGCATGGCTTCTTGATCCGCAGCTTCGGCAGTGGGCGATTGCGGCAGTTGTACCACGCTGTATAAAAGAGCCCTGGTGTTCGATTCTCCGACCCGCCGGCGCTGGACCATCCGCTCGAAGCCTTCCTTCGCCTGAGCTCGCCTTGCCTCTCCATTTCACGAGCACGAAAGCCCTTAGTAGCGCCGCCTTACTTTCAAACCGATGCATTCTCGCCTGATCACGCAAGTCTGGGTCGGGGTTGCCGCGAATCAAGTTCTCCACGAGTTCCTCTTCCTCGATGGGAACCTTGTTGGCCAGAATCACCTTATCGTGTAAATATTCACCGAAGGCCTCTGTTCTTCTCCAGGTGCGTTCCTCGAACTGCGTCCTCCGCTCTGTCTTCCCTGGCTCACGACTGTACATGTTCGACATTTCGCGCAAGAAATTGTCGACTTGCATTTCTAAATGCTCTGCTTGGGAGTGGAACCACTCAAAGGCGTCCCCCTTCACGGAGGATCCGATTAGGTACTTCGTCTCCTATTCAGTTAAACCATGCTCGGTCCGCAGCCAGCAGAGCTGCCTCTCCCATCGCTCGTAGGTGCCCCTGCTGCCGTCAAAGCTGCCCAGCAGCTCGCCGATCTCTCGCACGCTTAGTCGTCGCTCACTCACCATCGCAAGGGGCGTCTCCGGTGTCTCCACACGTCGTGTACGCGCCGGCTGACTTTACTGCGCCGTGCCGAGATCTTGCAGCCGTCTCATGATCTCGATCTCCCGCCGAGCGAGCTCTACCTCTCGCCTCATCAGGTCTCTTTCCTGTTGTACCAAGAGCAACTCTCGATTAATCGATGCCCGGTCTTCGCTGCGGCCCCTCTCCATTGCGATACCAGACTCGGCTTCTCGCTCGGTCACGGTCACGTTGTGCACGTCCTCGGTGGACACGTCCGTTGGGTTGACGAAATCCTCGGATTCCATTTGTCGTGCTATTCACCCAGGCTTGTTCCCCGACACGGCGAGTCCCAACGCTGCCAGCCTGCCTTGCAACTCTACCACCTTTAACTTTTGCAGCTCGCTTGCACTCATTATCGCACTTCACTTCTGTTGTTGCTACCCTCAGAGATGGTAAATGTATATCACCCAGTTAAATAAAGTCAATTCCTATAAGATGATTTATCCCGGCTGAGCCCCCAAAGTTGTAGGAATTTTACTGGGAATGATATTTAGTATGGGTCGAAGTTGCAACAACTGAGGCGGACTATATTTATTGTCAACACAAGTTATAAAAAACACAAAAACTCTAAAGAACACAGTACCTATATAAAACACGCAAACTTAAAAAAACCCGCTACATAAAATACACAAAGACTCAAGGAAAACGCTATATAAAACACACAAAGACTCAAAAGATAAACTAAAGTAAAATCGCATGCATACAATTTGCTGGTCGCTAAAACTCTGCCGCACGCTCTTTGACTTCAGTCGCTCATCACCTCGCACTCGGCCACACATACACTCTTAGCCATACATACTCGCCCAATAAGCACGCTTTCCGAAAAGGAAACGCAAGCGATCTTCAACTGACACTTCTTTCTCTCTCGCGCACGCTCAGGCACACACACGCTCTCACTCATACTCGCACGCGCCTATACTCTACCACACTCTACAATAATTTTTTATTACAGTTCCAAGTTTGCTCTTTAAAAAAAATGGTGGCCCATTTCTGTAACTATAATAGTTCTCGATGTATTTAAAAAATAAGATTAAGAAACTGGAAAAATGGCAACATTTTCAAGTTCGCATAACTTCCAAAAAAAATTTTTTCAATTTTTTTCCTTTGGCAGGAATTCGTTTTATGATAAAAGAAATGTTCTGACCAAAATTCATCCAAATCAAAATTGGTCGATTCCAACCACTGGTCGATTTGACATGGAATGACCCATTGGAGATTGATTTTGTAATTCTAAAGCTTGATCAATTATCACTATGCAACAATAAATTTGCTACTGGTTGAAATTAATGTGAGTCTTATGTAATAGGGTGCGCTGATTCCGATTTTGCATTTAAAATTGTCGTAGCACGTCTGGATTTAAAGTTATAGCTGAAAATCATAAGATATGAAATAATAAAGTCATAAGATCATTAAAACCTTGTATATGCGTTATTATGTAGCTGCATCAACGAGCCGTATTATTTGGTATAATGTACGAATGTGTGTGTGTATTTTCAAGGTTACTCTGCTTTATGCGTCTGTAAAAAGAAAAGTGTGCAGTCGTGATAACAAATAGGCAGACTTTAACAAGTTCTATCTTGCGCTCGAGCTAGAGCATGCGGGCAGGATTCAACATGTTTTATAAAATTAGTGTGGGATCTTATATGGAAAATAAACGAAGGTGTTAATAAACGCAAAGATGGTTTATTTAAGGAGTGATGATTTGAATAAGCAGGTATGACTGTTGTCAAAGAAATGCCCATCGAGTCTCGTGAGGCGACGCCGCAGCTCCAGTTTCAACTCGGATAAACAAAACGCTTTCATGTTCCTTCTCCATCGACACGTATCTCGCCTTAAACCCTACATTAGTTCAGTGCAACAGTCGCAATAAGACGTATTCAATTGATTTCATATAAGAAGATTCGGTAATTCGGTATATGGTGATTCAGTAAACGAAAGATGAATAGGCGCATTTTTAAGCCAAGGTATTGCCAATGTTAGCGTAACTGAGGGCCTCTGACTCATTACAGAGGCAAATAAACATTTATAATTAATTTCTTAATTATAATATTTAGTGTTTTCATCCCAAAGTACGCACATTTATTTCCTCAAAATTTCTCACATTCGCAATTCAACGTAGTTAATAGCATTATCCTCGGAAAGATTTATACGTACATAACTTTTTTTCCTGACGTGCCAGAGCAAATCTGATTGCAGTTCTGTATTCAGCGCATATGAATTACTATAAGGAACCTATTTTCAACCCAGTAGCAGAGAAAAAAATTTATTTTGTTGTGTAGTGTTATAGGTAATTGAGTTGCAACGCTAACATCTGAGGCACAAGCACTTGATTGCGATGGTATTGTTTCACTTTCAAATAATAAACTTCCTAGACAAAATAAAAAAATTTATAATGATACAGACAGAATTAATTTTATTTTATAAGAAACAAAAAATAATTACTGTATTTTTACCTAATGTTTTTTCAAGTTCATAATAGTCATTATTATTACTGCAATCATTGCTGTTATCAACATCACTTTCATTTCGGAAACTATTTTCGGTTCGCTCGTCGACCACATTCGAAGCTTTGCATCGACACTTAGTGCACAAATAGTCAAAACGAGTCTAACCAAACTTAATTTGATAATCGTCAGAGGCTGGTCGTAGACAGATTCTCTATTTATAGTTATTTAAGTTAAATGGGTTACAGCAACGATCAAAATATTTATTTGTTTCCATCTCAGTAAAATCAGTAACCTGAAATGCTTGACACTGAATTATCACTTGTTATTTAAAAAAAATAATAGATAAATTCAACCATGAAAAACGGTTAGAATATGCTTTATTAGTCCGTGGATACAGATACACGTCTACATAAGGCGATGGTTATACCGCGAGTGAGGTGACCGAGCGGTCCTCGGCCACGCCGCAGAACAAAGGGTCTCTCGGCCTAAAGCCCAAACATAAACACACGCGGCGCGCTTCCGTTTCAGAGTTCGGGATCGCCCAGGCGGCGAGGTGACACCGCGCTCGCGCCTCACAACAAAAACAATTTAAATTTCTGTGACAGTTTTATATTAAAAAGTCTGTAATTACTAGGACACCAATTTAAAAACGGTTGAAAAATAATTTTACAATGTAAACAACTGGTAGGTAAAATTTAATAAAATTTACTGGTTATCTAAATATTGCTTCGAAGATGGTGATGACAAAACTAATATAAAAAAATTTACCAATTTGTACAAGACGCGTTCGTCTTCAATGTTTTACGCTAGACTTATTCTAGTGTTGCTCGCTTTTTGCTGCTCAAGGTTTCCTCAAAATAAAATAGAGCTGACTGTTAACAACTATAACTTTATTGTAGCACGGGCCGAGAGTCTCTTACTGCTGTATTTAACAAATGCCTTTAAGAAAATGATTGATTTGATCGTTGTTGCTCGCTTAAATAACCCACTCCCTTCCCCTTACATTGCGAGGTTTGGTTGGATCCAGTCGTCAAAGGAGGAAGAGGTGCATCGCGCAACGACTTGTGCTCCGAACCGTCCGCATGGCAACGAGAGGGCACCTTACTGGGAGTAAGCAAAACATTGCATCCCCAATAAGATAAAAACGGTCACTTCTTCTCGGAATCAGAATTCAGTTACACGGTCATCTCAAACTCGACACACTCCAAATACAACGGCCCTCCCAGGTGACAGCGAGTAACCGCTCCAATAGCTCATCGCGTCAACAATAATAAAAAAGTAAATTAATAAATTTGTAAATACACAATAAAATAATAAGAATATTCATTTGACCATTTTTTCTGTAAAAAAGAATAATCACCCAAGTATATACTTAAGAAAAATTGAAACGGAACATACGATTTGACACAATAGGTATTTTCGTATAAAGAAAAAAAATAGAACAAGGAGTTTGCCCACGATCGGTCAATTTTTAAAAGTTCTTATATCCATGCAAGCTTCTTTGAGAATTTTTTCAAAAAAATCGATCGAGGCGTGTTTTGAGAAAAAAAACATTCATTGAAACGGAACGTACGACCTGATAGAACAGATATTTTCAAATAAAGAACAAAAATAGAACGCGGAGTTTGCCCACGATTAGACAATTTTTAAAAGTTGTTACATCCATCCAAGCTTCTTTGAGAATTTTTTCAAAAATATCGATCACAATAGGTATTTTCGTATAAAGAACAAAAATAGAACGCGGAGTTTGCCCACTATTAGACAAATTTTAAAAGTTGTTACATCCATCCAAGCTTCTTTGAGAATTTTTTCAAAAAAATCGATCGGGGCGTGTTTTGAGATAAAAAATATTTTGTGCTTTAAATTAAAAATAAACAATAAAAAATTTTTTTTTGGGTAAAATCATATTTTTTTCTGAAAAAAGAGTGGGGGAACCAGTGAATGCAGGAGCGAAGGTGACGAAGGAAGGAAAGAAAAGTGATAAAAAGCAGGAAAGAGAGAAGTGAGAAGGAGGAGAAGTGAGAGTGGGACGGAGCTAAGTGCGGGTGAGACGTGGAAGTGTGGGTGGATTGAGGAGAGCAGGGAGAGGAAAGCAGAGAGAGAAAGAAGTAAGGTGGAAGAAGAGAGAGGTTAGGAAGGCAGGTAAGAAGCGTGAAGCAGCAGGGCGGAGAGAGCGACACCTAGGGAGAAGAGAGGAAAGGCGGTGAAAGTCAGAGGTGGGTCGGTAAAGAAGAGGAGAGGAGAAAGGAAAGAGGAAGATAAAGGAAGAGAGGAGATGGAGGCAGGAGCAAGGAAGAAGGGGGAGGGAAATTTGGTGGAAATGTGGAAGAGGAAGAGAGAGTCAGAGGCAGAGGAAGGGAATGGAAAAGTAGGTGAGACGCCAAGAAAGGTAGAAAAGAAAAGCAAAGCGGAACAGGAAGAGGAAAAGGAAGAAATGGAAGAGAAGGAAGGTGAGAGGGGGGAGGAGGATAGAGAATAAGTAAAAAGGATAGCAGAGCAAGTGAAGAGAGAGCTCCAGGAGACGTGGACGAGGGTGATGAAAGAGGCACTGGAGAGGATGGCAGAAGGTGTGGAACAGGTGGTGAGGAGAGAGACAGAGAGAATGTGGAAAGAAGTGAAAATAGGAGAGAAGGAAAGAGAAGAGATGAAGAAAAGAATAAGTGGGATAGAAGAGAGATTGGGGAAGGTAAAGTTAGGAGGAAGAGCGGAGGGAGAGACAAGGGAGCAGGTGGAGGTCTTGTAAAAAAGAATTGAGGAGAAGATAGAGAGGGAGATGGAGAAGCAAAGTGAGAAAAGAGAGAGACAAGAAAGGAGGAGGAACATAGTGATAAAAGGAGTGAAAAAGGAAAGAAAGGAGATGAGGGAGGAAGTGGGAGAAGTCATGAGGATGATGGGAGTGGAGGAAGAGGTAGAAGAGGTGAGGGAGATAGGAGGAGGAGGGGAGGGAGAGAAAGGCAGGATGATATGGACGAAATTGAGGACGAAAGAGCAGAAGAGGGAGGTGATGAAGAACAAACACAAACTGAGAGAGACGGGGATAAGGGTGGAAGACGATTTGACGTTTCAAGAAAGAAGAATGAAATGGTCCATAGAGAAGAGAGCATGGGAGGAGAGAAAGAGAGGAAAGAGGGTATGGGTGGGATACGGGAGAGTAAGGATAGGTAGCATTTTGGAATGTGGCGGGGGTGAAAAGACAAGATAAAGAATTCTGGGAAGGAATAAAGGAATGGGACATCATAATAATGACGGAGACGTGGCTGGAGGAGAAGGGGTGGAAGAGGATGAGGGTGAGACTGCCGGGGGGATATGAGTGGAAGGCACAACTGGCAACGAGGAGAAACAGAAAGGGGAGGGTATGTGGAGGGATGTTGAGAGGAGTAAGAAGGGGGATAAGGATGGAAGAAGGAGAGAGCGGTGACGAAGTGGAGAGAGTAATGGTGTGTGAGGTGAGGATAGGATAGGAGTTGGAGAGATGGGCAGAGGGGCAGGAGGAGGGACACAGAGTGCTCATTGGTGAGACTTCAACGCGAGAACGGGGTGCGGGGGGGGGGGGGAGAGAACAAGAAAGTCAAAGGATGAGAAGATAAATGGACAAGGAAGAAGACTGGTGGAATATGTAGAGAAAAGGGGGTGGGCAATTCTGAATGGGGGAACGGAGGGAGATTACGTGCTGGGAGACAGGGGGGTGTGGGAGGAATTGGAGAGACTGGTAGTGGAAGAAAGAGTGGACTCAGACCATCAGCCGGTAGTAGCATGGATAAAAGGGGAGATAAAGAGGGAGGTCAGAAGAAAAGGGGGGAGAGCAGCGAGGGAAAGAGGCACGTGGGACGAAGAGGGAGCGGAAAGGTTCAGGAGGAGGATGGAGGAAGGGCAGGAAGGGACGAGTACGGGGGGAGAGGAGTAGAAGAACTGGAAGAGAGAATAAGGACGGTACTGAAGGAGGAGGGGAAGAAGAGGGCAGGAAGGGAGCGGGAAGGAAGGAGGAAGAGGTGGTGGGACGAGGAGTGTAGGGTGGAAAAGGGAGAGGTAAAGAAAGAACTGAGGAAGAGGAGGAAAGAGGGAGGAGAGGGGAGGGAATACAAAGAAAAGAAGAAAAAATACAAGGAAATGTGCGAGAGAAAGAAAGAGAGAGAGAGGGAAAGGATGATTGAGGAGGCAGGAAACGCAAAGACGGAGGGAGAAGTATGGAGAATACTGAAGGGTCAGAGGAAGAGAAGGAAGAGGATAAACGAAGAGATAAAAAGAGAAGAGTGGGAAGAGTATTTTAAGAGGCTACTGGGGGGAGTGGAGAGGAGGGTGAGGGTGGGGGAGGAGGAGACGGGAAGGGAACACGATCAGGAAGAAGAAATAGGGTGGGAGGAGTGGGAAAGGGTGGTGGGAGGGATGAAGGAAAGGAAGGCGATAGGATGAGATGGGGTACCAAACGAGGTGTGGAGGTTTGGGGGAGAGAGGGTGAGGAGAGAAGGGTGGAACGCGTGTAGGAGAGTATGGAGAGGAGAGGGTTGGCCGGAGGGGTGGAGAGAGGGGGCGATAGTCCCAATAGTGAAAAAGGGGGAGGGAAAGAGGGTAGAGGAGTACAGAGGGGTAACTATAATGCCCTCTCTGTACAGGATATACACAGCGATTCTGGCGAGGAGGATAGAGGACGAGGTGGAGGGGAAGGGGATGCTGGGGAATATGCAGGGGGGCTTCAGAAGAGGCAGGGGGACGGTGGACCAGATTTATGCCCTGAATTACATCGTGAACAGGCAGCTGGGGAGAAAGGGGGGTAGGATGGTGGCGGTGTTCGTAGACTTGAAAGCGGCATTCGACTCCGTGGATAGGTGAAGGGTGATAGAGGCGATGAGGGAGAGGGGAGTGAGGGAGGGACTGGTGGTGAGGACGAGGGAAGCGTTAAGGGAGTTGAAGTGTCGAGTAAGGGGGGAGGGGGAGGAGAGTGGGAAGACGTTCTGGCTGGGGAGAGGATTGAGATAGGGGTGTCCGATGAGCCCGCTGCTGTTCAACATCTTGATAGCGGACATGGAGGAGGAGTTGAGGATGGGTAAATGGGGGGGAGTGAGGGTGCGGGGAGGGAAGGTGTACTCGTTGGCGTACGCGGATGATGTCGTACTGATGGCGGAGGAGGAAGACGGGATGAGGCTGATGTTGAAAAGGTTAGAGAGATATTTGGAACGGAAAGAATTGGAATTGAACACGGGGAAGACGAAGGTGATGAGGTTTAAGAGGGGGGGAGGGAGGGAGAGGAAGGTGGACTGGAGATGGAGAGAGGAAAAGCTGGAGGAGGTAAAGGAGTATAAATACCTGGGATACGTGGTACAGAGGACCGGGGGTCAGGAAGAGCATGTGAGGGAGAGAAGGAGGATTGCGGCGGCGGCGATGAGGGAGGCATGGGGACTGGGGAGAAGGTTATGGGAAAGGAACTGGGAGAGGAGAGTGTGGCTTTTTGATTCGTGGGTGTGGACGGTGATGGCGTATGGGGTCGAGGTGTGGGGATGGAAGGAGAAGGCGGAGATGGAGGTGCTACATGAAAGATACTTGAGGTGGGCGTTGGGGGTAGAATGGACAACACCGGGATATTTAATCAGAGAGGAGACAAAGAGGGAGAAAATGAGAGTGAGAGCGGGAAGAAGGGCATGGAGGTTTGAGGAGAGACTGAGAGAGGGGGGGGCGAGATAGCACGAAGATGCTGGGAGGAGATGATGGAGAGGGGGAGAGGGGGGGAAGAGGAAGGGTAGAATAAGAAAATAGAATTAAGATAAAAAGTGTATATATAGAGGATGAAGTGGGAGGAAACTAGGTAATAAGGATAGGCTAAGATAATGTATAAGAGATGTATGTAGAAGGGAGAAAGCTGGAAACCCGGAAGGGAACCAGAAATAAATAATACAATACAATACAATACAATATGTTTTTCTTGAAAGATCATTCAAAAACACAAATTTTGAAAAAAAGAACGATCCAATTGGTGCATTTTTGACAAAGTTATGAGCATCTGAAAAAATAGAGCCCAAATTTTAAGAAAATTCATATTTCCAAAACGGACCGTCAAAAAAATCTGAAAAAATTCATGAACCCGTTTTTGATCAACCTTAAAAACGTATAAAATTTAAAAAAAAATCGAAGGGGGTGAGGTCGGAAAGTGTCCGATTTGGCATGGAATGCCTCATATATTTTCTTTGATATGTTTCAATTTTGATGGACTATTCGCTTTTATATATAGGGATATATTATACTTAGCGACCGTTACGAAAATTATAAAGGTTGGTGTATCCTCGGCCACGATACGGACAAGTAGGACGAACAAAGTTTTCACAACAAATCTAGAATCTTTCCGACGTTTCGATCCGGATGCCGATCCTCCTCATGGATAGAAAAAGCATGTCTGCAAGTAAATACAAGTTTATCAATAGAAATCCAATGGACTTCCGCTTCCGGAGCGAGAGAGTGTGGACGTGCGTGACAGGTGTACGAGGGAAAGGAGATGAAAAGAGGTGTGAGGTAACAAGAGAGGGCGAAAAAGAGAGGTGGGGTAGAGGATAAGGAGAGGGTGCTGTGGAAGCGTGGGCGGAACGGGAGAGGTGGAGAAGAAGAAGTAGGAGGAATGAGAAACCAGCAGCAGATAGCGAGGTTAGGAGGAAACGTGGAGTTGAGCAAGACGAGTGTGGCGGTCGGCGATCCGATTGTCTCCTCTGTTCTAATACTGTGTGGCTTATGCACACAGGGATCTGGACAAACACTCGAGTATTCTTGATAATGGATAATTCTTTATTCTCTCTCTGTATCACGTGTATCTCTTTGTACAGCTTCCGTAAGACTACCCTTTTGTTCTCTCCCAGAAGACGCGGGAACTTTGGCCATAGACTATGGCGGTCTGAAAGTTCCTAAGATTTTCCACGGCGCTGCTCTCCGCAGGGCGCCACATCACTCCTCTCCGAGTGGCTTTGCCACGTTATGAGCTCGGGAAATAGGAACATTTTATTTGTACTTTTTATAACTCCGCGTAATAGCAAACCTACGTATTCACAAGATATAAATTTGGTATAAGAAACTATGACTTAGCCTAACTATTTACATGTTAAAACTAGGTATTAAATCTAACAGTCTTTTTGGCTGGGTACGTGCGCAATTGCGGCACTGTTTGCACTTCGGGTTGCGTCTCTAAGAACGCCGGTTTCAATCTTTCGACTGAAATATTGCTATGTTTCCCTTTGTAGTTCACTTTGAACACTCTGTCCGATATTCTCTCCACTACTGGGAAAGGTCCTTCGTATGGTGCTTGCAATGGCTTTTTGGTACCATCCACTCTCACGAATACGTGTGTGCACGAATATAGTGATCCATGTACGAATGGTTTACTTTTGATTGGATGCGCTGTGGGAACTGGTCCGATGTTCCTAATTTGTTCTCTGAACTTCTCGATGAAAATGTTCTGTTCCACGTGCGCATCTTCTTCCAAAAAGAATTCTCCTGGCAATCTCAAATTTTCCCCATAGACCATTTCTGCAGCCGTGGCCTTCAAATCTTCTTTTAGGCTAGTTCTGAGTCCAAGTAAAACTGTGGGAAGTGTGGCAACCCAGTCCTGGTTTTGCCGGCACATGATGGCTGTTTTCAGGGACCTATGCCATCTCTCAATTAGTCCATTGGATGCTGGATGGTAAGCTGTGGTTCTTGTACGTGTTGTACCTGTTGTTTCTAGCAGTGCGTTAAACAATCTGAACTCAAATTGTGTTCCTTGGTCTGTGGTAATTGTGCAAGGCGAACCAAATCTGCTGATCCAGGTGTTGTATAGGGCTGCTACGACTGTCTCTGCTGCTATGTCTTTGATGGGTGTGGCTTCTGGCCACCTTGTGTACCTGTCGATCATGGTTCGACAGTATGTGTATCCTTGTGCAATTGGCAGTGGCCCAATTATATCAATGTGGATATGTTGAAATCTCTCTGACGGTATATCTATTTTCTTTGGCGTGAGCTTTTCGTGTCTTAGAATTTTACTTTTTTGGCAGGGGATGCACACCCTTGTCCACTCTTTCATGATTCATTTTGGGCCAAACAAATCTCTCCGCGATCTTTCTACTGGTGCGTCTGGCACTGAGATGTGATAGATTGTGCACTGCGTTAAATATTTGCCTTCTCAGGCTCTTTGGCACATACGGTCGGATATTGCCTTTATTTACGTCACAGTGTAGGGTGCTTCTGGCGTCCCCAACCTGTATCTCATGGAGTGTCCATGTCGGGTTGGTTTCCTGGAGAATGCTCCTCAGTTCCTCATCGGTAGTTTGCTCTCTGATGAGGTCCTGCGTGCTGACAATTGGGGTTAGATCTACTTGGTCGACATTCCTTGAGAACGCGTTTGCGACTGTGTTGTCTTCCCCTGTGATGTGAATGATCTTGGTGCTGAACTGGCTGATATAATCCAGATGTCTAAGTTGGCGTGGTGAAGCCTTATCAGATTTTTGCTGGAATGCTGTGGTCAGGGGTTTATGGTCTGTCCGGATAATTAATTCTTATCCTTCTAAGAGGTGTGTGAAAAACTTAATGCTTTTATATATAGCTAATAACTCCCTGTCGTACGCACTATAGTTTGTTTGAGCTTTTTCTAATTTTCTTGAAAAGAATCCCAGCGGTTGCAACCCTCCTGCTTCTCTCTGTTCTAACACCGCCCCGATTGCCAGGTCCGATGCATCCGTTGTTAGTACCAATTGTACACCTTGTTTTGGGTAATGTAGCAGTGTAGCCTCGGCGATCTGTCATTTACTTGTCTCGAAGGTCTCTTCTAGGCTGGCCATCCATTTCAGTGGTCTTTTGTCCCCTTTTTTGGCTCCTGCTAATAGGGCATTTAGGGGGGCTTGCACTGCCGCTGCGTTCCGTATAAATCTTCTATAAAAATTTAGTATGCCAAGGTACCTCCTTCGCTCTTCTATCGTCCCTGGTTTTTTGTACTTCTGTATCGCCTCTATCCTCTCCGGCAAAGGCGACATTCCTTTTGGGGTGACTAGGTAACCCAAATATTTGACTTCTTCATGCGCCGAAACGCACTTGTTTACATTGATGGCGAGTCCGTGCTGCTGCAGCCGCTGGAAGAGTGCTTGTATATGTTGTCGATGTTCTGCCTTGGTCTTTGATGCCACTAGGATGTTGTCGATGTAATTATAGCAAAAAGGGAGATCCCTCAAGATGTTATCCATGAACCTTTGGAACGTCTGGGCCGCATTGCACAGTCCGAATGGCATTACTAAGAATTCGAATAAGCCAAATGGTGTTATAATGGCTGTCTTGTGCCTATCCTCTGGTGCTACCGGTATGTGGTAATATGCCTTTGTCAGATCTATGACTGAGTATATTTGGGTTCTCTCTAATTGATGCGACATGTCTTGGAGGTGCGGCATGGGATATCTATCCGGCTGTGTGATGCTGTTCAACCTGCGGTAATCTCCGCAAGACCTGTGTTGTCCCTCCTTCTTGGGTACCATATGCAGCGGGCTGGCCCACTCGCTGCTTGATGGTTGGCAAATTCCCTGCCGCAACATTAACTCAAACTCTTTTTTTGCTATCTTGAGTCTTTCCGGGGCTAAACGCCTGAGTCTTTCGACCACTGGTGGTCCCGTGGTGACTATATGGTGCAGGACTTGATGCTTGGTCGATGCTCTGAAATTGGGTTTGGTAATTTCTGGAAATTGTTTCAGCAGGTCGTGCCATTCAGCTTCCATGCACAGTGTTGAGATTGCGTGGTGCTTTGCTGCTGATATCCGCCCTCTTGTAGTCAGTAATGCTAGACGGTCTAATAACTGTTTAAATTTTCAATCAACCAATAAATCAAAGTAAGTTGAAAAATCGGCGCCTATGATCGCCTTCGTAGTCTTTGCCACAGTGAATTTCCAGGCGAAAGGTTTACGCAAACCTAAATTGAGTTCAATAAGTTTGTTCCCATAGGTATCTATCTTTGTACCATTGGCGGCGTATAATTTCATGTCGGTCCTTCTCCTCTTGTCGTTTGGCGCTTTGGGTAGAATGGAAATATCCGCGCCGGTGTCTACGAGAAACCTGACCCCCGTCGTTTTGTCCGTGTTTATGAGACGGTATGTCTTTCGCTCTCCATCCTTCACCGCCTCTATCGAGGATGGGTTCTCTAGTTTCCCGGTCTATTTGCTAAGGGGCCTGTCCACAAACATGGCTTCCGGCAGCACCATGGCTGCGCGCCATATTTCCCGTGGAAGAAACAAAGGCCATCTTCTCTTCGGTTACTTGACCTGCTCCGTGACTGGTTTCGGAAACCTCGTGGGTAGGGTGATCTTGCCCTGGACCAATGTCCTCCATCTCGCGCCTGCATCTCCATCCTGTCTAGTCTTTTTGTGAGTTCCGCTATTGCGTGGTATATGTCTCGTTCTCTCGAAGGGCTCGCGGCACGTGGCGTGCCCGTAATGGCGGCCGCTTCCGGCCTGCTCGTGCGGTCAATGGTTTTGTCCGCCACCGTGGCTAATTTTTCCAGCGAGGTCCCTTCGAGCATGGTGAGGATCTCCTGGACTCTTATCGGCAGCCTCTGTAACCACAGGGTTTGGAGTACCTGCTAGCCTCGTCATCTGCCTTAAAAGTTCGGACGGTTTGCGGTCCTTGTTTAATGCCGGAATAGTCTTGGTGGAGTTTGTGAGTAATGACCGCGTCTCGCGTATTAAGACAAGGGAAGCACTCAGAGAAATCACCATAACCGTTTATTTACAGAGTACAAAACGAGCAACACTCACACACACACGCGCAAAGAGAATGTTAAGTCAAAAGTTACAAGCGCACACACATATAACCAAACAAATAGTCAAAAAATACAGTTAATGGCAGTAAAGCTAAGCGGTACACTAATCTGCGAAAGCACAGGAACAAAAGTAGACGCTGCGTAAGCACAAGCAAGGTAAAGAAAAGAGCAAGCGATCGCACTCGATATGTATCTCGTGGAAGCAAGTACAAGACTAGTTGGCGGCCGCGCAACGGCCAAACTTGACCTCAACCTAACGAACTCTTTTGAACTCGAATGCTCCAGTTAATGTTTTCATGTACATAGCTCCTCTAGGCGCCTACGGAGAGTTCGGTTGAGGTCAAGTCTTAACCGGGCGGCCGCAGGAGTCGAGTCTGCGGGGGGGACGGACGAGCCCGCCGCTGAGGCACAATAACAGGCTGTGCTCCCAAAGTACGCGCGAGAGCGCGCGTTAGTGCGGCGCCAATATGAGCCGCGCAGCGGGGTTTTCAAACAGTCCTGGAGTTCCAGGCCCGTAAGGAGTTGGCGCAGTCTGGCTTCTTCGGTCTCTGCCAGCCTTTCTAACAGTGCCTTTTTTAGTTTTCCGTATGAATCCTCCGTCTCTGGGGCGGTGATGAGGTCTGCAACGACCTTTATCGTTTGTGTGTCTAGGTGCCTGATTACCGCGGCACATTTTACCGCGTCCGATCGCACGTCATACGCTGCGAATTCTATTTCTAGCATAGCGAACCAAAGTTCGGGCTCGTCTCGCCAACACATCGCGAGCTGAACGCTACGAAATTCGCTCGCCTGCACGCGGGTCTCTTTGTCCAGAGCTTGCTCCTTTGTCTCTGTCTCAGACATTTTTCTTCCGGTTTCAGGTTCCCGGGTTTCGGCACCAATTTATGTGGCGGTCGGTGATCTGATTGTCTCCTCTGTTCTATTACTGCGTGGCTTATACACACAGGGATCTGGGCAAATACTCGAGTATTCTTGATAGTAGATAATTCTGTATTCTCTCTCTGCATCACGTGTATCTCTTTGTACGGCTTCCGTAAGACTACCCTTTTGTCCTCTCCAAGAAGACGCGGTCATAGACTATGGCAGTCCGAAAATTCCTAAGATTTTCCACGGCGCTGCCCTCCACAGGGCGCCACAGAGGTGTGGGAGAGCTGTTCTATTTTGTACCGATGGATACTATGGGAGAATGATCTCACACGATTACTGAACAAACTTTTGACTTTATTTTGCGCACACGTGTCTATACTCGTTCACGGGCGAAGGTAGAATAATGGCGCAGCCTCTTTGTTTCCCGCGCGATGGGAAGCTCGCTTGCGGCATTCCGTCACTAGGACGATTACAATCTTTTGCCGCTTGGGGCGCGCGTGTAGAGTACACTAGACGCACCCCACAGCCACTCCCCCCTCAGTGTCTCAAAATATATCTATTAAAACGTAACAAATTTTAACACTATTATATACATATTTACATATTTACATATTTACAAAGAAGATACAAATTAAATACTAGTTTTTTGGTTATGTTATTGCACGAATGCAGTCGTACGATTCAGTCTTTGGTATATGCGCGGTTGCGCCACTCTCGTGTCCTGAGTGAAAGCCTCCACGAAAGCTGGTTTTAAACGTTGTATATTAATGTTCGTGGGCTTTCCTTTGTACTCAATTTGGAAGATGTGGTCCGAAATTCTCTCTATAACCCGATATGGTCCTTCATACGGGGCGTCCAATGGTCTTTTTGTAACGTCGACTCGTACGAACACATGGCTGCATGTGTACAATGTTGGGTGGACAAATGGTTTTGTCTTGGTATGGTGCGCTGTGGGCACCGGGCGGACGTTCCGTATGTACCGCCGAAACTTTTCCAAGAAAGTTTTAGGGTCCGTGCCCCCTCTTCTTTTAAGAAGAATTCACCGGGCAACCTGATGTTTTGCCCGTAGAGCATCTCTGCGGCCGTTGCTTTCAGGTCTTCCTTCAGACTCGTTCGTAAGGCCAAAAGAACCGTTGGCAGAACTTCGGTCCATTCTGCTGAGTTCCGGCACATAATCGCTGATTTCAGCGACCTGTGCCATCGCTCTATAAGCCCGTTTGATGCTGGGTGGTAAGCCGTTGTGCGTATCCTATCGCTGCCTGTAAGGTGTACTAGCGCATTAAATAATTCGGATTCGAATTGCGCACCTTGGCCTGTTGTGATGGTTGTTGGCGCTCCAAATCGGGCGACCTATGTTTTAAAAAATTCTGTCGTCACTGTTTCGGCAGTCATGTCCGGTATTGGAGCAGCCTCTGGCCATCGGGTGAAACAGTCAATCATGGTCAGGCAGTAAGAGAACCCTTTTGATTTTTGTAATGGTCCAACGATGTCGATATGGATATGTTCAGATCTGCCAGCAGGGACCGGTATCTGTTTCGGGACAGTCTTGTTGTGGCGGTGGAATTTGCTTTTTTGACAAGCGATGCAAGTTTTGCACCATTGCGCTATGTCCATATTCATCCTGGGGCAGACGAAGCTTCTTGCAATTGCTGCCTTGGTGCTTCTCTTGCTGGGATGTGCCAGACCGTGAGCATGATCAAAGATTCTCCTTCTTAATGTTTTTGGTACGTATGGCCTGATGTTATCTCCCTCCAGGTCGCAGTATAGGAAGGTGTCTGTATTGTCTACAGCTATCTTTTCTAACCCCCAAGCGGAGCCCCCTTCTGCCAAGATGTTGGTAAGTTCTTGGTCTGTGGCCTGTTCGTTGATTAGTTCCTCGGTGGAAACTATCACTGGCATATCTATCTCTTCCACTCTAGATAATGCATCGGCAACTACGTTCTCTCCACCTTTTATGTAAGTTATTTCGGTGGTAATTTGTCCAATGAAATCTAGGTGCCTGAGCTGTCGTGGGCTGGCTTTGTCCGCTTTTTGGTGGAATGCGTAGATCAGAGGTTTGTGGTCTGTCTCTACTATTACGTCTTTCCCCTCAATGAAATGTCGAAAGAACTTGAAGCTTTTATAAATGGCGAGCAGCTCCCTGTCGTATGTGCTGTAGTTGGTCTGAGCACCTTCGAGCTTTCTGGAGAAGAAACGCAATGGTTCCCAGGCTCCGTTGTTTTCTTGCTCGAGAGTAGCGCCGATTGCGGTGTCTGAGGCGCCTGTACGCACTAGCAACCGTGCGCCTTCCTTGGGATGGTGTAATAGGGGCGCTGCTGCCATTTGTTTTTTGGCCTCCTCAAATGCCTGCTCCGTCACAGTGTCCCATGGCACTGGGGTTTTGTCTCTCTTTTTGGCTCCCTTTGTTAGATTGGTTAGCGGTGCCAACCAACGAGCTGCTTGAGGAAGGAAGCGTCTATAGAAGTTTAAGACACCCAGGAAACGACGAAGGTCCGCCACTGTTTTTGGTTTTGGAAAGTCTATCAGAGCTTTCACTCGGTTTTCCAATGGGGCGATACCCTCACTATTTACTTTGTAACCTAGGTGCTTAACCATTTGTTCACCAAATACACACTTGGCTACGTTTATTGATAGCCCACTTTCCTTCAGTCTTTCAAAAACACTCCGTAAGTGTTTCTCGTGGGTGTCCATATCTGGGGATGCGATTATTATATCGTCCACGTAACAATGGCAGCAGTCCAGTCCTCTCAGCACTGTGTGCATGAGCCTCTGGAATGTCTGCGCTGCATTTCTTAGACCAAATGGCATCACGGTGAATTCATAAAGGCCAAATTGGGTTATCACAGCCGTCTTTTCTATGTCCCCGGGCGCCACTGGAACTTGGTAATATGCCCTGTTATGGTCTATTGTAGAAAAAATTGTATTACCTTGGAACTGGTGGGCTACGTCGTGGATGTGCGGCAACGGGTATCTATCAGGTACTGTAATTTTGTTGACCCGTCTGTAATCACCGCACGGCCTCCATGCTTGGTCTTTCTTTGGGACCATATGAATAGCGCTAGACCACGGGCTCTTTGAGGGGCGACAAATGCCTTCCTTGAGCATTTCCTCGAACTCCAGTCTAGCTGCCTTTAATTTCTCCGCAGGGAGTCTTCGCGCTCGTTCCGCAACCGGAGGACCTTTTGTTTCTATATGGTGTTGTACGTCATGTTTCAGTTCTATTTTGGGTCAGTCTCGTAATCTCTTTAAATTCAGCTAGGAGTTCCCTGAATCTTCCTGCTCCGTCGATTGTGGTGACAGATGACATGTTGTCTTCTGTTAACAATGCTTGCGCATGCATTAACGTGTTACCATCTACCAGCCTCCTTCTTCGAAGGTTCGGTAACAGGTGGAAGTAGTAAAAGAGGTCCGCACCAATTATTGGTTTGGACACGTCTGCCAAAATGAACCTCCAAAGGAACTCCCGCCACAGTCCTAGGTTTAGATTACTCGTCTTCGTGCCGTACGTATTAATGCTGGCCCCGTTAGCGAGATATAATTTTTGTGCGGCTGGTTTCAGACCGCGTCCGCCGTAGGCTTGTGGCAACACCGACACATCAGATCCTGTGCCGATCAAATACGGCGTCTTCGTTTTGACATCGCCAACACTGAGGCGGTATTTCTTGGGCACGTCGTCAATCGCCTCGACTTGCGACGCGGCTGTTAGTTTTCCGGAAGCTGCTTCCTCTTGTCCGGTTTCGTCCACGTGCATGGTTTCCTGCACCGGTATGCCGCTTCGCCGAACTTTGTGTGGAAGAAGCACAGGCTGTTCTCGTCGCACCTGCTTTTTGATCGTCTTCGATTTGAAGCTTGCCGGTCTGTGCGGCTACCACGTTGGAGGCTGGCCTCGATCCGTGAGAGTCTTTTGATAATGGCGTCCAGATCGCCATGTTCCCTGGAAGCTTCTTCCCTTCGCGGGCGCGCTATGGCCGCCATTTCGTGACCCACGGAGCGTTCCATCAACTTATCTGCTGCCTTTGCTAAACAGTCAAGCTCCACACCTTCGAGGATTTCCAGAAGCTCCTGGATTCGCGTGGGCAACCTCTGGATCCATAATTCTCTTGCGATGCTGTCGCCCACGTTGGCCCCCGCCAAACGCTTCATCTCGCGGAGAAGCTCTGATGGTCGTTTGTCACCTAATTCCAGGCCGGATAATAATTTCCGCAGGTTCGCCTCGTCGGATGACGCTAGGCGCTCTGTTAGGGCGGTCTTTAAATTTTGGTATGTGCACTTTTCCGCGGAACCCTCGACTACGTCTAGAACAATCCTTAACGTATTCGGGTCAAAATGTCTCGTCACCGCGGTTATTTTTACGGCGTCAGACCTTACCCCATAGGCGGCAAACTCCCTTTCTAGCATTACAAACCGTATTCTTGGCTCGTCTGTCCAGAACCGCTGGATATTTACCATGCGGAACTCGCTGGCGTGGACTTCCGCGTGCGTGGCTTCCGGCGTCTTCTGGGCCGAGTCCTTGTCGTCGTTGTCCATTTCGTGGATTGTTTTCTCAGTCGGGTTTCGGGGCCAATGTGGGAGAGCTGTTCTGTTTTGTACCGCTGGATACCATGGGAGAACGATCTCACACGATTACTGAACAAACTTTTGACTTTATTTTGCGCACACGTGTCTATACTCGTTCACGGGCGAAGGTAGAATAATGGCGCAGCCTCTTTGTTTCCCGCGCGATGGGAAGCTCGTGTGGCGCCCCGGGACACTGGTGCCCTCCCGCGCGCCTCAAGGCGCAAGCAGTCCCTGAGGCCTAGGGACATATTCCTTGTCGCTAGTTATTAAGTCTAGTGTTAGTTGTAAATGGAAGGAGTTTTCGGCGTGTGTAAGACCAAGGATGGCTTCGTGTTAGCTCAACGTTTCGACATTTATTTCATGTCTAGTGATATACTTAACGACCGTTGCGAGAGTTATATAAGTAGGTATTATCCTCGGCCACAATACGGTCATATAGGACGAACAAAGTTTTCAAAACATTGCTATGTTTCCTCCGACGTTTCGATCCGGATCCGGATCCTCCTCATGGAGAGAAAAATTATGCCTGCAAGAATGTGTTAATGAAAAATATATCGGGAGAGTAAACAAAGGAAAATGTGAAGTATATCAATATAGAATTAATACGCGTTTGATTGTAAAAAAATAATCATAAACAACCGTTAATTGAATATCTAACATTGATGAATATAAATTATACTTACTATCATTAAACCTTGTCGAACGTATTGTATTGGTTTTGACTATTTTGTAAACTGTTAAAAGTGGTACATTGATAGAAAAATGAATTTAAAAGTGAAGTGAATTAAATAACGTAGCAATATTGTGCGATATTTTGAAACTGTCCTTCAGATAGTTACGGCACATGGTGATGTTGTGCGTTCTTTCGACGACTGAACAGGCGAGGTACACTGGGACAATTCTTTGACCAATATGTAGTTCGGTCATCCCCCCCAGTTTATTCCTTTCAGGAATACGACGTATAATTGGTGTTCCTATTATGACGTACTCAAACAAATATGCCAATCACCTGCAGTCTTGTTGTAGGTCTTAAAACCGTATTCAAGTAATTGTATTCTAACAAGACAGTTTAATACAGTAATTAATGAATAAAGATAACTAAGAAGAGGGCTTATTGTATGCAAATCAAGGCTTTTGTTATTTTGTATTAATTTGCAACAAGACTATTGCACATACATAATATATCAATAAATTTAGAAAATGGATATCGTATAGAATCAAATATAAAACAAATAACCCGGAAAAATATACTGCAAAAAGATAAAGTGAAGGATGAACTGAAATATTGGAAGCACAAAACTAAATAATATAACAATGAAAACCTTCGACTAAGAGGAAAACTGTTTGTTTCCAAACTCCTTGGAACACCCCCCGTCCGCCCCTCAGGAGGCCACTATAAGATCTCACGTATGTTCATGAGATCTATTTTTTAAGCCAAGTTAACCCCGGAAAGCCACAATGGATGTGGCACTTTACACCGGAGGTTAACCTGGAAATGACTACCTCTGCGGGTAGTCATTCTTCGTGCAACCACAGGTTTACACGGAAACTAACCTAAAGACTCTAAGTTAACAAAAAGAAAATTTGACTTAAAATAATGTAAGGCACAATAGAAAAAGAAAAAATTAGAGGCCAGACAACGTATAGTAAGACTCAATGGATGTTAATATAGTCATACCTCGCACCTCTCACAACGCTGATAGATACGATGTCGCAAATCATAAGAAAGCAAAGCTGAACCCATGTAAAGATGTAATATGCCATATGAAAATCAAATTAGAAGGATAGCCAATCGCCTTCATAATACCCCGTAGTTGGAATCGGGCATCTATGTTCATTCGAACAAATGGATGTAATAATCATAAACAATTTGATTTTCTAATTTGATGAATTCTAATTTGATTTTCATATATCATATTACATCTTTACATGGGTTCAGCTTTGCTTTCTTATGATTTGCGACATCGTATCTATCAGCGTTGTGAGAGGTGCGAGGTATGACTATATTAACATCCATTGAGTCTTACTATACGTTGTCTGGCCTCTAATTTTTTCTTTTTCTATTGTGCCTTACATTATTTTAAGTCAAATTTTCTTTTTGTTAACTTAGAGTCTTTAGGTTAGTTTCCGTGTAAACCTGTGGTTGCACGAAGAATGACTACCCGAAGAGGTAGTCATTTCCAGGTTAACCTCCGGTGTAAAGTGCCACATCCATTGTGGCTTTTCGGGGTTAACTTGGCTTAAAAAATAGATCTCATGAACATACGTGAGATCTTATAGTGGCCTCCTGAGGGGCGGACGGGGGGTGTTCCAAGGAGTTTGGAAACAAACCGTTTTCCTCTTAGTCGAAGGTTTTCATTGTTATATTATTTAGTTTTGTGCTTCCAATATTTCAGTTCATCCTTCACTTTATCTTTTTGCAGTATATTTTTCCGGGTTATTTGTTTTATATTTGATTCTATACGATATCCATTTTCTAAATTTATTGATATATTATGTATGTGCAATAGTCTTGTTACAAATTAATACAAAATAACAAAAGCCTTGATTTGCATACAATAAGCCCTCTTCTTAGTTATCTTTATTCATTAATTACTGTATTAAACTGTCTTGTTAGAATACAATTACTTGAATACGGTTTTAAGACCTACAACAAGACTGCAGGTGATTGGCATATTTGTTTGAGTACGTCATAATAGGAACACCAATTATACGTCGTATTCCTGAAAGGAATAAACTGGGGGGGATGACCGAACTACATATTGGTCAAAGAATTGTCCCAGTGTACCTCGCCTGTTCAGTCGTCGAAAGAACGCACAACATCACCATGTGCCGTAACTATCTGAAGGACAGTTTCAAAATATCGCACAATATTGCTACGTTATTTAATTCACTTCACTTTTAAATTCATTTTTCTATCAATGTACCACTTTTAACAGTTTACAAAATAGTCAAAACCAATACAATACGTTCGACAAGGTTTAATGATAGTAAGTATAATATATATTCATCAATGTTAGATATTCAATTAACGGTTGTTTATGATTATTTTTTTACAATCAAACGCGTATTAATTCTATATTGATATACTTCACATTTTCCTTTGTTTACTCTCCCGATATATTTTTCATTAACACATTCTTGCAGGCATAATTTTTCTCTCCATGAGGAGGATCCGGATCCGGATCGAAACGTCGGAGGAAACATAGCAATGTTTTGAAAACTTTGTTCGTCCTATATGACCGTATTGTGGCCGAGGATAATACCTACTTATATATTTATTTCATGTCCTTTTCAAGAGGTTTGTTACACTACAATGTTAACATTTGTTATAATATTGTTATTTATGTTACATTACTATTCTTATACATATTACATTGTGGTTTGTGGATTTATATATTTTTTTTTGACAGAACTGAGTATGTTCAGGAGACAATGAATGTGCGAATGCCCACTAGGGGCCGCCTTTCCAGGATTCCGCGTCTCACGTACCGATACTCTAATTAGTAACCTATTGCGACACGTGTGGCGCAGCTTACCGAATTCCACACGAAATAATAAAACTTCCCGCATCCCGAAAAACGGTTAGAAGGAGTATAACGTATTATAACGTTATACTTGTATAACGTTTATACAGAATCAGTACAATATATTAATCGATATAGCTGATCAGAGTTCCATTTATTCCTTATCCCAATTATCCGTCTACCGTTTCTCTCGCTCCCTTTACGCCTCCTCACTCCAACACTTCCATTCCCGTGACTGTTCCCAGTCAATACCAGCTCCTCCCCATACAATCCACACTTCCCGATCCAAATCCGTAACAGAGTATAATATATAAATTATACAATTGATTGAAATGAATGTATGGATTGAATACTATCGATAAGAACTGAAAGTAGTAATGCGTTTGTAAATGCGATACCTTATTTATTCTTACACGCTTTTTCATTATTTGTCGAAATTGATGGTGTGTTTTATTTAGGATGTTGATAAACGTACTTCCGCTTCACTCTCTTCATTGTGAATTTTTTATTACGTCTTGCTGTATATTCTATTGAAAACGCTACTCTAGGCCGAATGGGTGTTTGATGAATTTTGAAAAAAGCTAAATACTCGTGTGCACAAAGTGTCCGACACGGAACACAGACGCGCAGCAAGCTCACTCCGAGACGGTTGGCGCGTTTATGAGGTGTACGTGTAATCTGTGAAATGAAACTGCGGTATGGTAATGGTGAGGGTGCAGGTGTGTGCTAGGTGGGGTTAGATGTGTGGTGAGTAACATGTGTGTGTGTGTGTATGATATGTGAAATTATTATAAATTACTGTAATACTTGCTTAAGTGATCTGTATCGGTTTTGTAATTTATTGCTTTTTTGTTTTGTATGATATGAAGCATTTCTCTGATTAGTCTATTTTTTATGTTTGGTTCTATGTCTAATACTATTGTTTTATGAAAATTGAAGGTGTGTTCGTTTTGTATTGCGTGTTCGATTAGTGCTGTGTGGTATTGAGTGGCAAGCTGTGATCTTCTATGTTCTGCAATTCTGTTTTTTAATTGTCTTTTGGTTTGACCAATGTAAACGCTATTGCAATTATTGCATGGAATGGAATATATGACGTTTGATTTGTCTGTTATGTCTATTTTGTCTTTTGGTGATCTAATAAGTTTTTGAATGTTGTTTTTATTGTGGAAGCAGATTTTTATGTTTGAAATTTTTAATAATGTTCTAATTTTTTCACTAAACGTTGGAATGTACGGTAGAATTATGGGTGTTCTTCGTGTTAACGGTTGGTTGGTGGAGTTTGATTGTGTTAGATTTTGTCTTCAGTATTTGTGCTGTTTTGTTGTATTGTTAATGTGCTTAGTTAATAAAGTGATGGGGTAATTGTTTTGAATTAGTGTAGTTTTTATTAGTTCTATATTTTCGTAATGGAATTTTAGATGTGATAATGTGATAGCTCTATGTGTTAGTGTTTTTATTAGTTGTTTCTTTTGTGATATCGGACGTGAAGAATTGAAACTCAACAATCTACCAGACCAGGTTGGTTTTCTATACCAGTTAGTTAATATTGAGTTTTGTTCTTTGATTATTATAATATCGAGAAATGGGATGGATGAGTTTGTTTCTATTTCATGAGTAAATTGTAATTTTTGATGGTATGAATTAAACATATCTAAAGTGTATTGAATTTGATCTATGGGAATTGCTGTTACTAAGTCGTCTACGTATCATTTGAAAAACAGAAGTTGGAACGGTAATAATTCTGTACAATGGATGTCCAATGACTGCATAACTATATTTGCTAAGATCGGTGCTAGTGGTGAACCCATCGGTAGTCCGAAAGTTTGTTAATAATAATTGTTTTGGAAAGAAAAATACGTGTTATCCATTATTACTTCTATTGCTTTAATTATTTCATGTATTGGAATCTCTGAAGAATTTAATTTGTCTTTGTGTTTTCGTATGTTTATGTTTACTAAATCTTTTGGTATGTTGGTGTATAGTGACGAGACATCTAACGAAATTAATTTGTAATTACTAGGTACCTGGACTTGGCGAATATAGTTAGCAAAGGAAAAACTATCTTTTGTATATGAAAATAGATTTGTGTCGATTATGGGTTCTATTATTTTAATTAAGGATTTTGATAGGTTGTATGTTGGAGAATCTATGGATGACACTATTGGTCTCATGGGTGTGTTGTGTTTGTGTATTTTTGGCAAGCCATATAATCGTGGGAGTAAAGTGTTATTCGGATTGAGATATTTATTGGTGTTGTGTGAGATGAATTTTTTGTTATGCCAACTGGTAATTAATGTCTGTACTTTGTTTTTTATTTGTGTTAAAGGATTTCTATTGATTTTTGTGTATGTGTTTGTGTCTTGAAGTAAGGTGGTGATTTTTTCTTGATATGTTTGTTTTGTCATTTGCTATTCTTAAGATTGGATTGTGTCTTTGGTTATTATTGCTGTATTTGTGAATTAATTGTGCTGTTTTTTGTCTAATTGTATTTTTCTTATCGGTTGACTCTATAGTGTCTACGGCTTGTTCTATCTCCGTGATGATATCGTTTTTTGGAAAATTAATATTGTTATACGGTAAGTTAAATTTTGGGCCTAATGAGAGGAATGCTTCTATTGGTAATGTAATGGTGACCGAAGAGAGATTTTTCAGCCAGTTTTTTGTGTTATTTTGTTGTGTTGAATTTAGATTTTTGTTGTTGCTATTATTTTGTATGTGATTGAATTTACTATTGAACTTTTTTGTAGATTCGTTATTAAATTTCTGTAATTTATTAAATTGTGAATCGAAAAATTGTTTGGCTGTAGTTAATCCTAATATGTTGTTAATTTTGTTCGAAAGGAATTTTTGTTTGCGGTTCTTTCTCTGCCTGTGTTATATTTTTTCTGTTATAAATAAATCTGAAATTTCTGTTGCTAATATTTTGATTAGGGTTTTGGTTATGATCTTGTTAAATGTTAACCGTGTTTTGTAGTTATTAACGGTTAATTGTGAGAGCTTACTTCCGTGTAAATGCGGTGGGAGCACCTTATTACGCCTACATTTTATGAGAAACTCGATTCTGTTTGAGTTTGAACGGATCTTCTTGTTCGTGTTTATCCATTGTTTCAATAGGTTGGTTGTGTTGTGTCCGTGTGTAAGACGTATATACTGGAAGAAAGACTCCTTCTCTCGATGGTCGCCGTTCGATGTTGATATCTGTGACGTTGGTCCGTCTTTGAAGTTATGGTAGGAGTTTTCGGCGTGTGTAAGACCAAGGATGGCTTCGTGTTAGCTCAACGTTTCGTGTTAGTTGTAAATAGTAGCTTTAAGTTTCTCGCGTGCACGCGGACGTCTAGTCATAAGCTACTTCTGTTTTTCACTTCTTCCTTGTACCTCGCCGAGTGAACTCGTGCAGTAATAAACGTTATTAGAAAAGATAAAGTGTGTGCGCCTTATTCCAATCTGCCTTGCTGCGGAACTTTTGTAGTAATTCTAAAGGAGCCCCTTCGGCTAGAGTACTTCGAGGCAAATCCTTTACTCGCTTGCGGCATCCGTCACTAGGACGGTTACAATCTTTTGCCGCTTGGGGCGCGCGTGCAGAGTACACTAGACGCACTCCACAGAGGTGTGGCGTGACTAAAGCGCCTGACGCAGGTCACACCACGACGCCGCGGCGCGGCGCTGACGGTTGCGCGGACTGACGCTGCAGGCGGGAGTGCACTTAGGTTTAAGATATTTTAAGAACAATCGAGACTAGCTTTAAGAACAAAAGAGAAATTGTTAGGAACAAAAATGACGAGCTTGAAGACAGGCGGTTTGTGGCACGAACTGTGTTACAGAGTAAGAAAATAAAGAGATTCCACTTTTTACTGTGAGTTTGAATTTCAACCAATTTCAACATCCTGAACTGCGCAAGAAGCGCTACATTGGTGACCCCGACGTGATTTGAAAAGATCACATTTATTTAAAAAAAAAAAAAAAAAAAGAAGAAGGGAAGACCTCTGTCCGACAAATCATGCCAATAACGCATTCGCCGCAGTGGGCAGAAGACCGACCAGCAGCTCAGAACGGTTCCTTCCTGAGCACCAGCCAGCACATGGCGCCAGCACAGGGTACCGACGAACATAATGTCCAGGCCACCGCGAGGGAAGAGGACAGCGTCGCGGTAGTGGCGCACATAAAATTGCCGTCATTTTGGAAAACTGAACCGGACTTATGGTTCGTTCAGGTGGATGCCCAGTTCAACACAAAGGGAATTCGAAGCGATGGATCGAAATACAATCACCTTATCACGTCTCTCGACGTAGAGGCACTCCAGCAAGTCTCTAATGTAGTAAGGGCACCTCCGGAGGTAAACAAGTATCAAGCGCTGAAGAACGCGCTCCTCACAAGATTCACCGAATCAAAAGAACGCCAATTGCACCGGCTCCTGACTGATTTACAGCTAAACGACAAGAAGCCCAGCCAACTACTCCGGGAGATGCGAAACCTCGCAGGTGCAACCGTCCCGGATGACCTTCTTAGGTCACTATGGATGAAGCGAATGCCGGCAAACGTCCGGTGTATCTTCTCCGCATCGCAAGCCTTGGACCTCACAGTGCTTGCAGAGTTGGCGGATCGCATCCTCGAGACAATCCCTGCTCCCTAGACAATGGCAATACATGAGGCTTCAGAAGAATCCACGGTCAATGCAATACGAACAACACCTATTGAACGAAGGCTAAACTCAATGGAGAAGCAGATCGCTGACCTGAGCAACAACATTAGGGCACTGAGAACCAAAGTTGAGAGAACGGGTACACCCAGGTCAAGGTCCAGCTCACGAAGGGACCCTGCAACAGGACAGGTCCTGTGCTATTACCATGAACGATTTGGGGACCGTGCCACAAAATGCGAATCATTCTGTGCCCGATACAAGTCAAGTCCAGCGGAAAACTAAAAATGCTGTCCTCAACGCAGGCAGAGAGAGACAGCAATAACGACATCCTGCCTAAAGAACACAGGTTACATCTATATGACAGGGCCACACACTTGAAGTTTCTCATTGACTCTGGTTCGGTGGTCTCTGTTGTACCGTGTGATGTAATCGAACACAGGTTAACACCAGGCACACTCACGCTATATGCCGCAAATTCCACGGAAATTCAAACATTTGGTGAACACACCATGACAATAGATATTGGACTTCGACGTGCATTCAATTAGAAGTTTATCGTTGCCAGAATAAAAACACCCATAATTGGTGTGGATTTCCTGGCCCACTATGGACTACTCCCGGATCTCAAGCGACGCCAACTAATAGATCCTCTTACATCACTAAAATCTTCAGGAGATCTGGTCGAGACTTCCATATATGGGATCTCTATCATGGATGGGCACTCACCGCATGCAGACCTACTCGCAGAATTCTCCTCCATCACCACACCTCAAACCGCTGCAAGTCATGCGGCAAACTCCATCACAGTACACCGCATTTCGACTACGGGACAACCTGTAGCCGATCGACCTCGCAGGTTGGCAGGAGAGAAGCTGGCAGCGGCAAAAGCAGACATTGAGTACATGCTGGAACAGGGTATACTCCGACCATCCAGCAGCCAATGGGCCAGCCCCATACATCTGGTTAAAAAGGCAACTGGAGGCTGGCGAACGTGTGGGGATTACCGCAAGCTCAATGCAGGTACCGTACCAGACAGATATCCACCACCACTCATACAAGACCTTTTCCAGCATCTGCACGGAAAGGAAGTTTTCTCTACCCTCGACTTAGCCAGAGCATACCACCAGATCCCAATGGCAAAAGAGGACATCAAGAAAACCGCCATCATCACACCTTTTGGACTCTATGAGTTTCTCGTAATGCCTTTTGGTCTCAGGAACGCCACCCAAACATTGCAAAGACACGTAGACACGTAGATTCAGAGGTTTGGACTTCATTTTCTGTTACATTGACGACATAATCGTAATGTCAGACTCACATGAAGAACACAAGAAACATCTACGTCAAGTCTTTGAAAAACTAAAACAACATAATCTTACCATCAATGTCAGCAAGTGTCACTTTGGTCAGCCCGAGGTAAAGTACCTGAGCTACCACATAAATGAACAGGGATATAAACCATCACCTGAACACATAGAGGCCGTAACAAATTATCCAAAACCGGAGACCATAGCAGACCTCCGTCGATTCCTGGGTAAGCTGAATTATTATAGAACAATCCTTCCAAAGGCAGCACATACACAGGCCATATTAAACGACTTCCTGAAGGACTCTCGGAAGAACGACAAACGCAAAGTGCCGTGGACACCGGCTTCCGAAGACGCATTCGAACAGTGCAAAAACAACATTGCAAACGTGACACTATCAACGTTTATATCCCCAACGGCGCCACTCGCCCTTACGACTGATGCTTCAGATCTCGCAATTGGGGCAGCACTGGAACAACTGGTAGACGACACCTGGAGACCACTCGGGTTTTTCTCCCGGAAACTAAGCCCGGCAGAAAGAAATTACAGCACGTACGACAGGGAACTACTAAGCATATTTGCCGCAATAAAATTTTTCCAACATCTTCTAGAAGGCCGATAATTTATCACAAAAACGGACCACAAACCCCTGACGTACGCTTTCAGCCAACGACCGGAAAAAACATCACCCAGACAACTGAGACAGTTGGACTACATCTCGCAATTTGCAACAGAGATAATATACGTAAAAGGCCAGGAGAACGTAGTGGCAGACGCCCTGTCGCGCATATATGAAATCACGATGCCGACATTACTCACGGCAGCGGTGATCAAAGAACACCAAGATCAAGATGAGGAGATGAAAAACATCAGTGAGGGTAAGACAGCGTTGAAACTACAACCCCTAAACATAGACGGAACGCTGGTACATTGTAACATCGCGGCTGGCATTGTAAAGCCATATCTACCAAAAACACTCAGACGACAAGCCTTCAACGTAATTCACGGACTATCACATCCAAGCGTGCGATCAACTGTCCGTCTTCTTCGTGAGAAGTACGTCTGGCCTAGAATTAGACAAGACGCGCGCACGTGGGCCCGCCAATGCATGGCCTGTCAACGCGCCAAAATACAACGACATAACAAGGCCCTACCACAGAAGATCAATATGCCGGACAGTCGATTCAGCCACATTCACCTGGATATTATCGTACTACCGGAGGTTAACGGATTCAGATATTGTTTGACTATCATAGATCGTTTTTCCAGATGGCCTATAGCAATCCCTCTGAAAGACATCACAGCAGACACCATAGCAACAGCCTTGTTCGATCATTGGATCTGCAACTTTGGCACTCCCTTGACTATCACCACTGACCAGGGATCACAATTTGAATCCACCCTTTTCTCTGCAATGGTAAGCATGGTCGGAGCAAAAAGGATACGCACAACGCCGTACCACCCCGCTTCAAACGGCATGGTAGAAAGATGGCACCGAGCTTTAAAAGCGGCTCTAATGTGCAATAATCAAGCGCCGTGGACGAAGGTGCTACCCACAGTATTATTAGGATTAAGGACTTGCTACAAAGAGGACTTGAAAGCCTCGCCAGCAGAGATGCTTTATGGAACCATGCTGCGCATTCCGGGCGAATTCTTCGTCAGTCAAGAACTTCCAGCAGACCCACAGATTTTCATTGAAAAGCACAGAGAGTACATGCGAAACGTAAGACCGACACCGACGGCACACCACATCAAATCTCGCATGTTCATTCTAAAACCTCTCCACGACTGCTCACATGTTTTCGTCAGGAATGACGCAATCAAGCATCCTTTGGAGGCACCGTACTCGGGCCCATACCCGGTCGTAGACCGTCCCAGTGATCGAGTTTTCAACATCAGAGTCAACGGCACCGAGCAAACCATCTCCGTGGACAGACAAAAACCTGCCTACATATGCAAGGAAGATTCGGTGGAACCCTCGGCTGAGAGCAACGCACCGGACGAGTCACAACCTTTCTCTACCACCATGGATAAACCCCTCAAAACATACCGAAGAGTTTCCTTCGCAAAAAAGCTCATCCAAACTAAGGGGGGGGGGGGGGGGCTGTGGCGTGACTAAAGCGCCTGACGCAGGTCACACCACGACGCCGCGGCGCGGCGCTGACGGTTGCGCGGACTGACGCTGCAGGCGGGAGCACATTTAGGTTTAAGATATTTTAAGAACAATCGAGGCTAGCTTTAAGAACAAAAGAGAAATTGCTAGAAACAAAAATGACGAGCTTGAAGACAGGCGGTTTGTGGCACGAACTGTGTTACGGAGTAAGAAAATAAAGAGATTCCACTTTTTACTGTGAGTTTGAATTTCAACCAATTTCAACATCCTGAACTGCGCAAGAAGCGCTACAGAGGAACGGAGGAAGCGACATCTGCAGGGAAAATAAAAGGGCAGAGAAAGAGTCGGTAAGGAAGAGAGAAGAAGGCGGGATAAGGCAGAGAAAGTGAGGGAGATGGGGAGGCAAAAAAGGGAAGGGAGGAAAATTTGGAGGAGTTGTGGAGAAGGAGGAAAGTGTGGGGGAGGAGAGGAGGCTGAAATAGGGAAAGCAGAGAGAAGGGTTAAGAAGTCACAAAGGGAGGGGGAGGGGAGAGAGGAAGAGAAGGACTGGAGAAGGAAGAGGAAGCAGAAGGGGCTGAGGAGATGATGGAAAAGTATGGAGAAATGGAGGAGACGATGATGAGGTTTGTGTGTAAGAGGATGGACAGGGAGATGGACTGGGTGCTAGAGCGGATGGGGAAAATTGTTGTTGAGATGGTGGGGGAGTGTATGAAGGGGATAGTGAAGGAGGTAGGAAGAATGGAGCAGGTGGTCGAGGAGATGAGAGAAAAACTGGAGAGAGAGAAAGGATGGAGGAGAGGATAAGGAGAATTGAACAGAGATCGGGGAAGCTGGAGACAGAGGAGAAGAAAGAAGAAGGGACGGTGGAGGAGAGGACAGAGCGAGGCGAAGAAAGAAAAGGGGAGAAGGAAGGAGAGAGAAGGTTGGAAGAAGAGATGAACCAGAGGTTCAGGAAGATAGAAGTCTGGAAGGAGCAGAAGGAAAGAGAAAAAAGAAGGAGAAATATGATCGTGCAGGGGCTGAGGAGAGGAGCAGAGAGGAGGAGGGAGGAGATACGGGAATTAATAGGAGAATTGGGGGTGGAAGGGGAGGTGGAGGAAATCAGGGAACTAGGAAGCAGAGGAAGGGAAGGGGGTGACGAAAGGGGAATGGTGGTAGTGAAGATGAAAAGTGTGGCGGGAAAGGGAGAAGTGCTGGCGAAGAGATGGAAAATAAGGGGAAAAGGAAGAAAGATAGAGGAGGATCGTACATGGGAAGAAAGAAGGATGAGGTGGAGGGTAGAGGAGAAGGCGTGGGAGGAAAGGAGGAAGGGGAAGAGAGTGTGGATGGGAGATGGAAAGATCAAGATAGAGGGGACATGGTGGAGGTTGGTGGAAGAGAAGAGGGAGTGACAGGAAGAGGAAAGGAGTGATAATGGGGAGGGGAGAGAAAAGAGGAAAGGGCCTGGGGAGAGAAAGGATTAGGGAAAGGGGCAGAGAAGGGGATGGGGTGAGGGCAGAGAGCGATTGCGAGAATGAAGGAAGCACAGGAAGAAATGCAGTCAGAAAGGAAACGGAAGTCCGAAGAGAGTCCGAGGAGAGTGGGAGAGCTGTGAGGGGGAGAGGTGTGCGTGGAGAGTGAGACGAGGCGGGCGAACGGCCGAGGGGGTGAGTGTGAGGAGGCAGACAGGGGAGAGAGGAGTGAACCAAGAGCGACGAGAGGACTGCGAGCAAGAGACGGCAGGCGGCCGCGTTTAGGTTAAGCATAGATAAAGCATGTTGATTGTAGAGGTGTGAAATAAGTTTGTAAACCCGTAAGGGACACAAAATAAAGACACATACACAATAGAAATTCAATGGACAAAAACAGTATAGTATATTCCAGATAGATTAATTCGATATTTAATTAATGAGCAATAAGAAACGAATGAACAAGACCAAAAAATTACGAAACGAAAAAATTACACTCACGATCCTCAAACTGTGCCGTCGTTATTATATTGGTTGTTACTATGTTGGAATTAAGGCAATTTATCAGAAGGCATAATACGGATAATAGAATTAATAACACAGAGAAACTACGTATAATCTGATTAATTTAAAGGCTATTTTGTTTTTTTTTTGGTCCTTATATATTTTTTATAGTTTTGTAGAATAATCAATGCCGGTGTTTGTGAATGAGGTTGCTTCTCGTATGCGCGTTGGTGGGAGGTTCTCCATTTTATATTTGACCGGTTTCGCGGTGAGTCGGAAACACCGTCCGCAAGTGCGCACAATCTTGCGCACCTGATTTCTGCCATCGAGCAGCCAGAATCTTTGTCGTAAGAAGCACAGCGTTGTTTGTATACCTGGATGATGAACGTTTCTCATGTATCTCGCGAATTATATTGTCTGTTAACCGTTGGCGGCTAGGGAGTAAAATCGGATGTTTTTGGCCAAACGTTAATTGGGACTCTTGTAATCGCCCGCCCACGTGTATTAAACCGTTTTCATCTAAAAAGGGACTCAAATTGGCTAGCCGGTTTTTTGTGTCTAAACCCTTTGTTTTATGTTCCTTGATTTCTTGCGGGAATCTAGCGGCCTGAGAGGCCTTTACTATTTTGTGTTCCGTCTCGGTTATTTCCTCCGCGCATAATGCCCCGTTATACCTTTTGTGTGTGCGCAATCGCAGACAGTACGCGATAATTCGTAATAGTTTTGAATACGATAAATATTTCTCTAATATTTCGAAATGGTTGTGCGTCGTGTATAATATTATCCGTTGGTTCGTGGCTGGGGACAGCCACCGGGAAATGTAATTGAAGATTGGTTTGGAAAAGACTTCACACCTCTTGTCCTTTCGCTTTATTTTAACAAAACAACACCTTGTATCACAGTCGATTTGAATCTCTAAATCACATACATACTGAGGAGTCGATTCCTTTTATGTAGCGTGTCAAATTGGTTCACGCTTGCGCAATTAGACGGATTTGAGCGAGAAGAATCACCTCTCCGCTCGCTGAGTTGGTATTGGGCAATTGCCCGGTGTAGTATTGACGTCACATTAAATGGCGTCAAGCGCCGTATTCAAAGTACTAAAGACTAGACAGTGGTGATCTCAAACAGTCGTCAATAAACACATATTTCGTTTTAGCTCCGGTCTTCCGGTCGGTAGTATATCCTTGGTGGGCCAATCGCGTTCGTCATTGTTTAACCACGCGGGCCCTATATTCCATAATGTGTTATGTAAGAAATCGTGGGGTAATTGACCTCTCGACACGGCATCGGCCGGATCCTCTTCCGATCTAATGTGTCGCCATGCCATTGAACTAGTGAGTTCCTGAATTTCCGAGACCCGATTTGCCGCGAATGTTTGCAGACGGTGCGGTTCTGTTCGTAACTAATGCAGCACTATGGTTGAATCGCATCAACAAACCGATTTCTCACAGTCGATGCCTAACGCAGCGCGTACTTCGCGATGTACCCGCGCCAATAGCAATGCGCTGCATAATTCTAGTCGCGGTATGGTGAGTGTTTTTATAGATGCGACTCGTGATTTTGCGCAAATCAACGCTACTTTGGTTTTTCCGTCTGCGCTGCATGATCTAAGGTATAAACACGCACCGTACCCTACGTTACATTCGTCGCAAAACCCGTGGATTTGTATCTCTCTATAATTGTTGACTAATAATTTGCGACAGAACGACACATCGTTAATAAATTCGAGCTGTCGTACGAATTTTGCCCAATCTGAGTGTACACTTTGTGGAATGGACTCATCCCAATGTATGCCGCACCGCCACACATCCTGCATAATTTTCTTTGCGTAAAGAATTACTGGTCCGAGAAGTCCCATTGGATCAAATATTTTGGCAATTTCTGACAAAATGCTTCTTTTACTTATTCCTTCCGCCGCTTGAACCGAATTAACAGAGTACCGTATTGTGTCGTTCTTAATGTTGCACGCTATGCCCAACGTCTTCAATGATTCGTCTAGTTGTAATGATATATTGGAATGGATGGCATCGGGTTCTAGATCACCGACCACGCGTTCATCGTTGGAAGCCCACTGTCGAATTTCAAACCCGCCTTGCGATAGCAACGCAATTATATCGTTTCTCACTGCGCGTGCTTCTGCGATTGTGTCTCGGCGGCCGTTAGTAAATCGTCCACGTATAAATGCTTGCTGAGAATTTCGGCGGCCTTCGGGTAGTCGTGGCGTTCGTCTTCCGTGAGTCGTTGAATGACGCGAATTGCCAGAAATGGTGAAGCAGAGACGCCGAATGTGATGGTTTTGAACTGGTAAGTCTCTATCTCATCACGTTTGCCTATTTCACCTGTCTGTACATTTTTTTCGATGTCTGCGGTGATAGCGTACTTAAATGTGCGAAATCTGATAACGTGCGCGAATAACGTGTCCTGTATCGTGGGTCCTACCATTAATAAATCGTTCAAAGATGTGCCATTGTCCGTTTTCGCTGCTGCGTCGAATACGACCCTGACTTTCGTTGTATTGCTCGCTTCCTTGATTACCGCGTGGTGCGGCATGTAATACCCGGTGTCGTCGGAGTCTGTCGCTGGTTCCATGTGTTGTAGGTCTAAATATTCGTCTATAACTCGCGCGTACTCAGCCTTTAAATCCGCGTTCGTGTTCAGTTTTCGATCTATTGCTGTTAATCTTTTAAGTGATCTACCTCGTGATCTCCCTAATCGTTTACCTATGGCTCGGAACGGTAAACGAACTTTGTACCGGCCGTCCTTCTCACGAGATATTGTATTGTCGAAGTGTGCTTGTATTTCAGTTTCTTCGTCAATCCTTGGTTTGTTAATGTCGAGCTCTTCAATTGTCCAAAATCTAGCTACATATTTGTTTAGCTATCTAGAGTCGTCATACAACACGTACTTCGTGTTGGAGGAAGGTTGGCACAGAGGCCGATTAATTCAGATTTCAAAATAACAATTCTTTATTATACACTATCCGTACAACACGTGCTCTCTCACATCTTCATTCCTTTCGACTGTCCTTTGTTTCCCTTCTACCATGAACCTTTTACCGGTCCATAGTCAATCAGCTCGGTTGTGATTCTAATCGTGATCGCGGCCATCCGTAACGCCATCTATTGGCCCCACACTTCGCGTCGATTGTGTCGGGATCGCTGCATCCCCGGCTACTACCCAACCGAGTCGTGTTTTTTGTATAAATTGATCGCGATTTCCTGTCGACAGATTAATTTGACTGACGCAAAACAAGGAGAGGGTAGCTCCTGAGCCTATACGTAGATCGGTTGAGCGTGGTATATGGAATTCGGGATCTGCTAGTTTGACGTTGGGTGGTATTTTTATCAAATGCCGGGGAAAGGGTTCGCTTGGAATTGAATCGGCAATGGCTGGAATGGTTAGGCAAGTCAATTCGTTGCGAAACCCGTCGCGTATGGATTGAGTTGTAAGCTGAACCACGCCTTTAGATTGTGTGATTTTGCCGTTAATTGCACCAACGGGCCATGCCTTTTTAACTATTGGTATTCCCAAACGTTTCAACAGCGACTCCGTTATAAAATTTGCCGTTGCACCCGTATCTAATAATGCGCGACACTTTACGAGATTTTGTTTCTCATTTAAAGCGTACACCACGGCGCTCGTCAACAATTGCGAAGTACTGGCGGATGTCATGGCTCTGAGACTTATCGCGCGCTCATTTTTCAATCCGTCTAGTTACGCGGTCTGGTCTGTCTTCATTTCGGTTTTTGTGACGTCGGGTTGATTCGGGTGTCTGTCCAGATGTAAAAGTGAATTGTGTCGTTTTTGTCAAATAGTGCCCCCTGTTTATTTGCACTTGCTATCGCGATGGGACCTCATACAATTGTAGCATAATTTCGCGTTTTTCACAATTTCAATTCGTCGGGATACGGATAATTGTTTAAATTTATCGCAACGGGACAACGGGTGTTGTTTATTCCGGCACACTATACAGTTAGGTCCCGAGCTCGTCATGAAAACGTGACTCGTGATGCGTCGTCTTTTATTGGGTATGCCTTCCCTACGTCGATCGCTGTCCGCTGCCCTGATCTTCTCACGCTTGGACGCACACACTGCTGTTTTATATATGAAGTTATATAATTTATCCGCCGTTGGGACCTCATCGCGATCCGTGACCATTTCCTGCCCGGTGGAAACTCCCAACGACTTCAATGCCGCGATATGCTGTTGCATATCATCGGCCAGTTTCGTCAACTCGCTCGTGCTCTCGCGTTCTACGCTTGTCAAATTCAATATTAATGATAAATGACGCGATATTAATGCGTGTTTCAATTCGTAGGATCGCTCTAATAGCTCCCACGCCTTCGCGTAATTTGCATCGGTGTTATCGAGTATTTTTACTTTGTTTGCGGCTCCCCCCACTAATGCGGATTTAAGATGTCTTAGTTTGTCGGCCGCGGCTAGATCTGGCTGCAATCCTATCTTTTGGAATAACGTCTTTATTAATAATACGATACAATATTGCTGGAGAATCCACTTGCTCCTTCAGCCATTCCGCGTGGAGAGAGCGCACAAAACAAAAGGCTCTCGCAGTGCCGCACTCACTCACACACACACATATGTATGCATTGACTAATCTGGGCCACACATTCTCAACACACCTCCCTCAATGCATACATGACAACAATTCAATTTTCTGTTACACTCTGCATTCCCAATCCACTTAAACAAAAATAGTGTTTTTCTTTATTTAGTGCCTTTGTCAAAATATCCGCAATCATCCTCTCAGTGGGTAAATAATCCAACTCAAACTCATTGTTATTTATGGCATCCCTAACAAAATGATACCGCAGATCAATATGTTTTGATCTCGCATGAAATACTGCATCGCGCGCGAGTAGTCCTGCACTTTGATTATCATTAAACAGTCTTATGCTTACATCTGGCTTAATCTCACTGAAAAAGTTTTTAATATATTTAATCTCTTTTGCTGCCTCTGCAATCGCCATGTATTCGGCCTCTGCTGATGACATGGCGACTGTTTTCTGCTTTTGAGACTTCCACGTAACTGCAGCCCCACACATCACAAATGCATACCCTGTGTACGACTTTCTATCCGTTGAGTCAGACGCCCAGTCCTTAATCTCGAACTTTCCTTGAAGCCCTCTTTTAATCTTGTTCATTACATTCATGTCGTTGCCGGCGATTAATATATCATCAACATATACCAAAACCAAAATCAACATTTTTCCATTATTAATATAGTATATACAAGGATCACATTTACTCTATTTCAGACCTAGTCCTCTCAATTCTCTGTCTAACATCAAATTCCACTGCCTACTCGCTTGTTTCAACCCATATAATGCTTTGTTCAACTTGCAACATACATCCTTACTTTGTAATAGCCTTAACATATTATTGGCTTTAATACCTATTTCACTCTTGTCGCGTCTTATACGTCCTAATGAATATTCTAACATCTCAGGTACTTCCATAAATATGTCTTCATCTAACGTCCCATGTAAGAATGCAGATGCCACATCTAATTGATGTATGACAAGATCATGCTGTATAGCTATTGCTATCAGTAACCTAAAAGATTCCAGTCGCGTTACTGGTGCAAATGTTCGTTCATAATCAAAGCCCTTTCTTTGGTTGAATCCTCTAGCTACCAATCTAGCTTTTCTTTTATATAACTCGCCTTTATTATTAAACTTATTTGTTAGAACTATCTTAGAGTCTATTATGTTTTTGTCACGCGGCCTTTTAATTATATTCCATGTTTCATTCTTTATTAAACTTTTGAACTCATTAGCTATTGCTTCTAACCACTCACTTTTATGATCACCTTCTATTGCCTCATTCAGGTCTATATCTACATAATTCGCACTGGCATCTTCAAACACCTCATTTTCATCACTATCTTGAGATGCACCTTCCTCCATGTTATCATTTGTTGCCGTTTGATACATCTTCCTTGGTCGCCCCGGTCTGCCGGTTCGAACTATCCTTGGTCTTCCTCTTGTTCTTCTTTCAATATCATCACTGGCTTCCTCTTCATTTTCTTCAGTCTCATCATCACTGGCTTCCTCTTCATTTTCTCCAGTCTCATTGTTCTCGTTAATTGGGAATAATATATCTTTTAGCAAATTGTTAGCATCCACATTTTCTTCTATTTCAAACCTCTTTTCACATTCGATTCTTCTTTCTTCAAGTTCATTCAGAAATTTAACGTCTCTTGATATAATTACTTTTCTTAGTTTTGGAATGTACACACGATATCCCTTTGTTTGTTCTGAATAGCCTACAAGGTATCCTTCCTGTGATCTTTGATCCATTTTTCCTCGTGTTCCACACTTGTCCAACACAAATGCTCTGGTGCCAAATACTCTCAGATAATCTACTTTAGCTTTCTTCTCAAACCACAGTTCATATGGTATCTTGCCATCCAATGACCTAGTTGGGCATTTATTTCTTATATGGTTTGCCATTGTTACCGCTTCTGCCCAAGCCCAAGCTCCGAGTCCTGACTTAATGATCATACACCTTGCCATATCCAAGAGAGTTCTGTTCTTTCTTTCAGAAACCCCATTTTGTTGTGGTGTATATGGAGCGGTGAGTCTTCTTTGGATTCCACATTCATTTAAGTATTGATTAAATTCTCCATTGCAATATTCCTTTCCATTATCCGATTGCAAGTATTTAATTCGTTTACCAGATACGTTTTCCATTACATTTTTAAACTCTTTAAATTTTTCCAGCACATCGTTTTTATTCTTTAAAATATATACAACAGAATATCTCGAGTAGTCATCGATGAATGTGCAGAAATATCTTGCACGTCCCATAGATGGATGTCTGAACGGTCCACACACATCACTGTGAACTATCTCCAGTTTGTCTTTTGCTCTATCATGTGATGTTTTAAATGGTAATACGGTCTGCTTGCCCAAAATGCACGTTTCACATTCTGGCAACTTATCTTGTCCTATTTTAATATTTACATGTTTTAATACCCCTAACAGATCCTTTTCATTTAAATGGCCCATACGTTCGTGCCACAATTGTATTTGTGCTTTACTTCTTTCAACTTTCTGTACAATCTCAGCATCCGGCTGTTCAATGTAATACAAGTTACCTATCCTGTTTGCCGTCAATTTAATTTTTCCTTCAGAATCCTTAATTACTGCTACGTGTTTCTTGAATGTAACCTCATTATCTTTGTCCACAATTTTTGCAACTGATACTAAGTTTGTTCTCAAAGAAGGTGGCAGCAGTGTATTTTCAAAGTTTATTGTTTTCTCATTCCTTCTATCCATAACGTTTACTTTAACTTTCCCTCTTCCTTTTACAGTTGTTATATTCTCATCTGCCAGATTAAGAGTCACATCTATCGGTTCTATGTCTTCAAACAAATTTTTATCGTTACATAAATGTGCCGTACACCCACTATCTAAGCACCATCGTCGCTCCATACCCGTATTGATGGCGGCTGAAAAGAAGACTTCCTCTTCTTCTGCCTTATTTGTGTTACTGTCCTCTCGATCTAAGCACCATTGTTGCTCCATACCCGTATCGATGACCGCTGAAAAGAAGGTTTCCTCTTCTTCTGCCTTATATGCATTTCTGTCCTCTCGATCATAATGTTTGTTTCTTCCTCCTGATGCAATCTTTGTATAACACTTAGAAGCAATGTGACCCTTCTTTTGGCATCTATAACAAGTTACATTGAAGTTTTGCCTATTTTTATTCATGTTTCCCTTATATTCAGTCTTATTCTTGTTCTCCTCATTCCTCTTCCAATTAGTGTCCCTTCCATTCTTCTGGCTATTCTTTGATGTAACCCACATGGCATTCATGTTACTGCTTGCAGCGTAACTTTGCATCCTAGCATCGCTTTCTTCTAGAATTTTTATTTTTAATGCTTCAGCTCCAGGTAAATCATCGCGAGACTCAATTGCACATCTAAAATTCTCATAGCTCGCTGGTAAACTATAAAGCAACATGATTGAGAGTAAATCAGGATTAACATCCACATTCAATTCTTGTAGCTTATCAACTACATCAAAGAATTTGTTTATGTGTTCTCTAACATCATCTCCCTCTCTCATTTTCTGCAAAGTCAATTGCTTTAATAAAGTAGCTTTTCTCGCTGGCCCTTTTGATGCATATATTGACTCTAATTTCAACCATGTCTCTCTTGCCGTTTCACACCCTTTTAATTGCTTTAATTCACTCGGTGCAATACTGAGAATTAGATCCGATTTGGCTTTTCTATCCTCAGTTACCCATTTATTGTGAGCCACAGCCGACGCCGCATCGTCCTCCACGCATTCTGGTTTCTTCTTTTCACCAGACACATATTGCCAGAGATCATTTTTCACTAACAAGGCTTCTACTTGCATACGCCACGTGTTGTAATTAGTCTTATTTAACGGGTCCAATCTTGCCAAATTTAGACTCATCTTGATTCTTTTCTTAACGGCCACGTGCTTAGCCTAACCTCTACGATGCTTATTAATTATTCACTTGTCTTGACCTTTTCTTAACGGCCACGTGCTTAGCCTAACTTCTACGATGCTTATTAATTATTCACTTGTCTTGACCTTTTCTTAACGGCCACGTGCTTAGCCTAACTTCTACGATGCTTATTAATTATTCACTTGTCTTGACCTTTTCTTAACGGCCACGTGCTTAGCCTAACTTCTACGATGCTTATTAATTATTCACTTGTCTTGACCTTTTCTTAACGGCCACGTGCTTAGCCTAACTTCTACGATGCTTATTAATTATCCACTTATCTTATTCTTAACGTCCTGGGCCCATAACCTTTTGGAATAACGTCTTTATTAATAATACGATACAATATTGCTGGAGAATCCACTTGCTCCTTCAGCCATTCCGCGTGGAGAGAGCGCACAAAACAAAAGGCTCTCGCAGTGCCGCACTCACTCACACACACACATATGTATGCATTGACTAATCTGGGCCACACATTCTCAAACTATCATAGTCTGAAATGCGTTTTTAAATGATAGTCACTCTTCGTACTTCCCGTCAAACGTAGGGAGAAGAGCTTCGGGTAATTTGATATTTCGAAAAGTCGTCAACGCCGCGGTGCTCTCACTATGTGTCCCGCCAGCTCGACCTGCTCGTGCTCGGTTCCCACTGACCGCTTGCGCCTACTAAATTTTCAACCTTGCCGGCTAGATTGTAAAATTGTTCCTGAATCATCCTTGTATAGCTCAGTAACGCGAGCGATACGTAATTTTAATGTGGTTTTGTCAATATTTCGCTTCTCGAGAAGATTCCCCAGGGTCGTGATTTCGAATTTTAGCGCTCTGCGTTTTTGCAGTATAACTTTGATTCTGTCTGCCTTTGTGGATTATGGTTGGCAATGTCAAGGATTGAAAGATACTCTTTGCTGTTGTCCACGTGGAGGTTCAGGCGGCTCGTCCTGATGCTGCAACGGTCTCTCTTTCTTCTACGGCTCGTAAACCAGGGTTTCTCTTTGCTTTTCTCCGTCTCGTGATATGAGGCTCAGACGTCACAGGAGGCACCAAAATGTTATGCACCCACACCCGTGAATGCGTTCAGAGTCCAATAATAATAATTTGACTCTGTGGTTTCGAAGATGGTGTATATATATGAGGCATTCCATGCCAAATCGGACACTTTCGGACCTCACCCCCTTCGATTTTTTTTTTAATTTTATATGTTTTTAAGGTTGATCAAAAACACGTTCATGAATTTTTTCAGATTTTTTTGACGCTCCGTTTTGAAAATATGAATTTTCTTAAAATTTGGGCTCTTTTTTTTCAGATGCTCATAACTTTGTGAAAACTGCACCAATTGGGTCGTTCTTCTTTTCAAAATTTGTGTTTTTGAATGATCTTTCAAGAAAAAATATGATTTTAACCAAAAAAAAATTTTTTGTTGTTTATTTTTAATTTAAAGCACAAAATATTTTTTATCTCAAAACACGCCCCGATCGATTTTTTTGAAAAAACTCTCAAAGAAGCTTGGATGGATATAACAACTTAAAAAAATTGTCCGATGGTGGGTAAACTCTTCGTTCTATTGTTTTTCTTTATTCGAAAAGATCTATTCAATCAGGTCGAACGTTCCGTTTCAATGAAAAATGTTTTTTATGTCAAAACACGCCCCGATCGATCTTCTTTTATAAATTGTCAAAGAAGCTTTGATGGATATAGGAACTTTTAAAAATTGTCCGATCGTGGGCAAAGTCTTCGTTCTATTTTTTCTTTTATAAAAAAATAGAACGAGGGGTTTGCCCACGATCGGACAATTTTTAAAAGTTCCTATATCCATCAAAGCTTCTTTGACAATTTTTTCAATAAAATCGATCGGGGCGTGTTTTGACATAAAAAACATTTTTCATTGAAACGGAACGTTCGACCTGATTGAATAGATATTTTCAAATAAAGAAAAAAAAATAGAACGAGGAGTTTGCCCATGTGCGCGATTTAATTTGTTCGCAAAGAAAATTACAATAATATATTTTGATTTAGGCCGGTCGGGCAATAAAGTTCGGGTTTAAAGTTAAAATGAATATTTAATGAATCGTACAAATATTCTTTACACTGTGGCGCGTGATAGAGATAATTTTCGTTCTGGACTGCTCGAGACGGTTTTCTAAACTGACTACAGTTCAAAATTAGAGGTCGCACCTCTGGGGGTCAGCGCTCGGCCGTGAGGTCGCAGAGGAGGGGCAATTTTGAAAAATCGCAAACATTGCCGACCCTAACGACTAACAAGACGGTTGCGGCTCGGCGTGACCTATACAAAATTCTGTACATACCGCCCGCCTCGTACCGGCAGGGACGAAACTTCATTACCTAGACTACAGTTCAAAGTCAGTTGACTGCACAAGCATTTTAAGGAAACTAAAATTAGAGATATAGATACTACCAAATAGATATACTAACTAATATATACGAAAACAAAACAATAATGGTAATATAGAATCGAAATGAGGGCTCACTCGTCTACGATTAACGGACAAATTTTAGTAACGGGTCGTTTAAGGGGTCTGGCCACCATGTGCGCTCTCCAGATGAGTACTATTCTTAAAAATTCATAAACACGAAAATAAAGCACAAAATTCTTTTATTTTTTGTCACATACTAGAAAACGGTTTAGTGAACAAGTGAAAAAAATTTTATGATAAAAAAATAAAAAATACCGGCGTTTCGTTCATTTTGGTGAAGGCCCTCGGCACGAAACGCCCGTGGGCGGTTCCATGACTACCTGCTTCATTTTGCATCTGAAAAAAAAGAAAAAAAATTAGCTTATTCCTGGATCTTATTGCAAGGGCGTAACGTAGGGAAATTTTTTTTTACATTAGGGAAATTATGGTGAGCCGAAGAATTTTTTTTCACGATTTTCACCGAAATTTCACGAGAAAAAACGTCATTAAAAAAAAACTAATCAAGTAATCGCAAAAATCGTACGTTACGCTTTAGATAATGTATCTAAAAGTACTGTGTTCAAATTTCAGAGCAATCGGACCGATAGTTTACGAGATTTACGCGGAACCGTTTCGAAAAATGTAGTTTCGAGATAATCGCAAAAGAAAGTAAAGGTGCGGTTATTCGGCTGACGGCACGGTTTTTGTGAGTCTTACCTTCAATCAGCGATTCCTGGTCCATACATGTCCTCTTCGGCAGCTGTTTGAGCATCCTGGGCCTCTTTTTGCGAAGATATACGTGCTTGGCGTGCTTCTTTCGTACTTTTTTGCGCTCGGACATTTGCTGTAGCGCAACGTTCCTCGTCGACTGCCCTACAGAAATCGTAGCAGCGATCTCCGATGCTTAGATCCATGAGTTTCATCATCAGCAAAATACTGTTGTACCCATCGTTGAAAGTGCTGATAGCAATGTAACTGGCAATTTCGACGGTTTTCGCACCGCTGGAACTCGTTTTTGGAGCCATTGACCAGATGACGGAGTTGACGCTTTCGTTGGCGTTTTGCGTGAAGCCTCCTTCGCACCGTTCTAACAATTCATCTGAAGTGAGGTCCTCATAAACAGGTCGAATGGCATCTTGAACAATTTGAGGCAGAGGATTCTTGTGTAGATATTCATCCAAAGTGCCAATCGCTTTTGATATTTGCCAAGAGCACCACGAGTCTTCTCCCGGTGGACAATTTTCATGCTGCGGGATTTCGTCGGTCGAGCTCATGTGCTTGAATGTTGCCCAAATAGCTTTCTTGATTTCGTCTTTAGAATTAGAGAACCTTCGAATAGCGAGACCGTAATATACTGTTAGCTCGTTAATTAGTTTATCGGTGAGCTTTCTTTTGCCAGCAAGACCTTTCTTTTCCTTTTTGATTTTACGAAGTCGTGTGCCCATCCTTTTCTGCACATGACCTACGCATTCTTTTTTCATCACTTTTTCTTCGTGTGGATTCGAGTAAACAATTCTACTAACCCATACAAATGATACAATAGGGCAGCTGCACGTACTGAACCGTGCGAGTTACATATACTGATCGAGCCGCGCGGTCGACCGCTCGCAGCGGCTCGACCTTCTTACCGAGAAACACCTGTAACTTTTGCAATTTTGCGATTTTCAGTACCAACTATGGATTAACTGATGCGTAACATTTCAAAGATTATTATAACACAATAAAAAAAAAATGAAAAAAAAAATTGCATGGTGGCCAGACCCCTTAAGCGTAGCCCTTGCAGTGCGTACCGTTACAACTCGCACGAGTCCGTCACTCCCTGTGCGCACTTCCATGACGCGCGCCTTTTCCCACTTACAGGGCGGCAGATTTGAGATTTTGATTAACACTAAGTCGTGCACTTTGATGGTCGGGTTCCGAGCTCTCCATTTGGCGCGTTGATGTAACGTATGAAGATAGTCTTGCGACCAAGCACGCCAGATGTGATCGCGCAAGCACTGAGTCCGCTGCCATCTGGTTAATAGTTGATCCTTAGCTTCTAACAAAGAAGGCTCGGGTACGCTAAGCAGGGGCCTTCCGATTAAAAAATGCCCTGGAGTAAGAGCTTCAAATGTCTTAGGATCGTACTTAAGGGACGTCAAAGGCCGCGAATTCAGACAAGTTTCAATTTGACAGAGCAGGGTCGAGAACTCGGACAACGACAATCTACGATTCCCAACTACGCGTTTGAAGTGATATTTAAAGCTCTTCACGCCCGCTTCTCAAAGTCCACCGAAATGGGGGGCGGACGCGGGTATAAAATGCCACTTGATTCCTTGGTCAGCGAGGAAAGCGTGGAGTTGGGAGTCCTTCAGGGCTGCCAGGAACGCGTGGTGGAGTTCTCGATCAGTCCCCACGAAATTGGTGCCGTTGTCGCTGTAGATGTTCGAGAGAAGACCTCGACGGCTGGTGAAACGCCGGAAAGCTGCGATGAATCCGGCGGTGGAGTAGTTTTCGGCGTACTCGAGGTGAACTGCACGCGAGACAAAGCAGACGAAAACCGCGACATAAAATATTCGCGCCCTTTGTCCTCGACCCGTACGCGGGGTGACGAGGAAGGGTCCGGCATAGTCCACTCCACTATGTAAGAAAGGGGGTGACGGATTAACGGGCGCCATCGGGAGGTCTCCCATGAGCTGATTCGCGGCGAGTGCGCGTTCTCGTACGCAGGTTAAGCAGCACCGGATCCTAGCTTTGACTAAAGTGCGCGCCCCGAGGATCCAATAATTTTGACGGAGTATCCGCAGGGTTAATTGGGTCCCTCCGTGTAAGGAACGCAGATGAGTTTGATCCACGATCAAATCGCTAATATGATGACCAGGGAGCAGGATTGGGAATCGGTCGTCATAGGTCAGGAAGGCGTGACGTAGCCGCCCGCCCAGCCGTAATAGTAGATTTCCGTCCAAAAATGGATTGAGAGCTATCAGCGAGCTCAAACGTGGTATAGGGGATTTGGTTTTGAGAGCGCAAATCTCCGGTTCAAAATATGCCCTTTGTAACGTTTTAAGCCAAAATTCGCGAGCCAGGTTGATATTTGCCGCGCATAAGGCCGGCTGAGTTTTCTTTGCCGGAGACGCGGGAGCTCTGGCGTTTCGGACAAACCGTAGGATGTAGGCAGTTACGCGGAGGAGTCGGCCCCAGCTCGAAAATTGATAGGCGAGTTCCCAGATGCCCGACGGACAGACCGTGTGCGTGACGAAGGGAGTGCGCTTTTCGCTTTCGATTGTCTCGTGAAAGGACGTGTCGCGCTCATCCTCCACCTCGGAGTTTTTGGCCCAAAAGACCGACGGTCGGCTCAACCAGGTCGGACCTGACCACCAGAGAGGGTGGGTCCGGAACTCCGACGCGGACACGCCTCGCGACGCGCAGTCCGCCGGATTACTTTTAGAAGGCACGTGGTGCCACTTCACTTGAGGAAGTTTAATCTGTATTTCGGACACTCGATTCGCGACGTATGGAGTCCAGCGCGATGGATGTTGGGAAAGCCAGGCAAAGACGACCGAGGAGTCCGTCCAACCGAAAATGGGAATGGAGTCTAGATGAAGCGCCCGTTTCACGTATTCAAATAGTCGGACTAACAGTACCGCTGCGTTTCATTCTAAGCGGGGTATTGCTACCGTTTTCAGCGGAGCGACTTTCGATTTTGTTCAGAAAAATACGAGCCGAAAATGGTTCGCGTAGCAATTGGATTATGGCAGATTGGCTCGACCCCAGCCTTCGTTCATGGGGTTTAAGAAGGGGACAGACACACTCGTACTTCACGGTATGAATAACAGTTTATTGGCACAAACGGCACAGCACAGCGAACACGCAACGTATAATTACACAAGCAAGTGACAGTACAGTAAAGATAACAGCGACAATCAAAGCACAACAAAAAAAGCAGTAATACAGTAGCAAAGCTCAAAGCAAAACGCAGCATGCGAAGCAATACCAATAGCGGGTATGGATAGCTAGCTTAGCCAAGCCTCCTCCGCCAGACCGCGAGCTCCTTATATACTTTGCGGCAGGGGGGACGAAAGGACGCATTAACGAGCCTTATTTCAGAAGGAGCCGTTGCCTCCAACGGCTGATTTGGCTAATTGGGCGAGTAGGTGAGGCGGAGGGTGTGACAACAGTCAACACTGCGTCGCTTGTTTTCGGCGGCAAGCGCGCGCTAGACCTCGCCACGCAGCGCGATCCAATTCTAGCGCGGTCGCGGCCGGCTCCCACACGCGCGGGGAGATGGCGCTGACGCATTCCGCCAACAGATTTTGCCGCTAGTAGGGTGACCGCCATCTCAGTTGGGGAATGTAAAATCCGGAGGTATACCACGGCCGAATATGCGCGTTGTGACGCGTCCGAGAACCCGTGTAATTCCATTGCGGACTTCGTGCGTAGCGATCCGGTCCATCGCGGTATACGTAGCTCCGCTAAACAGAGAAAGTCGGAACGAAAGTTGTCCCATACGCGCAACGCGGTAAAGGGTAGGTTTTCATCCCAATCTACATTATACAAGGTGGCGCAAAAGTAATGTCACAGTTCGAATTGGCTGCCATTTTGTTATAAATGAAAAAAAAAAAGTTTTGTTTTCATCAAAAGTTTACTTAAATGTGTAATATTGGTTACATTACTTCGAAAAAATTATATCGTTCAAATGGCCACCTCCCGAGTTGATGCATAATTGCGCTCGTATTACGGCGTTTTGCATTGTTCCTCGCAAAACATCTGGTTCCAGATTGGCGATTTCTTCTTCAATGTTAGCCTCCAAGTCTTGCAAGGTTCGTGATTTTGTGTGGTATACGCGAGATTTTAAAAAGCCTCAAAGGAAAAAGTCTGGTGCTGTTAGATCTGGTGATCTGGACGGCCAGTTGAAATCTCCAAAACGGGAGATCACTCGACCTGGAAATTGGTGTCTTAAAATCTCCATAGTTACCCGACCTGTGTGAGCGATTGCTCCGTCCTGTTGAAACCAACAATGATCGAGACCCAATGCAACAACTTGCGGCAAAAAAAAACTCGTTTAGCATCTGCCTATAACGCTCGCCATTTACGGTTACGGCGGCGCCATCGGCGTCTTCAAAAAAATAAGGACCAATCACTTTTTCACTGCAAATGCCGCACCAAACTGTCACTTTGAGGGGATGCAAAGGATCTTCTTGCATTACAAACCACGAACCTTGCAAGACTTGAAGGCTAACGTTGAAGAAGAAATCACCAATTTGGAGCCAGATGTTTTGCGAGGAACAATGCAAAACGTCATAAAACGAGCGCAATTATGCATCAACTCGGGAGGTGGCCATTTGACCGATATAATTTTTTCGAAGTAATGTAACCAATATTACACATTCAAGTAAACTTTTGATGAAAACAGAACTCTTTTTTTTTCATTTATAACAAAATGGCAGCCAATTCAAACTGTGACATTACTCTTGCGCCACCTTGTATAACCACAAATCTTGCAGTAGAATTTTTGCGGAGATGATCACCGGTGTAGCCCAGCCTAGTGGATCATACAAACGGGCTATAAAGGATAGAACGGCTCGCTTCGTTGGCGCGAAGGAAGCCGAGTCCGTTATTTGAAAACGGAAGCAGTCGTCCCGTGGGTGCCACGTTAATCCGAGGAATTTGTGCTCTGACTTTTCTTCAAGTACGCGGTCGCTCCCGCTCGCGAGGTCGTGGGAGGTGAAGTCGTTTAGCAACGCGGAGTCATTGGCTGCCCATTTGCGAAGGTAAAACCCGCCGCGCGCCATAATCTCGATTAACTGTTGTTTCATCATTTGTGCGGAGTCTAGCTCGTCGCTCCCGAACAGCACGTCATCGACGTAACACGCAGTGCGAATTATCTCGGCTCCTTGTGGCAATTCGTGCCCTTCATCGTCGGCGAGTTGTAGGAGAACTCGTAGGGCCAGGTATGGAGCGCAAGCCGTACCGTAGGTGACCGTGCGTAATCGGTAACGTTTAACCGGCCTGTCCGGATGGGGCTCCACACGATGCATTGGTAATGCATGTCGTCCGGATGCATCCAAATTTGGCGAAACATTTTCGTTATATCCGCGGAGAGAACGTAGCGATATTGCCGCCAATTTAAAATTATAGCCGCGATGCCGCGCTGCAGTTTTGGGCCTGCCAAGAGGTGATCGTTTAAGCTAGTGCCATCTGCGGTTATGCTTGAGGCGTTAAATACGACTCGGACTCGGGTTGTGGAACTTGATTCGCGAATGACCGGGTGGTGAGGAAGATAGACGGGATAGTCGTGAAACTCTCCATATGACCCAATGCTTGATACTCCGCTAAAAAATTGTTATATTCTACGGCAAGTGACGGTGTCTTACCTAGGCGACGTTCGTCGCGAGTAAACCGCTGGACTGCCGCCTCATAATTGTCGTGGATCTGCGGAGGACATTCCTCTCGAAAAGGGAGACGTGCAATATATCGCCCAGTAGCGTCGCGCGAAAATGTCCGACGGAAATAAGTCTCACATTTTTCGTCCTCAGGAGAAAGACGTTGCTCACAGGGATCCTCCTCGACTTTCCAAAATCAGGTTAACAATGTGTCGATATTGGGCAAACTAACACAGTTTATAGATGCTTGTCTCGCAGGAGGATCGGAATTAGAATCGCCTGTAGGGCCGGAAACGATCCAACCCAAAAGTGTTAATTGCGCAGTGGGCGTACCTAATGGTCCTTTTCGCAGAGGTCCTAATAATAGTGCGCCGTACCGATCTGCTCCTATCAACACATCGATCCTTTCCGTGCTCGACGGGTCAGGGTCCGCCAGCTCTAAGTCTCGAAGATGATCCCATGACTTTAGGCTGCGGATACGTTCCGCGGCATAGGCTGATATCTTTTGGAAAATATAAGTGACGATGGGTAACCCCGTGTCCGGATTGGAACGAGATTCTAAATTTAATCGCACTTTAGCTTTCGCCGTACCTTGGTACTTTTCGCCAAAAACGGTAATATGTAGTACCGCGCGATGTCGCGTCGTCCTTAACTTTTGGGCGAGGGTCTCGGTGATAAAACTAAAAGCGGACGCTTGATCTATCAAGGCACGAGCCGTAACGACTCGTCCTTCCGGTGTTCGTAAGTTTACCCAAGCGGTAGCGAGTAAAGCCGGTTTCGAAATGTCATGTGTTGATAGGCTCTCGGATCGGCGTGGGTGACCTTTAGAAAGCAAGTAGGTTGCGCTAGCCGAAACGGTATTCACTGGTGCCGAAGTACTCGCAGGTACTGACGCGTCGGCGTGCTGCCCCTCGTGGTTCTCGCTTAACTCGCGATGGAGTAACGAATGATGCGACCGTTGACATTTTGAGCAGGTCTTGTCACTCGGGCATTGGGACGGGAAGTGACCATCGCGTAAACAATTAAAGCATACGCGGGCTTGTTTCGCAATCTGATAGCGCGCATCAAGCGACTTTCGCCGGAATGTCGTACAAAAAGCTAAGTAATGCCCTCCTTTGCAGCAGGGACAGAGCCTGGACGAGGTCGTATGAACCGCAGCCCTTATGCGGGTTTTATTTTGTGACGGCGCGACGCGAGAGAAAGGACGAAACTCCTCGGTGTTAAGTGGGTCGGTATTGCCCCGTATACGTTCAGTTAAAAACTCTTTAATTATTTGGAACGTTGGGTATTCAGTGGAGGAGCCCAGCTTCTGATTCCAGGCCGTACGAGTTCGCGGACTAAATTTTAACACTATCAAATAAACAAGCAAATCGGCCCAAAGCTCGACTGGACGCTTTAGGTTTGTCAACGCTGACAAAGATGTGCCGACGGTGTCTCGCAAGAGTTTGAGTTCGTGTACTGTTTCGGTTTTCATCACAGGAAGACTCGTGAACGCGTGTATGTGTGCCGTCACTAAAGCCCGAAGATTGTCGTATTCCTCCGTGAGGGCTTCCCACGCGCCTTGGTAATTGGTGTCGCATACTTGTATGTGTTCAATGAGGGTCGCAGCTTCACCCTCTAAAAATGATTTTAAAAAGTATAGTTTTTAACCCGGGGTTAGGGCGTTGTTTGTGCCGACCAATGACCGAAAAGAGTCGCGAAAACTTTCCCATCTTGTGGGCTCTCCTTTAAAGGGCGGAATGGTAATGCGCGGTAACTCGAACGCCGAGACCGTGGGCTGTGCTGAGGTGTTCGCGATTTCGTGATGTTGTGCTGCAGAGTGGGACTCTCGTTCGAACCGATCGAGGAGTTCTGTTAGGGAATCGAGACCTTCCTCGTACCAAGTTTCGGCGGAAATAAATTCTTGTTTCGAAAAATAGTCCTTTTTTCGGTCGGCGTCCGTCGCCGCTAACTCCAATCGCGTGTGGTATGATCTACACGACGCCCATAGCTCGCGCAAGGTTTCAATCCGGTTTCGCGTTTTGACGGCAGTAAATTTTTCTTTGCCTAACTTTCTGTAGTTCGGCACTACTCGTTTCAGTTGCTCGATCGTTGACCGCTGTTCGATTACAAGACAATCGAACATCGTCCGTTCCTCCTGACTGGTTGTTTTTGTCGTCATGACGGTCAACAGCTGACTGTTTCTGGTCTATCCCCCACTACCGCGGAGTCCTTGTTCTCGAGGTGTTGTAGCGGGAGAACGGTCTCTTGTGACGATGTGGTGGGGAGCCCCGGGGCAAGATGGCGGATCGTCGCTAACGTCGTGCGTTTCGCGGTCCGCGTAATTATTCAAAGTGAGACGGCTGTTCTGTAGAAGCCGCCCGCCGTAAGCTATTGATGGAAAGCACTTACTCCACACTCGGAATACTGTTTATTGGGGCAGTTCGTGTCCGCTCGCTTACGCTTTATACCGCTAGCAGTCCTTTTTTTCCACTACGCCTAGTCTGTAGACGTGAGCCAAGTCCGGTGACAACGTTTAAAGACGTCGGTACGCGCACGTTGCAGGCTACACTCACAGCACAAACAAAACCTGACGCACTGCACGATGGTCTTTACACCCTTTACTTCACATTGACCCAGTAATCCGGCTCGAAGGACCTTTATTTTCTTATGTGCGCGATTTAATTTGGTCGCAAAGAAAATTAATATATTTTGATTTAGGCCGGTCGGGTAATAAAATTCGGGTTTAAAGTTAAAATGAATATTTAATGAATCGTACAAATATTCTTTACATTGTGGCGCGTGATAGAGATAATTTTCGCTCTGGACTGCTTGAGACGGTTTTCTAAACTGACTACAGTTCAAAATTAGTGGTCGCACCTCTGGGGGTCAGCGCTCGGCCGTGAGGTCGCAGAGGAGGGGCAATTTTCAAAAATCGCAAACATTGCCGACCCTAACGATTAAAAGACGGTTGCGGCTCGGCGTGACCTATACAAAATTCTGTACAGCCCACAATCGCACAATTTTTTAAAGTTGTTATATCCATCCAAGCTTCTTTGTGTGTGTTTTGAGATAAAAAACATTTTTTTAAATAATGAGTAGATATACTCATCCGGCCCTGTATCGGTCAGTAGGACAGCACTTGTTTTCAAAATAATTTCATCATTTACTCCGACGTTTCGACCCCGGATTCGGGTCCTCTTCAAGGAAAAATAATATTTATCTGAAAAATAACAATAGTAAGCAAAAATAATGGTTCGGGAATAATCAAAGTTTGATTACGGGTCTGATTTTACAGTTAAACAAATACATAATTGAGCATGAATAGTAAAGTATAAAACGAAATAGTTTATCGTGAGCCTTAACTAAAATTCCAATAGATTCCAAAAATAAAATTCCATATTAAGCCTTAACTAAAATTCCAATAGATTCCAAAAATAAAACCAGACAGGAAATAATACATCATATACAGAACTTAAGAAGGAGAACACCTACTCAAAATTTCGTTAACACATATACACACCTTTCTAAACAGATCTCTATTACTAAATCCTTTCTCAAAAATAACCCGAATATTTTGATTCTCAAGGCAGATAAAGGGAGTGTTTCAGTTATTACCTATAACGACCAATATATCAATTGCGTAGAGGAAACGTTAAATGACCCGTCAACTTATACCATTATTAAGCATGAATACACAGCTACGAATCAATTCAGAAATAATAAAATAATCACCAACTGGCATAATAAAAAACTTATAGGAGATAATCTATCGAAAGAATTGCACTGTTACTCGGCCAATATAGCAAGAGCGTACGCTTTGCCAAAAATTCATAAACCGGTTTTGGCATGGAGATTAATAGTATCTTCCATAAACACGCCGACTTACAATCTGGCTAAATTCTTAAGCTTCATACTAATAAAAATAGTTGACAAAACCCCAATCGCGGCGAGAGACAGCTGGCATATGGTGGAATTTCTAAATAACATCCGATTACCTCCTAACTATTTACTTTTCTCATTAGACGTAACTGCCCTTTTCACCAATGTTCCAATAGACATAGTCGTAGAAGTCATAAACAAAAGATGGGATGATATCAAGGATCTTACTTCTATTCGCTCCGAGGGCAACAGCGCTAGCGCCGTGGGTGACGCTTTTAAGAACTTCATACCGATTTTACGTTGTTATTAAGCACGTGTCCGTATATGTTTATATCTATATTAATGATATAAAAAGTGTTTAATTATTTTATATAAGCTCATAAAGCGTCTGAAAAACTTATAGAGTCAAGTCCAAAACAAATTTTGAAGTGCTGTTCGAGAATTGTCATAATACTACAAGAAATTCTAAATGTGAATTTTACAGTTTTCCATCCGCTATTTATCATGATATATATTTATGCTTGTATTATTTTAATAAAAAACTTGCAGACCGGATGGATTAACTTGAATTCCATAAAAACGGAGTAGAATTTGGAGTTTTTATTTTGCTGGAAACAAAAAACCCGATCATCCAGAAAGTCCAAGTTACATACCATCTATTTTTGACTGTTCAACGAAAACATCGAAAAGAGCAACATCTTCAGCCAATCGGTACCTAATTTTATCTTATAAAGTAAAAAAATTGCTCATATGTACGATTGATATTTTTAATATTTTTTGTTAGGTGTCAACGATTTTTAAAAAAAAGAATGCATCATTCAGCTGCTGCTAATTCAGATATTAAGAAATCAAAAGTTTCAAGCGCTCGAGAATTATTTGCAAATTTAAATTTACAAGACAAAAATTCTACGACTGGTGACCAGACAACTTGTGATGTTGAAACCAACGTTAATGTTTTATCTCATGACGATGAAAGCACTGACAATTTTTGCAAAAAGAATACTATATTTATTTGTATTAACAATCATGATTCAAATGTCTGTGATGTGGAAACAAAAATTTACATACCACGAAAAGACAAAGTAAAGTTTAATTCAAGTACAAATGAGAATATTCTGTACTTATAGTTAATTTGTTATATTTGATCACTGATATTTTCACTCATAAATAAAAATTATTTAAGTAATAATATTTTTACTTAAACACGCATTGTTTTCATGCATTATTACTGGGAGTGAAGTTATTTTTTTTGCCACGGATGGCGCGTCGCGTGTTTGCCCTCGGAGCGAATAGCAAAAAATAGTTTCTGTGAAGCGGTTAAATTTTGCTTAGACTCAAACATTTTTAAATTCAACAACAAAATATACAAACAAAATTTCGGTTGTGCCATGGGGTCGCCCCTATCACCAGTGGTGGCGAATCTGATTATGGAGGAGTTGGAAAGGACATGCGTCGATAAACTATCTTTTCAGTTGCCTTTTTATAAACGCTACGTGGACGATATCGTGTGCGCTTTGCCACGGGAAAAAATACAGGAAACCTTTCAGATCTTTAACTCTTTCCATCCTAGAATCCAGTTTACACATGAAACCGAATTTGAAAACAAAATTAATTTTCTTGATATCACCATCCATCGACTACCTGACAATTCATTACGAACAGACTGGTACCACAAACCAACTTGGTTCAAACGATACATATCATTTTTTTCGAGTTATCCGATTAAACAAAAAATAGGCTTAATTTATGGTTTAATAGACAGGGCTATAACATTGTCACATATTACATACAGAGAAAAGAATTTGAATCTAATCAGAAGTGTGTTAATTGAGAACGGTTATCCTTCAATTTTCATAAAATCTTGTATACAAAATAGAATTTTTGAGATATACCATCCTTGGTTAAAACAGAAAGAAAAAGAGTCACGATTAGCACGCAGAGGACCAATAAACTGGTCAAATTCGTTTTCATTTCCATTTATACAATCTCTCTCACATGAAATAGCTAGAGTTTTCAAAAAATGCAATGTTCATTGCTTGTTTCAAATCCCATACAAATTAGGTTCTCTTTTCCCTCCTTTCAAAGACAATATTGACTTTTTGTCTAAATCAAACATAGTTTATAAAATTCCGTGCTTACATTGTCCTGCGTGTTACATTGGTCAAACTTCGCGACAGTTACGTACGAGACTCAAGGAACATAAAAGAAACAAATTCACGAATAGCACGCAATTTACTGCTCTAACTAAACATAGCATAGAGGAAGATCATCTTTTTAATTTTGACAATACTGAAATACTACATACACAAAATGACCAATTGTTACGAACATTTCAAGAAACCATCGAAATCATTAAACATAAAAATAGTGTAAACCTTAAATACGAAAAACCCATCCATGATTATTACGTCCATATGTTCTAACATTGAACATTGACGGGAGATACGAAGATCGGTATTATGACGGTTATGTGGTGAATTTCCATTGCTTTTAATAGCAGAGATCTGATGGTAATCGTTTTCCGTGGTTTGTCAGCCACAATACACACCTAATATAGTGCATTGTTCTTCGAGTCTATACAATATCTTCTATCTAGTAAAATAGGTACCCAGATTGTCATATACACGAACATCTAATGATCATACACCTACCTCTTTTGCTTTTTGCTGCTTTTCGTACATAATTTTTCTGGTTCTTATGTTATCTTGAGTCTCATCCATCATCATTATTACTACGTAGTAAATACCACTTGCACATTACAGGTCAGATCAGTCTACACACCACGTAACCTTTTGTTCGTTTACTGTTTAATTTTTGAAAACTCTTTCTGTTATAAATGATTTCTCTATTTACACCGGATTATATTCAATTTCGTTTCTCATCTCATTTTTCAGGCCCACCCACACATTCCGAATGCTTTTCTATCTCTTTTTTGGTAAAAACTTGTGCTTAACTGAGAGTCGCTTCATTCTTCCCGATTGTTCTGAGTGTTACTTTTCTCTGGTACACTCAGGCAACTCTCATATCCTAACATTTAATTGTCTCACGAGGAAATTAGTCCTCGCGTTATTTCCTACGAGGCAATAGTTCATCTCAACTTATTGTTAGTTCGCCCGTAAGAACTACAATGATATCATCCTTCTCTCATCTCTTCTACTCCCATAGACCATTATTTATTTTCTATCTCTTTTCGGGTTTTGCGATTTAACTTAGAGTCATTTCCTTTTTCACGGCACACTGAGTATGTCTCACCGATGACATACACAGTGTGCTCAACTGTCCTAAAATTTAATCGTTTCACGAGTGGACTTAGTTCTTCGCGTTAGCCCCTACGAAACGATATATGATACATATAAGTAAACACATGGTTCCGTATAGCCTGTGTATTCCTCGATGTTTTTACTTCCCTTTATTTCCACTGGTCTCTGGATACGTTTCAATTTCTGTAAGCTACCGGTTTCGGCTTGCGAATAATTTGCGTTACGTTTGAATCTCTTAGGAGATTACTCGTTTAAACGATTGGACCACGTCTTCCCCTTCCTCCTAACATTGACTGTTTCGGGAGCCGTATTGGCTAACGATGAGGTACACCTCGGTAATAATACAAAAGAACGTATGTATATCCTTTGAAAGCAGAGAGGTCAGTCGGCCTCGGGACACTGCGAAAATAACATCTCAAGGAACATAGGAGAAAAGAGGAACGAATTGTGCACCATTAAGAAGACAAATACGAACATCTGATAACGTCAAATTATAATTATTTCTTACGGTTTAAAATGATTTTATTGTTCTTTCATTTGTTACATGCAAAATTCCCATATATATATATTTCTAAATATTCCTTTTGAATATTTCCGTGGAATTTAGCCCTTATTTGGAGATGAGAACGCTCTGCTTGTATAAGGACGAGGGCCTGGCCTTCGTCAAGACGTAGGTCAACTCTAGCCGACTCCTTCCCTCCCTCCACTCAGGAGCCTCCTTGTCTTCCACACTTTCCCTTCAAGGAACACTTTCCCGCCAGGAAACAGCGTCCCACTAAGGAGCAGCTTCCCGCCTAGAGATCCTGCAACGCAGCTACCCAACCAGAGACTTTCCCGCTCTATTTTCCTGTAACGCAACTACCCAACTAGAGCAAGTCCCGCTCTATTTTCCTCCCACTTCTCTCAGAAAACACAGTATAAAAACCCCGGTCCTGAAGGACTCGGGGAGCACTCTTACTCAGCATAGTCGCGTTAATGAATCGCTGTTCGAAACCATATCTGAGAAGTAAGTTGGTTGTCCCATAACCTCTTATAACTAAAGTGTCTCCAGCAAGATCGGACATTAGTTCCTTTCGAGCAAATTTCCATATCCAAGTCCTCGGCTAGAGAGGGCTACGGCAAAACCAGGCCAGGCCTGATTGAGCAATAACTATTGTCAAACATTGAGCCTAACCTCAAGGGTTAGTAGTTTATAGTAAAATCTTCGTTTATAATTATTCTCACCAAAGAATATAGTTTATAGTTTTTATATTCAATTGAGTCCATTCAATTCAAAAATAGAAACCCGTCCTCCTTATTAACGTTCAAGTACGCGCGCCACAAAGGTTCCTTCCGAACCTTTAATCTTAAATCTACGATAAAGCTGGGGCCCACAGGATCTGCATTTTCGCTACCAGCAGATCCAAAAATTTCGAATACCCCGACATCCTCCTTCCCTTTCTCCTGCTCCCCACAATTTCGTGCAGTTCAAGGTAACTTACGTTACTCCGGAACACGCGCGACCGTCTATTCGCAACAAGCACGAGGTCAGCCGAGTAACGATTGTTACCAGGATTCGAGTGCGCGGATAGACACCGAGGGCAGTGACGGTCAGCAACCGTTTCAAGTCGTCGGTATAGGATTCGCCACTGCCAGGTCGAACTGTGCGAGGTGGTCAGCAACCGTTTCAAGTCGTCGGTATAGGATTCACCTCCCAGTAAGACTGAAAACACGTGTGCCTCCCGTACAACGCTCCGTTGTCTATCACACGTGGTCACCTCCTCCCTCGCGCTCAGGCGGTCAGCAAACACCTACTCGGTGTTATAGGATTCGTCTGAGACAGGGGCACCGCATATCCCTACATCCTTCCTCGTACCACCCTTTCCCATACTTTCGTGCAGTTCAGGGTGACATTACGTTATCCGCGAACACCATGCACGATCGTCAGTCCGCAATAGCCACAAGGTCAGCCGAGTAACGATTGTTACCAGGATTCGAGTGCGCGGACTGACGCCGAGGGCAGGTGACGGTCAGCAAACGTCCACTCGACGTTATAGGATTCGTCACGTGCCAGGTCGAACTGTGCGAGACGGTCAGCAACCGTTTCGAATCGTCGGTATAGGATTCGTCTCCCAGTAAGACCGCAAACACGTGTGTAACCCGAGCGACCCCGAGTCGCTTATCGTACGTGGAATACGCTCCCTTTCCCTTTTCCCTTTACCTAAAAACTCCCCCTGGCCAGGCCCCATCGACCGTGCTAGAACGCGGTCGCCGAGCTCAGGCCCGGCGCCACTTCGACCACGACCCGGAGCAGGTCAGAAAACCCCCTTTTCCCCGCGTGCTGCATAACTGCATCACACCCTCACCCCTCCCTCTCGTTGGGGCTCGTAACACATTACATATATAATTTTTCTTTCTTTATTCCGATATACCAGCTCGACAATCTAATTACAATATTATTTTGATGTCATCAATAATTGTGAAGCTAAATCCAAAGCAAAGGACCACTGTGTTTAGTGATAAGCAAGTACTTAGCAATTCTCTCGATAAACTATTTCGTTTTATACTTTACTATTCATGCTCAATTATGTATTTGTTTAACTGTAAAATCAGACCCGTAATGAAACTTTGATTATTCCCGAACCATTATTTTTGCTTACTATTGTTATTTTTCAGATAAATATTATTTTTCCTTGAAGAGGACCCGAATCGGGGTTCGAAACGTCGGAGTAAATGATGAAGTTATTTTGAAAACAAGTGCTGTCCTACTGACCGATACAGGGCCGAATGAGTATATCTACTCATTATTTAATTAAATCCATAACGGTCGATAAGTATTACTTTAGAAAAAACATTTTTCATTGAAACGGAACGTACGACCTGATAGAACAGATCTTTTCGAATAAAGAAAAAAAATAGAACGAAGAGTTTGCCCACGATCGGACAATTTTTTAAAGTTGTTATATCCATCCAAGCTTCTTTGAGAATATTTTCAAAAAAATCGATCGGGGCGTGTTTTGAGATAAAAAATATTTTGTGCTTTAAATTAAAAATAAACAATAAACAATTTTTTTTTTGTTAAAATCGTATTTTTTTCTTGAAAGATCATTCAAAAACATAAATTTTGAAAAGAAGAACGATCCAATTTGTGCATTTTTCACAAAGTTATGAGCATCTGAAAAAAAAAACCTAAATTTTAAGACAATTCATATTTCCAAAACAGACCGTCAAAAAAATCTGAAAAAATTCATGAACGCATTTTTGATCAACCTTAAAAACATATAAAATTTAAAAAAAAATCGAAAGGGGTGAGGTCGGAAAGTGTCCGATTTGGCATGGAATGCCTCATATATTTTTTTTTTTTTTTTTATTTCGTTATTTAGTGTCGCATCAACCACAAGAAAAGGGTTATTAGCGACATTTCGATCCAGTGGCAAATGTGTGTATATACAAAGAACATATAAAAGGATATATAACATTACATTACATTACTTTAACTTAGATTAAATGGTATAAGTTAACTTCTTTCAGGAAGGAAAGAAGGTCATGAATGTTTTTTGTGTTGCTGAAGTTTTGTTTCATTGAGCTTTCAATGTTGAATCGTCGGCGTTCAATTGTGTATTTCGGGCATGTGAAAAATAGGTGTTTGACTGTGATTTTTGTGTTGCATAGGTTGCATTTAGGGACATCGTCCGTTGACATAAGGTAATGGTGAGTAACTTTTGTGTGGCCGATTCTCAACCGACTTATAACTATATGGTTTTTTCTTGTGAGTGGAGGGTTTGTGTTGCTCTTGTAAAAGTTTTCATTAATTTCGAGTATGTGTGGAGGGGCTGATGTTTTCCATTCCTGGTTCCAGTGATCCTTTAATTTTTTCTTTTCTCGATTAAGTATGTCATTTGGTGGTATACTTTGGACTTGGGGATTTGTTGTGGCGTTGGCACTTTCTTTTGCCATTTGATCCGCTATTTCATTCATTTTAATTCCGATATGGGACGGTATCCATATAATCGTGACTTGATTTTTGTTTTTTTGGGCTGTTGCGTACGTTTCCTGGGTTTTTACAATGATTTCATCTTTGGAAGACGGGTCATTGATGGAGCTGATCGCGCTTTTGGAATCGCAGAAAATTGCGTATCGTTGGTTGTAGCCTTCTGTAGTTAATTTCATGGCTTGTTCTATTGCTATTATTTCAGCGGAGGATGCTGATGCTGTTTTTTGGAGTTTTAGTTTTATCGTTGTTGACGGGGAAACGATAGCGCAGCCAGTTCCCTGGGGGGTTTTTGATCCGTCAGTATATATTTGGGTATGGTTTGAGTATTTCTGTAATATGTCTTGAAATAGGTTTATATATGTGTTAGGATTCGTTTCCGATTTCAGGTGGTTTCCCAAGTCATTGTCTAATGGGATCCGTGGGATGGTCCATGGTGGAATATGGTGTAGTCTTCGTTTCGCTATATTTGTGATATCCATGTTAAATTTCTCCTTGTATTTGTGTAGTCTGTAGTACAAGGGGGTCGGAAGGTTTGGGTGAGCTTCAAATACTGTGTTGTTCCTTGTTGTGAACGTGTTATTGAAGGACGGGTTTGATGGGGTTGTGGCAATTTGTATGGCTGTTTTGATGCTTAGAAGTTTTCTCCTGTAATGTAGTGGGAGTTCTTCTGTTTCGCTAAGGATGCTAAGGATCGGGCTGGTTCTAAACGCGCCAACTGCTATCCTTAGTCCGGTGTTGTGAATTGTGTCTAGTTTTTTGGTTAGACTTCTTTTTGCGGAGTTATAGATTATAGATCCGTAATCCATCTTAGATCTGATAACTGCCATATACGTGTTCAACAAGGTTTTCTGGTCTGATCCCCAATTGTTGGCTGCAATAGTCTTTAAAATATTAAGGCGTTTTGTACATTCAGTTTTCAAATTTAAAAGGTGCGGTTTCCATGATAGTCGTGAGTCAAAGATGAGACCTAAAAGTTTAATTTGTGTGGTTTGTTTCAATTCTTGATTTTTAAGCTGGAGTTTCAGATTAGGGTTTGTGCGACTTCTGTAGAAGATAATTACTTCAGTCTTGGGGCCTGAGAATTTAGATCCAGTACGTTCTGACCATTTTTGAAGCTTGTTAAGGTTTTCTTGAAGATGATTTTGAGTTGAATTAAAACATTTCCCTTTACATATAATTGTTAAGTCGTCAGCAAATAGGAAGGCCTGGACAGGTGAGGATATTTCAGATAAGATATCATTTATGGCTACTAAGAATAACGTTACACTCAGTACCGATCCTTGCGGGACACCGTTTTCGAGGATTTGGGGAGCAGAGAGGATATTGTTTGACCTTACCCGGATGCTTCTCACTTTCAAGAAATTTTTTATGAAGTTAAAGATGTTTCCGTGTAGTCCATAATTTCTTAGAATCCGTAAGATGCGATGTCTCCAGACCATATCATAGGCTTTTTCAATATCGAGGCAAACTGCAGTTAAATGTTGTTGGTTAGCAAATGCATCGCAGATGTTTGTATCCAGGTTTATTAGATGGTCATAGGTCGAGTGGAAAAGACGGAAACCGCTCTGGTATTTGGCTAGTAGTTTTTGCTCTTCTAGAAACCATCTAAGACGATTATTTATTAGTTTTTCCATTAACTTGCACATGGTATTGGTTAAAGCTATGGGGCGGTAGCTGCCTGGGTTTGTTGGTTCTTTTCCTGGTTTGGGGATTGGTACCACTATTGCTTCGCTCCATTTCTTGAGGAATGTACCTTGACACCAAATGCGGTTGAAGAGAGATATCATATAATTTAAACCTTGGTTGGGGAGGTTGGTAAGTAGGGTGTTTGGTATTTCGTCTGGTCCTGGACTTGTGTTGGTGCATTTCTTAAGGTTAGGTGAAAGCTCATTTATGTGGAATGGGATATTCAGTGCGAGGAGAAGCCTGCATAGATTGTTGTTAATGTTGGCGTTGTTATGTGGTTCCGTTAGGGGTTGTTCTTCAGTTTCTTTAACCTGGCGGAATTCTGTCGTATAGTTGGCATCACTCGAGTTGTTTCGGAACGTTTCTGCCAGTAGGTTTACGATTTCTTCCTGGTTCGTGGTTATCATATTGTTGTTTTGAATGAGCGCAAGAATTATTTGTTGGTGTTTATGGCCATGAATGGCTCTTATTTTTTTCCATACTTCAGATGAGGGTGTGTTGCTGTTTATTGAAGATACATAGTTTAGCCAGGATTGTTTTTTGCTTTGTTTAATAATTTTGCGGGAGATTGCTCTATATTTTTTGAACGTAATAAGTTCATCCAAAGTCTTGTGTTTTTTGTATTGGTTAAAGGCATGTTTAGTTTTTCTTAGGGCATTTTCACATTCTTCATTCCACCATTGGTTAAATTTCTTTTTGTGGTCGTTGTTTTTTGTTTTCGGGATAGTAAGGTTTGCTGCTCTTTTTATTACATCTATAAATTTGTCTAATGCTTGGTCAATTGTTTTAGGGTTGATTAGGTTGGGGTCATCCAGTGTGACAATTAGTTCGGAGATTTTTTTCCGGTATTCTGTCCAGTTTGCTTTGTAAAATTTCCACCTTGGGGGGGAGTTGATTGTAGTTCCATTATTCTGGTGATGAGTTATTCGGATTGGAAAGTGGTCGCTGTCATGGAGATCCCCAATTGTTTCCCATGTTAGGAATTGGGCAATTGAGGGTGTGCAAAGAGACAGGTCTATGGAGCTGAAGGTACCAGACGCTGTGCAAAAGTGGGTTGGATGGTTATTGTTAATTAGAGCTAGATTGTTAGAGTTGATGATTTTTTCCATGGTTTTCCCTCTTTTGTCGTTTTTGTGTGACCCCCATAGAAAGTTATGGCTGTTAAAGTCGCCAACAATAATAAATGGTTTGGGGAGTTGTTGTATTAAAATTTCAATTTCCAATTGGTCAAGTCTTTTGCTGTTGGGGAGGTAGATGTTGCAGATATGTAATGTTTTCGGGGCAGCAATTTTTGTAGTTATTACTTCAAGGTTTGTGTTTAAATGAATTTCTTCACTGTGGATGTTTTTCTTAATGTACGTAGCTACTCCACCACTTGCGTGATTGGTGATTCGGTTTCTTGTGTAACCGTTATTGTTTCTAATTTTGGCATGGTGTTGATTTTTAAAATTAGTTTCCTGTAGGCAGATTATTTCCGGTTCGTGTTCGTTTATCAAAATTTGTAAATGTTCTCTTCTTGGGAAAAATCCGTTCAAGTTCCATTGAATTATTTGGAGGGGCATATTGGGGTATGTTATTTAGGTTTAATTTGTTTCGACGTCTGATTCTGTAATTTCACTAGAGGAGCTTTCGTCTTGATTTTTGAAGTTTTGATCTGATTTAATTTTTTTAATTATTCTAGTGCACCTGTTTTTTATGCTACGGTTCTTTAAATGGGGGTAGACATCTTTTATCATTTGGATTAGGTCGTCTATGTTATTGGTGTATTCTTTTGCAATGTTAAGTGGGTTTGGTGATTTGAATGTGTTCTCCATAAAGCTTTGGAACTGGTCGTAATTTAGTATAAACTTGTTGTCGGGGTTATTTATGGTATCCTTAGCAGGTTCCAGTAATTCCCCCATAGGTGATTGTGTCGGGTTGTTGACCATTTCAATTTTAATTTTTTTATTTACTTTTTTTATTTTTTGTTGGGAGTTCTTTGTAGGTGGAGGGGGTCCCATATTACTGGTAGCTGGGTCCGTTTCTAAGGTTTCTGGGCATAGGGTATCATTATTTTTGTTACGTTCAGATATGCCTAGTTGTGATGTATGTTCTTTTGATGAACTGGTGGTGGATGAGGGATGTGGTCGTTTTGCTGTTTGTGTGCGCTCACATATTTCCATTTGCTCTGATTCAATGATTTGGTTGGGTTCTTGTGTTTTAGGGCAAGAGGAGTCTGTTTGTATAGGCTTGGGTGGTACTGTGTTATCCTGGGTAATACTGTGTTCCTTTTCTGGTTCTTTGTCTGGACAGAGTCTAGCTACGTGTCCTTCTTGTTTACAAATAAAGCAGGTCATAGCATCAGTTGACGCGAAAATACGGTAGGCTGATCCATCGTACTCAATTAGGAATGATTCGGGAACTTTGTCTTTGTCTTCCGGGTTTATATAGACTTGACGTCTAAAGCTTAGAGCGTGTGGTAATTCAGATATGCCCGCTCTCAAATGGGAGATTTTTGATGTAGTTCGTATGTTTCTTATTTTTAATTCATCTTCTATGATTGTGCTTGGTATGGTCGGAAAAACATTTGAGAACAGAATTCTCTGTGATTGAGCAATCAATGGTTTTATGTCTATGACAGTTCCGTGTTTGTTGATCTGTTTGTGTGCGTTTATGAGACTGTCTACTGTTTGTTTTGTTGCTAAGAACGCGCAGACCCGTCCTTTCGAGATTCTGGAGATGAAACAGATCTCTTTGGGGCCTGCAATTTTGGCGATGGCCATGGCGTATTCTTTCAGGGGGATACTATTAATTGATTCCATTACTATCGCTTGATCCTTCTTGGGTACGGTTTCGTTGGCTGTCACTGATGAGTATGTACGGTTCATGTTGGGTTCTGTACTGTCGTGTGCTTCGTTCATAATATTAGATTTTATGGGAGGACTCCTGTACTCAGAGGTCTTCCTTGGGGGATCTTGACTATCACTCATTTTACTTCATGTTGTTTGAAGTTATTCATAAATTCTGTGCAGTTAATTGAGAAGGTTAAGGAGGTTATTGTCACTCGCGAACACTACAGCCGTGGGGACGTCTTAACGGTGCCGCGGACAAGTGAAGACTGTCATATATTTTCTTTGATATGTTACAACTTTAATGGACTATTCGCTTTTATGCGTGACAATAGAATGACCATAGTTGCGTTACGTAACGCCGGTCCCTTAGCTACGATAGCCTCTTATCCTAACAATGACCGCTGTAGTAACGCGCTCGCTGTGTTTTGAACGTCGCGCTGACTTTTTCCTTGCACGTTGGCCGTGCATGCACTTCGGGACAATGCATCGGATTCGGGTTGCGTCGTGATGATGTTTGAATGTTTTCGGAACGGAGTGATATGAAAGGTTCGGCGCGTGGATCGCGTACGTCTTATATGGAGTACTACGGAACAATAGCTCTCACGACACATTCTTTCGTACCATTATGCATTGTTACTTTCAACGTCTGGAGACAAACGTCCGGGTCATCTGCAAAACTTGCCAAATTATTTTCCACAACCGGCGCCGCTTCCTCCTTTTCCGGTGACCGCGCTTCGGCGGTATTGTTTCCAAGGCCCGGACACATTAAAACTGTGTCTTTTATCACACCAGGCGCACTTCACAAACACGCGACATTAATTGAAAGTATGTCCGATTTTTAAACATTTAAAGGGGTCCGGTTTAAGGGGGGCGGGTCAGAAATGACCCGTTGTTGAGATAGTTTCTGCGTTTTAGAATAATCAAGCGTATCGTCTGTTATACTGGTTTTTGTTTTATTTCTTATCGCTCCACTAATTGCAACGCAGAATGGTCAAAGGAGGGACTCTCCGCGACTGTCGCATTCTTGAACAAAGATAGAAGTGTTGCGTACATAATCAAAACGACGTACATAAGCACGTAACAGTAAACATGACACCACAATAGGGTCATACTTAGGTATGTGGCAGTTCCGCACCAATAGATATCGTAGGATTAGAACCTTTGATAGCCGCGGCAAAATGCAAGGACAATATAAACGTTATTGCGTCACGCGAGGAGCAAAGAGCTTTGGTCGCGCCGCGCCGTCTTTTGTTAGTTTATCGGCCCAAAAGAAATGCTCGTCGCTTGGCAGAAGACATCATTCTTGGAGAGTTTTCGAACGGAATAGACGTGTGACAGTGCAGCGAATTTTATATCTTTGTTAGCGTAGCGTTATTTAGTTTAGTCGTTTTATTCGTTTTATTGTTATTTGTTTTATTATTATTCGTTTCATTTGTAAGAAAACCCGCACGCGGGAAGTATTGGGCAACGGTACAGTAAGGATTATGTACCTCCCCTGTCCGAAGGAGAGGTGTTGCCAGGCGAAGGGTTTCAGATAGCGACGGACAAAAGACGAGCAAGGAAACGGTGACGCTGCCGACACAGGGAATCGCGCAGGCGATCATTCTCGAGCGAGCAGTGCGAGCGACCAGTTAGATCTGATTTGTATTACTAGCTACGAATAAAATATACGTCAGCACACTTTCCAAAGTATTCAAACGCCTACCGTGATTACGTTCGATTTCTTACATATCAGAAGTGGGATAGACCGCGGAAATCGCGAGTGGAATTGTGTGCGCGTATTCAGCGAGTGAATAGCGAGACATGGCAGAACAAGCGTCGCTGGACAATATCGAAGGACGTGACGACTCCCGGTTCGAGCGTGTCGAACATCTACTTCGCGAATTGGGAAGAGGGCGGAATCAAAAGTCGCGGGCAGGCTCTCAATCGCGTTCGCGTTCGCGTTCTCGAACGCCCTTGCGTGAAAGGGAAGGTGCGCGGTTGGAACGGATAGAACGGCAGTTAGAAAAACTATGTAGCCGTTCCGGGTCACGCCCGAAATCGCCGTCGTACACCCGCCCGGGGGACGAATTACTCATCCCCATCTTCGATCCCACGAAGGAAGAGGTGATCGTGGAAAACTGGGTCCGCCACGTGGATGACATGAGGAAACGGTACGAGTGGGACGACCGATCCGTAATGCGACTGATCGCCACCCGCTTGCGGGGTCATGCCAGACAATGGTATGATACACGTCAGAGAATACCAGCGACGTGGCGAGAGACGGAGGTCCTCCTAGTGGCGCAGTTTAGGAGAACAGTACCCTTTAATAAACTTTTCCTGGAGGCAGCAAATTATGAGGCTGCACCACAGCAACCGTTGGGAGACTACTGCTTCCAGAAGCTGAACAAACTTCGGAAGCTTGATATCGTTATCCCCGACAAATATCTAATCGAGATGGTCATCGGTGGGATACCGGATGCGGACATCGCCCGATCAGTTCGTTCCGCGCAGCATACAGATGCGAATGAACTGTATGCCTACATGAGTAGCATGGGCGACATGCCTCAGTTAGGAGGGAAAATGACGCAGCCAAAGGATAACCACACGCCGACGTACCGGGGTGCACCTGCACTACCCTCTGAGACAACCGCGGTCGGAGGTGGAAAACCAGAGGGACGGGAGCGCCGCATAAAATGTTATAATTGCGGGACAGTAGGACACATCGCACGGGATTGTCGGCGGAAAGATAACCGGTGTTCCATCTGTAGGCGATTCGGGCATCGTAGTGAAGACTGTGAAGAGCGCGGAGGGCCAAAGGACAGTGTGAACGATACATTAGAACGATTGTAGACGCACTGGCCACAACCTCTGCAGGCAAGGACCCCGAGACTGGGACAAGGAGGTGAAAAGAATACAAAGTGCATTGAACACTATACACAACAAGGCGATTGCCACGACGCCAGTATGGGCACTCATGGGCTGCGATGTCAGGGGCGTCGCCGAGGGAAGAATTATGAGCGCAGCCCAGGGAGAGGTCGATCGCGTGGATTTGGTGGAATTACGGGATGGCATATCCAAACATATCAGCAACGAGCAACGGATGCAGAAAGAGCGTTACGATCGCATTCGTCGAGAGGCGCCAAGTACGCGGTCGCTGATCTGTTACTGGTACAGATCACCAGCGACTATGCGACGGGTGGTAGCAAAAAGTTATTACCACATTTTAAAGGGCCCTTTCGAGTACGGACGGTTCTATTCAATGATAGATACGAAGTCGAGAACCTACGGGAGGGGGCCGCGGAACGTGACAACGGTGGTAGCCGTGGATCGCGTGCAACCATGGATCTCAATCCAAGGGGACGGCATGGTTGATTGATGATGAAAATATGCCTGATATTTAACCTACATATTTTTCTTTGTATTTTTAGTTTGTACAGAAGCCAAAAGCAGAATGATTTAGCAACCAGGGTAAATTGCGACATCGTTGACGGACGAAGGTTCCTGTGTGGAACCGGATGGCGGCAAGCAGGACACTTATTGTTAGAGACCTAAGTGATTAAAGCCATTGTTAAAACGCGTACCTGGTTGATAGAAAATGAACGATGGTTTTGGTTGGAACTGAGTGAGTACCTATTTGCCCCGCGAAGCAACCTAAAACGGGCGGGGGGGGGGGGGGTACGGAATATCGCTTGAAGTGCGGAGCTTAACCGATGGCCTGTGTGCCGCGGTTGTGAATTAGTGGACGGGAGGAGTACTGGGTACTCTCGAATCATTGCGAACTGACGTTTCAACTTGAAGTTCGTAGCTTAACCGATAGGCTGTGTGCCGCGGTTGTGAATTGGTGGGCGGGAGGAGTACTGGGTACCCTCGAATCATTGCGAACTGACGTTTCAACTTGAAGTTCGTAGCTTAACCGATAGGCTGTGTGCCGCGGTTGTGAAACAGTGGACGGGAGGAGTACTGGGTACCCCCGAATCATTGTGAATTGACGTTTGAACTTGAAGTTCGGAGATTAACCGATAGGCTGTGTGCCGCGGTTGTGAGACAGTGGTCGGGAGGAGTACTGGGTACTCCCGAATCATTGTGAACTGACGTTTGAACTTGAAGTTCGGAGCTTAACCGATAGGCTGTGTGCCGCGGTTGTGAGACAGTGGTGGGGAAGAGTACTGGGTATCCCCAAATCATTGTGAACTGATAGTTGAACTTGAAGTTCGGAGCTTAACCGATAGGCTGTGTGCCGCGGTTGTGAGACAGTGGTGGGGAAGAGTACTGGGTATCCCCAAATCATTGTGAACTGATATTTGAACTTGAAGTTCGGAACTTAACCGATAGGCTGTGTGCCGCGGTTGCGAGACTGTGGCCAGGAGGAATATTGGGTACACCCGTACCGTTGACAATCAACGCAGGAGCCTCAAAGTCATAGGAAACTGATGGACTGTGTGCCCCGATTAGACAAGGGCACTCGGAGGAGCTGAGAGGAGCACCATGTATCAGACTGGAGAAATTACAGGCAACAGGAGAATACTATGAGCTAAGTCGCACCTTGTTTAGGTATTGTACAATAATTGTAAATTAGTGATATTAAATCTGTTTCTGGTTACAGGATGTCTGAGGACAGACATTGTAGTCAGGTTGGCCGAATGTAAGAAAACCCGCACGCGGGAAGTATTGGGCAACGGTACAGTAAGGATTATGTACCTCCCCTGTCCGAAGGAGAGGTGTTGCCAGGCGAAGGGTTTCAGATAGCGACGGACAAAAGACGAGCAAGGAAACGGTGACGCTGCCGACACAGGGAATCGCGCAGACGATCATTCTCGAGCGAGCAGTGCGAGCGACCAGTTAGATCTGATTTGTATTACTAGCTACGAATAAAATATACGTCAGCACACTTTCCAAAGTATTCAAACGCCTACCGTGATTACGTTCGATTTCTTACACATTGTTATTTGTTTTATTATATTCGTTTCATTGTTATTTGCTTTGTTATTCTTTTTATTTTTATTTGTTTTGTTATTATTCGTTCTGCTGTCGTCTGTTATTCCGTTATTCGTTGTTGTCCGTTTTTGTTGATTGTGACACTTGTAATTTTTTTCTAACAAGATACGAGATACGTAAGTACATTCATTTTATCGTACTGCTTAACTATGTAAACATGTAGTATATGTGCTCATTCCGAAAAATTTTATTTTAGTACCAAAATGTCTGTAGAATCTGAAGAATATGGAAACGACAATTCAGTTTTCCAGAATTTACTGCAAGACCCACACTCTCTTCACGATATATCTTCAGATGACGATGGTAGTTGTCGCAGTGACAACGAGCCAGAGATACAGGAATCAGAAAATGACGTTTTCTCCGGATTTGAATCCGATGAAGATACTGACGTCAGAAATCAGTCTTTCGGTGGTCGGACATGGAGATACATTGCTCCTCGATCGAGAGGAGCGGTGCCTGTCGTCATCCCGAATGGAAGTTTGACTGCGGAAAGCACAAACGTCTCTACTATAAGGGAATGTTTCGATTTATTTATCAATAATGAAATTATTGATACTGTGGTTAAATACACCAACCAAAAAGCAAACTATTATTATAATAGTGAGTCGAGAGGAACATGGAAGCTGGTGAATCAAGCAGAAATTCGAGCATTTTTGGGTCTTTTGCTAATCACTGGTCGATTCAGAGAATCCAGAGAATGTAAAGACCATTTGTGGCGAAAATATGAAGCCGTATCGAGACAATTATACGCAGCAATTATGTCTCGCAACCGCTTCAAAGATATCCTTAGGTTTCTACGGTTTGATGATTTTACAACCCGAGAGGAAAGAAAGGCGGAAGATAAATTAGCTCCAATTCGAGCAGTATCAGACATCTTGGCAACAAACTGTCGAGAATCGTACGAAGCGTCAAATGAAGGAACGATTGATGAGCAACTCATGACGTACCGAGGACGCTGCCCATTCAAAGTATATATACCGAGCAAGCCGGGAAAGTACGGTGTAAAAATATGGTCACTCTGCGATGCAAAATCGTTTTATTGCTGTAATTTTCAAGTTTATTTGGGGAAAACGCAAAATACCCCAGAAAAAAATCAAGGTCAACGTGTGGTGAAAGACCTAAGCAGTTTTTGAAGACAAACCGGGCGTACCATCACTACCGACAATTTTTTTACAGACATCACCCTGGCAGAAGAACTGCTGAAAGACAAAGTATTTCTTGTGGGCACTATGCGCAAAAACAGAAAGGACCTCGCAAAGTCAATGGTAGAGACATATAGAAGGGAACAATATTCTTCTAAATTTTTATTTACCCGAAACCTGACACTGGTTTCGTATGTGCCACAACCCAGAAAATGCGTCGTCTTATTGTCGAGTATTCACCATCGACACAATATTTTGGGGCCTGATATGAAATACAAACCCCAAATTATAAAATATTATAATTCGACCAAAAGTGGGGTGGATTCTTTGGATAAAATACTACGCGAATATTCATGCAGAAGGTGTACAAGGCGTTGGCCTCTTTCAATGTTCATGCACTACATTGATATGGCAGCCTTCAATGCTTTTGTCATATGGGTGACAAAAAACCCAACGTGGAAAAACAAGAAGTCCGTCACATTTAGGCGGGAAATTTTTCTTGAGGCCTTAGCTAAAGAACTGTATACGGAAAATATTGAAACGCGTGCTACGCACTATGAAAATGGCACAACGGTAATTCAAAAACACATTGCAAAATCCATCGAGTCTACGGGAAGAAAGCTGCAACGGCAAGGGCTAGTCCTTCCCGAAACCCGCAAACGGTCTCGTTGCCAAATTTGTATTGGAAACGACAATAAATTTACCACAAGATGTGACAGGTGCAAAAAATTTCTATGTAATATTCACGCAACAAAAGAAACAAATGTTATATGCACAAATTGTAAAAATGACGAATAAATAATAAAAAATGATTGTTTGCAAATTTCTATTTTTTATTTACCCAATCTATTCCAACATTATTCTACGATCGACCCGTGGTCCGATAAGACACCATTTCGACAGATAAATTGGGTTTTGATGTAGCGATTATGAAAAGTTCCGTATGGGTACTGAGTGACCCGGCAACGGCCGCGCGCGTTTGGCACACGCGTGAGTGCTGAGCGCCGGCCGTCCGAGGGTTAAAGCACGCCTTCTTCTGTTCCGCCTTCTTTTTCCGTTCGTCATAGCCCATCGCGCGTGCCTTCTCACATGCGGCGGATTCGTGTCCCCCACCACAAAATCTGCACTCGCGCGGCCGGCTTGCATTCGCGGACAATAGACCTATCGCGCTCGGAACGTGTCTCACCGTTTGCATATGCGGTTTACTTTTATTGTTCTTCTCGCCGTCACCTTTCAAACCAAAACCCTTGATCGCCATCGATATACGCTGTTCACTCTCAACTTCAGTTTGCAAAAACTCGATCAGTTGCGTAAGTCTGTCCTTCGTACTTGTGCTACTTGCAGACCCACTTTGTTGCCAAGCCCGCAATGTGTCTTCTAGCAATGATGACTCCACTAAAGGATATAACATTGCGGCGCATTTTTCGGTTGTTACACCTAACGCCTTCAACGCTCTCAAATGAGATTCTGACTGGTCGTACAGACTCGATAACTTGTTACCGTGGGTTTTATTTTATTTTGAGGAATGAATCGCTAGGCGGAAGGCTGGGTTATAGAATGATTTTATTGCGCCTGAACGATAATAAGATTAATCTACAAACAAAAGAAAAACGCCGCTCGCTGCTCACCTGCCGAACCTTTACCGTGAGGTGTACAGCTCTGTGAGGGGGAATCTCCTCGCAGGGCAACAATGTTTGATTCTAAGAAAGGATTAGTCGGCCTATTTAATCGACTCTCGACTTACAGCTATGGTTCATGGGATTACTTAAGTGCTCGTGATTCCCCTGGACAAAGCACCTACACCTCAAGGATGTTTTATGACAATCCTTTCGCATCCGCATTCACACACTGCCTTATCCTTTCACTCTTTTAATCAAACACCGGTTCACACGTCTCCACAAGCACACGGTTCGTACAGTTAAGACCCAGCCCCGCTCGTTGTCGCTCCTTTGGCGCCTCTTTCTCCCTTCAAAAAGGGGGGGGGGGGGGTTTGTGTCTATTGCCGGCGGGTCCCTCTCCCAATCAAGCGTGTCATTACCGGCTACGCCGATGTCCGCGACCTTCCATGGTACATATGTACGTACGGTTACATATGCCCCCCCTCCATTCCTAGACCAAAAGTGCATTGACGCAGTATTCATGCACTCTTCACTCCGTCTGGGCATTCGGCTGGTCTTCCTTTGCTTTGTATCGCCGGAAACTTGAAGCGTGAAACGTTCCTTTTGGTTGTCCATTGCGTTCATCGCTGATCGAGTAGGTGGACGGACCTTTCCTATCCGAGATAATGTACGGGCCTTCGTATAGGTGAAAAAATTTCGCGATTTGTCGGTCTGCTGCATTTGATACCGGGTTGACCTTTAGCAGCACTGGGTTCCCGTGCATTAAGGTAAAGACGCATGGGCTTTCCTTTGATCCTTTCCGGCCTCGCTTTCCATCTTCTTCCTCAAGCAATTCATTGCGCCAGTCATGAAAGATCGTCGAGGTGGTTATGATGTCCCTCCCTTTTTTTTCTTTGGTGACACTCTGCGACCATTCGGGAAGAAGTTCTGGTCGCTCCTGTGAGGGTCCCCTTAACAGTTTTCCGCCCTTCTATCCGGGGTGGGGAAAACCAATGTTTCCTCTTCTTCTCTCTCCTCCTCCTGAGCTTGTAGCACCCGTAATTTTTCGACCCTTGGATCTCGGTTATCCCGAGAAATTTTAAATTCGCCTCCTGATCGAGTTGGCGGGTGTTGATTGTACGGGGCCCTATACGGCCCAATCCCTGCTGTACCTCCGGTTGGCTGCGTGGATTCCGAAGCTCTGGGTCGGTTAACGGTTCCCCCGTTATCAAAGCGTTCGAGCAGAGATAGAAGAGCATCAAACGTTTTGATATTCTGGCCTATTACGCAATCATCAACCTGTTGTGTGAAGTGCCGTGACACAGACAGGACGATTTCTTCCTCCGATAGTTTAGGAGTGAGATCCCGCGCATTCCCAATCAATCGTGTCGCGTACTGGACTCTCGTTAGGTCCGATCGCGGGTGGAATGTTCCGGTGTTTAATTCCTCGCGCACTTTCCTCTGGATCGCCGAACTCCAGAACCTATAGCGAAACATTGATGCGAATTTCGCCCACGATGTTGTCTGGTCAGACACGAGATCCCACCATTCGCCCGCTGTTCCTTTCAATGATTGGTTCAGCACGAACTCTAGCTCGTTGTCCGGGGTACGCGTAACCTCTATAAACGATCGCATTTCCCTTAAAAATTTCATTGGTTTTTCTCCCGGTTTACCCTCGAATGATGGTAGTACGGGTTTTATAGAAAAGGGTCTCGCATGATGTTCAGGTTCATATCGCGAATAATTGTGAGGCGACATTCGCGGTTGTGGCAACGTTGTTTCCATTGTCGCGGTACGGTCGGTATTATAGAGCTCGTCGTAGCGACCGCTATGTTCGTGCGGCGATGCGAACTGTTCCTCTTCGCGTCGATCCATCACGTTCCTTGCCCCCCGCTGTTCCCTGTCTCTATCGGCGCGGTTCATTCTGTCGTATATTCCTTTTTCAAGTTTCTCGCATGAAGCCGCCTGATCGTGTTGGAAGGTTTCTAATCTCACATCGAAACTTTTAATAACATCGCGAACGTCCCGTTTATGTTGAGTGAACCGGTCTAGATATTCATTGTTCGACTCTTCGATGCGGATTTCTAATTGTCGGTTGAACCATAGTTGCATATCATTTATGCGTTTATTTAACTGATGTATTTCGTTTCGTAATTCCGCAATTAACGCGTCTTTCGTTGGCCCATCCGTTTTGTCGCTATCGACCTTAGGCAGGGAAGCCTTATTTTCGCTTCGCGTAACGCTGGAGTCGCTCGCCTGGTTCGTACCTACGTTGTCCGCCATGACCTCTGTTAACGCCCGGCGGACGGTTTCCACCGTTTGAATCGTCCCATCCACAACATTCATAGCGACCGCGTTTGCCGATACATCGGTCTCGCGCACGGTTTCGGCATTTTTCCGGGTTTTATTCCGCAATTCCCTACTCATGTTCGTATTAACGTGCTTTTTCTATATATATATGTATAATTCGCTACGCGCTTATTTCTACAACCAACGCTTCCGCCCCACGTTGGGCGCCAATTGTTACCGTGGGTTTTATTTTATTTTGAGGAATGAATCGCTAGGCGGAAGGCTGGGTTATAGAATGATTTTATTGCGCCTGAACGATAATAAGATTAATCTACAAACAAAAGAAAAACGCCGCTCGCTGCTCACCTGCCGAACCTTTACCGTGAGGTGTACAGCTCTGTGAGGGGGAATCTCCTCGCAGGGCAACAATGTTTGATTCTAAGAAAGGATTAGTCGGCCTATTTAATCGACTCTCGACTTACAGCTATGGTTCATGGGATTACTTAAGTGCTCGTGATTCCCCTGGACAAAGCACCTACACCTCAAGGATGTTTTATGACAATCCTTTCGCATCCGCATTCACACACTGCCTTATCCTTTCACTCTTTTAATCAAACACCGGTTCACACGTCTCCACAAGCACACGGTTCGTACAGTTAAGACCCAGCCCCGCTCGTTGTCGTTCCTTTGGCGCCTCTTTCTCCCTTCAAAAAGGGGGGGGGGGGGGGGTTTGTGTCTATTGCCGGCGGGCCCCTCTCCCAATCAAGCGTGTCATTACCGGCTACGCCGATGTCCGCGACCTTCCATGGTACATATGTACGTACGGTTACAAACTGCATCTTTTCTTGTGGTTTCATAGCATTTTATAATACACGCTTCAGCAACTTTCTCACATAGACCTCCACTTGAAGCTCGTCTCTTCCGAATCGATTTTTTAAACTGGTTATTGCCTTTGAATAGTTTTCGGCCGTAGGCGGATAACTCTGGAGTAGATCATAGGCTCGAATTCCTGGTACCATGCTTTGATTCAAGTATTGGAACTTATCTTCGGCAGCAATGTCATCATCCTCGTGTATTTTCTTGAACTGGCTCCAGAATTGCAGCCATTCCATCAGCAGTTTTAATATCGCCGTTTTTCTTTAATTCAATCTTCGGTATCATAAACGACTTCTGCTAGCGTTCTCTTGCAGTACCGAGCGCGGGAGCTTCTCCATGTCTCCAGCTTTGTACGATCCTATTCTTAATTTTTAAACACTTAGATTCGTACTCGTCACACGTTTCCACCTTCTGTGCCATTTGTTCCTCTGTAGCATCTCCATCAACCATAAAATTTAATATCTTCTCATCGCTTATCTTCAATTCTTCGAATTTCTCCGTAAAAAGCTCGAGAGATATTACCGCCTCATCTCCGCCCGGGGCCTGTTCTTGGCCTCCCGTAACCGCATTGAGCTCGTTAAATAGCGTGGGAAAAGCGCTACGTTGCGCCGTCCTTGCTTTCTTAGCCTTTTCCATCCCGACTAAGACAAGTTATCACGATTTTCAAGGAAACACGACTTTACACCCACGCGCCTGTTCTGTCACGGTCGCCACTTTGTTAGATATCACACTTCTAACTGAAGCAACTCGCGTGGAGTAAAAGTGTTGAAATGTGAGGTACATTTAATTGACACACTGTATGTATCCGCGACGGCGATGCGTGTTTTGTTGGGTAAGGAGGGAACACAATAGAGAATTCTTCGACCATATAGCGGAGCGTAACCAACATCTCCGTACCGAAATTGAGAGTTGACACTAATGCGCATGCGTCGAATTCGAAAACTATAGCAAAATTCCGTCTCGATGACAGGTGATGACAGGCTATGACAACACGTATGACGGCATGTGTCGACTCAGCCATAACCTATTCAAATGCGTTATTCGAAAAACTAAGTTATATTATACAGTTATAAAGTTATAAATGCTGCTAGATATACGAAAACATGTGTGCAATGATAACAAATTTACCAAGCTTATTCTTCATATGCATCAATAATGTATTTCTACGAAACAAAAGTTTTTTTGTAATTCTGATATTACGTATGATATTATTATTTAATAGGATATTGTTTAGTAGAGATAGGATTAATACAACTAAAAGTAATAAGTGCCCTGAAACTATTTTTTTATTACGGACAACTGTTTTGATTTATAAGAAATAATTTCCTTTTTTCTATGTCTACAAATCTCAAAAGCTAGTGATCACAGTAGTTCGGCATCCCATCGAAATTCGAATTCGCGCTTGTCCCCACTGCTGTTGCCCATTGTTTGTAGCGGTTGCGCATTACTGCTTACTCGTAACTTTGGCATGAGAGATATGGCTACGTACTACACTATAGCTTGAGCGGTCCATATACTATATGGTCGAAGAGAGAATCACCCCTCCATTGTATTATGTTTTGTTTGATTGCGTCGCAGCGAGACGTAGCGCTCTGTTCGCCCTCTCGTTCGTGGATCTCCGAAGATTGAGCATGTTTGTTGTATTCTCATTTAGAGACTAATATAGAGATAAGTTTTTCCTAGACAACTCGCTCTTATTTTAACATGGTAGCAGAGCGTAGTTGTGCGTGGTGTAATTAAATAAAAAAAAAAAGGGTTTCAAACGCTTATGGCAGAAGTCTCGACACCGAGTACTAAACCAGAAATAAGATCCGAACACGAAGGAAAGTTCGAGATCAAAAGAGACGAAATGGACAGAAAGGAAATTACGATACCGGTGTTTTTGATGGAGGGGACTATAGCATGTGGAAGAAAAGAGTTACGATGTATCTGAAGTTAAAAAAATGTGATTAACTTATAACTAGAGAGAAGGTTACAACAGATAATGAGAACTGGGATGAACAAGATCTAAGAGCAATAAATCTGATTTATAGTGCCATATCGAATAAACAATTGGAATTTGTGTGTGAAGAAGAAACAGCTTAGAAGATTATAAAAAAACTGGACAATATGTATATGAAGGAATCAACGGCGTTACAAATTGTGTGCAGGAACAGACTAGAAAAATTGAGACTAAATAATTATAGTGATACGGCGTTATTTTTCAGTGATTTTGAAAAATCTGTAAATGAGTTGAAAGGCGCGGGTGCAAAAATAAATGAGAAAGAAAAATTAAATTACATGCTCAACACGCTGCCGGAATCGCACAGTTACATAGGCGATTTAATTGACACACTCAAAGAGGAGACTCAGTCGGCAGACTATGTCAAGAACAAAATAAAGCTGGCGGAGATGAAAAATAAAAATGAGCACGAGGGTGGAACGTCGGATGCGTTTGTTGTTAATGCGAAGAAAGGATGCTGTTATGTTCGTGGTAAAACCGGACATTTTGCTCGGCAATGCCAAAATGGCGATCGTGGAAGGATGCGTGGCCGTGGCGGCCAAGCGGGACTCAGAGGTACAACACGGGGTCGAGGCCGGGGCAGATGCGGAAGAGGCAACTGGCGCGGGAACTTCCGTCAGCAGCAGCAGGGAGCCGCTACCACACACGATCAGAGCTGCTCAGTTGCGAACGCGTGGATGGCAACGACACACGCTGCGCTAGATGAACATCATAAGGATACGCTGGGTAGTGAAGTTCACTGGTTGCTGGACAGCGGGTGTACAGATCACGTGATCAATGACGAGAGCTATTTTGAGAAGTGTATCGAATTAAAAGAACCGATAAATATTTTTCTAGGGGACAATAGGTCGGTAAAAGCCACAAAAGTTGGAAATGGAGTAAGTTATTTTGATGCGTGGGGTAAGCAAATGGAAGTAAACAAGAGAAAGGTATTCTATGCAGAAAATATGGGTAAGAACTTAATTAGTTTTCGAAAAGTAACAGAAAGTAATACGATTATTGCAAAAGGAAACGTTGCAGAAATTATAAATAAAAATAACGATTTGATAGCTGTGGCATATAAAGAATATAAGATATACAAAATGAAAAGTAAATTGAAAATTGAAGAAAATTTTATATACAGCGCTATATGTAATAATGGTATGAGCTTAAAAGAAAAATGGCATAGAATACTGGGACATGTAAATTTTGGCTATTTAACTACATTAAGTAAACAACAACTGTTGACAGGAATCCCAAATGATTTAGAAACAGAGTTCATGAAATGCAAAACTTGCATTGAAAATAAAATGCATAAGTTACCATTTAACAATAATAGAACAAAGGCCAAGGGAATATTATAAATTATCCATACCGATGTCTGTGGTAGTTTTAAAACTGCTGGTTTAACCCTCCGGGTCCCAGGCCTGGGTCTCTTTTTCGCGCTCTCTTGGCAGCGCTAACACACACATTTCAACAGGCTCGCTGACACAAAGTCCGACGACACCGGCGATGCTCGGTTGTTTTCATAGCTATAACGCAACGTACGCAGTGAAAAGATTCAGTTCGGTATAACGCTTGGAACTACGACGACGTACTCAGAGAGAATAGATAGATATTTTGCGATTATAATTCATTATTTTTGACGTGACAACGTCTTTAAAATCGATGGTAAGGGTACTTCTCGTCAAAAAGCGAGCGTAACGGTAGAAGGAGTGGGGATACGTACAGTAGTGGGAGTGGGCACCTCACACCGACTGTAAACATAAAACAGTCGAGCTCCTCACCGATATGCGGCTCATCGGAGTCCCCGCTTGCTCGACCGAGCGTCTCACAGACACACTACTACTAAGTAATCTGCTTTTGTTTCTGGAAACAAGCTACGTGGAGTTTCGAGTTTCTAACTACGTATATACGCAAAAAATGACAATGTTATTTACAATAAATATAAATCCTCTGTTGTTGACATTATTGTATGGTAATAACCAACGAATAACGATAACAACAAATTGCAACAAAGGTAACAGCAACAAATGATGTTGTATCTTTATTTTGCTGCAAGTATTTTTAGTTTATGTTTGCATATTTTTGTTATCCGAGTATCATAGTATATTTTCTTTATCTGAGTTATAGTATATTTCTATTATTCGTGTATTTTATAATTGTTGTCATCGTTCTAAGCGTTTTGTTGTGAAAAATAGTATTTTTTTGTACATTTACGTACAAAATGTACACATTGTTAAACAATCGTCTTATTTCGAAACTTCGGGAACACTATAATCCATATCAAATGGAACATATGCACGATGTGCAATAAACCGAATATTTAAAAATAAATTTTGTTCAAAAATGCACAATCCCTTTTTCCGCTTACGACTCCATGACAAATCCTATATAAGTAACAATAAGTGTACACATTCACTCTATTGTATCAGCGATACTCGGCGGCCTAAGATGCTCTTTTGTCGCACCGACGACCGGACGAGCGAGCGGCCCGGTGAAGCGATTGAATTAGGATTAGCGAACTGTCTGTGAGATCGCTAAGGACCAGTGTCAGCAGGCAGATCTGCAAAAGCCACATTTTTGAGTGTATGCGTGCCGTGTCGGTGAGAGCTGCGCGCGCCGGTTGTACGCACCGAACGTAAACAAAGACGGAACCATGATTCCTGTCTCCTTTCTACCAACGTCCTGTACCGAAGTCTGTAAGCTGCGCGCGCCGCTAATATGTCCGCGCCAACATCTCATTGTGTGCGTGCCGTGCGTGTGTAGAAAAGGAAGGAGCTTGTCTCCGTCTCATTTCTTCTTGTAGGTCTCGTGTGACGAGGAAGGAGCTTGTCTCCGTCTCGTTTCTTCTTGTAGGTCTCGTGTGACGAGGAAGGAGCTTGTCTCCGTCTCGTTTCTTCTTGTAGGTCTCGCGTGACGAAGAAGGAACTGTACTCTGTCTCGTTCTACGGTGTTGAATCTATTTTTAGCGTAACGATGGTATAACGCGTTTCGCTTACTTACTGGCTACTGGAGATTTTCGATGTCCCAGCGTCTTCAGAAGATTTGACAAGCCAAGCGCCGAAGTGAACACCTACAGGTGGATAAGATGGTCAAAACTGCTTCCAAGCCAAAACAAATTGTGAGATAGCCATTCGATAGTTAATCGAAAAATACTCATTTTTTACATGTTTTAACCTTATACAGCGACTAGAACGGCAGTGGAAGGGATTGAAAAGAACAGCTATTTGTATTTTTTTTATTTGAAAATGAGCAGTTGAAAAAATTTGAAAAAAATTAGACGTGTGTCCTGATACGAAGTACACACTCTTGGTTTTTCTCAGATTTTTAAAACTTAAACTGTGGCAACTGAAAAATTAGAACCAAAAAAAATTGGCCTATTTGCTATTTTTTATTGAAGGTCTTCTGGGTGTACAACGAAATAAAAACCCTGTATGAGTGCAGTGATATGCCGCACCCCTGTTTTTTTTCAGATTTTTAAAAACGGTGGGTGATAGTAAAAAATATAAATAAAAACCTGTTATCTGGTCGTTTGTGGCGTGTTGAGAGTAATTTGTACACTGAATCTTTATGCATTCTTTACGTGATAAGTTTATTACGCAATATTCAATTATATGAGGTACATATCGTTATATGAAATGTATCGTTACGCGCAGTGCAACGATTTGATAGAAGGAATCGTCAAATGCTCGATACGCGCGACATGCGTTTTACCGAACATCTATGTATTATATATTGTGCAAATGAAGTATACAGACCAGGATATGGTAAATGAATCCAAAGCGTTTTTTGAAAATAGATTTATTTTCCAAAGGGCATAGCCGGGTAAGACAGTGAAATGTGCCCCAAAACCGATCGAAATTCTGAATGGGCCATTCGATAGCTTATGAAAAAAGAAACATTTTTGTGAATTTTCAACTTTGTATCTCGACCGTGGGGGGCGGGGGGTGTAAAATGTACTGTCCGCTTCTCCCACCATTTTCTCGGAATCTAGTGCATAAAAAAATTCGAAAAAAATCAGAGCCATACCTAGTAATGGCGCGCATATTACAGATTTTTTTTCAGATTTTTACATAAAAAATCCTATTCGTAAAAAAATAAAAACCGAAAAGTCAATCAGAAAAACATTTATTTGATACCGAAGGAGGTCCGGATCAGTGATGCCGCTTTTTTGTGTAATGTAATATTACAATCAACATCTCTCTGATTTTTTTTATAATTTTTGCTCACCAGCAACAGCGTCGGAAAAATAAATAACCCGTTTTTTCGTCAGTTTTTGGGTGTCAGAACAACGTATGAGGTAAACTTTGGTTTAATTTTTGTCACATAACTATTTCATGTAATGTTTAATGTTATTGATTACATTGCATAGTCGTAATAATGCAAGAAAACTAAATAAATGGAAGAAATCGATGTCACAATGTATGCCTTATGTTCTGAAAAATTGAAGATCAACCAAAGATCGTTGGTAGCGACACGCGTATGGCGACAGACTCTTTTGTCGAAGCAAACTTTTTCTTTGGGTTCGAATCCTGTTAGGTGCCTTTTTTTCATCGTTTTTTTTTGTCCTTTCTCTATGCAACAATAGTTAGTATTTAATGTCAGATGATTTCACAATATTTTTGTCAACATTTTAATGTTGTAATAAATATGCACATGCCTTCTAACCGCCTTCCATGATTCCGTTATTCTAGTCATATATTTTGTCAGTAATAATGACAAAAATGTGTTGCACAGAGAAAGTCATCTGACAGTAAATATTAACTATTGCTGTACAGAAAAAGGAAACAAAAGCAATGAAAAAAAAGGCACCTAACAGGATTCGAACCCAGGCAAAAAGATTGTTTCCACAAAACAGACTGTCACCTTACACGTGTCGCTACCAACGATCTTTGGTTGATCTTCAATTTTTCAGAACATAAGGCATACATTGTGACATCGATTTCTTCCATTTATTTAGTTTTCTTGCATTATTACGACTGTGCAATGTAATCAATAACATTAAACATTACATGAAATAGTTATGTGACAAAAATTTAACCAAAGTTTACCTCATACGTTGTTCTGACACCCAAAAACTGACGAAAAAAACGGGTTTTTTATTCTTTCGACGCTGTTGCCGGTGAGCAAAAATTATAAAAAAAATCAGAGAGCTGTTGATTGTAATATTACATTACAGAAAAAAGCAGCATCACTGATCCGGACCTCCTTCGGTATCAAATAAATGTTTTTCTGATTGACTTTTCGGTTTCTTTTTTTTTACCAAAAGGATTTTTTATGTAAAAATCTGAAAAAAATCTGGAATATGCGCGCCACTGCTAGATATGGCTCTGAATTTTTTAGAATTTTTTTATGCACTAGATTCCGAGAAAATGGTGAGAGAAGCGGACAGTACATTTTACACCCCCCCGCCCCCCACGGACGAGATACAAAGTTGAAAATTCACAAAAATGTTTATTTTTTCATAAGCTATCGAATGGCCCATTCAGAATTTCGATCGGTTTTGGGGCACATTTCACTGTCTTACCCGGCTATGCCCTTTATCAGAAAAAAGGGTAAAAATTCTGAGATGTGATAACGATAAAGAATATTTAAATAATCGATTTTATAAATTTGCGAAAGAAAAAGGAATTAGCATAAACAATTGCCCACCGTACGTACATGAACTGAATGGTACTGCTGAGAAATTTAATAGAACAATAATGGACATGGCACGCTGTTTATTAGCAGAGGCAAATGTACATAAGAAATATTGGCCTGAAATAGTATGTGCAGCCACATATTTAAAAAACTGCACGTTAGCAAACACAATTGAGAGGAAAACACCTTATGAAATATTTTTCAATAAGAGACCAAGCGTTGAACATTTACGACTGTATGGGAGTAAAGTCTTTGTAAAGAAACCGGAACAAAAAAGATCTTCTAAATGGGATAAAAGGCAGACATGGTGATTTTATTAGGATATAGCGATGTTGATTATAGAGTGCTCGTAAATAATAGAATAATAGTGGCTAGGCATGTTCATATTGTCAAACAGGATGTAAAGTGCATTGGTCTAGAGAGCTTTGATGGAAATGATTATGAAGATAATAATGTAAGCGATGCTAATATTGAAAATGACTCAGATAATAGAGTTTTTGAGAGTGCCGAAGAAGACGAGGAGGTACAAAGCAGCACAGAAAAGAGCGTTGATGAACATTTAGAATCAGAGGCTCCACGTAGATCTACGCGTGAGAGAAGAAGTCCGGTTAGGTATCCAAATATGCCTAACAATGTATGTGTAAATTATTGTAGAGTAGATACACCACATACATTTGAGGAGGCGATGGAAAGTAAAGACTGTAAAAATTGGATGAAAGCTATGGATACAGAAGTTGCAAGTTTAAATGAAAATACAACCGTAAAATTAATTGATAATGAAAAAGGAAAAAAGGTCATAGACGTAAAATGGGTTTATACAAGAATGACTGATAATACGTATAAAGCTAGGTTAGTACATATACGCCCTGTTTGGTAAAGATGTAAGTGGACTGTATTTTTTGTATGAAGATGTTTGGGAAGGGATGAGAGCCGGATTCAGATAAAAAGTCTGGTGACAGGCAAGCATAAATAATTGGACAAGATGCTGTGTTCTGTACTTTTATTGAAATGATCAGTGCATTTACATATGAACAGTACCTTTTCTATAGCTGGGCGAAGTGCTTGTGAGCTGCTCAATCAGCCACTACACGTGATTACAAGCTGAGGTATTCTATTGTAGAAGTACACAAAATGATTAGTTCACAATAAATAAATAAATAAGTGTGTAGTGTGATCTGATAAAGACAGCAAAAAAATGAGTTACCAATTGTAAGAATCACGGATCGCCAAATGCGAAACCACACGTTCGCCTGCGAACTGCTCGAGGAAAATGAGCCGGTCTTTTCGTTGATCTGAATGCAATAATGCCAGCAAATTAACAATGATAATGAGTACACAATTTTGAAGATGAACCTGCCTATTAATTTGTGGTGATGTTTATTAAATGCTTCGATGAATTTCTCTCTACCTCACTCACTACTCGATTTCACACACGTGTGTACTGTATCAAGTGTAAGACGATAATGGCCGATCGATCACGCGGGGAAGATCCTCGTGCGTAATCGATGCGGACGGAAGCAAGAAGTTTTTTCTAACAGCTGTTCGTAAATATGATTTGTCCCTTTGTATGGACAATAGCGCGTCACGCGAGCCGCTGATAGGCGAGCTATTCATGTGTATCGATTGCGATCTAGAGTGGGGCAGTGTCGCCAGGACCTGCCGTCACTCTTTATTCAAATGATGCGTGCCGACAGTGACTGGTATAGTCACTACTGCTCTCTTCTGTTGAGCCGCTCTCAATACGCAACACGCCCCTATTGCAAAGATTCAGACATTAACATTTTTGTTCTCCTTTTGCTGTCAGTTTGGTTCGGTTATAGAACAAATGGATGTAGTGGCAGCATATCTAAATGGTAAGATAAGCTCAGAAGTATATGTAAGTCAACCGGAAGGTTACAATGATGGAACAAGTAAAGTGTATAAACTGTTGAAAGCCTGGTATGGACTGCGAGAAAGCCCAAGGGCATGGTACAAGTGTTTTGATGAATACTTGGTATGTCTAAAATTTGAAAGAAATAACGTTGATTATTGCTTATATACACCAGGGAAAGGAAATGACACTATATATTTATTATTATATGTAGATGATCTATTAATCTGTAGTAAAAATAAGGAAAAAATTCACATGATAAAAAAGGTACTATCAGAGAAGTTTAAAATGAAAGATATGGGAGAAGTTAAAGAATATCTTGGCATAAACATAGAGTACGATTATAAAGGTTTTGAAATTAAATTATACCAAATTAAGTACAGTAGAAGTCCGTTATTAGTCCGAAATTCGGGACCGCAAACGGACTTATACGGGACAGAGGTAGTCGATTCTCAGCTCTTTGTATTTTGCCGACACGGAAGGGCTCAGAACGGGACAGCAGATAAGGAAAAGAGAGGGACTGAAAAAAAACACGCTCGGCAAGCCAGAATGCCCACATATCGGTGAGGCAATACTAATGCAACAAAGAAAATTTTTTTAATTTGAGTTTTTGTGAATAAAAATGTCATTATCCTATTGCTAATATTTTTCCGAATAAAATGAGACCAAACACGGTACCAATCGGTTTATATTTCCTTACGAATTAAAAGTTCTACATTCATCCATATTATACATAGATGCATACATACATACATAGATACATACACGCATACATAAATACAAACATTTACATAAAATGTAAAATGCGGTAATTGGTGGAGAGGATATGTAGCAATGTGATGTGGTGGTAGAAAAGAGGAAGACAGATGTAGCAGTCAAGCAAATTGAAACACTTTTAGCCGCTTGATGAGGTGCGAAAATGGTGGAATGGTTCCTATATATATGATAAAAGGAAAGCCGCAAATGCGACTATTAAAGGAAGGAACATAAGGTTTTGCGACTTATAAAGGAAGGAACGTAAGGTTTAGCGACTTATAAAGGAAGCGTTCCTACATTCTGCTGGGCTGCTCGAAAGTTTTGCCAACAGTCAGATTGACAAGCCGAAACAAGGCAACCAAGTGTCGTAACAATATCGTGTTTGGTTTCATTTTTATCAGAAAAATGTCTCCTATATGCTAGTAAACATTTTTTTAACGAAACATCGCAAATAAACTTTTTAAATTGTTTGTCGTTGGGGTTAGTGTCTCACCGATAGATCTCGGTTTGCCGTCGGCGGCATCAAACAAATTGTGTGGCAGTGTCGTGCGACTCAGTGGCCGGATGCGAGGGGGATCCCCCCAACAAGATGGCGGCACAGCGACTAATATCGGATACTAACTTCAGCGGACTTATAACGGACTTTTACTGTATATAGAAACACTAGCTAATAAATATCAAGTGCAAAATAGTAAGTTGTACAATACCCCTATGGAAACCAACTTAAAACTTGAAAAGGCTGGAACTTTTTTTTTTTTTTTTTTTTTATTACATCAATTAAAAACTATAATCTGTTATAATCATAACAATAAATAGTTGGTATGTTCTGTTCTTGGTCGTGTTCTTGTACATAGAGGGCCTATCCAGTGATTTGCACTACTCTATTTCTTACTATATCACACTCCCTCGCTACCAATACAAAATCGCTGTTGCAAATCGAGCGTGTAGGGAAAGTACGGGAGGTTCGTATCGCGCCGCGTTATTTCTGTCCACAGATACCTGAGAAGGGCCGATTGCAACGCGTATGAGTAAGACCTCGTGTACGCACCGGGATGACGTAGGCCTAGGACAATTGACGAGAGGCATGGAGCAGAGGAGACAAAACACGGGGAGCCCGGGCGGGAACGCCGGGCAGGCCGGAGGAGGAGACGGGCATTCTTGGGAGAACGGTGAAACGGAATAGAGAGAGAGACTGAGCGTTGTGAAATTGTAGTATCGAGTGTGTTCAAATAAAGAGAGAGCGTAGTTAATGTGAGTAGGGGTGTTTTTCCTACATATCAGAAGTGGGATAGACTCAAGCGCCTGACCAACGGCAGTGATTTAGAGCGGAAGAATTTTCTGCCGATTTCCATTCCCACGTGGGAACGATTTAGCCCACCCGTCGTGCGTTGCCTTCGTGTGGCGGCCGCAGTTTTCTCGTGTTCCGGAGAGCGTGCGTGTGACGTTACGGAAGCATAAGAGTGAATCGTTATGGGATCACACAAGTCAAGGAGCGATTCCGAGCGGCGCCGGTCCAAGAAGGCACGACGCAGGTCAAGACGATCCTCATCGTCGGACGAGGAGAAGAAGCGCAGCGACAAGCGCTTTGAGCGACTAGAGCGGCTGGTGGAAAGCATGGATCGCCGTTCGAGGTCGAACACGAGGGCGGGATCACATCCTCACGCCGGGGACGAGCTGATAATTCCCCTGTTCGATCCATCGAAGGACGATTTGGTCATCGACAAGTGGATTGAACACGTCGATGAATTGGCCGCCCAATACGATTGGGACGATAGGGCAATCCGACAACTGGTTGCCGGCCGACTGCAGGGCCACGCGAGACAGTGGTACGACACGCGACAACGCATTGCGGCGACATGGGCGGAAACGAAGACGCTACTGCAACAACAATTTCGTAAGTCGGTCCCGTTTTGCAAACTATTTAGGGAGGCTGCGTTGTACGAGACTAGTCCGGGACAGCCGCTGGGGGATTACTGTTTCCAAAAGCTGGATAAGCTGAGGAAACTTGACATTCCCATACCGGACGGGTACCTGATCGACATGGTGATCGGCGGGATAACGGATGCCACCATTGCCCGAACCGTCCGCGCTGCGCAACACAACGACGCAAACACCTTGTATGCGTACATGACCACGCTGGGGGACATGCCGACGACAGAACGACCGACCGTTAAGGCCGACCCGCCACGTGCGCACCTACACGGAGGGGTAGCAGAGGGCCCCCCTAAGGAGAAGGATCAGCCGGTGATGCCTTCCACGAGCGTGCGTAAATTAACCAAAATTGAGTGTTTCAATTGTGGCACTGTAGGACACTTTGCCAGAGACTGCAAATTGCCGCGGGAGGAATGTCCAAATTGTAATCGGCTAGGACATCGTCGTGAGAAATGCCCACTGGCGAAGGACGTGAATTCCGTAAGAGAACACGAGAGCGCTAAAGTCTAATCTTTTTCAGATCACATGAAAAGACGTAAAGCACAGACTGGGAGATATGAGACGTACGACTGCAGAACAACGGGTCGCTAATGGGATGGCATGACGACACGGCCCTACGAACGTAGAGGGTAGCCACATCAGGACTCGTGGCGTGGCATCCAGACGATTTACGCACAGCCAATTGTATCACGAACGTCAGAGGCATTACGGACAGTCTGCAGTTGCACAACGGTGCCCTCTGCTGTATTACGAACGGGTTGGAGTGGCACAACGGTGCCCTTCAGCCGTATTACGAGCGGTTCGGAGGTGCACGACGGTGCCCTTCGGCTGCATCACGAACAGTTCGGAGGTGCACAACGGTGCCCTTCGGCTGTATTACGAACAGTTTGTGGCGCACAACGGTGCCCTCAGCTGGATTACGAGCAGTTCGGAGGTGCACAACGGTGCCCTTCGGCTGCATTACGAACAGTTTGTGGCGCACAACGGTGCCCTCAGCTGGATTACGAGCAGTTCGGAGGTGCACAACGGTGCCCTTCGGCTGCATTACGAACAGTCTGTAGCGCACAACGGTGCCTTCAGCTGGATTACGAGCAGTTCGGAGGTGCACAACGGTGCCCTTCGGCTGCATTACGAACAGTCTGTAGCGCACAACGGTGCCTTCAGCTGGATTACGAACAGTTCGGAGGTGCACAACGGTGCCCTTCGGCTGTATTACGATCAGCGGGCGCACAACGGTGCCCCATCCGCAGGAAGCATCCCCAGTAAGGGCATACACGCTTGGATGGCGGGACAGGACGCTACCAAGGGTCACCAACGAGGGGCAATGACGCCAAATGAGCCAACCCAGGGTAGTTGGCAGGGCACCAAAAAACAGCCCATGAGGAACCAAGGGAGGAATAATGAATCGACCGAGGTCAATTGAAGGACTGCAAACAAATTACCAAGGATGGGAAAATTAATGTCTGAGGACAGACATTGGAGTCAGGATGGCCGAATGTAGGGAAAGTACGGGAGGTTCGTATCGCGCCGCGTTATTTCTGTCCACAGATACCTGAGAAGGGCCGATTGCAACGCGTATGAGTAAGACCTCGTGTACGCACCGGGATGACGTAGGCCTAGGACAATTGACGAGAGGCATGGAGCAGAGGAGACAAAACACGGGGAGCCCGGGCGGGAACGCCGGGCAGGCCGGAGGAGGAGACGGGCATTCTTGGGAGAACGGTGAAACGGAATAGAGAGAGAGACTAAGCGTTGTGAAATTGTAGTATCGAGTGTGTTCAAATAAAGAGAGAGCGTAGTTAATGTGAGTAGGGGTGTTTTTCCTACAAGCGGTTTAAACTTTTTCAGTCTTCTGACTATCCTGCTCCTGTCTAGTAGGTCGGATGCTAATTCATTTGGGTGGTTGCTGAGCCTGTTCTCGTAGTTTTCGCACAGTTTTTGGGCAACGGCCTTCACTGTGTCGATTTTGAGATCTTTGTGGAGATTCGCATTTGTGACATACCAGGGTGCGCCTGTAAGCGCTCTGAGGGCTTTAGATTGGAATCGTTGTAGAATCTCGATGTTGGAGTTGCTTGGGGTACCCCACAGCTGAATTCCATATGTCCATATTGGCCTTAAGATTACTTTGTATGCCATTACTTTGTTGTAGAGTGACAGTTTGGATTTTTTGCCGAGGAGCCAATACATTTTTTTTAGTCGCAGATCTAGTTCTTTTCTCTTCTTTTTGATATGGCTTGACCATGTTAATCTACGATCGAGATACATTCCAAGGTATTTCACTTCGTTGGCACGCGGAAGTAGTTGGCCATTTAGTGCGACAGTCGGACAATCCTTCCTGTTCATTGTGAAAGTAATGTGCACAGATTTAGTGTCGCTTGCATTGAGTCTCCATTTTTTTAACCAAGTCTGTACTTTGTTGAGTCCTCTTTGTAGTTTAGCCGACGCTATTTCCGGATCCCGGTGGGTTGCTAGAATTGCTGTGTCGTCCGCAAAGGTAGCTACGGTGGTATTGTGGCACACTGGTAGATCGGCTGTAAACAACGTATACAACATGGGACCCAAGACGCTCCCTTGCGGGACCCCCGATTTTATTGGATAAAGTGCCGTTTCTTCTGTTCCATATTTGACTTGAAATTTCCGATTGCTTAAGTATGATCTTAGGAGCAGGTAGAATTTTGGTATTAACATTTTGATTTTGTACAGCAGACCTGGATGCCATACTTTGTCAAATGCTTGTTGGATATCGAGGAAGACTGCTGAGCAATATTTTTTCTCTTCGAGGGCATTGGCTATTATATTGAAGACTCTATTGATCTGCTCCACTGTTGAGTGTTTGGGTCTGAATCCAAATTGATGCTCGGGAATGATCCTCTGTTCGTTGATTGGGTCTCTTATTCTATCTAGTAATAGTTTTTCGAACAACTTGGACATCACCGGCAATAGACTTATAGGCCTGTAGGAGGTGACGTTGTTTGGAGGTTTTCCTGGTTTTTGGAACATTACAATTTGTGCAACTTTCCATTGGCTTGGCATATAAGATATTTGTAAGATGGCATTGAATAAGTTCCTAAGATACAGTACTCCCTTTTTTGGTAGTTTTTTTAATATAAGGCCAGTGATTAGATCGTAACCAGGAGATTTTCTCGGATTCAGTGTCTTGTGGATAGTGTAGCTTATTTCTTTAGCTGAGAAGTGCTTTATTGGTAGGTCCATTGGTAGTGGACTTTCAAGGAAGTCATGGATTTCTACATCGTATTGTTGTGTAGGGAGCGGTGTGAATACTTGAGTCAGATGTTCTGCAAACCTTTCCGCTTTTTCGATATCACTTTGAGCCCATTCGCCATCTACTTTCTTAATAGGTGGAATGTGGTTTTGCGCATTGTTGATACGTTTGGTAGTGCTCCAAAGCGAGTAGTTTGTGTCCGCCGTGTTGGACAGACTTTCTAAATGTTTTTCGATGCAGAGATTATTATGTTGCTGGATCAGTTTTTTCAGCCTCTGGGTCGCTATATTGAGTCTTCTCTTGTCGTTTGGATTTCTACTCAATTGCCATTGTCTTCTGATACGCCGTTTCTCAGCTGTTTTTCTTTTTATTTCTTCAGGGTATATTGTGGCGGTTTGGCTAGCACAAATATCCGGGGTGGCTTCCCAGGCTGCTCTCTGTATCAGCTGTGTGAAGTATTCGGTAGCTTCATCTATATCAATTTCGTTTTTTAATGGAACTTCCAGGTTTATATTTTCCTCTACTGTATCTTGGAATGTAGGCCAGTGAGTGTTTTTGTTATAGAGTGTCGGACGGTTTTCTTTGTTTATTATTTCGTCGCTTACAACGACGGTTACCGGGGTGTGATCGGATGATAAGTCTAGGCTTACCTCTGTCCGTGTTTTGTTTCTTGCTATACCCTTAGTTACGAAAAAATCCAATATATCCGGAATTTTGTTCCTATCGGTTGGCCAATATGTGGGTTGGCCTGCTGAGAGCTGGCTGCAGTTTAGTGCCGTCATCGCTTTAAATAGGTTTCGTCCTCTGGCCGTTGTTAATCTAGACCCCCACAGGGGATGTTTCGCGTTGAAGTCACCCCCAGCAAGAAAGCGAGGTCCCAAACTCTGAAAGAAATCTTTGAATTTATTGTCTTTTATTGTATGTTTTGGTGGGCAGTATACTGCTGCTAGTACTACAGATCCAAGTTTTCTATCTTCGACAACTATACTCGTCGCCTGGAGATAATCTTCAGTGCAAGGCAACAGTACGTGGTGTTTTATAGTCTTTTTAATTAGTATTGCAGTTCCTCCATGTGCGGTGCCATCCGGGTGTTCCGTGCTATACAAATTATAGCCATGAATTTTCATGTAGCTCTTCTCAGTAAAGTGAGTCTCAGTGATTAAGATAATGTCAATTTTATTTATATTTAGAAATATAGAAAGTTCTTGCCGGTGCTGGGCCAAGCCATTAGCGTTCCATAGGGTTATTTTCCAGGACGTGAATTATTTATCTGCGAACTTTGTCAATACTGTTTTTAGTAGTTCTAGTATAGTCATTAGCAGCTCATTTTGCTGCCTTAATGCTATTTTGAGTTCATTGTTATCACTGGAAGTGTGTGGAAGAGTACTTCTACTTCCGGCCGCTTGGGCGTAGCTCTGATTATGTGAAACCGATTCAGCTGGATCCTTATGTAATGTTTGTTTATGTTGTTCGCCACCCCCACGTTTGTCATGTGGCTGTGATCTGTGCCAGTGCGGCTTTTGAATATTAGAATTCCTTTTCTCGAGTATTTCTTGATAGACACGGCACCCTCTGTAGTTTGCTGGATGGTCACCTTCACATAGCACACACTTGGCAGGTGTCTCCTTCGATTTTTTACAAGACGTCGTATTATGTTCGTCACCGCATTTGACGCACCTGTATGGTCTGCGACAGTAGGTCTTAGTGTGACCATATCTCTGGCATCTCATGCATTGCACTATTGTCGTGTTCTTTTTGGGAGGTTCAACTTCGATTTTAGCATTTAGAAGTACATCGATATTATAGATATCTTTGTTATTTGGCATGGGCTGCAAATCTACGAAAAATAGTGGCAGAGGTAACTTAGTTTTTCTATGTCTAATATTAATTACATTTCGCACTTCATGGCCGTGTGCTTCGATAGCATCTTTTATAGCTTCAAGTGGAGTAGAAGGGTGCAGTGACTTTAGGACCACCCTGTATGCACGATTTTGCTTCAGCTGGTATGTATGGTATGCCTCGTTTTGATCGTTAAGGCTACGAATAATTTTTTTGTACGTATCAGCGTCTTTGGCTAATATTTTTATTTGACCGTCAGTGTTGATAGTTTTGTGTGTGTAGTCAGATTTGTTGACAATTTCTTCGAGCCGTTTCTGTAGCCTGGCGATAGATTGGACACCTGGAATGAATATGGGCGGTGGTTTCGGAGTTCTCTCCGTTACTTCTCGTGTTTGATCGTTGTCTACACACATGCTATGATTGTCGTTATTTGAATCACTGAGCGGTGTATATCTGTTATTACATTGAATTTGATCAGTTTCCACATTGTCGGTGGAATTTCTGCGACGTTTCTTTTTATTATGAATAACTTGCCATATCGGTGACTCAGTCCCTCCATCGGATGTGTCGGAGGTCCTTGTTAAGACAATACGTAAATTGTTCATATTTTCATGTTCCGGTATAACGGAGGAAGAATAGCTTGGTGAATCTTGCCAATTCCCTGAGTTGGGACTATCAGTTGTCCTCGGTGCATTCGACGTGGCGCATTCGATGTTGGACCCATTGGCTGAGTAGCCATTATCCATGGCGTTTACGCCGTATATGTATTTTACATGATTACCATGCATATATCGTATCGTTACTTAATTGCACTGTTTTGCACTAGCACACTAAATAACTCAACTGTATTACTTTCTACTAGCAGCGAACTCGATAGACACAAACGTACACTTCAAACGTATGTTACTGTGGTCAGCTTGTCGTAAACACCTCTCACTCGTAAACACGTCTTACTTTGGCCGTGGTTCGAGCCGAACTAGGCTGGAACTTGCGAACCAAATATTAAGTATAGAAACTTGATAGGTGCTCTATTATATATAAGCTCGAGTATCAGACCTGATATAAGTTATAGCATAAGTTACCATAGTCAATATCAAAACTGTTATAATGAGACGCATTGGAAATATGCTCTGCGAATATTAAAATACTTGTATTCAACAAAAGAGTTAGGTTTACATTATAAAAGAAGTGAAAATGGCGAAATCATAGATTTTAAAGTAATTTGGAATGAACACCCTTTTTATAAGGTTGAGAGATTTAAAGACATCATGTATTGTATCTCAACATGTTTCAGTACATTCTAGTGTACCCTCATCAGGAGTCTACAGTAATAATAAATATGTACAGTTAATATGTATAATGTGTGAACTTTACGAATACTTTATGTTTGTCGCACTTACGAGATTACTGTGTGTGTTTTTGTGTAGGTGACATGTGGAGTGTGTGTGTTGGAATATTCTGATTTATGCCATTTTTGTACTATGCCGCTTTTGGTTGCTCTTCTCCTGCGGTTGTCCCTCCTTTGATGTTGTGAGGTGACGACTGACTATCCTCGCGAATTCGGTAAGTGGTCCCGATGTTAAGATGGTGGGGGTATTGGTATTCCAATTATTCGCCAGGTGTCAGTCCTATGCCTGTCGTTTCTTCCATTTCTGTGTGTGTGTGTGTGTGTGTGTGTCGGTGTTCAATGTGTGTGCATGTTTTATATTGTGGTGTGTTCAGGGGCGTACATTGCCATGGTATTAATACGATGGTGTATATGAAGTAGCCGAAAGGGACTCTAAATTAAATAAGGAATTTTGAAATTTTTTAACTCAGGAGTGTACTATCACCTCTCGATCATTATTCATGATAATATCGAGGGGTGGTAGTATTCGAACGTCATACCGTCACTTCCTGTTGGGTGTATCGTGTTAATGTTTATGTGCGGCGCGTGTCTAATGGATCTTATTTCTAACTTACTCTAAAGTGATATGTTTTATGGTCTTTTACTATGGATTGACTATGCTAGTACTTAAACTTATCTTAAATCTAACAGGAGTGTGCTATCATCTCACAATGAGTATGAGTACTATTGTGAGATGGTAGCATTGAGCGTCATACCGCCACTTCCTGCCCGGGTGTGTGTTTGTGTGGGAACGTATGAAAAGCTATTAAAGGATGTGACTATGCTATTATTAAAACTTATCTTGAATTTAACAGGAGTGTGCTATACTATTATTAAACCTTGTCTTGAAATTAACAGGAGTGTGCCATCATCTCACAATGAGTGTGAATGCTATTGTGAGATGGTGGCATTGAGCGTCATACCGCCACTTCCTGGCCGGGTGTATGTTTGTGTGGAGACGTGTGAGAAGCTGCAAAAGGATCTGGGCTATTTTTAGAGAATTGTGTTTAAATATTTTTCCGGATATCTGGTAGAAGTTATTAATATGTACTATCTTAGTTTGTGATCGTGCTGTCTAAGTCAATAACGATATCTTCCGAGGTTAATCTGTTATTAATTAATGGTAGATAAATGTTGCTGAGGTTGTTCGTGTCTGTTTTAAGATTTACTGTATTTTCTTTATGAATGTATATCATTTCTTTAACAAGTCTTTTATTGTAATTTGGTTCTACTTCTAAGATTTCTATTTCTTTATAGTTGAAAATGTGGTCTGTATCTATTATGTGTTTTGTGAGGGCTGTATGTGCAGAACTTGGTTGTTTAATATTATGCTTATGGCCTGTAATTCTATTTTTTAAATTTTGTTTGGTTTGTCCTACGTAGCATTTCTCACAGTAAAGGCAGGGAATTTTGTACACCACGTTTGATGTCAAGTCCTTAGGTGTCTTGTCCTTAATTTTGCTGAAGATAGTATTGTACAAATTTATTGATGTTTTGAAAATTGTACGTATGTTATATATCTGCAGCGTTCTTTTTATTTTTTGGCCTAAGCCATGTATATAAGGAATGACTATGGTGGACAAAGGGGGGGTCTGTTCTCTGTCTTTTCTGTTGAGAGTGTTGTATAGTTTGTTAGTTCTATTGATTTTTTGTAAATTTATTAACCTCTTCGGATAGTTGTTGCTGACTAGATCGTTCTCCGCTATGTTTATTGCTTCTGGTCTATGGTCTGGGTCTGATAGTTTGAGCGCTCTGTCAAGTATGTTTGATACCAAATTAATTTTTTGCGTGGATGGATGATGTGATCTATAGTTTAGGTATCTTCCTGACGCCGTGGGTTTTTTATACCATTTATATGACAGTGTACCATTATTGTTATTGATTATGAGTATGTCTAAGAAATTTATTTTTTGATTATTTTCCATTTCGTGTGTAAATTGAAGTCTTTTATTGTAACTGTTGAAATGTTGGAGCATTATATCTAATTTGTTTTCCGGAATTTCTAGAATTATGTCATCTACATAACGTTTTAAAAAGGTCGGTTTATAAGGCGATTTTCTTACTAAGTCTAAGATGACATATTCCATGGTGAGGTTTGCGAGAGTCGCTGAGACGGGAGAACCCATCGGTGTACCGAAAATCTGTTTTTAAAATGTTCCCTTGAAGGTGAAATAGGTAGAGTTTAAACATAACTTAGTCGCTTCTAATAGTTCGTTTAGCGGAACGGGTGAGGTATCTCTAATTTTAGCCCATCTCCTTTGTACGCCCCTGAACACACCACAATATAAAACATGCACACACATTGAACACCGACACACACACACACACACACACACACAGAAATGGAAGAAACGACAGGCATAGGACTGACACCTGGCGAATAATTGGAATACCAATACCCCCACCATCTTAACATCGGGACCACTTACCGAATTCGCGAGGATAGTCAGTCGTCACCTCACAACATCAAAGGAGGGACAACCGCAGGAGAAGAGCAACCAAAAGCGGCATAGTACAAAAATGGCATAAATCAGAATATTCCAACACACACACTCCACATGTCACCTACACAAAAACACACACAGTAATCTCGTAAGTGCGACAAACATAAAGTATTCGTAAAGTTCACATATTATACATATTAACTGTACATATTTATTATTACTGTAGACTCCTGATGAGGGTACACTAGAATGTACTGAAACATGTTGAGATACAATACATGATGTCTTTAAATCTCTCAACCTTATAAAAAGGGTGTTCATTCCAAATTACTTTAATTATTAAACAAGGTTGAGCAATTAATATTACATTGAAATCATAGATTGTTACGTAGACGCAGATTGGGCTAGTGATAGCGTAGACAGAAAATCTACAACTGGATTCTTGATCTGTTTATTTGGAAATATGATCGAGTGGAAATCCGGAAAACAAAAGAGTGTAACAAAGGCCTCAACTTATGCAGAATATGTTGCCTTATCTGAAGCAATCAGTGAAATAAAATTTATAATAGAGTTAGTAAAAAGTTTCAATCTAAAATTAAACAATCCCAAATTCAAAACATATTGAAATACATTATCATTATGTCCACGAAAGTGTAAAGGCAAAATGTATTGAAGTGTGTAAAATTGTTTCAGATGAAAATGTCGCTGATATATTTACAAAAGCATTATGCAAGGAAAAATTTGTAAAATTCAGGAAGTTGTTGAATGTAAAGTGAATAAAATATGCGAAAGTTTAAATGTGTATGTAATATGAAAACAATGTAAATGTAAGGAGGCGTGTTGAAATGTGAGGTACATTTAATTGACACACTGTATATATCCGCGACGGCGTTGCGTGTTTTGTTGGGTAAGGAGGGAACACAATAGAGAATCCCCCCTCCATTGTATTATGTTTTGTTTGATTGTGTTACGTCGCGGCCTGAATTAAAGAATGAAAGGGCTCTCTTTGATCGATCTGGGCAAGGAAGACAGACCGCGGCAACAATGGGTACGATTCCGACCTCGATCGGGCGTCGTACGAACGTCTGTTTTAGTCAATCGCGGTACCGCGAATTTACAGGGACCAGACGTTAGGTAATTAGTGAGCAAGGTGGAGGTGGAAGCTAAGGAAAAATAAAAGGGGGTGGAGATGCAGGGAGAGCAAAAGGGGTTTTCACCCTGTTTGGTAAAGATATCAGTGGACTGTATTTTCTTTAAGGTGTTATGAATTATACCGAGCCGGATTTCGAATAAGGAGTTTGGTGACAGTTGTGGGGAAATGACTGCACACAATAAAAATAAATATGAATTTATTGATCAGATCTTGGTTAATAAATAGATCATGAGTTTAATAAATAGATCTGCGTAGTGTGTGACTTTGATCACGTGTGGAATTATAAAAATTCGATCATGTATTGATCAGGGCTCTCCCATTTAAATAAATAAATATATTTTGTCACACACTTTCTTTGTGATCATTGCGAGCAGAAATCTAGTCTTAATTTACCGTGCCGAGGTGGTGTCCGCACGTGGCTGTTACCAGTCGGTTTGAGAGACGGGCGTAAATCGTCCTCCTCGTTCTGGCTCTGCTCTGAATTTGATCTGGACTTTCTGCCTGTAACCTGGCTGATTGTTCAGTTCTGATCTGATCCTTTTTATTCTGTTGTTGCCTCACAGAAGATCACTTTTTCCTTGAACTGGTCAGAGATATCTCCTTGTCGCACAAGTACTTTGAACAGAATGATGGCCGACTTCCTGTACCCGCTTTCTTCTTGCGAGAAAGAAGGAAGTGGCGTGAACATGTGATCCTGTATCGATCGGTGATTTGTCACCGCATTTGGACACGCAGGAGTCGTGTCCACTCCTGATTGGCGCGTAACGAACAATAGACAGTCGGCGCGCTATTGATCGATGATCACAGCCGCTCGCGCGTGAGGTATGTTTATGATCCGCGCTTAAAGAGCAGCGGGTATGCTGCTGCCGCCCGCCATGAACTAGATCAATTCGCAACATTCCGCCCGCCATCAGGGACGGAGTCTCTGATTATTTCGTGATCTGATCGTCCTGAGCCTGTACTGGTAGGATGGCTAATTTCCTGATCGGTCTCGTAAGTGTTGATGTAGCCGTTCTGAGCGTTACCACACGCGTGAGCTGATCCTTTCCTGGATGGAGCTGAATTACTCTTGCGAGAGGCCACTTTCCAGGTGGCAGCCTCTCGTCTGTGATCAATACCAATGATCCAACCTTGATCTGATTCGATGAGTGATGCCACTTTGATATTGCTAGATGGCGCTGAAGATACTGAGCTGACCATATAGACCAAAATTGCTGAAGTCTTTGTTGAACAAATTGCCATCTCGATAGTCTTGATTGAGCAATATCAGTGACTGATGATTCTGGAACAGTAGTGATCGGGCCTCCAATTAGAAAATGTGCTGGTGTTAATGCACTTACGTCTTCAGGATCATCTGAGAGTGGCTCCAGCGGTCGTGAATTAAGAACTGCCTCGATCTGTACGAGCAATGTAGTAAGTTCTTCGTAAGTGAGCGCAGTTTCTCCAATTGATCTGCTCAAGTGATATTTCACTGATTTGACCGCAGCTTCCCATTTTCCCCCCATGTGGGGTGCTCCTGGAGGATTAAACTTCCACGTGGTTCCGTCATTGGTTAAAGAACAGCACAGATCATTCGACTCCTTCGAGCCTTGCGTGAACATTTTCTTTAGGGCGGCATCTGCCCCGATAAAGTTCGTGCCGCAATCACTATGTAAAGTGTGGCAGATGCCTCTGCGTCCAGTGAACCGTCTGAAAGCAGCTATGAATGAGTCAGCAGTGCAATCACTTACCGCTTCAAGGTGTACTGCGGACGTAGCAAAACACACAAAGATGCACAACCATCCCTTTTGATTTTTGGCGCCTCTTCCCTTCCAGGTCTTTATGGTGAGTGGACCAGCGTAATCCACTCCCGAGGTGAAGAATGGTCGGGATGGTGTGACTCGTGCTGCTGGTAACTGACCCATCAATTGTTGTGCTCGCACGCCACGTTGGCGAGCACAGATCATGCAGCGGAGCACATGCGATCGAATCGGAGCTCTACCACCGATGATCCAATACGATCGCCTTATATGGTTCATTGTTGCTTGCGTACCACCATGCAAGGTCTTAAGATGAGCATCAGATATGATCAGTTCTGTAAATTTTGAACATTTTGGTAAAATTGCTGGATGAACTGTCTCTGGTTCCAATTGAGAGTGTGCAAGTCTTCCTCCAACACGAATTATGCCTTGAGTGTCGATGAAGGCAGTCAACTTATTGAAGGGATGAACTGGTGGCAGATTTTTTGACCCAATAAGCTTGATCTCGTTTCTAAAACACGCTGCTTGTGTTGCTTTGATCCAGAACACTCGCGATTGATCAATGTCTTGTGGCGTGAGCGGTCGTGCGAGTGTTGATTGTGGCAATTTCCTTATGATCTGACTTACTCTGAAGCAAATTGCGGTTACTCGGAGTAATTTGATAAGTGATGAATACCTGTAGATCATGTCCCAATGATATTCGTCCTGATCTCTTGCCACAAAGAATGAGAGCCCCGGACGCTCCTCTTGATTCGTCTCTGATTTGATCTGAACTGGCTGGACTGGCCATAATTCTAGAAATTCCGGAAAACAAATTAGATATAATGCTCCAACATTTCAACAGTTACAATAAAAGACTTCAATTTACACACGAAATGGAAAATAATCAAAAAATAAATTTCTTAGACATACTCATAATCAATAACAATAATGGTACACTGTCATATAAATGGTATAAAAAACCCACGGCGTCAGGAAGATACCTAAACTATAGATCACATCATCCATCCACGCAAAAAATTAATTTGGTATCAAACATACTTGACAGAGCGCTCAAACTATCAGACCCAGACCATAGACCAGAAGCAATAAACATAGCGGAGAACGATCTAGTCAGCAACAACTATCCGAAGAGGTTAATAAATTTACAAAAAATCAATAGAACTAACAAACTATACAACACTCTCAACAGAAAAGACAGAGAACAGACCCCCCCTTTGTCCACCATAGTCATTCCTTATATACATGGCTTAGGCCAAAAAATAAAAAGAACGCTGCAGATATATAACATACGTACAATTTTCAAAACATCAATAAATTTGTACAATACTATCTTCAGCAAAATTAAGGACAAGACACCTAAGGACTTGACATCAAACGTGGTGTACAAAATTCCCTGCCTTTACTGTGAGAAATGCTACGTAGGACAAACCAAACAAAATTTAAAAAATAGAATTACAGGCCATAAGCATAATATTAAACAACCAAGTTCTGCACATACAGCCCTCACAAAACACATAATAGATACAGACCACATTTTCAACTATAAAGAAATAGAAATCTTAGAAGTAGAACCAAATTACAATAAAAGACTTGTTAAAGAAATGATATACATTCATAAAGAAAATACAGTAAATCTTAAAACAGACACGAACAACCTCAGCAACATTTATCTACCATTAATTAATAACAGATTAACCTCGGAAGATATCGTTATTGACTTAGACAGCACGATCACAAACTAAGATAGTACATATTAATAACTTCTACCAGATATCCGGAAAAATATTTAAACACAATTCTCTAAAAATAGCCCAGATCCTTTTGCAGCTTCTCACACGTCTCCACACAAACATACACCCGGCCAGGAAGTGGCGGTATGACGCTCAATGCCACCATCTCACAATAGCATTCACACTCATTGTGAGATGATGGCACACTCCTGTTAATTTCAAGACAAGGTTTAATAATAGTATAGCACACTCCTGTTAAATTCAAGATAAGTTTTAATAATAGCATAGTCACATCCTTTAATAGCTTTTCATACGTTCCCACACAAACACACACCCGGGCAGGAAGTGGCGGTATGACGCTCAATGCTACCATCTCACAATAGTACTCATACTCATTGTGAGATGATAGCACACTCCTGTTAGATTTAAGATAAGTTTAAGTACTAGCATAGTCAATCCATAGTAAAAGACCATAAAACATATCACTTTAGAGTAAGTTAGAAATAAGATCCATTAGACACGCGCCGCACATAAACATTAACACGATACACCCAACAGGAAGTGACGGTATGACGTTCGAATACTACCACCCCTCGATATTATCATGAATAATGATCGAGAGGTGATAGTACACTCCTGAGTTAAAAAATTTCAAAATTCCTTATTTAATTTAGAGTCCCTTTCGGCTACTTCATATACACCATCGTATTAATACCATGGCAATGTACGCCCCTGAACACACCACAATATAAAACATGCACACACATTGAACACCGACACACACACACACACACACACACACACACACACACAGAAATGGAAGAAACGACAGGCATAGGACTGACACCTGGCGAATAATTGGAATACCAATACCCCCACCATCTTAACATCGGGACCACTTACCGAATTCGCGAGGATAGTCAGTCGTCACCTCACAGCATCAAAGGAGGGACAACCGCAGGAGAAGAGCAACCAAAAGCGGCATAGTACAAAAATGGCATAAATCAGAATATTCCAACACACACACTCCACATGTCACCTACACAAAAACACACACAGTAATCTCGTAAGTGCGACAAACATAAAGTATTCGTAAAGTTCACATATTATACATATTAACTGTACATATTTATTATTACTGTAGACTCCTGATGAGGGTACACTAGAATGTACTGAAACATGTTGAGATACAATACATGATGTCTTTAAATCTCTCAACCTTATAAAAAGGGTGTTCATTCCAAATTACTTTAATTATTAAACAAGGTTGAGCAATTAATATTACATTGAAATCATAGATTGTTACGTAGACGCAGATTGGGCTAGTGATAGCGTAGACAGAAAATCTACAACTGGATTCTTGATCTGTTTATTTGGAAATATGATCGAGTGGAAATCCGGAAAACAAAAGAGTGTAACAAAGGCCTCAACTTATGCAGAATATGTTGCCTTATCTGAAGCAATCAGTGAAATAAAATTTATAATAGAGTTAGTAAAAAGTTTCAATCTAAAATTAAACAATCCCAAATTCAAAACATATTGAAATACATTATCATTATGTCCACGAAAGTGTAAAGGCAAAATGTATTGAAGTGTGTAAAATTGTTTCAGATGAAAATGTCGCTGATATATTTACAAAAGCATTATGCAAGGAAAAATTTGTAAAATTCAGGAAGTTGTTGAATGTAAAGTGAATAAAATATGCGAAAGTTTAAATGTGTATGTAATATGAAAACAATGTAAATGTAAGGAGGCGTGTTGAAATGTGAGGTACATTTAATTGACACACTGTATATATCCGCGACGGCGTTGCGTGTTTTGTTGGGTAAGGAGGGAACACAATAGAGAATCCCCCCTCCATTGTATTATGTTTTGTTTGATTGTGTTACGTCGCGGCCTGAATTAAAGAATGAAAGGGCTCTCTTTGATCGATCTGGGCAAGGAAGACAGACCGCGGCAACAATGGGTACGATTCCGACCTCGATCGGGCGTCGTACGAACGTCTGTTTTAGTCAATCGCGGTACCGCGAATTTACAGGGACCAGACGTTAGGTAATTAGTGAGCAAGGTGGAGGTGGAAGCTAAGGAAAAATAAAAGGGGGTGGAGATGCAGGGAGAGCAAAAGGGGTTTTCACCCTGTTTGGTAAAGATATCAGTGGACTGTATTTTCTTTAAGGTGTTATGAATTATACCGAGCCGGATTTCGAATAAGGAGTTTGGTGACAGTTGTGGGGAAATGACTGCACACAATAAAAATAAATATGAATTTATTGATCAGATCTTGGTTAATAAATAGATCATGAGTTTAATAAATAGATCTGCGTAGTGTGTGACTTTGATCACGTGTGGAATTATAAAAATTCGATCATGTATTGATCAGGGCTCTCCCATTTAAATAAATAAATATATTTTGTCACACACTTTCTTTGTGATCATTGCGAGCAGAAATCTAGTCTTAATTTACCGTGCCGAGGTGGTGTCCGCACGTGGCTGTTACCAGTCGGTTTGAGAGACGGGCGTAAATCGTCCTCCTCGTTCTGGCTCTGCTCTGAATTTGATCTGGACTTTCTGCCTGTAACCTGGCTGATTGTTCAGTTCTGATCTGATCCTTTTTATTCTGTTGTTGCCTCACAGAAGATCACTTTTTCCTTGAACTGGTCAGAGATATCTCCTTGTCGCACAAGTACTTTGAACAGAATGATGGCCGACTTCCTGTACCCGCTTTCTTCTTGCGAGAAAGAAGGAAGTGGCGTGAACATGTGATCCTGTATCGATCGGTGATTTGTCACCGCATTTGGACACGCAGGAGTCGTGTCCACTCCTGATTGGCGCGTAACGAACAATAGACAGTCGGCGCGCTATTGATCGATGATCACAGCCGCTCGCGCGTGAGGTATGTTTATGATCCGCGCTTAAAGAGCAGCGGGTATGCTGCTGCCGCCCGCCATGAACTAGATCAATTCGCAACATTCCGCCCGCCATCAGGGACGGAGTCTCTGATTATTTCGTGATCTGATCGTCCTGAGCCTGTACTGGTAGGATGGCTAATTTCCTGATCGGTCTCGTAAGTGTTGATGTAGCCGTTCTGAGCGTTACCACACGCGTGAGCTGATCCTTTCCTGGATGGAGCTGAATTACTCTTGCGAGAGGCCACTTTCCAGGTGGCAGCCTCTCGTCTGTGATCAATACCAATGATCCAACCTTGATCTGATTCGATGAGTGATGCCACTTTGATATTGCTAGATGGCGCTGAAGATACTGAGCTGACCATATAGACCAAAATTGCTGAAGTCTTTGTTGAACAAATTGCCATCTCGATAGTCTTGATTGAGCAATATCAGTGACTGATGATTCTGGAACAGTAGTGATCGGGCCTCCAATTAGAAAATGTGCTGGTGTTAATGCACTTACGTCTTCAGGATCATCTGAGAGTGGCTCCAGCGGTCGTGAATTAAGAACTGCCTCGATCTGTACGAGCAATGTAGTAAGTTCTTCGTAAGTGAGCGCAGTTTCTCCAATTGATCTGCTCAAGTGATATTTCACTGATTTGACCGCAGCTTCCCATTTTCCCCCCATGTGGGGTGCTCCTGGAGGATTAAACTTCCACGTGGTTCCGTCATTGGTTAAAGAACAGCACAGATCATTCGACTCCTTCGAGCCTTGCGTGAACATTTTCTTTAGGGCGGCATCTGCCCCGATAAAGTTCGTGCCGCAATCACTATGTAAAGTGTGGCAGATGCCTCTGCGTCCAGTGAACCGTCTGAAAGCAGCTATGAATGAGTCAGCAGTGCAATCACTTACCGCTTCAAGGTGTACTGCGGACGTAGCAAAACACACAAAGATGCACAACCATCCCTTTTGATTTTTGGCGCCTCTTCCCTTCCAGGTCTTTATGGTGAGTGGACCAGCGTAATCCACTCCCGAGGTGAAGAATGGTCGGGATGGTGTGACTCGTGCTGCTGGTAACTGACCCATCAATTGTTGTGCTCGCACGCCACGTTGGCGAGCACAGATCATGCAGCGGAGCACATGCGATCGAATCGGAGCTCTACCACCGATGATCCAATACGATCGCCTTATATGGTTCATTGTTGCTTGCGTACCACCATGCAAGGTCTTAAGATGAGCATCAGATATGATCAGTTCTGTAAATTTTGAACATTTTGGTAAAATTGCTGGATGAACTGTCTCTGGTTCCAATTGAGAGTGTGCAAGTCTTCCTCCAACACGAATTATGCCTTGAGTGTCGATGAAGGCAGTCAACTTATTGAAGGGATGAACTGGTGGCAGATTTTTTGACCCAATAAGCTTGATCTCGTTTCTAAAACACGCTGCTTGTGTTGCTTTGATCCAGAACACTCGCGATTGATCAATGTCTTGTGGCGTGAGCGGTCGTGCGAGTGTTGATTGTGGCAATTTCCTTATGATCTGACTTACTCTGAAGCAAATTGCGGTTACTCGGAGTAATTTGATAAGTGATGAATACCTGTAGATCATGTCCCAATGATATTCGTCCTGATCTCTTGCCACAAAGAATGAGAGCCCCGGACGCTCCTCTTGATTCGTCTCTGATTTGATCTGAACTGGCTGGACTGGCCATAAGCTTTGGGTCGATCGTAACCATGGTGGTCCTGTCCACCATAAGTGATGCTTCTGGAGCTGGGACATACTTAGCCCTCTTGAAGCGCAATCGGCTGGATTTTCTTTGCCAGGAACAAATCTCCATACGCTGTTTGGAGTAAGATCTTGAAAGGCTGACACTCTGTTCCTGACAAAGTCCTTCCACCTTGATGGATGTGATCTGATCCAGGTGAGCGTAACTGACGAGTCTGTCCATAGATATGTTCTTGATCCGGTCAGTTCTAATGTTTGCTGCACATGCTTCATAAGCTTTGATACGAGCAGTGCAGCTGTGAGCTCGAGTCTTGGTATGGACAGCCTCTTGAGCGGAGCAACTTTTGATTTGGCGCAGATCAATGTAACCTTTGGTTGTTCACCTGGATTTTCCACTTTGATATAGATCGCAGCAGCAGTTGCTAATTGCGATGCATCCGAAAATCCATGCAATTCCACTGTTGATTTGCTCGTTATGTTGATCCAGCGGGGAATTGCAATTTCAGATACATCGTCTAGCTCTTCTCTAAATGATATCCATTTGAAACTGGCTTGATCTGATACTTGATCATCCCACTTGAGCTTCTCCAGCCAAAGCTCTTGCAGTAACACTTTTGCCTTGATAATGAACGGTGCCAGAAATCCAAGTGGATCATATAATTGGGCTGTCTCTGATAAAATCACTCTCTTCGTTATTTTGGAACTTGAGCATGGTGGGTTTGATTTGAACTTGAACTGATCCTTCTGAGCATTCCATGACAAGCCTAAGATCTTGGTGCTGCTATCTTCGAATGTAAGCTCTGGATCTGTCGATATTTGTTGAGCAATGTCTTTCATGAACTTTGTACTGTTGCTGTGCCATTTCGCTAATGGGAATCCGCCCGCCCTGCAGAGCTGGGTTACTTGATCTGATATTTCAACCAGCTTTTCTAGTTGATCTGATCCTCCAAATATGTCATCGACATATCTGCCTTTCGTGATTGGTTCAATTGCAAGAGGGAATCGATGTCCTTCGTCTTCTACTAATTGTAAAAGTGATCTGACTGCTAGAAATGGTGCTGATCTCGTACCATACGTTACAGTTGTCAACTGATAAGGCACCATATTGAGCTGTTCATCGATCCACATGATTCTTTGCAAATCCCAATCGTCTTCGTGAACTTTGATCTGTCTATACATTTTCGTGATGTCTGTCGTGAAGAGATACTTGTATTGTCGAATCCAGAGCAATATATCAAAGATGTCCTTTTGAAGTTTTGCTCCCACGTGTTGAATATCGTTCACAGACACGCCTGTTGTTGTTGGACTGGATCCGTTGAACACGACTCTTAACTTTGTTGTACTTCGATCTGGTCTGAACACTCCATGATGAGGAAGGTAATAAGGGCCGGTAGTCTGAACATGATTTGATGATCGATCTCCAGAGACCCTCAACCCTCCTGATGCCGAAGCATCATGTGCCAAGGTCATCTCGTTTGATCGGTCATCATTGATCTGATCAGTTTCTTGTAACGACCTGCCCTGTATTGGTACACGCTTCATGTGACCAAGATCTTCATATTCCTTCATGAACTGGCAATATGACTGATTGTATTCCTCATCATTGTTGAGTCGCTTGAGTAGTCGAAACAGACATCGTTGAGCAGTAACATAGGAGGTTCCGAGCTTGTCTCTTGATGTTTTTAACGGAATTCTCACTATATACCTTCCACATTCGTCCCGTGTATGCGTTGATCTGAAATGTTCTTCACATGCTTGTTCATCTGGCGATAGTTCTTGATCATGTGTTATTGGCACGTCCTCTTGCGTCCAAAACTTAGCGAGCAACTCTTGACATCTGTCATCTGATGTTTCCACTGCAGTATGAAATGATTGAGGTGTTGCAGTGGCTTTCCCTTGTACTGGGCCAAGAACTACCCATCCAAATGCTGTCAATTGAGCCATTGGCGATACATAATCATGTTTAATGATTAATCCTTCTATGATCCGAACGTGAGAGTCTGCCCCTAATAAGATGTCAACAGGGCGTGGAACTAGGAAGTCAGGATCTGCTAGTTGTAACAATGTAAGATGAGGCCACTCTTGAGGGGTCACTCTGAATGATGGCAAGTCATTCGTCATTTTGTTCACTATATGTGCAATGATGTTGACGCATTGTGACGAATAATTTGATCTGAGCGTAAACGTGGTGACACCTCTTGTACGAGTAGCATTCATTCCTGACATTCCTGTGACCAAAAATGACGATTGATGCCTGCTCAATGCATTTGTTCTGACAATGTTGTTGGAGACGAATGTAAGTTCTGATCCTGGGTCTATGAGCAGTCTTACTGGATGAGCAGAAAATGGTGTGATGAGCTGTGCTTCTGCTGTTGCCAGTAGTGATCTGTTCCATTGATCTAGTCTGAATTCTGGTTGATTTGTTTCTTGATTTGGTCTGAAGTGTGTTGATCTGTTCTGTTGATCAAATTCGGATTCCTTTTGATCATGATCCCGATCTGTGCTGAACTCTAATGATCTGGGCTTGCGAAATGGCACTGATCTGGCTCACTTTTGAGCTCGAGTTGTGCTCTGATCGTATGATCTGGCCTGCGATGTGGATGCCTTGAGACACGGCATGTGGATCGACGTGTGGTGCTTCTGATTGCACGTCTTGCACGTTCGGTTCGACGTGCAATTGGCCAGGTTGTGATGGCCCAGGCAATTGAAGCACAGCCTGTTTTCTGTCACCAGCCTGTACCTCTCTGTCGGCTGCAGCTCCCGGTATTTGCCACACGCGGCAATGTAGTGCGGTCCCTTACAGCAATCGCAAGGATAGTTGGTCGGATCCTGGTCTGAGATCGCTGCAACATACGCTGCACGCTTGGGCAAGCTCTTCGTTTTGGCTGCTGATTTGTTCTCATGCTGATCTGAACTGACTTCAACTGCTTCTAAGGCTCTGGCCCTTGATGCAATGAACTGTATAAGATTTTCATACCGCATGGGTTCTTGAGCCGAGCTGCGTTTAACCTCCCAGGCCTCTCGCAATGTGGAGTCCAGGCGTCTCGTGATCAGATACAAAAGCACGTAGTTCCAATGGTGGATTGGAACTTCTAATGCTTTTAGAGCGTCCAACGTCTCTGTTGTGGAGCTTACTAGGTTGTTCAGATCACGAGCTGTTCGTTTTACGGTGGTGATATCTGAATGGAGACGTTCGACATAAGACATTATTAATCTGTCCTTGTCATTGAACCGTTGGATCAGTTGGTTCCAAGCTGGCAAAAACGAATCGTTGGACATCGGCACCCGTGCTATCATTTCGGCTGGAGTTCCACTAACACTGGTCTTGAGGTAGTGGAGCCTCTCCACATCGCTTATTTGATCATTGTCTATCACCATTGATTTGAACAGATCTCTAAATCCTGGCCATGCTGCCAGGTCCCCGTTAAAATGAGGCAGTTTCAACTCGGGCAGGGCTGATCTGTGCCTTACTTGATCTGTTCTGGAGGTTAATGCTCGAGTCTGCCTGTTGAGATCCGCTTTCGTTGTGAGTATGGATGATTTTATTGTGTAGAATGTTTTCATGGCTCTTTCATAAAATTTGCCAGTAATGTAAGGGTGATAAAGGAACCCTCTCTTACACGACTCACCCAGTGTGTAGTGATCCCTTTGAAATTCATCCCATAATTATTTTGCGTGTTCTATCATTCCATCCACTTCTTCCAGGGATGTAGGCCTTTGCTGTTTTAGATTCTCCTCCATTTCTTGGAGCATGCCGAACCGTGTTATCTGGATCTGAATTTTGAACTCATTGGGAGCTGATTGTTGCGGGCCAGGTGATGTTGAGCGTGTCTGCTGGTCTTCTGCAGGAACTTCCAGTTTTTTCTGATCTGTGCTTGTTTGTTCCGATGCTTGATCAGCTCCTTTTTGATCGGCACTTGATTTAGTCTCCTTAGTGTCAGAAGACTTCTTTTGATCAACTCCTTTCTGATCGGCACTTGATTTAGTCTCCTTTGATTCTGAAGACTGCATGGTCTTATCCTTGTCCATGTCTAATGAATCTGGATTGGACGTCTTGTATGATCTGTGATCTGCTCTTGATAATCTTGATATCGTGAGGCAACGAGCAGAATGAGTCTCATGTGTGTTATGAACTGTACCGATCTCCCAGATCTGACACTTTACACACATGTTGCACTTGATCACACACTCACACCCACAGCTGACCAGACATCCGGCTCGAAGGACCAAAAAATGTTTGGTAAAGATATCAGTGGACTGTATTTTGTTTAAGGTGTTATGAATTATACCGAGCCGGATTTCGAATAAGGAGTCTGGTGACAGTTGTGGGGAAATGACTGCACACAATAAAAATAAATGTGAATTTATTGATCAGATCTTGGTTAATAAATAGATCATGAGTTTAATAAATAGATCTGCGTAGTGTGTGACTTTGATCACGTGTGGAATTATAAAAATTCGATCATGTATTGATCAGGGCTCTCCCATTTAAATAAATAAATATATTTTGTCACACACTTTCTTTGTGATCATTGCGAGCAGAAATCTAGTCTTAACTTACCGTGCCGAGGTGGTGTCCGCACGTGGCCGTTACCAGTCGGTTTGAGAGACGGGCGTAAATCGTCCTCCTCGTTCTGGCTCTGCTCTGAATTTGATCTGGACTTTCTGCCTGTAACCTGGCTGATTGTTCAGTTCTGATCTGATCCTTTTTATTCTGTTGTTGCCTCACAGAAGATCACTTTTTCCTTGAACTGGTCAGAGATATCTCCTTGTCGCACAAGTACTTTGAACAGAATGATGGCCGACTTCCTGTACCCGCTTTCTTCTTGCGAGAAAGAAGGAAGTGGCGTGAACATGTGATCCTGTATCGATCGGTGATTTGTCACCGCATATGGACACGCAGGAGTCGTGTCCACTCCTGATTGGCGCGTAACGAACAATAGACAGTCGGCGCGCTATTGATCGATGATCACAGCCGCTCGCGCGTGTGGTATGTTTATGATCCGCGCTTAAAGAGCAGCGGGTATGCTGCTGCCGCCCGCCATGAACTAGATCAATTCGCAACACACCGGATTAATACTTGCGCAGGGAATACGTAGTGCAGGTACTTACCAATCTGTAGTGGAAAAGGTGTAGGCGTTCAAAGTCTACTGGTGATTGCAATGGCTGGAGTGGACCTCGGTCAGGTAATACACACGCGTAAGCAAGGGCAGGAAATTCGAGTAATGATGTGCAAGCGTTTAAATATGTATATGTATGTATTTGAACTGATAGTGTGTTGTAATGAGGTGAATTCACAAATATCTTTGAGGAGTTAAAATGAGTAAAAAAAGTGATCTCAGTCGAGAAGAGCAAAAGGGATTTTTGGAAGTTAATCGAACACTGCTAAAAACGGAGTGACGGGTATTCACGAATGTGATAAGGGTCATTCCATGTCAAATCGACCAGTGGTTGGAATCGACCAATTTTGATTTGGATGAATTTTGGTCAGAACTTTTCTTTTATCATAAAACGAAGTCCTGTCAAAGGAAAAAAATTAAAAAAATTTTTTTTGGAAGTTATGCGAACTTGAAAATGTTGCCATTTTTCGAGTTTCTGAATCTTATTTTTTTAATATCTCGAGAACTATTATAGGTACAGAAATGGGCAACAACTTTTTTTAAAGAGCATACTTGGAACTGTAATCAAAAATTATTGTGAAAAAAATTTTCGAAAAAATCGCTGATTTGCACAATTTTGAAAACTAAAAAATCTTAAAAATCGCTGAACCCCCATAAATTTTTGGCTCAAATTTTTTTCTAAGGTACCTCTAACTAATCTCAAAAGATGCTGAAAATTTCAAAAGGGTGTTTTTTTTCTTTCAAAAGATATGAATTTTTGAATTCTGAAGAAAAAATTTTTTTTTTCTTTGACACATACTCAATGAAATAACGATAAATACAATTTTGATTTGGGTGAATTTTGGTCAGAAGTTTTCTTTTATCATAAAACGAAGTTGTGCGAAAGGAGAAAAATTAAAAAAATTTTTTTTGGAAGTTATGCGAACTTGAAAATGTTGCCATTTTTCGAGTTTCTGAATCTTAATTTTTTAATATCTCGAGAACTATTATAGGTACAGAAATGGGCAACAACTTTTTTTAAAGAGCATACTTGGAACTGTAATCAAAAATTATTGTGAAAAAAATTTTCGAAAAAATCGCTGATTTGCACAATTTTGAAAACTAAAAAATCTTAAAAATCGCTGAACCCCCATAAATTTTTGGCTCAAATGTTTTTCTAAGGTGCCTCTAACTAATCTCAAAAGATGCTGAAAATTTCAAGAGGGGTTTTTTTTTCTTTCAAAAGATATGAATTTTTGAATTCTGAAGAAAAAATTTTTTTTTTCTTTGACACATACTCAATGAAATAACGATAAATACAATTTTGATTTGGGTGAATTTTGGTCAGAAGTTTTCTTTTATCATAAAACGAAGTTGTGCGAAAGGAGAAAAATTAATAAAATTTTTTTTGGAAGTTATGCGAACTTGAAAATGTTGCCATTTTTCCAGTTTCTTAATCTTATTTTTTAAATATCTCGAGAACTATTATAGTTACAGAAATGGGCCACAAATTTTTTTAAAGAGCATACTTGGAACTGTAATAAAAAATTATTGTGGAAAAAATTTTCGAAAAAATCGCTGATTTGCAGAATTTTGAAAACTAAAAAATCTTAAAAATCGCTGAACCCCCATTTATTTTTGGCTCAATTATTTTTCTAAGGTACCTCTAACTAATCTCAAAAGATGCTGAAATTGTCAAGAAGGGGTTTTTTTTCTTTCAAAAGATACATATATTATATATCATATATTCATATCTTATCATATTATATTTATATATTATATATCATATATTCATATCTTATCATATTATATTTATATATTATATATCATATATTCATATCTTTTGAAAGAAAAAAAACCCCTTCTTGACAATACATATATTATATATCATATATTCATATCTTATCATATTATATATCATATATTCATATCTTTTGAAAGAAAAAAAACCCCTTCTTGACAATTTCAGCATCTTTTGAGATTAGTTAGAGGTACCTTAGAAAAAAATTTGAGCCAAAAATAAATGGGGGTTCAACGATTTTTAAGATTTTTTAGTTTTCAAAATTCTGCAAATCAGCGATTTTTTCGAAAATTTTTTTCACAATAATTTTTTATTACAGTTCCAAGCATGCTCTTTAAAAAAAGTTGTTTCCCATTTCTGTACCTATAATAGTTCTCGAGATATTCAAAAAATAAGATTCAGAAACTCGAAAAATGGCAACATTTTCAAGTTCGCATAACTTCCAAAAAAAATTTTTTTAATTTTTTTCCTTTGACAGGACTTCGTTTTATGATAAAAGAAAAGTTCTGACCAAAATTCATCCAAATCAAAATTGGTCGATTCCAACCACTGGTCGATTTGACATGGAATGACCCATAATTAAATCCTCCGATCTCCGCTCTTAGCGTTCTACCACCAACCACGCGCCTTCGTCTTTCCAAATTGTGCTGATTAATTATGGCACCTGCCGACTTATTGGCCGCCTTCCTTCCCGTCACGCATGATTGGCAAATGCCAATCATGACGTCACGACCTTCGCGCTTCGTGCGAGTCCGCGCGGAGCCTAGCGCTCCTGCGGATTCCCCCACCGCGACACTTGTCTTGGTACAACAGAAGGAGAAGGAGTGTGACAGAAAGAGAGTGCAATACAATATATCGTGTGTGAGAAAAGTTTGCTCCCAAGTTTATTTCCGACAAATTCCAAATCCTCCGATACGCCTTTTCTCCTCACAATTCCACTTCCGCTACTCCTTTCGATCTACCTCCTTTTTCAAAAGCAAGTCCACCACCAGTGACCTTCCAAATCTTCCCTTTCAACTCCATCCCGATCACCTTCCCTTCTTTCAAATTTCCGTGGTTCACCTGTGGGCTTTCCCCAGCCCAGAACCAGCGTTCCGTCTGCCGGTATCGCAGACAAGTTTTGGTCCTTCGAGCCGGATCGGGCGAAGATTTCCAAGACGCAAGGGCTCCTTGCTCCAGAGGACAGCGAAGGTCACATCTCCAACCGCCGTTGGCGCCAAAGTCCTAACGGTTCCCGCCATCTTCCAAACCGTCGCAAGCGTATCCAGCCAACATGAGCGAACTGGAGCAGTTGGTGGATGCCCTGGAAGATTATGAACGCCGAATTAAGAAGCTGTGGGTCATTTATCAAAAATTGGCGACACCCAAGAAGACTCCGCAGGCGATCAAGTCCCGGCTGGCGGATCTTCAGGAGCATAAGTTGAGTAGTTTTGAGATCCACAAGCTGATCCTGTCCATTACGGACAGAAAGATTAGACAGGCTCACCCCTACTTTGTCAACGAGACATTTGATTTGCTGACCGAGGCCGTCGAGGAAGTCCGTGATGCACTCACTGGGGCTCTCGAGGCTATGACCGAGGCCAATTCCACTGCCACGGGATCATCCACTGTCGCGCCTGCTCAACGAAATACTCCGATAGAATTGACTCCCATTCGAATCCCCACCTTTTCAGGGGAATATGACAAGTGGTACTAATTTCGTGACATTTTCCTCTCGCTGGTCGACGCACGTAAAGACTTACCGGACATCCAAAAGCTTCAGTATTTGAAGTCCAGTGTAGACGGGCATGCCGCCAGCGTCCTTCGACACATGCAGGTCACCGATGCCAGCTACAAGGCGGCGTGGGAATTACTGAGACGACGGTATGAAAATCCACGTGCGACCTTGTATTCTTACCTGGACGATCTTTTGGCGATCCCAAAAGTCGGTTCCAACCGCCAACGGGATCTGCTCAACCTCCGCGACAAGACGTTCGAGATCTACAATAATATATTAGGACTCTCCCGACAGATCCGCATGTGGGAAGACCAGTTTATTAATTTCATCCTTACAAGATTAGATGTGTTACGAACTGTAACTAGCATCAGCTGTGATCAAGAGCAGTGACCCGCCGCCAAAACATAATCTGTTTACATGTCTCCTTCTTCCAACCGCTTCTATCGCTATCCCTTTCCACTCTCCTGCTGTCTCTCTTCCTTGTGTCTCGCCGTCTCGAAATATGCCTATCGACTCATACTGTCTCCCCACCTTTTTTCCCTTAAACCTATTACCGCCTTTCCCGCGTGTTCGTTACCTCTCCCCCTAATTATGTCTAGCGGATGACGAATTTAAAATCTAACCACAGTTCTTGTCCAAATCTATCACAGAGCGTACGTAGAATAAAAGTGTCTCAAAAGTTACACGGTGCTATTTCCTGAGCCTCCTCACTTACTACTATTAGTGGATACTTTCCACACTGTCCAGCACAAGTGCTAGTGCATAACGGAAAAACAATTTCGATACCAAATATCACCAACAATTCATCTGACCCACAGCGTCATTTTTTGGACGTTCGAGCCGGATTACCCACTCAGCTACGAGGTATGACCACGGCAATTACTTCTACGTATCCGAAGAAAAAGAAAACTGCTTGAGTAAGTCTCTCAATCATCATACCGCTACGCTCACTAACCATTGTCGAGGCACGTTTAAACTACAACGGTTAAACCATCAAAACAATGGAGCAACTCCTACACCGACAGACCGAGCTACAAGGTCGTATAAGCCGCTCATATGAAAATTTAAGAAAATTGGGTTCCGCTAATATTACCAAGGGAGCCATACAGACGAGACTTGATGGGCTAATCGAAAATTGGAAAAAGTTCGAAGCGCATCACGAGCTTATTTAAGGGGTTACATGGGTTTCCTCTGGGAAAAAACGGCCTACATTTAATCATTTTTTTTTTTATATAAAAAATGAAATATTTAATTCAAACTTTTTACAGTCTTAAAGATACACATTTAATAAAGGATTACTAAATTTTTTGAAAAAAAATATGAAAAACTCTGCCATTGTGACGTCATTTCTGGCGAGCCCGCGGAAAAAAGATGCATCCGTCTTGACAGCAGAACTCGTAGCAGGATCATCTGAAGCGAAAAAAAAATACATGTTTTAGTTAAGACTTTAAACTAAAACTTGGACGAAGAGAAAAAGAAAAAAATTAAAATTGGATTTTTGGCAGAGATATTTACGAAACAATGAAAAATTTGGCTAAAATACCGCGGCATTTTTATTTTTTTTTAAATAGTTGTTATGGAAAAAAAAATCCTTCGTCCAAGTCCTTGTAAATTGTATCTCGGAGACTTGTCCAAAATTTCATCAAGATCGGTTGAGTAGTTCTCGAGAAATCTTGACAAACGTCTTTGAAAACACAGTTTTGAGAAAAACGCGTTTAAACATTTGAGGGACAATAAAACAGGGAAAAAAATTTTTTTTTCTAACTTACATTGAATCGTCGATTCCTGGGCCATAAAGTAAAGAACCTGCTGCAGCTGCGATATCCAGGGCATCCTTTTGTTCATGTCTATGACGAATCCTTGCTTCACGAGTCTCGCTTGCAGATTTTTTCTCGGCGGCACAGGTACGGTTTTTGTCAGCTTTTCGGGCATATTCGTGGAAATTTAGGCCAAGTTTCAAGTCCATACCGTGCATAATTAATAACAAAACTGACGTTCCTTCATTAAAAATGCAAGTAGCGACCAATGCAGCAATATCTACGACCTTGGAACCAGCTGGAAGTACTTTCGGAGTAATTTTCCAGATCAATTGGTTCAAACTTTCGTTGTTATTTTGCGTAAACCCACCAACACACCGCACCAAAAGCTCATCCTGACTCAGATTTTCATACGTAGGCTTTATTGCACTCAAAACATCATCTGAAAATGCTGTGTAATCGTGTTTGAACGATGAAAGAGTGTTCGTTACCGATGCTCGCTGCCAAGCGCACCAGGAGTCTGGACCTTTCGCACAATATTCATGCTGAGGTTTTTTGTCTATCGAGCTATAGTGATAGAAGGTAGCCCATATAGGGTCATTTTTTCTACTGACTGACAGTTTCTTCTGATTGCTAAACCATAATAAACAGTTAGCTTGTCAATCAGTTTGCTTGTCAGTTTACCTTTGCCGGAAAGAGTTTTTTTTTCATTTTTTTGCCATTCACTATTTTTTCCTCAACTGTTTTCTTTACTAAGTCACGTAAACGGGTACCCATCCTCTTCTGTACGTGTCCAATGCATTCTTTCTTATTTATAAGAAAATCTTCACCGTAGGGTTTCGATTTGAGAATCCCAGAGTAAGTTTTGGAATCTCCATCTCCAATATAATTTACGTACCTCAGGCCATGTTTTACTACAGAACGTTTAAACATTTCAATAATAGAAGATACTTCCATATTCCCAGATGCTCCAGTGAGATTGGCTCTACATTGATTTGATTCACTGTGTTCTTTTTTCCACTCTTCATATTCTCCCGTATTTAATTTTTTTTTCCAGGACTCACATAATTTACAATACGAGCATTTAATAAGCACATCCAACACTTTTCCCGAATAATATCCGATTAGTGAACTCACACCATATAGTGATGCGAATCCACGCTTCTTCCACGTTCCATCACCAGAAACACTCACATCTGTCGTATCTTCACCGTCGTTTTCAACCCTTGTTAATTGCTTTTCTTGTTTAGCAGCAGTGGAGAATAGTGTCTCAGCAATTGTCACGATGCAGTCACGTATTTTATCAATATAAAAATCGTATGTTGACTGATTCAAAAAGGAGCAGCTTATGTCCATCAAACCGCAAAATTTCTTGCATCCGGCGAGCTCCAAGCCCAATACTCGCATAACAAAAATAAACCGCCGATTCAGTTCGTATATTCTGCCAATTTGTTGACAAGATAAAATATATTTTGGATCACATCGTTCACATGCTACCACAATTTTAAATCCCAAACCGAAGTTCGAGCATTGTTTAAAATCTACTTTCCCGTTGCACAATTTCTCTTCACCTTTACTTTTAATAATATTACAACACCGCACAAAACATGAGAGTGTTGAAAAAACAAGAGCAAAGTCGATGATTGAATATTGTAGCGTGGCATCCTCTGGCACGTGCTCTTTATCGTCACCTTTTAATTTTTTCCCCGATGTGCTTGTGAAAGAATCATGCACTTTAGGATTTTTTGGATTGAAAGACTGTTTTCTTTTCCTTGGTCGATCTTTCCTACGAACACCGTCCGGTAACTGACATCTTGACAGTTTAGGCATTTTTAAATATAATTTTCGATGGGAACTTATAACTTCAAAATAAACCTCGTGATTCGACAACCAATAACCAACTGAAGTATTTCAACTAGTAACCCTTAGAGAGTGAAAGAAACGGACAAGAAGTGTCACGACGCAAAAAACATTTTCCCATTCAGCCACAATTTTTTTCCCAATTCAATAGTTCGGTCTCTTTGACCAGATATCCTTTCACAGATTTATCAGTTCTCGCCGATCCTTATTGTGTCCTAATCCCCACACAAAAAACGTCAACTCTCCCTACAACGCAATTACCCTTCCCCATAGGACAGCGCATATAATTTATATAAACATTCCCACTTCTCACATCTTTTGACAATCCCTACTCTTCCCACTTTCCACCACTCCTTCGCTTCACTCCTCCTGCAAATTTTCCAAAAATCCTGCAATCTTTTCAAGCACCCGTCATCGAAACACGGTTCCACACAATTCTTCATATTCGAAATATATATTATAACCCAGTACGTCTTCGCAGAATTATTATTCCCGAAACAGAAAACTGCAAGGGAACGCCTGTTACAACCTTTTGCGAACTCAGCGAATTGTGGGTGACGAGGCGAGTACTCGCGCGAAATCAACGCATTCGCAGCGTGTTGAGCCCAGCGGCGCGCTGAGCCCAGCTACTGTTGAGTGCGCAACTTCTTAAGACTGTATCTCCGAAACTATTACTCGGATCGACTTGAAACTTTAGGACAATATTCTAGAGATGTTGTAGAATTTAATAAGACATTATAAAAAAATCGATTTTTCGAAGCCGTGAAACCCATGTAAGTAACCCCTTAACTAAGGAAACGGCGACTTACGACTATTTTGCCAAAGATATTTTTGGAATCATGGAGGAGATTTTTTACACCCAGAGGCCTCGGTTTGTTGATCTTATGGCACAATACATGAGCAGTGAGGGAGAAAAAACAGCCCCCTCAACCGTCATCCCTGACCAATGCCCGAAATCGAGGCTCGTACATATTGAACTTCCACACTTCTCCGGTTCATTCCAGACTTGGGCGCAGTTCAAGGACATCTTTACATCACTCGTTATAAATGATCAAAGCCTCACGAACACGGAACGCATTCATTACCTGCTAAATGTACAATCTGGGGAGCCAGCGAATCTTTTAAAAGGGATTCCGGTTATCGATGAAAATTTTTTGGGAGCTTGGGAACAATTGGCCACAAGATATGATAACAAACGTATTCTTGTAGATTCCCAATTCAATGCACTAGCAGCCATTAAACCGATGAGCACCAACTCGGCACAGGAGTTGAAACGCGTATTCCACGGAACATTAAATGTCGTAAACTCGTTGGAAGCCTTAGATCGGTCGATCAATCAAGGAACGGATTGGCTGGTTCATACAACGGTTGAACGTCTCAGCAATGACACATTGCAGCACTGGGAGACGTCACTAGGAGGAAGCAAGGAACCTCCATCATTTGACCACTTGAAACAGTTCCTGGAGACACAGATTCGTACCCTCGAGGCAGTTGAAGCAAAAACCCAGAGACCACAACCTAAGGCAACGCCTAAGCACACAAGTCAATCAACACAACGATACGTACGGTCGCACCAGGTTACCAAAAGGGAATCGGCAAGGGTACGTTGCTTTTTGTGTCAAGGTAACCATTTTATTTTATACTGCGAGGCGCTACAAAGCAAGATTCCCTCGGAAAGAAAGGACATCATAATAGCGCGAGAGTTGTGCTTCAATTGCCTGGGGAGGCACAAGGTGTCAGAATGCACATCTGAGAAACGGTGTCAGAAATGTTTAGGGCGACACCATTCCATTCTACACGAATCCTTTCACAGTCAACCAACCCAGCGCACGACGCATGTGGCAGAGTTGAATATCTCTCGGGATAAATCAGTCATTTTAGCCACTGCACAGGTCTACGTTACAACCCACCGAGGAGAGAAAATATTGGTCCGAGCGCTAATTGATCAAGGGTCTGAGGTGACCCTGGTTACAGAAAACTTGACGCAACTTTTGCAACTACTACGACGGAAGGTTGACATGATCGTGACCGGTGTGGGCACGGAGAGTTATCAACGAGTGCGAGGTGAAATTAACACATCTCTAACGTCTAGGGTAGAGCCAGATTACTGCCTGCCAGTTAAGGCCCTCGTTCTGAGGAGGTTGACAAACTACCAACCGGATCCGGATCTTACACAGACATTGTGGGATCATATTAAAGGGCTTGAACTGGTAGATCCTGACTTCAACCGACAAGGACGACTGGACATGATACTTGGAGTGGATGTCCATTCCGACATCATCCAAGAAGGTTTACGGAAAGGTCCGTCGAATGCACCGATTTCTCAAAAAGCTGCATTGGGGTGGATTTTATCAGGAAGGATCAGTGGGCGACGGGTATCTGGTGCCACAACCACGAGGGCGATATCATCACATGCCGTGGATAATGAGCTCGTACCTCTTATTCAACGCTTCTGGCAGCAAGAGGAATTAACAACATTACCATTAGCCCCGACACCAGAAGAGGCGCTATGTGAGGAGCACTTCACATCTACCCATCGCCGCACAGACACGGGACGATACGTGGTGCGATTGCCATGCAAGAACAACATCCCGCAATTTAAAGACACAAGACCACCTGCTGTTAAGGTCCAGTTATCGATGGAGAGACGGTTCGCAAGGAGCTCTGAACTTGCCAACCTGTACAGAGAGTTCATGCAAGAGTATGAAGACTTAGGACACATGGAGGAGTCATCGGGAACCAAGAGACAGGCGCCTTTAATGAATTTTTCCTCCCGCACCACGAAGTGTGGAAGGAGAGCAGCTCCACTACTAGACTTCGAGTGGTGTTCAACGGCTCCCAACTTGATAGCAAAGGTCAAGCTCTAAACAATTTCTTGTTCACAGGTCCGAATTTACTGCCTGAACTAAGTGATGTTCTGCTGCGTTGGTGAAGGCATCGATTTGTTATCTCTGCGGATATTGAAAATATGTACCGCCAGATCCTTGTGGATCCAAGGGATCAAAACTTACAAAAAATTGTATGGCGGACTGACACCAGTGGACCACTTCGCACTTTTACACTCAAAACCGTGACTTACGGGCTATCATGTGCCCCATTTTTAGCGATGAGGACGCTAAGGCAACTTGCCGATGACGAGGAACATCATTACCCAATGGGATCTCAGGCCCTACGTGCAGATTGCTATGTCGATGATATCTTAACCGGTGATTCTTCGCTCGCCACAGCAAAACAACGCCAGGGAGAACTGATCGACATCTGCAAGGCGGGCGGTTTTAATCTAAGAAAATGGGCAGCGAATTGTCAAGAATTGGTACCATTGGGTGCGCAAGAAGTTCAAATGGACAAGCAACTACTCTGTCCCAATGAGAATGATCGGCTGGTGCTTGGCATAAGCTGGAACCCATGGCGGATGCATTCAATTACAAGGTGACGGTAAGCGCTCCCCCAAAAACAATTACTAAGAAAACGGTTCTTTCCCAGATTTCCAAACTGTTTGATCCTCTGGGATGGATAGCGCCAGTTATTATCTCGGCAAAGGTTTTCATGCAATCATTATGGCTGATTGCCTTGGAGTGGGATACACCTCTCCCACAGACTGAAGCGAGGCAATGGGAGAAAATTTATAAAGAACTACCTGACATCTCCCAAATATCGTTGCCTCGATGGCTGCATTTAGACACTCAGGGTGCCAATGTCGAACTACATGGGTTCGCCGACGCTTCGGACAGAGCCAAGGCCGCCGTGATCTATCTAAGGGTAATTTCAACCACGGAGAAAGTAACTGTGTCTCTCGTATCATGTAAGACCAAGGTCGCGTCACTTAAGCCTGAATGTATCGCTCGAAAGGAGCTTTGCGCTGCAAAAATGCTAACCGATCTAGCCGCACATGTGTCCAGGACTTTAAAACTAGAAGACGTTCCCATCCACTTGTGGAGTGATTCCAAGGTCACACTTGCTTGGATACAAGGTCACCCGAGGAGATGGAAACAATACGTCGCCAATAGGGTGGCGGACATTCAGACAACGTTGCCACGTGCTATGTGGCACCATATAGAAAGAGTGGATAACCCTGCGGACTGTGCATCAAGAGGCATGACTCCATCAGAGCTGGCGTCCTTTGATCTATGGTGGCGTGGACCTGAACGACTAACTGCAACGTGTGCAACATGGGAAAGGTCCAATGCATACGCGGAAACTGACCAGGAGGCCAACCAGACAGTAAATCTGGTAACCAAGCTTCAAGAGGAGCGAGAATGGGATTTATTACATAAATTCTCAGCACTAACAAAACTTTTAAGCGTCACCGCCTGGTGTCAGCGGTGGTTCAAGAACCGATCCACTAAAAACAAGGAGACTTCTCCAACCATCACGACTACTGAGCTCAATCAAGCTCGACAGTTTTGGATTGCCATCGTGCAAGGGACAGCCTTTGGCAAAGAGATAGAACATCTTCGTCGAGGGGCTAACGTACCTCCAAAAGGCCCCATAGGGAAGTTAAACCCTATAATTGGTAAAGACGGTTTGCTTCGGGTTGGAGGACGCCTAAAACACTCGCTTCTCTCATATAACGAGAAGCACCCTATCGTACTACCAACGGGCTCGTACTTCACCCAATTAATAATAGATAGTGTGCATAAAACCGCATTGCACGGCGGAGTCCAACTTTCTCTCAACATGATCCGACAATCCTACTGGATCCCCAAGGGACGAAGTGTGATATAGAGATGGATATACAAATGTGTCCGATGCACAAGGTGGAGGGTTGAAACAGCGAGACAACGAATGGGTGACCTGCCGAGCACTCGCATCACACCTTCTCGGCCTTTTCTACACACCGGTCTCGACTATGCAGGACCCATTCTACTCCGAACTACGAAGGGTAGAGGCCATAAGGCCTACAAGGGATATATAGCAATTTTTGTCTGTTTCAGCACTAAGGCCATACACTTGGAGGCGGTGTCTGACTATACCACCGCTTCGTTCTTGGCTGCTTTCCGCCGTTTTGTTTCACGAAGGAGAGTATGCTCAACCATAACGAGTGATTGTGGCTCAAATTTTGTTGGAGCAGCAGCGGAATTACGGAGTCTTTTTAACGCTGCAACCAAAGAGCACCAAGCTGTTGCGGCGACAATCGCAAAGGATGGGACACAGTGGCGTTTCAATCCCCCCGGGGCCCCACACTTTGGAGGGTTATGGGAGGCGGCCGTTAAACGTACCAAATTTCATCTGCGGCGTGTAATAGGAGACACTACGTTGACATATGAGGAGATGACCACCTTTTTGACGCAAGTGGAAGCGTGTCTAAATTCTCGCCCACTTCAACAACTATCTGACGACCCCGACGACGTAAACGACCTAACGCCAGGACATTTTTTAATTGGTGGCCCGCTATGTGCAGTTCCCGAGCCAACTCTCGGCGACGTCCCAGTATCCCGGCTGTCACGTTGGCAGCTCTTAAGACGGATGCAGGAGCATTTTTGGAAACGGTGGGCCCACGAGTACCTCCAAACGTTGCAATCTCGAGGCAAGTAGACCATGGCAAAAACATCTGTAAGGGTCGGAGATATCTGTCTGGTCAAGGCAGAAACTGCACCTCCAACCAAATGGCCACTCGCGAGGGTTATCGAAACACATCCAGGAGAGGACGGCCTTACCAGAGTGGTCACACTTAAGACCGCCACCAGCATCTTAAAACGGCCGATCACAAAAATAGTCGTCCTACCAATATCAGAATAATTAACCGTTAGGGTCACATCATTTTTTGTACTACCATCTGATTTTTTCTTTAATAAAGAGCAATCATTTTCGTCAACGGACAAAAGGCGGGCGGAAATGTTACGAACTGTAACTAGCATCAGCTGTGATCAAGAGCAGTGACCTGCCGCCAAAACATAATCTGTTTACATGTCTCCTTCTTCCAACCGCTTCTATCGCTATCCCTTTCCATTCTCCTGCTGTCTCTCTTCCTTGTGTCCCGCCGTCTCGAAATATGCCTATCGACTCATACCGTCTCCCCACCTTTTTTCCCTTAAACCTATTACCGCCTTTCCCGCGTGTTCGTTACCTCTCCCTCTTACTAACTCTATGGTCCCGGAAACCCCATTGGAAACTGGGTAGCGTATTGGCAACCATACCTGGCCTAGACGGCTGTATCCGCGACGTATGTACGCTCGGCGTCCGGTGACGCCGCTCCGTCGATTCTCGGTAGATTCTTACACCGATCCCGCGCCGTCTTGTCGTCCAGACGCTTATTTATCATGTAAATATTTTCCATAGTTAATATTCAGTTTAGCTGCAAGTGCGTATTGTATATAACCTTGTACATATCTGTAAATAGCCTATAAGTCCTGTAAAACCTCGCGCACACTATTCCGTTCCGATAAGACTTCTGATTCCTAATGTAAACGACTCAAGCGTTATTGTAACTGCGTCGTAACTTGCATCGTACGCTCATAGTATCACGTACCACAAAATGGCGTCTCCATTCAACTCTCGACCTCACGATTGCGCCACATGTTTCACTTGCTCTGTAGAATAAGGCATCCGGCTACATTATTGTGATTCTCTTCCGTTCTACAGTTAGTTAAGGAATCGTTGTGAATACTTACTGCGCTACGCTTGTAATTTTTTCCTGCAGCACCAACTATGTAATTATTTCCACTCTGTACACTGTCTCCCTTTCAGTCTTCGTTCACTAATGAGAACGAAGGCGGGTGGCTTGTTCACGAATGTGATAATTAAATCCTCCGATCTCCGCTCGGTAGCGCTCTTAGCGTTCTACCACCAACCACGCGCCTTCGTCTTTCCAAATTGTGCTGATTAATTATGGCACCTGTCGACTTATTGGCCGCCTTCCTTCCCATCACGCATGATTGGCAAATGCCAATCATGACGTCACGACCTTCGCGCTTCGTGCGAGTCCGCGCGGAGCCTAGCGCTCCTGCGGATTCCCCCACCGCGACACTTGGCTTGGTACAACAGAAGGAGAAGGAGTGTGACAGAAAGAGAGTGCAATACAATATATCGTGTGTGAGAAAGGTTTGCTCCCAAGTTTATTTCCGACAAATTCCAAATCCTCCGATACGCCTTTTCTCCTCACAATTCCACTTCCGCTACTCCTTTCGTTCTATCTCCTTTTCCAAAAGCAAGTCCACCTCCAGTGACCTTCCAAGTCTTCCCTTTCAACTCCATCCCGATTACCTTCCCTTCTTTCAAATTTCCGTGGTTCACGTGTGGGCTGTCCCCAGCCCAGAACCAGCGTTCCGTCTGCCGGTATCACAGACAACGGGAAATTGAGCGAGCGAAAAAACGGTGACTCCACACCCCCAGACCCAGGGGCCTTGCGGGGCGTTACTCTTGGGCCCTTGTGGGTGGGTCCTGGGTGTTAATTGGTTGGTTGCAGTTTCTCGCTCTATTTCCCGGAATTGAGGAGTCGCTTGGCGAGCTGTCACCTCGCGCCTTTTGGGATGGCTGAGACTAAACAGTTTTGCGCGTCTGTTTGTCGTCGTCATACATTAGGTCCTTGACTACGTGCTCGCGCTTGGTTTCGATTGTTAAGGGTTCTAGCAAAGGAACGTTTCCCACGTGTCCGGGTGGAGGCATGGCTAGAGTGAAAGGTTATAAAAAAAAAGGTAAAGTCTGATGACGTAACAATTGCGTCGCAGCGAGACGTAGCGCTCTGTTCGCTGTCCCGTTCGTGGATCTCCGAAGTGTGAGCATGTTTGTCGTGTCCTCATTTGGAGACTAATAAAGAGAGAAGCTTTTCCTAGACAACTCGCTCTTATTTTAACAAAAAGATATGAACCGCCACTTGTGTGTCCTAAGAAATTTATTTAGTAAAACTAAGCAAAATGCTCACGCTGGAGAAAGTGATGCTCACCGGTCAACAGAAGGTTACGCACTACTGTTCCTCGCTTGGTAACAGCCCTCCGCGATGAGAAGAAAAAAAACGCGACCTGCTCCTCGGCGCCCTGACATTCGCTGGTCACCGTGTTACGCAACACATATTTTGGGTTATTATCCGTGGAGCACGTATGATAGAAAGTGGCCGTTACAGCCTCATTCATACCTTCGAGGCTCTTAACATTCCTCAGAATAACTAAGCCGTCTTATAATCACAATTTGTTCAATAGAGGTTTGGTTAATTTGCTCCTTCCAATAAGTTCAGGACCTTTTCTAACTTTTCAGAGACGGCTGGCTATCCTTTATTACACGTGGCCAATACACGCGCTTTTTACTACTTGAAAATCGTCACTATATAGATTTATATCTTGTATTTAATAAATAGGTAGACAAAGTTGACCACTCAACTACACCTCTGACTCGAACGCAAAGTATAGGAGGATCACGTTTATACATTATAACTTGAGAAGTACATACTTTGAATTAAGTTTTAAAAAGTTGCTGACATATTCTTAAGATGTTATACTAACATTTTATGCACGAAAAGAATCGATTTTTTGAAAATTTTACATGCACTGCCTCCCTTAATGAAGAAATGTAATGCAACAATGATATGATCGGGAACTTCCATCAATATCTCTTCGTCGCGACAACCGTTCAAATGCGCAAATATTATATTTGGTGGATATTCATTCGTATTGGGCACTGAGAGCGGTCATGGTTCTTATCCCATAACTCTGCGAAAATCCTCGTGCTACTACTTTGGCCTTTCGTCTCTCTAGTTTGCGGTTCGGACAGAACTTATTTCGCAAAACTAATCGGCTCCCGATCAATTTCGCGTCTTTCATTCGTTCAACGAGTTCCCAAGTATCGTTTTGAAATTATTGCGCTTAACTCGCCTGCGATGGCATCGTGTCACTCGTTCGCTTCCGACTTCTCAATAGCGAGTTCTAGGGGAACTTCAGCATACGAAAACTTTCTCAACCTCCGCGAACCAGCGGTTTCGGCCATATATTTTTTACGAGGCCTTCCCCTCATTTCCGTACGTTTTCGTCGAGGCCTTCCGCGACACCTTCCTCGGTATCTTCGCGATTTTCGATCTGAGTGCTTAAATCGTTTGAAACGCCGTCCTCGCCACGGTTTTCGTGGTTGCTCTTCTCGTCTATTACGCATTCGCGTTGGAGTCTGTTGTACTTTCTTTCCGGAAACTTTTCGAATTTTTCCATGAATTTTATGTCCCTGGCTGTTACGACCCGTCTTTTCTCCGGCAGCCATATTCGATAACTTTTCGAGCTTTCCGAATATTCGACAAATGTGCCTTTTTGCGATCGGGGATCGAACTTTCCCTTATTTGAACTGTTAACCAACGCACACGCTGTTGGCTGAAAGAAATCTGGACCTAAACCAACTCTCAAACCATTGTTTGATTGAAAACTCTTAAACATTATGTAAGGGAAGCCTTGCCCACACCTAGAAATAGAAATAAAACGAAAAGTGAGATTTGGCTGAAAGAAACTAGACCTAAACCAACTCTCAAACCATTGTTTGATTGAAAACCCTTAAACATTATGTAAGGGAAACCTTGCCCACACCTAGCCATAAAATTAAAACGAAAAGTGAGATTTGGCTGAAAGAAATCTAGACCTAAACCAACTCACAAACCATTTTTTGATTGAAAACCCTTAAATATTATGAAAGGGAAGCCTTGCCCGCACCTAGCCTTCGCCAATTCAATATCATTTCATTTCAAATACGCGCACTCTACCTGCAAACTTGTCCGTGCGCATGCGCAGATAGCGTTCGCGCTGCCGGTAAGGCAGGTTTTATAATAAACTTTAACGCTTAATAACTTTTTAATTAGACGAGAGCGCGCTTTTTTGCTTTTACAGATCTTATTTTCATGCAAAATTTGATGTTCCTGCAAAGTTTCATGCAAATCAGTGCGGAGGACCGGTTATCTTACGTTTACCCGGAAGAATTCCGAGGTTCTAACTTTGTAGGTAACACCACGTACCGACGAGGAATTCATAACACCGACGAGATATACTTAAAGACTGCTCACTATGGGCAATTTTTTTTTCCGATAATGGGGCCTGGTGGGGCCTGGCACGAGAGCGAAAAGATGTAGGTAAAGAAGTATAACAGCGTAGGTAACACCACGTACCGACGAGGAATTCATAAGAACCACTGTCGTGACGGTCGTGGTGGGGAAAAGATGTACGTGCTCTCAGTCAGCGAGTCGTCTGCTACGTACCGAACGGAGACAAGAAATGAGCTACGGCTCCGACTCCTCTCCGACACGATTGCGTACAAGTGTTTCCTTTGGCATAAGCCAGCGGTATTAAAATGCCTTTTCGTCCCTAACCTAACCAATGATCTGATAAAGTATCTTATTCGAAGGGTGATGATGGGGCTCAAAAGCGATCCCAAAACAATTATAAACCAAAAACGTCATTCGATAGCTCATTAAAAAATTCCCATTTTCATCATGTTTTAACGTTGAATCTGCAAGGGCGATGGGCAGTGAGGTGTAAATTGAAAACTTCCCTTTTTGCTCATTTTTAAAAAAGGGGTGTCAGTGAAAAAGTCAAGATCATCCTTTCTAGTCGTTTACTGGCGTGTTAAACTAATTTGTAGAACGAACTTTTATACATTATCGAATCCCATCACTCCCAATTTTTGTATCGTGATAATTTTAAGTGCTAGCAGCACCGACGAGGTTGAAAATGTTGCAAAAAGTACTTGTTAATTAAAGAAGTAAATGCCTTCCAATACACTTGCTCTCTTACATTGATTATTGTATTCCATTTCATACAAATGATCGGAACATGAGAAACGAAACGACCCTGTCTGTACGCAAAACTTCTTTATTTCTATGTTTACAATTCTAAAGTTTCTCCGTTGCTCGTACATCCGGTGATTTGACACGAATGTCGTCTCTGCGCCACGTTGCCGGCCACGCTGGGCCACGCGCCCGTCTCTTTGTAATTTGCCGACACCGCCAAACGTAGGGACAGTTGATATAGAAAGAGGGAGTGAAGATGAAGACATTGTTGAATGATTGAATGCCACATGACGATGAGGCAACACTAGTGCAGCGAAGAAATTTTTACAACTTTGACTGTTTATGAATAAAAATGTCAGTACCGTATTGCTAATATTTTGCCAAGTAAATTGAGACCAAACACGAAACCAATCCAGTTATATTTTGTTACTAATTAAAACTCCTAGTTAAATATAAAATTGCTTGCCACTTTATTTGCGTATGAGGAGTTTAAAGCCGTCTAAACTGTAGCAGGCTTCCTGTGTGAGTTTGTGAGAAGGCACCTGCCAATGGTGTCCCTACACTGTAAGAGACGCAAAAAAATGCCGCCAAGTGGACTTATAACGAATAGGGGACATTCATTCCACTCAAGAAAACTTTGTTTCTCATCTAGCTCCACGGTAAGCGTCGATTCATCCGCCAGGTGCTTCATTCGCATCGAATAGAAGTTCCTTCTTCACACCACATTGATCTCGCGACGCACAGTGGGGTATTTGCTCCGAATAGGCGGACAAAAATATTTTGTTGCTTTTATTGCATTTAATCGATGTAGTTGGTCACATTATGAGGTTCTAAGTATATCATAGAAATTTTATGAAAAAAAAATCATTTATTCATGTAAATTGTCAAAAAAAATCGTCGTTATTACACCTTTTTCAATATTTATTTGCACCTGTATAGTTTGGTATGTGTTATTTGAAAGATAAAATTGTGTTAAAGTTTGATCGATAAGTATATAACTATCATTTATTAGGAAAACATTATTTATTAAGATAAAGTATGCTTGATACACGCGCTCGATATAGTAAAGACTGTATGGCTTGTCTCGAAAGATTACTTTAATAAATTGTCTACACACTGTTGTTACAAATAATGTTTATATACACGATAGTGGTAGGGTAGGGTGGCATAGCTACACTTTAGGTATGCAGATGTGCATACCAGTAGGCTAGAGATGGAAGAGTTCTGGGATGTCTTTATTGTGTCTCATAGTGACCGATGAGTATTGGAAAGGTCAGGAAAGGGCTGCTTTATTAGGCATTTTAACCTATTCGCCATACGTGCGGTTAACAATAACCCCAACCATAAATAACGGGTTTGGCCAGCAAGGGTACCGAACAAAGTACATGTTTAATCGGTAACATAGTCTTGGTTATTGAGTGGCAGTTCTCCGGAATCTTTAGCTTCGTCATCTTCGTCATTGTTACTTTCGACTGAAAATATTGTTGATGCTGCAGACTGTAATAAGTGCTCAGCTTGAGCTGAAAGGCTTTTGCGGCCGCCCGAAACGGGTTGTCACTACGGGTAGCTCAACGCTTCCTCGGAGCCATTCTTTATTTTGTTTAATAAAATCTTCATGTTTTCTATGCGCTGCTGCCCATTTTTCTTTTAGACGCTTCATAAAACCCTTAATCGTGTCGATTATTGCAATCCTCTGTTCGTCTGAGCAATTTTCACGATTAAGTAAGATATTTTTCATATGTTCTAATTTTTTATCATTATTGCAGTCTTTTTTTTTGTTGCATAATGCTATATAACTCATTACGAGTAATTAACTTGATTCCTGATGACCCTAGTACCAAACATAACAAGTGTCTTTGAGAAAGAGAAAAAACTTGAAAATGACCATTTGTTACAAAAGTGCTTATAAAAGTCGCACCTGCAGCTACCTGCAGCTGATTCTTTTTGCGCTCGAAAGTAGAGGCTTTACTCTATCAGAGGACACCAAAATCGTTTCCGGCCCAGTCCGGCCACTATATCAAAATCACTTTTGAAAATTAACATTTGTGCGAAAACTTCTTTCTTTACGTGCAACTTTTCCAAGCCCTCTAACTCTTTCAATTTTGAGGATATTTCAAAATTTCTTTCACGCCAGTAAAGTACATACCTTGCTGAGAAGATTCCATGTTTGACATAATAAAAATCTGTTTTAAAACACTTACAAGGCACAAACAAACTTGGTGCGTTCGCGAGACTCTCCGTGAGCGATGCGCCCACTGAAAGCGACCGTCAACTTTGAACTGACCATACGGCCCTACCGGGCTTATGACTTGAAATTCCTTACTACCTCATATTCTCCCACTATTTAGCTATACCCTCCAAAAAAAATTTTCGCGCTACCTGAAAATTGACAAAATTCAATTTTGTCCGCCTATTCGGAGCAAATACCCCACTGTGCGACGTTTAGGCGACAGTGTGTTTGATAAGTTAGAATAGCGAAACCAAGTGTCGTAACTATTTCGTATTTGGTCTTATTTTTATCAGAAAAATGTCTCCAATATACCAGTAAACTTCTTTTTAACGAAAAATTGCAATTAACAATTTTTGATTTCTTAATTAGGGTTAGTGTCTGACCGATAGACCGCGTCGCTGTTCAATTGTCAGCATCGAAAAATGCCACTGCGATACAAGTGACGCGGAACCGCCCCATAGTGGGGTATTTGACCGTTCTAGCTGGCCAAAAGTAGATTTTGTCAAATTTTACCTGGGGTCATAAAAATTATATGATGGGGTACTTAAATTGTGGGGGAATATGTATGTGTAATATTTTTTTTTTCTTCGTACCATTCGTCTGAAAACTTAGTCTGAAGTTGACGGTTGCTGCTAGTAAACGTACCTCTTTCGGACACTCTCTGAACGTTCACGAGTTTGCTTGTGTTTTGTGTGTTAACCAAGAACCGGTGTGAAGTGCGGTGCTATGGCGTCTTTAGAGGAAAGTATGTACTTAATTTTAGAAAAAGTTTCAACGGTTTATTAAGTACCTGTCAAAAGTTGTCGTGGTTTGAAAATAGGGTTAAAATATGAAAATTTTTGTTCGAAGATGTATCTTCTGCAATGATTTTGTTATATAAGACCGCTTGATACCGCAAAGTTTCTTACGCCATTGTTTAGAGTGAAGTGTCGGCTTCCTAGCGCAAAAAGAATTTCTTGCGAATATTTGCGAATTTGGTTTTTACGAGGAATTTTCTAAATAATGACACTTTTCAATGTTTCGGACATTATCATAAATCGCCCTTTTGTTCTGACCAGGATCATCAGGAATCAAACGGATTAGCCGCAGATATTTATATGATATCATGCAACAAAAAATTAACAGTAATATTTCCGAAAAATTTGCATATTTGACACATATTTTGCAAAATCGGGAAAATTATTCGGAGGAGCAGCAAAAACGCCTAGAAACATTAATAACTTGCTTTAGGAGTAAATTTCTGCAAAAATGGAGGGCTGCATCTAGAAAGAAGCAACTTTTTGAGAAAAGAAATGCAAAATCGTTAGAGGGTATTATCGAAATACCCGCTGTGACGACTCGATCAGGACGGCCTGAGAAGTCTTTCAGTGACTCGAGTGAACGCAGCAAAAGAAGGAATATTGAGGGCGACTAAAGAAATTCTAATGACGTGTAATACTTCAGAAAATTCCCTCTGTTCCACGCCAACTTAATTTTGTGGAACTGTTTCGCAGATGCGTGGTTAGTAATGGTATATTTATTGACTAACACTGATGTACAATACAATATGACTATTTAATACTTTTCGAAGGAACAACTGTATAGAAAAACGGACTGAGTGAATTTGTCAAGTGTATGCCATCGAGGCTCGTGGGCAACTAACTGCCTATGGGCAGTGCAGCTATTCTATGTTGTATAACAAACGACAAACGTTACTACGCGCTGGCTCGCGCCCGGTAACGGGAAGACGCGAGCATCCCGCCAAATTCGACTATAGAAAAGAGTAGCGTTGCCATGCGCTGGCTCGCGCCCGGCAACGGGAAGACGCGTGTTCGAGCGGTTATTTCACGCGACGGAACAAGGAAAACGGAAGATGTCCGAAAAACATCGAGTGAAATGTTAACTTTTGCCACAGGGATGAAATTGCGGGAAATTGGCAAATGTAGGAAAAACACCCCTACTCACATTAACTACGCTCTCTCTTTATTTGAACACACTCGATACTACAATTTCACAACGCTCAGTCTCTCTCTCTATTACGCTTCACCGTTCTCCAAAGAATGCCCGTCTCCTCCTCGGGCCTGCCCGGCGTTCCCGCCCGGGCTCACCGTGTTTTGTCTTCTCTACTCCATGCCTCTCGTCAATTGTCCTAGGCCTACGTCATCCCGGTGTAATAACGTCACCCAGTATAGCTGAATAGAAACGCGATGCTCTGCTTAAAGATATGCTCGCAGCAAGCGATGTTTAGGTTTGGGAGTTTATCTGACCTGGGCTCAAGTATGCCTCGGGTGGCAACGTGGGCCTACGTGCCAAACTGACGAATCCTTTGTCGCCCTTCGTTAACGTTCGACGATATTCGAACTGGCGACCTCACTTGCATCCTGCACGTCGTAGCGAACAGACGTTTTGTACTTTTTCTCATTCTATACTTTTACCCTGGTGTCGCGCCAGTATTTCGATATTTAAATAAAGTTAAGTTAGGAGTGAAGGGCGTGAGCGTTCCATTAATTCACCCTCAACGTAACACCGGTGCGTACACGAGGTCTTACTCATACGCGTTGCAATCGGCCCTTCTCAGGTATCTGCGGACAGAAATAACGCGGCGCGATACGAACCTCCCGTACTTTCCCTACATTCGGCCATCCTGACTCCAATGTCTGTCCTCAGACATTAATTTTCCCATCCTTGGTAATTTGTATGCAGTCCTTCAATTGACCTCGGTCGATTCATTATTCCTCCCTTGGTTCCTCATGGGCTGTTTTTTGGTGCCGTGCCAACTACCCTCGGTTGGCCCATTTAGCGTCACTGCCCCTCGTTGGTGACCCTTGGTAGCGTCCTGTCCCGCCATCCAAGCGTGTATGCCCTTACTGGGGATACTTCCTGCGGATGGGGCACCGTTGTGCGCCCGCTGATCGTAATACAGCCGAAGGGCACCGTTGTGCACCTCCGAACTGTTCGTAATCCAGCTGAAGGCACCGTTGTGCGCTACAGACTGTTCGTAATGCAGCCGAAGGGCACCGTTGTGCACCTCCGAACTGCTCGTGATCCAGCTGAAGGCACCGTTGTGCGCTACAGACTGTTCGTAATGCAGCCGAAGGGCACCGTTGTGCACCTCCGAACTGCTCGTAATCCAGCTGAGGGCACCGTTGTGCGCCACAAACTGTTCGTAATCCAGCTGAGGGCACCGTTGTGCGCCCCAAACTGTTCGTAATACAGCCGAAGGGCACCGTTGTGCACCTCCGAACTGTTCGTGATGCAGCCGAAGAGCACCGTCGTGCACCTCCGAACCGCTCGTAATACGGCTGAAGGGCACCGTTGTGCCACTCCAACCCGTTCGTAATACAGCAGAGGGCACCGTTGTGCAACTGCAGACTGTCCGTAATGCCGCTGACGTTCGTGATACAATTGGCTGTGCGTAAATCGTCTGGATGCCACGCCACGAGTCCTGATGTGGCTACCCTCTACGTTCGTAGGACCGTGTCGTCATGCCATTCCATTAGCGACCCGTTGTTCTGCAGTCGTACGTCTCAGATCTCCCAGTCTGTGCTTTACGTCTTTTCATGTGATCTGAAAAATATTAGACTTTAGCGCTCTCGTGTTCTCTTACGGAATTCACGTCCTTCGCCAGTGGGCATTTCTCACGACGATGTCCTAGCCGATTACAATTTGGACATTCCTCCCGCGGCAATTTGCAGTCTCTGGCAAAGTGTCCTACAGTGCCACAATTGAAACACTCAATGTTGGTTAATTTACGCACGCTCGTGGAAGGCATCACCGGCTGATCCTTCTCCTTAGGGGAGCCCTCTGCTACCCCTCCGTGTAGGTGCGCACGTGGCGGGTCGGCCTTAACGGTCGGTCGTTCTGTCGTCGGCATGTCCCCCAGCGTGGTCATGTACGCATACAAGGTGTTTGCGTCGTTGTGTTGCGCAGCGCGGACGGTTCGGGCAATGGTGGCATCCGTTATCCCGCCGATCACCATGTCGATCAGGTACCCGTCCGGTATGGGAATGTCAAGTTTCCTCAGCTTATCCAGCTTTTGGAAACAGTAATCCCCCAGCGGCTGTCCCGGACTAGTCTCGTACAACGCAGCCTCCCTAAATAGTTTGCAAAACGGGACCGACTTACGAAATTGTTGTTGCAGTAGCGTCTTCGTTTCCGCCCATGTCGCCGCAATGCGTTGTCGCGTGTCGTACCACTGTCGCGCGTGGCCCTGCAGTCGGCCGGCAACCAGTCGTCGGATTGCCCTATCGTCCCAATCGTATTGGGCGGCCAATTCATCGACGTGTTCGATCCACTTGTCGATGACCAAATCGTCCTTCGATGGATCGAACAGGGGAATCATCAGTTCGTCCCCGGCGTGAGGATGTGATCCCCCCCTCGTGTTCGACCTCGAACGGCGATCCATGTTTTCCACCAGCCGCTCTAGTCGCTCAAAGCGCTTGTCGCTGCGCTTCTTCTCCTCGTCCGACGATGAGGATCGTCTTGACCTGCGTCGTGCCTTCTTGGACCGGCGCCGCTCGGAATCGCTCCTTGACTTGTGTGATCCCATAACGATTCACTCTTATGCTTCCGTCACGTCACACACACGCTCTCCGGAACACGAGAAAACTGCGGCCGCCACACGAAGGCAACGCACGACGGGTGGGCTAAATCGTTCCCACGTGGGAATGGAAATCGGCAGAAAATTTTTCCGCTCTAAATCACTGCCGTTGGTCAGGCGCTTGAGTCTATCCCACTTCTGATATGTAGGAAAAACACCCCTACTCACATTAACTACGCTCTCTCTTTATTTGAACACACTCGATACTACAATTTCACAACGCTCAGTCTCTCTCTCTATTACGCTTCACCGTTCTCCAAAGAATGCCCGTCTCCTCCTCGGGCCTGCCCGGCGTTCCCGCCCGGGCTCACCGTGTTTTGTCTCCTCTACTCCATGCCTCTCGTCAATTGTCCTAGGCCTACGTCATCCCGGTGCGTACACGAGGTCTTACTCATACGCGTTGCAATCGGCCCTTCTCAGGTATCTGCGGACAGAAATAACGCGGCGCGATACGATCCTCCCGTACTTTCCCTACACAAACGAAATGCTTCAGCGGTTTTGAAAGAAATTACAGAGACACCGCGTCGGGCAACGAAATATAGGAATGCGTACATTCGTAGCCTACAAAAATCCGAAGAACAATTGCCACCATTACAAGCTCTCTCCATATTTGTTGAAGCAGGTAACATTTGTTATTTTTTATATTTTATCATCTATAGTTTTTTCATCATTAGCTTGGAATATTATATGTGGCGCTTATTTGGTACTTACAGGATTGTCAAGGAGACAGTATGAAATTGTCAGAACCGTTAACAGAAAGCTCTATCCATGTTACACAGTCATCCAGAAAGCAAAAAAACAATGCTACCCTGTTCCTGCCTCGTATACAGTGACAGCTACTTCTGCCGAAATTAACCTTCAAGATTTATTAAACCATACTGCTGCCCGATTACTTTTATATCTCGAGGAAGTGGTGAAAACTCTGACCGACATGGGTGTTCCCATACAACACCGGTTTTGCCTAGCCAGTGAAATTTTATTGGGCAACGAAGAAAGAAATTCTTTCCTATATTGGCCACTGCCATTATTTAAAATATAACTGTAATTTTTTTACTGCGCATAAAAACAAAAATTTATTTAAACAATTGAAAAAAATTGTTTTTTTATTGCAAAAGTACTTTAAAAATTTAATTACTTCATACTCTAACAAACTATGTCAATAGAATTTGTCTAAAGTTGAAAAATAATTGTTGCCAGCTAGAACGGTCAAATACCCCACTGTGCGCTCGGCCGACGACGATCCCTGTTTGTGAAAGGGGCATCCGTGGACAGATATCGTGTAGCTCAAATCGGACTCATATAGAAAATCTACTGTAGTCGAATTCGTTCGTTTGCTTTTTGCCGATGCGGATGATCAGAAGTAGAAACGGCAGATAAGGAAAAAAGACGGACTGAAGACAAAACATATTAGTAATATTATTCCGAGTTCAATGAGACCAAACACAGTACAACTCGGTTTATATTTGTTCTTATTAAAAGGTTTACATATTACACGTTCGTACATATGTACATAGTCGTTGCTGTGACAAACGCTAGCCGGCGCATGTCAATCGACGCTAGAGCTGGCGGCCGCTGACATCACCAAGCCAGGATTTGCACGAGGGGAGGTGCGAAGCGCGTTTCTTTCCGGGATATAGCATTTTGAGTAGTAGAGGAGAGCAGACGCAAGGAAAGTCATAGTTAAACCGAATAGTAGTTGTTTCCTCGAAAATCCCCTTACATTACTTATAAGATTATGAACTTTTCACCACATTACGTTAGTATTCAAAGGAATTACGCTGCGATATCAGGCGTGACAGTTGCCGAATGCGAGGGGGATCCCGCCTAGTGGTGGGGTTTAAGCGTCAAAATTTATCTGGCAGATCTTAGGAAAAATTCATCGGGCCTCCACTGTATCGCCTCCGCGAACTCTTAAAACTTGGCTGCTAATAAATGTTAATAAAAATGTATGCAGGATTGGAAAAATTTCACTCAGGTGAGGAGTTTGAATCGTCACCATTGGATCCTGAGGCCGGCCAATTACATTTACTATTACAGTAGAAGTCCGTTATTAGTCCGAAATTCGGGACCGCAAACGGACTTATACGGGACAGAGGTAGTCGATTCTCAGCTCTTTGTATTTTGCCGACACGGAAGGGCTCAGAACGGGACAGCAGATAAGGAAAAGAGAGGGACTGAAAAAAAAACACGCTCGGCAAGCCAGAATGCCCACATATCGGTGAGGCAATACTAATGCAACAAAGAAAATTTTTTTAATTTGAGTTTTTGTGAATAAAAATGTTATTATCCTATTGCTAATATTTTTCCGAGTAAAATGAGACCAAACACGGTACCAATCGGTTTATATTTCCTTACGAATTAAAAGTTCTACATTCATCCATATTATACATAGATGCAAACATACATACATAGATACATACACACATACATAAATACAAACATTTACATAAAATGTAAAATGCGGTAATTGGTGGAGAGGATATGTAGCAATGTGATGTGGTGGTAGGAAAGAGGAAGACAGATGTAGCAGAGAGTGAGTCAAGCAAATTGAAACACTTTTAGCCGCTTGATGAGGTGCGAAAATGGTGGAATGGTTCCTATATATGATAAAAGGAAAGCCGCAAATGCGACATATAAAGGAAGGAACATAAGGTTTTGCGACTTATAAAGGAAGGAGCATAAGGTTTAGCGACTTATAAAGGAAGCGTTCCTACATTCTGCTGTGCTGCTCGAAAGTTTTGCCAACAGTCAGATTGACAAGCCGAAACAAGGCAACCAAGTGTCGTAACAATATCGTGTTTGGTTTCATTTTTATCAGAAAAATGTCTCCTATATGCTAGTAAACATTTTTTTAACAAAATATCGCAAATAAACTTTTTAAATTGCTTGTCGTTGGGTTAGTGTCTCACCGATAGATCTCGGTTTGCCGTCGGCGGCATCAAACAAATTGTGTGGCAATCTCGTGCGACTCAGTGGCCGGATGCGAGGGGGATCCCCCCAACAAGATGGCGGCACAGCGACTTATATCGGATACTAACTTCAGCGGACTTATAACGGACTTTTACTGTAGTAAGGTGACCAACTGTACTCATTTACTGAGTTTTGTACTCTTTTTTCGCAAACCGTACTCTTTTCAAATCCTGTACTCTGAAAGTACTCATTTGTATAATTTTATACTCATTTGTATTTCTAAAACATTTTTTTAGATTATTTTATTTCAATTTTATTAATATCATATCCCACATGAAAATTTAAAAGTTTTAATAGAAATTTCCTTATGTTGTCCAGGCACTAATGCTGCTGTTGAAAGGGTATTTTCCCTAGGGAATGATTATTGGAGCAGTGAGAAGTCGCAACTTTCTGTAAAAACATTATCTGCCGTCTTAACAGTCAAATTTTATATGCAAAATGAAAGTTGTTCGGATGTGGCTACATTATTAGACGAACATCCTCATTTAGCAAAAAAAATCCACTCCGAAGAAAAATATGTTTTTAAAAGAAAATAAAGTTTTTATCGTTTTTTCTTCTGTTTTTTTCACCTATGAAATACTTGCAAAGTGTACTCTTTTTGGACAAAAAATAGTTGGTCACCTTACCTATTAGACATTTCGCATATATATTAATGTTTTTCTTGTACAAATACATTGTAAGAAGTAAAACATAAAAATGCACGTAAAGAATACGTCGAAAATATGACAATCGTCAAGAATATGACAATCGCATGAAGGAGGGGTGTCCCTATGCCTAGTGATCTTGAGAGTATTGGATTCGTGCGCAGATGCCGAAAGTGTAATTGAAAGTGTGTACGTGTTCCCGGAATGCAGCAGTGGGAATGTTTGAATCGGCCCGGTTAACATTAAATGCGCTTGAACATTAGATGAAATATAATTCGGCGCATGCACCGCATTCGTTTTATGCGGGGGGCTACAGAACATGGGTCCAAAAAAGAAACTGGCTTTAATATCTAATTGAATATAACTTAACCTAAATATTATGTTAACTTATCTCTAGGAAAAATAAAAATAAAGGATAAAATACAGAGAGATTAAACTGCACAAAAAAAGGAAGAAAAAGAAAGAAACGACAAAATAATAATAATGATAAACTAAAGGAAAATATTAATAAAGAGAGTAGTACTGAGAAAAAAGACGTTTTGCCGTTGTGCAACCGATAATATTAGCGGACCTACAAATACTTTAGCATAAAATAACAAGCGCCATTACTACATATTCTCCTTGTTTTAGCAGTTTTCTTAGCACCTATATTTGTTTATTGTACCCCATCTCATAGCATTGAATATTGCATAATATACTTATCTTATAAAGGATGCATGAAAAATCGTTCTACAAATTAATTTTAACACGCCAGAAACGGCCAGAAAGGAGGTTCTTGATTTTTTCACGGACACCCCTTTTTTAGAAATGAGCAAAAACGAAAGTTTTTAATTTACAACCTACTGCCCCTTGCCCTTCCAGATTGAAAGTTAAAACGTGATGAAAATGGGTATTTTTTAATGAGCTATCGCATGACGTTTTCGATTTATAATTGTTATATTATGTTATTTTGACCCCAGCATTCAACTACACCCTTCGAATAAGATACTTTATCAGATCATCGGTTAGGTTAGGGACGAAAAAGCATTTTAATACCGCTGGCTTATGTCAAAGGAAACACGCATGCGATCGTGCCCGAGAAGAGTCAGAGCCATAGCTCATTCTTTGACTCCGTTCGATACATAGTAGACGACGCGCTGACTGACAGCACACATCTGAACTTTCCCCCACCACGATCGTCACGGCAGTGGTTCTTCGCAATTCTTCGTAACTTGGTGTAAAAACTGGAATCAGTGAGTTCGTTGCGTTCTTCGACCATATAGTATATGGACCGCTCAAGCTATAGTGTAGTCCGTAACCAACATCTCTCATGCCAAAGTTACGAGTAAGCAGTAATGCGCAAGCGCTACAAACAATGGGCAACAGCAGTGGGGAAAAGCGCGAATTCGGATTTCGATAGGATGCCGAACTATTGCGATCAGTAGCTTTTGAGATTTGTAGACATAGAAAAAGGAAATTATTTCTTTTAAATCAAAACAGTTGTCCGTAATATAAAAATTGTTATATTTCAGGGTACTTATTACTTTTAGTTGTATTAATCCTATCTCTACTAAATAATATCCTATTAAATAACAATATCATACGTAATATCAGAATTACAAAAAAACTTTTTTTTCGTAGAAATACATTATTGATGCATATGAAGAATAAGCTTGGTAAATTTGTTATCATGTTTTCGTGTATCTAACAGCATTTGTAACTTTATAACTGTATAATATAACTTAGTTTTTCGAACAACGCATTAGAATAGGTTATGGCTGTGTCGACAAATGCCGTCAGCCGTGTGGTCATAGCCTGTCACCACCTGTCATCCAGACGGAATTTTGCTATAGTTTTCGAATTCGACGCATGCGCATTAGTGTCAACTCTCACTTTCGGTACGGAGATGTTGGTTACGCTGCGCTCAGTGTATAAAGACTAGGCTTGAGCGGTCCATATACTATATGGTCGAAGGTTGCGTTGCTTTGAGTTTCCTCACTCGGCCGCTCTATACGCCGAGAGGGCGTCCCAGTACGGCTCAATTTTCGGGCGACACAAAGTCCCATAAAGTGAGCGGTCTTTAAGTATATCTCGTCGGTGCTAGCGGTCTTTAAGTATATCTCGTCGGTGCTAGCGCGCGCTTGCCACCGAAAACAAGCGGCAGTGTTGACTGTTGTCACACCCTCCGCCTCACTTACTCTGCCATTAGCCGGGTCGGCCGTTGGAGGCAACGCACAGTAGGAGAAAAGCCCAAAAACCTGGCCAAAACCTCAAATGACCTTTGACGGGAATGAAAATTGGCTTACAGGGGTTTTCAAGGTCGCTGATTACGAATCTGAAAGCCAAATTATCGTAAACAAAATGGCCGATCCAATATGGCTGACATGAATGTTAAAAAGTTGCCAGATGTCGACAAAAATTGGTATTTACGGGTTTTCAAGGTCGCTGATTACGAATCCGCAAGCCAAATTATCGTAAAAAAAATGGCCGATCCAATATGGCCGACATGAACGTTAAAAAGTTACCAGATGTTGACAAAAATTGGTATATACGGGTTTTCAAGGTCACTGATTACCAATCCGATATCTATTGTTTATAACTTGCAACAAAGAGCTTACAGCAAATTGTTATAAACAAAATGGCCGAGTATCCTGCTAAATAGATAAATTAATATATTTAAAAAAATCATCATAATAAAATAAACGTGAACAGTGTATTCTACGCAATTATTATTTTTATTTCCAAAATACATACGGAACGTTTCAAAAATAGAAAATTTTATTCTTAATCAAAATCGTAATCGGAGTCGGAGTCGGAGTCAGAATCATTATCCGAGTTTGTATCTATTACAACTCCCGGCACGGCTTCAATCTCTGCGCAAAATTCGTCTGCTGCAGCAGTCACTTTAGGAGCGATCAACATCGCTACAGCTTCCGGCGACAAACTCTTCAGCTTCTTCTGTGGTAGTCTTCTGACACTTGAAATGTACGGATCCGAAGTAACTAAGAGCCGATGAAAAACATCTTCCATAGTTTTAACCCTGGAACTTTTTCGCGCAAAATCTTCTCGATATCGTTTGATGTCTTTGTTTCGAGCTTCCTGAGCATCTTCGGATAATTGGCCGATTGGTAATAGAGCATGAGTTATTATCACTGGACCATGAATTAATAGTTTGTGCACCGAAGTAGGCATGGAGTACCAAGGGTATAATGCAACGGTCTTTCTTGCCGTTTCAATAGCATACTGTTCAAATCTTTCACAGTTTATCTCGTGGCCACACGATATAACTTGTAGGATTACGTACAAGCGTTTAATAACTTCTTCGTTGACCCCCGTTATCGCAGCGGAAACCGTCGAATTTTCAAAGAATCGCCGAGCTGTGTTGCCATCATTGCTGCTGCCGTATCCAGGCTTTGGGCGATCGATATTTAGACCCAATTGCTTCTTGAATCCTTCTTGAATGGCCCTCTTGCGTTCCAGGGTAATTTTATTTTCTTCGGCACTTCGAGCTTGCCATTTTTTAATGCCGAGTTTGTAAGACACGTGTAAGCAATACTCGAAGCACCGTATCCACGCGTGCAGCGTCGACAATCCGAACTTCAAATTTGTTTCATTGATTTCCCTTTGCAATACAGTGTCGATGGCATTAAAATCTTTGCTGGTTGCTCCACACAAATAGCACCGTTGAGCAGATTTCGTCAATGATACAGCGTTGCAAACTTTACCATCTATCATGGTGAACAACAACTTGTACATTACGGAGATTTCTTTTCCATCTATTACACTTTCGAATGGACGAAGTGACTTTATTTGTTCTTCAACAATTTGGACTTCATTAAGTGTTGACTCTGTGTCTTCGCGTAGAAACAGTAGTCTAAGCGGTCTACAAAATCGTGGAGACGAGGGTCTGGGGTTCTTCCAAACAACTATTTCTCCCTTCGATTGTTGATCATAACACACGAGTTGTAATGGCACGACTGAAGTAAAGAATACATGCGCATCAGATTTGCTGTCATCACTGAACGTCTGCTTATATTCACTTTGCCCAGAACTTCCATCGCAACCCCACTTGCAAATCAAGTCCATTTTACGAACATTATCCGGAGTCAATCTTTGAATGAGTACATTTTGGACGAGTAAAATACGTTCAACTGTATGATCTAATAGTGCCTGTAGTTGGACTTCTGCACTACTCTCTGTAATCCTGATTGCATCACGTGGTGGATAACAACGCTTTTTTGCTTTCATCACTTTTTCGTAAGACGGATATAGCTTACAGTTATTTTCCTTCCCTAATCTTCTCATTCCCTGGTAAGTACTCTTGGAGAATTTATATTCAATCATAGCGGAAAGTGCAGCCTCTTCGGATAAAGTAATTTCATCCGTTGCTGAGTAAGCTTTACGATACTTGGAAGCTCTTAAAGGACTCGTCATTGTTACGTCCTTAATAACTTTTGCGGCGTCGGATTGTCCTGAAGAGCGAAGGCTCATCTGAGTAGCGTATGCTAACTCGACCGAGTTGAACGATGTACGAATATCTTGGGTCTTCCTTCGTTTAGATCTTTCACTGGACATTGTAAACTCAAGGGACGGGCGGCCAGCCGTATTACCCGGGCTTGTTACTACAGTGTCTGTAGGTGCGGCAAAACATACCTGCTTGCTAAGCCATTCACCGTTATTCTTGAAAAATACACAGGATTTTCTGTGAGCTTGTTGCCACCTCGTTCTCATTTGATTGAAGAGTATCGAAAAAGTCTGTTTCGAGTCCTCAGGCACTACAACTGTACGTCCGGTGTCCTTGGAAATTTTTTCTACCATAAATTCGATCAAGGAAGCGAATTTATCGGATAAATGCTCGCTGATTATCAGAAATACTTCTTTCCTTGTCAGCACCAATTCTTTGTAACCGGATCCTGTAATAAAGACATAAAATTGTAGAAAATTGGTGTTAAAGGAAAAGATAAAATTTTCAATTAATACAAAAACTTGAACAATGTACATTATTTTACCAAATAAATAACCGCAATAATTGAAATAATTTAAAAAAAATTAGACAGAAAATATTGACATGGATTTGGTTAAAAGAAAGCTTTGCTTACTATATAATATATGTATATTCAAATATTTTATTTGAATGTTATAACATTTCATTCATATTTAAGAAATTTTTATGTGGTTGATTTTAATATGTATATATATATATATATGCATACGTATATATCATAATTAAATCACAGAAAATTTATATATATATATATACACATCCATATATATTAAAATAATTTATTTCAAGCGTATAACAGCCGTCTTGTCCGTTATGATGCTACTTCACCCATTCTCAGGTAGAGGCGCAGAGGCTGCTCAATAGTGCCGCGTGCACGCTCGGCTACCGCACGATGCGAAAAAAATCATAACGGACAAGACGCACGTTTTCCGCAGGTAACTCTTGTAAATTTCGAAAGCTTATACATTAAACTAAAGGCCGAGACTAGGAGCTTTGCAAAATGTGACAAAATATATAACTTTTCGGACCGTTGAAAATATAAGTTTTCAAAATTATTCAATTTTATTTATGCCGAAGGCTATACTACATTTCAATCATTTATACATAAACTTTAGATTCAACCGATGTAAAAACATGTTCTACATACCTCCAGAAGTCGTATCCATGTTGCAGAATTGAAATTAAACCCGTCACTTTCAAGTTATGGGTTTTTGAAGTCAGCGTTATTTTCGTCTGTTCAGCGCGTGACACGTACACTCTTCACGAACACTAACTGCCAACTGACGCTGCGGCGCAGGTATACACTTAAAGGGCTTTCCCTTCCACAATAGAATGCAGTTACTAGTCCTCTACCTGAATGACTACTCAACTGACCCTATTTCGAAAATTTATTTTTTGGGGTTTTGGCCAGGTTTTTGGGCTTTTCTCCTACTGTGCAACGGTGCCGTTTTCAAAATTATGTTTATAGAGACGGCCGTTCCTCCCCCCTGTCTAAAGCTATATAAGGGGCTCGCGGTCAGGCTCAAGCACTCTCTTTTGGTATTGCTTAGTGCGTACTGCTTTGCTTGTAAAACTTTGCCTTTGCTAAACTTTGCTACTTTGCTAGACCTTTGCTTTGTTACTGTGCCGTGTCGTGCTGTGCAATAAACTGTTATTTATAATGAAGTCTCCGTGTGTGTCTGTCCTTGACTCCGTAATTTAAATAAAGACATTGCTAGCCGTGTCCGCCATCTCCCAATGCGCTCCACCAACATTCTACAACTCGTATTTTCTAACACACGCGACGCATCCGAAATCTTTGAAATACTTTATACGCGGCAACCTTTTATACATGAATTTAAAAGAGGATTTTCCATTTAACGTTTTCGATTGACAGCGATTACGGATATACAGTGACTCCCAAAAATATTCGGACACTACGCTGCGCCTGACTTTAAGACTCTATATTTTGTTTGTATATCAAAAAATCGACCTCATGACATTTTTTAACGATAACTCATTTATTCATGATGCCAATACCCAGAATTTATTTTAACAATTTACATATAGTGTATAATAAATAATGCCGAAGCAAAAGATACCACGTTTTCAGGCCACAAAAATATTCGGACACGTATTACATTTTTCTGTTTCTTCGCTTCTGGTGCCCAATGTTTGAAGAATGCGAACACGTATGTTGCAAACATTGCTTAGGTGCGTGTTAGGTATCCATGCCTTTTGTGTTATCCGCAGTAGTATACGAGAATTCGTTAAAATGAGTCGCAAAGGTAGAAATACGTCGTTTAACCTGCAGCAGCTTGTGATTTTCTACTCGGAAAAAGGAAAATCATACCGGCAAATAAGTGAAATGCTTAATATAAGTAAGAGTACTGTCGCGGACATTGTTCCACGTTTTAATATCGAGGATCGGATTGAGTCAATCCCTGAAACGGAACGGCCAAAACTGTTAACGGTGAAAGAAGAAAGACAAATAGTGCGGAAAATACAAAATAATCCACACAATAGTGCCTCAAAAATAGCGAGCGACGTGTTGGAGGAAACAGGGAAACAGGGAAACAAGTGTCTCCTGAAACATTCGACAAACATTAGAAGAAGCTGGCCACAATGGTAGAGCAGCTAGGAAGAAACCGTACATTAATGTAATAAACAGGAAAAAGCGATACGGTTTCGCAAATTAGTGGATTTCCAAGGATCAATCATGTTGGAAGAACGTGATATTTGCTGACGAAAGCAAATTTAATTTGCACAATTCGGATGGCAGGACCATGGTGTGGCAAATATTTAATAAACCATATAGATTTTGGGGCTATAGGCGTTATTATCGGATCACTCTAAAAAGGAATATTAATTAAATTAAAATTATTTGTTTCGTCCTGGATCTACTGGCGGACTCATCAGTGGGGCTATGCCAGTAGATCCTGCCTCAGATTTATAAAATAATTTAATAAAGAGTTTCAGTTTAAAAATACAAAAGGCACAGTGAAACACGGAGGAGGTAGCGTAATGGTTTGGGCTGTATTTCAGCATATGGAGTGGGTAATTTAGTTTTTATTGACAGTATTATGGACAAAAATGTTTATTTAAACATTCTCAAGAACAATTTAATTCAAAGTGCGGAAAAAATGGGACTTACAAGGGACATTAAATTTTATCAGGACAACTATCCGAAGCATAAGGCACGAATTGTCCAAGAATTCTTGCTGTATAAGTGCCCCAATGTGCTTCATCCCCCACCACAATCTCCAGACCTTAACCCCATTGAAAATTTATGGGATTACTTCGACAGGAAAATTCGGAAAACTCCAATTTCCTCCATTATAGAATTAAAATAAAGATTACAGCACGAATGGGACAATATAACCGTAGAATATTTAAATAAAATTACAGACGACATGCGAAAACGCTTAAAAGAGGTCGTTGCACAAAACGGCTATGCAACAAAATATTAAATTTATTTTGTAACCCTGTGATTGGTTAAATAACTGACGGAAAAGAGTAGTGTCCGAATATTTTTGTGGCCTGAAAACGAGGTATTTTGCTTCGGCATTGTTTATTATACAATATATGTAAATTGTTTAAATAAATTCTGGGATTTTGGCATCATGAATAAATGAGTTATCGTTAAAAAATGTCATGAGGTCGATTGTTTGATATACTCGTACAACCAAAATATAGAGTCATAAAGTCAGGCGCAGCGTAGTGTCCGAATATTTTTGGGAGCCACTGTAAGTCGCCGTTAGTACGGCGTCTGCCCAGAACGACGGTGGTAAATCGGACTGTATGAGTAAACATTGCGCAATGTCCAATAACGTTCAATTTCTCCGCTCCGGCACGCCGTTCTGCTACGGATTATACGCGACCGCTAGCCTACGATTTATCTCGTGATTCTTCAGGAAACCATCGAAACGGGGATTTACGTACTCTTTGTCGTTATCCGACTGAATATTCTTAATCTTGCGGCCCGTTTGCCTTTCTATGTACACCGCGAAATCCCTAAAAGCGTCGAATTCTTCATCTTTCGATTTTATAAAACTTATCTCGCACCATCTAGTATGGTCATCGATGAATGTTACGAAATATCGATTACCGCCGTTCGATGACGTCCGCATGGGACCGCACACATCGCTGTGTATGACCTCTAACATGGATATGGCGCGCAAGATTTGCCGGAAAAGGGGACTTTACCATCTTACCTCTCAAACAAACAAACATCGCAAGTTCAATGTTTTCTTAAAGTCTTTAATATAATCGCTAAATATAATTCCGCTACGCCTTGCTTGAAAAGATCCGCTTGGTTGAGGTGTTATTAACGATCAAGCGAATCGTTGGAGTAATACTTGTGATGCATTTTTCTTCTGTGATGCACTAGCACACGCACTAGAGAATGTGGAAAGCGTCCATTAATGAGTAAAAAAAACGGCGAACTCGGGAATTGCGCTGAGTGTAGTTTTTTGTATGTCACTTTTATTTCACTTACGCTCCGTACAATGTATTTATAAGTTCTTGACCGTCAAAGTGATGTATAATTATACGGTTTTCGGCGATTTCGGTCACAGTTTTACTACTTTACAAACTGATTAATTAACAATGGATTTCAAAAAACATTGTAAATAACCAGTTAAACCAAATCAATTTAAGTTTTTTATCAAGAAGAAAATTTTTTCAAGAAGAAAGATTTAATTGATGAAGTATATAATGAAAAAAGATAACAAAGTTTATAAAATGTGATCCGTGCAATGTCTAGACAAGGACTAACTTCCTCAGTTTCAAATCGTCGTCCAGTAGTTATAAAGAATGGAAGAGGTAAGGAATACGCGGAAAGGTAAATAACAGGCTTAAAGGAAAAAGGGCGGGGGGGGGGGGGGAGACAGTAGAGGTCGATAGACGATGACACGTCCAGAGGCGTGGTGACACAGGTAAGAGAGAGAGAGAGGGATAGCAACAGAAACGGTTAGAAGAATGAAACACGTAAACATAATGTGGTTTGGTGGCAGATCACTGCTCCTGCGATCTTAGCTAACCGGGAAAGTTCGCAACAGTGTCCCAAATGTTCTTCTGATTCGACTGCAGACATGGCTCTTTGTGCGATGGTTACCTACCGCACGTAATATAGTCGGCTACCAGCTTTCTGTGTCCGGCTTCATCGATTATTTCTGCTTGGTCCTATGTGAAAATAATTTTACAGCCGCGGTCTGCGAGTCTTCCGACGGATAATAAGTTTGTGCACAAATCCGGCACGTGCAATGCGTTGTTTAACGTCATGGCCGTTTCCGACCCCTCATGATCGACAAAGAACTGCACTGTACCGTTTACGTCCGTCGTCGTACTATTCGCGAGATTTAATTTTCCCCGGCTTTCTCCGCTAATTTTCACGAAGATGTCCAAGTCCTTGCACAGGCGAGAAGTGCAACCACTGTCTAGGCACCACTCATTATCCCTGTCGACGCCATCCGTACGTGACACTTCGCGACCTAGCCCCACATCGATTCATGCGAACACCGACAACTCAGCAATGGCTCTAAGCTTGTCGGTTGTCGCGAATGACATTGAGATGTCATGTCCTAATTTTCGACAACGGAAACATTTTACTTTTGATTTGTCCCACTCGGCAGGCTCCTTGAATTTCGCGTTTGTCGTCTTTCCGCGATTCGTTTTCGCACGTTCTCCAGCGGTCACCGCATTCGGCACGATATCGCGGGTCTCGTTTTTATGCGCGTCACTCTCCTCTGTCACTTTAATTTGTAGGATCACGGGCGGGGGTAGTTCGTCACGTGATTCGATTGGCATCAAACATTTTCGTAGCTTTGCGGCAAGCTAAACAGTAATAAAATCGCCAACAAGTCCCAATTTATTACGACATCCATCTCACACAGTTTGTCCATTGCGACGAAGAACTTCTTGAGGTCCTCGTGAATATCTTCGCCCTCGCTCATCCGCTGCAACGTAAATTGTTTCAATAACGTCGCTTTGCGTGCAGACCACGTGACTGGTGGATGGCTTCTAATCTTTGCCACACTTCACTCGAAGTTTTACAGTCTTTTATCTGTTTAAGTCCCGACAGTCTGATTGACAGAATGGTTTTGCCTTCTAGTCGTTTAACGCGCAAATCTGGATTTTCCAGGTATCGCAGTTGTCTTTGTTAAAATTGTTGATTCGCGTAAGGTTTGTGATTTTTTCTCTTTTTTTTATATGTATTTACGCTTGTTCCGGTTAAAAAACATCAGACAAATGGATTGAGATAGCCCTTTCTTGTATGGTTGAAAGTAGTCTATATTATATATTTCCAAAAAATATATATTTTACTCAACATGTTTCGGTGTCTTACGACACCATCTGCAGGGGTCTATGTTTGTGAGGATATAAAACCGAAAGAGCAGGAGAAGATCTAACCGAAAAAACGTGCAGTGTGATATTCCTTGCACCGAAAACAGTTAAAATAAGTTAAGGATCCTGAAGAGGGTGTCGGAAGACACCGAAACATGTTGAGTAAAATATATATTTTTTTGGAAATATATAATATAGACTACTTTCAACCATACAAGAAAGGGCTATCTCAATCCAGTAAATTATTAAAACATTGGTTGAATACTTTGAATAACATCAGACAAAGATCGCACGTCACGTTTTTCTTTCTTCTCACTCACTTGCGATTACCTGGGCCTATAACCTGTTAAATATACTTTATTAATAGTACAACGGTAGATACACGTCTTAACTGACAATGAGTGGTAGTTACATTTCGTGTGAGGTGACCGAGCGGCCTACGCTCCACGCCGCAAAGCAAAAGCCCATCGCCCTAAAGCCTAAACAAAAACAAACGCAGAGCGCTTCCTGTCTCAGAGTTCAGAATCGCCCAAGTAGCGAGGTCACTGCGTCCGCACGTCACAACATAAATAATAAAGTAATAAATTAATAATTTAATAAATACGTAATATATGAGTAAGATTGTTGATTTAACAAATTTTTTCATGTAAAAGAATTATCACCTAAGAAAACTTTAAACAGAACATACGATTTGACACAACCGAAATTTTTCGAATTAAGAAAAAAATAGAACTAAACGTTTACCCACGAACGGACAAATTAAACAAATTTTTATATTCATTTAAGTTTTCTTGAGAATTTTTTTTGGAAAAAACGAAAGGGCATATTTTTTTCTTGAAAAAACATGCAAAAACAAAATTTTTCAAAAAAAAACGATCTGATTGGTCCATTTTTCGAAAAGTTATAATCATTTAAAGAAAAATACCTCAAATTTTGACAAAGTTTACAGTTCAGAAACGGATGGACAAAAAGTTTGGAAAAATTCATGAGCGCATTTTTCATCGGGCTCGCAAACATAAAATGTTGAAAAAAATCGAAAGGGATGACCTAAATAAGTGGCCGACTTGGTATGGAATGCCCCATATATTCTCGTTTCCAATCTCTTTCTTCTTAACAATTAGTCATTAACGTGTGAAAACATATGATATTACTATTGCACAAGGAAAATAGTTAATTACGTTTTCATTTCCCGCAAATAAAAGACCCGCAATAGTTTGCTATAGCACTAAGTTAGTCTAAATATTTCATAGTATACTTACTCAAAAATAACAGACTCTCATTGCTTCTTCGCCTACCAAGATATTTTACCGTCCTTTATACAGCAAAAAGTACATGGTTTCCAGTTAAAGATTGAGTTTAAATATTTTCTTTACTGTATCAGAAAAACACAATGAATTTTACTTGTTTCTGAACGTCATACACAGCTATTTGATTTAACAAAGCATACTCTATCAGTTACTAAAAAGGAAATGAAATAGATTTTAGAAGCCAGAACAAGATTTTTCTCTTTCATATCTTCGATTTTTCAACAGTCAACCTGTATAAATTAGAGATGATATTTTGTCTCTGCATTAGAAATGTTTAGATCTGGTAAAAGTGAAACGTACTTTTATGTATTTCAGATTATCAAACACTTGCCATAATGCAGCTAGTATATTCGTCAAAATTACGACGCAAAAGTTTAGAAACAACATCCTATCGGAAGACTTAGTACTCTTGGTCCAAAATGTTGTCGGAACGCACCCAGGTTTGAGGATTTATCTAATATTTCTTTCGAAATCATAAAATAATATGCAGCCTCATATTTTGGTCAAATTTTACACAAAGTTTCTATACTTGAAAATGTTGCGCACATGTTACGCCATAAATGGCAATAATTTTTTTTTTCATACTTCCACTTTATTATTTACACCAAATATTTACAAATAGATATAACATATAATATGTAACTTTTGGCGCCCGTTACATGTTTCGGAGCACACCACCACCCGCGTGGACATAAACAAAACAAACCATAGACGGTAGGCACGGCTGTTGTGACGCTACGACATTCAATAGCGGTCGAGGTCGTCGGCGCTTGTTTTTTCGGACGATGCGGCGCGTGCCGGTCAGTAACAGTCGAACGACGACACGAGTCACTGTGCAAGCGGAGCAAGTGACGAAAAACCCAAGTGTAGTGCAACCGAACAAATAAATTCATAATTAACCATCGCAAGTGTTCTTTCATTGTGCGGACTCTGATAACTCACTCATACCACAACTTAACCTAAGCACATAATAATAAGCTATTTGATCATTAAGGTGCGATTAGGGTTCAAAGCTTTCGCCCCAAGCATTGGGCTATCGGGAGTTACGCCCCGCTAGTAAAGGAAAGGTGACTGTTGTGAACATTTTTTTGGTCCTTCGAGCCGGATTCTTCAGTCGTGTAATCACCAAGGAACACGACGTTGAAGATGACAACGCAACCAGGAGTTAAGAGCCTGGTCCACAGACGAGATGTGATCAAGGGTGTACTGACGACCGTGATAAAATACCTTGACCAATGCGGAGAAACCCCAGACACCGTCAAACTCAAGTTGAAACGAGGCACGTTGCAGGAAAACCTTTCTAAATTAGACGACGTGCAGACGCAACTAGAACTATTAGACGAAGACACTGACCATCTGAGCATCAGATACGAAATAATGGAGCAAATCGAGGACACCCTCGCGAGAATAGATCGCCTACTACAGGGTCTTCCACTTAACGTGCAAGCGCTCGATCTAGTAGCCCGGTCAAAATAGACGTAAAAACAGTGGTTAAATTGCAATAATTCGCATAGAGCTGAAAATTGGTACAGACCTTGGGGATATTATTACAAATAAAATACTAAAAGTCCCCACCGATCCCACATGTGCAAAAAAAGTTATTCAAGGTCAAAGGTCAATAAAAATGGTTTTCCCTATTTTTCCGGTAAACGGTAAGTTTTATCATAAAAATAAATCAGACAAAAGTTGTAGATCATGAAATTATCTACAAAAATTGTTCTCATGCTTTTTTTTCTAAGAATCACTATTCCTCAGATATTGCGATTCTAAATCACCGAAAACAATAATATGTACGCTGAACCGCCTATACACACCATCGGTTGTCTCATATGAGCAAAAACATTGGTTTGTGTAATTTATACATACAAATTATACGATTGTGAGAATATACACATATTATAAACGAAACTGACAAGGCAACACGCCACCTGTGGGTCACCGATTTTGTTTAAAGGGCATAGATGAATAAGACAGTGAAAAGTGCCCCCAAACCGATTGAAATTCTGAATGGGCCATTCGATAGCTTATGAATAAAGAAACATTTTTGGGAATTTTCAACTTTGTATCTCTACCGTGGGGGGCGGGGGAGGGTAAAATGTACTGTTCGCTTCTCCTACGATTTTCTCGGAATTTATTGGATAGAAAAAATTGAAAAAAATTAGAGTTACATCTGGTGATGGTGCGCACATTTCAGATTTTTTTCAGATTTTTATATAAAATATCCAACGAGAAAAAAAATAAAAACCAAAAGGTGAGTCAGAAAATTATTAATTTGACAACGAAGGAGGTCCGGATCATTGATGCCGCTTTTACCTGTGATGTAATATTAGAATTAACGTCTCTCTGATTTTTTTCATAATTTTTGATTTGGTGGAACAGTGTCGGAAAAATCAAAAACCGCGTCTCTGGTCAGTTTTTGCCTGTCAGAACACCGTATGAGATAAACTTTGGTTTCGTTTTTGTAACATTACTATTTCATAGGATATTTAATGTTATTAAGTACATAGAACAGTCGTAAAAGTGCAAAAAAACTAAATAAATGGAAAAAGTCTATGTTACAGTATAGGCTTATATGCTAAAAGATTGAAGATCAACCCAAGAACGTCGCTAGCGCAACTGACAAGGTGTCAGTCTTTTAAGCAGGATAGAAACTTTTTGTCTGGGTTTCGAATCCTGTTAGATCCATTCTTCTTTTTCATTATTTTTTTTCTTTCTCTGTGCAACAATAATTAACATTTACTGTCAGACGTTATCACAACATTTTTGCAACTCACATTCAAGAATTGTAAGCACACTGAATTAATCGGGTCTACTGAACCACTACGCCAAAATACAATGTTGCGTTGAACTAACGGTCAAAAACGTTTTTCGACACACCACCTGCACGTGTATTACACATTGTTATTTATTGTTAATTATTGTTGCACAGAGGAAGAAAAAAAATAATGAAAAAGAAGAATGGATCTAACAGGATTTGAAACCCAGACAAAAAGTTTCTCTCCTACTTAAAAGACTGACACCTTGTCAGTTGCGCTAGCGACGTTCTTGGGTTGATCTTCAATCTTTTAGCATATAAGCCTATACTGTAACATAGACTTTTTCCATTTATTTAGCTTTTTTGCACTCTTACGACTGTTCTATGTACTTAATAACATTAAATATCCTATGAAATAGTAATGTTACAAAAACGAAACCAAAGTTTATCTCATACGGTGTTCTGACAGGCAAAAACTGACCAGAGACGCGGTTTTTGATTTTTCCGACACTGTTCCACCAAATCAAAAATTATGAAAAAAATCAGAGAGACGTTAATTCTAATATTACATCACAGGTAAAAGCGGCATCAATGATCCGGACCTCCTTCGTTGTCAAATTAATAATTTTCTGACTCACCTTTTGGTTTTTATTTTTTTTCTCGTTGGATATTTTATATAAAAATCTGAAAAAAATCTGAAATGTGCGCACCATCACCAGATGTAACTCTAATTTTTTTCAATTTTTTCTATCCAATAGATTCCGAGAAAATCGTAGGAGAAGCGAACAGTACATTTTACCCTCCCCCGCCCCCCACGGTAGAGATACAAAGTTGAAAATTCACAAAAATGTTTCTTTTTTCATAAGCTATCGAATGGCCCATTCAGAATTTCAATCGGTTTGGGGGCACATTTCACTGTCTTATTCATCTATGCCCTTTTGCACATAGCTTCTATACCCGACAAATTTTCGACACGTGATTTTGCCAAAAGTGACATTACTCCCCCATTTTTTAAAAAATCGGCGTCAAAAATCAAAATTTTGCAATCGCGCTGAAACTCTGCAGGCGTGTTTGAAATTCAGTTTTGAGGGGTATGTATATAGGGTTACAATCTTATTGTGGTTTCATTTATGGCACCGCAATTTATTGCGGTAATAAATGGCGGGTCCGTTGATTAAAAACGGTATACCTTCTGATGTAATTTTTGATCAATTTATGACAGTTCAAACAAACCAGCAACAATTTCTTGCTAATACTCATAACAAGTCCCGCTTTATTTTAATGTTATGCGAAAAATGTACAGCTGCAAATATTTTAGTGAAACAAGCTGATAATGACGCTGATGTCCTCATAATTGAAACAGCCATAGAACAATCTAATACATACAGCAAATACAACTATCGTTGTCGGTGAAGATGTTGACTTATTAGTACTACTGACTGCACGAACTCCAATTGATAAGATTATTTACTTTTTGAAACCCGGGAAACCTCAACAACCAACACAAATATATCTATCGAAAAGTTTTTCTGCTTATCCAAAATGCCAAAAACATATCTTATTTTTACATGCAATAACTGGCTGCGATACTACATCATCATTTTTTAGAAGGGGTAAAATAACAGTATTTAAATTATTTGAAAAACATGACTTAATTAATTGCGCTAAAGTATTTCAAAAGATCGACTCTTCTCCACACGACATCATCACAAACGGGATTCGTTTTCTTCTTGCTCTATATGGAGCTCCAAGAAAAATTGATTGTTTAGACAAATATAGATATTTAAGTTTTGTAAAAAATACACGGAACAATAAAAGAGTACAATTATCTTGTCTTTCGCCAACATCTGCTTCTGCAAGACAACACTTGTGTCGGGTATATTATCAAATTCAAGTATGGTTGGGCAATCAACTGGACCCAGCAGACTGGGGTTGGAAATTAGTAGATAATACTTTGGAGCCAATTCAAACTTTACTCCCACCTGCTCCGGAAAGACTCCTCAAAACCATCTTTTGCAATTGCAAAAAGGGTTGTAGTGCAAAATGTAGCTGCAAAAAAGTCGGGTTATTTTGTTCACCAGTATGTACTAATTGCCAAGGCCAGTCTTGCTGCAATGTTGAATCAACTTCAACAAATGAAGACTTTTATGGTATTGATGAGGAGACCATAGATGAAGATGAAGAAAGCGAAGAAGACATAACTGTTGAAGTGACATTTGAAGATTATCAGTCAGAATAATATTTTCCCAAAACCAACAATAATTCGTGCGATTCAAATCATTTTCAATAGTATTATTTTTTACTTAATAGAATATTTTTTTTATAAAACAGTCGTAATAGATGGTGGACTATACCTATCGGGGACACCACGTTAAAAAAAATGCGCCAAGTTCACTACCTCACAGGTGGTGCGTAAATCTGTCCATATTATGTCGAATACGACTTCTTCAACTTTTAGAATCGCAATATCTGAGGAATAGTGATTCTTAGAAAAAAAAGTATAAGAACCATTTTTGTAGATAATTTCATGATCTACAACTTTTGTCTGATTTATTTTGATGATAAAGCTTACCGTTTAAATTTTAATTTTAATACCGTTTACCGGAAAAATAGGGAAAACCATTTTTGTTGACCTTTGACCTTGAATAACTTTTTTTGCACATGTGGGATCGGTGGGGACTTTTAGTATTTTATTTGTAACACTATCCCCAAGGTCTGTAAAAATTTTCAGCTCTATGCAAATTATTGCAATTTGAAATGTCTATTTTGACCGGGCTATAGTGAAAACGCTAACTTGGCAACAGCGCTAGACTCGATACACGCGCCGCCGGGGACAGTGGCTGAAAGTATAACTTTTGTTGAGCACGTGCTCACCCCGTCATTCTAACTTCGGTTCCATTCGGCGAAATTCGGACGAAATCGGGAAGGAGCAACTTCGTATGATATGTCAAACGCGATCGGAGAAGCAAAACACGAGATTTCGACGGCCACGCGTATTCTCGCCAGATCGCAACCAAATGTTCGCTCATGCTTCGAGCCCGAATTCAGTCTTCCAAAATCGTCGAAGACCGATTTCGTTCAAACTTAGTGCATCCGTAGATACGTACACGGATTATCCATTCTGATAGTTTATTTGTCCCGCAAAAGCTTAGGAAAGAAGAAAATGCAAATCAAGTTTTACTTTTTCTGAACACATTTACAGCAATAACTGGTTGACGAATTAAGATATCGGGACGATTCTGATTGCAAAACGTCATAAAAATATTACGCTCAATTTCATCATACTAAATAAATGGAAAAAGTCAATGTTACAATGTAGCCTTATATAAAAAAAGATTGACAATCATCTCAAGAGTGTCTGTAGCGCCGGGCCAGTGTGTCAGTCTGATACGACGGAGAAAACTTTTCGTTTGGGTTCGAATCCTCTTGGGTGCATTTTTTTTTCATCATTTTTTCCTCTCTTTGTGCAACAATAATTAACATTTATTGTCACTTTTGACCGTCTTACTTATCTATACCCTCATACTAGATACTACAACTTTACTTTGTAATATGTTTTGGTACATGGAAAAATCATAAATATTTTATTTGAGGGAAAAAGGGAAGATCACGTCTAATTCTCGTTGGTTGAAGGTTTTTTTTATTTATTAGGCGATACGCAAAATTGTCCCCGTCAATACTTGGTGGCCCTGATAAAGGCTGATTAGTCCCTCCGAATACTGAAGTTCGCGCGATCGTGCCTGGATCACGGTCCCGGGATGTTTGGCTGCGGAAACGCACACATTCTAACAAGACATTCGCTACTTGGGCCGGTGTCGCCGGCGTTGGTCAATTGTTCTCAAAGCGATAACGCATAAAAGATCTTTTGAAGTGGGCTGACGACTCGGGCGAGCAGCCCGCTCGAGCCGTCACGCATTGGTATTAGTGACCTGTCTGTGAGGGTCAGAAATGATCCAGGCGCGATCGCGCGAAATTCGGTATTCGGAGGGACTAATCGGCCTTTATCAGGGCCAGCAATTATTGACGGGGATAATTTTGCGTATCGCCTAATAAATAAAAAAAAACCTTCAACCAACGAGAATTAGACGTGGTCTTCCCTTTTTCCCTCAAATAAAATATTTATGATTTTTCCATGTACCAAAACATATTACAAAGAAAAGTTGTAGTATTTAGTATGTGGGTATAGATAAGAAAGACGGTCAAAAGTGACAATAAATGTTAATTATTGTTGCACAAAGAGAGGAATAAATGATGAAAAAAGAATGCACCCAACAGGATTCGAACCCAAACAAAAAGTTTTCTCCACCGTATCAGACTGACACACTGGCCCGGCGCTACCGACAATCTTGAGATGATTGTCAATCTTTTTTTATATAAGATAAGGTAACCAACTATTTTTTGTTTAAAAAGAGTACACTTTGCAAGTATTTCATAGGTGAAAAAAAATGAGAAAAAACGATAAAAACTTTATTTTCTTTCAAAAACATATTTTTCTTCGGAGTGGATTTTTTTTGCTAAATGAGGATGTTTGTCTAATAATGTAGCCACATCCGAACAACTTTCATTTTGCATATTAAATTTGACTGTTAAGACGGCAGATAATGTTTTTACAGAAAGTTGCGACTTCTCACTGCTCCAATAAACATTCCCTAGTGAAAATACCCTTTCAACAGCAGCATTAGTGCCTGGACAACATAAGGAAATTTCTATTAAAACTTTTAAAATTTCATGTGGGATATGATATTAATAAAATTGAAATAAAATAATCTAAAAAAATGTTATAGAAATACAAATGAGTATAAAATTATACAAATGAGTACTTTCAGAGTACTGGATTTGAAAAGAGTATGGTTTGCGAAAAAAGAGTACAAAACTCAGTAAATGAGTACAGTTGGTCACCTTATATAAGACTACATTGTAACATTGACTGTTTCCATTTATTTAGTATGATGAAATTAAGCGTAATATTTTTATGACGTTTTGCAATCAGAATCGTCCCGATATCTTAATTCGTCAACCAGTTATTGCTGTAAATGTGTTCAGAAAAAGTAAAACTTGATTTGCATTTTCTTCTTTCCTAAGCTTTTGCGGGACAAATAAACTATCAGAATGGATAATCCGTGTACGTATCTACGGATGCACTAAGTTTGAACGAAATCGGTCTTCGACGATTTTGGAAGACTGAATTCGGGCTCGAAGCATGAGCGAACATTTGATTGCGATCTGGCGAGAATACGCGTGGCCGTCGAAATCTCGTGTTTCTCCGATCGCGTTTGACATATCATACGAAGTTGCTCCTTCCCGATTTCGTCCGAATTTCGCCGAACGGAACCGAAGTCAGAATGACGGGGTGAGCACGTGCTCAACAAAAGTTATACTTTCAGCCACTGTCCCCGGCGGCGCGCGTATCGAGTCTAGCGCTGTTGCCAAGTTAGCGTTTTCACTAGATCGAGCGCTTGCACGTTAAGTGGAAGACCCTGTAGACGTCGAACGAACTCCACCAGAAAGAGGGACATCGTCGTATTAGTCCCTCAACCCAGTGCCGATCAAATTGCCCAAAACAGAATTGCCACGATTTGACGGTAAGATCGAAGAGTGGTTGGCGTTTGAGGACCAGTTTCGCTCAATGATCCACGAACATGACGGTCTAAGCGATGTACAACGGTTGCAATTCCTCCGATCCGCACTGACCGGAGAGGCCGCAAAGCTGATTCAGGCGTTTGAGACGATAGGAAACAATTATCGCGAGGCGTGGGACCTCTTAAAAAAGACATACGCGGACCGGCGTCCAATCATAATGTGCCACGCGGAACTTTTGGCGAAACCGCCAACGGTCGAGAAGGATCCACCAACAGGAATTCGACGTTTCGTGAGCCATTTGCAGCAACATCTGCGGTCACTGAAGACGCTTGGACTACCGGTAGAAGCGTGGGACGTTTTGTTACATGTTGTGGTTCTGCCTTATTTAGACCGCAGTACCCGCATGGACTATGAGCGAACTTTAAAAAATAACAAACCACCAACGATCACACAGCTGATCGAGTTCTTGACGCAACGCGCACGGTCCATGACCGTCTCAGGTCTTGCAGAATCGCACAAGCGCACGAACACAGCACCTACAAGAAACCCACTCGATCGTCCCGCACGAGCCTTCGTCACCACTACCACCACAGGAAGTTGTGTAATATGCAATCGGCAGAACCACCCATCGTTCGCTTGTGACACATTCCGAGCAATGCCTCTGGAATCGCGAATACAGATGGTAGAAAGACACAACCTGTGTATGAATTGCCTACGACGAGGACACACGTCATCCGAGTGTTACAGTTCTCTGTGTCGAATCTGTCGAAAGGCACACAATACACTGTTACACCCCGACGAAGCTACTTCAACACCGACCACAATCTGACAACCAACTCCAAGGAAGGAAGGACATCTTTCAATGGCCACCATCAGGAACAACCAGGACATCATGCCAACAGCCACAATCACCATTGTTAACAACAAGGGCCAAGATATACAATGCAGAGCACTCCTTGACACCTGTTCAACCGCGAACTTTATGAGCACCCAACTGTCGGATATCCTACAGCTACCGAGGAAACGTCATTCCATCCTGGTGAAAACCCTTGACGGCAGCATGACGGAAACATCACACGTCCTCACGGCAAGGGCAAGGTCTAAGGTCACCGGCTATCAGCGCGATATAGAATTTTTAACAGTGGCAACCATCGCAGATCCAGTACCGAACGAACCAGTTCCGCGTGACGCAGTCCAAATACCGGCAAACATCAAACTAGCCGATGAAGAATTCTACAAACCAGCCCCAGTCGACATCTTACTCGGAACCAGCGTCACATTATCACTGCTCTCCGTAGGGCAAATCATCAATCCATCCCAACGAAATCTCATCCTACACAAAACATTGTTAGGATGGATTGTCGGAGGATGCGTACAACCAATCAACCAACCAACACAACCAGAACGCCGAAACAACCAATGTCGTAATCTGCTCAACACAACAAATCCAGCAGACGAGAACAACAGACACGCACAAGACAAACTGCAAAAATTCTTTGAAATAGAGGACGTACCCAACGAACGCCACCTTTCTAACGAAGACCACGACTGCGAACAACATTTCAAAGCACACACAACACGAAACAGCGACGGCAGATACGTTGTCGCACTGCCCTTTAAACCCAATCACCAAACCATTGGCAATTCGCGAAACATCGCACTTAAACGACTCAACCATTTACACCAGAAATTAAGTCGAAACGACAACCTCAAACAAGCATACCACGCAATCATTCAAGAATACATCGACCTCGGACACATGAAGGTGGTCAAGGAAGCCGAAACAACAGAAGGATTCTACCTCCCGCACCACGCAGTCATCAAGGAAAGCAGCAACACCACCAAGGTTAGAGTAGTGTTTGACGGTTCAGCAAAATCCACTACAGGGGTATCGTTAAACGACACATTAATGGTCGGTCCAACGATCCAAGAGGAACTATTCTCACTACTCATCCAATTTCGTATACACAAATTTGTACTAACCGGAGATATCGAAAAAATGTACAGACAATTTCTCGTGAGAAAGGAAGACCGAAAGTATCAACGAATACTGTGGAAGGACGAAAACGACAACATCAAAACCTATGAGCTCAACACCGTCACTTTCGGTCTCTCAGCAGCACCATTCTTGGCCATCCGGTGTCTCCAACAACTAGCCAACGACGAGATCGTGAGTTTTCCTCAAGGCGCTGCAGCCATTAGGAACGAGATGTATGTCGACGACCTCCTCACCGGCGCAGACTCCATCGAAGACACAATCAAACTGCGGGAGGAAATCACAGAAATTCTAAGACGAGGCGGTGTGCACATACGACAGTGGGCCTCAAACGCACCAGACATCCTAGACGGCGTTCCAGACGGTATCCAAAACTTAAAATTTCAATCCGACAAGGACGCCCCTCTCAAGACCTTAGGACTATCATGGACATCAAACCAAGACAGCATCAGCTACAACATCCAAAGAAGCCCATGCAACTCCACCATATCCAAGCGGAGCATTTTGTCAACAATTGCAACCATCTTCGACCCACTAGGATTACTCGGACCGATTATACTAACAGCGAAACTTATTGTGCAGAAATTATGGCAACTAAAGGTCGAATGGGATGAGTCACTACCAACAGCTGTCCATACCTTGTGGTCTAAATACCTGCAAGAGCTAGACGAAATGAAACACGTCGAATTTGCGAGAAGAGTGCTGTGCCCTGATCCGAAAGAAGTGCAGATACATGGATTCTGCGACGCCAGCGAACAGGGATATGGCTCGTGCATATACATACGATCTGTGAACGCCGACGGCAGAGTACAAGTTCAACTCCTCTGCTCCAAATCCAGGGTGGCACCACTACGAACCAACACCATACCTCGCTTGGAACTGTGCGGAGCCTTGTTACTTGCCAACCTATTCGAAAGCATTAGATCGCACATCACAACGCCAATCGCGAAAACCATATTATGGACCGATTCCACAATCACCCTACATTGGATTTCATCATCTCCACATCAGCTCAAGATGTTCGTCGCCAATAGAGTCGCTGAAATCCAACGTATGACGCCGACCGCTCAATGGAGACACGTACCAAGTACATCGAACCCAGCAGACAGTCTTTCGAGGGGACAACTCCCACTAGAGTTTTAACGCAACACCACATGGCAATACGGGCCAGCCTGGCTGCAACTGGAAGAAAGCAGATGGCCTCAAATGCCCACGATCATTCCCGATGACAGCGAAACAAAAAGACAAATCTGTCTTCTGACCAGCACCACAACCAACTCATTGTTGCCACGATACTCAACAATCACTCGACTCAAGAGAATCGTCGCGCTCTGTCTGGGGTTCAAACACGGAAATACACACCGCGGGCCACTGCAAACAGAGGAAATCAACGCCGCTGAAAGAAAGATCATTCATTTAACGCAGAACGAATCCTTCAGAGAGGAAATGAGCCAACTACAACAAAACCAGGCTCTCAAGCGAAATAGCAAGATCCTCGGCCTAAACCCATTCATCGATGAACATGGCATAATGCGAGTGGGTGGCCGCTTGCAACAGTCAAATTTACCTTTCAACCAACAACATCCGGCAATACTTCCTAAACGACATCACATCACCGATCTAATCCTACGGGACGACCACACCAGAAATTTCCACGGCGGCGTACAAACCACGTTATACTCCGTTCGGCAACGCTACTGGCCCATCGACGGACGAAATCAGATCCGGAAGATCATTCGATCCTGCCACATCTGCCTTCGCTTCACTCCGCCCTCGACAAGGAATAGAATGGGAAAGGGTCTAGCCGTGTTACAATGCAAAAAGTGCCCCTAAACCAAATGAGACGTGTCATACGCCATTCGATAGCTTATGGAAAAAGAAACATTTTTGGAGATTGGAAATCCGAAATCTCAACTGGGGGGGTACTTATAGACAAAAATCAAAAATATGTTTCTTGCCCAATTATTTTTACTCCAGTGGATAAAAAAATTTGAAAAAATTCACGAACGTATCGGCTAACGGTGTACACGTTACAGAATTTTTTCAGATTTTTTGGTTGAAAAACTGAGCTGTAAAAAATCAAAAACAAATTTTTTTTTTGAAAAATGGCAATTTTTCATCAAAGAAGTAAAGTCTCCACTTTTATATTTTTTGTATAGGTACCTATTGTGAATACTAACATACTGAATTTTTTTCAGATTTTTTGTAAACCTGCGCCGTTATAAAAAAAAATAAAAACCGATTGTCCGGTTGCTTTTTGCGTGCCCCACCTATTTGTACAGTAGATCTTTGCATTTTTCCCAATCCACAAGTGTATTATGCAATGTGTAACGCTGCTCGAAGTCTAGCATTGGCGCAGGAGTTGATAAAGCCTTAAAATAGCAAATCATGGAAATTGCGACCAGTACGTTATATTCCAAAGTGTAAACCGAAATTCCAATGGCACCGGTGTGTACATTTTTGCGCAAGTTCGAATCCTTATAGGGTTATCTGTTTTTCACACATATTACTTTTTATTCAGAATTTAAAAATACAGTGGTACCTCGAGATACGAGTGCCCTAACATACGAGTTATTTGAGATACGAGCTGTCGAACGAGCGAAGTTTTGTTTTGAGATACGAGCGACATTTGAGATACGAGGAACCTCAGATGCGACGCTGTTCACGCACCCCACCCCCCACGTGTATGCACGCGAATGCGTTTATTTCGTGCGAATACTCGCCTCGTCACCCACAATTCGCTAAATTCGCAAAAGGTTGAAACGGGCGTTCCCTTGCAATTTCTTGTTTCGGGAATAATGTTTCTGCGAAGATGTATTGAGTTACAATATATGTATGTATGTACATTTTATACATAAAACCATTTTATTTGGCTTTATATTCTCCCTTATTATGTTTTTATCCAATAATTGTAATTTATAAATACATTTATCTTATTCAAAAACACGTAACAAAAACAATTGGGGGTTGCATTTTTGGGCTGGAACGAATTAATGGCATTTCGATTAATTTCAATGGGGAAAATTGCTTTGAGATACGAGCAAATTGACATACGAGCAAGGTTACGGAACGAATTAAACTCGTATCTCGAGGTACCACTGTACATTGTTCTAATGAATGCTTACCCTCATACGTCGTAAAATCACATGGTTTTTTTAGTTACGCAACATACTATTTTCAAGCACTTATGTGCTATCGTTTCTCATCATTATCTTTAATCCATTCTTTTTTTGTATTTGAAGTAACGTAAAAATAATTAAAATATTCACTACAATGTTAGTTTTGGGAATTCCTCCCTTATATCCATTTGGACCTAGTTACCGTTACCGAAGCCACATAGGAATTATATGTAAGCTATGCAGTTTTTCCGTGCGTGATTGTCAACTAACTGCAGTAACAGTTATTGCAGTGCCGAGAGTTATTCATACGAATGTAATCAACTTTTATTGCATTTGGCAAGAATGGTTTTTGTTACGAATTCTCACAAAATTGCTTGCCCCGTCCACGCATGACCTCGCGCCACAAATTGTAAACATCTCGCCGCCAACGGCAACCTTCCATCGAACTCTCTCGACGTCGAGACTTCGGCAACCTTTGTTATGATTGTAACGATCAGCTGACGTCTAGACGGTTCGAGAGAGTTCCGATGGACAACATATAAATACGCATTGTCCTAGCCGCACGGCCTCCAGTCTAGCTCAGTTTTTCTGCAAGTGCTTTCGCTGTACGTCTCGCAAGTACCTTCGCTTGTGCTATCGCAATTGTCTGTAGTTCTAGTAATAAACGGAGTATTGTGCATTTTTTAAGTGCTTCCTTTCTGCAAGAGAATTTCCGTGGACGCCCACTTCCTACCCGCTTAGCTTGCTTAAACACCCAGCGATCCGCGCAACTTTACAACAGTTTTACTATGCAATAAATGAAACGGTCAAGTTGTTCATGGAATTAATGACTACCCCAACCTGCATTCGAAGTCAGGTAGTTGCGTGGAGACAATGCAAACATTCAGTCCAAAGGATATAGGTAGAAAGACCGGTTGACTGTACCCTTATCCTATCCTTAGTTTCTGGTGTATTAATGACGGTTCGAGACGTAAGAGTAAAGCAATTCATCAATAGTTTATGATTCTACCGTACCGCAAACGTAACGTTGCGTCCGGAAATCGTATTCAAGCTCAATTCTTCAATAGCTACAAAGGTTTATTACTTTTTTTATTTTATTACCCATACCGTACAAGACTTAAGCACAATTTGCGCAATATATTCGGAACTCAGTAAATACTCATTGAAATAGGTGTGGCTTGTAAAATGTGGTCGTGTCGCTACAACGTCATTTTCATAATCAAGCAATCAGAGAACGGAATTATCCATCCACGAATCCGCATACACAAAATTCGAAATAAACTTTCGACCATCCCCACTATTTAAAAACATCTTTATATTAGCAGTTAGAATTTGTTTTCACTTTTGGTTGAAATACCAAGCGTAACACAGAGTGTCTGATCGGTTGATAGTTGTTAATACTTACTTTCTTACTGTGCAGTAGTTTTCGGTTTGACGTGAACAAAATGTCGAGTAAGAAAGTAGATTTGGTTGATAGGAAAACCCTGCGTGCAAGATGCATTCGTTGTGAGATTGTAATTCGCGCTGCGCCTGGCCGGAAACGTAAAATCACAACGCAAGAAGATGCGTTTAAGTGTTCCATAGTTCTACAAAAAGAGGTGTCTGTTGGTGACGTGTTATGTGCCAAATGTCGTGTACCCGTGAGCAAGGCATTCGCAGATGTTAGCACAACATCCCTTGAAAAATCTATTCGAGTCGAAGACTCATCAGCAGGCTTGTCTTCTTTGATCAAACCTTCTACGTCCGTAACTAAAAAAACCATGTGATTTTACGACGTATGAGGGTAAGCATTAATTAGAACAATGTATTTTTAAATTCTAAATAAAAAGTAATATGTGTGAAAAACAGATAACCCTATAAGGATTCGAACTTGCGCAAAAATGTACACACCGGTGCCATTGGAATTTCGGTTTACACTTTGGAATATAACGTACTGGTCGCAATTTCCATGATTTGCTATTTTAAGGCTTTATCAACTCCTGCGCCAATGCTAGACTTCGAGCAGCGTTACACATTGCATAATACACTTGTGGATTGGGAAAAATGCAAAGATCTACTGTACAAATAGGTGGGGCACGCAAAAAGCAACCGGACAATCGGTTTTCATTTTTTTTTATAACGGCGCAGGTTTACAAAAAATCTGAAAAAAATTCAGTATGTTAGTATTCACAATAGGTACCTATACAAAAAATATAAAAGTGGAGACTTTACTTCTTTGATGAAAAATTGCCATTTTTCAAAAAAAAAATTTGTTTTTGATTTTTTACAGCTCAGTTTTTCAACCAAAAAATCTGAAAAAATTCTGTAACGTGTACACCGTTAGCCGATACGTTCGTGAATTTTTTCAAATTTTTTTATCCACTGGAGTAAAAATAATTGGGCAAGAAACATATTTTTGATTTTTGTCTATAAGTACCCCCCCAGTTGAGATTTCGGATTTCCAATCTCCAAAAATGTTTCTTTTTCCATAAGCTATCGAATGGCGTATGACACGTCTCATTTGGTTTAGGGGCACTTTTTGCATTGTAACACGGCTAGACCCTTTGCCTCGCGCTCGCATACATCAAGCTCGACCATTTACCAACATTGGAGTCGACTATTGCGGTCCATTTTATATTAAGGAGAAAAAATACCGCAATCGAAACAAAATAAAGGTTTACGTGGCAATCTTCGTCTGTTTCGCTGTCAAGGCGGTCCACTTGGAAGTGGTCGGTGATATGACATCCGATGGCTTCATCGCAGCCTTAAAACGATTCATCGCCAGGAGGGGAATGCCTTCGACCATCTGGAGCGACAATGGCAGCAATTTCATCGGAGCCAACAACGAACTAAAGGACCTAGCTCATCTCCTTGAATCAACCGAGCATAAAAACAAGGTATCCCAACATTTGGCGGACCTCGGAATTCACTGGAAATTCAACCCTCCAGCTTCTCCACACTTCGGCGGTCTATGGGAAGCCGACGTAAAATCGTTCAAACACCATCTGACAATGAGGCGAGTAGCCAAAAATGAGTTATTCTCCTACGAAGTATTGCAGACACTAGTCACACAGATCGAAGCAATACTTAACTCTCGGCCGTTGACACCAATCTCCATGGATATCAACGATGTCTCTGCCCTCACTCCGGGACATTTCCTAATTGGCAGTCCACTAACCACCCTCCCCGAACAGGACTTTAGCAACACCTCTACCAACCGGTTATCAGTGTGGCAACACATCCAAAAAATCCGTCGCGACTTCTGGGCTCGATGGCACAAGGAGTATTTAAACGATTTAAATGTTGGCCGAAAATGGACGGATGGTCAGCACGAAATAAAGGAGGGAAGTCTGATGATTCTAAAGGAAGAGAAGTTACCACCAATGCAATGGAACCTTGGTAGGGTGACAGCGATTCATCCTGGACCCGATGGAATCATTCGGACTGTCACCATGCGAACAGCAGACCACCGGACGTTTTCCAGAAATGTACAGCGCGTGACACTTCTTCCCGATGAAGAATATTCATAGTTAGTAGTAGAAAATTTACATCCACATCATTTGTTTTTTTTTTATCGTAACCTCTCAACGTGGGAAGCATGTTTCGGAGCACACCACCACCCGCGTGGACATAAACAAAACAAACCATAGACGGTAGGCACGGCTGTTGTGACGCTACGGCATTCAGTAGCGGTCGAGGTCGTCGGCGCTTGTTTTTTCGGACGATGCGGCGCGTGCCGGTCAGTAACAGTCGAACGACGACACGAGTCACTGTGCAAGCGGAGCAAGTGACGAAAAACCCAAGTGTAGTGCAACCGAACAAATAAATTCATAATTAACCATCGCAAGTGTTCTTTCATTGTGCGGACTCTGATAACTCACTCATACCACAACTTAACCTAAGCACATAATAATAAGCTATTTGATCATTAAGGTGCGAATAGGGTTCAAAGCTTTCGCCCCAAGCATTGGGCTATCGGGAGTTACGCCCCGCTAGTAAAGGAAAGGTGACTGTTGTGAACATTACATTTAACGACAAGCACCAATAGGATATTTTTTGTTTATAGATTATGTTAGAAAATCCGAGGGGTGTTTTCTCTTGAGTCTTCTCGCTATACCTTTGTAGCAGTGATTTGCTAATGGGTTGGGATGTCTCTCAATCCTATTTTTATGTATCTTTGAGAATCGTGTTATTTTTTCTTGCACTGTGGGGATATCTAATGTTTTAAGGATATCATCATTTCTGACGTACCAGGATGCGTCAAGGATGGTTCTGAGTATTTTTGTTTGAAGGCTTTCCATTTTTTGAATGTGCGATTTGGCTGCCATTCCCCAAAGTTGGATTCCGTACCTACATATAGGTTTGATTACACATTTGTATATTAAGATTTTGTTGCGTTGGCTAAGTTTGGACTTTCTGGATATTAGCCAAAACATATTTTTCTTTAATAATTTTATGTGCTTAATTCTTTGCTGTATATGGTGCTTCCAAGTAAGTCTGCTGTCTAAATGCAGACCTAAATACTTAACCGTTGCTGCCTTTTGTATAATTCTGTTATTTAGTGTTAGATTTATCTCATGCGTGATTTTACAAAGGGTAAAGACCATTTGGGTACATTTTGCGACGTTTACTTTGATTTTGTTAGATTGAAGCCAATTCTCTAATGATTTGATATGGTTTTGTAAATTGTTAATGGATATGTTGAGGTCGTCGTGTATGGATAGTATGGCTGTGTCGTCTGCAAATGTAAATATTTGTGTGTTTGAATCAGTGGAAATGTCTGCCGTGTATAGCGTATAAAGTAACGGTCCAAGTACACTTCCCTGCGGGACCCCTGCTTTGATGGGACGAGTGTCTGAGGCAGTGTCCCTAATCCTGACGTAAAAGAGTCTGTTTTCAATATAGGATGTGATTAGTTTGTATTTAGACGTGGGAAGTTCTCTTTGCAGTTTGGCTAGTAGGCCGTGATGCCAGAGTTTGTCGAACGCTTTTTCTATATCCAGAAAGACTGCTGTACAGTATTTTTGTTCTTCTAATGATTTTAATATTTGGTGTACCATGCGATGGGTTTGTTCTATTGTGTTGTGTCTTTTCCGAAATCCAAATTGGTGGTCGGGTATTAAGCCTTTGTCTTTGACTATAGTGATAATTCTTTTATGCATTATTTTTTCGATGACTTTAGACAGTATCGGCAGTAACGAAATAGGCCTATATGAGTGTGGGAAACTTGGATCTTTACCAGGTTTTAACTGTTTGATAAAGAGATGAGTGGACTGTAGATTATTAGAAGATGTTAAAGAAAGGGACAAGAGCCGGATTCAGATAAAGATTCTGGTGACAGGCAAGCTGAAATAATTGGACAAGACACTGTGTTTTGGACTTTTATTAAAAGAATAAGCGCAGTTGAATATGAAAAGTACCTTTTCTCTGTGTTGGGCGAAGTGCTTGTGAGCTGCTCAATCAGCCACTGCACGCGATTACAAGATGATGTTTTCTATTGTAGGAGTACACAAAATGATAAGTTCACAATAAATAAATAAATAGATGTACAGTGGAATCTGATCGAAACAGCAACAAAATGAATTACCAAGTGTAAGAGCCACGGATCGCTAACTGCGAAACCACACGTTCGCCTGCGAACTGCTCAAAGAAAATGTGCTGGTCTTTTTGCTTATCTGAATACAATAATGCCAGCAAATTAACAATGATAATGAGTACACAATTTTGAAGATGAACCTGCCTGTTAATTTGTGGTGATGTTTTAGAAACTGCTCGATGTTTTCCTCGCTTTCTCACTCACTACTCAATTCGCACGCGTGTGTACAGAACTCAGTGTAAGACGATAATGGCTGATCGATTTCGCGGGAAAGATCCTCGTGCGGAATCGATGCGGACGGAAGCACGAAGTTTTTTCTAAGAGCTGTTCGCGAAGATGATTTGTCCCTTTGTGTGGACAATAGCGCATCACGCGAGCTGTTGATAGGCGAGCTATTCATCGAGCAGTGTATCGATTGCGATCTAGAGTGGGGCAGTGTCGCCAGGACCTGCCGTCACTCTTTATTCAAATCATCCGTGCCGACAGTGACATATAGTCACTACTGCTCTCTTCTGTCGAGCCACTCTCAATACGCAACATTAACAATAGGATGATTTCAGCAATTTTCCATGCTTGCGGAAAGTATCCGACGCGAAATATTGCGTTGGTTAGGATAATAATATAGCGAACTCCTTTCGGTGGTAGATTTTTTAACATTTTTGCTGTTATTAAGTCATACCCTGGAGATTTGTTGTTTTTCAGGTTTCGTATTATGTGGTATTATATACATGGCTTGAAGCTCCTCTTTTGTAATTTTATGGTTTTGCGTGGCGTTGTTTTGAATATCACAGCTGTGCGGATTGGTGTCAGACCCGTTACTAAAAACCTCTTGGAGATAGTCTGCCATGACATTTGTTTGTTCTTGCAGTGATTCTGTCCAGGTGCCCGGTGGTGATTTAATCGCTGCTATTGCTTCAGTAGGTCTTCTGATTTTTTTTAGTTGCTTTCCATAGGGAGTAGTTTGATACTTCGGTAACATCAAGGTTCGTAATGTATTTAGTAAATTCTTCATTGTTGTAGTTTTGTATTTGTGTTCTAATGATTCTATTAAGTTTATTCAATTGAGATTTAAGATGCGGTAGTCGCCTGCGTTGCCATTTCTTTCTTATTTTTTTTTTTGTTTAATTATTTCGGTAATGTATGATGGATATTCCGTTTCAGGCTCGTATTGTTGGTTGAAGGTGGATTTAGTGGCTGCCGTTTGTAATATGGGCGTCAATTGGTCTAATCCTGCGTCTATGTCTTGATTTGTTTTTAATGAAACGTTGCAAGTTATTTGGGTGTCTACTATTTCCGTATACAACTGCCAATTTGTGTTTTTATTTGTTAATTTCGGTCTGGTGTGAATTTTGGTTGCAGTCAAGTTTATCGTAAATAGCACTGGTGTATGATCTGATGTCAAGTCGAGAACTTCTGTAGTTTGTATGTGGTTTCCTTTGATGTTGGTGATTCCAAAGTCTAAGGTATCGGGTATTTTGTTAGGGTCTGTTGGCCAGTATGTGGGTCGCCCTGTTGAGAGTACTGTTAGCTGTTTGCCGTTTATTATTTGAAATAACTTGTTTCCTTTTGCGTTCGTTAATCTGGATCCCCAGAAGTGATGTTCAGCGTTGAAATCGCCCGCTATGAAGAGGTCGTTTCCAAGATTATCAATAAAGTCGTTTAACTCGGGTAAATAGCAACATAAGTGTTAGAGGATAATAGTGTCTAGTGTTCTTACTTATCGATAGAGTGATCGATAGCGTTACTAAGAGAATTATAAACAGTAGACATAAGATTTAAATAAACAGATTTGTAGTAGAGAGGAACGAGAAAGGACATAGGAGAATGTTATAGAAGTGTTACATACGAGTCCGCGGACAATTACATCTACTCTCGCACTCGTTCGTCTGTGAGCATGGTTGCCCCACTCGTTCCGTTCGAGGCGAGCTCAGTGCTGTGACGTCACGGGCCCCGTTTAGCGACAGAGACTCAGGACTTGCGTTGTGACGTCACATTCCCAAAAAGTGCCCCCACCAATTCAGTTCTAGCCCTATAAAAGGGCACCCAAAACTCGCTAAGGCGTTCACTCTTGTCAGGAACGTTACGCTGAAAGTACGCTAAATCGCACATTCGCTGTCCGTGGTACTCGTAATAATTCTGTAAGATTCTGAACCCGCATTTCTCAGTGCGTCAAAACCGAGAGCAAGGGTCCGGCGTTACCCACCGTAAAAGAACGCGAACACTTTAAAGACTTTACTACTTTGCCGTGCGACGCCTACGGAGATTAGGTTTCTTACGTTTCAACCAAAGAATATTTGACTTTTGTAAAGACTATTTTTTCCTATGTACTATTTTTATAAAAGAATATATTTAATTTAGTTAAGATTTGTATTCACTGCTCAGCCTCCTCGAAATCTGGACCTACAGCGTTAACAGCCCACAGGAATACGTTTTACCGCTCGAACGTATTTCATAATTATAAATTGTTACGATTCCAAAACCCTTTCTACCGCCTCACCTACAGAGTATCGGAAGCGACAACCCTTTGATTCGTCTCTGGGCCTAGTCTGAGGGCTCTGTCTCCTGAATTCCTCCTCCAGAGTATCGGAAGCGACAGCCCTTTGATTCGTCTCTGGGCCTAGTCTGAGGGCTCTGTCTCCTGAATTCCTCCTCCAGAGTATCGGAAGCGACAGCCCTTTGATTCGTCTCTGGGCCTATTCTGAGGGCTCTGTCTCCTGGAATCCGCTGGAATTACCAGCGGACGTCTCTCCACACATCCATAACAAACCCTAATACACTCGCCCACGCTCGGGCTCGTAACAGAAGTTTAAGAAAGAATATACATAATTTTCAAAGTTTGTTTCAACCACGTGAGTTAATATTTTACCAAACCAACAGGTTATGGGCCCAGAAATACGTGGTTAAACTAAAAAAAAGAAAACATCTGAAGTTAATTAGGATGGACGGATTGAAGAAGAATGAGATCACAAGAATAAACCGTCTGAAGGATGTAGATGGATATTAGATCTGGAAATTTAGAGTGAGTATGATACTACGAGCTCAGATGCTTTATGAGCATGTGCAAAAAGTGCCGACAGAGACGGAGGTAGTAGAGATAGGATGGATAGGGAACGATGCAAAAGTGCAAAATTTAATCATATCTACGATAGAAGATGAACTTTTAGTTCATGTGTCGACCTGCACAACGGGGTATGGGATGTGGGAAAAACTGAGAAATATTTTTGAAAAAGATACTGAACAACAAAAATGTGCGTTAATGGAGGAATTTTTCACTTATAAATATCAGAGTGGAAATGATATTGCAACACATATTGCACATTTGAAGAATGTAATATATAAACTGCAAACCTTGGGCAGCAAAATAGACGATACAATGGTAATTACAAAAATTTTAACCACATTGCCAGACCAGTATAAAATGTTCACAAGTGCATGGGAATCAATTTCGAAGGAAGAAAAAACAGTAGATAATTTAACAGCGCGATTGATTGGAGAAGAGGCTAGAGGAAAATCTGATCAGAATTTAGTAGTGGCATTCAGAGCGGCAGAAAAGAGATGTTTCAAATGCAATTCAACAGGACATTTAGCACATGCATGTAGACAAGATAGGTATGAAAAACACAAAATTAATAAAGAACTGAGATGTTTTAGCTGTGGGAAAATAGGGCATTTTGCAAGAAATTGTAAAGAACGGGCAACAGAGACACGGAAGGTATACTCACCATGTGCAGTATGTAAGAAGACAAATCACCGGGAAAAAGATTGTTATTTTAAAACAAAACAAGAAGGTAACAGTAGAGAAGATAAGAAAGTGTGCTACTTTATAGGGGGCAAAGAGAAGCAAGAGTGGGTCCTAGATTCAGGATCAACAGATCACATGGTTAAGAATGAGGAATGTCTTAAAGAAAAACAGGAAACATTCACAGAAATTGGGTCAGCGAAAAAAGATGTCTCGCTGGATGCAAGAGCGAAAGGAAAAGTAGAAATGAGTAATTGTATTCTAGAGAATGTTTTGTATGCGCCTGAACTGACTGAAAATTTGATGTCGGTTGATAAAATAACCCAAAAAGGGGGAGAAGTAACATTTAGGATAGACGGAGCTTCGGTATATACGGAGGGAAGAGAAATATTGACAGCGAAAAGATGTGACAATGGATTATACAAAATACAGATGGAGGCTGAAAAAAAACAAACAGAGGTATTTTTGGCAGAAAAAACAGGAAAATTAGTGGAATGGCATAGACGATTAGGTCATCTAAGCTTAGGAAACATGGAACAACTGGTGACAAAAGCATCAGGAATGGATTTTACAAGAGAAGATATAAAGAATGGTAAAGAGATATGCGAAATCTGTATGGAGTCAAAACAAACAAGAAATCCGTTTGGAAAATCAAGAGATAGGGCAACAAGACCATTGGAAATAATTCATTCGGATGTCTGTGGACCAATAGATCCAGAGACGTGGGATGAAAACAGGTATTTTGTGACAGTACTGGATGACTTCACAAACTTTGTGATGGTGTTTCTGATGAAAATGAAAAGCGAGGTGTTTGAAAAACTGAAAGAGTACACAGAAGAAGTAGAGGCGAAGTGGAATATAAAGACTCATGTATTGAGGTGTGATAATGGAGGAGAATACACCAGCGGGGAATTAAAAAACTGGTGTAAACATAAAGGCATTAAATTAGAATACACAACCCCACATACACCACAACAAAATGGGAAAGCGGAAAGACTTAATCGCACACTGTTGGACAAGACCAGAGCGCTTCTGTTTGATAGTGGGAGGGAAAAGAGAATGTGGGGAGAAGCGGTTAGAGTAGCAGCGTATCTACAAAACAGGAGTCCGACAAAAGCAGTAGATACAACTGCATATGAGAAATGGAAAGGGAAAGTATCAAACTTAAATCATTTACAAGTATTTGGATCTACAGCATATGTGAAGAGAAATGGTCAACTAAAGAAATTGGACAAAAGGTGTGATGTACTAAAATTTGTCGGTTATTCACATAATGCCTATAGATTGTGGGACGAAAAAAGAAGAAAAATAATTGTATCACGCGATGTAAAATTTGAAACGGAAAAAGATAATAGTAGAAAGGAAGGGAAGACAGCGAGAGACAGGACAGTTGAGATACATATGAAAAATTATGAGACAAGTTCTGAAGATGAACAACAAGAAGAAACAGAAGAGGAGGAAAAAGTGCAATGTGAAGAAGAACAAGAAGATAAAAACCAAAGACAGAAAGAAGGACAAGAAGATAAAAACCAAAGACAGAAAGAAGGACAAGAAGATAAAAACCAAAGACAGGGAGAAGAACAAGAGAAGAGTCAAGAGCTGAGAAGATCAACAAGAGAAAAAAAACCAATTCAGAGATATGATGCAAGTACAATGTTAACATATCAAGAGGTAATAGATAGTTCAGATAGTAAAAAGTGGGAGAAGGCAATACAAGATGAACAAGAATCTCTTCAGAAAAATAGAGTTTGGGAAATAGTAGATAGAGAAGAAGCAAGAGGCAAGAAAATTCTGAGAAGTAAATGGGTGTTTACACGGAAGAGTGATGGACGCTACAAAGCAAGACTAATGGTAAAGGGATGCGAGCAGAATAAGGACAGCTTTGATCAGGATGGAATATATAGTCCAGTAATCAATAGCTGTTCCCTCAGAATACTTTTGGCATTAGCAATGTCGAAGGACTATCATATGGTGCAATTTGATATAAAAACCGCGTTCCTGAACAGTGAACTAGATGAAGAAATCTTTATGGAAGTGCCAGAAGGTTATGGACTACGGCAAGCACCAATGAGATGGAATGAAACATTTTCGGAATCGCTGAAGAGAAATGGATTGAAACAGATTCACTCAGAAAAATGTTTGTTTATGAAACCTGGTAGTATGCTGAGTGTGGGTTTGAATGTAGACGATGGAGTTGTCATAGGAAAGGATAAACAAGAAATTGAAACATTAATCGAAAGGCTCAATAAGGAATTTGAAGTGAAAGTTGACAGAGAGCCAACGAAGTTCCTAGGGATGGAACTAAAAAGGACGAGAGAAGGGATGAAAGTGATACAAGAAGAATATGCACTGGAACTGTTGAGAAGAAATAAAATGAGTAACTGTAAGGCAGTGACTACACCAATTCAACCGAATGAAGCGACAGCATCGGATTATGGGGAAAATAAATTAAATTATCGGGAAATTGTAGGCAGCCTATTGTATTTAGCGAGCAAAACAAGACTTGACATGAGTTTTGCGGTTAATTATAGTAGCAGAAAAGTAGAAAATCCAGGTAACACAGATATAATAAATGTAAAAAGAATCCTTAGATATTTGCAGGGTACGAGAGACTTAGGACTGAACTATAAGAAAGGCAGTAATATGAATGAGTTAGTTGCGTATTGTGACTCGGACTATGCGGGTGATCCTGAGACCAGAAAAAGTACTAGTGGATATGTAATATTGCTTGGTGGAGGAGTGGTAAGCTGGTGCTCCAGGAAGCAGCCAGTGGTAGCTTTGTCAAGTACAGAGGCAGAGTTCATCGCCATTGCTGACTGCTGCAAGGAAATACAATACATAAAACATTTAGTAGAAGAACTGACTAACGAAAAAGTAATTGTAAGACTGAAAGTAGAAAATCAAAGCGCGATACAGTTAGCAAGAAACGGAATTTGGACAAAGAGATCAAAACATATAGATGTAAGATATCACTATGTACGGGAAGCTATTAAAGAAAGTAAAATAGGCATAGAATACTGTAAAACTGACGAACAGACTGCAGACATATATACAAAGGCACTAGGTAGTAATAAGTTTTTTTTTTTTTTTTTTTTTTTATTAACACGTTGCGTGCCACGCTGATTTTGCGTGTCCGCCGCGTCTGGCCAACGTGAATTTCTTATTATGCCTTACATATTTTTTCGAAATTTTTTGCACAACAGGTAAATTTTAGTATATAAGAGCGTATAATGCAATAATTTTTTTTGGGGTCACCGGTGACCCCCATGGCCAGACGGAGCGACTTAGTTTTGGTGACTGGTGACCCCCACCACCAGACGGACCGACGTCGACCGACAAACGATGATAATATTGAAAAATTTGAAAAACATTGAAAATTCACTCGAATTATGTGTTCTAATAATCTTGGCTCCGCCGGTCACCGGTGACCCCCATGGCCAGACGGAGCGACTCGGTGCCGGTCATCGGTGACCCCCATGGCACGCAACGTGTTAACTCCTTTTTACTCTACAATTTGTCCTTGGTGGACATTCGGCAGATTGTTTTATGAGATGTGTACATTTAGCCCGTAGGTATTTTCCCAGTAGAAAATACCTTTATTATTGATCGCAAGTTAAGACTTGTGTAGAAGATCGTTTGGGTGTTTCCTGCGTAATCTTCTAGGCAGATTTGCTGAATATAGATTCTTTGTTGAATCGCTTGGATGATTTTCCAGTCAGGATTTATATCTGTTACTTAGTCGATTTATTTCCTCTTCTACCGAATTGATCTTGAGGTCCTTGCGTATTTGGTCGTTTCTCACGTACCACGGTGCATTGACAATGGTTCTAAGTATAATGGATTGTAGGGTTTCAAGTTCTTTTATGTGACTTTTTGCAGCGGTTCCCCAAATTTCTATTCCGTATGTCCATATCGGTTTGATTATAGATTTGTATATAAGTAGTTTGTTATTCATATTTAATTTTGAGTTTTTGCATGTTAGCCAATACATAGCACGTCTTTTTAGACGGATTTGCTCTATTTTGGTTTTTATATGATGCTTCCAGGTCATTCTTTCATCTAGATGCATGCCTAAGTATTTTACCGTTTTTGTTAGTGGAATTATTGTTCTATTTAAGGTAATAGGGGGGATACTACCTTTTCTTAGAGTAAACGTGATGTGTTTGCACTTGTCGGAATTCACTTTTATTTTCCACCTATTTAACCATTGCTCGATTTTTAAAACGTGCTCCTGGAGTATAGATTGAGCCTGTATAGGATCATTGTGAGCGGCTATAATAGCAGTGTCATCCGCGAAAGTAAATAACATTGATTTAGGTGTGGTAGGGATATCCGCAGTGAATAAAGTATACAAAACAGGGCCTAGAACACTGCCCTGCGGTACTCCTGCTTCGATGCTGTGGACTTCTGAATATGACTCCTGGACTTTGACGAAAAATGCTCTGTCTTCTAAGTAGGATTTGAGTAGTTGATAGTAGGGCAAAGGAAATGCTTCTTTGATTTTAGTCAGTAGGCCTTGGTGCCAAACTTTGTCAAAAGCCTTCTCGACGTCAAGGAAAATAGCTGTACAGTATTCTGTTACGTCGCGGCCTGATTTGAATAATAGAAGGGGTCTCTATGACCAATAAAGACAATAAAGGTGGGCCGCGGCAACAATGTGTACGTTCCCGACCTCGATCGGAAGTCGTACGGAGTCTGTTTTAGTCAATCGCGTCTCCGCGACTTTAAAGGGACCAGACGAGAGGTAAACGTGAACAGGTACAGAGGGAAAACTGGAAGGTTGGAGACGAGTAGGAGTATCGAACGAGGAGATCTCTACACCGAGATTTACCAAACGACTATAATGAACGTTTGAGTACTTACCATTTCGCTGTTTGCGGTAGTAGGGGGAGGTTTAATAAGCGTCAAAGGTGTCAAGCGTGGTCGAGCTGGATGGTGTGTGGTTCGCAACGAGTTCACTCGCGTAATTAGAGGTAGTTAGGAAGATCGTTGTCAAGGAATATCGAAGATAATTATTCGAGTAAAAATATAAAGATTTATTCAGAGTTAAACTGAGTATAAGTGGATATACGAGGATAAGCTGCGGTAAAGCGTAGGCTTAAGAATTTCTAGATCTTACTGGTTCAGAACTAAAAACCGAAGTGACGGGAAATTGAGCGAGGAGAAAAAACGGCGACTTCGCACCCCCGAATTTGGGGGCCTCGCGGGGCGTTCCTGCGGGCCCTTGTGGGTGGGTCTAAGACGTTAATTGGTCAGTCGCAGTTTCTCGCTCTATTTCCCGGAACTGAGGTGTCGCTCGGCGAGCTGTCGCCTCGCGACTTTTGGGGGTGGTTTGAGACTAAACAGTCTGCGCGCCTGTTTGTCGTCGCCATAAATTAAACCCTTGGCTACGTGCTCGCGCTTGGTTTGATTCTTAAGAGTTCTGGGAACAGAGGGTTCCTAGAGAAAGTTTCCCACGTGTCCGAGTGGAGGCACGGGTCCAGTGAAAGTTATTAACAAAGGCGTGGAGTCCGATGACGTAACAATTCCTTTCTTTCAAGTGCTGCCGTAATTGTATTAGTCATCCTGTGTATTTGCTCCGTGGTAGCAAATTTGTTTTTGTTCGGGAATCTCCCGAAGTAATTGGGTCACCGGCCACAGGACTTCGGCGGCAGCAGCTCCTGAGCGCCCGAAGTCACATGGTGTGACGTCACGCTTCTCGCCGGCTACCGGTAGCCCACGTGCGATCGGCGCTTCACTTTACGTATAGTTCAAATTACGAACAGACATGTTTCATAGCAGTTTCGTTAGAGAATAGTAGTTGTGAAATCCTGCATACTTGTGATCCTCGAGATTATGTAAGTTAACAATTACCATTTCAATCTCGAACAGTAGTTCTCTGCACAGAAATGCCACATAATTAATATAATTATGTGGCAGCTACATTGCGGCGCAACGTGGTTCACTTCGTGCTTCTCGATCTCTTATCCAGTCCTCTGTGCATTAATATAATCTCGTGGACTTTATTCTCAAATATACAACTCGATCTCAAAATCTCACTAACGAAACTCGCGCGATCAACGATCAAATCTCAAATGTGCTCGCTCGATAGACTATCTAAATCTCAAAAATGTACCTGAGAATAAACGATCTTTAATCATTGTAAACTTTACTCGTATCAACCCCGGCTCAACACCATCCCGGCAATTATCTCGAGATAAAACACCGAAATCTCGAACAGTTTCTGAATCCAAATTGGTGGGAAGGTATGAGGTTTTTATTGTTAATTATTACTTTCATTCTAATTAGGATTATTTTTTCTAGAAGCTTAGACATTGAGGGGAGGAGTGAGATTGGCCTGTATGATGATGGCAGGTGTGGATCTTTGTTTGGTTTAGGAAGCATAATTACTTGAGCTGCTTTCCAGGAAGTGGGAAAAAATTTAATTCTGAGAGCGGCATTGAAGATGATAGTGAGGAGTCTAGTTGCCTTTGGGGGTAGCCTTTTAAGAACCTTACTATTGATTAGATCAAATCCAGGTGACTTGTTATTGCGCATTTCAGAAATAAGCTTAGTTACTTATTCTTTTGTAGTCGTTGGAGGTATAGTTTCAATGGGATCCGTTTCGTTTTCAGTACGGAGACTGTAGTCCGTGGGAGCATCAGTAGTGTCAGTTATATTTGGTTTAAATGTGTTTTGCAGGTATTTAGCAAAAACGGTAGCCTTTTCAGTTGGAGATTTAGTCCAGGTTGAGTCGTCCTTCTTGATAGCAGGGGCAGAAATTGTTGGCATTTTAAGTCTCTTGGTGGCTTTCCAGAGTGAGTAGTTTGTATCTTCGTTCGGTGAAAGACTGGTAATGTATGTATGAAATTCTTCATTGCAGTGAGCTTTGGTTGTTGTTGTTGTTGGCAGTTGGATTAGATGTTTGACTTCTTTGGTGATAGCGTTAAGTCTCCTTTTGTTGATTGAAGTTTTTTGTCTTTGCCAGATTCTTTTGACCTTCCGTTTTTCCTTAATTCTTTGCAGTATATACTCAGGGAATGAGAGAAATTTCCTATTGTCATCTTGTGGTTTGGTAGCTAACCAACATGCTTGCTGAATTGTATCGGTGAGGTTCATTACTGCTGACTTTATTTGTTCCGGTGACTTTAACGGTATATTGCAGTTTATATGCTCTTCCAGATATTCTTGGAATTGTGGTCAGTTAGTGGTACTGTTAGAAAGGTGTGATGAGGTAGTTGAATGTATTGGTTTAAACAGAAGATTTAGTATAACTGAGGAGTGGTCGGAAGTGAGATCTAGGCTGGATTGCATTTTAACGTTGTTGTTTGATAATCCTTTGATTATGGCAAAGTCAAGTAAATCAGGAGTTTTTTCCTGGGCAGTAGGCCAGTACGTAGGTTCTCCAGTTGAAATCGCAGTTAGTGATAATTTGCGTATTACTTGTTCC